>OV281305.1:6257500-7507500 GCA_923062465.1 Acleris sparsana | reverse complement strand
TAAATTCCGTTTTATCTATGGGTGTTAGAGAAAACACACATAAGCCGAAGCGAAGGGACGGGGGACGCTAATACAGTATACAGGGTGTTAGGCAGAAGGTTGGACAAACTTCAGGGACTAACTCTGTAGGTCATACTCATCAACTTTTATTATGGGACCAACATCCAAATTGCGAAAAAAAAAACACCTGTTCCATACATTTCGGCTGTTTAGATCTCAAAGTTTGTTTGGAAAAGCTGTTTTTTTTTTCGCAATTTGGATGTTGGTCCCATAATAAAAGTTGATGAGTATGACCTACAGAATTAGTCCCTGAAGTTTGTCCAACCTTCTGCCTAACACCCTGTAGAATGCTTCGACTACTACATCGCAGTGTGTGTGCCGCCCTTCTTTAGTATTACGGCAGTTGGTAAAGGGCCAAAGGATAAATATCTCAACGCAACCCGTTTGATGAGAGATGACTAGGGACTTTAGGTCCCAAATATCCGATCTTAAATTGTTTTTTTTATAATGTATATTATGAACAAATGTAAAGTCAATAAAAAGCAATAACATTTATGCTTATATGACAAATAATTAATAACCACTAGTTATCTAAATGAGCCATATAAGCGCAATGTTAGGGCCGTGCGCAGGGTCCATCCGGCGTCTCTAACTGTCGCACTTTTTGTAATATCGCAATGAGGGAGGTAACGACAACCGGTAAAATGGTTAGCATAGAGGAGTCAAAACTCCTGTTTGGTTCACACGGCGACGCAAAATCAGATGAGCTGGAATGTTGTATGCAGCAGAAATTACGCGACTGACAACTCAAAAAATTACGCTCGTCTGGCTTCACCCATAATGGATACTATTTTTTATAGAATTTTCGTTATAAGACCATTTTGCTACATAAGTACTCTCTATAAGACTTACCGGCAAAGCACAGCGCTAACACACACCACGCGACACGCATCACGTCAATTCACCACTACTGCTCGTCAGGTCGTCACGCAGCCGCCGGGTCGGGCGACAGACTGGTGCTATGGACTGGTGATCTTCGGAGTGCGAGAGATGCGCAAGCGACGCGACTCTCCCCTCTCGGCGCCATGACTGTCAATTGACTCCACGAGGAGCCAGGGTATTCTCTAACGTAGTTGGATGTTCACTATGCTTTTTTGGCTTTGGGTCAATAGCACCTAATAAGTATGGCTGCGTTTATCTCGTGACAAAATGTGGATAAAACATCCGTTACTTTCTGACACGTATGTAAGTACCCACATTTTATCACGCGATAATCGCAACCATATACCACCGCTGAGCCTCTGTTCTACTCGTAAACCATATTGCTTTTGACATTGTAGCTACTGTCAACGTGACGATAGCTCTTATTTACTTGACAATAAAGGTGGCCGAGTAAAAAACAATACGATACCATGTCAAAGGCAATATTGTTTTAGCGAGTAGAATAGAGGCAGAGGTGATTACAAAGAAGTAGGTAGGTATATATTAAGTATTCCGAAATTGTAGGATTTGCGACTAGAGAAATAAGAGAAAAAGAATTCGTTAAGAAAGTTTGAACTTCGGTTTTCAAAGTAGGTGCCTTGTATTTTGGGAAAGAGCTCTCTAGCTTTTTTTATGGTATGAGGAAGCCAAAAGGGCACATTGATATGATGGAAAGTGGAATTTCAAGACCAGTTATTCCGCCATTCTTGAAACCGTATAACCTTGTCACAGCAAGACCGTGATTTAGCTTTGATGTATTTTTTCTTGCGACATCGTTACATCTTATTATTGAGTCTACTATTAAATCCGTGATTGCGCCAGACTTCTTT
The DNA here is from genome assembly GCA_923062465.1 of Acleris sparsana. NCBI lineage: Eukaryota > Metazoa > Arthropoda > Insecta > Lepidoptera > Tortricidae > Acleris > Acleris sparsana. The sequence continues at coordinate 7,505,689 of OV281305.1, read as the reverse complement.
GTCACTGTGGTGATAGATAGGCAGCAAAGATAAAATAAGCCGAGCTAAATCACAAGAACTTCGTGTTCAAATTCGCCCGGTACAACGTGAGCTCGCAGATAAATACGACACCTGCGACCTGCGACTGGGAATTGACAACAGGATATTTTTGTTCATTGTTCACTGATGAAATAAATAAACAAATTTCTGCTAACGGCTAAAGAGCTTAAACGCCACATTGTTTTTTCTACGTCACAGCTAGTGCTACGTAACGCGGTTACAAAAAAAAATACGTCTCCGACTACTAGTCCAAAGCGCAAGCAAACACTGAGAAAATAAAAGTAAAAATTGTACCTATGAATGCGAGACAAAACCTCTACACTTTTTAAGCATGATTTTTTATAAGAGCACCTTTTCAAAAAACTTGTTGTCAATTGTTGAGCCAAAAACTTCAAAGTTAACTAATAGAGTTTCTACAAAAGTCTAATGGTAGCCTTATATTAAGGACGACAGAGATCAACTCGAACTCGGATCTGCGGTGCAAAATAACCTCCACTGTTACAGGTCCATGGCGACCTTGTGGCTAACGCCAAACCTCCCACTAATGGCTTGATAAAACCACAGTATTTCGTTTAATATTAACATATTTACAAGACCAAGTTTATAGTCACTTGAATAAATTAGCGATGCAACAGAGCCCAACAACACTGTTTTATTGCCAAAAAAATTAGATAATTTTCATATGTATTTTAGTGGTAAGAAAAAAAACGAGAAAACGGCCTACTAAACACGTTTTCTCGTGGTCCTACTAATTTGTCCTACTAGTCAAAAAGTGAACCTAGATTTGATCACTAAATACTAATTGTGGTTGTAAAAGTAGGTAGGTTAGGTTCGTTAGGTATCTTTAAACGCCCGAAGGGCAAACCGCCCAGAAATAGGAGCCCTGCCGCAAGGCAGGGCTCCGTCGAAAGTCAGTAGGACAAAAATAGTAGGACCACGAGAAAACGGCCATAATAACTTCAATAATTAGATCGACTAGCATGTGCGATCGAGGCACCCGCCACAAAAAGGGAGCAAGCAGCGAAGCTGTTTGGTTTCGATGATGGCGCTGCCCTTCCACACTCCGACTGACAGACTGAGTTGTCAACTTTATCTTTTCATAGTTGAATTGTATGCATATTCAATTTGAACTGTATTGCAATGGTTGCAACCATTGCAATACAGTTTTACAGGGCTTTTATGTATTGTCTTTTTTTAATAATAAACAAAAGTCTGTAAGGATGTTTGAATGTCAATGATCTATGAATGATTTTGATTTAAATTTGTTTAGTGATCAAGAGGCAAAAGCTATATTAAATACGTAATTCTAACAATCAAACGCTATATAAGCTATAAGTAGGTAGGTACTACCTGTGATAAGGTGAAACGGGCCATATATTTACCTAATCATCAAACTATTTACGAACAATCACGTGACTATTTCATCATGTTTTTTGCAAAGGAACTTCTCATTACATCATAGGCAAGGTAAACCATGGAAGACCAACTACCAACCGTCCGGTCGGCATAGGTAGGGGAAATCCTCCTCGTTAGTTTTTGCGCAAAGATCACGCGGTTTTTGCGCTGCAAAGATCACTTGAATGCGTCATACGTGCCCTGTAAATACTTGAGTTCAAGTGAAGCACTTTACCACAGGTACACGTACACTCAAACAAAATGGACTTCTAGGTCACTATGGAACTATACGTCAAAACCACGCTGTAAGTGAAGTCCTAATAAGTTTCTTAGGATTTAATCGATTTCGTTACGCGGACATTCCATAGTGTTCCAAAAAGCCATTTGTCTCACTTTACCTCTGTCTCACAGCGTAGAAAAAAGGTATTTCTGAAGACAACCAAAAAATCTAGGTCTGCACGCAAAAATTACCTGTTACGTAATAGGTTGAGCCATTTTTAAGAAACTTATATATAAGTACGTAAAGATGTATAAGACTAGGTAATCAGTTTAAGCTTTTAGTGTTGTGTTGACTTGATATAGGTACAATAGGAAGACCCCAACCGCTAACCGCACCGAATTTTAAATCCTGATAGAGTACCAAGAATTTTGTTTCTGTTACAAACCTCACTATTTTTTGTACACGCTCAAGTAAGTTCTTCTTACACCACAAAGTCATAAACATGTAAAGACCGACCTTACGTCTACTTTGACGACACGATAAGCCTAACTGGTATACTAGTGAAGTACCATGCCTACAAAGCTAGCGGGCCCGAGTTCGATTCCCTGTAAAGGCAAATATTTGTGATGAGTCAAGTAATTTTATTTCAGAGCGTTGAAGGTTATTCTATATCTAAGTATGTTCATCGTTGTCTCATAAAACATTGCGATAGCACTTTTAAAACATCCTTCGGGCTATTCCCAGTAGTCCGCACCCCGTAGTTCGCACTGCGAACTACTGGGAATAAAAATTCCCACTGGTCCGCACCTCCGGCAAGTGGTGAGAATTTTTATTCCCAGTAGTTCGCACCACTTGCCGGAGGTGCGGACTAGTGGGAATTTTTATTCCCAGTAGTTGGCACTGCGGACTACTGGGAATAGCCCCATCCTTCGGGTTTGTACTTCTCTCTCACTCGCCTCATATGCTTTATGCTAGTCTAGCCGAGTTTATCCGATCCCTAAAAACTTTCTAAGAGCTCAACTTGTGTAAAGTAGTCCCCCTGTTATATATTTATACTTGATGTGTGCAACCAACACCAACCCAAGTAAGCAACCAATCCAATCCAACCAACCAATACTTAACGTGAATATTCATGTAAGTGTACCCTTGACCGAAGCACGTAAACTAGTTAGAATAAGGAAAATTTAAGGATGGCAAACTCAACACAACACTTGATATTTTTTAGTTTTACTTAAATTCGAACTCACGAAAATCAACTCAGGTTGTACAGTTGTAGTGAATTATTAAACATTTAACATTATTTTTTAGCTAAATACTATGCAATTATTTAACTACACTAAGTGGTAGTGGTAAGTTCACCAACAAATTAAACCTACGTGTAGACGTTCAGTGCAAAAAAACGTTAACTGTTTTAAACTATACCGGTAGGTGAGGCATTGAATAAAGCGTGTTTAATGTGATGCACTCCGCAATATCCGTAATATTACCTAAGTCATTTTATTAAGTTATTATTATTAGTTGGCACAAATATAATTCACTTGTGCTACTGTAATAGAACCTGCCGTAAATGGTTTTCTGATTTGATGCAAGGTTCTAATGTTTGTGCGCTGTTGGATTTCATTAAATAAATAACTAAGGCGCTCTATTCCACGTTATATAAACGGTACTTATAAAGTTTCCGAAAGCATATCGATGTGAACTACTCAGAGGTATCAGAACTTTAGATGTTGTTTTTATTTTTTCTAAACACCTACCTATCACGGCCTTTGCTGTCAAGCTACAAGGGCTCATATTGAAGCAAAATTATCGGCAATATATTTCAATGTCGAATTTAGGCCTTGTGTAACATGCTGATTTGCGGTTACGATTCTTTCGCTCGTGATCTCGACATCCACTGCCTACCTGACATAATCGCTATGCCGTGAATTTGAGCTTTTAAATGTTAAATTGTTAACATCAATATCGTAAGTACTTATATATATCCCCTTTATTACCTTGGCTCTGTGGGCGTTCTCTTTGAATAAGTTGCTTTTCTTTCTTTCTTTATGCAATTGAATAATTTATACTTTATGCTAGTAGTACTCCACTCCAATATTAACTTTCTGGAAGCGGTGGAGGCAGCATTGGACTAAGCACGAACTGCGAAATAAAAAGAGGGATAATTATAGGTACCTATGTACGCAAAAAACCCCAAGGGTCGAAATGTATCCGTAAGGACCCCAAGAATAAGATAAGATGCGAAGGTAGGTATATATATCTTGAAAAATAAGGGAGTTAGGTACTGACACAGAATAAGTAAAAGTTAGTACTGATATTATTTACTGTAAGTATAAAGTTTTTTAACGAATTTTTAGCGTCGTGACATATAGTTCTGTGGTCGTGACGTTGGTAGGTACGAGCTTTTAAGTAATTTCAGGCGTGAGTAATAAGTTAAAACTCGCTAGTAGGTACCTAGTTAATAATTATTCGACAAATTTAGTGGTCAGTTGTTTCAGAGCTTGACACTTCTGCAACCATAACAAATCTATTATTTTTGGGCTAATGTAGATGTATCCAAACACTCAGAAAATACATAGACCTATACATCAAATACCTTAGTATCGGCCGTTTTCTCGTGGTCCTACTATTTTTGTCCTACTGACTTTCGACGGAGCCCTGCCTTGCGGCAGGGCTCCTATTTCTGGGCGGTTTGCCCTTCGGGCGTTTAAAGATACCTAACGAACCTAACCTACCTACTTTTACAACCACAATTAGTATTTAGTGATCAAATCTAGGTTCACTTTTTCGAGCTCTCAGCCAGCCCAAAATGCAAGACAAGGCTCAGTCCCAGCGAGATGTACTCGTAAGTAGTTCCCCGAGGTGTTTAACAAAGGTAGCCAATTGTGATGCAAAGACTTCATCCACGGAGGTGACGAGGGGTGTAAATGTGGCATGACGCAACTCGCAGGCATTGGAGTATTTGTTATGCTTTTCTGACTCGGCAGCTTTCAGGGCTTTTGTGTTTATAGTGTTAGTTAGATAGGATATGAATAAGGTTAAAGTTGAACTATCATAAGATAAGGGACAAATCCCTTTCGGTCGAATTCAAAAGTCATAATTACAGATAAGAACACAGCATATTTCAAGCACACTTTAGCTATTGTGCGTCTATGAATAAGAGGGATTTTCTCTAACTATAAAAAACATAGGTAAAAAGCTAAAAACACCCGGAACATACTGACTTGTAATGTAATACTTTGTCCTACGATATTGAAACGTAAGTGTTTATAGATAATGAAGGTTCAAGAGGGGTCGGAGGTCATCATTTGTTATTACCAGTAGGAAGTAATCTTACCTCACAGGCCCAGAAGTGCATCGAATGCATATGCATACATATTTAAAATACAAATCTAGTTCCTGTTGCTAATAGAACAGGAAGGTTGCAAATCCCGTGTATCCGACCAGATAATTGCGACTAGTTTGTGGAGTGTGGTAGATCTTTATCTTTATCTTTCTTTACATAGTATAAAGCAGAAGTCACTTTCCGCATCTCTCTGTCTGTCTGTATATCCGCTAACTCCTAAACTACGCAACGGTTTTTGATGCGGTATTCCCCATCAGATTTTTAAAAGTTTATATATAAATTACTAGCTGTCCGCGCCCCGCGACGCCCGTATATTATGAAATATACTTTACAACTTGTCAACCTACCAAATATAGGTAGGTTACTACACTACGAGTATGTATACAAAAAAAAACATAAAATCGACGAATATTTATTATAGGTATATTTTGATAAGGTTTATATAATTAAGACATGATAGATAAGAAATTCTGGTTTATGCACGGGTAACTCACGTAACCCGAAACGAAGAAGAAATTACCATCTGGTGGCCTAAGTACTCTATCATACCATAAAAATCAACGATCATATAAAGAAGGAATTTCGTTAATATAACTCCAATAAATATTGAATTAGTTACTTATGTAACTGGTACATAATGAAGCTTTTTAAGGTACTAGTGCTGAGGTTAGATTAGTAATTACAGGGACGAGCACCTTAAGAGCTAATTTCTACAAGCTTACCTATAATGATAACATTGAATGATAATGACAAAAATAAACAATCGCTTTCTTTTCTCGTGTAACTTGTTTTATTTAAAATCTTTATTTAAAGAGCTTAGTCATTATAGTGACCATGACGCTCTGTTTTTTTTACAGAAAGTATCTTATCTTCTGCTTAAACCTGCCACATGCTGTAGAGCACTGACCGATTCTCGTTTAACTTTGCTCGAATTTTCTGCTGACTTATTACTAATTAGCAAAGTCATTTTCATTACTCCGATTGGCGTTAATAGTTTGTGTATTTTATTGTCAAATGTTATCAAATTACATGCAAATTTAAATAGTTACTAAAACAGTTCTGGGGCCCGTTTGATAAAAGCTAGAAACTTGTACAAGTGAAAGTCACTTTTTAATACATACTATTGGAGAGTTCCGCTTATAATATAAGCTATTATTTTATATGCAACAGGTCCCTGATAATTTTATCATAAAAGTTGGAAGACCAAACGAAACGCCATTTTGTTGATACTCATATTGAACGTAACCATGGTAACGAAATAACAAATCGATGTAAGTAACGGTTTATTTTACAAATATATATTACAAATTAGGATTCCAAGTGTTCACTAAACGCCAACACTGATATCCGGAATGACCGTAACCATGGTAATAACAATGCTTTAATAATTATTATAGATCTGTTATTATCATGGAAGCGTTCATTATAGAATTGTTTTTTCGCTTCGGTTACGCAATAGGTGGTATTCTGACACCGTTATCGATATTCATATTAGCGGTTTATAGTACGCGAGTAGAAAAAAATACTTACTCGTATGTATTCATATGTAGGCCTACGTTACGTCCAGACAATAAATCAAATCAAATCAAATTCAGTTATAACAACAATAGGAACAATAAGAGCGATTTAAAAATAATCTCATCCACCATTGAGTAACCTCAGGGGTCACGATTAATTAGTGTTCCGTTATAGAACCTTGTCGCAGAAAGTGAAAGTTTATTTGCCTTTACGTACCCGTGATTTGACCTACGTCAAGGTTGACCTGGGGAAAAATTCAATCAAGTTACATAATTATAGGTGGATACACAAAACGCTTGATCCGCCTATTATGTGTGTTTAAAAAGCGGACAATGTTTACCAGCCCACTATAACACATAGCTGACAGGTCGCAATTTAGGGTACAGTCGGCCAAAAATGTGGTCTACCAGTTAGATTTTCCCTCGCAATAATATTATGACACTGATAAGTGTCAACCTTAGCGATGATTAGAGCTCACAGAAACGTTTGTAAAAAATGGTAGACCACTTTCTTGGCCGACCGTACATCGCGTGGCTTACAAGAAGAAAAGTGACGTCGTAACTCGTACTTTGTAATGTACAGTCAGCGTCATATAGTTGGTAGCATCCAAAGTAGCCAAATAGTACGTTACACGTCATTATTACCGTAGTAACAAGGGCGTGTAACGAACTATTTGGTTACTTTGGATGCTACCAACTATATGACGCTGACTGTACAGAAAGGGAAACTAAAAGAGTTATTGCCCGTATTCCACCTGATTTGTTCACATGGGCATTTTAGCAGCCCTTAACGAGGTCGGCGGAGCTTTACTTTTAGGTTATTTTGGCCCTTTGAGCTTTACTTTTAGGTTATTTTGGCCCTTTGGGCTCTCTGAAAAACTAACATAACCCAAACCTACCTACCTGTTAATTTTGGCCAGTCTTCTCTCCGTAGTCCACACAGGTGGACAGCATAGGTTAACCATGAGCAATAACGTAACTGAAAGACGTACAGTCACTAGCGTTAATATCTTATATAAAGTTTGAAAATATTTGTCTCGCTCACCTGTTGTAATAGGGACGACAGATATTTTTTTTCATGTCTTACTCCCATTGTGACAAGAACGAAAAAGGTACGTCTTTCAACTTCCTTGACTGTACAGTCAAGTTCATAAATATGTAAACACTTTTAATACCTTGTCTATTTAACTTCATGTTTAAACTGCCATATATGAATATTCACAACGTTTAAAGTGACAAAGTACCAAAGTGTATACATATTTACGAACTCGACTGTATAGCGGGCTAGATTACCATTCACTACAAGTGTAAGTTGTGATAAACAGGGTTCCTCGAGACTCGTAATATCTAAATAAAATTATCTGCTTTCCGACTTTCAGTTCATTTCAAGAAGTGGTACCAAACGCTACTCTTGCTGCTCTTAGACTCTTTGAAATTCTCCATATTAAACACCACATTCAAAAGGAAAATAAACTTGGATTCTCATAGGCTAAGTAAAAAAATATTTTATCGAGTAAAGAAACTCAACTCAATAGTTACATTAGAGACATTATCATAACTTAACTTACCCTTAATATACATAACTTGTAAGAGTTGTAAGCAATCCATCCAAGTTCGAAAATCACATGCTTGTAAAAAGTCAATTTAATAACAAAAAGTCATCAAAATAACACGCGCTTAACTGCTTATGTAACCACTAACCAACTAACTAACTAGGAAACCAACAAACTAACACTCCAGGTACGCGTCTATTTGCATCAAGTGTGAAGGGTACACTAGCTATACCTCTGACGTTATCATCTGAGCTCTGGGGCCATAAAAACCGTTTTGCGAACATCTCGCTCGCTCTTGGGAGGTTAGCAGATCTCTCGCTCGCACTTTGCCGCGACAGTGAGCGATTATTTTATGGTCCCAGAGCTCAGATGATAACGTCCGAGGCATAGCGTCAAAATTATAACGGTGTTTTAGAAAGAGACCATTAATCGGTTAGCCTTGTTTTTTGTAGCGCGTAGAGCATTCTCTCTTTCACTCATAAACGTGTAACCGGCCGGTGCAGTGCAGTGCAGTGCAACATATTTTCTTTTGTTAGAAACAAAATAATAAAAGCGACACCAACGTTATTGTTTTCATTTGTGAAAATCTTATTAGTTTTACAGCTCACTAAGACTTTTTTAATTGATATTATGCATAATTGCGTATATTGCGATGTTTGTGTAATTTTAATATATATTTAGTTTAATTTGTGTCGTCTTTCTAATAAAAACTTAACAGTGGAAGCTTTTTGCAGATCACTTCTATTAACCGGTTAATCGGTTAATTTCATATTTTAACCGGTTACGTTTTTTGGCATAAATATTCGATTAAAATCGGTTAATCGGTTAACCGATTAACCGGTTTGCATTCCCTAATTCTAACATACCTCTTGAAGTTCGTATGGAAATATTTATATTTATATTTTGTTGGATTTTTACTGGCATATTTAAATTGGTAGCCATTTGTGAATGAAGGTTTTTTACCTTGACCATAGTTGTAATTAAATCGTTTTGCAGGAATTGACTCATTAACGTGAATTTATATTTGTTTTTGTTTCAGCACAAAACAGTCGTATTGACATAAATGTGGGAACACTGGGAATTTGTTATTGCAGCAACAGAAAAATTTAACAAAATATGTTAGTCATTATCCATACTGTTAGTTGCATCAGCAGCGTCCCCTACTTACACACCTCCGGCCAGCTCAGACTACGTCACCGAGCCTATTTAAGGCGTCGCCCAGTGTGCCCGGAGGCCCATTCCCATTCTCGGCGTCGCGCACCCTATTCGATCCCTCTCGTTCGCTATTTCTATTTTATAAGATCATTATTAAATTTAGTCATTTTGTATTCTTTATTTTTATTTTTATTTAAATTGTAAAATCAGAAGTGGGATAGTGCCCTCGTATTCCCACATATTTTTTTTTTTTTTGTTGTTGTTGTTTTTATTGTTCAATTAAATTAAAATGCCCAACAGTCATAGAAAACAACGTAAACGCGATCGTACGCCACCGCCGCCCGACCTAACTCAACTCAGTGTTACGTTAGACGCAATACTTAATAGGGTCACGGCTTTGGAGCGATCAGTTTCAGAACCACGATCAAACGTGGAAAACCAGCCGTGCTCTACCATCACCGGCACTAACAGCCCGTCCATGCCCGAGCCTCAAGGAGCGGCGATGCGTGTGGCCAGCCCTCTCGGCATCTCTACGTCCGTGCCGACGCCGCCGGCGCTCTCGCTGTCGCCTTCGCCTTCAACGTCGGCTGCAGGGGACGTTACGGAGCGTCTCATCGATGCGCTAAGGAGCATAAACCCGGTGAGATCGAATCATTATTACGTTTCTGACTTTGACCCTAATGTTCATGACGTCAATGCATGGTGTGAAGAAGTTGACCGTGCTAAATTACAAAATAGATGGGATGACAAAGAATGTCTAGCCCGTATTGGTTTGTGTTTAAGGGGTGAATCTCGCTCTTGGTTACGTGATTGGACTGAGACGGATCGTACTTGGACTACATTTAAATTTGAGCTAAAGTCACTTTGTCCACGACGTGTCGATATCGCTAATATCTTGTTTGACGTCATGTGCACAGAGTCTGATAAATTTTCCACATATGCGGAATACGCGCGCAAATCCTTGTTGCGATTGCGTATCATTAAAGGATTAAATAGTGACCTATTGTGTGCTATAATTGTACGTGGTATTAAGGACCGTCAGATTCGCGCTGCGGCTATGAATTCAAAATTAACACCCGAAAGCATAGTGGAATTTTTATCAAATTATGTTATGCCGAATAAACCCTGTGCAAATTTGAGCAAAACCAGTATTGATTATTCAAACCAACATGCTAACTCAAACGATAATGGCAGTATTAAAAAACGTAGCGCTACCGTCTTTGATAACAAAAATGTGAAGTGTTTTACGTGCGGCGCTTTCGGTCATATCAGTAGAAGCAACGCGTGTCCTAAACGTTCAAAAGCCAATAGTTCGAATTCTAAAGTCGCAAGCGATAGTCAGAGTCGTAATGCAAATTCTAATTTAACCAACATAAAGCACCCTATTAAGTGCAACTTTTGTAAAAAAAGCGGACATACGGAGGATAAGTGTTTTGCTAAAGAGCGATCGGAATCACGCAATAAAACTCACGCAAATTTTTGTCGCGAGATAAAGGGTGACACAGCTAGCCGTGACGTGACACCCGCAGTGCTGTGTGGTGTGCCTACGGACGTCTTAATTGACAGTGGCTCATCTGTATCCCTCATATCTAAAGATCTTCTCAAACATTTTTCTTGCCGTCTGAACCCTAATGCTCAAATGTTGCGCGGTATTGGTGGTCACGAAATAAGATCAGATAGTTACACCACTTTGCCTATTGAGTTCGATAATTTGGCTTTGGAAGTAGACTTTCATATAGTACCCGGTGGTTGTTTGAGTACGCCTGTCATAATAGGTACCGATGTTTTAAATCGCAATGGTATCGCATATATTCGTACCGGTGATTCCCAAAGCATTATCTGCCACGACTATGCGTGTGTAAACAATATTGGGGTATCGGGTTCACTGTCTAGTTACGATGAAATTAATACACCTTTGCAAGGTGATGATAAACAACGACTGAATAAAGTATTAAAAAAATATTCAAAACATTTTCTTAGCGGTACTGCCGCAAGTACCGTAAGTACTGGTGAAATGAAAATTCGGTTAACAACCGAGAATCCTGTTAGTTATCGCCCTTACAAGTTGTCTTACGACGAAAAGTTGTGTGTGCGCGCTATAGTTAACGATCTTAAGGAGAAAGGCATAATACGCAATTCGGAATCTTCTTATGCAAGCCCAATTCTTCTAGTGAAGAAAAAGGACGGCTCCAATAGAATGGTCATTGATTACCGCGGTTTAAACAGTATTACAGTAAAAGAACGGTATCCGTTGCCGCTCATAGAGGACCACATAGATAGGTTAGGCAACTGTAAATACTTTACAGCATTAGATATGTTAACCGGTTTTCATCAAATAAAAATGTGTCATGACTCTATTGAAAAGACTGCTTTCGTGACACCAGAGGGTCACTTTGAATATCTCAAAATGCCCTTTGGACTAGCGAATGCACCTATAGTGTATCAACGTATAATTTCAGAAACTCTTAAACCTTTTATCGAATCAGGAAAAGTGCTTGTTTATATAGATGACGTTTTGTTATTAAGCGATACAATCGAAGAGGGACTAACTTTGCTCGATTCGGTATTAAAAACATTATCACAATCCGGATTTTCAATAAATCTGCGGAAATGTTTTTTTCTGACAAGAGAGGTAGAGTACCTAGGAAGAATAATTAGCAATGGTCAGGTTAGACCGAGCGCTCGTAAAATAGAAGCTTTAACTAAGTCACTGATCCCAAAAACAGTCAAACAAGTGCGTCAATTACTAGGCCTTGCCGGATATTTTAGACGATATATTCCGCAATATGCCACCTTAACAGCCCCTATTGCGATATTAACTCGTAAAGACGTTAAGTTTGTTTGGGGTATAGAACAGGAAAAAGCAAGACAGGACATAATATCACATTTGACTAGTGAACCCGTCCTGGCTATATTCGATCACGAATTAGAAACCGAAGTCCATTCCGATGCTAGTTCACGAGGGTACGGCGCAGTCCTTATACAAAAACATCGCGACGGACGTAAACATGCGGTTGCCTACTTCAGCAAAGTAACTGCTGGTGCTGAACCCAGGTACCACTCATATGAGTTGGAAACTCTCGCGGTCGTCAAAGCCTTGCAGCATTTTCGGCATTATTTAATTGGCAAAAGTTTTAAAATCGTGACGGACTGTAATGCTTTAAAAATGACTCAAAATAAAAAGGATCTCCTTCCTAGAGTGGCGCGCTGGTGGATGTACCTCCAGGATTTCGATTTTACGCTTGAATATCGTAAGGGTGTACTGCTACCCCATGCTGACTATCTTAGTCGTAATCCCGTTAATATGTGTACCGTGTCTAAACCTCAAAATTGGGCTAAGGTCGCGCAATCAGCGGACGAAGAGACTTTAGACTTAATAGATAAGCTACAAAACGGACAATTGGAAACCTCTAGATATGTGAAACGGAATGATCTATTGTATTATAAGCACGATCCGGTCGGTGAGCAAACGCGATACTTATGCTATGTACCTAAAGCCTACCGCCTTAGCATATTGCGAGCATTTCATGACGAACATGAACATATAGGTGTTGAAAAGACGTGTGATTTGATACTCAAACACTTTTGGTTCCCGGGTATACGTAAATTTGTAAAAAAATACATTTCTCATTGCGTTGTCTGCATAACGCATAAAAAGATACCTCGTGCTCCTTTGCAGCCTATCGTTTCATGGCAAAAACCCTCTTCTCCATTTGATACTATTCATGCCGATGTGCTTGGCCCTTTACCCGAATCGCACGGTTATAAGTACGTGCTTCTCATAATTGACGCATTCACAAAGTATTGCCTACTCTACCCACTTTATAAACAAGAAAGTGCCGAGTTAAAACGCGTGTTTACTAACGCTATCTCTCTCTTTGGTTCTCCCCGTTTGTTAGTATGCGACAGAGGTCGGATGTTTGTAAGCACCGAATTCACGAGTTGGGTCGCCGGGTTGGGTATCAACTTGCATTTAATTACCCCAGAAATGCATCAGTCGAATGGTCAAGTCGAGCGATACTGTCGTACCGTTCTTAACATGATACGCGTAGAGACGAATTACAAGAGTGAATCTTGGTCAGATGTACTCTGGAAGTTACAGTTAGTACTAAATATAACAAAGCAAAAAACAACTCAATGTTCAGCACTCAATCTTCTTATTGGTACAGAGTCTACCACCCCAGTTATACAATCCCTTGTTAAAGACATAACTATACAGGGTGATAATCCTAATCGCCAAGCGTGGCGCGAGTTACAAAGGCAGCGTTCTAAAACGCTCCTAGTAAAAAATCAGTCTACTCAAGATGCGCGTGTAAATAAAAATCGTTCAGCACCGAAGACATTTGCAGTGGATGACTTGGCTTATGTAATAAAAAGGTCACAATCAATGGGCAAGCTAGACAGCGGCATGCGAGGACCCTATCGTATCATTAAAGTACTGCCAAATGGTCGTTATGAACTCCAGTTGGTAGCGGGCTCTTATGGCAAAACTACTCAGGCTGCCGCTGAGTATATAGTTCCATGGCGTGGTGAATGGACACCCGAGTGTTGTGCCGCATTCTTCGAATGTAAGTTATAAGTGCATAAAAAAATGAATTCATTTCTTTCAGAGGTGCATTTTGCCTCTTTGTTGACACCTAACATCATTCTTAGAGTTACCTTTGTAGTTATGCTAACCAGGCTTAGAATTGTTATGAGTTTTAAAATTTATGGGATAATAACACACTCATGGCACTTATTACCGCTATTTGGTAAATGTCGAGTGTAGGCACTTGGGCAGTCAACGCGGCCAACTGTGAAATATGAACAGTTAACTAAACAAATAACCCTTCTATGAACCTATTGAATTGAGCTATTCATTTGTTTCGTTAAGTATCGTTTAGTTCACACAAGGTTAACGTTTCCAAGAACTTTGTTTAATCTTTGTGTACAAGTGGCTTTTGAAGTATGGAATGAAATACCGTCAGTACTTATATAAATCTTGAGGGAATAATTACAACTGAGATAACGAGTTCTTACTGTATCTGTGCGTTAGCCTGCGCCTTTAGTTTTGTTCCTACCCATTGGTAACAGTCGTGACCCAGAAAGTACCCGTGTGACTTAGTATGGCATTCGGGGCGTGACTGGCAAAGTACTGTGTAAAGCCTGGCTTTCAGTTTTGTTCCTACCTATGGGTATCAGTCGTGACCCAGAAAGTACCCATGTGACTTAGTATGGCATATGGGGCGTGACTGGCAAAGTACTGTGTAAAGCCTGAGGATAAACTGTGGCACGTATACCATGTAAGCCCGAATGCGGAGGCATAGGGTTTTGGTTGGTGTTATGGGAAGTGAGCTTAATGAGATTTTCAGTTTTTGTGGCGTATGGTTACGTTTAGTGAGTGAGAGGTCGTTGTCAGGTTGTATTATTATCTTATCTTAACAACATTAACAATTCTAGTCTGATTAGCATTTGATCGATCCAATAATTCAATAAAATAAAAAAAAAAATAGTCTCCTACTGTCATATCTGATATTCAGATGTTTATTCTTGGTTTCTGATGCGTAGGTTACGATGACGAGGAGAATGAAGTAGACCCACAGCCGAGCACCTCGTCGGCAACACCCAGAAATGACATGGAGGCAGCTCCCGCTGAAGAAGCTTCAGTGGCTGCAGAAGCCTGCGAGGACGCTGGCTCGTCAGGAGAGGCCGTGTTAGTTGCATCAGCAGCGTCCCCTACTTACACACCTCCGGCCAGCTCAGACTACGTCACCGAGCCTATTTAAGGCGTCGCCCAGTGTGCCCGGAGGCCCATTCCCATTCTCGGCGTCGCGCACCCTATTCGATCCCTCTCGTTCGCTATTTCTATTTTATAAGATCATTATTAAATTTAGTCATTTTGTATTCTTTATTTTTATTTTTATTTAAATTGTAAAAATACTAATATTATAAAGAGGTATAGTTTGTGACGTCAAAAGGCACTGGTCCCATCGCCGACGATGAGCGGGAAGCGAGTACAGCCAGCGATCAATATTTTTGTCTATTTTCTTGACACGGGATCTATATTTTTTGTTCCGAGAAACTTGTGGAAAGAGCTGTCGCTGGCAGTGTGAACAGCCAGCGATCAACTATTCAAATATACGCGTCTCTTTTACTGACAGGGGATCTTCACATTTTGTTAATTACTTGGGCGATAAAATTGCCAATAGCTAATCGCTTCCTCAACCTTGGTGGGACGTGCCTAAGGGGTAATCTGTGGACCTACTGAAAATTCTTTTACCAATAGAAAGCCACATTTTTAGTGAGTGTCATGGGCTATAATATAAACCCAAAAAATTGTTTATTGCCCATTGAAGTGGGCACAGGAACAGCTAGTCATAAATAAATAAACTATAAGTAGGTAGTTAATATTCAATAGCTTTTATAGACATTTAATAATTGAAATTTATCATAAGTTTGACCCAATTTTGAAGGTAGGTACTTTCAATTATTTAAAATAAGTTTTATTTTAACATGGTATTGCAGTTTATAGGCAGGAAAACAAAAGAATAGCTAAATATTTATTTTGATGTCTGTGTGTGTAAATAAAACAAATTAAAAATTATTACTCAAGAAGTTTGTCTTGAGCACCAGTATTGATTAGACCAGTAAAAAGAACTAGCGGTAGAAAATAACTACCTACTAAACATATAGTTTGTCATACAAGACTTTGGACAAATTTAGGGTGCCTGCCGTTTGAAGTGTATTGGCAACATTATTGTTTTTTGTATCCAATAACTGAAGCTTAACCTGGGGAGGGATTGAGATAATTTCAATTAATTAGTCAAAATAATATCATGACAATTAGAAACAAAATAATAAGTGTCATGTTTAATTCTTTGTTATGCTGCTACTGTTCAGTGGGACCAGTCTGTCAGTGTCAAAGTTGGAAGCTACAAGTGACCACTAAACATGTTTTTCCAATTTAAAAATAAATAGATTACAATTAGTACAATTACAAATACAAATCTAAAATGACAATTACATGACCTAATAGCTAATTTATATAAAAGTTAGTAAGTTTTAAGAAAAGTTTGAGTAGAGTTCCATCTAACACATTTCCTGACTTTGCACCAAATCACTAATAGAATCAATTCTTTTATCAATAATGGTCAAAAAGGTCCTGATTACAAAATGTTTTTGCTAAACAGTGGCAACAGTTAAGAATACTCAAAACCTGCTAAGTTCAAAGTGTTCCGATTCACTGCCTGGCACTTAGCAGGCTTGACACCTCACAATAGGGCCTCAAGGGTGAGGTTGATGCATTGAACACAAGTAAAAAGTATTTATCACATAGCTTATTTGGCAAAATATAATAGGATACTGCTACCACATCTACCTCCTATTGTTATTTCTTTGAAGCCCTCTCCCCCTTACATATGTCTTATGCCCTCCCATTTTGTTATCAGACTGGAACGGTTTGTTGTTGGAGTTGTTGTTGGCAGCGGGTGGAGCGGCGCGCGCTGCGGGCGCGGCGACGGGGGTCACGGACTGCGGCGCCGCTGCCGGCGCCGGCTGCATCTCGCTCATGTTCACCTGCTCGTTGAAGAGCATACAAAACTCTCCCACCTTCTGTATATCACCAGATTTCCCCGCGTACAAAGTCAGGGCACCGCGCCAAACAGCGGAATACCCTCGTGTTAACCTAACGATGTCTCCAGGCATAAGGAGCGCTCCCGGCTCGTCCCACACGGAAAGATTAACCGAGGCACTAGCGTCCGCCACTCTTAGAGTCCGCACCTCCCTTGCTTCTTTTGTTAGCGTCGCCCCACTGACTTCCAGAACTATGAACACAGCGTTAATGTTTTTCAGGCCCGGTTTTAGGTCCTTGATTGCCACATAGTCTATGTTACTCATTATGAATTCTGTTTAGATTTTTCTTCTTGCAGATAAATATATAGTATTGATTTAATCACGTCTCTAATCGTAACAGAATTTTAAAAAGCAAGAGCATAAATAAATTCAAGATAGGGATAAAGAAATTGATATATTTCAAACTATTGATCACCAATTTTGACAATAACAGATGACATTTTCTTCTTTTTTCTTTGTGATGAGTTTATGGCACCCACTGTTTAACCCGCTGTTTAAATATTGACTTGACTGCCAATTATAATACGTGTAACATGAACACGACCAAAACTTTTTTGAGCAATCAGAAACGATCGTGATCGTGATACCAAACAGCGAGCGATATTCCGCATGATAAAAAGCTTTACACTAGGTCGGTACGTTCCTTTCGACCAAAACTTATTAAAAAAAAACATTCAAAAATCATGGAAATTGGACTTCACTTCATGTGGGTGGGGGCTGGGGGTGGAAGGTAGGGAAACATACATGCAGACAGAGGAAAACATAGACATACCTTAATAATCTGTGCTTTTATGTGTTTTCCTACATCCAGTGTTGCCAGGTCTCCTGATTTATCAGGAGATCTACTGAATTTGGCATATGTCTACTGATCTACTGAATTTTGCAAAAGAAATTTAGATAATCTACTGGATTTTGTATACCTAATATCTGACTTTACTTTAGGTTTTTTGTAGAAATTGATTTTTTAATATATTTTACTAAAATGTAATTTGCAAGCATTTTCCGTACAAAGAACGTATCTAGCACTCATTGGGAATCTACCTTTATAGTGCGGATGCGTAAAATGGAATGCGTGCGAATCATAGGTACTCTAATCTATGGAATCAACTGCGTGAACTTGAACTGCGAGTTTTAAGTTTTAATGTTGGTCGTTCTGTTTTGTTTGATTGATTTGATTCTGTTTGTTCTACTGATTGATCAGTTTGAGTTGGAGGCAAACAAAATAAAAGTCAAAACATGGTGTAATAACTCTTCAAAAGTTTTTAAGTTCTGTCTGTCCTGCTCTGTCTGTTCTGCTTTAGCAGTTAGTTGTGTAGTGAAGTGCTATTAGTGTTAAATATAATTAGGTAAGTCAATGAATTTATTATGTTTTACGTGGTTTCTATGTAAATGTTATCTTTCTATACCAAACTTTAATTGATCGATTTATTTATTTTACACGTTTTGTTTGCAGTGTGTGTTTGTTTTGGCGTACTTACATAAAACCTTTGCTTTTGTACCAAATGATTTAAGCCTAGTTAGGTTCTACAGATATAAAATGTTCTGTTTTTTTATTGTTGGCACAATTTTATGTATACACTACTGAAACTTATATCTATTTTATTTACAGCCGAAATTACGGAAAATAAATTATTAAAATCGATTTGATTAAGAAGATAATGCAAAACCTTTTGTAAAAGGTTATTCAGGTATTAAAATAAAATCTCCTGATTTTTTTATAAATCTCCTGATTTTTTGACCTTATATCTACTGAATGTTTCAGATTGGACTTGGCAACACTGCCTACATCGTCTATGGCATCTGTGGGCTGGGCAGCTACACTTTTTTTTACTGCTTTACAATCCTCTTAAAAATATAGTAAAAAGCAGAAAAGGCCCCAAATCTATCCCAAACGTTTCTTTGTTATTATGTTAAAAGTTTTTAATGCATAGAAATACCTACATGAAATGGTGACGTTTATGGCCGTTTGCCTTTGGTCAAAACTATCTTAACCATCCCCTCCCATCTTAGACGCAAAAATCCAATAACATAACCTCAAAAGCGCGGTTGCAAATTATATACATTATAAGATAATATAAAAACAAAACTTCGTGAGCACATAACATGAGTGGCTTTGGTCTAGAACCAAATCTCACCGTTGTATTTTAAATATCAGTAGACCTGACACTTGTTTACTTTTCGGCACCTTTTATCGGTGCAATTACAACGTAAAAATATGTTCAACCAAATGGGAGCAGCCGGGGGCAACCCCAACAAAGACCTGGAGGTGAACTCGCCGCCTGAGGACACTGTGTCGGCGCTGGAGTTCTCGCCGCCGTCGGTACCTCAGACTTTTCTTATTGCCGGCTCTTGGGACTGCCAGGTTTGTTTCTGCTTATGATTAACTGTACAAGATAATTTTGTTTTGGGATGCTCTATAACTTTATAACTGTGAATATCATTTATATGTAGTTAGACATCTGGATCTACATTATCATTATTCTTATTAACAATTAATAAATATATGAAGGTGTTGATTTAATAGTTTTGCAATCAAGAAGAAAGGACTGTATAGGGTTCTTTACCCAATAGGTGTAAATATGATAAGAATGATTATTTATGGGTGGTTTTCATAAAAAGCGTACAGACTAAAATTAAGAAACTAACATTAGTCAGTTGAGTCAAAAAAAATATAAAAATTATTGAAATGAAATTAATAAATTAATAAATAATATTGAATATTGTGTTTGTTATTCCATTTTTTATATTTTGTTATGATTGTCTTTAGTCTTTAACATAATTTTATTTTAATTTTATCGCTCTGACAAATGTTTTGCACGCCTGCATGCAGGCTGAATACACTGGTCATATTTAAAAATTAATGTAACATCTGCACAACTGTATTCTGAGCCAATAAATTATTTGAATCTTTGAATCTTTGAATCTTAACTAGACCGCTATAAAACAAGTGGTTGTATTCAGAGAAATATATTCTATTGGCTTATGACGGCAGTATATAAATGAATGATTAATTTTTGTGACTCACCTGAGTAAAATTATGGTTTCCTAATTTTAGTCCTTAACTATGTACACTTTTTTGAAAAGGGCCCATAAATTCTCGTTTTATCATATGCACATCAAAAAAGTCTTGGGATACTCAGCATCCCTAGACAAATTTGAATTTTTGACTCAGAAGTAATATGCCTATTTTGAAAAGTTCAAAACTGTCCAGGAAAAAAATACCCCTATCTGGTTTACTAGTGGGTGGGAGCACTCTTTTTTCATATCATAGGCAGAAGATTAAGTCACCATGACATTCATAAACATGAATGTATTGCCCTCCTAAGCCAATAAGCAGTATCTCAAAACCAATAATCAAAGCAGTTTTAATTTCATTTTGTTAGTAATGAGGTTGATATTGCTACATTAAGGGCAGTATAGAAATCAATAAAAATCTGCCATGCCAATTTGGTTAGCATTAGTCACCAGATGATATTCAAAATCAACCCTTAGTAGTCATTCAACATTTCATTAGTTATTATATAAAATTAAATAACTAATAATAATAAATATCAAAGGAAAGTCACATACATTTATTTACCTAGTTTAAAATTAAGGTTTGGGCTTGTACTAGTACTAGACAATCATAAACTGATTTATAAATAAAATACATACATACATAGATAACGTCCAAGACTCACAAACAAATACTCACTCTCATCCAGGGTCATTACTAGTATCAGTTTCATACAAAAATACAGGCATTAAATTTTGGTATTTCACTTATTATTGAATAGTACAGACAAACTAATGTGTCGTGACAAATGAAGCGTGATTTGCGGGTGGAAGGACCTTGTACAGGGTCTGTCCGGATTGCTACCAAGATCTTATCCATTAACCGCAGTGTTCGCATTGTTGTGTTCCGGTTTGGGGATAAGAGAGTCGGTGTAATGACTATCATAGAGGCATTCCATCTTAGTCCTCAGGGTTGGCAACGCATTTGTAGTCTTAGGCTTGCAGTCTTGTGAATGCGAATGTCTATGGGTCACAGTTTCCACTTACCATCAGGTGGCCTGTGTGATTATTTGCCTTATCCATGCCACAATAAAAAAACATAATCAAGCTAGGGCAGCAATCAGAAGAAGAGAGGAGATAATGATTTAGACCTGTAAGACTATACTTCTATTTTGTTTCTAGGTGCGATGTTGGGAGGTTGAATCAACAGGAAAGACAGTTCCAAAAGCAGTGCAGTCCATGGATGGTCCCATTCTAGATGTAGCTTGGCAAGACGTAAGTAATATGAATTTCCTGGCTGTTGCCTGTGATGCCGTCCGCAGGAAAGTCGTTTATCATTATTATTATTCGGATGTTTATTAAATTTTCTACAAGTTAGGTTTTTTACAATAAATATTCAATTAAAAAAGTAAAATAACGAGTGCCGCCGGCAGCGGGGCAGGGCTCAAACTACCGGTGGTGGTTAGGGCTGCAGAGAGAGGAACCTCCTCACAATGCGTGCCATGTCGAGGAGTACTGCCATCTGTATCTGGCCCTTGATCCAGCCATCTAGCGAGTCTCTTGAAGTGGTGGTCGAGACTCTTCGCTATAAGACCTTTTGCCGAAACAACTATCGGGACAATGATCGTCGAATGAATCAACATCCCACATGGCAGTCACCTAGTGAGCCAAGTCAAGGTACTTGCTGAGCAGAAACTTCTCGGCCTTCACGAGGTTCTCGTCATGGATGGTGACGTCGACGAGCAGTACCCGGCGTTGAGATCGATCTGTCAACCAGGGACCGGACCCGCTTACCCTAACCCGGGGTTTTTAAAGGGTTTTTATAGCGCTGATTTTTATAAACCCGAACATTTCGGTAAGCGCTTAATCGGTTCACACATTAAACGGATAATCCATTCGATCGAGTTAATTTGGCTTACCGCTTACCAGTATCAAAACCTCCGAATGTGTTACCGCTTAAAATACCTTCAAGCAAATTTAGTTCTTTGACAAACTACGTACGACATATTATTGGACCGTTTAAAGAAACCTAAACTCGGACGGCGCGCGCGCTTCAAAGCCGTGCCAATACCAATACACGTAAAAATAACGGCGCGCGCGGCGCGCGGGAAGGGAGCGAAAGGGTTACCCTAACCCGAACGGTAAGCGCCTATTCAAATAAATATCAAACCCAACGACATTCGGTAAGCGGTTACAAAAGGGTTACGGTTAGGGTATCCCGGCTTAATAGGGCTATATAATCGTTGGGTAAGCCGGTGAAGAGGTTACCGAAACGATTGGCTTTCCGTATGAACGGGTAAGCCGTTCGAACGGCTTAAGCAAAGGAACGGGTTTTCCGGTCCCTGCTGTCAACACGATATCAGGCTTATTGGCGACAATAGTCCTGTCCGTGATGACTAATATTATAATTATATAACTATACCTAGTCGGTTCATAAGTTCTGCCACTGATATTTATGACAATTTAAAAAATAAAAGAGTTTCATAATCCTGTAGCCTGTAGTAATCAAAACCAAAACACACTATAGCAAAAACTAACATTTAAAGCATTTTCAAAAAGTGATATTTTCAGAAAACTTGTGCGTATTATAATCGGTGCCGGCCGTGAATTAAGAATTAGATCTTATCGGAAATTGCGGAAACTATGGAATGATTATTAGTTCTTAGAAAAGTACATTAATTAAGCTTTTGATATTTATATATTTTTAAATTAAAAAATAAACAGAAGTTAGTTTTATTTGACTAAACCTTTGTGACAATTAAAGGACCGACTAGGTAATCATTTGTGTGACACCCGTTTTGTGTACAAATGATGGAAGCAATAAATAATGGATTTTTGAGGATCATGTAACATTGTTGAAGTTTCCGATGTGTAGGCGGTTGTGACCACTTTAAATATCACCTGTGGCCTCCTCTGGCTTGCATTTGAAAATAATCTCTGCCCTTTTTTAGGGTTCCGTAGTCATACTATAGTTTCGCCATGTCCGCCCGTCTGTCCGTTCGTCCGCAGCCTAGCTCAAAGAGTCTTAGTACTAGAAAGCGGTAATTTGTCACGCCAAAAAATTGGTAAAATAAAATCTTTAATTATTTTTTTATGTTCCTCTCGTACACGTAACGTGGGGATGTAATTTTTTTTCTCGTCTACCTCATAGTGTGCGGTGTTGTTGGATAGGTTTTTCGAAAACACTGCGGGTTTGTGTAAACAATTTTTCGATTAAGGGATCCGTTTATGAAATATCAAGCTTTAAAGCGCAAATTTTTGTTACAAATATATCTTCAATGAAAGCGCATATATAACGAATTTAAAAGAAAAACTACTAACTACGGCTAAGTAGGCATCATTGGTTTTTGAAATACAGGCGATCAAAGTGTTTATCATCTAAAACGGCACCAGTTGACTTTAAATAAAAAAATAGTTATTATTTGTTGTTTTTATGTTTGTAGTACTTAGCGGCTTCAGAATCCTACACTGAGCATGGTGCGATATGCTCTTGCCCGGTTTTACTTTAATGTGTTTAATATACCAACAAATTGTTGTTTCCAGGAAGGATGGTACATCACCATGCATTCTGTGAATGATAAGAATCTCTGTATTTTTTTATTGCCATGTATTTAATATACTGACAAATTGCTGTTTCCAGGATGGTACTAAAGTTTTCATGGCCTCGACAGACAAGAGCGTCAAGTGCTGGGACCTAGCTGCCAACCAGACTATACAGGTGTGCATTTTATTAAATGTGTAAATACCCCTTTATACTTATAGAGCTTTATTAAAATGCGATCTTCCAAGGGATAGGTTCGCCTTTGTACATAATTTATTTTCATATAAGTGTTTTTTTGTAAAACTATTTCTTTTTCTGCAGTAAAGAGTTTACTTACTTACCGAACTGAAGAAATACTGAGTGTGTAACCTCCCTAAGAGACTAAATTTTTCAGGTGGCAGCCCACGATGCTCCCGTTAAGACATGTCACTGGGTGAAGGCACCCAACTACACTTGTCTCATGACTGCCTCTTGGGACAAAACATTAAAGGTAAGCTTTTTGACTTTTGCCTTCGCGGCCTATAGATATCAATAAATATCACGAGATCTTAAGGCATTTGTGTAGGTAGGTACTAAATAAATGTCTTCGTAAATTGAAATAAAGCTGTTGATATATCAGTGTTTTTCTTCTAATGAATGGTGATGAACCATATCACATGGTTTGGTTTTGTGATATTTAGTGAAATAGGTAGGTATTTAGTGGTGAGTCTTTGTGAAAAAAAAACTAAATAGCTTGTTAAAAAGTTGCTTGGTGACTGATCTGTAAATGTAATGCTAAAATGAGGATGGGCTCGGATCGTGCTCAGTGGCATAAAATGAAAGTGGATGATAATGATGATATTTTCAGTTTTGGGACACGCGCAGCTCTCAGCCAATCATGAGCATGAACCTTACGGAGCGATGCTACTGCGCAGATGTTGTGAGTATTTATTATTGTAATTTCAAGAATGCTCTCATTTCATACAAAGTTCAATGCTTATATTCAATTTAGTATCATGAACAGTTAGCCAAATAAGTGGTGTTTCAACTTTTAACACACTTTCCTGTCAAAAAGAATGTCCAAATAAAATTCAACCTTAAGTGTCAGACAACTTATTCAGTTTACTGTACTAATATATGACTAATGACTATATTGCACCACAAGAACAGCAACCAAATGTTTATAAGAAATATTCATTTATTCCTAAAAAATATGATTAGATGCTGACTAAATATAATCCGCCTCAAGCTTCGTCAAAGAATCAAATTGAAGCAGTATTTTACAATTACATTTTATATGCTTACCTATAACAATGTCTACCAGGACTACCCCATGGCTGTGGTAGGTACAGCCGACCGCGGCATCGTCCTCTACACCCTCGAAAACAAACCAGCTGAGTTCAAGCGTATCGAGTCCCCTCTAAAGCACCAACATCGATGCATCGCCATCTTTAAAGACAAGAAGACCAAGCAGCCGGCTGGGTTCGCGCTGGGCTCTGTAGAAGGCAGGGTCGCTATTCAGTACGTGAACCCGACCAACCCGAAGGACAACTTTACCTTCAAGTGTCACCGGTCCGCTGGGACTACGGGCGGTTATCAGGTAGATATACTTAGCAGATTTATGGTTTGTTTGTCTAGTGATTAAGAGGATTGTGAACAATGATTAAGTCGCGAAGCTGTCAAAAAGTTTCCATTCAAATTTAGCTCCGGGCGATAAAGTTTCTCATGCCCTAAACCAACAATTTGTTGACTTGACTTGGTTCATAACGTCACTGTGACATAGTTCTATGGAGGGTCAGGGTCAACATAATTCCATTGGGCTGATAGGGCTGAGCCGATTGTGTGATGTGTGGGGTATCGTTAGAATCCTTTCACCATCCCGGGTGACAGGATACCTAAACTGTTGTGTAAAATGTCAATTATTAACATACAGTCCGTGAGCTCCTAAAAAAACCTTCAGATTTTAGAAGCATACTTCGGGTATTCACGATGACACGCGATCGTGATGTGCGGTTCTGTTCAGTTAACAAATTGCAAAACTTTTTGAAGTTACCGTAAAAAGTCATGTAAAGAATAACCATCAGTACAAAATAAACCTTACTGTGACAACATTACGTTTATTTATCTTTTTAAAATTTTAATGCAATATGTCTTTTTGTCATGATACAAATAAAACAAAATAATCATTTTCGAAATATTTCATCGTTAATTTAAATAGACATTAACCCCGCCTTCACACACTACTTTAGTTTGGAAGAATAAAGAGCTGTTATACGCACCTGTGGATTCTTAGAAACTACATTCATAAATCATGTTTTAAATGTACTTTTCGAAATCCCCTTTGCTTCTATAACTCGGTCTTGAACCTTATTAAAATAATTACAATCAACATTTTTCTTAAAGCTTCTTTAAAAAAATGTTTGTATAGGTACATTATAAACAATTTCCCGTGATTGGCTATTTACAAAAATACACTGTTTAAGTTGTCTCCCCATGGAAATACACATACCTTCATTCCCAGAGTGGGGTAGGCAGAGCTACAGAATACCTAAAACTCTAAAAACTTGTTGATAATTCTGTAAATACCTACATTTTTCACTATTACGCTAAAATTACCAGCGTATTAGTGATAGAAATATATTTTCGAAAAATAACGAACTAAATAAATAAGTCAGTGGTGGTTTTACTGCTCTATATAAATCAATGAAAAAACAACGAGTGCAATGTCATTTTCTACTACACGAAGTCTCCCGATTTCCCCCGAAACCCGAAGGTTTTTTCAAGAGCTCTCGGACTGTAGTTATATATCGACGACAATATAAAAAATGCAGCCGGGTTTTTAAAGCTTGCTTTTCATTTAATATATTTTGTCCCAAGTTTTTTTTGATACCGTTAACGTCCAGCCCAAGTTGTATCTAAAGAAAATCGTAAAAATCGAAATAGGTTTAAGGGGAGAAAAACGTCCACAACCGTCTGAACTGAGTTTTTACTTTCATTCTAGGAAATATTTTGTTGGAAAGGCGACGTACAGACGTAGTTTTTCATGGTATCTACAACATGTTCAAAAATCGTACAAATCTGACTAGGTTTAAGGGGAGAGTAACGTTATCTCATTTTGTATGATTCTTTTTGTTGCGGCCGTCAATGTATAGCTAATTTTCGTCACAAAACTGACAAAGTTAAAGTTCCTTAATTTCAGTCCTTAATTGGGTACACTTTTTAGTGATAACGCCTTTTAACTGCATTATATTAAAGTACAAATTTAGTACATTTTTTTGGAGTAATAACATTAGTCAATAGTCTATCAGTTCATGGTGAATTGGCATACACCCGCCGTCCTGACTGTCAGAATGGCGGGTGTACTTTCACATTGTAAAAACATTATTAGTGGAGCGGTACAATTTATTTTAAAGTAGGTACTAAATAGTACATTTTGAGTACATTTTTTTAGTATAATCATTTTATATATTTGTGAAGGTACACCCGCCATTCTGACTCTCACTTTTTTTTTAGCTTCAGTATCCTCTTAAGAATTCAAATGCCCCCGACTGATCCCACTAATCAAAAGTTGGCATTTGCTTTTTCCAAGGATATCTACGCGGTGAATGACATCGCGTTCCATCCGGCGCACGGCACGCTGGCCACGGTGGGCTCGGACGGCTCGTTCTCCTTCTGGGACAAGGACGCGCGCACCAAGCTCAAGTCCTCCGAGCTCCTGGACCAACCGCTCACTAAGGCCGCGTTCAACCACAACGGGCAGATCTTCGCGTATGCTGTCGGTTATGACTGGTCGAAGGTCAGTAGGGTTTTTATTAGCAACCTAGCTGCTGGCGTTTTTGAGGTCGTTGGTAACTGTCAAATTTTTCGGCATAAAAAGTACCGTATAAAACCCAACTGTTGGCGTCGAAAATACCAGTTGTTGGAAGCTGGTGATTGCAGAATTATCGCCTCTAACTGTAGATAAAGTTCATGATGACATTATTTGGGTGCCAGCGATAGGCGTTTCCCTATGTAAGTCCTGTGTACATTGAAGACTGAAATTTGGTAATACATCATTTTCTGATTCAGGGGTATAAAAGACCTGCCCATTGTATATACAGTGTGTGGCCCAAAACCGGGCGAAAAAAGTTAATGAGGATTCTTTAGAACATTTCAATTAACTATCACAAGAATCTAATATTACAAAGTCTATAATTTAGGAGAAAACATCCTACAAAGTTAAAAATCGTAGGTAATGTATTTTCCCATCGCGATATCGTCGCTTGGTCACT
Source organism: Acleris sparsana (assembly GCA_923062465.1). Classification (NCBI taxonomy): domain Eukaryota; kingdom Metazoa; phylum Arthropoda; class Insecta; order Lepidoptera; family Tortricidae; genus Acleris; species Acleris sparsana. The sequence continues at coordinate 7,478,071 of OV281305.1, read as the reverse complement.
TGGTACGCGGTATGCCTGAGTACAGGGTGCCATTGACAACACGCGGTAGATTTAGGGGTGTTTGCATTGAATTTGCGATTAAGTTTGTTAGAAAAAAACTGAAAGTTAAGTTTTGATTTTAATTAGGTAAGACCATTATAATGTAATTACCGGTGGTCTATAGAGCCCCTGTTTTTAATATTATCCCCGGTTTTGCGCCACACACTGTATAGTACGTCCTAGTGACGATGACAATAGGATAACCTGTCAAAATCAATATGTTTTTAGCGCGAAGAATAGGGCTCGAGAGCTAATTAAATGTTAATTAATGATTACGATAACGTCGATAACTATAGCACCAAGAAGCACGAAAATGAGTAGGAATAGAGTGACATTACAAAATAAAGGAAGTCTTCAAACAGCTAGAAATACGAAACTAAAACTTTATTCAGTCCCTTAAATTCGTTATAGCGCTATTTTAAGGTTATGTTTTCAGGGCCACGAGCACTTCAACCCTGCGAAAAAGAACTTCATCTACCTGCGAGCGTGCTTCGACGACTTGAAGCCACGCACCAACTGAAAGTAGACCCCCCCTGTTCGCTCCTCTAACTGCACCGCTCCAATGCAGATCTAGAGGGCACTGGGGGACTGGGGGAAGGGGGTACCCCTAAATAATAAAATACCTCCACCTGCGAAGCAGTCGACGCTGCACCTAAATTCTCAGTTGTAAATGGCTTGCCTGCCATTTTTAACGCATTCTTCCCTTCTTGCTAAGAGAATATTGCGATCAATTAGGCCGTGACCGCCACAGTCAGTATATAAGGGGTAGTGCGGGGCCATTTGAAACGCTAAAAGATGGCGGATATGTGTAATTTGTTTTAGTTTTGTATTTTTCTGTATTTAGGTGTTTCAAGTTCTTTTCTGTTAGTGATTTGTCCTTTTTATTTCTTTGTGTTGCACAGGACATTGACTTATTTTATGTATGTGGCATCTTCTCGTTTCAAGTGGATTCGCAGTGGTATAGAGGTTAAAACTATCTTGACCTCTGTCCTACATATCACCTTACAACTTTGCCTCCAATCTTTTGCCATCATTATATTTTATTGCTATATTGATTTATACTAAGTATATATATAAGCGTTACGTAGGACGCCCTCCAGCCAGATGTACCGACGACCTGAAAAAAGTGTCTGGTGGTGACTGGATGGCGAAAACGGGAGATCGGGCCTTGTGGCGAACCCTGGGGGAGGCTTACGCCCAGCAGTGGACTGCAATAGGCTGAAATGAATGAATATATAATACTTGACACTGACGAAATCACTTCAAGTCGCCGCGGGGCATAGGAATAAAAGGGGTAGTGCCTTTGGTGCCTCACATCACAAATGTTTTGTCATGCACCTGTGGGCACCCAGTAATTGCGGCCTATCCCCAGTGGTTGTGGTGGGGGTTAACTAAGGGGTGCGGCAAACTGGGAATAGCCGGTAATTGCTTTTTTTTTTTCAATGTAAATTGTTAATGTTAGGTCGGTATTGCACCAAATGCGTTGAATTTTAAGGTTATAAGCAATCACTGTACATAGTGTCACTGTTTCTAAAACTGATATTGTTAACAATATATGTATTATCATTCCTTTTGTAAATTGTCAGAAATTCTTTGTAAACCTTTTTATTTTCCAAGTACATTGTAAGTAAATAAATAAAATTCAATGATCATATATTTGTTTCATTACCTGTATTTAATTTACAGTACAAATCTCAGCATTTTAAATAGAAACATTAGCTGGCTTGCATGGAACAAGTAAATCTCTGCAATCCCTATCACCAGCGTGGCAATCATGATGAAATGAAAACCTGATAAATACACTAACTATAACTCTCCTAACAGTGCAGCATTGCAATGATATTAGCAATGAGGTTTTTCTGCCGGCTGCAAGGCGTCGTAGGCCTTTGTTGCGGCGACTGTGATAAGGGCCAGCACTAGACCTTGCGGAGCTCCTCGGAAGAATACCTTTTTCGCACGAGACCACCTGTTGCCAAAGCCAGGGTTGTACCTCCATGCCTCATTCCTGTAAACATAGTGAACAATTTATACTGTTTAATAAAATGATTATTGTTTGATGATAATCCCTACAGATAGTCTTCTGTTCACTGCTGCTGAAATATCTTCAAATCATATTATAGACTGGGAGATACTGACACAAAAATTCCAGTCATTTATACCAAGGATGGCGACCCTTCAAGGGTCTAATTACGTAAAAATAAAAAGGAAAATGATGCTCATAGCGCTGATACTGGCGGCCCAATCGCATATGGGCGTTAATCGAACTTGTCAGATAAATTACGAAAGTCGAATGATTCGTAACATAATAATTCTTAATTTTCCAGTAGGCGGTAGCGTAATGCCATACTTCTCCGGTGTGGCTTACCACCCACCATACGACGAAAACAAATTAATTAAAAAAACAAATCAACCATTTGTACCAGGCAAATGTTTGCACTGCTTATCATCGTCGAGTAGCCATTCACGAAAATCACCATGCCATAAAGACTGTATCTAGGGCATGCTCCCGGGAAATCCCGGTTCTGTTATTCCCGGGAAATCCCGGGAATTTTATAGTATCCGCAGAACCGGTACTAGAGATTGCATCCCGGTTCTCACGGTTCTTTCCTTAAAATTTAATAACAAATATTGATGTGTGATATTAATAAATAAACAGTCTTCGGTCTTTGTCACTTTTGTCATATCTAAAGGCTGATTTACTAAGTCAATTAATAAAAGTGAAATAATTAGTTAAATTTTATTCATATAACTTTTTACAAATTATCTCTACCTGTTTTATATAAGAAACAACAAATCATTTTATTTTTAAGATCATTTTGTAATAGATATTTTTTTACTAAATGATAAATATATATGAATAATCTTTTTCAATCGTTTTATTTCTTTTCTTAACATAACATAGAAATAAATTATTAAAAAAACCATCAACTTGTTCAGCTTACACTAAGAACCGGGAGAACCGGGACTCCCGGTACTGCTGATGCCCAGAACCGGGAAATGGAAATCTTGGAACCGATACCGGTACTGCATGCCCTAACTGTATCGAAAAGTATAAGGACATCTTTAACTGGCCATCATTCTTGTTTTATTGGTTTTAAAAATATGAATGTCACATTATGTCGCTATGGTATTGAACTCAGTTACTAAGTTTTTTTTCGGATTACTTTTGATTTCACAAAATGAGAGGCCTTACACCCGAGCAACGAAAACGAATCGTGGACAAATACATACGAGAAAAGGGTATATCCATGAGAAAGATCGCAAAAATCGAGAAGGTGAGTCGTCCTGCGGTTTACAATGCTATTAAAAAGTACGGGGAAGACTTCTCTTTTAATGACAAGCCAAAAAGTGGTCGAAGAACTGGCTCACATAATTGCAATATCGACTCTAAAATATTGCGAACAATCAAAAACTCGCCCAGTGCTTCGATAAGAGATGTGGCTAAAAAGTGCAGAACTTCTGTAATGTAATGGTTCAGAGGGCCAAGAAGCGTAACGACTTGGTAACTGATCGAAAGCAACGGAAGCCAAAACGAACTCCAAAACAGGCTGCAAATGTTAAACATCGCCTTCGAAAGTTATACGACACAGTTTTAACCAAAAATGAAGTGTGAATAATTCAAGACGACGAAACCACCTACGTCAAACTGGATTATTCTGTTCTACCCGGCCCTCAGTACTATACTGTTCGCAATGGAGAACACCTGAATGAGAACCAAACGTCAATTTGTTTCAAATTTGTTTGTTGTCAAAATTTGGGTCTAAAGCAATGGTGTGGCAGGCCATATGCGAATGGGGCATGAAATCTACGGCGTTCATCACTACATCCACGATAACAATCGATCTATATATCAGAGAATGTTTGAAAAAAAGGATTCTGCCAATGATTCGACGCCACAGGGGCTCTACTTTATTTTGGCCCGATTTGGCTAGTTGCCACCTTTGCCACTATGCCGCCCGCACCAGAGAGTGGATGGAAACCCACGACGTGCGATATGTTGATAAGAATATGAATCCGCCAAATTACCCTGAGGTCCGCCCCATCGAGGAATATTGGGCAATCATGAAGAGAAAACTTCGGCAACGCTTCTCAGCAGCGGATTCCTTAGACAAATTTAAAAAAGACTGGCTAAAAGCGTCGAAACTAATCACCGAAAACGTTGTCCGTAATCTGATGAAAAATGTCCGAAGCCAAGTGCGAAAAGTCGCCCGAAAGCAAACTTAATAGTATTTTAGTTATCAGTAAAACATTTAAAAATGTCTTTCAATCATAGCCAAGCCAAGAACATATTTATGTAAAATAAAAAACATTTAAAAAGTTATTACATATTTCACTTGTCCTTATACTTTTCAATACAGTCTTTACTTCTCCGACGGTTCCAAATGGCCGCCGCAAAGTATTTTTTTATTTTCGCAAACCGATTTGTACCATCCCATAACTTTTTTTACCGTTTCTTTGTATGATCATAAATAGAATTTTGATAATGCCATACCTGTGGGAGGTGGCGAATGTGTTAAATATTTTTTCAAAATTGTACGGTTTTTACCAGTTTGGCACCACTTTTTCCTCCTATTAGAAGTATGGCAGATATAATAACCGTCACATTGTATGATATAATTTCCAAAAATCTAAATGCCGTACTGGTACAAATCGTAAAAAAAAACCTTACATCTTGGTCAAGTTTTACAGTCTTCCGCCGCATGGTTACTATATGGTTTTTTTTTAGGTAGAATTGTATTCAAAATAACAGAATACAATGACGGTATTCTGTAAAAAAATTTTTTTCACGCCACTGCTCGGAAGTGTGGCGAAAGATGGTCTGTTCTTGGTCCCCAAAACAATCGATAGTTGTACATTGAATGAGCAGGCCTACTATGAATTGAAACAGACCAACTATGTTAACATTGTTGGTCTGTTCCATTGACCAATAACATCGGTCCGCTGATCACTAATTCGACCAATCAGAACACACTTTGTGCTGCATATGAAATTAAATTGGCCAATGAGAAGTCGTTTTATTTTTTTAATAATATTCATCCCTTCACGGATAGGCAAAGGAATCAGATTCCATACAGCCATATATGTCTGCTTTTAATTATAAGATTTTTTTTTATTTCCTCGCATTAGTCGTGAAAAGCACTGTGTTAAGCCTCGGCCGAAAGTGCAATAGATGGACTCGATGGACTCGTACTTTCGAGGGGGCCTCCGCTACGCGTCGGCCCTCGAACTAACTCGTCCATCTATTGCTTACTTTCTAACCTCTACAACAATGTACTATACATAGTGACAGTCGTATTTTGAAAACGTGTCGAATAAATAAGTTTTTCAAGTATGGCACCACTTTTTCCTCCCACTAGAATTATAGCAAATATAATAACGGTCACATTGTATCATATACTTTCCAAAATACCTGGTACAAATGGTTTTGCAAATAAAATAGAATGTACTCCTTTGCGGCGGTATGGCGGCCAATTAGAACCGTCGGAAAAGTATGGCATGTGAATGCTACTCGACAATGATTAACTGTGCAAAAATTGGCCTGGTACAAATGGACGAATAGTCTCGTTTATTAACGCTCACGGGATTGGGCCGCCAATAACAGCACTATGACCATTTTCCTTTTCGTCATCACGTCATTAGAACCCTGAAGGGTCGCCATACTTGGTATACAAATGACCGGAAACTTTGTGTCAGTATCTTCCGGTCTATTATGTGTGTATATAGGTTTTATAATGGACAATAACTGTGTATTTTTACGCACTGCCAGGCACAGATTGATGCCACAATAATTAGACCCTATCCTATTACAAATGTAAAAATTGTCATTTTCGAGTTGAGCAATGTTGATAGGTAAACAACAATATGGAGGGAAAACTTAAAGCCCGAGCCACACCAGATGCGTGACGTGCGCTTGCGCTTTCCACTGCGTTGTATAGTAAAAATTATTAAACGACATTTTACTATACAACGCAATGGAGCAGTGGACAGCGCACTCGCACGTCACGTCTACGGGCACGCATCCGGTGTGGATTGGCCTTAAAACGTATTACAGTATACTTTTAGGGACTAACCATAGCCAGCACACTTTCTGGGCGTTGTGCATTTAATTTTGTTTGTCGAATGCGTTGCATCCGACCCGCGCGCTCCCTTTTGCGCCTGAGGTGGTAATGGCCAAATTTGTACATGATTATATAGGGAGCGCATATTGTGTGTACCATGCAGAACAGCCGTGTGCACATGAAGCTCTTTTTAGAATTTGATAAGTGGCTCGGGTGATTGCTATGGTTGGTCCCTTGCTCCAAAGTTCTGTGCATATAAATATTGAGCAGCTATACTTTTATTAGCTATAACAAGAGTTCTGATTCTAAGACGACCAATTGCTAGATTCTGCTAAAACTAATATAACAGTTGAAATTAGGAATGTAAAGTGAGAAGAAAAATATAATCACATGTAAACAACGATTGCTACGGATTTTGTTTAGATGACAAAAGTATAGGATTTAGATTTTAGTAGAAGTATAGATTTTACTGTAATTTACAAGCAATAAACTATATTTTATATTTTTTCCAAATGTTAGGCTCAGTAGTTTTGGAGATCAGGGAGGTAGAATAGTTAATTTTTGTCTTCTTTCATGCATAAAATCAAAGCTATATATTTTACAATTAAGAAAAATATATTTGAGATCCTCATAACAAGCACTTTTATTTGATACTAGCGGACGCCCGCGACTTCGTACGCGTGGAATTAGTTTCCCAGTACTCCCCCTTTTTTTCCCGTTGGGGTTCGATTTTCGGAAAATCCTTTCTTAGTGCTCACTTACATCATGAAAGGAACACCTGTACCAAATTTCAAGTTTCTAGGTACAGTAGTTTCGGCTGTGCGTTGATATGTCAGTCAGTCAGTCAGTCAGTTTCTCCTTTTATATATTTAGATATGACACACTAAGGTTTGCAATCAATTTTTTTATTTCCTAATTTTTCATGTGAAAATTACGTTTATGTAAAAAATAATGTTATTTACTTTGCACATCTGTGTTTCGGTCATCAATTTCCATATGTGTACTACATTTCGACTCAATCGGTCCAGTAGTTTCAGAGCAAATTGGCTGTGACAGGCAGACGCGCGAGTGATCCTATAAGGGTTCCGTTTGTCATATTTTGTATGGAACCCCAAAAAGGATATTAATTTACTAGGTATAGGTTTCATTCAAAGCTTCTTAACAGACTCAGATGATAGAATCAAATTTCAACCTAAAAATAGGACGTTTCCGAGGGATTAATATTTTATATCCCACAAATTTAGACGTGCGGTAGATATCTGACCTGATCCAAGGGTCCTTCAATCCCTTCTTCTCCAAAGCTTTCGCGAGTGCATCGAGCTGATAAAGGCCTTCCGCCTTGAAGGTTGTGTAGTCAGGTACCTTGTAAGGCGGGTCGTGGCCGTGGCCCATATTGGAACCTGCAACACAACATCCGCATTTTGTTCAGGACCAATAAAAATATACACTACACGCTAACCTATACCGATTACATAATCTGGGTAGTGCCAAATGATAACACATTATCAATGCCGACGTCAAGTTTATTTTCATTAGATAGATTTACTCACTCTTATTTAAATAGTAATTAACAAAGGAGGATACGAAATAACGAGCGAATTTATATTGCGAATTGGAATTTGTCAAATGTCATTGACGTTGACAAGACAACCAAGACACAGATTATTAAGGTATGTCTAAGACAAGTTTTTTTTTCATGGTTTCGGTGTCTTTTAGCCAATCACAAAATTAGGGAAACAGAATTAGAAATACGGAATTTAGAATAGGAAAGAAACGATTAGGTTTTAAATAAAAAACATACATACATAATTACAAAAATCATATTTGAATATGCTACGTCTCCTTAAAATTTGTTAGTATTTTATTAACATCATTACAATAATATTACAATAAACAGTGGATGGAAGTAGGAAAAGGGATGGAAATGGATTGGGGTTGGGAAAAAAAATCAACATGATCATACGAAATACAGGAGGAAAAAACATGGTCCACATCCCCATAATTCTCGCAAGAACACAAAGGTTCAGCGACAATACCAAACGTATATAAATGCGCTGGGGTGCAAACATGACCCAGACGCAGTCTGCATAGAATTGAAGTACATACCTAGTTTTTTTTTGAAAAGTGCACTTTTCTTAACCACGGTTTACGTCAATAGCAGCAAAGTCGATTCCAAGCTTCAAAAAGGTACCCCTTGGGCATATTAGCCAAATCATGGTTATAATTTAAATAGGGAAACAGATCACCGTCGCGCACACCTTCACTCGCTAGCTGGTCAGCTTTCTCATTACCAAAAATACCCACGTGGCTCGGGATGCAAGCAAAACAACGCTACAACCCCGCAACGTACACTGGTGTAAATATTCTCTGATATCAAAATCATTTGAGTTTGTTTATGATACCTGAAGGGAAACTTTGCTTTGGATTGAAGGGAACTGATAGAGTCGCAAAAAATTACAGCTTTTGGGATCTTCATGAGAAGAATATATTGAATAGAGTCTGGCAAATGCAACATGAGAATGAAAAAATGGCAGCACTGTAGTGTCGTCCCTTTTTTCTTAGATTGATTTGAAAGGGACGACACTACAGTGTTGCCATTTTTTCATTCTCATGTTTCATTTGCCAGACTCTAGCTTTAGAAAGGCCATAGCATTCACCTGTGTAAACAGAAGACTCTGGAGGGAAATTGAGTTTTTGAATAATTGGAAATTGTGAATGGTAAACCCCAACGTCTAACCAACTAGAGTCAGATTGTTTAGACAAGCATCCGTGAAAATGTGATGCCAATCACCATTATTGTCAACAATATTGTTAAATGTTGTATTTTGATGTAAATCAGTTTTAGATATTCCTATATTAAGCTTTTTGTTCGGTTGTACGACAAAATTATTATAACTGTATTGAGAAAGAGGTAACAAAGAACTTTGATGTGTAGGTGTAGGTATCTGACTCAAATATTTTTTTAAACTTTTTACTAGGCATGGCGCATCTTTATGAGCCCAATATCCAGAAAAATCGACTTCATCAGCAACCCTTCTTATTTTCGGAAGCAGTGGATTACTTTTTAACTGTATATTGCGGATAAAAAACTGTCACTTAAATACTGTTGCCTTAAGAATATAGGCGGTTCACGACATTCTACTCGTAAACAGGTGATTGGACTAGATTTCATCGCGCCAGTAACGAGCCTAAGCGCTTTGGACGGAACGCCATCAATCTTTTTGGATGCAGTTTCATTACCCGGATATAACAAAAACATTTTTAGCCGTTGAACGAATGGTTCCGCGATTATCTCACTTCTCGCTCGTTCAAAGTTAGAGTTGGGAGCACATATAGTCGCGAGTGTACGGTGGACTGTGGGGTGCCGCAGGGCTCCGGATGTGGCCCTGTCTGCTACCTGATGCATGTCAACAGCTTGTGCGGGGTGCTGCGGCACTGCTCAGCACACATGTTCACTGATGACCTCTGTGCTCTGCGCGCGGGTACGGACCTTGACGAAACTTTCCGCCTGGTTCAGCAAGACATTGACGCGGTCGGTAAGTGGTCTCATGACGATGGGATAGTTCTAAACGCTGACAAAACAAAGTTTTTATTAATTCACTCCCCTTATCTTCCATTAAATAATATTCATCCGCACTTATATGCTCATACCTATCCTTGCCTCCATCAAAATATGTATAACTGCGTCTGTGAACCTATAGAACAAGTCAAATGTATCACTTATCTCGGAATAAAAGTAGACGATCATTTTTCCTGGTCCTATCATGTTAATTTTATTTATGAAAAACTTAGAGTATTATTAGGTACATTTTATCATTTAAGATTCAGAGTTCCTATTAGCACATTAAGATGTTTGTATATGTCATTGGTAGATTCCATACCGGGTTATGCTCTAGACAGCTTTGGACTAACAACAAAGACCAATATTGATAAATTAGAGGCCATTCAAATTAGATTTTTAAAATTACTTGTTAACAATAAAATTAATCTCAAATGTAAAGAAAACTATCATCAACTCTTTAAAATCTGTAGAATATTACCGGTAAGCATGAAACATAAGTATCTACTTGCTGTAAATAACCATGGCTGTCTGGAACATAACTCAGACTATTCTGCATTAAAACCCTCTGATCATAGCTACAACACCAAAGCTATGGCGACAGGTAAACTATTCGTTCCTAGGATTAATAATTACTTTGGAGACAGAACACTCAAAAAGCTTATCCCATACCTACTCAATAGTTTGCCTGAAGCCATTAGACGTGAAAAAAACAAGAATATATTCAAGAGTCTATTAAAAAAGTATTACCTAGATCTTATATAATATTTAAAAGTTATGTTTAATTTATTTGATCTTTATGTGCATAATACTGTTTTGTTTTAATCTCTTTTTATGGTAACCTACATAATAATATAATATTATATTGTGTTTGCTTAGACTGCCGTTCCTACGGTCAAACTGTTTCTCCAGTTTTGTGGGGCAATGTTTAATTATTAGTTTTTATAATTGTACTTATTAAATAAATAATAATAAAATAAAAAAATCCCGTAATCTATGATACACATTATCAGGCATTTTTCAGGGCATTATAAAGAAGCCTCATTGTGAAGGGATAAGCTCCCGAACTCAAAATATTTAAATTACGTTTACAACTTAATAGAACATAGGTACTCAAAATGAGGTTGACCAGTAAGTTTTGAATCCAAAATCACCCCCTGAATGTTTTACCCGATTTTTGACTGGCAAAACCGAATCACTATTTGGCGTCCTCCGTTTTCTACAAAAAAAAACAACAGAACTTTTTGATGGAGACAAATCAAGCCCATTTATATCTAGCCAAATATTAAGAGCTGTCATTGCAGTGGATAATGACTCGGCAATGTCGTAAATGCGCCACCCTGCGACATAAAGCAGTAAATCATCAGCATGTTGAAGGACAGAGGCATTAATATTTACAAAAGGTTATAAATCATATGTACAAAAGAGGGCTTAAGACTGAGCCTTGTGGCAAGCCTTTCCAGACTTTTCTACAAGACATTGTTGACACAGATTAGAAGGCATGTCTGAAATGTTGACAAGAAGTTGACAATGCGTTGATTGACAAGAAATATATTTTTATTTGAAATAGAATATCGTGGCATAGAGGCCATATAGCATAGGTACGGGTCGGTTACAGGACAGGTGTAGTGCATAATTGCTTTCCTTCGTATTTTCACGGAAACGTACTAACGTGTCATGCTACTTCAGTCATCCTCAGTACTTTTTGTACTGTGACCGACTGGAATAGCAAGACATGTTCGTACGTTTCCGTGAAAATACGAAGGAAAACAATTATGCACTACATCTGTACCTTTGTCCTTTTTGTCACACCGCAATAACATAAAAGAGCGTCCCCACTGAGAGCATTCGCGTGTAGCGAGTGAGCATTCGGCGCGAACATCGAGTGGTGCGTAAGCTTTGTAACGCTCGGCTCAACAGTATCTCTGTATAGTTTATGGGCTCAACGTCCACACCACCCAAATATTCAAGCGAATTCTCTCAGTGGAGACAATCCTTAACACATTGTGCTCGGCTTAGCGTACCACGAAACACATAACTCGAAACTTTGAACACCCAACTTTTCACGTCTGTGAATAGCTACCCTTTATTTCATATCTGTAAGTTGGTAAGCGCTTGTTTGTGTTTTTATCGGTACCTGCCTGCACTTGCAAGCATTGCGCGGTTTGCGCCTTGCGCCTCAGTTCAGTCGAATTGCCGGTTCACGGTCGGTTGTTCGTGAATTGTGTGTTGCGTGTAGCACTGCAGCATCCGAGCTTTCTTTCGATTAAAACATGCTTTTATTGATTATAATGAATCAGTTGAGTTAAAACTAATAATTAAAACTGAGTTTAATTAAATAATCAAAGTTTACTGTCAGTCAGTGTAACAAGTATAGCGGTGAACGCTCTCGTGCGGGGCTGCTGCGGGAATTCTGGGATCAATGAGATAAACCCGTGCAGTGTCTAAACAAGAACAAGTGTGTTATTAATAGAGTGCTTGAGTTGCGTGAGCTGGAGATCGAGAGGGATTTTGAGATGCGTCTATATTAAAGAAGAGATGAAGTACTTTACGTTGGTTGCGGTGCTGGTGGTCAGTGCTGCGGCGGTCCTGCCGGGCCAGGACCCTCGACCCGGTGAGTACTCCTTAGCTTGTTACCTTGGCGTTCATCGTTTTATAGGGAGACGACCATCAATATGAATAGGGGAATATTCCGGAGAAACAATTTTTAAGTCGGGATTCCGGTTCGAAACTAAATATATTTTTCGTTGTTACTTAAGTATTGTTTTGATTACTTTGGAAGATATAATTTAGTTTTAAACAATTTAAACCTATTTTTTAAAGTCACCTTTTTAATTTATAACTGTACAGGGTTAAATTGTTTAAAAAATATTACTAAAGTCCTATTAGGCGTCATACCTATCTCAGACAAGTGAAAAAAAGACTGAAAAAAAGTTTGATTAATTAAGGTTCTGCCAAACTACAGTATAGTTATAAATTGACTCTGGTCTTTATTGTTTTTCATAGATAATTGGTTCAATGAACAACTGTGATTCCCTTTGATTGAATGGTAATAATTGAAGTTCACAGTGGCTCAGTCTGTAGACATGTTAATTGAATTGTTGATGAAACAACTGTGCTGATAAGACAGTGCAGTCTATGGTGTTATCTATTAAGTATGTCTATTGGACTGTTTTTTGTGTTATTAATTAACCAGTGATATCTTAGGGGAGTTATTAACTTTGATACTGTATGTATTTTTTTTCAATAAAGATTAAATACATAAATAAATAAACTGTTTGGCGAAAGCTGTGATAAAGTTAAGGCATGTATCCATCTTTAAAGTTAAATACCTAGTTTTACTATATTTATAAACAACAGTTAGCTACTTTAACAAAGTAAAAAATGTTTGTTTTAATTATTTATCTGTCGGTATATTTTGAATTACCCCTATGAATTACACCTATTATGAATTCTTATACCTTGCCATGCTTGAGTTCTGGTCAGTGAAAAAGGTAGAGCTGTAGGGGTCATATATTTCTAACTCTTTCGCTATCTAGAACTGGTTAGGTTTTAACAGGCCCTTGTTCCTATCCTGGTGATGCTAGCCAATAGTCTGCACTCATTTTCACTTGTTGATAAGGTATATGCTCTCAGTCCACCATAGAATAAGAAAATAACATAGCTAGTTGCAGATGGCAGGCCTTATAATCAGCTTGGGTGGGAACCTACTGTGATAACCCTTAGTGATAATAAACACTAGACGAGCAGCTCTCATTACTTAGCACATTATTCTATGTTCTCAATGTAAGATTGGAAATGGGCACTTAATATCCTACTGAATCAGGAAGTAGGCAGGACCTACTTTATCATTTACAATGACTTGTCATTACAGTTAATGTCACAGTTGTACCTTGTCACTTAACATCAGGTTTGTACAGTCAGATTATTGTTTTAAGCGATTAAAGCATAGGTTTTTTTTTTGACGACATAAGTTAGTTAAATCATTTCTATGATTATAATATATATAAAATAATAAAGAAGAGTGACTATGTAAACAGAACTATGAACAGAGGGGTTAGTATGATATAACTATGCAGTTCATTTTACGTTGAGCGTGAAAGGCACAGCTATAGCAGTTATATAGGTCTGTCCTTTTCTCTCAGTGTAAACAAAACTGCATTGTTATGTCATAATAACCCCCTATGTCGGACCCGTACCTACATACCTACCGCTCGTTGACTCTCATAAACAATTCGCTCACTGAATAATCAACCGGTTAGCGTGATGTCTCCTCAGCCTTGAAGATGAAAAGCCAATGTTTCAATTCTTAGCTCTCCCCATTCAAAATTTCATCCAAATCCGTCTAGCCGTTTTAGCGAAAAGGTGTAAGCAACATACCTATCACCTACACAAAACACACAAAGTTTCGCTTTTATACCTACCTAAATAATAGGCGATTTTTCATTACACATAGGAAGGTATGTCCAAGTATCAATCACATATATTCCAAAAAATTACGAAAACAAATCGCAACAAAATAGGTTTCTCAATATGGCCACTCGCTCAGCCTCTACGACAGAACAAAGGCATTTTTTCTTAGAAGATAGGTAATTTTCTTTTCGCGTTTTTCCCGAACGTAATATTACCAGTCGCCTTTTTCCCTGCAGTTTATTTTCACATTCGTGTTTTTCCCCTTGCGAGTTATCCAGTCACTTCTTATCCTAAGGTAGCATCATATTTTCACCGTCGTGTTTTTCCCATTCCATGTATCAAAATTGACAGAGTCGACGGAGCTTCTATTTCTGGATTATTTGGCCCTCCGAGCCTGCTGCAAAACTAACATAACCTAAACCTACCTACATAACGATGTAATTACATTTGAGAAAAAGTAAGACTGGTATAGAAATCGCACGAAAACAAAAGCGATGGTAATAAAATCGACCGGGGGAATATGAAATTGGGTAAAATTAAGAATGGGAGAAAATGCGAAAAGAAATATCGCTTCACAGAAATAATTTCGTGAAAGTTATCTAACAAGTCCTACCATATAGGCTAAAGACTTAAGTAAATGACCTCTTGCATGTACACTCAGGAGCAAAAATACCGGGTCAGAGTGCGTTTTTCATACAAACGAGACTATTTCGAAGCCTTGGTTCCTCGCCAGGGGTTGTTTTGAGTGAGGTTTAATGGTGGATACTCCGAGGTTCAATAGAGGAGGTCAAAAGTTCTTAAGATACCTAACTGATCGCACAACCAGTTAACACCACAGCGGGAGAGTTTGGGTCAGCACTTGGATTTCCCTACATTTTATTGCCATTTTAGATGTTTTTCTGAACATCTAAAATGGCAATAAAATTCCAATTCCGGCGTTAACCGCAGATTTATTCAGTTGGGTATCCTAGGCACTCTGGAAGTCCTGTATCGATGCTCGAGGTATTCATCATCAGATTTCACTAAAAAAAATCCCTGGCGAGGAACCAAGGCTTCGAAATAGCCTCTTTAGTATGAAAAACGCACTCTGACCCGTTATTTTTGCTCCTGAGTGTAGCTGTAACACATCTGTATAGACCATTCGACATTCTACATTTGAAATATGACGTAAATTCCATATCAGTTTTGTACACAACTACATGGTCATTTATTTAAGTTTTTCACATATACACATGTACAAAAAAGCATCTTTGCCCCCATTGTAATCGTATTGTTAACAATTCAGCCGCTTGTACTAATAAGATATTTAGAGCTATCATAATGTTAATACTTAATATGATAACATAGTGGAAAAGACAATGTGATATCAGTGGAATATACCTAGGTAGACCCAGACTAAAAACGTCACTCTCATTCTGGGGCAGACGGGTAAAAAGGCTCTTTAACTGCATAAGTCCCTGGGGATATATTTAGATGTCAAACACAGATGGTACTCGTTAAAAATCTCCACATACCTACCTACTCTATCGGTCGCACTCAGAGTCGGTTAATTACGAGTCATTCCTAGTGTCGATGTTTGAAGGAACGAGTTCATTGTCTTTAAATAAAATATATCTAAATACAGCGGTTTGTCTATTAAACGTCTTTGTTTTTAAAAATAAATAACACAGCCGAAGCCCGCGCAATACAAAATAGTGTGGGTGCATTTTTGCATTGGATTAAATTAGTTTTTAACTACAAAAATATGTACCTAGTGGGGTTATACACGTTGCCATCGAATACAAACGCTGGCGTTTAGTGATCTGATCACTGTCGCTTTGCGTTGTCATGAAAAATGTATGGAGTTGCCAAAAATAAAAAAATACCGTTGTAATGAGTGAATATATCACGTGACTTACGTCAATTCCATGCATTTTTCTATGACAACGCAAAGCGATAGTGATCACCAAACGCTAGCGTTTGTCTAGCCGCGTAGATTCTTTAGTACAAACAATATACATGTTTTAACAGTTTTATGCTTCTACTAAACTAAACTATTACTTAAACTAAACTTACGCACAAATAGTTTAAAAAAAAGAGATGCATTTACCTCTCTGGGCTCTCTGTCACAATAGCCCCGCTTGCCCTTACAGTGCAGTATTCCGGGTACGGGTAAAGTTTATTAACCTCGCATAAAGGCTAGTTCCGAGGTTCCGACTATATACATTAGTAATTTAGTCGAGTAGAATACGCTCTACTAAATTGTCGTACCTAGTTCAGACACAGTTACTAAAATACTCGCTACTCGGCTGAATTACTAAGGTAGTCTGTACAAGCCAAGAGCGCGGGCATAGGAGCGAGTGAGACAGAAGTACAAAGCCTAAAGAAGGACCTTTTAATAGCTATCTGTAAATAGGATTTTTACCTATCACCAAAGTTAAGCAAATTATCGAATATATGTTATAGGCGTCATTACAAAAAATGAGTCTTGTGGGATTATATCAGTAGTTTTAATTTGGATCTTTAATGAGAAATACATAAATGTCCTTAAGTAAGGAAACATCACTGAAAAAGACTGCGACACCAGTTTTTTTTTTTTTTTTAACTTAAACATAAACCACTAAGTTCCTCCCAGAGGCTCCGCCTGGCTATCTACCACCATCTTATCCGCTTACCCTGTCGCCAACCAGCATATTTCCGTGTGAGGTGGTAAACGTTAGTCCGCGGGGGTCCATGAGCCTAAGTGGTCACGTACCACCAGGCGGACTTTTACCTTTTCCATATAATAAGGACCCGATAAATGCCCAACGTAGCTTTATCATCAGTATTATTAGGATTCTCTTCCCATTTCCGTGGGACGTAATGCGGTTCTCGCGGGCATATCACGGAACCCGTTTCTGCCGCTAGTGCCGCTGTGCTCGAACATCATTTCTTTAACCTAGGTAGAAATCCAATGTTTAAATCGCAATGATATTCAACAAAAGCCAAGAGGGGCGTTATACGATTTAAGCCCTTATGTCTCTGTCATCGATAGTGCCCAACCAGTTTTATTGATAAAAGATACCTAGACTTTCACCAACATGCAGTAATCACACCGAATGTGCGCCCGTTGAGGTTAGGATCTTGGTCTTTAATTCTATTTTCGAGTATAACGTTTTTCTTTCCTATCAATCAAAATGTATGGGATGACAGTTGATTTCACCGCGGCTTTCATTGCGGTTTATAAGTTCATTAAATTATTAAGTTAGTTATTAAATAATTTGTAATAAAGTCAAAGTCAAAGTCAAAGTTCTTTATTCTTCAATTTAGGCATAATATAATGCACCTATGAATGTCAAAAAGCATTACCACCGGTTCGAAAAATAAAACCTTTGAACCGAGAAGAACCGGCGTAAGAAACTCGGCAAGATATATTTTTTTCAAGAAAAAGGTTTAATGAACTTTATAGCAATTTTCCTTTTATTTAGTAAGTATATTTAATATAAATGACATGGGAGCCCAGCAATGGACGACTTTCAGTTGATATTATTATGATGATATGATAAGTTTCGATAGTTCCAACCGAAGACCAGTGAGGCTATGCAAGTTGCTTAACGCTTACACAAGCGTTTTTGAAAACTGTCAAATTGTATGGAATTGACGTACGCGCTCGACGCTTACTTCTGACAGCTAAGACAGCTTACGTCAATATTTTGGATAACGATAGCAAACGCCGAATGCACATTGTCTAGGGCCTGTGCACTGACTTAAATGCCAGCATTACACTACGTTAGGACAATTTCGTGATTACATTCTTGTGCGTATTTCTCTGTTCTTTGTTGTTTTTGTCACGAAACTCACGAATCATGTGTATGTGTCTTTCTACTATAATATTAACGATAATATTTTTCATTTTACATTATTCAGTCCTATTTAACTACAAATACATATATCCCTTCCGATATCGCATTCATGTTAAACACTATATAATATTATTATGTTCAGTGAGTTACCTTATAAGTTAAAACTAAATGCATTGTGTAGGCGATAATGTTGGCACCTGGGTCTATGCCGGCGCATACTAAGTGCCCGTTAAAAGGCCTGCCTGGCATCAACAATTGGTACGGTGCTAGGCTATTTATGAATTAATTTATGGGTGTAGTTGCTTTGCACTGGTTGTTTACAAGTTCTGTAGACAGCCTAGCCTAAAGCGCGAATTAGACTGGCAATATAAATTGCAGAAGTTTATTGCTGTCTTACTTTAACTTCAGTTCTAGAGCAGGAAGCACAACTTTGCTGTCATATTCTGACTCAAAAGTTAGAGTAAGACACCAGTCAACTATTGCAATTTAATTGCTTGTCAAAATCGCTTTTGACTGCTAATTAATACACTTGCAAGATATTTGCTGCGAGAAATATCCGATAGTACTGTCCAACGGTGCCTAGCTGTGGTTTGAACTCGAAGTTTTCTTGCAAGTTACTGCCGGACAACACTATCGGATGTTTTTCGCAGAAGTTTTCTTGCAGGTGTAGACTAGGAAGACAAATTACAGTAGTTGACTGCGGATTACATTAACTTTTAAGTTAGAATTAGACAGCAAAATTGTGCTGCATGCTCTAGATCTGAAGTTAAAGTAAGATAGGATTTTTTTATTGCCTGTAAATCGCGCTTATGGCCTAAGCTTGCGGCGCTTGGGTCGGTCCTCGGCAAGGAGCAATTTAAGGTGAAGGGGGTCTTTATTTTCCTTTATTAGTAAGTATATCTTTGTCATACACGTGTCTTACAATCCAAGAAGTTAGTTTCGGTCTGGGTGAGTTGGTGTAATCTTATGCCCTGATACCTATTTTATGCTTTTATGATCCCTGTAAGAGGTTGCTATTTATGTGCTCTATTATGGGCTTTAAAGGTAGATATAGACACATTTTCAAATTGGAACCGGCGACTGCTCATTGTACTCCATCAAAACCAAAGTTGCCGCAGTGCACCTAATTGGAATTATCATCAAGAAGACAAGCATGCGGGTGCCGGGCAGCCGTGTTCATTCCCTTACATAACTCGCTTGCGAGCTCGTCGGCCAAGGGGCACTAGCTTAAATAAACCCGTCATTGCGTCCACAGTGCATAAGGCTGCGTTTGCGAGGAAAAATCCATCAATAGGAAAGTGAGGCTAGTAAAACAAAATAATCCTATCGGTGGATTTTTCCTCGCAACACCTCTTTGCTGCCTCGTACAGCTTTTGGTGGAAATGCAACTCAACCAGGACCGTAGCTTCTTAACACGGAGTAATTATCACCATTAGGAGGTCATTCATGCCGATTTCGGGTATGTTGTCTGCTTCTACTTTTAATCAGTGGAGCCATAATGGCGTGTTCTAATATAGTTAAAATACCTAATATTGGTAGTGAATTAGGGTTGGGTAGTACATGTACTAAGAGCCAAAAATAATGAATTCCCGTCACTGTACTAGATCGAACTATTCCGTAAAGTTTATGGTCTTAGTTCATTTGGTACACGCGGAGCAAGAACCGAACAGAGCAGCGAGCGACACTCACAACAAAGCGATCCGAATATGACCGCCTGGCCATACGACAGACGAGTTTCTTTCACTGTGTACTAAAAGAACTAAAAAACCGAATTACTACATTTGAGTGATTGTCTAGTATAGGTATCGCCACGAGAGTTGAGATGAATGGTTACACACACAGCTACATAGAGTACTAATAGCAAAAAGGGTAATTAATGAACGAATGAGTGAATGTAATTTAAGTGCACGATCGAATTATATATTTTCGAAAAATAGGTAAAACAAACATCAAGAAAATAAAAATATACTTAATAAACTAGTCACTCGACATATATTCATCTGATTCATTTAGATTTATTTCAAGGATATGGTTGTCGGACAAACTATCAATCATAGGTTCCATTGACCTGTATCTTTCTTCTTGTACTTGGATTTTTCTCAAAATACTGTGAAACGTCTCTTCATTAAGAGCTTCAATTTCTTCTAATTTTCCCATAACGCTAATAATGACGCAGAAATGAGGCAGGTATGTAAAAACGACAAATACGTAAATAGTGTTATTAAAATAAAACAATATTTACTATTAATGTATTCATCTATCATTTACTTATTCATTCAATTAAATATTAATTTAAATAAAACTATTTTTAATGGATAATGTTGCGTATATTATCCGTTATCACGTAGTTATGTAAAATCATAATATTATCGGTTTTATATATATCACATATAAAAAATAAATGAAACTAAATAAATTGAAATATCTTGCAATCGGTACGAAAAAAGAACACTAATTTCAAAACCACTCTGTCATTAGTTACATGACGTGTTGAATGTGTGCGTGGCGTCAACTCTCGTGGCGATACCTATACAATCGCTCAAATGTTTGGAGCGATCCGCTTAGTGAACAAGCGCGCACAACTCTACAGTGAATGTGCGGAAATAGTGCCCACACGTTAGGGTGCCATTTTTGCGTGGTTGAAATGTATGTTAGCGGGTGATCTGCTTTAAACTTGATCACGCTTTGCATGGGAATCGTGCTAAGTGGCGTACTTATGTCTACAAGTAATGGACTGCCATAGGCTCATGATGATGATTATAATGAAGACGCTTACCATCCAAACGCATATGCACTGCGCTTAATTAGTTTACATCTGATCTGTGCAAATTAGTTAAAACGAAGTAAGCCACGATGTTAAGGGAAAACATAGACTTAGACGTAATGCGAGACAGCTGCGGCGGGGCATAGCCGGCGCCGTGGTTACGTGAAATGTGTAACACGATACATGTTCTTGTATTAACATACTTGTAACCAGTAATAACCAACAAGATTGTAACGTCCTAAGCTATTTCATAGGTTGACGATTAAGCCACGGAAGCCGTCCAGATGAAAGCTGTTGTGTATTAAGATAATTTCCTTGCCAAGATTGCTTCCGATACGTCCAGATGTATGTAGCTAGAGGACTAAGATCTCGAGGTTGGTTTTTTAATGAATTCTGGTAACCAGAACAATAACATAGTGGTTCAACATTGTTTTCGTTGCACTGAATATCCACTCTGACGCGATCGTGTTTTTTTTATTTATTACGAAATAAAAATCTAAAAATGTGCATTTCATTTGGATCAGTTAAGTATGTTTAAACATCATTAATCAACATCATTATAAACTTTAATCTCCTACAAAAATAACGTCCTGTCACTTTTTCTGTGGACAACATTTGAATGCAACAAATATAATTTTATTATAGTAATCCGCTCAAAGGACCATGTAAAATTCCCTTAATATAAAGTGGTCTGAAATAAAATTGGACTAGTCGAATTTAAATATTGAAATAATCGCTCACAGTCGTTGAGCTAAAGAAGAAAGTAAATAACGGATGCAATTTATCAGCCTTTTTTTCTAATGATTTTACCGTTATAAATGTTTCTATGAATACAAATTAATACAATCCATTTCATGTATGTAATAAATTACGAATTGGTGGCGCTTGCAGTGGAGACCATGGGACCTTGGTCAGCCGATATGAAAAGCTTTATTAAGGACCTTTCATCCCGGCACATAGACACTCCGGAGATCCTAGAGCTGGTGCTTACCTCTACCAAAGGATTAGACTAGCTATCCAGAGAGGTAATGCAGCCAGTGTAATAGGGACTAAGTTCCGAGCGGACCTGCGAGAGGGGGTGTTCTTTTTATAGTGGTGATTATTATTTACTAGTTTTTACGTTTAATTGTAGTACCTATATTATGTTATTGATTAAATTACTTATTAAATTGGTTTTTCGATTTAAATGAAAGCTATGCAAACAATCAAACAAAAAAATCTTTCCTCTTTATAATAGGTATTTTTAGTGTTGATAAGGATTGACCGTTTAATAATTTTAAATCGATTCGGAACACAATTATATCACTTCAAATCCCTTTGGTACCTTTTCGTTCAAAATAACCAGTGCAATAACCTACTATTGACTAAGCTTCAAAGATATTCTTCGGCCTGTGATGCTATGTATTTTTATATTTTATCAGGTTACACAAAGAAACAAGTATACTCACATCTTAATTACTTCGCTCATCCTTATTCGGCGTGAATCGCCGCGCTGTCTGCTGAGACATTATCTCATTCTATCAAAAGCGTCTACATGTCTAACGCCTCTTGTGCAAAGAGTCAAATATTGTATACTGGTATTCTGCTGTAGGTATTAGTATGGTGTTGTGTAACTTAATTCTTGTAATATTACCTGCACTCAAACTTGTAACCTACTACGAGTATAACTAAGGCTAGAATAGTTTTAGTTAGTGTTACTGTAAGTAGGATATCAGAATTGACTGCAATTTATTACATTAACCTTGAGTGAATGGTGATCTACGCTTAAATTTATTAACGTTTCCACTCCCGCTCCCGGTTTAGCATAGTTTAATATATAAAGGCGTTGTTCTGACAGCCATCCAGTGCTTACAAGCTTCGTGTAGAAAACATGCATCATCCGGGGCAAGACCTCTTTAAAGCGACCGAGGCGAATGCGTTAATACGGGCAATAAAGTTATTTAATGGGGTGACAATATCAATTAGAATAACTAGCACTGCTACTTATGAAGGTACAAGCGCTTGGCGTTCTAATAAAGGTACCAAGCATCCTTGATGTACTGCGGAATATTGTATTAATGTTACATATTTATAGTTGGTTTACATTTCCGTGTATGTGGTTAGGTTAGGACTCGCGCCAGGCGCCAGCAGAAATAGCAATCGATCATGCATGCGCATGCGGCTGCCAGCCACTCTTGCGCATAATATGCGCACGGACCTCGATATTAATTCGCCATCGTGGGATAACCGGCTTAGAATGAAGTGTTAGGGAGTTATTCCGTGGAAGGGCGTTAATGCTCTGCATTCGATCGGGATGAGAAAACAGTGTCCATAAATTCTGTTGTGAAGAATACGAAATGGCTGATGGTGGTACTTGATCTAGCTGATATTTGATGATGTATGTCAAATGTGAGAGGTGTAAGCTAAGTACTTTACAAATACTGCTAAGTAAAGTCGCGTTATAATTATTACTTGCTAGTCTCCATGTCAAATTCACAGACAGAATCAAATGATCCGAATTATCTATTCAAGATGCTTCTAAATACAGTATGTAGAGAATTTAATAAAACTTGTAGTAAGAAGCGAATAAAAATTAATAATAAAATGTCATTCAATGAGTGGGCAACTACCGGAATCCGGAAAAGTAGAGATAAATTATACCAACTTTATGATAGGCGATCTTGTACCACTGACGAACATTTCCATCAATATGTTAGGAATTATTCCAAATTATTTAAAGCTGTGTGCATTAAGGCGAAAGCAGCTCATTTAAATGAAAAAATAAAAGCTTCAGATAATAAAGCCAGGGCAGTCTGGAAAATAATAAACACTGAGACCGGCAAAAAAAGTAAAAGCGAATCCACTGTTTCCTTGAAGATAGAAAATACATTAATAACCGACCCAGTAAAAGTAGCCAGTGAATTTAATAATTTCTTCTCAAAAATTCCTAGTGACATAACAAAATGTCTGGCATCGTCCACTGCAATAGCCCAATCCTTTCTATCTGAAAATGTAAAATTAGGAAATGTACGCGATTTCAAATTTCATCATGTTTCTCCCTTCGATATACTTAAGTCTTTTAAAATGATAAAAATAAAAAAAACGGAAGACTTATGGGGCGTGTCAGTTAAGGTACTTGAAACCATTCTGGAGGTCGTTGCTCCCACCCTAGCTCGTATTTTCAATAGTTGTATCGACAGTGGCATTTTCCCAGTTTTAATGAAATTTAGTAAGGTGGTTCCTATTTTTAAATCAGGTCATAGAAATAATCCCTCTGATTATCGTCCAGTATCTATCCTTCCTGCGTTCAGCAAAATATTTGAAAAAATAATGCTAACACAATTGACTTCTCACTTTAATACTAATAAAATTTTACACGATCAACAATTCGGCTTTATGAAAAGTAGGTCTACAACTGACGCGGGCGCAAGTTTGATCAAATTTATTTTACAGGCTTGGGAAGAGTCGCAGGACGCCATTGGAGTCTTCTGCGACCTTTCTAAAGCTTTTGATTGTGTAGATCATGGCACTTTAATTTGTAAACTTGGTTTTTATGGCATTAGAGGAAATGCATTAGATCTCATTAAGTCATATTTAACACAGAGAATTCAAAAGGTAGCGATAAATGGAGCCGTTTCGTCAGAGATAGAGATGGATATGGGCGTACCTCAAGGTTCTATTTTGGGCCCATTCCTGTTCCTTGTTTATGTAAATGATCTGCCGTATATGGTAAGCAGAAGGTCAGGCATTGTAATGTTCGCTGATGACACTTCTCTACTATTCAAGGTAAATAGGAAAGATACTGAACTCATTGAACCAAACAATACCCTCTCCATGATATCTGACTGGTTTGCTGCCAATAACTTAATGTTAAATCCAAATAAAACTAAATGTATAAAATTCTCATCAGCAAATTTATCAAATATAAACTTAGCCTCAAATATTAAACTTAATGGTGAAACCATAGACTTTGTAAAAACATCTGTTTTTCTAGGTATTACATTAGACTCTAAATTGCAGTGGGGTTCCCACATAACTGCGTTAGCAAGTAGGTTGAGCTCCGCTGCTTTTGCAGTCAGGAGAATAAGGCAGCTTACCAATGTAGCGACGGCACGGTTGGTCTACTTCGCTTACTTTAACAGTATAATTACGTACGGTCTTATTTTGTGGGGATCGGCTGCGGATATCGGTACAGTGTTTATTTTGCAAAAAAGGGCTATTAGAGCTATTTATAACTTGGGGTCGCGTGTGTCATTGAGGGAATTCTTCAAGGAAATAGATATTCTAACACTGCCGTCGCTATATGTATTTGAAATAATCATCTTTGTTAGGAAGAATCTACATAATTTCCCAACGAACATTGATAAGCCAAAAGCAACCAGGAGCACAGGAAAGCTCAAAACCACTTTTTATAGACTGGCCAAAACTTCAAAATCATTCTTGGGAAATTGTGTAAAATTCTACAATAAAATTCCAAAAAGTATTACTGAACTTACTGACTCTAAATTTAAATCTGTTGTAAAACAAAAACTAATTTCCCGAGCATATTATAAAGTAAACGATTATATCATGGATAGGGATGTTTGGCAGTGAGTCGTCCGTCCTGCATGAGTAATCTACGCTTAAAAAAGGTGCACCTACTGTACAAAAATACCGTGATATTGTAAACTATTTATAATTATAATGTAATGATGTAAACCTTTTTCTTGAAAAAAATATACCTTGCCGAGTTTCTTACGCCGGTTCTTCTCGGGGCAAAGGTTTTATTTTTCGAACCGGTGGTAATGCTTTTTGACATTCATAGGTGCATTATATTATGCCTAAATTGAAGAATAAAGAACTTTGACTTTGACTTTGACTTTTAACAATCGGTGTCTAAACATGTACAAATAGTTGACAAACTCGCGCCTTAATTCGATAATTACTATTTTACTTGTATTATGAACGGTCTGTCAAACTCTGGCAAGTTCAAGGCAGTGATAGGTACAAAGTTATAGCAATATAGGAATAGGTCTATTCCTTTTCTCTACTTAAAAATAATTGCGGTTTGAATCATAATTATCAGCGGGTCATCGACATATAATGTTCACGTTAATCTCGGTTGCTATTTTCTCGGTACCGAATCGCACGTTAGTGCGAAAACAATCTAACTTTTTTAACAAATAAATGAAAATAAATTGATGTTTCACCTGTGGCTTATTAACAAACTCGTCGAATTCCCGAACCACTAAACCACCAAAAAAACAAAACAACAAAATCTTGTAATGAAACGGTTAACTTTTCAAGACGTTTCGTGATTATGATTTCCTAAATGTACATACTTATGGGTCCGCAGGAAAATTTAATCTTGTTCCGTCACAACAGAGGTTAGAAAGCTAACTATTTATCTTATCTCTTAGGTTATATGGCCATTCTAACCAAGCGAGGGAGGAAGAAACTCTCAAACCGGTCTGGCCATCATGGTCGCGCGACGCATGTTGTTTTTAACGATTTGTAAGCTAAGGGTAAGCTAAGAGCAAAAGTGTCCTGTCATGTAATACGTTTGTTTGCGGAGATAGTCTTGTTGACTGTTTTTGTTATTATTATTTTACGTACTTAATATCTTTGTACGAACTACATGTCTGTAAAAGATAACGTTTATTTCTGTGGTTTATTCAAACAGTGGACTAGTTTATTTATCTAAGTTTGCCCGAGACTTCGCCCGCGTAGAATATATATTTAATTCGTCGACTTTTCTGTGTATTAAAATTGTACATGCGACCAGCCAGGTTTTTAAATTCGAGGTATATATAACGACAAGTAACTTCTGGGGTCTAGAATATTGCAAAATGTGTTACCAATACAAACCATTAGGACAGTATGTATGCTAGTTTTACTTGCGGTCTTACCCTCATACCGTAAAGGGCACCGCAGACTGACATCTCGTCTCGGCCGATATGGGCCTGTCAGCTGATCGTATATAAAAAAATCAGAAGACAATTACAAACCAATTGACCTAATTCCAAACTAAGCTGAGACTTTACCAATGCGCTACGAAATAGAGCTTTTTAAAAAGGGTATCATTAAATCTCTCCAAGTCACGCAACGCATTGGTGACGCCTACGTTGCAAATGTCCATAGGCGGTGGTGGCCACTTCCCATCAGGTCTGCCTGTTTGTCCGTCGATGACAATTTCAATAAAGGGCTCCGGGTTTCTACTATAGGTCAACGTTCTAATGTGGACAACGATGTAAATAGATATAGAGAAATAAATACTTAAATGCATATTAGAACTGAATATATCAGTTTCTCTTAAGGATTCATTATATTTCTTGAAGATTTTGGACGGTCAGGCGGGCTGACTAACTTGGTACTGTAGCGGGACCATTATGGTCGTGTTTTTCGGTGTGGATACCCTTGGATGAAACATACACACACAAACACACACACTTTCTGACCAGAGAGTGACAGATGCTATTTATACACCACGATAAAGGCGACCATAATACGTAACAGTAACAGGCACAGGAAAACTGGCGTACACAACTCCTGCCTGCAGGTTGTCTGGTAAGACGGTGGAAGCGATCTAGACGAAGCCTACACAAGGTCTTTCCTCACTAAGGGCCGTATTAATAAACTCATCTTGACTGTGAGGCCCGTCACAATACACGTCAAAGTAAACGCCAAACCATAGACCACTGTCATTTTTGACGCATCTCGAGACGAGCATTAGAGTTGAGATTAGTTTATTCATACGGGCCTAAGGGCCTGTTTCATAATGGCTCTGTGGCTAAAGTTATCTGCCAAATATGCTTTACTTGTCGATCGTGAAACAGGCGGTAAATATATTAAGTGTTTACGGTCTGACGCCATATCAGAAGCACTCGCAACGCTGATTAATAGGCTAGACTAAATGATGTATTTTTATTGTTCACATACCATGTTATAAAGATCGCTAGGTAAGTATACTCGTAAAACGTTGGATATTGTGGGTCCTTTTGTGGCTTCTTTAGCGGTTGATTGATTATACTTTGTTATTGGTAAGATAGCTTAAATAGTTAGACGATTTAAAATTTAAAACTAGCGAATATTATAAAGAGGCATTATAATGGTAGACATTCAATTTAAATTATTTTTTTTGGAAAATATTGGATGGTTTTAAGTCGTTTTTCCATTATTTAAACCATTTTATTTCTTATAACTAGGTACGTTGATGATACGTTGTTGATACATTGAGGTTTTACTCGTGCAAAGCTGGGGTTGGTCGCTAGTTAAAATAAAGTAAAACCTTAAAATAAACTGTTGTTCGGTTTCTATAATAATTAGGGTTACATTTATGTCCTTTGCCCATATATATTGAGTATTACTCACTAGATAAATGGGCATACCTGCTTCAGTTAACGAGAGATATATCCTTTCCGAACATACAACTTGAAGCACTAGCGCGACTATTATAAAACCTGTCGAGCGACATGCTTAACGAAATAGCACTTACTGGCTTATTTTGAAAAATGTTTAATAACTAACTTTATTTAGAGTCATTATTTTATTAATCCATGTGGTTTTCATATACTTTATACCTACTACATACATACTATTAACAGACTTTATGTATAGATTATTTAATTTAACATTTATAGAAATTATTGTAGAAATAGTGTGATTTGACATGTAATGCTCTGTTTTATCAAGGAATAAATAAATAAAAACCTATAGCTAACGATTTTATATTATAACTCTTACTCACTTTATAGCAAAGGCGTCGCAAAAAAATATATCAAAGCAATTGGGTAAGAATAAAGCAGAATGTTGGCCCAGGTTTATTGTACAGGTATAAAGAGGTGGTGTTCTCTTAAAAACGGCTACTTGACAATAATGTCGATCGCGCGAACTCGTACGAGTCAAGTCGCACTAAAAGGTTGTTTGTACGCTCTGACGGGACAACGTAAACTCGACGGTTAATTATTCGTTTGTCGAGTTGAAAAACGAGTTATTCAATAGAATCACCTACCAGGAGATAATCTCACACAAATATACCTAGTCTTAAATTAAGCCTAGACTCAAGAACTATTTAGTATTTTATTGTTCCGGCACTATCTACGTAGGGTCACTGTCTCTACCAATTAGGCTACCCGAACCGCAGTGTACAGTTCTGTTTTCTGTCTACTTGCTACTAGTAACAAGAGCCGCATTGTTCGTTTATCGTAGGGTCAAATAGCTAATTAGTAAAGTCGACGATAACAGATACTGAACTGTGAGGAGCCACATTACTTCAAGCTTCTCGGAAGAATGTTTACTCTTTTGAACGTCACCGTTCATTACTGATGTAGGGTTATGGAACCAGTACCTAATGAATAAGGATCAATGATTCTGATAAAACCGAAGATAGGGGTCGTTCATTTATTTTGAGATAATCAAGTGTCAAGTGTTAGTTATTGGTAACAGAATATAAATATTGCATGAAAAGTTTACTATGAGCTCTGGCAGCTAACGTCAATTCTATACATTTTCGATGACGATAGTGTTCTCGCAATGCATCTTGTCTAGCCACTGCCACTGCTGCCACTGTTTCGACTCTAGACATAGTAAAAATGGTTAATTTTAGCCCTCGGTCTAAATAGCCCTGCTCGACCTTATGTATCCTAATAAGTTTAGGGATTCCAGCTCATTGCTGGTATTTTTAAAATCCTCGTTTATCTGGAATGGGGCACTTCACGTGCGACAGACGTCAGTGCGTCATTTTTTGACGCCATTGCGGATGAGGTGTGGAATAAAAATGATTTCCGAGGTTCATTTGAATAATAGTATAGTAGGTACTCTATACATGATGTATACAATTTTTAACCGACTTGAAAAAATCGAGGATAAGATAAGAAGAACAAAATTGATAGCGACAAAGTTCTAAAGTAATCCCTATGAAGTTGATTGTCTGTAGGTGCAACAGTATTTTTATTCCAGTCAGTGCATGAATCAAGTTACTTAAATGATTTCAAACTAACCAATCAGCCTCTATTAGAATCCTTTGAGTCGTGGGAGCGGCGATGGGTGCGCGTGAGTGGATCGCGCGCGTCACTTGAGCTCGTTTCCTGTGTCCGCGCAGATCCCTCGGCATCCCCTCTACCAATTAGTTCGGACTTGCAAGGGCACGATCGACGCTATATGCCATGTTTGTAGTATCGTTTTGCAGGTTTCTGGATATAAATGAGCAAACCGATCGACAAACAAATACATACACAGTCTGTTAAAATCTTAGTTAAAAATATATTTTTTCGCTTTTCCGTAGGCGGATTATAAAATGCTCGGACGGTTCATAAAAATGGCGCTAGTGAGTCGTTTCTTAAAGTGTCAATTTTTAAAACACAAGTTTGAAAAAGGAACTCTCTGAAATATATTTGTGTACGGAAGTAAAGTGTGTTGCATTGTACTAAGGTCCAAAAGCGGATACATCTCTTCGAGATCGACTGTACGTTTGAGTGTATGTATTTATAACCTTATTAATTGGATGCTGATACTGGATTGTGGTATAGATTAGTTATTTTGCTTCATGGGCATTGCTATGTGTTCTTCCTTATTGAGTACCTAGTATTTGATTGTTTCTATCGGCGAGATCCTGTTATTAGCTGTGCGTTACTATACCTGACTGAGACTTCTGTATTTTGGTAGTTGTTGGTTTTAATTAAATAAATAAATGTATTTTCGTACCATTATAAAACCTTATCACTGTCTGGTGACTGGTGGTGGTGGTGTATAAAAGCTACTTTACCCAAGTTTTCATTAGTGAAATTGACATATCCTGTCCCTCATTACGACAGGGTTCTACAATGGTACGCGAATACGTTACCTTGTCGGTACGTCTTTATTATCAAATAATATTATATCTCCCAAGCCTCTAACTTCGTGTTTTGTGCCCGCCCAGCGGGGTTTAATAGAATTTCATTAGAAATCTTTGTACCTGACCCATGGGGATAAAAAACGGTCGGGCACGCACGACACGCCAAATATCGGCCAAGTGCGTGTCGAGCTCGCAATTTAAGATTCCGTGCCAATTAGTCGTAAAGGAAAAAGGTGTATTTTTTTAAATCTTCGAATAAATACGTTCACTGCAACGGCTCTAAGATATGTAGAGACTGTGCGCTTACGATCTTTTAATGTTTGAATGTTTAGCTTCTCCTTTTGTTACTCATGTTTTCTACTTAGGTATAAATAATTAAATATAAAGTGTTACCTGCACTATTGCAAGAGGGGTAGGTATGTTAATTTGCTTATTTGTCAATTTGTTAGTGTGTTGATCGTGAGACAGGCCTGCTAGCCTACTACCATCAAGGGCTTTAAATGTCTATCCACCATAGAACCTTTTCACAATGACAGCGTCAAGTGACGAGAAAGAAATAACATAGGAATTAATCGTTGGTTTTATGCGACAAAGTTCTATAGTGGTTCATCAATTAAATTCCTTGACTGTACTATTACTTATTCTGTCCTAGTACGTACAACAGAAAATCATTTAAAAATAATAGTATCGACTAATTAGTGCTTCTATTAGCTAGATTCTTACAGATTTTTGTATCTTGCAGTTGAATAGCTAATATATCGCCACATATTTTATCTCTTTTTTTCATAATTACACTAAAACACATCGTTCGTACACACAGACCAACAGGCAGACGGACGTGATGAAATTGTAAAGAATCCGTTTTGCCATGTAGTTAAGGAACCCTATAAAAATCCGGTCACGTGTTTGTTTTTTTGAATATAAAGCTCAGAGCCGAGAGCAATCTATCATACCCAAACAAAATAATCAATTGGGTGTCTACTCTACTGGGTAAAATTATTGGCTTGGACGTGATATCGTATTGTCAACGTTGGCTCCGATAGCTCTTATTTAGTTGACAGTAAAGGCGGCCGAGCTAGAAACCAAACAATATGATAACATGTCAAACATGTTGAACATCTAAGATAAAGTGTTTCCATTTGTGTCATAATTATCAAAATCTGAGGGGTTATTATGACGTAGCGATGCAGTTCATTTTACGTTGAGCGTAAAGGACAGAGCTGTAGCAGTTATATAGCTCTGTCCTTTTCTCTCAGCGAAAACAGGACTGCATTGACGACGCGCTGGCCTAGTTGGTAGTGACTCTGCCTACGAAGCTAGCGGTCCTGGGTTCAAATCCCGGTAAGTGCAGATGTTTGTGTGATGAGCGCGAATATTTGTTGCTGAGTCATGGATGTTTTCTATGTATTTAAGTATATATTTCTCTATATAAGTATTTATATCGTTGTCTAGTACCCATAGTACAAGCCTAGAGCTTAGTTTGGGACTAGGTCAATTGGTGTGACATTGCCCCTGATATTTATTTATTTATTTATTTTATTGCTATGTCATAATAACCCCCCAGTAGGCAAATAGATTTAGTTTTTCAAAAGAGTAACAATAACAATACCTATCTGTTTATCAGATACCTACTGATTTTGATAATCCTGTTGAATATTCATTTCGGAGATCCTTATTTCCTTCCACAATCATCATACCCGCTCGATTATTTATTACATTATACACTCAGGAGCAAAAAAATCGACCCACTTAGTACTGAATGTCCACTGAAAGTGGCTCGATTTGCTCCCAAGTATATACGAGTACATACAACGTTATTGTCATCAGAAGTGCATAAAATATCGAGTCTATAATACTCTATTAAGTCTATGCAGGTCAAGTAAATTAAATCAGACAACTCTAGTTTGCCTGCACAAGACGGAGGGGGGTATCGGAGTCGGTGACCGGACGCTACCTTGAGGTCACTTCCTCCCCAGTCCCCCCTCTCGTGTTTACGTCGACGGTTTTATGGAGACAGTCATGCGACTATTTAAAATGATATGCAGCCCCACAATTATAAATCTTAAGGGACCACCCAACGGGGCCCTAATAATTGCCTACGCTGTCCGTCTGTCCGTCCCAACTTTAAAGAGCTGTGTCTTTTGAACCGTAATAGATTGTGGTTTTTTTTTCAGAATACTTAGGTATGTGTTTTTACCTATTGTGAAGGGTACATCAAGACACTTAATGGTGACTATACATAAATAAATATCAGGGGACAATGTCACACCAAACTAAGTCCCAAGCTCTAGGCTTGTACTATGGGTACTAGAAAACGATTTAAATTACATCCAGAAATATATACTTAAATACATAGAAAACATCCATGACTCAGGAACAAATATTCGCGCGCTGATCACACAAATATCTGCCCTTACCGAGATTTGAACCCAGGATCGCTAGCTTCGTAAGCAGGGTCACTACCAACTAGGCCAGCGCGTCGTCAAATACATACACACACACATACACTTACACACATATAAGACATACAGGTAGTCGAGCTTTATCCTACCTCACCCCCGCACCTCATGCATACCCCAGCTCTCAATTAAAGTTGTAAGACTAATTATGTAGTAATACTCTGGTACTCGTAATATTATGATGGCTGCATTAATTTACCCTGCCATTGGGCTATTTCTAACTCTATAACGAAGCACGTTTAATAACAAGCGTTCCGAGAATACTTGCTTGCGCTGGGTAGCAATAATTATTTTGTTGATGTTTCATTAATTACTTTGTTGCGATATTTAGGGAAGCCAAGTTTACCACTCCGCGAGATCTTTATTTCAATTAATTTACTTTTATTTATTGCACAAATACTAATAGTGGACTCAGTAGGTAACTAAGTATCTACCTAATGGCATTAAAGTCAAAGTCAAAGTCAAAGTTCTTTATTTTTCAATTTAGGCATAATATAATGCACCTATGAATGTCAAACAGCATTACCACCGGTTCGAAAAATAAAACCTTTGCCCCGAGAAGAACCGGCGTAAGAAACTCGGCAAGGTATATTTTTTTCAAGACAAAGGTTTACATCATTACATAATAATTATAGATAGTTTACAATATCACAGTATTTTTGTTCAGTAGGTGCACCTTTTTTAAGCGTAGGTAAATTTATGCGTAGATTACTCATGCAGGACGGACGACTCACCGCCAAACATCCCTATCCATGATATAATCGTTTACCTACTTTATAATATGCTCGGGAAATTAGTTTTTGTTTTACGACAGATTTAAATTTAGAGTCAGTAAGTTCAGTAATACTTTTTGGAATTTTATTGTAGAATTTTATACAACTTTTTATACAACTTTTATACATTCTCTACCAATCGACCAAATAATCAACACAGTTGGCGCCCAGAACAAGAAGACAGATTTTAGAAGGGACTTTGACATACTATTGAACCATAAACTTATTTTAAGCGAACCTACGACAGTCAACTGAATTTTTCGGTAACTAGCACCATTCCCATTTGGAAACCTGTCACTTTCTAATTCATAAATATGTATAGATATATTTTACTACAACTACCTAATAGAACAAACATTTTGTTACCTATATATATTTGAAATGTGGAAGTTTGTTTTTTTGATCCGTCTTCATGGTGCAACGCATTTACCAATCGACGTGAAAGGTACTAAGATAGTTTATAGTTTTATGACGGCTATAGGGTACATTTTATAACAAAAATAAACGACTTCTTCACGGGTTATAAAGGCACCGAACCTTTGTTCCCCAGTCATACTCTAGTCTAAAGCCCATACATACCGAGACAGAGTTGTATTAATGATCTGCACACACATGGTTGGGATTAAAAGGCTGGGAGCGGGGACACGTGCGAGCCGTTTACGCATTCAATGATTAATCATTCAACGCCAGACAGATTCATGGATGATTCTTTTTTCAAAAAAGCACAAAAGCTGGGGCTATATTATATTTAAACTTGGTAAAACCTAACTTTTGACATGTCAACGTTATGATAAATCTTATGTACCTACTTGACAGTAATGGCTACGTTAAAATTACTAGGATACCATGCTACCAGCAATTTGGTTTCACCGAGTAGACCTAGAGCCCCAAAAGTCTAGATAATGCTACCTTGTCTCTCATTATGAAATTGAATTCGACAGAAAGTGACAAAACAAACTTAAACCATAAACAAAATTTACAAGTTTTTATTACATGACTGCCTGTATGTACGTATGATTCTTTATTCCATCATAACTTCCAAACGCCTGAGCCGCGTGTCCACCGCACATCCGTCACCCGTCATGTGCGGTGGACACGCGGCTTAACTAAATGTATGTACCGCTACTTCGGCGCCGTCATCTCGTTCTCGGTGACGTGACGGTGACGGCGGCGGTGGACAAACAGCCTTAAGCAGCGGTGTGGAGCGCATGCGTCAAAAACGGTACGGATACGATGCGTCACTGCGATTCCGTACCGTCACAGTTTTTTAAGCATTGGTGTGTGCGTACCTTTACTAGTGTAATGTTTTTTTTAATAGAGTATAGATGTCTAGTTGGTAAAAAAGCCTGACTAAAAAGCTCATTTGACTGAAAATTATTAGGTTGATCGTTTGTTTATTATTAGAAGTGAATTGTATATTCTTATGTACCTTAATTGTTGAAACATACAGATCTAAATTAATGGTGATTACGCGGGTGTACCGCACAATGTACGATTTTTAGGAGTATGGACGGGTGCGTTGATTTTAGTTCAATTCTGAATGCTTCGCGTTGGTGCTGCTTCCCGCAGCCTGGAATGTAGCGTCATATTGATAAATGAGAAGTAAACATTGTAGGTATCCTTTATGTATTACCACGTTTGATTGGCTATTTTTCTTGTCTGTCTGTTAGCTTGTTTGTTCGTTTGTCAATAAGGTATTTTTTTGGTTTCCTTCCAAACAAAATATCTTCTTGATTTTCACAATATCTTGCAGAAAACTAGAATAAGGTTACATTGTTAGTCTTGTAAGATTAAAAAAAAATAGTGCATACTTACCTACTTACTAAGAAAACTAACCATAGAGGTAGTAGAAATCGATAGAAAAAGGGATAGCTGACGGCAATCCTTTACATACCTACTCTTGGATTCCTTCCATGAGCGATCGCAGAATGCGTCTTGTCTGCCTACTTGTGATGTGCTAAACACGACCAGAGCAAAAACGTTAACGTTTTTGCTAAGTTTCTAGCAGCTGTCATTAAGGACTTAATAGCTACATTAACCAAGTGTACGCAATGACGTTTCGTCTAACCTATATGCCATAGTGTTTATGGAAGTGATGTCACCCTGCATTGATTAGGAATTTAGGGCAAAATGCAATTGCATGTCTCTAACTGTAGGCTAGTCTAAAAACAAACAGGATGTTTATTCAACATGGTAGAAGCATATTGCTTTTGACGTGTTATCGTATTGTCAACGTGACGATAGCTCCTACTTACTTGACAGTAATGGTGGCCGAGTAGAAAACAATAACATAACACACCATTCACACATACTTCTACATTCATACATTCCCCTGTAGAGTAGAGGCTTGGATCGGTTTCTGTCCAAAACTATATATCTACTATATTTCTGAGAAAAGTGTATATCTAAGGCCTAGACAAGTTGCATTCAGGCTTCGTTATGGTTATCCAAAATTTATACAATTGACGTAAACTGTCAGACAGTCGTGTCGTGCGCCTACGTCAATTCCATACATTTTGAGAGTTTCCGAAAATAGTATAAATTTGATGGTTTTAAGCGTCTTGTATGGCCTCTCAGATCTAGCGGTCCGAATTTCGTGGATCTACGATATACTGGTATAACGGAAATCCTGTTGACACCACACTTCATCATCAGACCACCTCTTAGAGTCCATTAAAATATTACATTTCAGCGCACAACTGGTTTAAACCTGATTTAATAATTTAAACTTTACATAATGGCTTTACATAAAAGATACAACAATTAAAATGGCAGTAGCTGGAAGACTGAGAGTTGCTCGGGTTGAAATTGAATTTTCCCGAAGAGAGGACAACTTGACAGATCGATTTTTATAAACGTTTTCGTGAGAGTGATTAAAAATATTTTTACCTACACAAACTACCGACCCGCCCTCGCTTCGCTTCGGTTAGTGTGACTTTGCTGTAACACCCGTACAAAATCCAGAACTTATTATACATAAAAACATCCTCTTAAATCTATCTATAGTATCTATTGCTGAAAACTGCATTTTAATCCGTTTAGTGGTTTAAAAGATCTAAGCGAACAGACGGCGGAAGCGACTTCATTTTATACTATGTAAATCCGTTTAAATAATCCGGCATAATTTTGTGGGGAAATAGCACAGACACACATATTTTATTTACACTACAGAAAAAACTTATCAGAATACTAGTTAATATAAAAAACACAGACAGTTGCAGACCATACTTCCAAGAACACAAAATACTGACTCTACCGTGCATATACACGGTGTTTTTTTAACCGTCTTAGAGCCGAAGCCCATTCAATGTATCCATTATAAAGAACTTATATGTATTTTTATTTAATTTTTATTTTTATTTTTTCGCGAATGATAAGTACGTTTTGGATACGTTAAGTGGGCTTCGGCTCTAAGACGGTTAAAAAAACACCGTGTATATACCTACTAGAAATATGTAAATTCGTTCGCAAATATAAAAGCTTTTTTACCACCCGAGCCGATCTACCTTCAACATATACACTTAGGAACCGACACCAACTCACAATACTATCCTCCAACTTACACATGCACTCCTCAAGTCCTTTTGTCATGGCAATCAAAGTTTATAATAAATTACCCAAATCTATGACAGCAATAACAGCTGATCATCTATTTTATAAACAGTTAAAGAAAATACTAAGTGTAAAATGCTATTACACCATTAAAGAATATTTAGAAGATAAGATAGTTCTATAAACACTCTAATTTAATGTAGATACCTATTAGTTTCTAATTTTATGTATAAGCTTTTATATAAAGTATTTTTGTATTGTTAAAAAGCAAGCCCCTCACTAGTTAAGTATAGTTTAGTTTGTAAGTTGCTGTGCCCTACCAGGGTCCATAAAGATCTCCTACCTTATAGGTAGTTATAAGATACCCAACATCTGTATTATTATGTGTAACTTATGGAAGCAATAAAGAATTGAGAATTGAGAATTGAGAATTGAGAATTGAGAATTTATTACTATGAATGTATGACACGATCATTTGTAATTTGGAAATATATGATAAAACCCGCCAGGCAGCTAATCGCTTCTGTATTATGCTATACATATATTGCAGCATCCTGAAAAAGCACGGATATGTTCATGACACGTTTAACCCTGAATATATACAAGATAAGCAAATGTTTTATTACTGGGCTTTATTTGCAACTTCTCCCGCGTTATACTCAGTATACATATATTCTCTCGGCATCTATCCGGTTATCTAAGTGTAAAGTACCCAATATCGTTATGGTGCTCGTACACGGTGCAAGTAGCTAGCACATATTGAGATATGTTATATGCGTCGTGTAAAGAATGGTATAAAGAAGTTTGCGGGTCCAGCGACGCGGGTGGTTCATCAAGCTTGAGCATAATGCTCGCCAAAGTACCCCACGCTTTATTTTATAAGGAGACGAGCATGCATGCGGGTTTCCTGATGGAAAGTAATCACTACCGCCCATAAATACCATTTTTTACTGGCTCTAGCTACCTACATGCACCGCGTACAAGCGCCTTTATTGAAAAGTAAAGTTACCTTTAAACATTATAACGTTCTTTCACATTTATACAATTAGTTATTAAAACTACATGTTCTTTTCCCAAATAATATTACGGCGATATTTTTTCGCAACTAAAATAGATAGCAAATTGTAATCAGTCAACAAAGTTGAACTTTGTTTCTCTGTGGCGTGTGTTTCCGGGTCACGAAATATTGGTATTCATAGAGTTGTTTTGCTGTACGTGACATTTTAACCCTGAGAGAAATTAGCGATCGTAGATATTAAATGTTTATTGCAAAGAAAACTGGCACTTTTGATTTATTCAAGTAAGTAGTCTGAATTTACTTAGTGGTGGTGGCACCTTGTGCAGGGTCCGTCCGGATCGCTACCATCATCTTTTCCATTAACCCACCGCCAAGCAGCAGAGTTCCCATTGCTGTGTTCCGGCGGGGATAAGACAACCGGTGAAATTACTAGCAAAGAGGTATTCCATCTCAGTTCTCAGGGTTGGCAACGCATTTGAATTTCTTATGATTGCAGTTTTGAGATTTCAAATGTCTATGGATCTTAGATCCCACTTACCATCAGGTGTCATTCGCCTCTATTCTAGGCAGTAAAAACTGTATCGTATTTGACCTGTTACGGAATCGTTTTTCACCCGGCCGCCATTACTGTCAAGTAAATAAGAGCTATCAAAACATGAACAATCCGATAACAGATCAAACACGATATAGTTGTTACCGTTTTGAATAGAGGCCCTAAGTGCTCGCGTGCTTTCCCATTGCCATAAAAAAAACCGCAGCATAATTACTTAAAAAATCTGCAAATTGTATGCTACATAATTGAGAGAGTATTATAAAGAAAGGAAAATTGACTTAATTATATAAAAATAATATACATTTAAGTTTTATGACATACTAGAGGAGGCCCGAGGAGGTCGTAAATTGCAAGAGCCATGATTCTGTAGCTCTGCCTACCCCAATCTGGGATGAAGGTGTGACGGTATGTATGTATGTGTAGAGGACGCCCGCGACTTTTGTACGTGTATAATTAGTTTCCCGCTACTCCCCCTATTTTAACCCTTTACGGGACGAATTTCCGAAAACCCCTTTTTAATGCACCTCTAGACCTCATAAGGAACGTACGTGCCAAAGGAATCTCTAGATCCAGCGGTTTGGGGCTTTAGGCGGTGCGTTAATAATAATGTCAGTCAGTTTCTTCTTTTATATATGTATTTAGAAGATAATCTCATTTCTTTACACTATATTCAAACTCTTCGGAATAATAAATGCCCGTTTTCATTGCAAATGCAATTGAAGAAGGTATACAGTATGTGGCCCAAAACCGGGGATAATATTAAAAACAGGGGCTCTTTAGATCACCGGTAATTACATTATAATGGTCTTACCTAATTAAAATCAAAACTTAACTTTCAGTTTTTTTCTAACAAACTTAATCGCAAATTCAATGTAATGCAAACACCGCTAAATCTACCGCGTGTTGTCAATGGCACCCTGTACTCAGACATACCGCGTACCAAGTGACCAAGCGACGATATCGCGACGGGAAAATACATTACCTACGATTTTTAACTTTGTAGGCTGTTTTCTCCAAAATTATAGACTTTGTACTATTAGATTCTTGTGATAGTTAATTAAAATGTTCTAAATAATCCCCATTTAATTTTTTCGCCCCGGTTTTGGGCCACACACTGTATACAATGAACCAAGAAACTCCTTGGCCACCTTTCTACTAAATTTGTATGACGTTGGTAGACTATACATGCTTAGCGCTAGGCTGACGGCGACGTCGTCAACGTTCACAGACTGCAACGTTACTTCGTTCATAGGACAAAGTAATAGCCAATAATAGCCAATGAATGAGCAAATAAATTGCGTATGACTCGAAAGTAAATCTCGTAATGCATAATCTAACATAACTACAATATACCGATATGTTCCAGGTATACCAGGCGAGCAGCTCTACCCGCAAAGCACGGAGGAGGGACTGAGCGCGTGCGGCGCGGGCCAGTTCCTCTGCCGTGACGGCTCCCGCTGCGTGCCTGCTGCGTGGCGCTGCGACACTCGCGACCACTGTCCTGACGGCTCTGATGAGCTGCACTGCGGTGAGTCAGCCACCATTGGGCATAGGAGTCATTGCATGTTATTAACTCAAGCAACTAAGAATATTTTTTTTTCATTTATTTCAGTTTACACCGCCTGCCAATAATAAACCTAATATCTATCTAGCTTTTTAGCGATAAGATCGCCTGTTGACTCACTATGTAACGTTCTTTTTTTTTGTATATCCTTTCCTGATGTTCACTAGAGTTTTGTATTGTATTATAAGTATTATAACAGGCCCTGGCGAGCGGAACCTAATCTTTTATTGCGTATAATTTACATGTTCGTGCATACCTTACCCTGAACTTGGTTGTACTTTGACGCAGCTTAATTAACGCCATAGCTTGGCAGCCAATTAATATTGTCATGCGAGTCATGGACAAATTAAATGACGATCACCAGACATATGATTCCTTGGGGCAAATTTGGTTGACAGGTAGGGACTTCCCATACCGACAAATTATATTATCGATATTCGTTCTATATACTAGTGATCACTCGAGGGATTGCTTGTAAAAATGTTTTTATTAAAAGTAAAAATAATAATTAAATAATAACTCAATCGATACTCTTCTTCGTTTTTAAAGCCAATTTTATATTTACTCGTTCCAATTTTTTTCTTCGTGAATGTCCCATCTACTATTGTTAAAGTAAACGACCAGAATTTGTTACATATTTTCGGCCGTTAATCTTTTCCGTCTTGGCTGGTAAATCCATTTCAGGTGGCTAAATGACTTTTCGATTTCCGTACAGGTTATAGGGACATAACAAAAATTCATAAAGTGATCTACTGTACTTCGTCTATTCTTCGGTTGTAAAAAGACTTCTTCACCTTGCTGTAGCATATGAATTTTTTCCATCGTGTCGTACCCGGAGGTTTTGTTGAAAACGTTTTTAAATTTATTGTAAATATTTTTTCCATTTTCATTCAAATATATTTTAGATAATGTAGACTGTACTTTTTTTACAATTCGTATACCAAACTTTAGCGGCAGATATGTCGATTGTAATTTTTTTATAGTCTTGAATAATATTTAGATTTTCGGCAATAAACTTAAGTTTATCATGAATATTTGATTTATTTAAAGCTGCTTTGGCTTTTTTAACTGCTACACTATCTGATGCAGAAAATGTATTCATAACTCGTCTTATATCATGGAAATATATAGTATAATAGTTTGCTGCTTGCAACCATGGGCCCCATCATATAATTGTTGGCTGTGGCGGTCGAGGTATATCTGGTAACATATTTTTGAATACATTGATTCTCCGGGGACACTTTAAAAATACTTTTTTTACCGA
This sequence comes from Acleris sparsana, assembly GCA_923062465.1. Classification (NCBI taxonomy): domain Eukaryota; kingdom Metazoa; phylum Arthropoda; class Insecta; order Lepidoptera; family Tortricidae; genus Acleris; species Acleris sparsana. The sequence goes on along the minus strand of OV281305.1, from coordinate 7,436,443 downwards.
TGATACTAAGGTATTGACACTTGGAAACAGAAATCTTACTTTCTCGGCCACCCTATTTAATCCATGAGCTGCACATGTTACGCGAGTGATATTTTTAAAAATGAATCCAATTTTTTACCCACTTTCATCATATAAGGTGCTGCGTCAGGCACTAACAACAGAACTTTGTTAAATTTTTCCCTGTTTGCATCACAGCACCAAAAATTTGATAGGGACGTTATAATCAAAGGACAATGGGAAAATTTGTATGGGCACTGTCCCCCCCCACCAACAGTAACGGGATGCATGTCTATATGTTTATAAGGCCCCAAAAAAAGACAAAATACTTATTTTAGTAGCAAAATCAATGGGATTTTTTTAATGAAAACAAGGGCCAAATAAGGCAAATCATCCATACCTATATGTGTTCATTTTCAAACAAATTCCATACGATACGATTATGGTTTTCCAAGAAAACCCCATACATCTGGTGATCGTCTCCATAGTAAAAATACATAATGTTGCTGAGATCTATTAAATGAGACATGTTTCATTTCTGTTGGTGGGGGAGGACATTTCTGCCCATGGTCCTTTGTTATCGTTTTATTATTTGTCTGCTGTAAATATTTACTTGCAATAATATACGGTCGACTTGGTGTATTGTCAAGTTTGCCAATGATGACATTGGAGATTTGGTCACCGTTAGAATTTGTAGTCTCATCAACAGACACGTAGATATAATTGTTCCCAATCTCGTTCCTAATTTTTCGGTATGTTTCATTATAAATTGGAGAAAGATAATTTTTCCTGATATGAGAATGCGAAGGAACAGCAAAATTACCGTATTGTCCAGAAATGCAGTTTTCAAGAAAACCGTAAAAATTTGGTTTTTGTAATTTATACCACGATATATTGCAAGCCACAATAAACATAGTAAGTTCTTTGTAAAAATGATATTTTTCTTCTTCAATACCACTGTCTTCCGGTTTTTATATACCTAACAAGAGAATATTTTTTGCGATGAAAGGTGGATTGACATTTGTTACGGTATAACTTGGACCCACGTTTGACTATTTCAGGTTGTTTTTAAGCAATTCTTCCATTTTTTTAGGAGGCATTATTTATTTTTACTCATAAATATAAAATACTTATGTAATATAACGTGTTTACAAATTACACTGTCGGACGACATTCACAAGCACCTATTGTTTTATAGCGAGTGTCTAAGTAGATAATTTACTTCTATTAAATTATCTAAAGAGGTTGAGATAATCATTAAGTATCTTGTAGTGCAATAGGTATTCCACCCTACTTTTATATAACCTAGCAGTAATTTAATTTATGCTATGTTGAACAATAGAACAACAAACACATAATGTCGGGGGCGATCACTAGTATATAGAACGAACATCGATAATTAAATTTTTCGATATAGGAAGTCCCTACCTGTCGACAAAATTTGCCCCAAGGAATCCTATGTCTGATTATCACTAAGGGAGTTAGTAGGTTATGTCGTGAACTGAGCCGAGATTCTAGGCGGAAAAAAAACCATCGTCATTGACCTGTTACGGTATTGTTTTCAACACGGCTGCCATTACTGTCAAGTAAATCAGAGCTATCAAAACGTTGACAATACGATGATAACAGATCAAAGACGGTATGGTTTTTACCGCCTATGGGTCCGCTCACACAAATCGGCTCGGAGAGGAGAGCAGATTTTTTCATGTTGGAAACAGAGTTTTGAGTCATTTTATTAAGGTTTATTTTTGCATGTTCTCTTCTTTTGACATTTCTTAATGGCAAAAAAATTGCACATGCAAAAATAAGCCTTATTACAATGACTCAAAACTGTTTTCAACGTGATCAAAATCTGCTCTCCTCTCCGAACCGGTCTGTGTGAACGGACCCTAGAATCTCGGCCCTGTAGTTTTTCCTACACCCTTAAGTCGTGGTCAATCATAATAGTCGAGCGGTTAGATTCTCTTTTGTCCCTTCACAATCTGAATTCCAAGTCTTTTATGGTGACTGCTCCAAGATCTGTTGGCTGTCTGGCTGTTAGAATTCTTATACCGAGAATGCATCTCACGTCGCCGTTTTGATAATTGTTATAACAATAAGATACATGTGCATGTACGATAGGTATCCTGTTAATATTGATTAATATAGCCCACGTTGTTTTTAGAGCATGTGACCCGCGCGGAGCCGGAGCCGAGCACGAACGGGTCGGACGTGGTGCAGTGCTCCACGGGCCAGTTCCGCTGCGCTACCTCGCGCCGCTGCGTGCCGGCCGCGTGGCGCTGCGATGGGGACCCTGACTGCGGGCCCAGGGACTATTCTGATGAGGACCCCTTCCAGTGTAAGCTTTTGATATTATCTAAGGATGACCAGGTTTTTAGTCCAACTAGTTAGTTTGCCCGCGTGGCGAAGGCGACACACAACGCAGGCAGGCATTAGCGGTGATGGTTTGTGTAACGGAGAAGGGGAGGCTGATCATGTGCGCCGCGGAACAGCCGTTGGCAATACGCTTCTACGGCAAATTCCCTTGCTTTCCTCCAGGCTGTAAAGTATCGCTGGTAGACAGGACAAATGGAATTTGTTTAAATAACGAGAATTGTGGGGCTTTTTGAATTCGTCAGTAAAATTATGAACGATGATTTTTAAAATACGCACATAAGCAAATTTGTACCTTAGGAGAACTCACCAAAGTTTCCAGCAACCGTGGTACAACTTAGGACGGAAATGCTGGGTACATATAATTCAAGCTTTAAAACCCGACTCTACAAAACTCAGGTTACAGATATCTGGTCTTCCTTGGAGTTTGCCTAAACTCTAATCAAATCGGGGATTGTTCTTCGTTTTTTGAAATGCTTTTAGGTATTTTTATTTTATTTATCCAGGTCAGAAAGAGTTCAAATGCCCGAACAACACGGCGCGGTGCGCCACACCGCTGGGCGGGGTGTTCCAGTGCGCGCCCATCAGCAGCTTCTGCGACGGCATGCGCGACTGCCTCGACGGCAGCGACGAGTGGGACATATGTGACAACTGTACGTACACTCAGAGTTTAGGTCTAATGATCTATTAAAGATGGTCTCAACGAGATTGAGCGTCTGAAAGACGGCGCAGTGCGGAACGCCGCTCGAGGGGTATTCCAGTGCCGATCGTTGAGCTGAATAAAACAATTAGATTGTAACTAATACCCAAAAATATTTATAGTAACGACAGCATTTATTTGTATATTATTATGTTTAGTTAAGTTTTATCTCGTATGCAATCAACACGCTTATTAGCATCAATCTCAGTATTGTAAGAGGAAACCAAATTTTAGTGACGATGTACACCCAAATACAAAGATATGTATACACTTGTACCCTTAACTAATGAATTAAGGGCAACCGTATATACCTTTGTACCCGAAACTAACTGAAACTGGTGGCTTTTGTAACTTTACATTTAATTGTCATGGCCTAACGAATCACAGAACGTACAGTACTTAATACAGTTCGGTTCCCAGATTCTTAATAGAGTTCTGCTGGCTATAGCTATCACCTTTGCACTCGCAACTGACAGTACATCTGTCACTCGTGTTTCAAACAAAAACGAAGATTGCCGATCTATATTAAGAAACTGGTTCGACTGTACAGCCAAAAACTTTTGTCAGTCTTGACCTTCACTCTTAACTTAAATGTATAATCTCTAAAGACTTTGTACATTGGTTCCAGTCACAGTTCCGCAGTGCGTCCCCCTGGGCTGCGCCGAGGGCTGTAAGCCCACGCACGAGGGGCTGGCCTGCTACTGCGGCGAGGGGTACCAGCATGTCAACGGGACTTGTACTGGTGAGCATTGATCGTTATTATATTGCGCGTAGCGAAGTGTGGTGTGGTGTTTAATGAGTTTAACAGACTGTGTATGTGTTTAATGAATAATCGACTTCAATAAACGATGAGGTGTCATGATTCGCCAATATCGTATCAGTTTCAGTGAACATTAAAAGGATGCGTCACAGTGATGTAGTATTATAGTCGACAGGTGGGTTTTATTTTTAATTATTTAAATTAACACCAGCGTCTCGTCTATTTTTGTACCACTATTTTTCTTTGAATTCTCTTCCAATTATCACTAGAAGCTCTACCACTACATTACCCAACCTCAAAAATGTGGTTTTGATTACGAGTAGCTTAAAAAAACAAGTCGAACACACAGACAATTTAAGCAGAACGAGGCAGGACACAAAAATATAACTCTAACATTTTCAGGATTAAGTAATTCATTATTATATGGCTCTTTTTTGCTGTAGATTTCGACGAGTGCCAGCAAGAAGCGACGTGTGCGCAGCGCTGCCGCAACAAGCCGGGCTCGTATAGCTGCGCGTGCACAGTTGGGTACTCGCTGCAGCCGGACGAGCACTCGTGCGCCGCCATCAACGGTACGTGCTGACGTGTGTACAGTCACGACTCTCACGAACAATATTAACTATAACATTTTTTACCAAATATAATAATTAATAATAATGAACATCAGGGGACAATCGCGCAGAAATTGATATTTTAATCACAAACAAGGCTAGGCTTATATCATGGGTGCTGGGTAACGATAAACATGCTCATGTTTTCTGTAGTTCTTTAGAAAACTTCTACAGAAAACATCCTACGACTGAGGAACAATACTCGCGGTCATCACGTAAATATTTGCGCATAAAATAGAACCCGGTACCGCTAGCTTCATAGGCATCATTATCAACTAGGCTAAACGCGTCGACCTGTGGCCGCTGTGCACGCTGTACTTATGTAGCATCCAATTCAAACTCTTTGACTCGATAAGCAGTTGATGAATCCATTGTCTGTTGACTTGAGAGACCAGTCTGAAAAGCACCGGGCATCTCTGCCCAGCACATGCTGAGATTGGTAACCGTTCCCTCATCTATTAGTTATTATCAGTCAAAATTAACAGATTTTTGTTGGTTTTATATTTTTATTTATATATGTTAAATTTAAAGTCGTGAAAATAAAGAAGTCAATGCGAGGTCAAAATATGTATTGCATGTCACAACCCACAATACACAAACTGATGGAACAAATACAGAGGTAAGTATAGGATCATGTGGTGCCCTTTAAGGGCACAGGAAAATGTATACCTGAAATAACAGTTTAAATGATATAATCTATATTCCTAGTGTAACACTTCTTTTTTTGTAGATCCTCCGAACGAACGTGCGTCCCTACTAGTGATAACGCAGCATGGCATATCGCGCTTGTGGCCCGACGGGACCCCGCCTGCCGGGAAGGGTAACTTGACATTGCCAGCGCTACACGTCAGCGCTATGGACTTCGACTACTCCAACAAGTAAGTATAATAACTTCGGCGTGCGATAAAAGGAAAATAGTAAATTAATGATTTGCGAAGTTCGCAAAGCAATGTTGGCATGGCGCCGAGTCTTTTCATACTATCATCGTGCAAGTTTTTTTTTGTATTGGGATTGCATTATATGGATACAGTAACTAAACCTTGGTGTTCCTATCCCACTTAATTGTTCGACTTTGCATTCTCGAATTTACCTGAGCAAACTGTCGTGCTGTGTCAGGTATCTCAGCATTTTTCCTCCTCTTATACATTCAAATCAGTAATCACCATCTTCAAGCCCTTAGTAATAAAAAAAGTGTAGACTCACACTTGGCGAGTTTTTTAATGTTGTATACATATTTTCTTTTGTTTTGTAGGTCGTTCTGCTACATCCATCATAACTTCAGCCGGTCCGGCGTGGTCTGCGTATCCGTCGACGATTTCTCAAAGCGCTGGCATCTTCCGACGCCGTCGCTGTTCCCTTCAATTGACTGTAAGTGATACGTATCCGTCAAAGGCGACGCTGGCTACATCCCGAGGTGTGAGCGAAGGTGACTAGCGTCTTCCGGTGACCATCGACGAGGGAAGATTGCCGATTAAAAGATGTCCGGCTTTGTACTTTTGATTTATTCTATTTACTGATTTATCTACACACTTGACACTTGCGAAATCACTGCGAAATGTCGCGGTGGGCCGCCATTATTATAAAAAGAAGAGGAAGGTTACTAGGAAAGGCAATTTTTTTCTTTAAGGTGCCTGATTGAAGTTGTTAGGCATTTTAATTCAAGAAATTATCCAAAAGTTCCTGTGTAATGTTGGGATTAAATGGACCTGACATCCAACGGCTAATTAGTCGTAATGTTGGTTTTCTATGCATTTGTTGACGCCTTGCAACGCCGTAAAGTGAGATTATTTTCCCAGCGATCAGCTTTATGGCGCTGGACTGGATCTCGGGCGCGTGGTACTTCGCGGACGGCGCGGCGGGCGCCATGTTCGTGTGTGCGCGCGCGCTGCAGCACTGCCGGCTGCTGCACGACTCGCTCGCCAAGCTGCGCGGCCTGGCGCTCGACCCTGCGCGCGGGTATACCCTCACAGTCATATCTGGAGAACTTATACCAACTTACCTAGTCCCAAACTAAGCTTTAGGGGAGGCGAGTCGACTGTACGTTACAGCAGTTGTGCGCTTCCCTTTTCCAGTACACACACTGGATAGAGCTCCTCATTGCGCTTTTGTCTACCAATCGCGTTCTAGACGTTTCGGCCAATAACAGACCAGAATTCAAGAAATAGTGACAAGGCGCAAATACAAAAATGTGCAAAACTACATGGTTCTTTCGCTCTCCTTTAAAGTTGGCCGAAATAACTTGACCGAGGTTGTAAGATAACCGACTAAATCGGGCCTCTTAACGGAACGACTATAGCTTAATTTGACACTGGCAGCATCAACTAACGCAACCTTTACCTTTCAGCTTCATGTTCTGGTCCATTTGGGGCGGTTCCCCGGCGCGCGTGGTCCGCTCGGAGCTCTGGGGCGGCGACCCGGTAGACCTTGTGTCAGAGCGACTGGTGTACCCCACCGCCGTGACCCTGGACCTGGCCAACCGCTGGGTGTACTGGGTCGACGCGTACATGGATAGCGTGGAGCGGACAGACTATGAGGGGAGGAACCGGGTCACCGTTTTCAGGGGGTATGAGGTGAGTTTCAAGGACTTTTTCCCTCTGGGAACTTTTAAAGAGTTTTGCCTGTCTCACTTAAATCTGTTCAGCCTGTCATGCGCGTTTAAAAGGCAATCCAAACAGCCTTGCATACTTTCACGTTAAAGGTGTTTTTTATGACTCTCAACTCAATAAACCTATTGTCACTTTCTGTCAAAATTAAATGTCACACTGAAAGTTTAATTTTGTTTTTCAGTAGTAATTGTTTTCATTTATCCCTTGGTATGTCACAGCACTGCACCGCTCGTTGTCTAGTCACAAGAACAAAGTCACATGAACAACTCTTTATTCGTTTTTGAACTTGAAACTAAACTAATGGTCTAAAATATTTTAATTTTTCCTAGCCCAAGGAACCAATAGACATTGACATTGATTATTCGTTGAATGAAGCGTAGAAAACGTATAAAAGAATTCTAAATTTAAATTTGTCGTTTGACGTGCCATTTTGCGAAAGACTACGTCTGCAAGTGTGCGACCCCGTCCGACATACGAAGGGTTAATGACGTCATTACCATAATTTTAGGGAGAAAATATTTTTATTTTGTGCCATTGTCATAAATAAACAATATTTACTTATTTTATAGTCCGAACGAGTGGCCATAATATCGAACTTCGAAGCATCCCTGTACCTGCCTCTCTGGGCCAATCAGAGCGTGATCACGAGGTCGCGGTACGCGCGCACGCACTCGCGATCGCCGCTCGCCGCGCAACCAGGGACAACCATTCCCGTGTCGGCGAAGGTCACCGCTGCACTTGTGTACCATCGGCAGCGTCAACCTCTCGGTTAGTAATTTTAGTTTTTATTAGAATATAAACATAGATACATACAACATGGTTAATACCCTATTGTGACGCCTAGTTCTACCTACCCCCTCGAGCGCCTTGTGACGTATTCGTCTCCAAGGCATTTAAACTTGTTATTTAAATTGGATTTTACAGCCTGAAAGATAGGGTTCTAAATTGATTGTAAAAAAAAATGTTCCATGGATAAAATATGGTGGTTCGAAACATGAAATCACTTGAGAGAACTAGGACCCTATCGGTCACGTGACTACGATGACGTCATAGCCCGGCGCTCGACGGGAACAAAGGTGGCCTTCAGGCGCTCCAAGAGTTAAGCTATAGACGTTAGTAGCGAATGAGTAACAGCGTTGTTTCGTTGTTAGTGCCGCACCCGTGCGCCGTGAACAACGGCGGCTGCGCGCACATCTGCGTCACGACGTGGCACGGCGCCGCGGCGCGCGCGCGCTGCCTGTGCGCGCACCCCTACCGGCTCAGCTCGCACGGCGCCGGGCAGTGTCTGCGTGAGTATTACTATGAGGCAATAACTTGTAACCTGTATACTCCTTGCCATGCAATATTCACCAATATTGAATCCTGTAATTGCGTCTAATTGACTGAATAAATTATTTCAATTAAGTATTTGTGTGTACGAGTGTGCTACATGGGCTTGGTTGTGTGTCAGGAGTGGATGTGGACAGCTACCTGCTGGTGTCGCGCGGCTCGCCGCCGCTGGTGCAGGCGGTGTCGCTGGAGCACGCGCAGTGGGAGGCCGCCGCGCCCGCCGCCGCCGCGCGTCCTACCGTCGCCGACGCGCACAACGACTACTTGTACTGGTCCGACGTGCACCGGTATGTCCACACAAACCGGTTAAAAAATATACAGAGAGTGACAAAAAAATCAATGGCAGGGTCTCACAATGTTAAAAGTTGTTGTTAAATGTCGCTAAGTCACTGTCTACTTCTTTGCACTTAATACAGATTATTACACTATTTGGACTAAGACCTCAATTCTCGTTGTAGATATGAAATTGTGAGACAGAGGTTCGACGGAACGGGTCGTGAAGTGTTCATAGAAGAGGACGTCGACAACTGCGAGGGACTAGCCATCGATTGGATTGGTGAGGACTCAGTTAATATTTAAAAAAATACCATAATATTTTAATCGTTTGTAATATTTCCGGATTCTTCGGAGTTCCACTGACAGGTGAAAATTAGATCATGCTGCAAATTTCACTCCAATCGATTTTGAACTATGCTAAAGGTTTAGTAACGCCATCTATCTCTCGTAGGTAACAACTTGTACTGGACGGACGATGCGCTGGGCCAGATCTCTGTGGCGCGGCTGTCAGCGCCGAAACAGCGCAAGGTGCTCATACGCGCGCCCGGCTACCACCCGCGCAGTATCGCGCTCGATCCGCTCAATGGGTACGTACTTTAATAATTTCTTCAGTCTATGCTATATATTCATACACACCGTCACGCCTTCACCAACAACTCTAATTTTGTGGTTAATTCTATAACCACAATTCTGGGATATAATTATTAATTATGATAAAAAAAGTCATTTTCTATGCGTGATTGAAACACAAACGTCCGAATGTCTTCACAAACTTTCACATTGATTTCTGCTGCTACTCTCGACGACAGTACTATAACGGAGGTCATAGTTCACGACCATGACGGACTCACACTTTTTAGTTAGTGTGACCAAAATAAATAAGAAAATATCCGAGAAAATATCATAGCGTTAGAGTATTCACTATATGTGTAGCACGTTTCTTGTTTATACAGTATGATGTACTGGTCGGTGTGGGCAAGCGCGTCGGCCTCGACGGGCAGCATAGAGTCTGCGCACATGGACGGAACCGCGCGGCGCACGCTAGTCGGCGACAAGCTGCACTGGCCTAACGGGCTAGTGCTCGTCGAGCGAATACTGTACTGGTAAGTAACTGTGTTCAGTTCAGCATTCATAGGGCTCCGGTGAGTACGAAATACGTGTGGGTACTTCTTATAGCATGGAAGCAAATAAGTACACAGGCCATCTGATTGTATGGGAGCTCTGAGGACAACATTGAAGACTGGTGAAATCCGACCGGTTCTCACACTACACTGGAACAAATAAATCAAAAGTAAAAGCCTAAATCTTTCCTCCTGGACGCTTTCCAAATCTGGTGACAAATTAGCGGGTGTGTAGTCAGACGGTCTCTGCACATAGTCATAGAAAATTAAAAACTTACCATCATGTCTCATGTGTGCTAATTCACCTTCACCGTTAAAAAAAGAACACTACAGAGAAAAATGAGAAGGCTTAAAGCCCTCTTCCAATGATAGTACTTGTCTGAATGTCAGCTGTCGAATTACAAAGTTAATATTTGCAGGTGTGACACATTCCTGAACAAGATCGAGAGTATGGACCTGATGACCAACAAGCGCTCCACCATTCTGGCGGCGCCTCACGTAGAAATCAACAAGCCTTACGGACTAGCGATCATTGGCGGTAAGCTACTGTGCAACCAAACAGCAGTATACACAGTACAGTGGTGTAAAAGGTGTACAAGAACTAAGAACCCCTTCTGGGTTTAAATATTTGTCTTGTGCTAATAAGAGCCTATGTCATTCGTCTGCGATGTTATTCCTATTTTAGACATTTGCTTGTAGATTTCGGAAAGCCACAATGGCGTTATTTGAAACACGAGTAGATTGAAATAAGCAATATCCAGCTGCATATCTAATGCAATGGTGTTCTTGGCAATAACTTTACTAAATTTATGTCTAGTGGGTGTTGCATGTTGCGCGCATTGTACATAACCGTTGCGTATTGTTAATGAAGCTATTCGTTTTTTAAATATGTTCATTGCAGTATGTCTATGTCATCGGCTCGTTATTACACTTGCTCCTGCATCTAACTCTCGTTTGTCTTAACTGTTCATAGTTCTTAGAACAAGCACAACCCCATCACTTGCGTTACTTGTCCTGTACCTTATTAGTGTTACACGTGACGTTACATGTTGCAGGCGACGTGTTGTGGAGCGAGCACGGCACGGGGGAGATCCGGCGCGTCTCGGCCGAAGGGCGCGTGACGTCAGTGCGCCGCTTTGCACCGCCTCTATACGACATTCGCCGGATATCGGTCGACGAGCGGCATGGTAACTTTAATGAATAGTGAACAGTAAGATTACATGGTTCGGTTTTCATCTTGTGCCGCAGTGTTGATTCTTTCGTAAGAACCGATAATGAATAATATGTAATTCAGTAATGAATCAGAAATAGTTCAAAGGGTGCTTAATGGTTACCATAGAGAAGGGTGCAAGCCATCATGGACAAGAATGAATTTATCATTTAAAAAAACTAGTAGCTTACTGCCTATAAATGCGCACTAAGCGACAGACGAAAAAAAAACTTGTGTTAGCCGTACTGGTGTCGTATTTTGAAACCCTAATTTTAACAAATTCACTGTTGCTTTTTTTGCCTAGTCTACAAATATATTTATTTCTTTAAACTTTATTGCAAATTTGCTTTATTAAATCCAGTCAACCAATGGGCTAAACAGAATAAATGTAAGGTTTTATACCTATATTTAAGTTGGTTGGTTGCTGGTTTGTTGTTCGCTGCATATTTAAGGTTGCTATTGTTGGTTTGTATGTAATTAATGAATGTGTTTAATGGTTAGCGATTTATACACTCTTCCTGGATGGCTTACGCATTCCACCTGTAGTCTATCTCTAGACTTAGGGCGAGTATGACGGACTGTATGTCTCTGTTCTCCTCAGGTCGTAACGCATGCTCGGAGAACAACGGCGGCTGCGCGGAGCTGTGCCTGGCGACGCCGGGCGGGCGCACGTGCGCCTGCGCCGCGGGCCGCGCGCCGCCGCCCGGGCAGCCGCGGCTGTGCGCGCCCGCTGCCGAGGCCGTGCCGTCCTGTGAAGACGGCCGGTTTCATTGCGGCCGGGGGTACGTCCTCACACATACTCATTTATAAACACACATTAGCTTCTCTTGTAACTATCTGATTAACTAACTATGTAACTAGGAAGTCGATTTTAACCTACTTTTTCTCATGTCCCGCAACGGCCTTTTTCCCGGTCTCTGCAGTATGGTACTTATTCTTAAGCTGGTGGGATGATGGTGTGGCTCGTCAATGGCTTATAGTAGAACTTTTTAAATAGCAAGTTTTTAAACATTGTTGAAAGTACGGTCAACAACAAAAGTGTGTTATCAAAAATGATTGAAAAAAACGTATCCATAGTACGCATAAGGGAGCTCCGTTGTTGCACGGAAATTGTAGTAGGTATTATGAACTTGAACACGTAGGTAGCATTTTGAATTATGTAATCGTTGATGAAATTGTATAGAATTGACATTAGCAGCCGGGCAGCTGCGGCGAGCGTTTACGTTTTCGAATGGCATTATGCATCTCATTTAGGTCCCCTGTATGTATATTGTTTGTACAGGCGGTGTATCGACGCGCTGTATCTGTGCGACGGAGACAGCGACTGCCCCGACGGCTCTGACGAAGACGCCTCGCCGACCGGACCCTGCGGTAAATATCTATAACTGAACGATAAGCATAAACCTGGGGATCTATTCCGTTTTGTTCAACCCAATATGTCAGCAAGATGCTTCGAGGTCGTCATAATAGTTGTACAACGTGTTACAAAATACCCCGTAAAAATATAATAAATTATCAAACCCAGAAATATTTTAAACCCTAGTGAGCTGTCATGTCAGGGAACCGGAGTTAGCATAGATTATTTTAACAGAGGGGCCAATCTATCTATTTTATAAATGGTCAACTTTTATGTGTTTTTCATCCACAAAAGTTTGCTATCTCAATACTAGGATGTCATTAATAGTTATGCATAAACACTGGCTTCAAATGTCAAGACAGAAAAAAAAATTGACATTTTAAAATCTTCTTATCGATATTCTACAATTTCGTGTATTGTCCAACATTTCCAAAATTATGATTTTGGGAAAAAAACAACTAACTCGGACTATTACGATATGATATTATGCGTATGCCATGAAGAGCAATTTAAATCGTGCTTGCGAACTGTACCAGTATTTCTTAATGTAAAGACGCCTACATTCCTTAGGCTCCTTGCGTTGGTCTACTGGAAGCGCACGTCCAAGCACAATCGATGCCAGGCAGGCTCAATAATTGTAAGACCATTTTGAAGAAGAGCCAACCACGAGTACGAGACGAGCAGGAGCAAGATATGTTATTAACCATATTGCAGTTTGGCGAATTCTTCGTGACGACAATTGTCACCCTTATCACTATCGCCGTGCACAGGAGCTGATACTCTCTGGTCTTGCACCCAGGAGCAATTTCTGGTAGTGGTACCTCAGGCAGTTAGAGGAGAATCCTAATTACGTAAACTATGTTCTTTAGACCGATGAGGCAACATTCAGGTCAGGACTTTCAAATGTGCACAACGATCACGTTTGGGCTCACGAGAATCAACATGCTTCACTGCAAGGCAGATTCCAACAATAGTGGCGGCTGAATGTGTAGGGTGGGCTGGCATTTATGACGGGTATGTCATCGGTCCCGTCATTTTGCCATCACGTCTGAGTGGTGGCAATGGCAACTACCTAACGATTTAACAAATGGAATTCGAAGATGCGATTGACGAGTTTCCTGTGGCCGATAGGGATTACTTTAAATTTGAAAAAGTGTTAGTTTAGTTTGTTACTGTAGGACTTTCCTGTGGCCAACAGGGATTACTTTGACAACCAAAAGTACATGGTGTTTCAGCACGATGGAGCTCCGCCACATTTTGCTCCCGGCGTGCAAGAGTATCGTAACGTTCGCTTTCCTGTAAATTTAACGTTCATTACTGAATAGTAAGACTTAATTTAGGTTGCTTCGTTAGAGGTCTTTTAAAAACTCGGCTTATAATGTATATCTAATCTAATTCTGTAAATTTTATTGTTATGTCTCTTTGTTGTTCCGCAAATTAGGTAAAAATGTACATGAACATTCTGCGTAATTTCCTCTTTAATTTTAATGAAATAGGGTTTGCACATCAATGAAAAAAAAAAGTTTTTTTTAAGGTAAGTCATACAGTGACAGAACGGTTCTCAAATATTGTAAATGGAATCGTTATAAGATACCATTTAAGCCCCTTCCGGCTTTTCAGGTATTTTTTAAACACCCTGTATTTGCCCTGTGCTCTTAGAGTCTGTCTAACGAAAGCTGAACCTGGGAAAAAGCGGCAAATTCAAAAAATCTTGATATGGTATTACCGATCAATGAAGGAATAAACGATATTGATACTTTTATTATTTTATTTATTTTGGTGGGCACAAAGGAAGAGGAAACGCGTACTATATTTTCATATATATTATTACGAGCGCTATATTTTGATGAAAAGCACTTTAGGTAAAATACGATGACAGTGACTGGAGCACATTTGGTTTTTCGAAATATATTTGACATGAAAATATAGTGATCTGCACGTGTAGCACAAGTTGTATTTTCTCGCTTGTCGCTCTGTGCGTCTCTATCGTAACAGACTAGATAGTAAGGGAGATCCGAGCGACAAACAAGTCACGAGCAACTTGTGCTAGTCGTGCTGTTGATAGATTTCATTGATACGAGAGGTTTTCGTCTGTGTCGCACACAGCATAATAAAACAATGATGATGAGGAATATTATATTCAACCTTTTTAATAAAGTAATTAGAGGTAACATTATTCTCATCACCCTTACACCTCTATCTAACGACAATTATATCTTGGAGAAGAAGCGCCGCAAGAAACTCCAGCAGATCATTTTTTCCAATCATAAAATACAATTATCCGGGAGTACTAAAGACACCGTTGTTTAATTTTCCCTCATTACTTATTCTTTTTAAAGATGAAACACTGATATCTGTAAGAAGAAAGAAAGTGTTAAATAAACAGAACACCATTTAGAAATACATTGTGTGGTTGCGCAGTACAGCCCCATTGTACAGTCCGACAGCCCTAAAAACATTTGGGTTTAGGTGAAATGAAATTGCATCGGTGAGGTTCTAATCGCAACGGTTTAAGAACAAGGAAGACTCATATAACCCGAACATCTTTTATATCTGGCCGATCAAAAATGACATTAAATAAATAGATAAGGTACTAAAGTGTACACATATTTATGAAATCGACTGTACAGTGTACATTTGGTTCATAAACAACAAAATGCTGTTTGCTCCGCACACAGAAAATACATATCAAATAATATGTTTGTGATATCTTTTAACTAAACACCTCCTTATTGTTTTATTGAAACTATGAGTGTCAGTTACATTAATCATCTGTCTATTAAATTAATTTAATAAAATTGTGAATGCTAAGAGATTCAACATGATATAGGGACAGACAATAGGTACCTACACCTATTATATAGGGAAAGACAATGATAATTTTAGTAATTACCGGTCATTGAAGATACTTCTTCCAAATATTTCGTCTGAGTCTGGCAGGCTAACTCAGTTTCCTCAACCTCTTTCAGCTGCTTTACGTTTTCCAGCACACTTTTGTCAACGTGCACGTCCAGGTTTTCTGAAACGAATTTAATTTCGTTTAATTTCTTAATCTCATCGTATAATAGACAGAAAAAGGTAAATTAAACTTAGGATTGCACATAGAGAAATAAGAAGTATCAAAATGAACATGCCGTACTAAAGCCGTACTAACCTATAAATTTGGTCACCGTAACTAAACAATTAATTTTTTGCATCAATAATGCTTTTCTTTCTTCTTGTTTTTCTTTGTACTTCTGTATAATAGTATACAGAATCTCCCGGACACCGCCTCTTATCGTCGACGGCATGATTACTCCGTATTTTTATCAATTTAGATCTCGAATTGACAACAACAAAGTCCAAACGACATATTAAATAGTGTTGCCAGACTCGTCAGCCAAGAAAAATCCAGGTTCAGCTTTCATTAGACAGACTCTACTAACTTAATTTTTATAATACAATAAAAATCTCTTCCAAACAACGGTAGAGAGAAGAGTCGCTATATCTATTAAAACTTGTTAATTATGTTTTACGTGATAATATTGCACGTGTGTGTCCTGTTGCAGCGAATACAACGTGCCCCGACCCTCAGACCCTAAAGTGCGATTCAAACCGATGCATTCCGAGGACTTGGGTCTGCGACGCACAAAAAGGTAATTATTATGTCTTGAAATTTCTTGTATTAATATTGAGGTCAGAGAGTCAATACTTAGGTATGTGGACCGGCTGGCCAGTTTAGTTACTTTTTATGAAGTCTCAGAACGGTACATTGAATTGAAATTTATAATATGAAGTGCGGACCTGTGACGTCACAAGTCTCTATTGACAAATATCGAAACGGTTTTTGGTTTTCTATAATTAAAATAGAATACAAAATTAAGTTCTGTCTTGATATTTTCAAGGGGTTTCTTGTAAATAATTACCCCGTACCACTGTCGATATCTTTATTAAAACAGCCTAGCCTACGAAGACAGCGGTCCTAAGGTCGGTCCTCGTAAAGAAAAAAGATTATTCAACACTACTCGAAAATATGGTTTGGGTTAGAAAACATCACTTTTTTTGGCAGGTTGTTTTTATACAAAACAAGTGTTTTTGGCCTAATTTATACTAATTACTTAAATAATTGAAAAAAAAAACTTCGCAGTAGTTGAGAAAAGCACTATGTCTATCTCGGCAAAAAGTGCAATTAATGGACTCGTACACTTCAACTACGTTTCGGCCCTTTATATGACTCGTCCATAAATCGCCAACTTTCTACCCTCGGCAACAATGTTCATTATTTGATGAAAATGATGAGCACGTTTTATTTTTAGTTTATATATACATAAAAGTAACAATATCATTGTGTATTTATCGTTGCTAGAAAACTGTGTGTGTTGTGTACTGGTACTCGTGGAGTATATGAATGATTATGTGTTAGACTGCCGCGACGGCACGGACGAGTCGCCGGCGGCGTGCGCGGGGCACGCGTGCGGGCCGGACCAGTTCCTGTGTGCGGCCACCAGGCGCTGCGTGCCCGCCGCCTGGCGCTGCGACGGCGCCGCCGACTGCGGCCCGGCCGACCGCTCCGACGAGGCCGACTGCCACGCCACGGGTGAGCGCCCAGTAGGAACAGTAGAGGGACCTTATTTATTTATTGTATCCGTCCTGCACTCGAAAAATTTGTTGCTTCTTTGGAGATTGTTGTGAATGAGACTCGGTACGAGCCTATAATAAAACGTTTGGTACTTTAACTAAATTTTAATTGAAGTCACGAACTAGTTTTTGTAATTCAATTTGCTATTTAGTTGAAGTATACTGTAGTATGACCAACAGTGTTTTTGCAATCAGCTTTGGTCAATATAACTAATATCAAAAATAGGATATTATTGAATTTGAGCGAGCTAAGCAAACTATGTCTTGGTCGGCTTGTTTTTTACATTAAAATTAGTTTTACATTACTTTTACACGTTAACGGACAAAGTGAACTTTTGCGCGGAGGTTTGGGTCTGGTGTAACAGCATTAGGGGCTTTAACTTGGGTTTATGTTTGTAGAGAACTCCGAATGCCACCCGATGATGTTTCGCTGCCCGAACGGCGGCTGTGTGCCGTGGGAGTACTACTGCGACGGGCACGCCGACTGCGCCGACGGCGGCGACGAGGCGCGCTGCCGCCCCGCGCCCGCGCCGCCCACGCTGATGCCGTCTGTCGCCAGCACCCGCGCCCCGTGAGTCTATACAAACGCTACAAACGTATAGAGAGCGTTTTGCGTTAACATATAAAAACACATCTGCCAGAGTTTGGAAACGCTTTGTATTGCACTTTTTATGTCTTTGCTGCTTTAGCAATTGGTATATATTTAACTTCTAATCTTGTATATCTATTGATTTGGTTCACAGACACCACGAAGAAACCAATAAGAACAGCGTGTGCGAAGAACATGAGTTCCAGTGCGCGAACAAAGAATGCATACGAATGGTGAGTTGGTTGAAAACTTTAGCTCTATAATTTTTTTAAATCATACGTCACGTCAAGTTTTTGAATCGCCTTTACGATTCGAAAACAGCGGCAAAATATAGGAGTCGTTGGTGGCAAAACTAAAATGCAAAATCATTCAAAATGTTGCTGCCGTTTTTTTTCGTGTCACCGTTTCGCTTTAAATTGACTTTTGTAGGAATTCCGTTGCGACTACCGCGCGGACTGCCTGGACAGCTCGGACGAGGCGAACTGCTCGCAGCACCGCACGAGCACGAGCACGGCGCTGCCGCCCGCGCCGGACGAGTGCGCGGCGCCGGCGCTGCGCTGCGACAACGGCTCGCGCTGCGTGCCGCTGCTGCAGCTCTGCGACGGAGCGAAGGACTGCGCCGACGGCGCCGACGAGGCCGACCGCTGCGGTCAGTGACACCATCTATAACCTTAGCTAAAGCGACGCTGTTAAAACGCGAATTGAATGACAATCGTGAAGAGAAGAAATAGTTTTTTCATCACACTTGCTCGGAAAGGGTTTTATAACACGCAGGCGTTTAGGGCAGTTATAGCCGACTTAGCTCCCGCGGGAGTTATAGATTTTAACTCCCTAGGGAGTTATGAGTTTAGTTTTAAAATATAGAATCCACTTGTACATCATTTCAGACCAAGGAGGTGTAAAATCAGCCAAGGTTTATTTCCTATATTCAAAAGTTGCCTACAAACCAATTTCACTGTTTAATTAAACTTATACGGCACATTTGTCTGCATTATATTTATATTTTACCATTATTTCAGAGACAATCGCAATTATTTTATTAAATTTCATTTTGAAAATTTGTACAATCTGGCAGAACGGCCTGTATTTGTCAAGTTAAAAAAAAAGAAGCAATTCTAAGCATTATCTGTGGAAGACTAAAAAAAAGTTGTCAAACTCTTTTAGCTTAGCGAATAGAGTTCGTTTAATTTTGTTTTTTTTTTATTTCCTCGCTAATGTGATGAAAATCATTGTGTGTATCATGGGCAGTAAGGAGATTGCAAAC
Source organism: Acleris sparsana (assembly GCA_923062465.1). NCBI lineage: Eukaryota > Metazoa > Arthropoda > Insecta > Lepidoptera > Tortricidae > Acleris > Acleris sparsana. The sequence goes on along the minus strand of OV281305.1, from coordinate 7,417,633 downwards.
TCGAGTCATTAAAAGCCCTCCGCCTTCGGCGTCGGTATTCTAATAGTCTCTCGTTAGCAATCTTCTTCTTACCGCCCTTGATGCACAATGTACTATTATTAAACAACATACATACACTACAACATACTGTGTGAGACACACAGGGATAGCACGCAATGTGTGTCCTCGCGGCAGTGAAACGGACGCTGGCTCGGCAAAATGCTGAGGTGACAAACACATGGACAATAATGTTTTGGTGTGTAGTCAGTACTATTATATTATAAAGTCATTGTGCAAATTGCAATGTTCGATGGTCTATACATGTAAGTGAAACAATGTATTATTGTTTTTGTTTTGCACCATTTTTAAGTGAGTTCATTCGGTCAGATTATCCGTGCGAGCGTGAGAATGCAATTCGCTATTTGTTTTACTCCTTTACCTAAAGTCAACCGAATCAATTACTTCATAACAACTCCTCTTATCGCGCCCCACCGCTTCTCCATCCCCCCTCTTAAAACACTCACATTTTAACCCTTTGTTAAATAATGGGCAGTCAATCAAATATGATTGATTGATGTACAGGTGAGCCGATGTGCGCGGCGGCGGCGTGCTCGCACGAGTGCCACCCCACGCCCAGCGGCGCCGTGTGCGCCTGCCCCGCCTCGCTGCACCTGCAGCGGGACGGGGCCACGTGCGGCGACGCGCACGTCTGCACCGACTGGGGCGTCTGCAGTCAGGTATGGACCGGTCGGACGAGGGTACGAGAAGGTACTTAACGATTCTACAAATCTGAAACATTTCATGTAGTAGTAATGAAAGCCTTTACTGATGCCATTTTTGTATGTTAAGGCGTTTTTTAAATGTTTAATCTAGTCATCCTAAGAGTCAAGATTATTCAAATACTTGACAGTGTTTCTCAGCTACGATGAGTTCTGTGACAGCCCATATAAACACGTATTACACTTGTTTCTTTAACTTTACATAAAAACTACACTGGTACACACCTAGCGACGCCGTTCAGAAACTTAAATAATTAATCGCCTAATTTTAAATATCTCGCATGTGACTATAGTATGTGATTTAAATTACGAAATACGGCTGTCACAGAACTCATCGTAGCTGAAAGACACTGTAGGTGCTGTCAAAATTTAAATGTTTTTTTTTCGTTTCTTTAGACTTGTAAACCGCAGAAGAATCGACACAAATGCACATGCTACGAAGGATACAAGTTAGCTGACGATGGATTCACTTGCAAGAGCACAGGTACCATCCTTAACTCAATCTCGCCTATCCGTATACCCTTTTTTTGGCAAGCATTTCAAAAGCCTACTTACTTATATTCATAGATGTAATTAATTATCTTTTTTTTATTTCTAGAAAAAGCGACACCACTTCTAGTATTCAGCAATCGGCACGAAATCCGCGCAGTCGATCTACCCTCCCTGACCTCCCGCGCCCTCATCTCGTCGCTCAGGAACACGGTCGCTCTGGACTGGAAGCGCACAGGGGACCAGGTCACGCTGTACTGGACGGATGTCTCCGAGGATCATATTTACTCTGGAACTGTTCAGGGTATCGGTAAGTAATAGCTTGTATATTGTTGAAATGTTCCATCCTACCGACTAAGTCAGTTATCGAACAGTCAAACTGCGCTGACCTCCCGCTCTGATCTCGACTTCGCTTCGCTTGTAAGTCTGGTTTTTTTTGGCATCTTTGTTTATATTTTACTTATTTGCCTTGCACACATTAGAGTTGTAAAAAGTCTTAATTTGTTTTTGTATTTCAGCTCTCAGCGATATTAAAGTGGTGATAGAACAAGGCGTGTCTACGGCCGAAGGATTAGCAGTCGACTGGGTTGGAGACAACCTGTACTGGGTGGAAGGGAGGCTGCATCAGATAGAGGTATACTGTCATTTTCGTTCACCCCTATTTTTGCCTTACCAGGTGTTAAGTGAGATTGCCATTTTGATATTTTTTATTTCAAGGAAATAATTGTATTTTGTTTTCAGGTGGCGCGTCTGGACGGTCGGTACCGGCGGACGCTTGTTTCTGGTGACATGGAGAGCCCACGCGCTATCGCCCTCGATCCCAAACTCGGTAAGCTCTAAGGGCCCTAATCAGAGCACTAGAAAACGCATTATGGTCTATTCTCTAGACATAGCGAGAACGAAGCTGGCGCGCTCCGCCTACTTTCTGCACCTACTCACCACCGTGACAATTGTGTCACTCCACCGGGGCGAAATTTATGTAACCGCTCACTACTTACCAAAAGTATGACGTGTCAAGATCGATATAATATCATCTTCTAGACAACGTTGCGAATCCTTACTACATATGCGAGCACTCAATTTTGTGTTTAATATTTGTGTATATTTTTATGTTGTCAATATATTACTTTTATGTTGGTTGTCCGGCAACATGAGCATGTCATGCTCGCTCTAAGGTATTTGCGTTGCGTTGGTGGCGTCGTTGATCTTTCCCGAACACATGGTTGAGAGAGGCGATGGCTGAGATACGCGTCATGCTCGTGAACGGGTGCTGTTTGTGGGGTCCGGTCTGTTCACGTTTGCAAGGAGTTCTTGTTCAATTAATTATTCTAGTTATGGCTTTTGACGTAGAGATCTCGTCGTGTTGTTCTCATAGTATTTTTTTTATTTTTAGTTTAAGGTTTACATTTGTATTTTATTTTTATTTTTGCTAGTTTCATGAATTTATTATTTATTACTTTACTACCTAAATATTACTTAATGTAACTTACTTTCAAGTATTATTGTTGTTATGATTGAAAAAATGACCTTCTGCTGGAGTTACTTGCGGCGCTTCTTCTCCGCAATGATGGTCTTGTCCGAAGCGCTGGTAGATTCACTCTATATTACCGACGTGTAAAAGAGCCCTCATGTGGCCTATTTACTGAATAAATATTTAGAATTTAGAATTTGAGTTTTGTTGTTAAGTACGTCCCTAAGTGGATTTGTTTCGGCTAACACGACGTGGGTACAGAGGTAATGCTGATATCTTTTGTATTGACAGGGTACCTGTTCTGGAGCGACTGGGAGCAGTCTGCGCCGCGCATCGAGCGCTGCAGCATGGCGGGGCAGGATCGCGCCACCGTGGTCCGCGTGGACGCGCTGGCGGCCGGCGCCTGGCCCAACGGCATCACGCTCGACCACCTCGCGCGCCGACTCTACTGGATCGACGCCAAGTCAGTGCACCGTCACATTGCATTACATTGGTTATCTTCCACAGCACTGAGCCCAGTTTCTTGGCGGCAACTACCAGCTACCTGTACACTATATTGGTTATAGGTTGTGGCGGGCTCTTTTCCGCAACTCGACGACTTAGGTATGCGCCTATTTTGCGTGAGGGGTTGGTGGTATTACTCCTGCCAACCCAGTTCTACCAGAAAGCCTAGCAAACCCTTGATGTTGCCGACGGCGTCTGGTAGCGACCTCGGTGTTCCGAGGTGCCGTGCCCGGTATGTTGCCACCCCAGGGCATTCCATGATGACGTGGGCCGCGGTTATTGTACACTATAATAGGAAATGCTTAAAACTTGTTGCAAATATGTACTTAATATTCTAAATGTCACCATCACCAATTTAGATTAATATAAGCATTCCATGTCTCCTTTTAAGGCTTGTAGCTGGACTCTTAGTGTTAAAAACTGGAACTACAGCACTATAGCACTTGCTGTGGAGATGCCCCAATTGGGTTTCTTACGCCATCGAGCCATGTGTGATAGTGTGACGAAGCTTATTTTTAGTCGCCACGCTCGCGCGTAATTGTGCTCGCATTAAGCTTTTTCGAACGGCGCTCATCAGATCGTCTGTTGTCTGTTCATCATGTCGAAGGTCCGATAACATCGCACCTTCTAGTTCGTGATAACCTTTTCGGTCCCTCGGCTATCTATTCTGCGGTGTGGTAACGTTTATTCTTATGCCTCTAACTTACTGGGCGATTTGATATCCATCAACGCAGTTCAAACATGCGTCAAATATGCAAGTTTACTGCTGTCACATAGGGCATATTGGAACAGCGCGACTATAATCGTGTTCTTGGTGTCAGGTCGGACTCCATCCACACGACTCTATACGACGGCAGCAACTACCGGCTGGTGCTGCGCGGGCATGCAATGCTCTCGCACCCATTCGCGGTGACGCTGTTCGAGTCGCACGTGTACTGGACCGACTGGCGCAGCAACAGCGTGGTGCGCGCCAACAAGTGGACCGGGAGCGACGTCGCCGTAGTGCAGCGCACCATGATGCAGCCGTACGACATCAAGGTGATATGTTCTTGCCCTTGGAGGACGAAGATTTTATCGACGATGAAGCTGACTCAGAAGTTGCCTATTTACCCTAGTTTTAAATAGGTTCCGATGATGATATGAAGGATGATCCCTATCGCTTTGTTTGAAAAGGGGGAATTTCAACCCGGTACCTACGGATGATATTCGCGGTGCGTCTGGAAGTCCGATGGTAGAAAGACCGGCTTAAAGACCTATTATAAATTTATACACATTCCAAACATGAGACATGCCTTCTTTTTCTATTAATATGTATACCACAATAGGTAATAGTATGTAGATAGGGTATACTACAGTTGATTAACTATTTTAAATGTAAACACACCAAACCACGTGACTCTGTTCAACAGCCAATCATGTAGAAAGTATCAGTGTTTTTATTATCTCGACGAGCTATATCATATGGTTTTTGTTTACACTTAATTAAGTAACCTAAACAAATTAAATATAGAAACTCATCGACTCAATTACTCACTCTTCCCAGGTGATCCACCCAAGCCGACAACCGGCGTTAGCAGATAACCCATGCGTCAACAACGGCAACTGTTCCCACCTATGTTTGATCGCTGCGCCGGGGCGCCGCGCGTGCGCGTGTCCGCACGTCATGCGCCTCGCCGCGGATCAGCTGACTTGCGAGGGTACGGACACAGTTTTATATGTTTGGCAAAGGAGCTAGCGGGTCACCAGTACACGAACTAATCTGTAATACCAGGGGGGAAATCGCTAATGCGTTGCTGGCCTGTGTGAAAAAAATGCTGTGAAATAGGTGCAGGTATGAGCTGCTGATTTTGTGCGTTTTTTTGAGTTTGATTCTCCTGGGTAACGAATCTTGTAGGATTAATATTAGACAATGTTTTGATCATCTCACCCGTTTATGAAACTACCTAATTGACATGTACCCAGAATCCAAAAACTTATCGCCTTATAAACAAAGTGTTTTTATAATAACGTGACGTTTGAACCGAAGTTCTAATAATTAACTCAAGATCACTTATCAAATGTATTAATACGGCACTTGATTTTCAGGGTTAGCATCGCATTAGCAATAATGAATGTCCATGGGCCTCAGAGGCCACGGCCTGTATGTTTGTTTGCCTTCGAGTTATAAATAAATTTACTTATTTATCGTATCCTAAAAATGACGCTTAAATCTGTTCCTCTGTCATTCTGAAGTATGTTTATCAATAAGTTGTCGTTGCAGTTCACGAGAAGATGATAATGGTGGGTCGCGCGGGCTCCATCCACGGGCTGGACCTGGAGGCGCCGGCGCAGCCCGCCGTGCCCGCCGTGTGGGGCGCGCAGCAGGACACGCCGCGCGCGCTCGCCCCGCTCACCCGCAAGCGGCTGCTCTACTGGAGCGACACGGAGGTATACCAACATCGATTACAATAGCCTGACATCTTGAAGCGTCCCATGTATGCATTTGTTTTCTCATGGTCTGGCTCTGGCTACAAGACTGAGTGACTACAACACTGCGAGGCGGAAACTGTGAAAATAAAAATACATTCACCTCATAGCCGCCACGACGACTTCTGGCGTGGTCCATTTACATTTCTATACGTTTGAATAGTGGGGGCTATGCTTTAAAACGCACATTAAATAGATTTAAAATCATAACTGATATTACATTTTACGTCATAACCCGCACGAGTATTTATTTCTGAGCTTTGTGTAGGTTTTCTTGACATTTTCTCTATATATTTAACTATTTATTTCTCTATCATATGTGAAATATGTATTCTATTGTGGTGTCTAGTACTTATAGCATAGCCTAGAGCTTAGTTTGGGATTACCCTGGTATTTATTGTAGTTATACTTTTATATGATGAAACGAATTAATTTCAGATGAACGAGATAAAGCGCTCTCGCCTAACGGGCGGGTCCGCGGAGTCGATAGTGGACACCGGCGGGGCCGGGTCCAGCGGCGCCTTCGCGCTGGACTGGGCGGGCGGCGTGCTGTACTACGCCGCGCGGTCCGCCCTGTGGGTCGCCGGGCTGGACGGGGAGCGGGCCACGCCGCTCGCTACCGTACACAACGTCACGGCGCTCGCTGTCGACCCCACCAGGTCAGGACGAAGGACAGTTGAGATTGCTAATGTTTATGCCTTAAACCCCAGTTACCATCAATCTTCTATTTCACTATTCTGTCTCTGTCATGTGACTGGTATTCATTGCAAAGTAAATAAGTTTCTACAATCAATGAGAATCATTTATGCTGCGATTTTACGCCATTCCCAGTGGTGACACTTTACATTACATTTATAAAACAGCTGTTGCACGCCGTGTAGCTACTGCTTTTGTACGGTCGACCAAAAAGTGTTCTACCAGTTTTTACAAAAGTTTCTGGAAGATCTAGTTATCGCTAAGATTGATACTTGTCACTGTCAAATAATTTTATTATAAGAGAAAATCGAACTTATTATATTATGACGTGCAAATAAACTTCAACCGTAAGGTGGTAGACCACATTTTTGGCGGAGTGTACGTTAGCAGCTCAAGAGATTTGGTTTAATTCCTATATTTTTATCAAATTTTGTTTGCCTCCAACAAACCATAGCAGGGTTATTCTACAAATTTGAACTGGCACTAAATCACTTCAGATACTTTCAATTAAACACTTATTTTACCAACCTATATAACTATAATATGATCTATATTAATAATTTCGTACCGGTCTACGGTAGACTCGAACGATATGCACATCAAATTGAAGAGCGAAAAAATTAGCCGATCCGAGTCGACATACTTATAGGCGGAAAATTCGGATTATCGAGTACAAATTGCTATATAATGGCGTTGCGAAATAAACCTGTAAATGTTATTAATTTGGCGTTGGTGTCACGTGATCACGTGTCACAGGTGTCACAGGTTCGTATTCCCACGTATTCCGTTCTCCATTGTGACCTCTAAAGTCTAATTTCTTTGATTGTGAAACAGAGACATCATAGTTATTTGGGTAAATAAGATTTAGGAGAAATATCTGCTGCTTTTCATCTAGTTCTATTATAGTCTAGATTAGTGATTTTCATTTTCCTAGCCTCATTTATCGCTTTTTAATATCTTCCTCGCTCTCTCAATTCTCATGCAAAGCTACCCAAACCACCGTGAACCCTGTTAACCCTTGACTGTTGTTATGGCAGGGGCGTGTTATACTGGGCGGTGTCGAGCACCGGCGACGGCGTCGGCGCGCGGTTGTTCCGCGCGGCGGGCGACTGCAGCTCGCCGCGGTCCGTGCTCGACGCTACCAAGGACCCCCTGTTAGCTGGCGTCTCTAGTAAGTACTCGTAGCGCCTCCTGAGACTCCTTGTTACTAAAAACAGTACATAATACGTCATTGAAATCAAGTTCTAGTGCAAAAAAAAGTAGTGTTTTTCTTTTGTTTTTATACTATAGATCAAATTGTGGACCATTTACGTTCTGCGATATTTACAATCGTGCAAGTTTATGCAAATTGTCTAACATAAGCCAGTTAATCAAACCTACAAAAAAGATAGTGTACCATGTAGGAATTTAACTGAAATAAAGTGAAAAAAAATTGAAGTACCTGCCTTTCCATCTTCCTACTGTGAGATTAAAAAGACAGAAATGAAGTTTAAAGACAGAAAATATGTAAATGAACTGGGTCGTCCTCCAGTTCAATACATTTATGTATGTATGTAACTCTTTATTGCACATAAACAATTACAAAACATTTTGCATCACTATAGATAATGTACATAGGCGAACTTATCCCATATGGGATCTCTTCCAGTTAACCTTGGAGTAGAATAAGCCAGGATAATGCAAGAGGATAGGCAAATTTACAAAATATCACATAAAAGAAAAAAGAAAAACGGTACATACATCTGAAAAACAGACATTAAAAAGTAATAATATCTGCTTTAATAACATAAATACATAGGTAATATAATATACTAATATATACTACCACATATGTAAACAGCGAGAGCGCAGAGAGGGCGCTACTGTGCGTACAGAAAGATCAACTCCCGTTTAAAATATTATTTTAAATAAGTTAGAGGATGCTATAAACTATAAAAGTCTCAAGATATGAAGAAAAGTTAGTGACTAAGTGCAATAAATAAAGGCAGTGACTATAACAATCAGTGCAACGGATAATACGTGAAAATCTTAGTGACAAACATTTGATCTTTTCGAACAATTTTACAAGTGCTTCAATAAACTTTACTTGTTATTCAATCCCTGGAATAAACATAAAAAAGGCAGATTGTGTAGTGCACCAAACAATACGACGAAAAAACAAATAACCTAGAAAAATATTTTGGAAAAATATTTTAAGGGTATCCTTTAATAAACATAGTCATCTATCCACATCATTCCATAGTAACAGGCGCCATCTGCTGCTAAACGCAAAAACTACAACGCTCGATCGATCTAGCGCGGGACTCGGCAGGGAAGAGGAGTTAAATAATACGACGAAATCCCGCTAGAGGGCACCACCTGCACAAAAAATGGAAGATCTTCAAAAACTTTTACTGGAAATGAAAACTGAATTCTCACAACGTTTTTCATCCATCGACTCTAAATTTGAACAGTTAGAAGAAAAAATAAGTTCTAAAATAACAACACATTTGGATAAAAAATTCCTGGAAATAAATAACGATCTGACTGAACTAAAAACAAAAGTCGAGGATCAAAAAAATAGATTATACGTACTAGAGAAGCATAGCGTCCAACGAAATGTAATGTTTTTCGGAGTTGACGAAAACGAGAACGAAAAATCTTACCTAGACCTACAGAACAATATAACGAATATTATAAAAAATAAAATAAAAGAGGAGATACAAGAATTCGAGATCCAATCAGTAAGACGAATTGGAAGAAAAGGAAACCGACCTAGACCCGTATCTGTAATATTCTCAACTCTGGGTAAAAAAGTAAAAATTCTTAAGAAGAAAAAGAACTTGGAAGGCACTGATATATACCTTAAAGAAGAGTTTCCAGCAAACATATTAAAAAAAAGAGAAGAGCTCAAGGAACAACAACTTAAAGAGAGAGAAAAGGGAAACATTTCGTTCATAAAATATGACAAATTAATTATAAAACAAAATAACCTAGGAACATTTAACAACAAAAGGCAGCTCTCCATATCACCACCTCAAGGAAACCCCCAGAACTCTGAAATTGCTGGAAGCACAAATCACAACAACCAAACTAATAAAAAACATAAGACAAGCACCAACTCAATGTTGTCTTACATTACTAGAACAGAAGAAGCATGAAAAAACGTGGCCTCCTCCTCTCTTTCTACACATTGTAACGTCACATCTAATAACAACACAAACCCTCTCCCAATCCGGTCGGTCCCCGTGGGAGACGTAGACCAAAACCCTCCAGAGACATACAACAGAAAAAATACAAATTACAAAAACGAAAAAATCAAGAATGATAAACTGCTTTACATCGCGACATACAACGTAAGAACTCTATCGACTCACGCTCGCCTGATAGAACTATTGGAAGTCCTTCAAAACGTGAAATATGATATAATTGGGCTCTCCGAAACTCGACGACTGGGAAACTCGATTGAAGAATACGATAATACTATCTTTCACTACATAGGAGAGACACCAGGCTTATACGGGGTAGGTTTTCTCGTAAAAAAGTATTTAAAAAGCTATATTGAGAGCTTTACTGGCCTGTCAGAGCGCGTGGTGCTATTAAAACTAAATGTAAATGATTTTAAAATGAGTTTCATTCAAGTATATGCTCCCACCGATGCTGCACAAGATGAAGAAATAGAGATCTTTTATGAAACCATAAATAAAGCCTTAAAACTATCAGGAAACAATATTTTAGTAATGGGCGATTTCAACGCAAAAATAGGCATAACTAAACTAGAAGAAAACTTAATAATGAAAACCCACGGATATGGCGAAAGAAACAAAAGAGGCCAAAGACTTGTAGAATTCGCATATGAAAACAAACTCTCCATTATCAACACCTTCTTTAAAAAGAAAACTAACCAAAAATGGACCTGGCGCTCTCCGGACGGAAAGACCAAAAATGAAGTCGACTATATTCTAACAAACTTACACAAAAATGTACAAAATATACAAGTGATGAATTTGAATTTCCCCACCGACCACAGAATGGTGAGAGCAACACTACAACTACAAAAAATAAAAAGGAGTCGAACAAATTACGCTAACTATTCGCTAAGCGCACTGAAAAATGAACAAGAAATATCTAAATACTTGGAAGCAGTAAACGAACAAAAAGAAAACCTTAAAAACTACAATGAAACTGACTCAGTGCAAGAATGTTACGACAAAATAATAAAAACAATAGAAACAAGCCTAAAGAAAGCCCTTATACCAGGATCAGATAAATCAAAGAGCAATGTGATATCCGAACATACCAGAAAACTGATACAACGCAGACACGACTTACATAAAATCAAACCAAAGACAAGAGCTATTAAAAATGAACTGAAAGCCCTATACAAACTGGTTAGCAAATACGTCCGAAAAGATTACTCTAACCATCGAATAAATGTATTTGAATATCATTTAAACTCTACGGGCAGTCTTAAAAAAGCTTACAGGGAACTCCAGTCACATAAAACATGGATAGAAGGAGCTCACGACTCCCAAAGAACAACACACGACAGAAAAGATATACTACAGTTAGCAACCAACTTCTACAAAGAACTGTACAATGCTCCAACTCATCAAGAATCGCAGCAATACCAGCTGAAAAATGAAACTGAAGACATAGAAATAAAACCTGTGGATGAAATTGAAATCGTTAGAATGGTAAAAAGACTTAAGGCAGATAAAAGCCCAGGACCAGACAAAATAACAAACGAGGCTATCATATTAGCATGTACACTTCTCGCAAAGCCACTAGCCCATTTGTGCAATACGATACTGAAGTCAGCTACTACACCACGGCAATGGTCTGAGTCAAACATTACTTTACTTTACAAAAAAGGGGACCCAAAAAATATAGCCAACTATCGACCGATTAGCCTTCTGCCTGTACTCTACAAATTATTCGCATCCATTATAGAAAAAAGGATCAGTTGCTCGCTAGAAAAAAGTCAACCGATTGAGCAAGCTGGGTTTCGAAAGAGCTACTCCACCATAGACCATATCCACTCTCTAGAAATTATCATTGAAAAATATCAAGAGTTTCAACAACCACTCTACGTGGCTTTTATAGACTACCAGAAAGCTTTCGATACCATATTTCACCCTGCAATATGGGAAACCCTAGAATCACAGAATGTTGAGAAAACATACATCAGAGTCCTTAAATATCTCTACGAAAATAACACAAGTAGAGTAAAACTAGAGACTATAGGACCACCTATTGCTATCAAGAGAGGAGTTCGGCAAGGTGACCCCCTATCGCCTCGAATATTTATAGCGGTACTAGAGTCAATTATTGCTAAACTAAACTGGAAGAGAGTTGGATTGTGTATCAATGGTAAATATATTAGCCACCTGAGATTTGCTGATGACATTGTCCTTCTTTCGGAAAACAGTGAAGAATTAAACTCAATGTTACAAGCACTTCAACTTGCTAGCAAAAATGTGGGACTAGAAGTAAACCAGAGCAAAACTAAACTCATGACGAACGTCGCTGAAAACCCTATCTGTATAGAAAACACACCGTTACATTACGTAGAGTCCTACATATACCTAGGAAAACGAATTTCCTTCCAAAAATATAGCAACGACGAAGAAGTACAAAGAAGGATAACAGGTACGTGGAAGAAATTTTGGAGCTTAAAGGAAATCCTCAAAAGCCAGATGCCTAACAAAGTCAAGAAAAAAGTAATGGATTCCTGCCTTTTACCATCTCTGACGTACGCCTGTCAAACATGGAAATTCACACAGCGAGTTAAAAACAAGATTACAACCTGCCAGCGCAGTATGGAGAGAAGCGTGATGAAAATAAGAAAAATTCAAAAAATACGTCACACCACCATCAGACAAAAGACAAAAGTAATTGACGCTCTCACATACGCTCTTAAACTAAAGTGGAGGTGGGCAGGACATGTAGCGAGGATGAGCGACGACCGCTGGACCATACGCTTGACATCGTGGGCGGGCCCAAGAGGCGTCAGGAAACGAGGAAGACCGATAACTAGATGGTCAGATGAACTGACAAAAATTGCCGGAATAAATTGGCTAACAGAAGCGAATGATAGAAAACGCTGGTCATCTCTGGAGGAGGCCTTTACCCTCGCAAGAGGGGTTCTTGCATGATTTATTTGATTTATTTGATTTATTTAATTACCTAGTACTAAATAATGGTAATGATTAATAATAATATCTGACGTTAGGTTTAAACTTTATTTGTTAATTCAAATAATGATTTTTAAAATTGAATTAGTAATGTACTTAATACATTATTTATATCAGTACAATATTAATTGTGAAACATATCGAATGAAATTATTATTATTATTGTTTTAGATATTTATTTAATTTTCGGGACATTTATTATTATTATTATTATTAACTATGAATTAAAAATATGATCTCGAATGACATTTATCAAATGAATACTATTTTAAAAAGCATTTAAATATACATGAAAAATTGGATAATGTCATAAATTGAATATTATTATTGTTCTTTGAATCTTTGTTAATCACGAAATTATATTACCATTGATAATGAACTGTCAAATAAAATAATTATAATTAACATTATAGGTATCTTAAATGTAAAACTGAAATATGTCAAAATTTATGTATTCTTTAACAGCATTTACGTAATTTAATTTAATTTTGGAATGCGAGAAATAAAAGGCTTTTTTATTTATTTATTTATTTATGTAAACAGCAATTAAAACCTACAACAGGGCAAAGGAACAACACTCACGAGTCACGACTCATCCTGTACATTTAACCACAACTTCTTTAACTTTTCCTTAAATGAACCGACAGATCCAGATTGCCTCAAGCACTGTGGAAGCCCATTCCATAACTGGACAGAGTGTACCGTGAAAGATTTAGCATAGGTACGAGTCTTGTTGGATGGAACGGTAAGGGAAAGGTTAGCACTAGACCGAAGGCGGTGTTCACTACCATCGGCCAAAAAACTAAACCTTTCGGAGAGATAAAAAGGAGAGGAAGGAGTGAAAAGTACATTCAAAAGGAGCGACATAACATGCACATCCCTACGACGACGGATGGGCAACCACTTGAGTTGCACGCGATATTGGGATACATGGTCACTCTGGTTGATTTATCACTCGGCAAGTAATTTAATTATAGATGGGCTTATTAACTATTTTTATGTTAATAGTAAGTTTAAACGTGAACTATAATACATAGTAGCCATTAATTGATTCAAGCTTTATTGTTTGACAGGTTTGACAGTAGAGCCAGTCAGCGGTTGGGTGTACTGGGTGAACCTCGCCTCGGCTTCCATACAATATCTAAATATGAAATCTGGAGAATTCTTTACGGTGAGTTTTAATAACTAAAGTAGTATAGGTATTTATGATAAGGTGACTTGCATCCACTTACATCGTTGTTTTGACGAATTTCGCAGCTAGAGTTGGTGACTTAAATTCTGGGTCAATGTTAATGAATCTCAATTTAAACAAAATTTAGTTGATGCTTAAGTAAATAGAAGGCTACTGATCGTCTTGATACTCTAATCCAGCAGTTATCAAACTTTTTTTTACCGTTTTAACGCCACTGACGGTTCTGGTCGACAACTGAAAGTCGTGCCACTGACACCATCGTCGGCTACAGTCGTCGCGAGTTCAAGATTAAAAGGGACTTTGTTTCGTGTCAATAAACTTGTAATTTGCATCAGCAAACATCTTTGGCGTTTTAGTGACACATTTTGTATTGCCTTAAGGCGTTTAAAGGTTAACGACAGGCGTTTTAAAAACAGTAAATATTTTACAGAGCCCTAAAATAGGTAAAATCTTCCCTTTGTCCTTGCCCAAAATCATACTTAGTTGAATGGCTCTCCCAGGTGGAGTTAGCAACCGGCGCCCGGCCCCTGGCTCTCGACATTCACTTGTCGCGGCTGCTGTGGGCGGACGGCGACGGCGGGCTGAAAGCCTGCGCGCTGCCGCGGACTCACGACCAGGCCGCGTACGCCTGCCAGCGGCCCGCGCTGCTCAGACCCGACAATGGTGAGGCGCCTTATGGCTAAACAGGCACGATAGTTTCACCACCGCAGAAATATTACATATTGTATACTTTGCAAGGTTTCGAACAAACATAAGCCTGTAATGGGCGTTAAGAATAAGCATAAGAATATTTATTACATAAAAAATAAGTACAGTATGCTTAGTAATACACAGTACACTTAAATATAACAAAGGTTGTACATAGTCACAAATATACTGCCATCTAACTTTTAATCTTAGTCAGACGTGTATCATAGGAGTTAGTGGTCCTCCCCCTTAAGTCATCTATATCGTTTTGTAAATTAAACTTAATAAGTTCGGTCATAATTGGGTTTAACTGTCACATGATTTTCAGTCGCCGCGTAGTTCAGCTTTGTTTGTTGGAGGTATAGACCTAGAAATATTTAAGTCTTATACCTTCTAATCCCAAACTTTTACTCTACTCTATCAACAGATGGCGTCCTCTCCCTCCGCGTGTACGACGCGTCGACGCAGAACTACACCCGCGGCGCGTGCGCGCGACGCGCCGGGGCCGACGCCTGCGCGCACCTGTGCCTAGCCGTGTCCGAGACGAGCAGCGTCTGCGCCTGCGCGGCGGGGTACACGCTAAACGGGACGCAGTGCCACCGTGAGTGGCACATTACCGTTAATACGGAATACTCATGACGTATTTTCAATCAATAAAAGCTGATTCATGTTACAAACAATCGAGATTTGTTTTTGATTAGCTATTATAACAACCAAGATATAACCAACAATGATTTTTCTTGTTATATGACGACACACTGAGTATCAGATCTCTGTCTAATCGCTGTCTAATTAGAAAAGAAAGAAAGAAAAAGAAAATACATATATTCACTACACGCACAAGACACACAGAAAAAAGTGAAAACAGAAACAATAATAAACAAGTAGGGAGTGTGGCTTCGCGGAAGCGAATCGGACATTGGCTCAGCAAAATGCTGAGGTGTTAAACACCTGCAGCGCTGATTCAGCCAGCTCCGAGTGTGACAGGCGGACAATCGCTAAACGAATAAAGTGTCTGTAAAAATATATATCTTTATACTATCAAAGAAATACTTATAGTTGGTGGCAAAGTAAATACAAAAAATCCATGCAAATACCTTACATAAACATATTTAAAGTAGAAATATGAGTACGTACTTGGCCAGTACACAGCATCGACAATTTGGCATAATTAACAAAAACTAAACTCTAATTTACGAAGTGCTGGAAATTTCTTATTCGATTTTAATTTTAATTTCACTTCTGGTGATCTATTTATGTGTTTTCATATTTTGTTGAGGAATGCGACTTATAAAGTCCATCCATATTCCCTACTAGGAAGAGCTTTTCACATACTAATAATAATACTATAAAATGCTATCATGTCATTAAAGTGTAGGGTGAGGGCTAGGAGCTAAGTGAAAACACTGTGTATCGAAAGAAGGATGATTTATTACTGCTTGATTATACATTGGAGACGACTATATATATGCTTACTACTTATATCTATATAACTATATCTAATATACTACATGACACCACTCATGGTGTTTTAAAAAAAAACACTCAGAAGTGTAGTTTTTTTTGACTTAAAATAGTAGTACAGGTTAGTACCTAGATAGGTAGTAACTTATTCTAAGCTCTTATAATATGAAATTTTTATTCAGTAAATAAAAATATTGAATAAAATCAAATTTAATAAAACTAGAATGTATAATGTTGTAAACTTATACTAATAACATTATTTTTTTTTTTTTTTTAACGGAAGTTTTGTTCGCTAGTTACATTTGTTATTTTTAAAGTTTAACCTAAATATATCTAAACATGTTACATAATAAATGGTTTTGTACGGTTTTTATGCACAATGTCTTCTTTACCATTCTTTAGTATTTTAACATTACATCCTAAGTCCTCTAACACTAAATATGGTCCTAGAAAAATACTCTGTGTCTTATCTATCGATGGATTTCTAAGCAACAAGTAGCTATTGTTATCGTAACATACCGGCTTAGCGCTGGCGTCATATTTCTGTTTCCTTTTTAGCTTACTTGTTATTAAATTGTTTCTGGCATCGGCTTGGGCTAATTCTAACCTATACTTTAATTCTAGCGGATAATTCCCATGGTTATATAATGGATGTATTAAACTATCTTTAAAATTACTAGGTATCATGCATAGCTTACCAAATACGAGTTCATGTGGCGTGTACTTCGTCTCGGTATGTACCGTAGTATTGTACGCGAAGCTATAATAAGGCAACCAAGTGCTCCATGAATCCATTTTATTTTCACAATTTATTCTCAAATATGCTCCCATTACCTTATGTGAATTCTCTAGAGCACCGATTGACTCATGATGGTACGCTGTCGAGAACAGCTGCTTTATTTGAAGCAGAGTACATACCTCTTTCATCGTGCCAGAGATGAACTCCGTCCCCCGGTCAGTGGCGATTTCTCGTGGAATGCCAAACCGCAAAACAAAATTGTCGACGAATGACCTGGCTACACTTACCGCGTCCTTGGACTTTAGCGGATACGTTTCGATGAACTTGGTGAGCTCACATTGCAACGTTAGCGCATAGCAGTGTCCATATTCGTCCTTTGGTAATGGACCGACTATGTCTAAATATATTTTCTCGAATGCCTGATTCGATGTAGACGTAATTTGCATTGGTTGTTTCGTTTTAACGTGGTATTTTTGTTTTTGGCATTGCGTGCATTTTGTGACGAATTGCTGAACATCTTTTTCCATACTAGGCCAAAAATAAAACTTCTTTATATTGTTTAACATTCTCCTAATTCCCGCGTGGCCACTTGTGGGAAGAAGGTGAAAGTCGTTTATTATTACGCGTCTATCGTCTAAATTATTTATCTTTTGTACATTTTTTAAGATACATATCTTTGGGCCCGTCCATTCTTCATATTCGTTTATTACCTGTTCTATTCCTGCTATTAGTTCCTTATTTAATTCATTTATAATAACGCATATTTCTTTCACTTTTATTTTCTTGCATATTTTATCCAGATCCTTCACCAATTCGTCTCGCGTTATTGGCGATGAGGATGTTGGATTTAGATACACACTTGATTTTCTGGGCACGTATACAAAGTATTTAGACGTTTCTGTTATAAAATTGTTTTTCATTATCTTGATGTATTCTCTTCGCGTTGTAATACATAATTCAGTAAAATATTCCGGTTTTTTAATAATCTCCACTATTCTCGGGTGATCAGTCCTTGAATGCGTGGGAATATTAATCGCCGAAGCATTTGTACTGTTATTTCCTTGTAAACATTCTTGTTTTCTTCTTTGTGCCCGAGTCATGACGTTCATTAATTTCTCATTCATACTTTTTAAATCGTCTGACGTAATACTAATACGCGACAATGCGTCTGCAGCCGCATTATTGCATCCTTTTAAATATTCCACTGTAAAATTATATTCCTCTAATTGTAACCTAAACTTTAATAATCTACTAGTTGGGTCTTTCATACCAAACAAATATACAAGTGGTCGATGATCGGTCTGTATTTTAAACTGTCTACCGTATAAATAAGGCCGAAAATATTTAACGCTCCATACTATTGCTAAGAGTTCCTTTTCAATAGTAGGGTAATTCATTTCTGCCTTATTTAAACTTCGACTAGCGTAAGCCACAGGTCGACCGTCTGCGTTACATAGTACGGAACCGATTGCAATTCCAGACGCGTCCGTCTGTAATACAAATTGGTTTTTTTCTGAAAATTCTGGGTACTGAAGTACTGGTGGCTTCATAAGTGCCGTTTTAAGCTTTTGAAATGACTGTTCGCAATCGTTAGTCCATATGAATGGTGCATTTTTACAATTTAATTTATTTAAAGGGTATGCTATCCCTGCAAAGTTAGTGATAAACTTGCGATAATAACTTGCAAACGCGACAAATCTCTTGACTTCGTCTGCGTTTTGTGGTGTAGGGTAATTCTGTAGTACTTTTGTTTTTTCGGGATCAGGTAATATACCATTTTCCGAAACTATATGACCGAGATATAAAATTTGTTTCTGTAAAAATTGACATTTTGCTGGATTAAGTTTTAAATTAATTTGACGTAATCTACTGAATATATCTAGTAAATTTGTATTATGAATGTCCAAATTCCGTCCAAATACGACAAGGTCGTCCTGATAAACTAGACATTTCTCATAATTTAATCCTGACATCGCTACCGTCATCATTCTAGAGAAAGCACTGGGGCTTGTTTTTAGCCCCATGGGTAGTCGTGTCATTTGATACTGGTTCTTGCTTGTTGTGAATGCCGTGTATGCTCTACTAGCTTTATCTAAATCAATTTGATAGAACCCTTGAAACAAGTCTAAATGTGAAAAATAAACTGAACCGGATAATGAGTCCAGGACCTCGGTAATGTTAGGGAGTGGAAATTTATCGTCCTTAATTTGGTTATTTAATTTTCTATAGTCAATAACCACTCGCCATTTTTTGTGATTCGAGGAATCTGATTTTTTCGGTACTAATAACAACGGACTTGACCATGCACTGCGAGCTTCTTCTATTATACCTTCATCTAACATACTCTTTATCTGTTTATTAATTTCTTCCTTTTGCGCGTAAGGTAATCTGTATGGCTTTACATATACGGGTGAGCTATGAGGTTTTAGTTCTATCGTCTGTTTATATAATTTGGTTGTTGTTAATTTATCTCCGGGTAAATAAAAAATGTCGGGGTATTTGGCACATATATTTTCAATTGACTTTTGTTCCTCTGTATTTAGGTTTTTTAAATCTAGTTCTGCGAATAAACGTTTTACGCGTTGTGCATTCATTATGGGTTTATTAAAGTGACAAACGTGATAATCATTTAAACTTGTTTTATTAACAGAGAATTGGCTTAAATTTACGTCGTGCTCCCTAGTGTTTAGTATTTTTATGGGTATTTTCCCCTTGTCTGGTTTAACTATCATATTCGCGACGAATACGCCCTCGCATAACTCTTGATTAGTAATAACGCAGTCTTCGGTAATGTTAGTATTTATAAAATGCACAAACTCGCTGCGTGCTGGAACTGTTAAATAAGTATTACCGCCAGATGGACATGAAAAGTTTATTTTTATAGATTGGCCATTTTGCACTTTGAATTGCATAAAATTATTTTCAAAATTTAAAACTATTCCGAATTTCTTTAAAAAATCTTGGCCTAAGATGCCATCCGTTGCACATGGTAAGTTCTTGAAAATATAAAATTTATGTTCAAACTCATTACCTTCGTAATTTAACGTGAGGTAAACAAAGCCATCTGAATAAACATTTCCACCTATACCTTTGACACTCAGTCGCTTTTTATGGAATGGTATTTGTAAACTTTGAGCGCGTTCATATTTGATTGCTGATATAGATGCGCCGGTGTCTATTAGCCATTTATATTTAGATCTGCCTATGTTTATAATAACATCATTTAAATCGTTACACGTGTACATCGAATCAGACACGAAAAAAATGATTGAGCGATTCCGTATTAGGTGATGATTGGGACTCTCTCTCGGTCACCATATAGGGTGAGGGCTCGGTCGTCACCATGTTCACGTTGCTATGAGCGTGAGCGCCACGACCACGGAAAGTGCTAACTCTACTGCGGAATGTACTGGAATTACCGCGTGATCGGTGTCCACGGCCGCCTCTAGAATTACCTCTTGTGCTGGTATATTGTTGTTGAGGGAAGCGACGGTACGAGTGTTGTTGCTGGCCTCTGGCAAAGTTACTTTGCCGAAAGCCCCTTGATCCATAACTCTGTCCCCTGAAGTACCTGTTAAAGGGTCTTTGAGAGTGGTACATACCCATGACCTCTGCGTGATTTGTCCCTGACGTAGATGGTCTTGATACCTCTTCGTCCTTGGCTGCTTGTACTGCGTCTTTCAAGCTGCTGTAGTTGCGGGCTGCGATGATTGTACCTAACCTTGGACTTTTTAATCCATCTGAAAATCGTTTTATTGACATTTTCTCATTAAGGGGTTTAAGTACACTATAGTTGGCCAAATTTCCGTCCGCCTGCGCTATTGTTAATTCGGAGAACAATTTTTCGATCTCTGCTCCGTACTGGTCTATTGAACGCCAACCTTGTGTTGTGTTTTGAAGCTGGGTTTGAATAGCCGTACATGACTTTTTTGGGAGAAGTGTATCCCTTAGATCCTTTATGAGATCGTCCACAGACGGATATGTGCTCGACATGCGTAATTTTGCATTTTCTGTTAAGCGACCTTTTATAACAAATTTGATGAATAGTTTTTTACCGTCCTCTTTTAGCATATTCGAGTACATATCGACTGTGTCGATTAACCTCTTGGTAGTCTCCTCGCTTCCGTCCATTAAAGGAATCAAGCCACATGCCGTTTTAAGATCGAAATCCATGATAGAATCTTCTATTTCAGATGCGTCGCTATAATCACTATCGTTTCCCTCTGATTCTGGCTTAGTACATAATGTTATAATGTCATTATACAATTTTCTTATGCTTATTAAAACTTCATTGGTACTTTCTGATTCTCTCAGTGTTTTATCTTTTTGTATAATGTCATTACATGCGTCAATAAAATTTTTTGCGCTTTCTAATTTATTTTTTACAACATTACCCTCAAATCTTGCCTTTCCCTTTTTAACTAAATATTTTCTTATGTTAGTTAATTCATCTAAGCATTTTAATAATTCGCTTGCCATTACATGGCAATGTGTAATTTATTTCTAAGCTAAACTGTTAAATGACATACCTATAGAATAACTTGTCCTTGTACACACTTATACTGTCCTCTAATGTCCATCTTCTGTAACTTAACTTTTACTGATTGTCTGTAACTTTACGCGCACTCTCACTCACTTCACTTCACAATTTTATACAGGTATTCAAACTTCGTGATTCGCACGCGCCGATTTTTGCAGGTCGTGTAATGCGATCTCATGCCTCATCCATTTCTTATGGGTTTTCTGGCATTTTCTATATATTGCGTACGCTGATGCAATGACCACGATGATCACCAAGACTCCAAGAAGAATATTGGTCGTGCTGGCGTGGAAGTTGAGTTCGCCGGCCGCCGCAGAAGCTCTGTTGTCGCCCCCAGCTGCATTTTGTGCTATAATGACTTCTTCCTTTGATTTTGTGGAGCCCATTTCGCGCGATTCGTAATAACTATCGAAGCCTCCGTATTTTTGTAACATTTAACGACAGCAGCGCCTGACAAATTTGCACGTGAATACGATGCCCAATATGATGGCGCAAATAATCAAAAAATTTGTTATTACTCTTAATGAAAGTTCGTTAAACTTTTGCAACACTTCACTATTGTCCGTTTGAATCATTTTTAGTTTACTTTTATGTAAGATGATTCACCGCGTAAGCTAGCCTCGCGACACGACCTAAATGGCAGGGTCGCCATGTAGGGTGAGGGCTAGGAGCTAAGTGAAAACACTGTGTATCGAAAGAAGGATGATTTATTACTGCTTGATTATACATTGGAGACGACTATATATATGCTTACTACTTATATCTATATAACTATATCTAATATACTACATGACAAAAGGTATCAGAATGCTATCCACAGTATTAACACCGCATTACATAAAAGTGGAATGCGCTTCGGGCGTCTGTTTTTCCGAGTGCATACAACCTATACGTATTTAAAGCTAGGGTGAATAGGCAAATTCTTGGTGAGTTCGCTGCATTGTCGACAAAATCTTCGTCTTCCAAGGGCTAGTCAAGAGTAAACCAAACCCATTACATTAAAAAATATACTATTGTCGAAAACTGTCAAAATCTATAATGCTTATATCAGCGCTCATCGCGAACGTTGGGCAGCTTATGTCAATACTATACATTTTGAAAACGAAAACATTCTTAAAATTATGTTGTCCAGGGCCTCTGTAATGAGAATCTCATAAATGATGACGTTAATGTGATGTGTGTTGGTATGTGTAGCGGAGGAGGAGATCCTGGTGTACTCGATGGGCTGGGAGATCCGCGCGCTGCCGCTGGCGGGCGCGGCGCGGCCCGTGCTGCCGCCCGTGGCGCAGCCCGCGCTCTGCACGGCGCTCGACTACCGCGCAGGTAACATGTCGCTCTCGAAGCCTCAGGGCTGAAGAGGTCCTTAGATAGCGTTCCTGGGGTGAATACCAATCCAACGATACCCCGCACTTTTATCCGTCAAGTCGTTCAGTCTGGTAAAAACCAATACTCTCTCCCTCTCTATCTCTCTTTATGTATTTACTTATCTATATGATAAAAATACTTGGCTAGAACCGTTGGGGGGAAAGCCTTGGGGGAGGCCTATGTCCAGCAGTGGACGTCTTTCGGTTGACACGATGATGATGATGATAATAAAAATGAATCGCTAAATTTGTTGCTAAGCGTAAAACTCGAGAACGGCTGAACCGATTTGGTTGATTTCTTTTTTGTTGTATTCGTTATTGTGAGGACAAGGTTTGTATGAAAGAAAAAAAAAACCACCGGGAATATCGGAAATTTGCAGCGGGGCGAAACCGCTGGAGGGCCGCTAGTTTATTTATAAAGAACACTGTGAATTTAAAGTAAATACCGAAACAGTCGCAATGTTAAATTTAAAAGTAACTCTATATTGCGTAGATACACATGCCGCCGCAAAATTATCAGTATCGTAGACCTTTTCTAGAAGACCATTTAAGAAGGTTAAATCTCGGTGTAAAAGCGTTAAGCGTGTTCTATACAGGGTGACAGGAAATTCGCCGTATTCCTTGAAAGGGGTTATTCTACAGCTCATTTGTAATGATTTAAGTCCAGTTAACTAGGGGTCAAAACTTATTGGTTTTCGAGTTATTCACGTTTTTAGTTTTTTTTTTAAATACCCACTTTTCGACCTAATACTAGTAATTTTGTAAAAACTTCGTCATTTAGAAATAAAAAAAAGTATTTTTCGAATAGCCAATGAACCACTGATTACGAAAAAAAAAATTACAAAAAAATGCAAAGTTTTGCAAATAAAAGGATTTGAAGTAAGAAGTTCTAGCAATTATTTTCCAAATTTTATGACATTTGAAAGCATAGCTAAAAAAAAAAAGTACGACTCTTCGCGTACAAATTACAGGAATAATTTGCTTAATTCATAAGCTTTCTAAAAAGGTACAATTTATGACATTTTAATACAAATAAATACAATTAATAATAATAATAGCAGAACAGCTAGAAGACTTTACTTAGCGTACTTGACTCTAATGGGTTTGTTTGTGTCATTTTAGATTCTCCGAGGGCTTACTTTGTCTTCTGTTTCTTATCTTAACTTATCTTCTTGATGTAGAAGGCACAGCAGATTGCCTTTGGTGACACAAACAAAGGGTCATTAGTTAAATTAATTTAATTTGTTTGTGTCTCGAATTCGTGGGGTTTTTTGCCTTCAGTTTCTGTCTTAAGTCTTAAGTGATACTTTGATAAGTGATTAAGCAAGGTTAGGATAAAATGAGGAAAAAAACAGTTTCACTATCAAATAAACTTTAATCTTAAAAACTAAAATCAATTACATCACAAACTTTGCTCGAACTGTTTGCCCTGGTTTCGAATGCAAGCACGAAGCCTTTTTCGTACTTCGGTGATTGTTACTCGCCTCGAAAGCCCATCTTTCATTGTCTGTGCCCCTCTACAATTTTTTGTCTTAACTTTCTACGTTACGTATCGGTTTATCGTAGACCAACGCCTTCATGTGACCCCAGATGTAGAAGTCACATGGAGTTAAATCCGGGCTTCTAGCTGGCCAAGGAGTTGGGCTGCCTCGACCAATCCATCTTCTTGGGTAGTTCTGATTCATCCACTGTCGTATGCCCCGGTAATAGTGAGCGGGGCAGCCATCGTGTTGGTAAATCATGTTCCTTCTTGTCGCAAGCGGCACATCTTCAAGTAGCGTCGGTAGCTCATCCCTAAAAAAAAAATCATATGCGATGCCGGTCAATCGTGCTGGCAGAAAGAAAGGTCCGATCAAATTGTCGTGCACGATTCCCATCCACACGTTCAAAGAAAATCTTTGCTAGTGAGCTCCTTCTCTTGATTTTTTTGGGTTTTGACCTTTGGGAGCCCAAAAGTGCAGATTGCAGAGAATTCAGCAAATTATTCTTGTAATTTGTACGCGAAGTGTAATACTTTTTTTTTTAAATTATGCTTTAAAATGTTACAAAATTTGGAAAATAATTACTTGGACTTCTAATTTCAAATCCTTTTATTTGCAAAATTTGGATTTTTTTGGCATATTTTTTTATTTTTCGTAATCAGTGGTTCATTGGCTATTCAAATGTACAAATGAGCTGTAGAATAACCCCTTTCAAGGAATATGGCGAATTTCCTGTCACCCTGTATATACAGAGAGAGTTATGTATATAGAGTGTTGTGTGTTTCCCATCGACAACCACTAAACCACTAAAGAGTATGTATAGTACTACGGGACGACCTGCTCAAACATGTCGCTCTGGCATCGGCTTATTTAGCCGGTATTAGGTGAATGCGTGACCCGGACGTATTGTACAGATATATTGTGAACAGACGGTGAATGGATCTACTGGGCGGACTCCGAGAGCGGCACGCTGGCGCGCGCGCGGCGCGACGGCACCGGCCGCGCCGCGCTGGTGGCGCAGCCGGACGCGCTCGACCCGCAGCCCGCCGACTGGCTCTCGGGTACGCACGCCTATCATCTATACACTCTCATGCACTCTCACAGTCCCGGCACTACTCCAAGAGATCTACTGGGCGGACTCCGAGCGCGCGCGACGGCACCGGCCGCGCCGCGCTGGTGGCGCAGCCGGACGCGCTCGACCCGCAGCCCGCCGACTGGCTCTCGGGTACGCACGCCTATCATCTATACACTCTCATGCACTCTCACAGTCCCGGCACTACTCCAAGAGATCTACTGGGCGGACTCCGAGCGCGCGCGACGGCACCGGCCGCGCCGCGCTGGTGGCGCAGCCGGACGCGCTCGACCCGCAGCCCGCCGACTGGCTCTCGGGTACGCACGCCTATCATCTATACACTCTCATGCACTCTCACAGTCCCGGCACTACTCCAAGAGATCTACTGGGCGGACTCCGAGCGCGCGCGACGGCACCGGCCGCGCCGCGCTGGTGGCGCAGCCGGACGCGCTCGACCCGCAGCCCGCCGACTGGCTCTCGGGTACGCACGCCTATCATCTATACACTCTCATGCACTCTCACAGTCCCGGCACTACTCCAAGAGATCTACTGGGCGGACTCCGAGCGCGCGCGACGGCACCGGCCGCGCCGCGCTGGTGGCGCAGCCGGACGCGCTCGACCCGCAGCCCGCCGACTGGCTCTCGGGTACGCACGCCTATCATCTATACACTCTCATGCACTCTCACAGTCCCGGCACTACTCCAAGAGATCTACTGGGCGGACTCCGAGCGCGCGCGACGGCACCGGCCGCGCCGCGCTGGTGGCGCAGCCGGACGCGCTCGACCCGCAGCCCGCCGACTGGCTCTCGGGTACGCACGCCTATCATCTATACACTCTCATGCACTCTCACAGTCCCGGCACTACTCCAAGAGATCTACTGGGCGGACTCCGAGCGCGCGCGACGGCACCGGCCGCGCCGCGCTGGTGGCGCAGCCGGACGCGCTCGACCCGCAGCCCGCCGACTGGCTCTCGGGTACGCACGCCTATCATCTATACACTCTCATGCACTCTCACAGTCCCGGCACTACTCCAAGAGATCTACTGGGCGGACTCCGAGCGCGCGCGACGGCACCGGCCGCGCCGCGCTGGTGGCGCAGCCGGACGCGCTCGACCCGCAGCCCGCCGACTGGCTCTCGGGTACGCACGCCTATCATCTATACACTCTCATGCACTCTCACAGTCCCGGCACTACTCCAAGAGATCTACTGGGCGGACTCCGAGCGCGCGCGACGGCACCGGCCGCGCCGCGCTGGTGGCGCAGCCGGACGCGCTCGACCCGCAGCCCGCCGACTGGCTCTCGGGTACGCACGCCTATCATCTATACACTCTCATGCACTCTCACAGTCCCGGCACTACTCCAAGAGATCTACTGGGCGGACTCCGAGCGCGCGCGACGGCACCGGCCGCGCCGCGCTGGTGGCGCAGCCGGACGCGCTCGACCCGCAGCCCGCCGACTGGCTCTCGGGTACGCACGCCTATCATCTATACACTCTCATGCACTCTCACAGTCCCGGCACTACTCCAAGAGATCTACTGGGCGGACTCCGAGCGCGCGCGACGGCACCGGCCGCGCCGCGCTGGTGGCGCAGCCGGACGCGCTCGACCCGCAGCCCGCCGACTGGCTCTCGGGTACGCACGCCTATCATCTATACACTCTCATGCACTCTCACAGTCCCGGCACTACTCCAAGAGATCTACTGGGCGGACTCCGAGCGCGCGCGACGGCACCGGCCGCGCCGCGCTGGTGGCGCAGCCGGACGCGCTCGACCCGCAGCCCGCCGACTGGCTCTCGGGTACGCACGCCTATCATCTATACACTCTCATGCACTCTCACAGTCCCGGCACTACTCCAAGAGATCTACTGGGCGGACTCCGAGCGCGCGCGACGGCACCGGCCGCGCCGCGCTGGTGGCGCAGCCGGACGCGCTCGACCCGCAGCCCGCCGACTGGCTCTCGGGTACGCACGCCTATCATCTATACACTCTCATGCACTCTCACAGTCCCGGCACTACTCCAAGAGATCTACTGGGCGGACTCCGAGCGCGCGCGACGGCACCGGCCGCGCCGCGCTGGTGGCGCAGCCGGACGCGCTCGACCCGCAGCCCGCCGACTGGCTCTCGGGTACGCACGCCTATCATCTATACACTCTCATGCACTCTCACAGTCCCGGCACTACTCCAAGAGATCTACTGGGCGGACTCCGAGCGCGCGCGACGGCACCGGCCGCGCCGCGCTGGTGGCGCAGCCGGACGCGCTCGACCCGCAGCCCGCCGACTGGCTCTCGGGTACGCACGCCTATCATCTATACACTCTCATGCACTCTCACAGTCCCGGCACTACTCCAAGAGATCTACTGGGCGGACTCCGAGCGCGCGCGACGGCACCGGCCGCGCCGCGCTGGTGGCGCAGCCGGACGCGCTCGACCCGCAGCCCGCCGACTGGCTCTCGGGTACGCACGCCTATCATCTATACACTCTCATGCACTCTCACAGTCCCGGCACTACTCCAAGAGATCTACTGGGCGGACTCCGAGCGCGCGCGACGGCACCGGCCGCGCCGCGCTGGTGGCGCAGCCGGACGCGCTCGACCCGCAGCCCGCCGACTGGCTCTCGGGTACGCACGCCTATCATCTATACACTCTCATGCACTCTCACAGTCCCGGCACTACTCCAAGAGATCTACTGGGCGGACTCCGAGCGCGCGCGACGGCACCGGCCGCGCCGCGCTGGTGGCGCAGCCGGACGCGCTCGACCCGCAGCCCGCCGACTGGCTCTCGGGTACGCACGCCTATCATCTATACACTCTCATGCACTCTCACAGTCCCGGCACTACTCCAAGAGATCTTGCAACGAAATACACAACGGGACAGGTTTACTTATAGACACAAGGCGAACAAAGGCGCTTAGCTTCGGTTTAAACAAATAAAATGTAGGCCACGTCCATCGCAAACCATGAAACCTTTTAAAAAAAAAACTATATTTTTTTTTTTAATAGCTTCAGTAGTTCAGATTACCTGTCGGATCTAGATACAAACTCACAAAATTCGAACTCTCTTTATAATAATACATTAAGATAGATCTCAGAAGGCGCTTCGCGTTTTTACTTGTCTCTCATTTGCCCTCATACGCTCTTATTAAGAGTGAGTAAGAGAGAAGAATAAACCCGAAGCACATTCTAAGTGCTCACTCTACTTGTAGATAGTAGGTAATGCCATTTCTTTCATTTTTATTGTGTGTCAACTTTTTTGATGTAAATCACTTTATATTAAAAAAAAAAAAAAAAAAAAAATTCATTTATTAAAAGTTAAGAGTAACAAATGGAACAGATTATCCGTTGGTCCCACACTAGGCTATGCCTGTCACGTGGTAACCGGATTCGGATTAAAATTTTAAAAGAGAGTACAGTTTACTGTCTACATACTGAAAAAGGAAACTTAAAGGCTAACATAAACTAATCAAATAATTTTAATTTTAAGGCCGACTATGGCACAACAATAATTATTCTAAATTACTAAAATATTTGAGGTATGAGTTTAGTGTGTGTGTGTGTGTGTGTGTGTGTGTGTGTGTGTGTGTGTGTGTGTGTGTGTGTGTGTAACGCATAGGTACTCAAGTGATGGCCATCAGCAATTTTTCCGTCTCACTATAGCCGAGTGACTTCAACCAACTTATAATTCTTAAATTAGCTTGACGAGGAGAAGCTTTTGATATGTCACACGAATAGGCAATTTTGTTGTAAATGTAGGGATGCAGAAAATCTGGGAACCGTCTTGCGAAGGAGGTCTTTACGAATGGGGTTGGTATTCTGAACAAACGCTTGCGTAACAAGTCAGAGTACTGCTGTGAACGAATGGTTTCCCGGTGGATCCGCATTGTGACACGCAGCATCATTAATTGCCGTACACTTAGAACGTCAGCCTCCTTGTAGAGGTCCCTAGAGGGGAACATCCGTGGCTTTCTGAGCATTACCTTTAGAACGAAACGTTGGGCCCTTTCGAGAGGCAAAAGTGCGGATCCAGAAGCACCACCCCACACACTTATACAGTATGTAAGTATTGATTCACAGAGTGAGGTGTAGACGAGCTTTAATATGTCCTTTCCAGCAGAGTTTCTCAACACCCTCATAATGTACACAATCTTTCTAACTCGACCAGAAACCCATTGAAGATGTTCTTTAAAGGAAAGTTTTTCATCCAAAGTAATACCCAGATATTTTATGGTAGAGGAATTGCCAATTAACTCGTTATCACTAATAGCTGTTCGATCGTGCGAAGAGTCAGGATGCAGTCTGAGAAATGGACGTGAATAAGGAGCAGACGCCGCTGTCTTATGGAAGCTCAGATATTTAGTTTTAGATACGTTTAACGTAAGCAAGTTGTCAGCAAGCCATTTGGCAATGACTGATAAACCATTCTCCGCAGACTCGAAGCACTTATCCCAAGTCGCCTCGTGGAAAATAAGAGCGGTATCATCAGCATAACATATTATTTCCGCCTTATTGATGGGTAACGTTAACATGTCGTTCAGATACAAAATAAATAAGGTGGGGCCCAGAATACTGCCCTGAGGGACACCAAAAGATACTGGCAGAGGTGAGCTAACAAAGGAACCCAATCTGACGCATTGTTTACGGTTTGTTAGGTAGCTTTCGAACCAGTTCAAAGCCGTGCCTCTGATGCCTGAGAGTTCGAGTTTCCTAAGCAGAATCGGTATAGAGACTGTGTCAAACGCCCTGGCCAGATCAAGGAATACACTTACGCACCTATCGCCACCGTCTAAATATGAAGAAACTAGTCTTGACAGCAGAGCAGTAGCCTGCTCGGTAGACCTATTCTTTCTAAAGCCGAATTGTCTCTCAGAGAGTAAGTTTTGAGATTCAAGAAAGCCGATAAGCCGATTGTTCATGATCTTCTCCAAAATTTTCGATACGCTGCTAATGAGGGAGATGGGACGGTAATTTCCCGGACAGTCTCTAGAACCTCCTTTGTGGATGGGAACCACAGCAGCCATTTTCCAGGACTCCGGGAAGGAACCAGATGCTATACTAAGATTAAAAATATGAACTAGCGGCTCAACAATACAGTCTTTGAAACTTTTGAGAAAACGGTTGGTAATTTCGTCAATACCGGCTGCACTGTCAAGTTTCAGGTCTAGTATTAGTTTCCCTACCTCAGCTTCATTGGTGGGTTGTAAAAATAGGGATGTTTCAGGTGAATGAGAAACTGATGCTTTGGAAGCCAGAATTGGCTCCGACGTTTTGCCTTGAATAAGAACGTATCAAAATACGAGTATAGGGTGTTTTTTTTTATATTGCGATGATCAGATTGAACAGGCTGCTCTGAGTGTAGTGTGTGAATGTGCAGGATTGGCGGTGGACTGGGTGGCCGGCAACATGTACTGGTCGGACCCGCGGCGCAACCTGGTGGAGGTGGCGCGCGCCGACGGCTCGCACCGCTACGTGCTCATCGACACCGACCCGCTCGCCGTCACCAGTCAGTACTCAGCACCATCATCTTACACTTATACCAATCATGTGTGCTCGGCGTACCGCGTCATTTTCTTCCAAACATCCATATCAACCATCACCTTAGCATTCACTCCGTTGTTTTTCATATTGCTAACGAAAAGTAATAATAAGCCAGTACTAACACTGGATTGTGCAACTTAATATCACGGGATAATGTCACACCGATTGAGTTAGTCTTAAACTAGGCTCTAGGCTTGTACTGTGGGTAATGGACAACGATAAACATTCGTAGATAGAGAAATATATACTTAAGAAAGAAAACATCCGAGACTCAGGAACAGATATTTGCGCTCATCACATAAATATCTGCCCTTACCAGAATTTGTTCATGAGTTCATGGTCTCAATCGTGCAATAAACCTCAACATTTATTAATGGTCTTCTATTTCAAAGCTTTGTTTCGTATTTTAATCTATTCTTGACTAACTATTCACACTTATGGACCACTATTGTTTGGCAGCGCTGGCAGTGGACGGCGTGCGTGGCTGGCTGTTCCTCTCAGGTGGGGGATGGATCCAGCGAGCGAGGCTCGACGGCTCTGCGCGCGCGCTGCTCTACAACGGGACCACTGTCGCAGATATCGCCATAGACTCGCAGGTACAAAAGATAGTAACAGCCACTGTTTGTTTTCTCACTGTTATTCAGCTCAACATCGATCTACATCACACCTGTTGTTTATTGTTTTTTGCTGACAGGAAAATAACCTCTTCACTGTTGCTAGTTTAACCTTTAATTGCCGAGGTGGTTTTAGAGCATTCTCAAAGTAACACTTATGTCATAGCAACAAAGTTCAAAATAATAGCCATGACGTCTGTGAGACGTATACCACGGCAGTTAAAGGTTAACACGTGCGTCACAGTCACCTATTTAATCACATAAAATTATTTAATGGTCTTTAAGATTTGTTTGGATTCAGTTGTTTTTGAACTAACATAGGAGATAATAAACCCGGTCGGACAAAAATATGATCCATATTAAAGCTATAGTTGCTCTTTCAGCTGCTATAATTACACTGGAAATAGTATGTATGTTTGTTGTGTAGAGCGAGATGGTGTACTGGGCGGACACGTGGGACGTGAGCATCTGGCGCATGCAGTACGACGGGCGCGCGCGCACCGGCCTGGCGCGGCGCGGCGTGCTGCGGCACCCCGCCGCCATCGCGCTGCACGCCGGGAAGCTCTACTGGATCGACACGTAACTAGCGTTGCCATACAAAAAAATACCTAGAACTTTGGCTTGCAGAAAGTAAAAAAAAAAGTTTATAACTTCATGTTTCAGACAAATTCATTTGACCCTTCTCGGCAGCAAAATACTAACTTTTTTTACTGTCCGGAATGGTGGTCGTAAGTCCTACTACTACTTCTAGCTAGCTAATTGTTATGTCTCTCGGAAGTTCTTGAAATAAGTGCGCTTGCATCATCGTTGAATATCTTTGTAGAACGCTGAACCAGGGCAGCATACTGTCAGCGCCTCTCACCAACCTCAGCGACTATAAAATACTACTCGACAACGCGGGCGACAGCCTGAAGGATCTATTTGTAAGTAATTATAGTCATCAATTTTCCTTATTATATGTTACTAGAGGATGCTCGCGACTTCATACGCATATAATTCTTCTTCTCTTTGCTCAGCCTAATTCGTCCAGCAGGTCATAGGCCTCCTCGACCTCAGTTTCACCTGATATTAAGTGAAGACGAGGTTTTCCGCTACTCCCCCTATTTCTCCCCGTTGAGGTCGATTTTCGGTCGACACTTCGAATTTTAATGTTCCTAGGTCCAGAGATTTTGGTTATGCGTTGATCGACCAGTCAGTTAGTTTCTCCTTTTATATATATAGTTAAGTTATAACTCTACACGTGACTATAAATATCAGATGCTAACAGTATGTCTCTCGCAGATCTGGTCGAAAGCCTCCCAGACGCTGCCGGCGGCGTCTGGCGACGCGCAGAACCCGTGCGCCGTCGACAACGGCGGCTGCGCGGCGCTGTGCCTCTGGGACGGCGCGCACGCGCGCTGCGCCTGCCCGCACGGCGACCTCGCTGCCGGCGGACGCAACTGCGAGCGTGAGTATACAAGAAAAATACTAATAAAAATACCGAGTCCCTACGCGCGTTTTGAGAAAACTTACTTTTCCGATGAAATACCATTTCGTATGTTTGTTCACATCTGGATGAAACCACAATA
This sequence comes from Acleris sparsana, assembly GCA_923062465.1. NCBI lineage: Eukaryota > Metazoa > Arthropoda > Insecta > Lepidoptera > Tortricidae > Acleris > Acleris sparsana. The sequence continues at coordinate 7,384,826 of OV281305.1, read as the reverse complement.
AGTACTTTCAAGTGGCATTTTCACTTCGAACAGCGGGAACCTAATTTTTAGGGGTTCGTACCCAATGGGTGCCAACGGGACATTATTACTTATTTATTTATTATATACTTCATTAAATTATACTGTTCATTCGCATTTATTTAAAACCAATATCCAACAAAAGAAAACAAATGAGGATGTTCTCAATTTAACGCAGCATTTTATTTCTGTCAATCACTAGTAGATCACCATGTATATGTGCTTAGATCTAATTTCATAGTATAAATGAATGTGGTGATATTTGTTTACAGCATACAAGTCGTTCTTAATGTACTCGCGCGTGAACAAGATCGACAGCATCCATCTGCAGGACGAGAAGGATTTGAACTCGCCTTACCCACCGATTAAGAACGCGTAAGTTGTTTTATAGACAACGTAATCGGATAAATTCTGAAAGATCTTATGTAATTTACTGTGTTTTAAACTTGATCACGCTCAAATTCACCAGTTTAGGAGTTTTGCTTTTCCAAAAAACTCAAACAAATGTCCGTGCTTGAAATGGCTACACTCTTACACAAACTTCTACCTACCTATTTTCCAATAGCGTAGATTTTCAAAAAGTCCCGAAAATGCTTTGATATTTTTTTCAAATAGCCTTGTGATGACTTAAGATCTGATTGAACGTTGTGGCTCACATTCTAATACGCTCTCAGGGACTTTATCCGCATAACGATCAGCTTGGCGTACTGGTACAACGAGTCGCGACTGTTCTACTCGGACATACAGCGCGGCGCCATCGGCAGCGTGCACTTCGACGGGACCGACCATAGGACGCTGCTCAACCGTGAGTGTCATCGTCATATCATAGCCGAGGTCATCAAATCATAACGGTCAGCCTGGCGTACTGGTACAAACCAATCGCGGCTGTTCTAATTTAATAATAGCTATTATAATTCATTACCCGAAGTTTCTTCCATTAGATTCTTACATATTTTGATTTAATAACTTTTTAGCACACGTTGGTTCTCGCTTTATGTTTAATGTTTAATGATAAACATTATATCACTATTAATTACCCTACAGACATGGGCGCAGTAGAAGGCATGGTGTTCGAGTCCCGCACGAAGACTCTGTACTGGACGTGCAACAGCGCGGCGATCCGGCGCGCGCACGTGCCCTCGTTGGACGCGCACGCGCACAACTCGACGCGGCTGGTTCAGACCGTGCTGCAGTTGACGCCGGGCGACCGGCCCAGAGGCATCGACTTGGATCCTTGCGAGTCGTGAGTATACTGGATCAATTACTTGGGATATCATAGCGTCCAACGTAATGCGGGTGGTAAAAATCCATAAGGCTTTAAGTTATAGAAATTCTAATTACATTTCTGGACCTCTTTGCGAGTCGGACTTAATTTAATTATTTATGTCAGCCGCCACTTGTCCACTGCTGAATAAGTGCGTTCCCAAATGTTTTATAACTTGATGGGGGTTTAGGTCGGTCGATCGTCGCTCCACCTGGTGTCTGTCCTCGTGAATGCTCGTGGCATTGTGCATCGCCGATGGTCACTTAGGTTTCCAACTCTCTGAACTTCGCGGGTATTTTTTTAAATTATAGTTGTAAAAGGCCCGTTTGACAGCTCTCAAGTCAGTACAAAATATGGGTAAGTTACTTTATTTCCATGAACTACGAATTTAGTATTGAACGTTACGTCATAGCATAGCTTGATACAAAATGCGTAGTTCCAAGGAACAAATGACTGCTACCAAAATATGTGTTTGAGGCATGTTTGTGGGTGGTAGGACCTTGTGCAGGGTCCGTCCGGATAGCTACCACCATCTTATCCATTAACCTACCGCCAAACAGCAGTGTTCGCATTGTTGTGTTCCGGTTTGGGGATAAGACAGCCGGTGTTATGACGTAACGTTGGTAACGCATTTGCAGTCTTAGGCTTATAGTCTTGTGAATGCGAATGTCTATGGGTTACAGTTTTCACTTGCCATCAGGGGGCCTGTGTGCTCGTTTGCCAACACTATGCCATAAAAAAAGAGGTTGTATTTTATACTGCCTTGACAGCTGTCAAACGGTGTCTCCTAGAACGGTGCGACTTAAGACAATCAATCTGACATCAGGGCACTATCCTGTTGAAGTACGCACAATTTTGTTAAATTATTATTTCATACGAGGGGCAAACCGAAATGATCGGGAATTTAAAAAACTATGTACACTGTATATATAAATTATGTTTTATTGTTTTTCGAAGTATTCTCCGTTGCAATTGATGCACTTTTGCATTCTTTTAAACCAGTCATTGAAACAGTTATTCCAGTTTGAAATAGACATTGCCAGAATGGCCGAATTATAGGCTTCTACGGCGGCTTCTGGTTTTCAAACCGCTGACCACGCAATAAATCTTTAATTCTAGGGAACGTAAAAAAATCATTTGGACTTAGGTCAGGGCTGTATGGAGGATGGGACATCAACTCAACGTTTTCCTCGTTCAAAAACTGTTTAGTTGTATGGGCGGTGTGGGAGCTCGCATTATCGTGGTGTAAGTTGACGCGGCGTGTCGGGTTCCCTCGGCGAAGATCGGCCAGCATATCTGGTTGTAAAGGAATTGTGGCAATATGTCCTTTTTTTGAGACGAACGAAGCAACCATCTTCTTCGACACGCTGCGGGAACGCACAACTTTCGTTGGTTTGACCTCGCCATCGAAACCCCAAACTGCCGACTGGTGCTTTCTTTCAGGCTCATAGGAATAAATCCAGGTTTCGTCACCTGAGACAATATTATAAACAGCTTTTGACTTTCCTCCATTGTAGCGTTTCAGAGTAGATCGGCACCAATCAACACGAACCGCCTTTTGCTCTTCTGACAAGTTATGGGGTACCCATCGGGAAATCAATTTTCTGACACCCAACTCACTATGTAAAATAGTATGGATTGCAGTCATTCCAATGCTTATGGTTGCCCGAATCTGCTTGTATGTCACATGTCTGTCTTCTTTGATTATTTTTGCCACAGCCGCGTTGTTTTCAGGCGACACCGCTGTTTTCGACCGACCTGTAGAAGGTACGGTGCTGAGAGAGGCACGACCCCGCCGAAACTCTGCATACCAACGATATATTGTCGTTTGATTAGGTGCTTCAATTTTATATATAGAAACAAGCTCATTGAGACACGCATCTGGAGATAAGCCTCGACGAAAGTTGTGATAAATAATTGCACGAAAATTTTCACGCGTGAGCTCCATTTTGTTCACCGACTTGCCAATTAGAAAGTGGAATTAAAAAAATATTACGTTATTTTTTTAAATTGTTAAAACGGCATCGTGATTGTCAGTGGCCAGTACGCATATGATAAAAAAGGTTTTAGTGTAACTTAGTTTAAAGTACTCTATTCCCGATCATTTCGGTGTGCCCCTCGTACAGTTTGAAGGATACTTAAGATAATGTATAATTTTAGCCGAATATATTGGACGAACTGGAACGACACAAGCCCCCGCATCCAGCGCGCGTACACCAGCGGGCGCGAGCTGCAGACCATCATCTCGAAGGACATCCACATGCCGAACGGGCTCGCCATCGAGCACGCCACCCGCACGCTCTACTGGTGCGACGCGCGCCTCGACAAGATCGAGCGGTCGATGCTGGACGGCTCGCACCGACACGTGAGTAAACATCTCGTCACCTAACAACGCTTCTGAGCGATAATGGAGGTGTGTTTGCGCATGGGTACAGTCGTCAACCAATAGCGTACGCGCAATAAGCATACCACCAATTTCGTCAATAAATGCGTGACTGAGCAGGTATTGAGCAGGCACATCAACAGCGGCCTGGGCCTCCATTCCCGACCGTAAAAAACATATCGTCTTTGACCTGTTATGGTATTGTTTTGACGTCATCCGCTATTACTGTCAAGTAAATCAGAGCTATCAAAACGGTGACATTACGATAACAGATCAAGTGATCGGAATTAGGTGAGCTAAAATGCCTATTCTTTACGAGAGGACATAATATGGAGTGGTTACATTACATCACGAGAATATTTAGTAACACAGTTTAAAACAAGCCAAAGTCAAAAACAGTCGTTCACGAGAAACCACACACGCACTACACAACTGAGTGTGTACTTGACCTTTTATTATCTCCCTTATCTTTTGAGCACTAATTATTTACACCACTTGGCTCTAACACGCCCCTTTGCAAGTCATAAACAAATAATGCGTGGGAAAACCCATATTATTCGTCCTACAACTACTTTTTAGAAATCTTGTACATTCCTTCTTTTGTCTAGCCCTTTTTACTAAAAACTAACATTAAACATGCCGTACTTTAAAAAAAACATGTCATGTTTAATATTACGACAATTACCCGAATAAATATCAAATACCCGGAATCCAAAAAAAAAAAAATTTTATCCGGTTGTAACCACTCCATATTATGTCCTCTCGCAAAGAATAGGTATTTTAGTTCACCTAATTCCGATCACTGCAGATCAAACACGATATGGTTTTTACCGTATTGAATGGAGGCCCTGTTATAACGTCAATATTATTACCCTGTTTGTTTATTTCATTCATCAATGTAATATTACAACGTAAATACTCATAATGAAATAATACAAAATACACTCAAATAATTTATTAATAATGGATGGTCACATATCCGATAGCAATACACAAAAATGAAAAAATGACAAAACAATAATAAGTTTACAATTTAAGTTCCATTTATCCACGGAATATGTGACCACTCTTACTATTTACCTGTAGTATGGAGCGATATTTCATTTAGCGCTAGTTGCCAGCCTTGAAAGTATTACTTCTGTAAAGATTTGTGCTCTTATCAAAAAAATGTGACGTGACATTGTCTTTCAATCACATTTGAATTGGATAGATACTGACAAGATACAGTAACAATAGGTTAATAAGTTGATGTATGTTCCCAGATCGTGGTCCGGTCGGGCGCGGAGCACCCGTTCGACGTGGCGGCGTGCGGCGGCTGGGTGTTCTGGACGGACTGGGTCGCGCGCAGCGTGCTGCGGGCCGACGCGCGCGGCGGCGGCGCGCGCGCGCTGCGCCGGGACCAGCCGCGGCCCATGGGGCTCGTGTGCGTCACGCCCGACCACCAGACCTGTGAGTACGCGATACAAATGCTTTACCAACATCTCTGGGTGGCCGATGACTTAACAAAGACGACGTGTTTGCATAGCTGGTAGTGACCCAGCCGGTCCAGGGTTCAAATCTCGGTTAGCACAGATATTTGTGTGATAAATGCGAAAGCTTGTGTGTTAGTTTGTCATTCCTTCAAGCTGCAATGGCTGAACAGATTCGGACGAGAACAGAAATGGAATGGAGATAGCTCAAACACTGGATTAACACATAGGCCACATGTTCTTTTTTTTTTTTCCTAGCCTGTATGAGTGTCCCACTGCTGGGCAAAGGCCTCTCCCCTTGATCTCCATGAGTCCCTATTTGGTGCCTCTTCCGGCCAGTTGTTGAGGAATGCGTCCAAGTCGATGAGTCCACTGGTTCTTAAACTCTTTAATAAAGCTTGGGTAATACACTTACTTGTGACGGTGTAACTTGTGATCTAATTGCCCAAAAAATATAAAAAAAAATACAATACAATACAAATTACAATAAATGATAAAAATATTAGGCCAATGAATAAAATAATTAATAACTGCTGGTTTTGTGGAAAATTACTGTATAAATATCATTTTATCATTTATAAAAACACGATTTGTACGCTATCATTTATAAAAACACGAATTAATCTAATATTTCATCCCTTTCAATATGTACAGTTTATTGAGTACCACCTGTAGAACAGACTCGACCTGTTATCATAAGGCTAAGCCACTTCCCTTGCAGGCTCCCCGGACCCCTGTGCCACGCTGAACGGCGGCTGCGCGGAGCTGTGCACGGCCACGGCGGGCGGCGCGGCGTGCGCCTGCCGCGCGGGCCGGGAGCTGAGCCCCGACCGCAGCTCGTGCCGGCCGCGCGCCACGCACTGCGCCGACGACCAGTTCGCCTGCGCCGAGGGGCTGTGCATCCCTGACGAGTTGGTGTGCGATGGCGTGCCCAACTGTGGCTCCAGTGACGCTAGCGATGAGGACTTGTATTTCTGCAGTAAGTTTTAGCTTAGACCATCATTTTATACTCCTCAAGAAACATGTTATTAAAACACGGAGAAGGCAAATGAGCACGTACACCACTTAGTGGAAAGGGGCAAGTCATTGCGAACCCTGCGGGCCTAGTCAAGATGCATAACGATAGGTTAGAGATTTTCAAGCATCGAAAAATTCTTGAAAAGTGTATAATTGACGTAAGCTGATGACAGATCGCATCGACCGCTAGTCAACTTCATACATTTCGAGCCGATAGAAAAGAGAAACGTAAGCAGCGCAATGTTTGAATCATGGATATGCCTACTGAGGACCTTCCACTACGAAATACTGCTGTGGCAAAGTTACCGAAAAAGAAGTAATTGTCCAACAATGTATGTGGTGATGTAGCGAGTGTTTTGTAGCGTCGCGGGTGTGCGGCGCGGACGCCGTGTCGTGCGGCGCGGGCGGGCGCTGCGTGCGCGCTGCGGCGCTGTGCGACGGGCTCGACGACTGCGACGACGGCAGCGACGAGCGCGACTGCGACTGCCCGCCGGCACACTACAAGTAACACATTACATACTAACGCTTATTTAGACAGGAAGCGGCAGCGGGGCGATGTGTTGATCGTAATGTGTTTATTGCACCATTGCCATTGCTAAATAAATATCAAGTTAATCTAAATAAATAAATTCTTCTAAAAAAAGGATGGGAATGGGTCGCTCAGTTACTTGCTTTGAATGCCATTTCGTCTACGTAGAATTTAAATATTCAAAGCTTTATCTATCTTTAAAATTGAGTCGCGCTCGCGCACTAACACGACTAACACTTGGGCGGATTTTATTATTACTGTAATAATACCAAATGTTTCCCTTGTATGTTAGTTAGGACTAACGGACGGACAACGAAGGCTTGTTAATAGGGTCCCATTTCGCACCCTTTGTATACAGAACCCTAAAAATAAATCTTAAGTCGGATTTTTATTCCCACAGAACAAACCTGAATAAGCATTCAAAATATTTATACTTTACCCATTTATAAGAAATCGACTCGAAAAAACTATATATTATAATCAAGATAAAATTGCACTGGTACATATCATTGACTCGATACACCCGGATCAACAAGCTGAGGGCCGCTTGATTTAAGTGAGACGTCACTTCAGTCGCTTCGCTTCGCAATTCGTGTTCTCGCCGTAATGGCTATCCAGTGACTCATTTGTGCGAATTTAATTTAATTTTTCTCAAATTTGGGTTTAAAAACACGGTTCGAGCGAAATGTTGCTGGCCCAATGGCCCAACCTTTGAGATCCCCCTGAAATGTCACTTGGACAGTGACGTAACTTTATTTTCATTTTTTTCTGTAGGAATAAAAATCCGACCTTAGGAGGATATTAGCTCGAGTCCACAACACTTACTATTATCAATACTCGCAGATGCTTAGACGGCATGTGCGTGCCTATGTCGTCCCGCTGCGACGGGCTGGTGGAGTGCACGGACGGGTCGGACGAGACGGACTGCGGGAGCGCGGCGTGCGACGCGCTCGGGCCGGGCGCGCGGCCCTGCGCCGGCGGCGGCTGCTACCTGCCCGCCTGGCGCTGCGACGGCGCGCCCGACTGCCCCTCCGGGACCGACGAGCAGGGCTGCGGCACGGGTCAGTACACTACACGCTTGTCATATTTTTTTAATGTAGTAGGTAAGTATAACATTTTTCAAAAACATTTAATTTACATAGCGCATGAATAATAATAACATAGCTTTAGGATAAAATAAACTTATGACCTTTGTATATTCGGTAAAAAAATCTCTAAAATTCAACGTGTTTCCCGAGATTAGCTCCAGGCGATACCTTCTCTCATCTCCAGAGATCGGTAAAAGCAGCTCTCGAAAATACTCATTATTACATTCATAGTAACCGCTGAGGTGTGAGGTGACCACAGTGCAAACAAATGATAATAGACATTTGATTAAATCTTTATTCAACTGTTTTACAATTCCACAGATTCAACAGAAACCATGGCGCCTATAACGTCATGCAGTGAAGATCAGTTCACGTGCGGCGGCTCGACGGACGCGGTCGAGTGTGTCCCGCTGACGTGGCGCTGCGACGGCCGCGTCGACTGCAGCGACGGCTCTGATGAGACACTACACTGCGGTGCGTGAATTCATTTAAAAAATATGACTAAAGCGTTCCTAAACGTTTTATTTTAGTAAGGGAACACGCCGCCTCCGCTCCCTGTGCGTTTGCGTCTTAAATACGATCGTGTCGGATACACTTTGATCCTTCATTTCACTGGACTAAATATGTAAAAACTTGAAACCGACACCTACCAACCATGTTTCTCATAACATAACAACTAAACCATATTAGAAAATAGTGGAAATCGGACTTGATGGTGAGAAACTTAGTATTGAATTTTGGGTTCACAATCCTCTAAAGTACAAAACATAATGTTCCCAGGCCACAAGAACGTGACAGTGTGCGCGGCCGACGAGTTCCGGTGCGGGTCCGTGTGCGTGGGCGCCGCCGCGCGCTGCGACGGGCGCGCCGACTGCGCGGGCGCCGAGGACGAGGCGGACTGCGCGTGCGCGCCGCGCGCCTTCCGCTGCGCCGCCGAGCGGACCTGCCTGCACGAGGTATCATACGGTGGCACTATGCTTATCATACGGTGGTGATAATAAACATTTTGTTGAAGAAAATTACAGTTAGCTTAGCAGCAACTTGTTTCATTTTAACTGGGGCCTACTGCAATTTATGTTTTGAGGCCTCTAAGGAGTTAAAGGTGTTCCGCTCTTTTATTTCCTATAGTTTGACGGATGTTAAAATTTGTTTGGGGAGTAGTTATACGCAAACTATAAGTAGCAAGTCGTCTCCGGCTCTTTAGAAGTTTCTGTTACCTATTGCCGAATCCGCAATTTACCTTACCACTTTAGCTTTAGATGGCTTTAGCCAGAATTTAAGTTTCACTGCCCCGTTCCCATAGACTCGCACACGAAGGGTTTCGTACCACAGTACATTAGAAAGATAAAAAAAAAACAAAGTTGATACGTTTTTAATCTTAGCACCTTTACTTTAAACTTTTTATTTTATTTTCATTTAATCGTTCTTAGTATGGGGAATCAGTATAATTATTTTTTTATTATTTGTTCTAGAGATAATAGAAATACACTCTGAAAATACAACTGACCACCTTTTGCAATTCATAATATACAGCCCGCTGACAAACAAATCGACAGCAGATGCTTAATAAAAACTATTTTCAACTACTTTCTTGTTAGGTTTCCGCAAATATTTCTTGTTAAATTTGGCTTAAGTGCGAGTATGATTCCAGGGCTTATACTGCGACGGGGACGCGGACTGCTCGGACGGGTCGGACGAGCCGCCGGGCTGCGCGGCGCCCGCGTCGCCCCCGCCGCCCCCCTCCCAAGGCGCGGGGGCGGCGCGGCCCTGCGCGGAGCCCGGCGCGCTGTACTGCGCGGGCCGCTGCCTGCCGCCCGAGCTGCTCTGCGACGGACGGGATCACTGCCTCGACGGGGAGGGAGAAGGCGCCGGGAGCGATGAGGATCCGTTCATGTGCTGTGAGTTTTGTTATTTGACAATAGACGGTTTGCAAGTGTGCTTTAAGTATTTCGTACCGATATTATTTAACTTACTTAAAGAACCGTTGTCTTTAGCCCAAAACTGCGGCCTGGCAACAAGAAGGGTTATAAACCCTTATAGCATAAAATGATACAAACGAGACTTGCGTGACTATAATCGCAGCAAAATATTAATGTAAACTTTATTTTTCTAATTATTTTTCTAACAATTAAAAGCGTAATTTATATGAGAAAAGGCAGGCGATGGCGACGCGAGGAGACAATTTTTTTTTTTCACTTCTTGCTTAAAAACCATTTTTTGTGCTGGGTATAAAATGCAATTTTATGCACTAGTGCATAAAGTGTTGTCGTCATCTAGACTCAGACAGTAGAACCCCACAACCAGACAGACGAGGTGACTGCTGGTGATTCTTTGCGAAACTTGTTGTGTTACGGAATTTATTTCCTCGTAATCGAAGTGAAAGGCAGACTATATAACTCGGTCTTGAAACCCATTTCATCCTCGACTTATTTATCCACCCTGGCCTACCGGCTCGGATATACCATAAGTCACAGATGAAATGGTTTGTTCGATGCCCTTATTGTACAATCTACTATTTAGTTATCCTGTTTTGATTAATTAACTTTGATGTTGGACAGCGTCGTACTCCCGAGCGACGGCGCACGGTGCAGCGCTCGACGTCGCGCCGTCGTCTCGGTCTGCGTGCGCGCCGGGCGAGTGGCAGTGCGAGAACCGCGCATGCGTGCCGCGCGCCGCGCTCTGCGACTCCATCGACAACTGCGGGGACTACAGCGACGAGCGCCTCTGCAGTGAGTGATTTCTAATTAATATGAGGTTCCGGCACGAATGCATTGAAGTAAATTGGGTGTAAAAATAGTACATTATTGCCTAGGCACGGAAGTAGGCAATTGCGGGGCGAGGATTGGTTTCGTTAAAAATACGAGGCCCGCAATTGCCGTTCCTGCCGAGGCATATACAGTGTGTGGCCCAAAACCGGGGATAATATTAAAAACAGGGGCTCTATAGACCACCGGTAATTACATTATAACGGTCTTACATAATTAAAATCAAAACTTAACTTTCAGTTTTTTTCCAACAAACTTAATCGCAAATTCAATGTAATGCAAACACCGCTAAATCTACCGCGTGTTGTCAATCGCACCCTGTACTCAGACATACCGCGTACCAAGTGACCAAGCGACGATATCGCGACGGGAAAATACATTACCTACGATTTTTAACTTTGTAGGCTCTTTTCTCCAAAATTATAGACTTTGTAATATTAGATTCTTGTGATAGTTAATTGAAATGTTCTAAAGAATCCCCATTTAATTTTTTCGCCCCGTTTCTGGGCCACACACTGTATAGTGCTTTTCTCAAAAATCGCAAGAATAAAATTATGTTGGAGTAAAGTACTTTATTAAGGAAAGAAATACCACACAATCTATACAGACAATATTATTACCTACTCTTTACCGTCTTTTGTTTATGACAAGGAGAAACGCAAGTTTTTTTTTTAAAACTACTCAAGCTATTCGAGATACAGATAAAAAAGTTATATTCCGAACAAAATTTGGATGTAATAAGACTTGTGCCCTCATTTTATTAAGGCCGTTTTCACTTTTTAATAAGTTAGATACTAGATGGTAATGAAATTTGTATGCAACATTGCGTGCTTGTGTAGCGAGCACGCAATGTTTTTTTTTTTTAATTTGAGATCTGTCAGTAAACTATGTACTTCGCATCCCAATATATAGATAGTAATGTCAACTTTTCCTGTCATTTTTGAGAAAAATATATTTTGGGTTTGAAATTCGAACAATGTAAAAAAAGATAGCACTGACATAAGGAACCACAGATGATAATAACATAAGCAGACCCAGGAATTTTAGCGGCGAAACGAGTTAGAAATATTTAATCGATATATTCATTGTGTAATAGAATCGATGAAAAAAAATGGTCCACGAAAGGAAAATAATAATAATTGTATAAAATTATTTAAAAACAGAAGCAATTTCTTCTTCGAAATCCATTTCAGTACACACATGACATTTTATTTGGTTTGTGATAGTGATAGGAGCAGATAATCATTAATTTCTCAACATTCTCTGGGAGTAGACAGTTTCTGAAGTGTCCATTATTTTCAATGAGGTAGTATAGTTACTTCATTCAAAGTTTTACCTATTAGTTACCCGACGAGTTATTTTATTACTGGATAATGATAATAATAATTTATAAAATAATTTATATACCTAATATCGGCATGCTTTTTATATACCGGATGTACAATCCAAATGGGTCAGTATGGTGAGAGTTAATAAAAAAGTTTGAATGTAATTATTATTAAATCTAAAATCGACGTCATGGTTCCTAAGAACAGATCTCGCTATCTCTCATAGTTTCCGACTTCTCCATACTGACCCATTTGGATTGTACACCCTGTATACGATGAAGCAGTGTTTCTACCACTAGCTAGATGGCGGGGAAAATTAGGGGTTTTGAACATACGTTACATTCCTTACGATTGTAGCAGCCCTTATGTCACAATGTGTGCGCGCGGGCGAAAGGCAGATCCTTTATTAAAATTGTATCAAAATACATAATCCCTATAAACCATTCTAATTATAGTAACCTCATTACTTTACTCGTTTAAAACATCTGTTGTCTGTTGAAATCTGTGTTAATTCAATAGGTTATAGGCCCTAGTGTTGCAATGGTCAATTAGTCGGTGTAACTGTTTAATGTGTTGATATAAATACGCGTAGGTGGGTGAGGGAGTGATTGGTATGTCCGTGTCAGATATAAACGAGTGCTGGCTCCGCAACGGGCGCTGCCCGCACAACTGCACGGAGCTGCCGGTGGGGCACGCGTGCTGGTGCCGCGCCGGCTGGCGCCGCGCCGCCGCCGCCTGCGCCGACGTCGACGAGTGCGCCGAGGACCAGCCCTGCGACCACCACTGCAGGTCACACACTGACTCACGAACAATACCATTCTGCAGTATTTTATTTGACTGACCACTTTTGAGATTATGGCTTGCCTTTATTGAACCAATAAACAATTAAAAACAAAAACATGGAATCCTCAAACGTTCGACAACGCAGACAACAGGCGGTCATATCGCTTAAAGCAATCTCTTCCAGACAAGATTAGACAGAAGAAACACTTTGCGAATACCGCCGCATCTGATGTATAAATGCAACACATAACTACACAATACTAACTCCAGTTACGGGAAAGCTTCGCTTTGCTGTTTATTTTTAAAATCAATATAATTTTTTAAGCTCTATGTGAAAGATTTAAAACCTATATTTACCCATACAGACACGCACATATGACGTATTCGTAAATATTAACTAATAGCAAATGAACTCTGGGGTCAATGTACTGTATTTCCAATTGCCACCCAAAAACACTGGAATTCCTCGGTGTCCGATGATCTGAAAGCCTTGTTTTGGTTTAGTGACTTATTTGTGTATTTTTGTGCAGGAACACGGTGGGTAGCTTCGTGTGCTCATGCGAGAAAGGATACAGGCTGATGGAAGACGGCGCCAGCTGTGCGCCGATCTCTAGTGAGTTATAGACCATATCATAACTCCCTCGCACTTAAGGACATTCGAAACCTTGAAGGTGAATCTGTAATTACTATCCCTCTTTTCATAATTGCACAATACCTAAAGTACGCTACGGTGTTTTCTTTGATTGTATTATATTTGATAAAAAGTAACGAAACCTACTTCAACCGATGTATTAAATAAGTATTTATGAATAGGGTGTTACTTTAGTACATTACTTAACAAGGGCTGTAAAAGAAAGAAAGCCCGAAATCGCAGGTATTTGAGACCCGAGCCGTAGGCGAGGGTTGTAAATATGCGATAGAGGGCTTTCTTTTTTACTGCCCGTGATGAGTACACAATTTTACGTCTTCACCTGGCCACAATGCGAGTTTTACCGTGCGCGCAGCGTGCGATAAAACTCACATTATGGCCAGGTGTTACGTAAACATACTTGATCCGGTAGCTCAAGAATCTGAAGTGGACCTTGAGCTCCAAAACATTACCTATTATACTAGAAGTGCGTAGAAGATAAATGTTCAAAATCATGGTAAGATTTACTGCTAACCCAAACCTCTCCCCTAGATGAGCCAGCTTTCCTGATGTTCACCAACCGCTACTACATCCGACGCGTGACCCTGGATTCCGCGCACACCAGCTCGCTGCTGGTGCACAACCTCACCAACGCCGTAGCCCTGGACATGGACTGGGCCGCGCACTGCCTGTACTGGAGCGACGTCACCAGGCTGGGCAGTTCCATCAAGCGGGCGTGCCAAGTCGGAGAGGAGCTGGGCAACTATCAGGTAAGGGTTGTCAAGTATAGCGTCACATGTTGAGGCTGTATGAATTTCGAAGTTTCCGCAATCTTATGCTATATGTTCGATTTACATTGTTCTCCAAGATATTGAACTTCCTCTGATCTCCAACATGTCTGGGTATTTTGTAAAGTGAATTTTCTGATTTTATTATGATTGACCAGCTGTTACACGGTGCGACGCTACAAAACCCCGACGGCATTGCGGTGGACTGGGTGGGCGGCAACATCTACTGGTGCGACAAGGGCACGGACACGCTGGAGGTGTCCCGCACGTCGGGCGCGCACCGCCGCGTGCTCGTGCGCTCGGGGCTGCAGGAGCCGCGCGCGCTGGCCCTGCACCCGGCGAGAGGGTCAGTCTACACTCTAAAATTCACTAATTGTTTGGCAATAGTACATTGTGCATCAAGGGTAGTATGAAGGGAATTACTAACGAGAGTGTTAGAAGCCCGACGCCGAAGGCGGAGGGCTTTTAATGACTCGAGTTAGTAATCCCCTTACTGCCTGTGGATACACACAATGGTTTTCATCACATTTGCGAGGAAAAACACTTTAACTCTGCAAAATATAAAGAAATAACTTTTGACGAATGGGAACGTAAATGGAAACGATATTTTTTTTGTGACCTCTACCACAGATAATAACTGCGTTTAGTTTCGACCTGGATTCGAGCCAGATTTAGCCAATTTGACAAAAATGTATAATTACTAAAATTAATGATAAATCTTGATATAAACTTGAAATAGGTATAAAAATAATGAAGTTTAATGAAGCGTATAGGTTTTGTGTGATGTAAGTTAGTCTATAGCTAATTTTTAAAGATGACATTAGAAACCGATTTAATTTTTGGCTGAAAATTAAACCTCCTTAGTCAGAAATGATGTACGAAAGAGTTGCAAATTTTAAAAAGAAAGTCATTACTCCCTAGGGATGACAAACTCGCCATAATTCCCGCGGGAACAATTTAGGCCATTGTCCTGTATACAGGCATGGAATAACACCATTTACGAGCAAGTGTGATGAAAAAAATATTATTTTACAAACTTTCAGTTTGCAAAGAACTCCCTTCCTCATTTTTTTTGTGGTTGAAAATCTAACCTAACCTAACTTTTTCAATAAGCCGATTTATTAATATATAATAGTGCACAAATACGTTCCTTAATGGAAGTTTGTTAAGTGATATGCTTGTCAAATTAACGGACCCCATACTCTTCACCAAGGCTGCTTAACTTTTCTACTGGTCGGGCCAATGAACGAATCAATTCTTTCCGCGGCACGCAATTTTTATTTTTACTTGGTGGGAATTTTGTAACTTGCTTTTCACCGGCGGGCCTTGGTCTACACCATCTATATTGTAATCATCAACGTTTCAATCGGAATGGTTACTTCATCGTAGTCGTTGCCTCGAGCCCTCGATGCTGAGAGTCGTGACTACCATAAGTGGCTCTGTTGGATTGAGCTCTCCAGGTTGCTCTTTGACTCGTCATATAATATTATATTTGGGAATAATGATGAATATAATACTACTTACTACTTGACCACAACTTATCTCTATAATTATAATTATTATCTTGTTAGCAAAAAGACAACTTAAATACATACTCGTTCGTCCAAAATGTGGACAGTGCAAAGTACTATATGGCAGCAACAGAGGGCTCAAATATGAACTGTAGAGAGAGTACGATAGCTTGTCTAGTTGAAATGATCTTTCCCTCCTACTAAAAACTTCAAAGAACCTTCAGGCTTATTGGGAAATGCCGTGGAGGGGCACGTTATTTTAACCCATGGAGAGTCGGAGCTTTCGTCGTCCATACACAACTTACGGCAATGATGCCTTTGCTACCTACTCTCTTAAATTAAAACTAGTTAATAGTCTTCATGCGCGTGACGGAAACTGGTCAGCTAAATATGCATTAATATGCGTGTTACGTTTGCAGCACCATCTACTGGTCGGACTGGGGCACTCAGGCGCACATCGGGCGCGCCGGCATGGACGGCTCGGCACGCACCGTGATCATCAGCGCCGGGCTGGGCTGGCCCAACGCGCTGGTGGTCGCGCACGCCTCCCAGGAGCTGTACTTCGCTGACGCCAGAGAGGACTACATCGCGGTCGCGGACTTGGACGGGAAACATGTGCGGGTGCTGTTCTCTAGGGGTTAGTTGTTACTTATCACTGTGTTCTCTTGCTAGCTTCTATAATCTGATTCATTATGAAACCAGGTTACCCGTTGTGAGGCAAAGACAACCGGTACTATCCCTAGCATAGAGGTATTTCTACTTAATCTTTAGGTATACGTTCCGGCTAAAACCACATTTTCTATTGCTGCTACAGCTGTTTGCTCGTCTTTGGCAATAACTTAAAACTGTTTATGGTGTTTTATATAATCTTCTCTTTTTAGCACTTGTACGTTCAGAAACAACTTTTATATGACCGTTTTTTTTGACTCAAACATAACGACCACTGTTTGTAAATGTCTACAGACCGAATGCCGTGGCTGCGGCTGCACCACGTGTTCGCACTTACCGTGTGGGAGGGCCGCGTGTACTGGAGCGACTGGGAGACCAGGGGCGTCGAGAGCTGCCGCCGCCGACCCAACCGGCACTATAAGGTACTAGCCCTTGTCCGTTATTTCGCGAAAAAGTTTTCTTTAGAAAATCTTATCAATTATCATATATTAACTTATCATGTACAGATGTACTTTTTCGACTCTTTCAACACAATCAATTAATGAATTTGGCTTTTTAATGTAAACATACACACATCAAAAATGTCTGTTAGGCGATGGGCTTGCAAACTGTCACTAAGACACTGGTAATAGTAGTTTACGTGACGGTTGCGTAATGCCAATTACGCAGAGTCGCGTACCTACAATACTTTATCTACACACATATTATAAGTACTCTAAGATGGGTTCAGAAGCCGAAAGGCAAATGACCTGCATTGCTACCAGCGCTACCTGTAACATATCTAAGTACAGTCACCAGCATAAATATATTACTATCAACAGCCGTGCAAAAATAAATGATGTTCCATTGGGCTCATAACAATGTGACGAGATTACCTTGGTAAAAATATGTGATGCTTTTTGGACAGCATAAACATCGTTACACTGTATCGGCATAAATATCGGATCTGGTCGTTCATAAATAAATGATGCTCCATTGGGCTCATAAGTATGTGACGACATTACCTCGGTAAAAATATGTGATGCTTTTTGGACGGCATAAACATCGTTATACTGTATCAGCATAAATATCGTTATACTGTATCAGCATAAATATCGGATCGGGTCGCTCAAAAATATTTGATTACCTACAAAATCAAAATTATGTGACCACTCTCACCGGCATAAATATCTATCCACCGTGAAAGCATAGGCATCGAATGACAGGTGGGACCGCCTTTATATGTGACATGATGCAAGATCAAAAATATGTAATCGAACTGCAAAAACGATTCTTACCTGGCTGCCATAGAGCCGAAAATTGTGTGTGATTTGTCAATTCACGAAAACAGTGCAGCCTTGTCATTACATGTCTTTCTCACGTTTTAAGTGTTCAATCAAGATTTTGACGCAATAAAAATGTTTTTGCAATGCAATATTTAAAGCGTCTTTACTTAAAATTAGGCAACTATCCGACTAAAGACAATGATAGAGAAGTGAATAGCGATGAATGATTGGTTTTTGCGGATGAGCATAATTTCTCTTATTCCCGCTACAGGCTCACGAGTAGAATAGAAATCTCTCGAGAGCTAGAATGTGATACGCGTTTTTGTGAATAAAATTCAAGGCAATATAAGTAGTTAACAGGACAATTATAGTTATTATATATAAAGGGAGAAAGAATTGGTAGAACCAATACATTTTTGTAGAATTAAATTAAACAAATTCCCTAGAACTTTAAATTACACGACCTCTTATCTGTTTAATTTTGAGAAACTCCGGTCTGGGCTTACGTTACTAGTCAGCTTTCTTGCCGCCATTAGGACAGCTCTGCTACCCTACAACTGCATGCAATAAAACACGTCACATACCTATACAATAGTTTTATTATTTATATTTTTACTTATGAAAAACTTAAAATAAATTCTCTACAACTTAAATTCTTATTTTTAGTCTTAATAAAATACATAAACTTAATATTTAGTATAGCCACCATCGGCATTTCTCACATCATTCAGCCTGTCTCGCATGGACATCACCATGTTTTAACAATGA
Organism: Acleris sparsana; assembly: GCA_923062465.1. Lineage (NCBI taxonomy): Eukaryota > Metazoa > Arthropoda > Insecta > Lepidoptera > Tortricidae > Acleris > Acleris sparsana. The sequence goes on along the minus strand of OV281305.1, from coordinate 7,366,553 downwards.
CCCAAACCCCGCATGGATTCCCAAATATCAAAGCAGTGCTGAGTCAATGTTGCCTTGGTTCTAGCTTGTGTGCTGTCCCAGTGCTGCGTCATTATGGCCCACAAGTTCTCGATCGGGTTTAAATCTGGGCTCTTGGGTGGGAAGTCGTCTAATAACGCAATTTTTTCTTGTTCGTTGATCCAGTGGCGAACAATACGGCTGTTGTGAAACGAACAATTATCCTGAACTGCGTACACGGGATTAACGTCTGGATAAGTAATATGCAGAGATGGTAGAAGCACATCATTGAGGATTTCAATGTAGTCTCTGCTGTTTAGTCGGCCAGTCACTTGGCACAGTTCTCCCGGGCCTGCCGACGACATCCACCCCCACACGCCACATGAAATGCGACCAGATCTTCTATTTTCAACCACATTTATTTCGTTGTAGCGGGTATTATTCAATCTCCACAATGACACTCGACCATCCGTACTTGACTGAAACACTTTTTCATCTAAGAACGCAACGTTCCTAAAATCAAAATTTAAATATTGATTCGCAAAATCTAGACGGAGCTCCCTATGTCTTCTTTGTAGCACTGGTTTTCGAGCAGGAACTCGATTTCTTAAGCCAGCCGCTTTCAGTCTTGGACGAATACTGTCGCGGGATATCCCATTCTCATTTGCAACTTCGAGCGTTGAAGTTACAGGATTTTCTTGATATAAGCGAACAATATTTTGATCTTGAATTGCCGTAGTTTTACGGGGACGGCCTAAACTTTTATGATGGTCGACATTGCCTTCTTCTTCCCAGCGTTTAATCCATAAATTTACGGTATTTCTCTAAAAACAATATAACATTAGAAATTATATACTAAGTAAAGTAAAGTAGGAAAGTATAAAGTAATCACTAGAAGAAGGAAATAACTTACAGAAACTCCTAACGCATCCATTATAACGTTGACGGGTTGATTTTCTTCGTGCATTAAAACAATCCTATGTCTCAAGTGGACGTCGACTCGATAAGTCGCCATGACATTGAATTCGATGGTAATAAAATAATAATAAACAACTGTGACTGTTAATATATGTTATATATTTATTCCAGGCAAAATGGATAGATCTTTGTTTTCTGGCATATGTCAGTCCCTGCTAAATAAGACCAATTTGTTTTTCGATCACATTTGAAATCTGACAAAATCAGAGTTGACTTATTATTTATTCTTTTTAATGCTATGTAGGAAGGAGGTTCGTCACCATAAACCACATCTCTTAAACGTCATAATTAACCAAATTACAATATATATATATATTATTTATCTTGCAATGTATGTATGTATGTAAAATTATGTAAAGAAATTATAATATCCGCAGTAGAACTAAGGTTACCGACATAGCCCGAAGAATAGCTAAACTTAAGTGGCAGTGGGCGGGACACATTGCTCGCAGGACTGATGGCCGATGGGGTCAGAAGGTTCTTGAGTGGCGTCCGCGGACCGGGAGACGAGCTGTAGAAGGCCTCCTACAAGATGGAGCGACGACCTTGTGAAGATGACGGGATCGCGGTTGAGCGAAAAGCACAAGACCGGTCTGAGTGGAGAGCCTTGGGGGAGGCCTATGTCCAGCAATGGACATCTTTCGGATGATATGAGATGTCTGTATGTATGTATGTAAGTAAAATTTAATCCACTTCCCGTACAACGCAATCAACAGTGCAGCGAGATGTAAAGTCACCAGCAATAATATATTATACAACATTGGGCGCAAAAATACTGACATCGCTCTTATACCTCTAGTAATAACCTGTCAGATATTTTTACGCCCAATGTTGGATAATATATTATTGGTGGTTTATTGATACCTGACCCCATAACAAGGGCTAAGTTGCCAACACTGAATGACAAGTCGGCTCGTTTTTCGTGAATTGTCAAATGTAGGGATTGTTTTTAACCGACTTAAAAAAAGGAAGAGATTATTATGTTCCATTGAAGGGTTTTTTTTAAATGTATGTTCACCAATTACCTACTCCGTCAATTATGGACTGATTATAAAAAATATTTTTTGGGATGATATAGTACCTACACTTCCGATGTGGTCCAAATCTGAAACTGAGAAATCCGTGAGGAATTGACGGAACTCCTCAAATATTATACGCAGGCATACATACAGCCATTATAGTGATTTTAATACAAATCTAGCATTTGCACTCAGAAAGTATCATTTGGTGAAGTGAAACTGATGATGAAGACCACAGATGGCCACCGAAACTCCTTAACGGTACCTATTTCAAGGGTGGCGATAACATACCTCAATTAAGGTAGTTGAGCGACTATAACGAAAAACATTTAATTGCGAGGCGAGCTTGAAATATAGTTTCATTCATCACTAAAAAGTATAAAATTAAATGTCACCTGTCATTCGATGCCTATGCGTTCACGGTGGATAGATATTTATGCCGGTGAGAGTGGTCACATAATTTTGATTTTGTAGGTAATCAAATATTTTTGAACGACCCGATCCGATATTTATGCTGATACAGTATAGGTAACGATATTTATGCTGATACAGTATAACGATGTTTATGCCGTCCAAAAAGCATCACATATTTTTACCGAGGTAATGTCGTCACATACTTATGAGCCCAATGGAGCATCATTTATTTATGAACGACCAGATCCGATATTTATGCTGATACAGTGTTACGATGTTTATGCTGTCCAAAAAGCATCACATATTTTTACCAAGGTAATCTCGTCACATTGTTATGAGCCCAATGGAGCATCATTTATTTTTGCACGGCTGTAGATAGTAATATATTTATGCTGGTGACTGTACCTACCAATTTCACCAAACGATGTTAAATTTAATCAATGTTAATCAATTGTTGTCTACTTGGATAAGCAGAATTTTCATAAGTGGCACAATAAACTCAACAAAGAAATGAACTAAATGAAATCAAATTACGACTTACGATACGACGAATTGACAACAAAAATGGCGGCAAAAGAAACCTGTCATGTGTCACGAATATGAATGGTTTTTTTTTTAAATCATATTATAGACATACCTACTAATAAAGTTCCTATTCTCATGTCGTTCGAAATTCAAATATCCTACGATATTGTACTAAAAAATATAACGAGTTGACGTTCCAATTGATCCTAGAATTGGACCTATTTAAATTGTGTTAATTTTGGAACATGTTCCAAATTTGAAACTCATAACCTTACCAAAATTTATACTGTTATAACCATTACAGTACAAATTTTACCTACTACCACAGACAAGAAACTTTTCATAGTAAAATTAGTTGCAATAATGCTGGTCATTTCCTGCGGGTTTTGAACGCATAAAAGAGGACTTACGATATGTGCGTAGATAAACATCTTATCTTAATTGTGCAAGATGTGGTTACAGAATTATCAACAAGCTAGAGTTGTAGGTAATTCTGTAGCTCTGCCTACCCCACTCTGGAAACGAAGCCGTTATGTATGTAAAAAGTCGAAGGATCAAAAATATTCCTACATTATTTTGATATATTTTTCATGTTTGTATCATTGCCCTTCTCATATATTTATAATATAATGTAGTATAGTTATATGTGGCAAGTTGACCGCGCGGACGTGCATGTGTCCCCCGCTTCCCAAAGGCCACGCGCCAGCAACAATGGCCGGTCTGGTTGCAGGGCAACGCGTCGGAAGAGCACAGCGCGGGCGGCGCGTACGAGTGCGCGACGGTGGCGCACACCGTGCACAAGCCCATGGACCTGCGCCTGCACCACCCCGCGCGCCAGCCGCCGCGCCCCGGTCAGTGCCCGCACCCGCCCACCCGCGCGGGCCATACCGGGAGTAGAGCCGCGTCGCTCAATGGAAATACAATCTTATCTTACATACTATTAATAACAAACTTTGGATCTTTGTTACCCAATCACGCTTCAAACACGGAAGCGGACCAGGATGAAAGTTGCCACACATATAGGTCCTGGAATAGGACATACGATAGTTTTCATCTTGGAAAATTGGACAGGGTTCGAGGAAGCTAGCCTAAAATAAGTTGTAACTTGTTAATAAGAATGAGTATTAAATTGTCCAAAGTATTAGAAAGCTACACTAACTACACAAATACCTCCAGTCCCACAGTAGACCTACCCGAAATGAAATTTATAAAAAATAAAGGTAACAAGGATCTCGAGATCCTCGTCACAACTTACCAAAGTTAATACGAAATGTTTCTAAATTCTTTTATTAAATTATTTATAAGGTCGCCAACAAATATAACACAACAAACTTAATTTTATAATTATATATGTAGAGAAGAGTGCCAGGGTGTTTACCCAATTAAAGGCAAACTCAACGTGTGTAAAACGCTCGCTTATGTGCCGATGCGGCTCAGCTCAGTAACACACTACCTTACACATTTAACATTCAAGTACTAGGCTATAAAAGGAATTATAAACTTGCAACTCGCAAGTACCCGTGCTTAACATATCACAATTAACAAAATATGACAGTAAATAAATATAAATAATATTATTTTCTTGTGTGTGTCAGCTAAAAACAGCTAAAATTTTGGAGAAATAACCTGTACTTTGTCATTTCTTGATGTACCATATAGAGTTGACTATACCTTAAAGGTTATCGGCAGCCTTTGTTTTTCTATTATATATACATATACACTATTTTGAGAAATAGTCATTTGATTGTGGGTTCCTTCCTATCGTCCCCTGCAGAGCTGACGGCGCTGTGCACCCGGCTGAACTGCTCGGGGCTGTGCCTGCTGACGCCGGCGACGGCGACGACGCCGCCGGGCGCACGCTGCGAGTGCCCCGAGCACTTCGTGCTGGCCGCCGACGGCCGCAGCTGCACGCCCAACTGCACCAGCGCGCACTTCGTCTGCGAGACCACGCTCAAGTGTATACCGTTCTGGTGGCGGTGCGACACTCAGGTGAGGACAGCTAGCCGTGGAGGCTGTATATATAAGGGTTCCATAGATCTCCATAGATCCCGTAAAAAAACATCCAGTCCTGAGATACCACAGTATCAGAGTTGCCAGATTTATTTTTTCCAAGTCAGGATGTTGAAACTTTATGAGTAAAAAAAGAAAGCGGGACATAGTAAAAAAAACGTATATATTCAGAAGTTTTAAAATATTTATCTTTTTATTTCAGTTTTAAATTACGTGTACGTGACGATTGATAGCAAAAATAGTCATAGAAAATGTATTTTAATAAAAATATGATATCAAATTCAATGAAATCGTAATATTTGATAAAATTTCGGTGTTTCTAGTGAATTTGATGAAGTCACCCAATTTCTTTGATCAAATGCACATTAGATAAAGATATTGTATATGTGGAATACCACCCTAACATCAAACAGGAGAATCTGTCAGTTGTACGACCCTGTTGTTGTTGGGCAGGACGACTGCGGCGACGGGTCGGACGAGCCGGCGTCGTGCCCGTCGTTCCGCTGCTCGCCGGGGCAGTTCCAGTGCGGCGCGGGCCGCTGCCTGCACCCCGCGCTCATCTGCGACGGCTCCGCGCACTGCCCTGATGGAGCCGACGAGCGCGACTGCGACACGGTCAGTACCAATACTGTTTTCCCAGTGGTATATTTATTTTCACTTCTCATGCTTTTAAAATGTTACTTTAGTCTCTGCACATCAGGACTTAAGCTCCTTATTAATCCCTAGGGTTTTTTTTTTACTTTGGAAACCCCTAAACAATCAATCACGATGTTTGTTAATGAAGGATTATCGCCGTTTTAAGTGATTGTGAAAAAAAAAAAAAAATTGTGTATAGATTATATTTAAGGCGTTGAATAACCTCAAAATGATAACTGGAAAAATATAAAAAACCGATTTAATATCGTGATACACGATTAATGATTACAAATGGGAATTTATTTAATTATATTAAGGATTAACTTATTTTATTATGCATGGTCCAATTAGTCCACTAGTGGTGGAGGGCACAAGTAAGCACACGCTGTTTGGCGAACTGTTCACTAAGTGCTGCCACGAAAAACTTGAATATGTTTATTGTTGTTGCAGTTTACATGCCTGTCGTCGCAGTTCAAGTGCGCCGGCAACTCGTCGGCGGGCGTGTCGGCGCGCTGCGTGTCGGCGGCGGCGCGCTGCGACGGCGCGCGCGACTGCGCCGGCGGCGACGACGAGCGGGACTGCCCGCCGCGCTCCTGCAAGCCCGACCATGTGAGCACACTCGGCGTTCAGATAGGGAACCATTCAGGAAATTTAAGTACATTTTAAAATGTATATCTCTTAAGTTGAAGTTACGTTTCTTTTTTTAAACTTTACCAAGAATACTATAATACTATAGTAGATTGTACAACAAGTGCATAAAACGAGCCATTTTACCCAAGATGTGCATATAGCCACACGAGCCGGAACGGCGAGTGTGGATAGTCACGTCGAGGGTAAAATGGGTTTTATGCTCGAATTTTACACTCTGCTTTTCACTTCGATTGCAAGGAAATAAAAGAGGAAGCACATACTGAGATAGATTTTCTTCGATTTAGGCGGCAATATCTTCTCAATTACATCTTTCGCACTTCTTTCCATTAAGGTCTCAGGCGAAATCATTATTTGATCGTCACTATAACTACTCGAGGACATTGTTTAACTACTTATTGAATTTTCAAACGCGACACAATAAAATTTTCTAGTTTCTAGTTTTGTTTAACGAAAAATTTGCTTCGCGCCTCACAATTTTTCTTAAACTTTATTTTTTATTTTTGACTATGTGACGTTTGATTATGGTCTGTGCCTTAATGCCAAGTTATTATAAATATTTGCGTTATATTTTTTTACTTAAATGCACGCCCGTATTATTCGTAAATTTGTATTTAGATAGTTATATATATGTCGTAATTAAATTAAGAAATAACCTAAATCTCATAAAAACAAATGAATTAAAATATGGTGTATTGTGTATGTGGCTGTAAGGCCTGATTACCTACTTAACTTTTTTTTTTAATTTTCGACTATGTGACGTTTGACAGGTTTGACTATGGTCTGATGCTTAATGCCAAGTTATTATAAATATTTGCGTTGTATTTTTTTACCGTAAATGCACGCCGTAGGTATTATTCGTAAATTTGTAATTAGATAGTTATACAAATGTCGTAATTAAATTAAGATGTAACCAAAATCTCATAAAAATATATCAATTAAATGAAGGTGTATTGTGTGAAGGCTGTAAGGCCTGATTGCCTTAGTCTTAAAAGAAGAAATTACTTTATGCACTAGTGCATAAAATGCGATTTTATGCAGCCTATACCCAGCATAAAGAAGGAGTTTACGAGCATGAGAAGTGAAAAATACATCTGGAATACAAGTTTTGTTTTCAAATAAATTTAAACGTATAATCCACCCGTGTTGTCCATGAAACATGTCTGAGTGAGTTACATACAAGTTAACAGTCAACAAATGAATACTGTACGGTCGGCGTCAAAGATATTGTTGACCTTCGACCAGTTTTTACATTTGTATTTCATTTACTACTCAATAATATTCGTATCTTGACCTGATATTTGTATATGATATGCAATAACTATATTGAATTTGATCAAGTATAATTAGATAAGTAGTTCATCTCCGACTCTGATGGAGTTTCTGCTACCTACTGCCGCTCGGGCGCCAGGTTTACGTTAATACGCTTCGCTCGATACTGAATATTCATGCCCCGTTACGCATACATTGGTCAGTCCTGTTGAGTTTTCTTAAGGTCAAGGCACGCACACATGCAAACCGTGGGTATACGTTTGTTTAAAGAGGAACTAGTTATAGATTGGTGTGATCGTCAGTTCATGTGCGGCGACGGGTCGTGCGTGCCGGGCGTGTGGGTGTGCGACGCGGACGCGGACTGCGCGGACGGCTCGGACGAGGGCCCCGCGTGCGCCGGCCGCACCTGCCCGCCGCGACACTTCCGCTGCGCCTCGGGCCGCTGCCTGCCGCGCGACTGGCTCTGCGACGGAGAGGTACCTTCATAGCGACGAGAACCGACCGCGCGGACCACCGGATCATATTTTTTAATACTTGCTTTCCCATGCATATATTGCCAAATTAAAAAGTATAAAAAAACCAAGAGATATCAGTTGGCTCTTGAAAAGCCCTTAATAACGTATTTCTTTTTTGAATATGAAAGTCATCCTCTTCGCCTCCCCGTAGTCAATCAAGTCAAAATATTGTCCGTTCAGATGGACTGTCCGCTGCGCGAGGACGAGGTGGATTGCGGCGGCGCGGGCGCGCGCGCGGCGTGCGACGCGTCGTACTTCCGGTGCGCGGACGGGCGCTGCCTGCCGGGCCGCTGGCGCTGCGACTTCGAGGACGACTGCGGCGACCTCAGCGACGAGATCAACTGCACGCCGAGGAACTGCTCCGAGAGCGAGTTCAAGTGGGAACTTACACTACTTTGATAGATGAAACACTAATTTGCTAAATGTGTGTTTTATTGCATATTATTGTAATTCAGATTCCAGTACTGAGCACAAAATTAACCTCACAAGAATACACTTGACAAAGTTGTTGCTTCACTGGCCTGGTAATATAACATTGAACGCATAACCTGGCTCAGTATTTCTAGGCCTTTATTCTACGATCGGATTATTAACGTTCCGATTGCTCTAGTTAACACTGAAGTCCACAATACGATTTGAAAAAAGTTCCTATTCGTTTGTGGTACAGATGCATGAATGGCGAGTGCATCCGCGGCGCACTGCGCTGCTCGGGCGGCGCGGAGTGCGCGGACGGCTCGGACGAGGAGGGCTGCGCGCCCGCCTGCGCGCCGCGCGCCCGGCTCTGCCGCGACCATGACAAGTGCCTGCCCAAGTGAGTGCAATTCTCACCTCTACCGCTAGCATAAGTTTTATTTTCTTGCTTGTCACTCAGTGCACTCCATCGTTACAGACTAGATAGTTTTTCTTCAGATAGAGATAGTTCTCTCCGTCTTGACAATTACAGGTGAAATTCATTGATATATTCCGAACTTTAACGTTAACTATGTACAATGAATTGTCACTTGTTGCGTGTCATTGTCAAAATGGTGAAATAGGTAGCAAGCTGGGCCACGACTGGTTGCAATTTTGTTATCATATTTTTGTGTTGCCTTGTACGACGAAGATTATAATACAACAGCGTCAGAATGGGTAGTGTAGACTCATTTTTAGGGTTCCGTACTCGAAGGGTGTCAACGGGACCCCTATTACTAAGCCTTGAGTTTTGTTAGTATTATCTGTCATTCTATGATTATATGTAGTTTGAAAGTTCATTATGAAGGCACTGAAGTCGCTAAATAGAAGGTACTGATAGTTATTTTGTGGTGAAATGGTCAACGTGTTGAATGGGTATTGTAGACGGGTGTCTTTTTATTTCGCCAAACAACGCTTCCCAAACTTATTCATTTCCCAACTGTTTCATTTGGGCAAATGCTTTTTTCCAATACTGTACATATTTCAGGATTTATTTCAGGACTATCGTGTATAACCCATAGGTTATACACGACACATAGGTTTGGATAGGTTAGTTTTTAAAAAATCCTGAAATATTTACATTTATGGAAAAAACAAGCATTTGCCGAAATGAAACAGGCAGAGAACCTGTAGACGTGTAACGGTTGTGTGTCAGTGAGTGGTGGTGCGACGGGTCGGTGGACTGCGCGGACGGGTCGGACGAGGACGCGTGCGCGGCGGCGCCGGCGCCGGCGTGCGGCGCGCGCGTGTCGTGCGCGGGCGCTCAGTGCGCGCCGGCCGCCTGGCGCTGCGACGCGCGCCGCGACTGCGCCGCGGGGGAAGACGAGGCCGGCTGCGACCGGTACGCCTGCCCGCCGCCGATGTTCAGGTAACTCAATATATATGACAATATATTGCACACAAAAAGTTTATCAGCAATCCTGCTACTGAATTTCCAATTCCCAGTATTGATCATCTCGTTTCTCTATCATTAACATTGTAGTAACATTCAACTTTCCATCATTCCCGGTATTTTTCTGTCATAAAAATTGTCCTAACAAAAACGAACACAACAAGGAAAAAACATCCAATTTGGTGCCATGCACGTACATACATTTTAGCGATTCATTTTTATCTATGTAAATATATATAAATAGGTAATGTCTTTCAATATTTTCGTACCTGTAAGTATAGAATTTTACAATATTAATTATTTCAAACGTAGATCCTGCTGTTTTGAATAATCTAGAATTTTCATATTTTTGTATAAATATTAATATTTTTTAAATAAAATACTTTTAAAAATGTAGACTTACATTGTTCACATTTAAAAATATCTTAAATACGTGATTAGTACGTTGGAAAACAATACGCTAAAACATTCCAGTAAATTAATGATGATGTGTCCAGGTGCGGCAACAACTCGTGCCTGCCGCCGGGGCTGATCTGCGACGGCTACCGTGATTGCGAGGATGGCAGCGACGAGAATGCCATCATGTGTACGTATTACATTCTTTTTTAATAATCTATTCATATAAAATGCTTTGTCCTGAATGACTGACTGACTGACGGATCAACGCACAGCCTCCGGCATCCGATAAGAAAGTATTTTCCGAAATTATACCCCTAAGGGGGTGAAAAGGGGGGGCAAAGTTTGTATGAGACAACGTGATACCTTGGTCCAATCTACTTGAAATTTGGTATAAACATTCTTTAACAGAATTGAGATGGAAGACGTGTTTTGTATTTTATTGGAATTCACCCTAAGGGGGTGAAAAAGGGGTAGAAAGTTATTTTGGGTGTGAATTGCTTCGAAGTTGATATCAATACTCCTTAATGCTTTTGATTTGCATTACATTATATTTTGACACATATTTAAAAACTCAATTCGATTTTATTCAAAAAAGTTTGAACTGACATAAAAGCTTGGTGCAAAGCAAATACCCAAAAGTCTAAAAATTCCATTTTTGGTACATAGGTTCCTTTTGAGGTCTAGGGGTGCAGTAAGAAAGGATTTCCATAAAATCGACCCCCAACGGGAAAAAGTAGGGTGAGTAGCGGGAAACTAAATCTACGCGTATGAAGTCGCGGGCGTCCTCTAGTAAATTAATATCGGGGTGACGATCTTACATAAGTTTACCATGCTGTGCTAGGCAGAGGAATAAACTCTTATATAAATAGAAAATACCCAAACTCAGAAACAAATACTTGCGCTTATCATACAAATATTTATTATTTAGTTAGATTAGTGAGTATAATTTGTTTTGTTAAATATTTTCAATATTGAATCGCAGGTAGTAGACGGTCTTCGGAGTCCCTGTGCGACCAAGACGAAGAGATGTGCGGCGACGGAAGCTGCGTGCCCGCCGGCGCCGTCTGCGACACCGGTCAGTCTTATTACATTCGTCGAGTTGTCATTTAACTCATCCAGAAATTAAAACATCAGTGATCATGTAACTGAATTTATTTGTACTTCACATCAGATGACATAAAACATACCTTAGTAGGCGTAACTGCGCGGCAGTGGAGCGATACGGGAAGGAAACAATTTTTTTTTACCCTAAAAAATTGCATGAAATTAAACGAGGCACTGCGAGACAAAGTAGACCAACTAACTAAATTTGGCACGCCATGTCGCGTCTTGCAGTTCAGTTGCCTATCTACCATGGCTAGGTTTAAGGGTAGGGAAACTATCGCATTTTGTATGGCAATTTTTAGCTTCTCATCCTCTTGATGAAACTGTATTTTTTTTTAAATCATGCGTTGACTATAGTTTCTTTATTACCCTGTGGTTATATCTGAATACTAATGTTAATTGGTCTGTCCAGGCGAAGAAGGCCCCTGCACGTGGCAGGCCTGCTCGCAGTTGTGCATCCCGAAACACACGCATAACCACACGTGCAAGTAAGTCATGCTAACACTAATATTAAGTTATCTCTATTACTAATCTCAAAATAATGATTTCAAGGGAAAACCTACGTTTTCCACTCGCGTACTATGAACCTCTAATATTGAAATCGTAAGCGGTATCAGATAACTGAAGTGTAAAAACAGTTCTTTAATGAGCGTTGCCATGGTAATAACAGTTTTATAATTATTAGATGCATCGAAGGGTACAAACATCGGCTGTTGCCGGACAACACGTGGACTTGTGAAGCAATTGGTAAGTGGAAACGAGATTATGACTTACTTCTTATTTTTGATAAGTTTGCAATTGATGCTTCATCAAGAAGAGAGTGCAGTAATCAAAAGAGACTTGGTGTGTTTCTGCCAACATTTAAATCTTCAAAATAAAATTAATTTAACTGAAACAATAGTTATGTGATTAAACTTTATGGTAGAATTTGTAGCTCGCTTATGCCAAACGCGTTATTTGAATATTGTGCAGGTGAAAAGGCACAAGTGATCGTCGCTGTGAATGGATCTCTACGCGCCTGGGAGCTGACGAAGAGGGAGAGAGACTCACGGGTGCTGTATGAGAGAGAAGATGAAGGGTACTTTTGATTTTTACAAGTTCAAATTGTATAGTATTGTTTAGTTTTTATAGCTACGGAAGGAAAATTACTCCACCGACACAAGCATGGCTCTTAAGTAAATGATGATAATGCTTTGCCTGTTGAAGTTATTTGTAAAGCTTGAAGTGGAGAAAACTAGGGCAGCTATTAAATGTTCTTGCGTGAGATGTCCGTTTTAAGCCGCGTCAGTGATTACAGTTTTCTTTATGGCCCCTCTAAACGTTGGCGGATCTTAGGCGAGCGTAAGGGATGGAGTAATACGTAAGAGTGAGATGCAAGAATATGTTGCTCACCCCAATAAATGCGTCTCTTACGTAAGCCCATGATCCGCCAACGTGTAGAGGGGTCATTAGAGTTAACATTAACTTTTTAGTTTATTAAGGTCTTAAGTGTCGCAAGCTAGCAATCATGCAAAATTATGTTTTTGTATTCTTTATCTTCGTCAATTTCCATATTTGTGTTTGTTTGATGCGTTTTTATGTTGGGGCTAATGTCTGGAATACCTGGAACTGCTGTACTGATTTTAATTATTTGTTTTAGTTAAAGTTATTAAGTTATATAGAGAATATGTCCTATTTTAACCGGAGCGAACCGAGAACGGGATATTTAAGACATATTTCACGGGAGAATAGTGTAATTTTGTTGTCTGTTCTAGTTCGGAGATAACATCGATCGCCGTGGCGTTCGTGAACAGCTCGTGGCGCGTGTGGTGGGCGCACGGCGCGGGCCTCTCCGCGCTGGACGCGTCCGCCGCGCTGCGCGCCGACGGCGCCGGGGCCGCGCCGCCCGCGCCGCGCCTGCTGGTACTGCCCGACACTCGCGGGGTGCGGGGGTGCGCGGGGGGTCGTGCCTCCAGCCGATAGCTCTGCAGGCTTTAACAGCTCGTGGCGCGTGTGGTGGGCGCACGGCGCGGGCCTCTCCGCGCTGGACGCGTCCGCCGCGCTGCGCGCCGACGGCGCCGGGGCCGCGCCGCCCGCGCCGCGCCTGCTGGTACTGCCCGACACTCGCGGGGTGCGGGGGTGCGCGGGGGGTCGTGCCTCCAGCCGATAGCTCTGCAGGCTTTAACAGCTCGTGGCGCGTGTGGTGGGCGCACGGCGCGGGCCTCTCCGCGCTGGACGCGTCCGCCGCGCTGCGCGCCGACGGCGCCGGGGCCGCGCCGCCCGCGCCGCGCCTGCTGGTACTGCCCGACACTCGCGGGGTGCGGGGGTGCGCGGGGGGTCGTGCCTCCAGCCGATAGCTCTGCAGGCTTTAACAGCTCGTGGCGCGTGTGGTGGGCGCACGGCGCGGGCCTCTCCGCGCTGGACGCGTCCGCCGCGCTGCGCGCCGACGGCGCCGGGGCCGCGCCGCCCGCGCCGCGCCTGCTGGTACTGCCCGACACTCGCGGGGTGCGGGGGTGCGCGGGGGGTCGTGCCTCCAGCCGATAGCTCTGCAGGCTTTAACAGCTCGTGGCGCGTGTGGTGGGCGCACGGCGCGGGCCTCTCCGCGCTGGACGCGTCCGCCGCGCTGCGCGCCGACGGCGCCGGGGCCGCGCCGCCCGCGCCGCGCCTGCTGGTACTGCCCGACACTCGCGGGGTGCGGGGGTGCGCGGGGGGTCGTGCCTCCAGCCGATAGCTCTGCAGGCTTTAACAGCTCGTGGCGCGTGTGGTGGGCGCACGGCGCGGGCCTCTCCGCGCTGGACGCGTCCGCCGCGCTGCGCGCCGACGGCGCCGGGGCCGCGCCGCCCGCGCCGCGCCTGCTGGTACTGCCCGACACTCGCGGGGTGCGGGGGTGCGCGGGGGGTCGTGCCTCCAGCCGATAGCTCTGCAGGCTTTAACAGCTCGTGGCGCGTGTGGTGGGCGCACGGCGCGGGCCTCTCCGCGCTGGACGCGTCCGCCGCGCTGCGCGCCGACGGCGCCGGGGCCGCGCCGCCCGCGCCGCGCCTGCTGGTACTGCCCGACACTCGCGGGGTGCGGGGGTGCGCGGGGGGTCGTGCCTCCAGCCGATAGCTCTGCAGGCTTTAACAGCTCGTGGCGCGTGTGGTGGGCGCACGGCGCGGGCCTCTCCGCGCTGGACGCGTCCGCCGCGCTGCGCGCCGACGGCGCCGGGGCCGCGCCGCCCGCGCCGCGCCTGCTGGTACTGCCCGACACTCGCGGGGTGCGGGGGTGCGCGGGGGGGTCGTGCCTCCAGCCGATAGCTCTGCAGGCTTTAACAGCTCGTGGCGCGTGTGGTGGGCGCACGGCGCGGGCCTCTCCGCGCTGGACGCGTCCGCCGCGCTGCGCGCCGACGGCGCCGGGGCCGCGCCGCCCGCGCCGCGCCTGCTGGTACTGCCCGACACTCGCGGGGTGCGGGGGTGCGCGGGGGGTCGTGCCTCCAGCCGATAGCTCTGCAGGCTTTAACAGCTCGTGGCGCGTGTGGTGGGCGCACGGCGCGGGCCTCTCCGCGCTGGACGCGTCCGCCGCGCTGCGCGCCGACGGCGCCGGGGCCGCGCCGCCCGCGCCGCGCCTGCTGGTACTGCCCGACACTCGCGGGGTGCGGGGGGTGCGCGGGGGGTCGTGCCTCCAGCCGATAGCTCTGCAGGCTTTAACAGCTCGTGGCGCGTGTGGTGGGCGCACGGCGCGGGCCTCTCCGCGCTGGACGCGTCCGCCGCGCTGCGCGCCGACGGCGCCGGGGCCGCGCCGCCCACGCCGCGCCTGCTGGTACTGCCCGACACTCGCGGGGTGCGGGGGTGCGCGGGGGGTCGTGCCTCCAGCCGATAGCTCTGCAGGCTTTAACAGCTCGTGGCGCGTGTGGTGGGCGCACGGCGCGGGCCTCTCCGCGCTGGACGCGTCCGCCGCGCTGCGCGCCGACGGCGCCGGGGCCGCGCCGCCCGCGCCGCGCCTGCTGGTACTGCCCGACACTCGCGGGGTGCGGGGGTGCGCGGGGGGTCGTGCCTCCAGCCGATAGCTCTGCAGGCTTTAACAGCTCGTGGCGCGTGTGGTGGGCGCACGGCGCGGGCCTCTCCGCGCTGGACGCGTCCGCCGCGCTGCGCGCCGACGGCGCCGGGGCCGCGCCGCCCGCGCCGCGCCTGCTGGTACTGCCCGACACTCGCGGGGTGCGGGGGTGCGCGGGGGGTCGTGCCTCCAGCCGATAGCTCTGCAGGCTTTAACAGCTCGTGGCGCGTGTGGTGGGCGCACGGCGCGGGCCTCTCCGCGCTGGACGCGTCCGCCGCGCTGCGCGCCGACGGCGCCGGGGCCGCGCCGCCCGCGCCGCGCCTGCTGGTACTGCCCGACACTCGCGGGGTGCGGGGGTGCGCGGGGGGTCGTGCCTCCAGCCGATAGCTCTGCAGGCTTTAACAGCTCGTGGCGCGTGTGGTGGGCGCACGGCGCGGGCCTCTCCGCGCTGGACGCGTCCGCCGCGCTGCGCGCCGACGGCGCCGGGGCCGCGCCGCCCGCGCCGCGCCTGCTGGTACTGCCCGACACTCGCGGGGTGCGGGGGTGCGCGGGGGGTCGTGCCTCCAGCCGATAGCTCTGCAGGCTTTAACAGCTCGTGGCGCGTGTGGTGGGCGCACGGCGCGGGCCTCTCCGCGCTGGACGCGTCCGCCGCGCTGCGCGCCGACGGCGCCGGGGCCGCGCCGCCCGCGCCGCGCCTGCTGGTACTGCCCGACACTCGCGGGGTGCGGGGGTGCGCGGGGGGTCGTGCCTCCAGCCGATAGCTCTGCAGGCTTTAACAGCTCGTGGCGCGTGTGGTGGGCGCACGGCGCGGGCCTCTCCGCGCTGGACGCGTCCGCCGCGCTGCGCGCCGACGGCGCCGGGGCCGCGCCGCCCGCGCCGCGCCTGCTGGTACTGCCCGACACTCGCGGGGTGCGGGGGTGCGCGGGGGGTCGTGCCTCCAGCCGATAGCTCTGCAGGCTTTAACAGCTCGTGGCGCGTGTGGTGGGCGCACGGCGCGGGCCTCTCCGCGCTGGACGCGTCCGCCGCGCTGCGCGCCGACGGCGCCGGGGCCGCGCCGCCCGCGCCGCGCCTGCTGGTACTGCCCGACACTCGCGGGGTGCGGGGGTGCGCGGGGGGTCGTGCCTCCAGCCGATAGCTCTGCAGGCTTTAACAGCTCGTGGCGCGTGTGGTGGGCGCACGGCGCGGGCCTCTCCGCGCTGGACGCGTCCGCCGCGCTGCGCGCCGACGGCGCCGGGGCCGCGCCGCCCGCGCCGCGCCTGCTGGTACTGCCCGACACTCGCGGGGTGCGGGGGTGCGCGGGGGGTCGTGCCTCCAGCCGATAGCTCTGCAGGCTTTAACAGCATCTTTCAATTGCCGCACGAATTTCTCAAATTAAGCGATTACTAATTATGTAGTTGACCGTGTTTACTACCATTTCAAGATACCAGATACAAGATCATTTTAATGTCAGAAAATGGGTTTTACAAAATGACGTCATTATATAAAGTCTCACCATAGTCAACCAGTATCGTCATACACTATAAGAACCAATATCATTATATTGGTTTATTTACCAATTTCTCCAAACGATGTTAAATTTAATCAATGTTAATCGACTGTTAGTTCTTACATTTGGACAGCTGTTAACGCTCTATTCGTCTGTTAAGTGGTTAACATCGTTCCGTGAAAATGGTACTAAACCATTGCAATAATATAAATAAACGGTCAAAATAAAATTGTCATTTAAATTGCCAGTGTCATTTGTCAATAATGCGGAAAACCTGGGGCTCTATTCTACTCTGTAAAACCATGTTGCTTTTAACATGTCGTATTGTTTTTAACTTCGCCGCCATTACTGTCAAGCAAATAACTATCGTATCGTTGCCTTTGTCGTATCGTATCGTAATCCCTAATTCTGCAGAGGTCAACATTGGTATTCAAGAACAGTTGCGTTATGTGCTTTTTGTTTCACATGTTGATAACCTTCATCACTAAACCATACTATTTGTACCTTCATCACTAAGCCATACTATTTGTTACTCAGCTCCAGTACCCGGGCATCATACGCGGCGTGTCGTTCGACTGGGTGTCCCAGCGGCTGTACTTCACCGCGGTGGGCACGGGGGGGCCCTACAGTGTAGGCGTCGTGTCCGCGTGCGCGCCCGACGGACGCAGGCTGGTCACCTTGATGAAGCGGCACGGAGCCGAGCCGGATGATATCGTCGTGCATAATGACACGAGGTAAGTAAAGTTACATAATGTAATTGTCACATAATGCAACTGCCACATAATGTAACTGTCACATAATGTGACCTCTTAGGCTACGAGTGGTAGGTAAATTTAGGAACCGAAGCATACCCTAATGCTAGAAAACGACAGTAAAACATAAAAAGTTCTTTATTTAGGTAATTTTGAGAACAAAAAACATTGTTGTATTTTAGTTTGTTTTTAGCTCCAGAACTCCGCTAAGCACACTTTGAGAATATTTATATAGGTAAATTATATTACGAATCAGGTCTTTTGGTATTATGTTATAAGTTATAACCAATATTAATACGCACACGTCAGAACATAATTTACTATTTACTTGTTCTCGCTTGTACAGATGTAATAAATATTGACATTGTTTTTGGTAGGAAAAGTTCTTATTAATCTTGCTTTCTCAGACAGCCTTAGTACCAGCATCTATAAGGTAATTAAATAAGCAAGACAAATACAAACTTATCCGACAGAGAACTACGTCTCATAATATGATCATATGCATTACGTCATAAGCATTAGCTTTTTACAGCATTGGGTTTCTGTTCCCTTCCCTAGGCAAATATTCTGGTCGGACCGTGGCTCGTCCCCCGGCATCCTAGTGTCCGGCCTGGACGGTGTCGGCGCGCGCTGGCTAATACGACGCAGAGTTCGTCGCGTGACAGCCCTGGCGCTCTCCACCGACCGTTTGTACTTCGTCGACGCGTACTATGACGTCATAGAGAGCGTGCGGTTGGACGGCAGCGCTAGGGTTGTGCTCGCCACGTTCGCGAGGCGGCCGTTAAACGCGCCGAAAGTGCCGCATTTAATTAGTGCTGCTGGTAAGTGTATAGTAATATTATTGTTATTGTACTTTGTTCTACTATTATGAAATAATTATGACTTCTTTTTTAACCCGTTTTTGATTAAACTCTCATCATTTTTGTAGAGACCGGGTAAATTAGTGAAAATCATACAGCATTTTTTTTACTTTACACTTAGTTTTTCGGTCGAGTGTTTAACTCGGGTAAACATACCAATTGCACCTGTAGACCAGAAGATACTGACACAAATCTTCTGGTCTTTTGTACCAAGTATGGCGATCCTAAAAGGGTCCAATTACAAGATGACGACAAGAAAAATGATGGTTATAGCGCTGATACGGCGGCCCAATCGCGTGGGTGTTAGTCGAACGTGTCGGATAAATTACGAAAGTCGAACGATTTGTAACACAAAATCTCTTGTATTTTCCGATAGTCGATGAATAAAGAGGTAGGCGGTAGCGTAATGCCATACTATTTCGGTGTGGCTTACAGCCCGCCATACCGACGCAAACACATTAATTTTAAAAAAACAATTCAACCATTTTACCAGAATTATTTTTGCACAGCTAATATAACGGTACCGAAAACCTCTTTTTTTCATGCCACGCGATTGGGCCGCCATTACCAGCGCCATGAGCATCATTTTCCTTTTCATCATTACGTAATTAGACCCCTGAAGGGTCGCCATACTTGGTACAAATGACCGGAAAAATTGTGTCAGTATCTCCTGGTGTATTGTATTCCTTGGTTAACAATACCTTTTTGAATATATTATAAATATTGTCGCAAATAAGTAAATGATATCTTTGATCTAATACTATTCCAATTATTTTAACCGCCACGACACATCTCAAAAGCAAACAACTCGTTCCTTTTTCAAAACTTGTGTATGAAAAGTCGTCACTCACTGCTGCACTCCAATGTAAATTAGATTTAATAAGTAAGGAACCGTTACCGGGTCTGAGTTTTGCCGTGAATGGTTATGATTCCCCTTAGACACGACGTCGAACTCGTCGTACAGCCCGTACTCGGTCCCGTCGGAGGCGTGCGCGCGGCTGGTGGCGTGGGAGGACTGGCTGTGGTGCGGCGCGCGGCGCGGGCTGTCGCGGCTGCCGCGGCGCGGGGCCGCGCGGCCCGCCGCCCCCCGGGCGCTGCTGCCGCTCTCGGCGCTGGCGCTGGCGCACCCCAGGCTCAGCGCGCCCGCCGGTTAGTTGTACCTATCTTGTTTCACCCGACTGCGCGACGCAAACGAGAGTAATGTGCTTATCGGCTTATTCATGTTAGTATGTATGTTTTTTCCTTTGTGACGCTCTAGAAACTAAACGTGTATTTCGGTGATTCTTATGTCAATTGATTTGTCTTAATCTTGTGAGTGCCACTAAAGATATGAGAGAAATAAAAATGAAGACAAAATAATCTACGAATTATGAAAGTAGAGTACCTATAGTTGAAAAAGTTATCTAGTGGTGGTAGGACCTCAGTGTGCAGGGACCGTCCGGATCGCTACCACCATCTTATCCATTACCCACCGCCAAGCAGCAGTATTCGCATTGCTATGTTCCGGTGTGGGGATAAAATAACCGGTAAAATTACTAGCATAGAGGCATTCCATCTTAGTTCTCAGGGTTGGCAACGCATTTGAAGTCTTAGGATTGGATAGGTCTCAGGTCCCACTTGCCATTGAGTGCTCGTGTGCCTTCTCATTGCCACAAAAAAAATATTTACGTTACTTCCACATTGTTCATTTTGAATGATCTTTTAGGATTTATAACGATTTTAAGTTGGTTAGCAACTATCGGGTTATTGAAAAGGAAAACAAGCACATAAGCCACCTGACAATAAAACCTATAGTCATTTGAAAACTTAAGCCTGCAATCATAAAACAGCATATGCGTTGCCAACCCTGAGGACTAAGGTGGAATGCCTCTTTAAAAGTTATTTGAAAGGGTATTTTACTAACCCTTACTAAAGGGTTGGTAACGATACTTTTTCGCAAAGACCGGCAGCGCACTTGCGATTCCTCTGGTATTACAGGAGTTTATACCCGTAAAGGTAGTGGTCACTAACCGTTGGCCTCCTTTTTCCAAAAGAAATAAGATTAAAAGCGTACTCAGTACTGTAAAGTTAATGATGAATTGTTCCCCTAGCGGACCCGTGCATCGTGAACGGTGCGAGCGCGTGCCACGCGAGCGCGCTGTGCGTGCGCAGTGTGGCGGCGCCCTTCGCCTGCCTCTGCCCCGACGGACTCACGCCACACGGCGACCACCTGCCACCGGTAAGATGATATATTTACGGCTCTATATCTAAATATTGAACAAGTAAATTAAACCATTGTGTGATTCTGTGTGTTAGTCCTAGTATCATATATCTTATTACAGCAACAGAGTTCCACTATTCAAACTAAAGTGGAGCCAGATACTATTAATGCTATCGATTTTAAACTTGGAACTGTTTTGTTTTGTTCTCAATTTGATTTCAAAAAATATAATTAAACGTCGACATAGTTGAAGTGGTTCTTATGATTTCATTTGCACATGATAAAACAAATGTAATGTCGTCGTTCAGTTCATAGTTTATTTTTTAATACAACTGTATTAAAAGTGGCCCTTTTCGTAGCTGTATATCGTGGAAAATGTTGGATATTACGCAGTAGTTAATTTTCCATATCTTTTCAATATACTTTTGTTCTAAGCCGAAATAGTTTGCATGGTTCAATAAAGTACCAGGAGCGCAGCGGTAATTAGGAGTGCTTAGATCGCAGGCCATGACGTAGCACGGTGCGGCGCACTGGGGGGCGCACACGACATAGCACGGATGACTCACACATATCACAGCAATTCACAGCACTTTAGGTTACTTTTAATGTTTATGCAAAACTAGTATTTGAAGTTATAGTTTTTGGTTTAATAATTTTATTCAAATTTAAGTAATTTCGGTCAGAGTGTGTTCACACGTTAGCTGACTTTAGATCAGAGGTCCAGGGGGAAGAGGACGGATACACACATACACAGATACATAGATACACAGTACATATTTTTTTCGCAAATCTATTAAAAAACGCCATTTGATACACGTGTGGAACTGTCATTTTCACTCGTCCTAAGTCTTGACATGAGCTTCAAGCGATATGTAACTGTAAATAATTAGGCATTAAAACACTCGTGTGATATTATTATGACACTTGTATTTCAAGACCTTTTATGTAACAGTTAGATAAAGTACTAATATGACTCTGAGCATATGTTATTTATCGGTGCGTGTTGGCAGGGTGAGCGCGAGTGCATCATAACGCCGGCCGGGCCCCCGGGCGAGTGCTCGCTGGCGTGCGGGCCCGGCTCGTGCGTGCGCACGGCGGCGGGCGCGGCGTGCGCGTGCGGCGCGCTGTACTCGGGCGCGCGCTGCCAGCACTACCGCTGCGGCGCGCACTGCCACGGCCGCGGCCGCTGCCGGCTCGACGACAACCCCACAGACCTCAAGGTCACTACTTATGATAACTTATCTACCACTAGGCAAAACAGAAACAACCACCTTACGTTACCTTTTGATCTTGTTACTGGGCCTTACGAGGTTAAATTAATATTCATAATCATAATTTATGAATTGTCATCATTTTATGACATGTAAAGTTATAATTATAAATACTGTACAAAATAAAAAAAAAGCCAAGGACGAGTTGAACTCGCGTGGAGAGTTTCCGTACATACGTATTTTCGTTATTTTCTTGATGGAATTCTTATAGGTTTTCCTCTAATCTACAAGCAATGAACTATATTTTGTATTTTTTTCAAAATTTCAGGCTCAGTAGGTTCGGAAATCAGGGGGGGGGGGGGGGGGATTTTCGTCTTCTTTTATGAATAAACCAAAACTACATATTTATTTTACAATAATAACAAAAATATTTTTGAAATCCTCATAATGAGCCCTTTCATTTGATATATTACAAAGTAAGGTTCGCAAAACTTATTTTTAAATTTCGTAATTAGTCACCCAAAAACGGGAAAAAAGATATTATTAAAAAAAAATACTTTGCACATCTGTGTTTGGGTTATCAATTCACAATGTGTACCAAATTTCAATTCAATCGGTCCAGATTGGGTGTGACAGATGGACGGACAGGCAGACGCACGCACGAGTGATTCTATAATTGTTCCGTTTTTTCATTTTTTGTACGGAACCCTAAAAATATCATTACCTCGAAATTTTAGACTTGTGTCAATAAATTAAAAAAGTTAATATTAAATACCAAAGAATAAAGTAAATGTCACAACGTGTTAGAAAAAATATATGACTTGTTTATGAAGCCCTCAAAAGAGGCAATAGCAAACTGACATGTTCATAACTCTGGCAATTACATTGTGTCGTGTATGTTTATTTGAACAGTGCGACTGCTTCGCGGGCTACACGGGCGCGCGCTGCGAGAAGGAGATCGAGGACCGGTCGTGCGAGGCGTGGCGCTGCTACAACGGGGGCTCCTGCCGCTCCGTGCGGGGCCTGCCGCGCTGCCACTGCGCGCCCGGGTACTCCGGTACGTGCACACGCTGATACATTACAAATATACTGCAACTACTTCACAGAAACTCGTTTAATCTATTCAACGCCACAGAAGGCTCTGGCTGTCAACTGAAAGCCATTGAAGCCACTGTCAGCCGCAGCCGACACAAGTTGAAGATTAAAAGAGACTTTATTTTGAAGTATGAATTAAGTATAGATGGATACGTAGATACACACGATAACACTCTGTCTGTTTTGTGCGGGCTCTATTTCGCAACTCGGTGACTTAAATATGCACCTATTTTTCGTAGTTATGAGAAGGGTGTTAAATACACTTACCGTTGTACAGTCGACTTAAATATATATACACTTTAGTTCCTTGTCACTTTAATCGCTGTGACAATTATTATTTGGCAGTTTAAACATAACATTAAATAGACATGGTACTAAAGTGAATTTATATTTATGAACTCGACTGTACTCAGACATTGTAGAAACGTTCACTAAATGAACGACTCAATCGTTGTCACACGTAAGTCTCTTAGGGTGAGACCGTTAGGCTTTTTGTGGAGTGCTTGCTTACTTTGAGCTTTAGTGGTGGTAGGACCTTTTGAGTGGTTCTTAGTCAGGTTTGATTAAAACTTTTGGCCGTTAACAGGTCTGAAAGTTGTTGCAATATTTGTGTTGTATTGTTGGGCAGGCGGGCACTGCGCGCTGTGCGAGGGCGGGCCGGACTGCGGGCCCGGCAGCGTGTGCGAGCGGGGCGCCACCGGGCTCGTCTGTCGCCCCGACGTGTGCCAGGGGCTGTGCCTCAATCAGGTAATAGAATAAAAATTACATTGCATCATTAGTCGACAGTGTTACAACAGCCGGTTAAAACCAGTTACATCTGAAAAATTAGACTTAACAGGAAATTAAATTAAATAATTAAGTGGTTGATTGATAACCATTTTCTATCATCACCATTTTTTCTGCCTGTTGCTACGGGTCAAAGTTTGCGACCCCTAAATATCAACTATATATCAATTATATTATAATTTCGATAACTGGTCTAGACAAACAGGAGCGAATTCATTAAAAACTGCAAAGCTTGAAACTTGAGACACTCTCCCTGTTGAAACTGTGTGGTTTTTAGGTGACACTACAAACGTTAGCGTGGGCGCTTATAGTTCGGGTGTGCCATTGATATTTCCCCCCATTTATGCTTGATTTTGTTTGAGAGGAGTGTGAGCAAAATCAATTTAGTTATTTTTTTTATAATTATTGTCAAACAAAAAATCAAGAGTGGCATTTTATTCTTGACAATTAAAAAAAGGTAGTTATTTCAAAATGTCTGTACAAGATTTGTCTACGGTCTAGTTACAAGTTAAAAAAAAATTAATGCCTTATTCTTGCCAGAAATAAAAAAATACATGTTGCAACCTGTGCGACGCTTCACGTTGCATATTATATTAATTATTAATGTGATAATAACTCGAACGCCCGAAACCCAATTAGGAAAATGTAATACCAATACCAAGTGTATGTAAGCATAACCGTCTCCCAGGGCACGTGCACGGAGTCTGCGGAGGGGCGCGTGACATGCGCGTGCGCGGCGGGCTGGGCCGGCGACCGCTGCCAGCGGCCCGCCTGCGTCGACGCCGGCTGCGCGCCGCGCTCCAACAAGATCGGGGGCGGGGACCACGACTACAAACCGCACAGTAAGTACTCACCTCCTGTTCCATCACTATCTGAAGGGACATCAGTACCCTTTGCGTGCTGTATAGGCTTTACAGCGGGGAGTGTTCTGAACAATTATTCGGACTTTTCCGGCTAAATTCCACCATCAAACCACTCGTCGTAAAGCCAGATCACCAACATCACCTTGATGAATGGCATTCTTCCACCGTGCGCTTCACTCGGTACTTATTGCCTCATACAGAGGAACTGTGGAACGAACTCCCTTCGGCAGTATTTGGAACCAGTTATGACAAGGGTACCTTCAAGAAAAGAGCTTTAATTTCCCTAATTGGCCAGCAACGGACCGACCACTCTTCTTGAGTTGCTGGTATTTATGGGCGGTTGTGATTACTTCCTATCAGTTAACCCGCATGCTCGTTTGCCTCCCTTATAAAAAAGGTATACTTTGGAGAAGGGAAGGCGATGTGAGGCGTGAATTTAAAAGATAAAAAGATAAAAGATGTTTATTCAGTAAGAAGGCCGCACAGGCACTTTTACACGTCAAAAATCTACCAGCGCTTCGCAAGAGACCACTACTGAGAAGGAACGCTGCAAGAAAGTCAACAGTCAGTCGTTTTTTTAAATATTACTTATGATATTATACAATTATAAAGCTTAACCTAGCATTATATAAAACAATGAATCTAACATAAAAAAATATAAATAAAATATTCAAGCGTAGATTGAGCAGGAAAATGTGTCAAAATTCAGAATTTTCATAGGAAATTTTCATAAGCAGTAGTAATAAAAAAAAAAAAAAAAATTTACTCACCTATGACAGTGCAAGACAACCTCATATAAAGTTTCGACACATTCTCCAACGGAAACCGGACAATATACAATATTTACATAGACTTTATTATTAAGTGTGTGCACGAGTGTTTTCGTGAACTGTCCTCACTCTTTGTATGTGAGACCAGTGACTCCTTACGATGTTTTTAATATTATTAGGTCTCTGAAGAATACAAATAGTGTAGGATATGATGGAATCTGCACTAAAGTAATAAAAACGGTAGCCCATATTATTGCTCTTCCGCTTAGCCACATAATTAATGTATGAATTGAATTAGGTATCTATCCAGATAAACTAAAGACCGTCATCGTAAAGCCACTGTATAAAAAAGGTAATAAGGAGAACTTATCAAATTATAGACCAGTTGCTCTTGCAACTGTACTTTCTAAAATATTTGAAAAAGTATTTTATGGATCTCTCTATGCTTATCTTGAGAATCACAATCTTCTTGCAAATGAGCAAAAAGGTTTTAGAAAACAAAAAACCATTAATATGGCGATATTTGATTTAATACGTCCCATAATTAGCAACATGGACAAGCGAAAACATGTCTGTGCAGTTTTCATGGACTTGTCAAAGGCTTTTGACTACGTAGACCATAGAATACTAATAAAGAAGCTTAATGACTACGGCATAAGAGGGAATGTACTAGATCTATTTCAGTCATATCTAAGTGAGAGAGAACAGTATACAGAACTAACTCAAATATGTTTACGCACTAAACAACAGATTTCATACAGATCTGAGAAACGAAAGGTTGCGTATGGCGTTCCACAGGGGAGTGTCTTAGGACCGTTATTATTTTTATTATTTATAAATGATTTACCCAAGCATATAAAATACCCCATGATTTTATTTGCTGATGATAGCACTGTTATAATTGAATGTAATAATATTGATGATTATGAAAATGAAATTAATGAAACTATAAGAAAAATAATTACATGGATAGATATTAACAACTTAGTAATAAATTTAGATAAGACGAAACTTGTGCATTTCTTTCAACGTAAATTGCCCTTGCCAATGATTTGTAATTATCAAGGACATACAATTGAATCTGTTACGGTCACTAAATTTTTAGGAGTTCAAATTGACAACAACTTATCTTGGAAGCCTCACACGGAACAAGTTTGTCAAAAATTAAGTCAATATGTATATGTTTTGCGTAGACTTGCCAAAATAGGTAATACTGAAATCGTTTTAATGGCGTACCATGGTTTTGTGGCGTCAACACTACGTTACGGTATTATGTTTTGGGGTAATTCGGCAAACAGAGATACTGTATTTAAGGTCCAAAAGAGATGCGTCAGAGCAATATGTGGTCTAAAACAGACGGATAGTTGTAAGCCGCACTTTATTAATTTTAAAATTCTCACAGTGCCTTGTCTTTTTATATTTGAAACGGCATGCAGTCTTTGTAAAAACGAATTCATTGTTGTTCAAGAAAGTTTGTGATGTCTCCAGTAGAAACCGCCGTTTTAATGAGAATCTGTGTACAACATTCTCCAATACAGCACTTATGCATAAAAGTGTATTCTGTTTAGCAAGTAAGATATATAATAAGTTACCCTTGACATCAAGAAACCTACCAGCAATTAGAATGAAAACTAAATTATTTAACTTACCTACTTGTACAAAAATGTTTTTATTCGATCTCAGATTTTCTGCTCGAAAATTTCGAGGAGTAGGTAATAATGTATATCAATTTTTATTTAATTTTTTATTTTCATGATTAATATTTTATCTTGTAGTATATAGTATGTTTGAGAAATTCTCATGTTTTTGTACGCCATTTGGCAAAACATAGTGTTCCACCAAGAAAAAAAATTCCACCACTATTTTAGTTTTACCTATGTTTACAAATAAACACTTTGACTTTGAAAAAAAAAAAAAAAAAAAGTTATTTAGGTGTTTAGCTTAGTTTAGGCCAGGCATTTTTATCTGTGAGATAGTCGCTGTAAACTTTAGATATCAACGACTTTTTCAAGTAAGTTTATTTAACCCAGCGCCAGGTAATTTATTATAGAAAGGAATGAATTGACCTACAAATGATACATAAACCTTACGGACACGATTTATTTTTCATAATCGGCTTCATGGTCCTATTTTTACATAAAGTAATGCGGTAGTTGTAACTTGAGAATTTGTTGTTCAACATTTATTTGTGTTTTTTCGTTAGAGTTATCGCATTTGCGATATTGTTGTCGAACAAGTTATTCCTTGTAGTTTCGTCAAGTCTGTCTGTTGTTTTATGCGAAACTAATATTGTTATAGTTATAGTGTTGACATTCAGTACCATTGTAGATAATTATGACCGCTGTAAAGTGTCATTTATTTAATTTCTTGCTCTACCTACTTATAAAATGAGAACGAAAACTTTTCTTCACAATAATAATAAATTGAACTGTATCTCAATAACTCTGATGAAATATAAATATCTATTATGCTTACATACATCAATATTTTACATATTGTCACCTCTATCTAAATGAACTATTCAAACTACGTGCGAACTCACACTCGAGCATAGAATAAACAACGGACGATTCTACGAACATTTAAGGCACTTAAATCTCACAAGTAACTTGACCAGTCTGTAGATTGACGCGGAACTCATTAGTCATTACAGACACTCAAGGAAAAAAGGCAAATTATCTCCGATAAAAACCAGATATGTTCGGGGATTCCACCTCGCCGGGTTCTTTACTCTTGGCCCTGACGTCATTATCGCATGTACGTTGCCAGGAGGTTTTTTTTATTAGACACTTTAAATTTTAGGTTAGATATTGAGGTAAAGTAATTTTTTACCCGATTGTAAATGTTATGTGATGGAGGAAAAACCCTCTGGACATTGCTCACGCATCTATTTAACACACTGATGCGGCGCGACGCCTTTAATTTACATTAAGACATCCGAAGTAAATTTTCATTGAAGTTAAAAATTTGTTGGTTTAAAAATAACATCAAGGACGCCTTTAGGATATGTCTT
This sequence comes from Acleris sparsana, assembly GCA_923062465.1. Classification (NCBI taxonomy): domain Eukaryota; kingdom Metazoa; phylum Arthropoda; class Insecta; order Lepidoptera; family Tortricidae; genus Acleris; species Acleris sparsana. The sequence goes on along the minus strand of OV281305.1, from coordinate 7,338,149 downwards.
ATTCAGTCCTATGTCTAAGCCTGAGCTTGAGCAAGACATCATGTAATTACCGTTAGTAATGAGGAAAAGAGTACGTGTCATAATAATCACCGCTGTCTGTGAACGTATACAGTCTAATTTACTGAGGAATTAGCTGTTGGACGGAACTTCGTCTGCGTAGAAGTCGTTATTTCTACTCGTAGGTAAATGTACCCTATGTCCTTCAGGGCTCGAGCTACCTCCATAACAATTTACCCAGTTTTAACAGTTCAGTTGTGAAAACATAACAAATAAACAGACAAAGCTACTTTCACTTTTTTGTTTTTTTTATTATTATAATAATTACAGTTATATTTAACAGCGGGCAAAAACTACACAGAGTTTATCTGCAGCCGATATCACTCAGTTATTTATTACTATTTCTATACCTATTTAATACTACTTATATGTAATCATTATTTAATGAATGCGTGTTGCTTAAACATTTTCGCGACCCACCTAAGTAAGAAGCTTTCATTATGTTAAAGCAACGGGGCGGGGTTTTACATTTTCTGGATACGATGGATTAGTTTGGATGAGCAGGAAGTTACAGTACTACCACTTTCTTGATAGTGATCAAAAATCTTCGTCACGACACGGCCGCCTTTACTGTGATGTTGATAAGAGCTAGCATAGCCTTGATAATACGAAACAATACGGGTAAAGACAATGGAGAATAAGACGTCAATGCATTACGAGGCAGTTAAGCGCAAAGCAAAAATCCAACAGTAGGATTTATTTAATTTTCTAGGCTCGCGCAGTGCAAGTATCCTACTGGTGGATTATGAGCCTCACTTACAACGATTACACAGTGGACATATGTTACAAATAACTACAGGTCACCAAATATTACTGTGAACTATAACCATGCTAACCAGCTCCTCAACCCCTCACACGGAAGATCTATCCTGCATTAGGATTGTTTACAAAACATTGAATTAATTTGTTTTTAATCGTATTAATATTACTTGCAAATATGTCAAAGTCTCGTTAGACTTTGACATATTTGCAAGTAATATCCAATATTCGACAACACTTTATTCAAACTCGTACTAGCCCTGCACAAAATACTATTTTCCTATAGTTAGTTCAAGCTCGGGAAACAGAAATAGGGCGAAAATTCCGCACATTCCTAGAGGGAATATTAAAAGAGACTCTTCCCAACAAATCAGGGCATCAACATTGCCGTTACATATATTAAATAGGTAAACTATATCAGCAACCTCTTTGACGCATGGTGATGCTTACAAAAGTTCAAGTAATTAGCTATACTTCACTTTTAATTTATAGCAGAGGATCTTCATTAAGTTAATTTGTAATCGTTCAATCCTATGCGTATTCTAACCTGCTCCTCACGTTAGCGCAATATATGATTTTCAAGGTCTTAGGACGCGAAAAACAAGCTGAACTACGCATTATAAAACCAAGGGACTTGGCAGCTTAGATTCGATTTCATTAATATGATAATTAAAAATAAGTTTAGAATCGTGGATGACCCCCAATTCCCGCATGCTTGAAACATTTTGAAGAATGCTTTCAACGTATTAGTGGTAGAAATGAGATTAAATTTAAACATTTAGAAGGGTTAAGGTCAAACTTATTGAAATTACAGTAAAGTAAAGCAAAGGTCTTCATATCGTCTGCAAAACAAAGTAGCCTATCAAACTGGAAGCAGTGTTTAATGTCATTAACAAAAATATTGAAAAGGAGCGGTCGTAACAACGACCCCTGGGGAACTCCACTAGGAATGGTCACCCAGCTTGACATATAATTGTTAATGACAACTAACTGACATCGATTTACTATGTAGGACGTGAACCACCTCACGAGGTCACCTCTGATACATTATTATCCAAAAAACATAAAAATAATTCAACTGATTACTTTTTTATTCCGTTTACAAGGAGTTACTAATAAATATAAGGCCGGATAGGGATGTTTCTTTGAAAAATTGCAAGCAAACATTTTTAATCAAACTCAGTGATAAATATAAAATAATACTGTTACCCAATAACGTGTTAATCCACATTTACCAATAAAAAACAATTGTCAAAAGTTTTAATTTTGGCGTAACAGAATTCATTATTTAATTATTTACAACCTTTTACGTCTCGTCTCAAAACTGGAACAAAGAGACGCCGCAGACCGGTCGCGGAGGTCGCAGCGGCCTTACCCTTGAACTGCGCCGACATATCGAGTGCGACCTGCAGTTCCGAAACGTGGGAAAACTGTTGATGCTTCATTTTGAATAATTAATTTTTATAAACAGCTTTTTTTACTTTCATAGCAACTCGCTTATACAAGTAGGTACAATATGAATATGCATGAAGTACAACTTGATTATATATTTTTCCCTAATTACACTTAAAAAGATTTTTTACAGTGGCATTGTCCGACATTTTTTAATAAGAGAGCCAAGCACACGCTAAGCTTGATAGGATCTTATGCAAATTGCAAAAAACTTGATTGCAAAGAGCTCTTAGTTGACGTTCAAAATAATTTTAATGTTTTAATTACTGATCACAAAAAGCACGTTGGAGTTCTTGGCATGACATTGGGACTGCTTTTTGAAAATCAACGAATGAGGCACTGACAAGTACAAGCATTTAACTACACTCAGGAGCAAAAATACCGGTTCAGAGTGCGTTTTTCATACAAACGAGACTATTTTGAAGCCTTCGTTCCTCGCCTGGGGTTGTTTTGAGTGCGGTTTAATGATGGATACTGCGAGGTTCAATACCGGAGGTCAAAAGTTCTTAAGATACCTAACTGATCGCACAATCAGTTAACACCACAGCGGGAGAGTTTGGGTCAGCACTTGGATTTCCTTACATTTTATTGCCATTTTAGATGTTTTTCTGAACATGCTCAATTCCGGCGTTAACCGCAGATTTATTCAGTTGGGTATCCTAGGCACTCTGTAAATCCTGTATCGACGCTCGAGGTATTCATCATCAGATTTCACTAAAAGCATACCCTGGCGAGGAACCAAGGCTTCGAAATAGCCTCTTTAGTATGAAAAACGCACTCTGACTCTGACCCGTTATTTTTGCTCCTGAGTGTAACTGATCTAATTATAAACTCGCAGCCTGGAGTGCAAGTATCTACATAATATTTGTTGCTTTCGAGGGCCTTGATGACTAATGCTTCAGTATAAACAGTAGTTCCTCTACAAACAAAGGTATATCACTCGGCTTGCATGTTTGTGTACTCGATCGTACAAGCCGCGTGCCAACACAAGTAAACTCAACAGGACGGATCGAGCGGCTTTAGCCGGGCCAATGGCCTTTCATTTTTGCTGTCCACAATACCATCGATATAAATATTTAGTTGTATTGTATTGTAATTATTGCATATTTCTTATTCCTTTCTTTTCGAACCTAAAAACATTTAAACCTTAATATACTTACGGGTATGCTGCTTAAATGTTAATCAAGAAAATCGAGCACAAAAAAACAGTTAATCATTAATCAAGTCGTCCTTGGACTTCCCGGCGCTTAAGAAACCACTCCGCATATCGACAGATTCTATCAACGGTGCACCGGTATAATGCATAATTTTAGAGTCTCATTTGCAACAACCACGTGTATAAAAGTAAGATTATAGTTTGTCTTTTCAAGTTTCAACGCATTTTCCTCAAAGGTTCAGGGGATTTCTGAACAACCAATCTGACCAGTTTAGTTGTAACTTTGTTACACAACCCGCTCGAGTACAGTCAACTTCGTAACCAAATCACCTTTGTACTTTGTCTCTTTCACGAGTAAATATGACAAATATCACAAGGTAAATAGAAAAAAAACAAGGATATTCGGAAGTGAATGCTCAGAGCCCGCTTTAAACAAATTGTGAATTATACACTGACCAACAAATAAAATCTCTTACTTACTTACTTATTGATGGATTTTTGAGAAGAAGAGGACTTCATATTCTTCTCCACTTCCAAATCAAGACCTTAGAATCAGGACTCATTTCTAGTAATATATGTGAATTATTGCGCATTATTGTGTTTTCTTTATGTATGTTCAATGATTTTTATAGATAATAAATAATCAGGGTATTTCTGAACCGCTTTGACCGACCCGTTGTGAGTCAACTCAACGGTAAAACCCGGCAAGCGGGTCTCATATTTGTATTTGTACTGTTTGAAGTTAATTTATAAACCGAGAAATAATCTGATTCGAGGAAATACACGGCTTAACTCGAGTTACATGTATTACACCGTAAAGCAATATTGCTTTTGATTCGTTATGGTATTGTTTAAACTCGTTCGCCTTGACTGTCACGTAAATAAGAGCTATTATAACGTAACGTTGATGATACAATAATACCACGTTTTCGTAATCGCCATTTTGCTGTCGTAACTTTGCCCATATATGTATACACGATGACTTGACAACGCAATATCATAGTGTCTAAGAGGTGATTTAATGATACTCAAAAAGCAGGGCAGATGTTAGAATCTTCAGAATGTCTTTAGCTTTTTTGATATACACATGTTTTTTGTTAAACGGGACTAAATCGCGTAAAATAATGATTATTATTATTACCTTGACTTTTTAATCGATGTAGACTCTCCGAGATCTCGTTAGGTAAGCCTTGAAGAATAGTTGCCCAGATCTATATGTAAAAAATATGTGCAGGCGGCAAAAAAGGTTGTCGAATGATAATTATGATAGAGCATTTATTTTATGCCATGCATATACAGTATACAGTCGGACCAGTGAATATCATGCCAGTAGCCAGTAGCAGTTCGTGATCAGTGGTTCAGTCACACCACTACACGCCTGCACCAGTGGCAGCCACTGGTGGTTGGATGCGGCAACCAGTAGCAGCCCCTAGCGGCTAGAATACAATGATCGCCTTTATCGCGGTGGATAAAGTTTCCGTCACTCTCGCACTTATATACTGGTCAGAAAGTGACAGATGTTTTGTCCACGTTTATCCACCTGGATAAACGCGACTATAATAGGCCCGCGGGACGGAAAAACTTCGACAATCCAATATTTAGACGACATAAGCTATGCATAAACTAAGTAGCTAAGCTAATCTATGCTATCCTTTTTTTATGGCATCTTGCCCGATGCATACAGCCAACCTAATAGTTGGGGTCTGAGATGAAGATCGCAATTGCATTGCCGATCCTAAGAACTATGCAGAACGCCTCTATGTTCAATTTTATACGGTGCATTTCATCGTCGCGTGCGTGGGTTTGGACCACACGCTTGAATATATTTTATTTTATGTTAAATTCATTGTTTTATATAATGCTAGGTTAAGCTTTATAATTGTATAATATCATAAGTAGTATTTAATTCTCCGATTGAGACCTACTCCTCTGCTGCCGGGATACCACGTGCACAGCCGGCGCCAATCCGTGAAGCAGCTAGCAAGGTACCATTACCTTTTACCAAAAATAGTGAGTGTGTTCTGGTACGCCAACCGTCAATAGGCGAGCAGTGCCCTAAAGAGCAAAATCCGGCGTTAACTAGAACTACTTGTTCACACGATGAGGGCCACGGTAAAGAGCAGGAACGCCTGCGTAAACCGCTGGATGTGAAGCGCGGTACTGCTGCCCCCGGTACGACATGCCCGCTTGAGGCAGCTGAGAGGCGACGCTATATACATTTATACTACGTCAGAATGGGTACCACGGACAACCAAGTGCGCGCCCACTTAGCAACTATCTGCGATGGAGACGTTTGCTCGGTCGATACGTTAAAGGCGAAAGGCAACTATGCATCTTTCAAATTAAATGTTCCGCAGACATTTGCCGAGCGAGTGTTAGATCCTGCTAATTGGGCGGAAGATATATGTGTTAAATCTTGGAAGCAGAATTTTCGGAACTCACGGAACTTTCGTACCAGTGGACCGCCCCGTGCAGCATCCGACTCAGCTGAGTCCGCCGCGCTCGCAGCCCCCGCCGCTCTCCAAGCGAGCGCAACACAATAGCTACTGCAGCTTATCATCGCGCTCGGCCACTAAACATCGGCAAAGAGTAGACATCATATACCAAAACGTACGAGGACTGAAAACTAAATTGGTAAAGTGGAGAAATAACTTAGAACTAATCGAACATGATGTTATAGCTGTGACGGAAAGCTTTCTGGACACCACGGTTGAGGATGCGGAACTGGCGTATCAGGGGTGGTGCGTTCTAAGACGAGATCGTGGGTCACCATGCGGCGGGGTGTTGCTAGCCGCCCGCTCACACATAGCAATACAACGCCGTCGCGAATTCGAGACCGACAGCGGAGAGGACTTATGGGCGTTGTTAACTATTGATGGACTTAATATTTATGTATGTGTTGTTTACATCAAACCTAGTACGTCCGACAATCACTATATGGACTGGTTTTGTAAAGCTGAATCTGTTAGCAGCCAAGCTAAATTCCCTATAATAATCTTAGGTGACCTAAATTTAAACAGTGCGTCATATAATGTTCTTAGCTATTATAGTTATTTTTTAAGTTTTTGCTGCATGAAATAGAGGAACGAAGTGATTAACGGTAAGGGAGGCATCTTGGACGTAGTCCTGACGCAGGAGTGCGTTGGTGAGGTGAATGTGAGGCGAGCCGAAATGGATCTGGTACCTCCAGACGATTACCACCCCCCCCTAGATATTGACATCTCATTTAGGCCGGCGATAAAACCACGGGCGCAGGATCCGAGTAATATTAGCGAAGATCGCGACTGGAATTTCAAAAATGGCGACTTTTCGCTGCTATACGATCTGTTAAACAACGAAAGCTGGGGGAAGGTACTCAACGAGTCTAACTGTGCTAACAGGGCTACTGACTACTTTTATCAAACGCTGTATTCCCACTTCAACGAATGCATACCGAAAAAACGACGCGCAAAGGGTCGTAGTAAAATCTACCCTGTTTGGTTCACGGGCGATATCATCAGTGACCTTCGACTGAAAAGGAAACTTCACCGCCGGCGGAAGTGCACCGGGGACCGGGATGCCGGTTCTCTATATAACACCCTTCGAAGAGATATTAAGGTTCGTTTGGTCAATGCGTACGACTCTTATGTTAAACGTATTGAGGAAAACATTAAAATAAACCCACGCGACTTTTGGCAACACATAGCCAGTTTGAAATCAAAAGGCGATCTCGCGCAGTCGGTTTCGTATAAAGGTCAAACCCATAGCGGAGTTGGCGCAGCAAACGCATTTTCTGAATATTTTAGTAGCGTCTTCCTTCCAAATAGTCCAACCCTTAATGTTGATTTCTCTAACAATTTACCTAGCGCTGAGAGTACAGCAAACGATAGTGCGAACGTACGCATTGGTCAAATAAGCAGTAGGGAAGTTAGTGAGGCTCTTAAAAACCTAAAGCCCCGCAGCGCTGTTGGGCCAGATGGAGTGCCGCCGTATATCTTGTGCGCTTGTAACGACATTCTCGCTAAACCTTTGTGTCATATTTTTAACATTTCGCTCAAAACAGGTATATACCCATCCCTGTGGAAGCTTTCCCGAGTCACACCTATACCTAAAAGTCAGGACAAAGTTAATGTTGACGGATACCGCCCGATTGCTGTTCTTAACTCAGCGGCGAAAACTTTCGAGATTATCCTACACAAGGAAATATATCGCCAAATTGAACCCTACATCTGCGACGCCCAGCACGCTTTTAGGTCAGGGAGATCAGTTGACACAAACTTGCTAATTCACGTAGATTGCATTAGTAAGTACCTCGATAGCGGTATTCAGGCCGATGTAATTTACCTTGATTTTCGTAAAGCATTTGATACTGTGGATAATGACGTGCTCCTACTTAAACTTAGGGACGTAGGATTCAATTTTGAACTACTCACATTATTCGCAGACTACCTTAGAGATAGGACACAGTATGTTAAATATGGGCCATTTATCTCCTCGTCCTACCATACTCGATCTGGAGTTAGCCAGGGCTCCAGCCTCGGACCGCTACTGTTCCTGATTATGGTGAATGACCTCGTGAGTGACCTCCAGCATGCCAAATGCTTGCTGTACGCGGACGACCTCAAACTGGTCATGGGAATAGAGCGAGAGTCGGATTGCCTGATGTTGCAACAGGACCTAGACCGCGTGCATCGATGGAGCACAGCGAACAAACTTCACTTCAATAACGAAAAATGCCAAATTATGTCATTTACGCGTCGACAATGTCCGGTTAACTTTAGCTATATGATGGAGGGTCAGGCGATAAGCCGTGTAGCCTCTGTTAAAGATCTTGGTGTGAAGTTCGATCGAGAGCTGACATTCCGTGACCATATTGCTCACCTCGCCAGGGAGTCGTATCGGAGGTTGGGTTTTGTGACGAGAAACGTTAGGGACTTTCGCAATTCCGGCGTCATCAAACTTCTCTATACAGCTCTAGTTCGCAGCAAACTAGAGACTAGTAGCTGCGTCTGGAGTCCCAGCGAGGCCAAGTACAAACTCATGCTTGAGAAGGTCCAGAAAGCGTTCTTACGTTTTTTGTACAATAAAATGTATGGGTATTACCCATACATGTACCCGACTAAGTTTTTGCTTGGTGTCCTGGGCTTCAACTCCCTGGAGGTGCGCAGGGGGTGCGAGCGGTTCAGCATTGCGTTTAAGGTCCTGCGTAATAAGATTCAAAGCACCGAACTGCACAATATTCTCAGCCGCATCATCGTGCCTCCCAATAAGTCCCGCCGGCGTGCATGCCTACAGCTGTCGGATGGAGCGGGAGCGCGTGCGACCGCTGCGCGTCGCCACTCACCACTGTGCGACATGATCGCCTCACTTAATGGGCTCCTGCGTACGGATCCCCAAGTGGATATTTTTATTGACCACTGGTCCAGGTTAATGTCCCAAAGTCGGGCGTATTGTGAGATGCGTTGAAAATGATTGTGCGTGAATGTTAGTGAAGAAATGGGTGTTTTAATGTGTGAGAAAGAGTGTGTATGAATGTGGATTAACTGTTTTAGGTATAATAAATGCATGATATAACTATAAAAGTCCACTATAAATATGTTGGCAAGTGTAATTGGTGTAAACCGTTCTTGTTCAATAAATAAATAAATAAATAAATAAATAAATAAATTAAAAAAAAACGACTGACTGTTGAGTTTCTTGCGGCGTTTCTTCTCAGCAGTGGTCTCTTGCGAAGCGCTGGTAGATTTTTGACGTGTAAAAGTGCCCGTGCGGCCTACTTACTGAATAAACATCTTTTATCTTTTATCTTTTTTTACAATAAGACATATTCCATAGTGTTTTCAATCCACTACTGCAATAGAATACAAATACCCTTTATTGAATACGACGCAAAGAAACACGGAACTGCTATACACCAGGCGGTCTTACCGCTAAATAGCTGTCTTACCCAAACAACCTGGGAGAGTTATAGTTATAGCTAAGGACATAAATACATGGATGATAGGTGGCGTTAACTAATTTCTTTAGAAGTAAATCCAAATAAAAACAAGAAATAAGTTACTATTTTAACGTTTAACGTTTTTGTAACGTTGCACGGTTACGTCGATGTACGTAAACTTAAATATTTTTACATCCTATTACTTACAGCCTTGCGGCGAAAAATCGCGGCAGTCAGTACATTTGACTTAATGCTGGCCCTGTACTCTAGAGACCGGTCCGCGTCCTTGGATGACTTTCAAGCCAGCTGTATAATGTCATCCAAAACAGTTTATTTGTTAGTATTGATTGCTTGCATTTATTATAATTAAATTTTATTGAATGGGTTTTAGTATATAATAAACTAGAATTTAACTTAGCCATTACCGTTTTTAAACTAAAACTTGTCAATTGGATCTGCAATTAAAAGTTGTTATCCTTGTGTAGGTATACGAATAAAACATTAAAACAAAAACAACCATAAAACAAATCTTGGGACTATAAGGAAAATAAGATATTATATTATTATAACTCATGATTGCACAATAAAACGCGATACAAAGGCATTTCCAGAATAACTAAGTATAAAGGCAAGCTTATCTCTGTACAGGATCTCTTTCAGACATGGATTTTTTACTGCATTGTATTATATGACGCTTTAGAGGATGGTGGAGAGGGAAGGTGGAAAGAGAAATCCTCAATGAGTCATAGTAGGTCCATTAAGTTTGAATATTGATTTAGATATTTTACAAATATCCTACTAATATTATAAAAGCGCGATGGTTTGTGTGTTGGATTGAATTTAAAATGGAGATAGCTTATACCTTGTATTAACATATACTCCAGCCGGAAATTTTAAGAGTTCGATTTTAATAATAACGATACTCCAAACGTACGCGCGTGAAGTCGCGGGCAACAGCTAATCTTACTAATATTATAAATGCTAAAGTTTGGATGTTTATTACTCAATCACACCAGAATAACTGAACGGATCTGGATAAAATTTGGCACAGAGATAGTCATACATAGTCTGAAACAGGACATAGGCTACTTTTTATCCCGGAAAATGGGACAGTTCCTGAGGGAACAGCGATAAACGACCTATAAAATAAAGTTTAAATAATAGTAGCTTCTTAAAAAAAACTATTTTAAATTTTCCGGGATGTCGATAATATCTGGGATGGTGGGTATCCCGTGTTATTTTCACAAGGTACTGAATACTCAATACTAAATTGTATCATCCATCCATCATCGTGTTAACGGTTTAACACATTCGCATTTTTATTACTTAATAATAGTTGTGTTTATCTTACGTTGTGACACAGATGTTAAAAACAAATAATATAATACTATGAGACATAAAATGCTAATGTCGGAGGAGTGACCAGTCCGTCGCTTCGCTCTGACCGACTCACGCGCAGCGCGCACACGATGTCGAGAGCGCGCGAAAAATAATATGATTTAAAAAAAAAACAAGTTTTGTGTCTGCATTCTTGCGAAATATATGCATGGATTTTAAATATTTGATTCAATTTTTTAATTATTATTGGTCTAAAAGTGTTATTTACGTTTTGTTAAATGTGTGACATTGTGATTGTTTAAAATGGATAGAATTAGAAAGAGACTACTTGATAATGGTTCGTAGAGTTTTAAATTAATTAATAAATTAAACCATATTCTCTCGGCTCGCTCCACAATGCAAATCAACGTTTCGCGGTTGCCTTAAGAGGATTGTGAACCTGTAATTTCTATACAAAATACGGTTACGTTTCTTTCCCGTTATACCTAGTCCGATTTTTACCCACGACGGTACGGAGACCGTATGTTTGTTCATTGTTAGTGCAAACCAATGGTGCCATTTATCTCCAAAACTACTAGTCCGATTGTGATGCGGTTTTCAGTGATGGGTTAGTTTTTTTTTATTTTTTATTTATAGATATTATAAAAAACTAGGTCTGTATGTTTTTCTTTTCAATAAAATATTTCTTGGAAAGAAAACAAATAAAAAAAAGAAAACGAAAACGTTCAATCCTAGTTTTCCATAATAGCTACAACAAATTAAAAATCGTGGAAATCTGACTTTATTAAGGGGGTGAGAAACGTTATCGCCCGGAGCTAAATTTGTAAGGTTTTTTTTCAGCTCCGGGATTAAAGGGTCGCTTCACAATCCTCTTAATGTACGTAAAATCGAAAAGTAAGGCGACACCTCGTGGATTAAAAATACTATAACTTACGAAATAAGCCGAAAATCATAATTGTAGGTAAGCGAAATCAAAGCTCTTTCTATATTCTGTCAAAAAGAAATACCTATGTTGGGACAAGCTTTTGCTGCCGACCGTACTGCTTATCAAGACCAAACTATTGAGTCCTAACACGGTAGGTCTACGTTAAGAATAGCGGAGATCCCGTCGCCACCTTCCGACTCCATCATCAGATCGCCTCTTAGATACCATAATATTGCATTGTCATCGGGTTTACATTTGTGGTCCAAATTTCAGCCCATTCCGTTAACGGGAAGTGGGGCAAGATAAATAAAAGCTTTTAACAATAGCCTTTGTCTTTTATACATCACTGTGACAAGGCTTAAAGCGATTATCCATAAAGTCAGTGCATCATAAATAACTACACTACAACGTTGTAGCTTTACGTTACGTTACGTTACGAATTAGCCAAAGGCGCTTAAGCGATAACGAACATCACGCCCTAGCCAAGCAAACGCTGCTAACGTGTTGTTTTGTGTACACTCGAAATGTATGGAGTTGATTAAGCGGTCAACGCAAACTGTCATTTCATTACATTAGTTCACGTCAATCCAATTTGACAAAAGTTGTAAACAAATCAGTACTGTTTGACACATAACCTCAATATTTCTGCAAACGAGTTTTGATTTAAAAAACGTATAGTTGAAAAGTAAAAATCAAGCGTGTTCATCGTTAAATATGCCTCACGCGATGTCCAAAAGTACGTGATTATGGTGTAATAATGGTAAATAGGGCCGTTTGGTTTTGATTACATTTTTTTTCATTTCTATTGACGCCGAATTTATATTTGTCGATTTTGCGTCTTGACTAGAACTGTGTGTGATCGATGAGAGCGAATATTCGTGCCTGAGTCTTGGATGTTTTCTGTACATTTAAGTATGTATTTCTCTATACATACTTAAATGTCTTTGGCCGATGGGGTCAGAAGGTTCTGCAGTGGCGTCCGCGGACCGGAAGACGAGCTGAAGGTAGGCCTCCAACAAGATGGAGTGACGACCTCGTCAGGATCGCGGGACCGCGGTGGATGCAAAAAGCACAAGACCGGTCTGAGTGGAAAGCCTTGGGGGAGGCCTATGTCCAGCAGTGGACGTCTTTCGGCTGACATGATGATTTCTCTATACATATTAGTATGTTTATCGTTGTCGAGTACCCATAGTACAAGCTTAGAGCTTAGTTTGCGACTAGGTCAACTTGTGTGAGATTGACCCTTGGTATTCATTTAAAACTTATTCTTGGGGTCTCACTTTCTGGATTTGTATGGTGTTTAAACTATACCTCTCGCCCCTAAAGTACATACACTAAGTGTTGTTTCTTAACTTTGTGCAACTTTGACCATTAAAATGGCCATACAATTTGTTTTTATGTTCATAATTTATATGCAAATGTTAACTGTCTAACAAGTGACGTAATAAGTCGCTCGTTATTTCTCGGGTCACGGCTGCTCATTAGCTGTTTTCGTAGTCATAGGCATCTTTTTGTATGGATAGGAGAGCAATAAGCATTAAGTTGATTAGGCATTAAGTCCGCCACATGTACTTGTTTTTGTGCTATAAAGGTTAAATATTTACATAGTATAAAACAGAGTCGCTCCCCGCCGTCTCTCCCTCTGTATGAACGCATAGATCATTTAAACTACTCAATGGATTTTAAAGAGGAAGGTTTTCATGTATAATATTTATTTAACGATGGTCAATTAAAAGAAAAGAAAATTATCCATTTACAGTCTTGCCCTTTAGACCGCCTTACGTCAAATATAAAATGTGTCACTCGCACGCCAGACATGTCTGCATGTTTGCTACTATGCAAATTACAACTTAATTGATATGCTTTTCTTGCTTTGGTTGTTTCCAGCAGTTGTCTTGTCTTCCTCGGGGAAGAGAACTTACTAAATTACCGTCTTTATCATAAAACTAGAAGGCGAAGAATTAGTTTCCCGCTACTCGCCCTGTTTTAACCCCTTAGGGTTGAATTTCCAAAAATCCTATCTTAGTGTTCACTTACATCATGAAAGGAACCCCTGCACCAAATTTCAAGATTCTAGGTTCAGTAGTTTCGGCTGTGCGTGGATATATAAGTTAGTGAGTCAGTAGTTCAGTACCCTCACCATGAGTTATCGGTCTCGGTAGCAATTCGAATGCTCTGTCCCTCGCACTCTAATAAGAATACTGCGAGGACTGCGAGGGCCAAAGCATTTGACTCGCTAGCGAGTACGTTTATTGTAACTCATGGTAAGGGTACTGGTTTGCCTTATATATATATAATAACGTCTTTGAAACGACAATGACTGCACTGTCATGCACTCCATTCAAAAGTCATGCGTTAAAGTACAAACTCATTCCAATAATAATATTGGCTATGCGCCAGCAAAGTTTACTGTGACAATGCATTTCGTTTATACTTATAGGTAACGTACGCGCGCCTTAAATTGCAAATGTAATAGTTTGTTTGTTTGTCCTTCTTTGGCACCGTAACAGAGAAACGATTACTCAGATATCGGTGTTCCAAAAATGCGTATAAGTAGGGTAGGCTTCCTTAAAAAAAAAAAAAATTAATTCGATCTCTGATCGAATCAGCGCGAGCTCAACTAACACTTGACCATTTTTTTGTATTTGCTTTTTTCTTCAGGGTTTGTACAATCAAAGAATTAAATTTGTGACCCACCTTGGTTTTAAGTCAATCTGATATTCTACAGTCAATAATGTTGAGTTTCCTATCAATTACAAATTACCTGGCATCTCTAACGACAATGACATCTTCAAGCAGATTTTCTTTGAAATGGGTAGCAAATCAACGTCCGTGACCGTACCTAGAATCATACCAAATTTGACGCTTGTATGTTTTACCGTTTTTACGATACAACCAAAATAAAAAACCTTAACTCTCAGTGCGTTTGCGGCGGAATCTTTGTAAATAAGCGGTATTAAATCCCTAATCCTTCGTGTGTACCTACAGTCAACAGCATAAATAAGTGATGAGGTGTTTGAAATTTCTTACAAATTTGTGAAACAATTGAATCGACAAAGTACATGAATGATCACTTATTTACCCTGTTGACTGTACCTCCGCTTTAGCCTCGGCACACTTCGCACTTTAGACACGATTCAATAGCTTATCCTTAAAGAATATGATGTGGTGACAAGTGGAATAATAATAAATAAGTGTTATTAATATTCTCAAGCGGCAATAATATATTCTATATATTTTGTGGTTAAGCTGGTTATCGTTGTTAGGGAAAAACTGTATGTTGACCTTACTTACTTAGTAATAGTGACATCAAGATTATAGTCAGTGATTGACGGAATAAATCGTCTTTTAATGAGTTGTCATTTGATGTGAGGTAACGAGATATTAATTGCTGTCGTGACGACTTCCTAATGCCGGCGCGTCTCTTTACCGACCCTTACTGAAACTGTAGCTGCTTCACCACTAATGACCTTCGGCTGAAGTTTTTTGCGGCGCTTCTTCGCAATAAAACTCTTGTCCGAAGCGCTGGTAGATTCACTCTTTATTACCGACTTGTAAAAGAGCATTCATGTGGCCAATTTACTCAATAGATTTAGTATTTTAATTTGAACTACATATTAAACTAACTGTCTTCTTTTGATGCATTTTTATGGTTCCGTAGTTAATCGAGGAAATCGATATAGTTTAGGCATCTCCGTCGTCGGTCCATCAAGACTACTACCAGTAGGAAAATATGACCGTACTTCTATAAAAATATGTTTTCATTTTTTGAAAAGGGGAGCGGTTTAAAAAGTAAAAAGCTACTTACTCAAGACAAATTATCTATAGAAATATAAATGAATGTTAGTATTTTTATCCTCAATGTGTACCATTGATCCGATTGTGATCAAAATTTGGAGGGTTCTTCTATGTATGCCCGCGATGGTTCCTCGACCAAGATCTATGGAAATGAACACTTTTTTACTTAACGTGGCATTGCAACGCAAGCCTGGTGCAGCTAGTTTGAGATAAAATTCGTACCTCTTACCTTCCCTCAAAAACGAAACTTAAATAGAATATTACTAAGATCAAAATTGCTCAAAGTATTCTCTAAATACTCTTACTTCTCCCCAGAGCGACCAAAAACCCCATACTGCGTCGCCGGCGACTGCAAGTCCGGCGGGAGCTGTATTGCGACGGCGGTGGGCGCGCGGTGCGTGTGCGCCGGCCCGTACGGCGGTCCGTTCTGCACGCACTACGTGGGCTACGAGCACGCCTGCGACGACGCGCGCTGTGCAAAGCCGGCCGTGTGCGTGTGGAGGCCTACAGGTGAGGTTTCATCGTCTATACAAAGACGTCAACTGTTGGACATAACCCTTCAGACGGCCTTTCGGTCACCTACCAATGTAAAATGTTATTTGTTATTGACGCGTTCAGTGCGGTCGGATTAATTATTAAACCGATTCCGACACCGACTGTCACCGATTTAATGTAAACGCGCAATCGGGTCGGCTCGGCTACTGTCTTGTACCCAATTCATTAGTCCCATATTTCATTTGTTCTTTGAGCAAAGTTTAATTGTGATATAATGTCAAAGCAGCAGTTTCCAGATAATGTTGTATTTATTCCAGTTAGACAACCGGTGATATTTTTTATAGTTGTTTGTGGAAGTAATTGAGTCCAGTTATGAATAGTTGGTTTATTTCCAGACGACACGGGCAGCGAGGGGCAGGTGTTCTGCGCGTGCCCGGCGGGCGCGGACTGCGCGGGCGGCGGCGCGGGCGGCGCGTGGGCGGGCGCCGCGGCCGCGGGCGTGCTGCTGGCGCTGGCCGTGCTCGCCGCGCTGCTGCTGCTGCGCCGGCGCAGGCGGTCAGTCTTGCTACACGTTACACTTCACTGCAAGAGAGAAGCTTCGAGAGGCACACCCTCATCATCATCACCAGCCTACATCCCATGACATGTCCCTGAGCTGGGTCTTGAGTTTCTTGTTTCCCACCGCTCCCAGCCACTTATCGTATGTCATCGCTCAACCTAGCTGGAGGGTGTCCTACTTTACGTTGGTCAGGCAGTGGTCTCCACTCCAGAACACGTTCCCTAGCGGGTGTCGGTTCTTTTTTTTTTTTTATGGTATAGTAGGCAAACGAGCAGACGGATCGCCTGATGGAAAGCGATTACCGTCACCCATAGACACCTGCGACAGATTTAAAAAAAACTTTTTTTCTTAGCAAACCAATGTGTGTGTGTGTGTGTGAGTTCCATTTCCACTTCAGCTCGCTCATCCTTTGGGCTAATATTTCAAACAACGCAATTGTTTGATTAGCTCTCTGTCGGATCACCTATTTTCATTAAATTGCTGCGGAAGAGAGAGACACCCCCAAACTATGAGTGCCCTCGTTGATCCAAATATCTCGAGTAAAATGAAGGTTTTTCCTTTGCATTGGTTAGCAATCTATTATTTAGGTTTTCGTATGTATTCAGACTAATCTTTGTTCTGTGGTGTGAAGTTTTCTCTCTGTGAAGTTTGTCTGATTAATTCTTATTCATAAACGCACAATAACTAAAGTATGCTTTAAATATAATTGGTACACTTATCTTTCATAGTGACATTTGTATTTAACAAAATGAGATAAAGAATATTTTTGACTAAAATACGTTTGTTGTACGGTCACGGAAGTTAATTTGCTACCCATTTCAAAGCAAATCTGCTTAAAGATGTCATTGTCATTAGAGATGCCAAGTCATTTGTAATTGATAGGAAACTCAACCTTATCGCTGTAGAGTGTCAGATTGACTTTGGAACTAAGGTGGGTGACATATTTGATTCCTTGACTGCACGTTAATGAATGAGGGAGTGACTTCAATTTTTAACATTGTCAAACAACGCAATACTAATTGCATATTTTTTTCAGCGGTGCGTTTGACCACCTGCGTCTCTCCGACAACGTGGAGATAAACAACCCGATGTACTTGGCGGACGACGAGCCGCCGCGCGGAGACCTGCTGCCGCCGCAGAGAGAGGTCAGTGTCAATGCTTTGGCAGTATGCTTGCGGTGAAACGCGGAATCTGCAAACGTTGCTACGCATCTAACAACGCACAGCGTTCATGCCGTACGCGTGCTTTTGATTCTGTTAATAATAATAATGTGTATGCACCACTGTATTCTTTATTGGTTAAATTAATTAATTTTGAATTTGAAGAAGGTCTCTGCGGAAGTCCACCAGTGGTCGTGCGTTTTTAGCCTAGTGGCAGTGCAGTGTAAATAATCTTAAAAATGCATTGAATCAAACCACTCGAAATGTAAAATAAACAGAACTGATGTCCTCTAGCACAATATCAACGAAGTTCATGCAAAATTACACACGATTAACTTTATAAACATGCTCGTCAAATAAGAGCCTGATTTTTCTATTGCCTATTATATCAGTAATTCATTTTACATGTCAGTTATCACAATACTGCTTTTTCTACAGAACGGTGGCAACCATTTTGCAAATCCCGTGTACGAGAGCATGTACGCGCCAGCCCCGAACCCTGCTGAGGAACAGAACCTACTCGCCGAGGCCTCCGACAGCTCGCCTGCGGAGCGCGCCGCGTTACTTTAGACTAGTGACCTGAGGGAGACAATGATCATTCTTACTGACGATTCAATATCCAGGCAGTTTATGGCTTGTGTTCACTATAATCTACATTCTATTTAGTGTTTCAACCTTTACGCGAGTCACCACAGAACTCTGCCCCGCAATTGCGGGGCTCCTACTTTTCTAAGGTGCAATTTTGAACCTTAATTTCTAGTTAACGTGAATTCGTTTTTCAAGTTTTGCGTCTAAACCCCTGTAAGAGTCTGTAAGTTTTTTTGGACAATTATGACTTTTTATTTTGGCCGCTGAAGCCTGGATGATACACATATTGCATCTTTGATGACGTTATTGTTAAATAAACAATTCAAATTATTAACTTTATATTCGTAGTGATTCTTATCACTGTTTAAAAAACAATGAATTGACAAGGAAATATAAGCCTAAAAAAGTAACCAGTAATTAGGTTACGTACATTTGACAGACGTCACAGCAGCGACATCTATTCAATTGACTCTGACATTTATTGTGAAGCTCAGTGCTGCCCACTGCTATACGCATTTCTGACTATCAAATAACACTTTGGATATATAAACTATGACCAAATAATTAGGTTAGGAAATTGTAATGTAAGTGTAACGCATCACAGACGTAATTGAGCATTTAGTTTATGTTTAATTTAATTACTTATTTTTTTAATTAAATAATGCACACGTAACTACCAGCAGAATCACTGAACTGACCACTAGTGAGCCTTATTGTATGGTGACAAAAATCACAAATGGTCAGATAACTGTGTCGAGTACTACTGTTTAGTGTAGTTATATTATATTAGCATGTACAGTGGTGGTGACATAATTAGGAACGCTTGCGTTTTTCCCATACAATTGCCTACAGAATGACTTTTCAATTTTGACAACCAATCAAATAGTTCTTAACTAATTTACAATACTGAACCTGGTATTAATATTTTTAATTATTATATCAGACGTTATTTGTTTTGGCTTTTGGTTGCGACAAGTTAATTTAGCACTAAGCTTACAGGCAAGGTAAAACTTAACACCAAGTCACGACAGCCTGCTTATAAGCTGTGTAGCTTTTAAGCACGCGAACTATTCTGGTTAGTGAATAACTTAGATTTAAGTGAATTATTATATGTAAATTTATGTGATGTATTTAAATGTACATAAACCACTCTTGCCTACGTCACTTTAATTTAGTACAATTTTTAGATTAGTAGTCGGGAATTCGCTGGCACAAAATAGTTTAGTTAATTTTACGCGGTTGAAAATACTCAATTTATTTATTTGAGTTTTTAACGAATTGATTGGGTGTTTCTCCCTTTTGGAGTATTTTGTGTGATAATTGATAGCTCAATCACGGAATCCTTTATAAATATTGAATCTCAATGTTAAAAATTACGCCATCTTTGTAATTTATATGGGACTGTCTTTTTATTTTATACTTTTTATGAAATATTTACAAAATTATATTACTTTGTAGTACTCATGTTTATATTTTATTTTTCATCAAACATATTAATCCTTACTAAGTAATTAGTCAAATACACGTAAATCAAGAAACGTATATTTTACATAAATTATTATTTTTATTTTCTTGTCTCAAGTATTAAAGCAATCGAACAAATTTATTTAGGAAATAAGTAATGATAGTTCGTCGTGCCATATCAAGTAAATATCGTTTTTCTACACAATTTTACGCGTATATTTTTGAACATTTTATTTTTGTAATCAAAATGTATTTATTTACGGCCAGTGTTATTGTCGTTTTTCTAAAGGTTTTGATTGTTAAATATCGGTTAGTGTTAGTTTTGTGATAATTTAGCAGCTATAAATTGATATTATATCCATTTGCATCGTGACACGCAATTACGAGCTTATTGTAACTGTAAATTAAATGTGTAGTACTTATTGTAACACTAGGAGACATCCGGAGTTCCGTTTAGGGAGTCGACATGTTGGGGTACGTAATAAACTTCCTATGTATCTAGGTACGTAATTGTTTTACAGTAGACTCAGTAAAAATCAATGTTAATTTTTAATATTATTTGTCTTTTTGAGTTTAGAATGTAGGCATAAAGAGAACAAAGTTTTTCTGTCTTGAAAACTGTAATTGACAAAACTCTGCAATGACTTTTATTATAGTTAAAGTGCCAAGATTATAGTTGATTTTAAAAGGCCCCAATAGTTAATACTTACTCTTATTCGAACAAGCAATGGCCAAAACTTATATTTTTTTAATAAGTACGTTTAAGTTGTATGTACAAGTCTATGTGAAAAATAAAAAGATTTCAATGACATTGCATTTTATTTATTTACATAGTGATTTTACATTATAGCATGGAAGGTTTCGCACAGCAAAACAGTTTTTAACACCATTAAAAACACATTGCTTCAATATAATCCAGTGTTGAAGTTTTTTACACTCAAGTTGTTCATCTTATTTCCACTATACTTAGTCGCAGAATTTTAAAGCGGACGCTCACTCGCCATTGTTGTTTGTGTCATAAATGTCATAATTGACAACTTTTCTTTCGAAAATCGTACGTTTTTTAAGTTTTACATTTGTAGAAGCCAAGTTCTAGTAGAAGTCGTCAAAGTTGACAGTCTTGTTGGCCTGGTTCTTCACTTGGTCCTGCGAGAGGTACATCTCCGCGATCTGCTGCGCCGACGTCGCCTGCTCCGGAGTCTTGTCGTCGCGGACCCGGATGAATCTGTCAAGTTATAAACATATTATACATGTTATTTCAAGTGCAGTAGAGTCGAGACAACAGACATACAGGAATAGTATTTAAATAATACATAAATAAAAATTACCCATAGGAGACAATAGAACTTATCAGAAAAAAAGAAAAAGAAAAAAAAACGGGACAATTTCACACAAATTGACCTAGCGCCAAACAGAAAGGTGCTCACTAATACCGAAGATAAACGAACGTAAAAATCAATTCTAATACAAACCTTGTCGTGTTACGCGTAAGGTAGAATATGAAATGACAGTTAAACTCGTGCTTTCTCGCTCATGGGATTCAGGAACAAATACTCGCGCTCATCACACAAATATCTGCCCGTACCGGGGATCGAACCCGGGACTGCTAGCTTTGTAGGCAGGGTCACTACTGTCTAGGCTACCGCGTCGTCAACCACCATACCTTAACACCATGTCATATTACCATATTGGCCTGATTTGAGTTCGTACTTTTTGATATGGCCGGTTAACCGGTCTATGATATCGAATAAGAGTTCTTTCGTTATTAAGAAACTTAATTTTAAAATAGCTTATTGATTATCAATGAGATTCAAAAATAGACCTTTTTAAACTGGATTGTCAAGTGTTTTTTTTAAATAGATTTTATGATGACAAGGGCAGGTACGTTATGAACAGTGTGTGTGACCTGGGGAACCGCAGCGACACGCCGCGCTCGGGGTCGACGAGCCCGCGGGCGGCGCGGTGCGCGGGCGACAGCGACAGGTCGGCGCAGCGCACCTCCCACACGCGCGCCGGCGCGAACCACAGGTCCGGCGCGTGCGCGCTGTCGAACCTGCCCGCCACCACACATAACACTATTATGCTTTTCACCTAATGTTACACTTCAAAAGTATTGTTAAGATCTTCAGATAAAATTGCGGGCTAGTATAGCTTATAAATTCGTCGTTTCTACAATAGGGAATATGCATCGATTTTTAAATCGCATTTCTCAACAATATATATTTTTCTGTATTACTGTGTTCTGGCAAATAAATATGATTTGATTTGATTTGATTTGATTTGATTTGATTTGAATATATCAGAATACCGTAAAAGAGATCATCAAAAGTGAAATTAAAATGTAAATCGGTCAAGAAATACGGATGATACAAGCATTTTAAACTGCTAATTAGACAGAGAGATCCGATTTGGACCATATAAACTCCATGTTAAATTCTGTTTATGAAATAGATGGGAACAAATCTTTGTTGGCTTTTATCTTGGTTATTTTCATAGCTATTGAAAAAGGATTTCTGTCAACTGTTTGTTAGATGAATTAGCTCACATTGAAGCCGTGAAATAAAGTCATGAATATTCCCTATTACCCAGTTAAGTAATAATAGTACATTGTGCATCAAGGGTAGTATAAAGGGAATTACTAACGGGAGTGTTAGAAGCCCGACGCCGAAGGCGGGCTTTTAATGACTCGAGTTAGTAATCCCCTTACTGCCTGTGATACACACAATGGTTTTCATCACATTTGCGAGGAAAAAAACAAAGAGAAAACACTTTAACTCTGCAAAATATAAAGAAATAACTTTTGACGAACGGGAACGTAAATGGAAACGATATTTTTTTTGTGACCTCTACCGCAGATAATAACTGCGTTTAGTTTCGACCTGGATTCGAGCCAGATTTAGCCAATTTGATAAAAATGTATAATTACTAAAATTAATGATAAATGTTGATATAAACTTGAAATAGGAATAAAAATAATGAAGTTTAATGAAGCGTATAGGTTTTGTGTAATGTAAGTTAGTCTATAGCTAATTTTTAAAGATGAAATTAGAAACCGATTTAATTTTTGGCTGAAAATTAAACCTCCTTAGTCAGAAATGATGTACGAAAGAGTTACAAATTTTAAAAAGAAAGTCATTACTCCCTAGGGATGACAAACTCGCCATAATTCCCGCGGGAACAATTTAGGCCATTGTCCTTCTGTATACAGGCATAACACCATTTACGAGCAAGTGTGATGAAAATAAAATTAGAATCTGTCTTATAAGAGATCGTCCGACATCATGGATAAAATTTACATCGCATATTTTTATGATCATACTTAACCTCCCGAGGGAAGCAAGAGTCGAGTGTGTTCGGTAGAAACCGAATCTTTTTACCATCTGTTCAGATCAGGTTATTCCCATCTGTTACCACCGGTAACTACTGGGAATAAAAATTCCCAACTGTTACCACTAACTACTGGGATTTTTCTTCCCAGTAGTACCAAATTGGTGGTAACAGGTGGGAATAACCCTTCAGATCTTAATAGTTGACACCAACATTTTGCATCGTCATCGGGTTTAACCTACCTGTAATAATTCCTAGGCGCCTCAATAATATGTTCCTCCAGCTCCTTGGTGAGCGTCTGCAGGTCCTCGTCGGAGAAGCCGGTGCCGATCTTGCAGAGCGCCTGGTACTCCTCGCTGGCGGCGTCGTAGCACGCCAGCAGGAACCCGCCGCACGCGCCGCGCCGCTTGCCGCGCCCGTGGTAGCCGCCGATCACGACCACGTCGAGCGTGTCGCCTACGCCTTCTAGGTAGTCTTTTTTTAGCTGGGGGGTAAATTTTTAGTTAGTGTTAAAGTTTAACGTGTGAATGTCTATGGCATCGTAGCTCCCAAACGGATAGACTGATTTACTGGCGGATTTTTAGGGTACCGTACCCAAAGAGTAATAACGGCTCCCTATTAGTAAGACTCCCTGTCGGTCTGTCTGTCTGTCTGTCACCAGGCTGTATCTCATGAACCGTGATAGCTAGACAGTTGAAATTTTCACAAATGATGTATTTCTGTTGCCGCTATAACAACAAATACTAAAAACCGATTAAAATAAATATTTCAGGAGGGCTCCCAAACAAGAAACGTTGTTTTTTAGCGATTTTTGTCGATTTTAATAACGTCAACAGGTAGACGCTTGTAATATTCACAGAATATTTAGTTATATTTTCACTTTGAAAAATTATAATAGAATTAATATTTTTAGGGGCTCCCATACAACAAACGTGATTTATCATTTATTATAGACAATTGTACGAAACCCATTTGTGCGCCAATCCGACTCGCACTTGGCCGGTTTTTTTCAATGCAGCTAGCTCAATTGGGATGGTTCTAAGCTACGTTTCATTAAAATCTGTTGGGCCGTTTGAGAGATATCAATCAGCACTAAAAGGAGCCGCCATTATATCTGGAATTTGTATAGTTTAAATAGTTATTATGTATTCAGATTAAACTTTTTGTTAAGACTGAACTTGAAATTTAGAATTTTAAAGGTCAATGTACGAAATTCTTCGTCGTCCTTATCTACGCGTAAAAATAGGGGGCAGGAAGACTTTTTGCCTCCATTTTAAATGATTAAATGAATAAAGGAATAAATATCAGGGGACAATCAATGTAACCAAACTAAGTTAACCTATGCTCTAGGCCTATGATGCTAGGCTTTTACTATGGGTAATAGACAACGATAAACTTATTTAAAGATCGAACACTCTATACTGGAACACTTAGTAAAGGGTCAGGTACCTTAAGCCAGTTGTGGCTGCGGCGAGCGATGTCGTACCGCGCGTGATCGCCCTCCAGGGTCTTGACCATCAGCCCCTCGCAGGAGCCCTTCACGGAATCATCCAGGAACTGCTGGACCTCGTCCATCGAGCTGCAGTCTTTAGACGTCGCGAACTGCCATTCACCTGAAAATAAAAAATATATGTTAAGGCCAACGAGCAAATGGTTCACCTGATTATAAGTGGCCCATAGATATTTTGAATCTTAAGTTCAGGTCCTGGATCACTCTTCATGGACCTACCTTCGACCTCGTTGAACGTGTCCTTGAGCAGCTGGCGGTGCTCCTCGAGCGGCCGGTGCACCAGCGCGCGCCCGTTCAGGTACAGCACGTCGAACACGAACACGCACACCTGCACCAGGATCACACTCCATGGACCTACCTTCGACCTCGTTGAACTGGTCCCTGAGCAGCTGGCGGCGCTCCTCGAGCGGCCGGCGTACTAGCGCGCGCCCGTTCAGGTACAGCAGGTCGAAAACGAACACGCACACCTGCACCTTGATCTCCGCCGCCGCTGCGTCCTTGCGCTTGCGCGTCGACAGGATCTGACACAACAGTAAAAGGCATGGTGACTGACAGGCCATAGTTTTATAAAGCTTCACAATTCAGCTTTATAGAGATTTTTATGAAGTAATTTTGGGAAATTGGTGAGGATCGCGGGATTAGCAAGTGTTAAGCAAGAAGAAACTTAGTCAATAGTTCACCTGGAATGGCAATATCTGCTTGTTGACAGTGTCGTAGGCGACGGCTTCGCAGTCCAGCACGCAGCTGGACACGCCGGGCTTGAGCAGCGCCGGCAGCCGTTGCAGGATGTCGGGGTATTTGCTGGAACACACAGACGTGTCACCACTGATGCTTAGCTATTCCTTAGGGTGGTATTCCACCTGTCCAATATCTTTGTCCAATGTGCATTTGTATGTATTACTATATGAATCTTAGTTCTAACCACTCTCGAGTTCCTAATTCAAATAGTTTTTTATGGACCACCGTCGTCGGTCCACAAAAAGAAGGGAGGTTTCTTCAGCGATTTTGTAACGTTTTCCTTGGAGTTATTACATCTAGCTGAATCCCCTCGGATGTGCACATTGTCTGAAGACGTTTTTCCTTTCCCCTAAGAGCATCAAGTAACGAACTTATATATTTAAATGTTCAACCTGCGTGGTCATGCAGTGTATTTTTTTGTGTTTTTTTTTTAAAGTAAACCTTAAACCCCTAGGCTACCGTTCGTCTCGAGCCCCATACCTTGTGTTGTTCTCCTGGTTCCGGCTGAAGATGGAAGCCTTGGCCAGGTCAGGAGCGTCGGAGTCAGCCTCCGCGCTGGGCACGTGGATCTGGGCCCGCTCGCCGTCATACTTGTACTCGCACGTGAACCGAGTTCCTTCGAACCTGAAGATATGATCATTTTTAGGGGTCCTTACCGTATTAGTAGGCCTCCGCTGTCCGTCCGTCTGTTCTAAGTAAGTTCTAAGTAATAGTGGTTTGTTTGTTTTCAGACTACTTATGTGTTTAGCAAGGGTCCATATTGTCTCATGTAATTATTTTTACCCATAACGTATTATTTTCAGCAACTTACTTTTTCAGGATTTTTATAAATCAAACCTAACCTAACCTAGTCTTACAATGAATATTTCAGAACTTCAGAAAAGTTTACGGTTCCAGCGGTATACAATTTTTATTTTCGGAGTTCCAATAATCGGAGTTGCAGTTTTATATGAACCGTGGCGCACCGGTTTAGTACTTATATTAATTTTAAGTTTATTGTTATGTACAATATGTTGGTCTGTAAACTGTAATTCTATGGAACTTGCTAACTATGTAAACAAGCCGCCATACTAAAATTGACATTAGATGTCAATTTCAATATATCGTTTGTTTACATAGTTAGCAAGTTCCATAGAATTACAGTTTAAGGTAGGTAATTGTAAATATGGGCCTTGATATGTGAAATAAAGTAATTCAATTCTACTCTAAAAAGGCGGCTTTCCTAACAAATCTTTTTTAATCAAAAAAGTGAAAAAGTAAGGGGTTAAGTCAAATGCAGGGAACGTTAACGGTAAAGCATAGAAAAGCTCGTACGATTATAGATTAAAACTCTAAAGAAAAACAACAAACTCGCGCCCGCACGCCAGCGTGTGTGTGTGCGTCTCTATCCGTGGTACCGTAGCTCTTAAAAGCATAAACCGATATGGATGAGGTTTTTTTATTTGAAAGCAGTATCTCCATTATATCGCGGGGGTTTTATCTATCTTATAATTATTTTGGAAGTCTTAAGACTAAGCCCGTATGAATAAACTGATCTCAACTCTAATGCTCGTCTCGAGATGCGTCAAAAATGAGAGTGTTCTATGGTTTGGCGTTCACTTTGACGTATCTTGTGACGCGCCTCACAGTTGAGTTTATACTTAATTATTAATACGGCCCTTAACCTTTCTCCTTCACGTCTCGTCTCCTTCTAGTCCTGTCTTGTTTAAGGTTAAAAATGAGTGAACACTGATCCCAATTGGCCCCAAATATACCATTCAAAACCTTACCTGTTAAGCACTTCATGCACGCCCTTGGTGGGGTGCGCCAGCATGGGCTTCAGCGGGATGCCCGGGGTGAGCCGGCAGTGGTCCGGCAGCGCCTTGACGCCGTGCGTGAGGAGCACCGGGATGATCAGCTCGTAGTTGGGGCACTCGCAGTATGTCGTCTTGATTATCAGCGCAACTTCGTCGACTATGGCCTAAGGATGAGACCATGTGTTTTACTAGACTGCGGCGAATGAGAATGATTTTAACAGTATGTAATATGTGTTACGTAGTTTTGAAATGGGTATACGTTCATTAGATCAAAAATATGTTCAAACAGCTATGTTACAAACTTTTATTCGACACCAAGGTATTCGTGATTATTCAGGCAAGGAGAAGCAGACGAGAACCCAGGCTATCTGACGGTAAGTGGGATATGCGACCCATAAACATAAACAGATACATATTACAAAAGTTACTTAGGTTTAACCTTGAACTCGGCAGCCGAGAGGCCGCTGCTGGCGTCGAGCACGGCCCCCCCGGGCGGCGAGGTGGCGGCGGCCTGCGCCAGCGCCTGCAGCACCGACTGCTCCGCCAGCCCGATGCGCAGCTTGCCTTCCAGAGACCTGCGCATTCAACACAAACCAAATAAACGAAGAGTATACAGAGCAGAAACTTGAGATGGTTCATTTGTAACATTTTAAATGATGTCAACACATTTTTTTTTTAATTAAATAGTACAATAGTTTTTTTGCAAATAAAGCCAATCAATCCCATTTCTTTTAAGGATCAAGTCTTGTTGAGACCAAGGTTTAAGTTACTTGAAACGATATCGCAATGTAAACAAAAAAATAAAAAAATATCATTTTTTTAAGGATGAAAATGTAACAAAAAAACATTATAAACAGACAGCAAAAAAGTATTCATAACATATTAAAAAAGCTTCACATTATATTAACCTACTGTATATCGTCTCTCATACTTACCGTATCAAATATCGTGACTCAGAAAAGCGACAGGCGACGTACAACGACTGAATTTTGCCTATTTTCTTGGTTACCGAAGCTTGGCCTGCGAATTATAAAGTCCATAAAAATCAAGCCCATTGTTGCATATCTATATTTGATAGACAAGGAAAGCGACATGAAGAACTGGCCACATGAAGGAAAGAAATTACCGTTGCCTATGGACAATCCACTCTCCATTTTAAGCAGTCACATAAAAGTTACCTAATTACTTGCTATAGGTATGTTGAAAGATGTAGTGACAGAAATGGAAAACGGGTATGCTAAGGTAGTTTGGTCATTTAGAAAGAATTGATGAAAGAAGCGGCGAACGAGAGTGAGTGGAAATGTCGGTAGTGGACAAGTGTGTGGACCGCGTCTGCACTGTATGTGCGTCTAGTGAGATGAACTGAATAAGGACCAAATCAAGAGCACCCGAAACCGATATACGTGCAAGAAGAGGTTGATGAATGTAGAGGAAGCGAAAGTTGTATGTTTAGACCGGTGTTCCTCAGTCTCTGCCTACCACATTGGGAGACAGGCGTGAAGGCATGTATCTTATCTTGGCAATCTCCTTCATCTGGTACTTACGTAGATCTCTGCTATGGATCATACCTGTCATCTTAGCGATCTCCTTGAGCGTGTTGAACACGGCGCGAGTCTTGAGCGGCGGCGGCGTGAACATGGTGCGCTGCGTGGAGCGCGCCTGCTCCGCCACGGAGCCCAGGTCGCCCGTCTTCTGGGCAGCTGCCTTCACCTGGGCCAGCGTGCGGCCCGTGCACTGCCCTATCGCCTTCATTAGGTAGGTTTCCGCTATGCCTAGGTAAATAAACGAATTAAGGTCTATTATGTTAAGACTATAGTACATTTTAAATGATTTAAAAAGTCAGAGAAATGAGCAGGAAATGTAGCAAAGAAAATAAAACTATTACAAATATAAAATAGTTAAAATAATAGTTTCTCTTTAGCTGCAAATAAAAAGTGTAAACTCACCAAGTTCCAAACTTTCATATGCTGGAGCCAACTGGTTCAAACACATGTACACGCTTGGCAGCAGATCCTCAGGAGTCAGCACTATCACGGACCGGAAGTAATTGCTCAAGATCTCGACTATCTTCAGCCGGGCTGATATGGCCTCTATGGCTTCCAGGGTCTTGGCCAGAGCCAGGTAGGGTACTGGCTGGCTTGCAACCCAGCAAGCATCCTTGATCGGATGGTATTTGGACTTCGATGGGTTGTATTCAGTTTCTGTTGAAATTGACATTTCAAATTATATTAATTAGGGTAACAAACAACTATCAGCACCAATTCGTATTTTGTCTATAGAAAATGGTTGCTTTGTATGAAGTTGCGTACGCATGCGAAACTAGAACTGATGCGAATGCATCTTAATACAAAGTAACTATTTCACATGGACAAAATGTGAGTCGGTGCTGATAGATAATTATGACTCGGGTGGAGTTTTAGGGCAACCTAAAAGGCCGACATTCCTACTTGACTTATTTGTGTATGGGCAAAGCAAAGGTGGTGAATACTTCCAATCAAGTAATTCCCAAACTGACGTCAATTAAAAAATATTTCAGTAATTAAGTCAGTAAGGAGTTCAAATATTAGTAGTAGTAGTGTTTATTTGTAGAAAAAGAGATTACAGGAGATTGTAGCTTATTTTCTGGTTGGTTACTTTTTGGTTGCAGATTGGACTACATTATTATTTTTATTACAACAGAAGAAATTTAGTTTTCTCACCTGGAACAAGTCCTCCATCTTCTTTTTCCTTTTTAACATCAACTTCCTTTTCCTTCTTTACATTCCCTTTCTCTGTTTTACTCCTTTCTTCTGGACTCTTGGTCTCTTTCTTCACATTCTCTTTCAAAGGGGACTTCTCCTTTTTAATTGGTTTTTCACTTGGAGGTGTATTTTTTTTAGTTGTTTTCTTTATTGAGTTCTCTGAAAATTAATGGATTTATTACATTCTTTCGTACACGCAAAATAGGCACAAGACAACAAGCTGAAAATTGGATATGATAATATACATAAAGAAATGTGTAATTCGGACTACACACAGTAAAACAGCATCCTATACTAAAATTATCTAAGATTTGAAAAAGGGATCTTCACTTCTCATGAAGAAAAAAAGAAATGTTTTATAAAATGTCTCAAATATTTCAGGAGCACTCACCACTTTTCTCGTCTTTCTTTGCTTTCGCCTTCTTGGTTTTTGGTGACTGGTAAGTCTTGACATTTTCATTCTTTTCCAGTTTTATTTCATGTTTTTCTGGAGACTTCACGGGAGAATTCTCTGGAGACTTCTCTAACAACTTTTCTGGAGAACCTTCTGATGACTTTTCTGGTGATTTCACAGGTTCTGATTCACTTTCAGAACTGTCTATTCGCTGTCTTTTGACCTTCTTTTTCTAATAATTAAAAAAATAGTATACTATCTTACCAACTATGGAACTGGTAGGAAGGTATCTGTGGCAGGAATTTCAAAGTGGAATGTGTTCTAAAAATATTTTCACAGGCACACTTACTTATAGGGGAGAATTTGTGTCTTTGCTTTTAGGAAAAAAACAGGTGTTACACATTTTTTTTATCTACACATTCCCATGACTTTTAAAAGGTTACAAACTCAGTATTTCATCAGTTCAGTCTGTCAATCTGGTCAAACTTTAAAAGATGCCAGAAAAATAGATGATTTCACCGGTTACATGATCAATCAACGACTGACATCAGACTGATAAACATACTTATGCTAGTCACCGTTTAGAGAGAGGTTACACACTCAGTATTTTATGAGTTCAGTCTGTTAGTCAGGTCGCCGTACTATGTTTACCGTCACTGAAGTAGGTGGTGACTCTCTTTTCTTTGGGGACTGTGACTCGCTGGTGTCACTGTCTAGCCTCTGCCTCTTTGAAGTCCGCTGAAATTCAATACAATGTAGAAACTAGAAAATAAACCACATACTGCGAACTATTACGATTGAAATATGAGTTTCAATCTATCTTCCTACCACATTACTTTATTTTACATCGTTGATGCAACCCTGCTAAATTAATTTGAGCGGCAGGGTGGGCAGTGTGAATTGAAAACACTATACATAGAATTGTGCCTTTACTGGTCACAATTTCCCTCTCCAGAAACAATTGTAAGTAAACATGTTTTACCTTATGACCATTTTGGACAGGCGATCCTTCTTTAACTTCAAGATTATCAAACGAACTGTCCTGAAAATACATTTATATGTTTTAGCACCTTGTTAGTGAACACTAAGTATTACAACCCCTCCATATTCACACCAAAGTTTACTTACGTGGTTGTCGGGTTTTGCCTTCTTATCTTCAGGGCTTTTCTTAGGGGTTATTTTAAAGAACGACTTAATACTCTTTTGGGCCATAGTTCTTACTTGCATCCCATTAAAATTGGGACGAAACAAGTAGAAATTATCACAAATAGGTCTTCGAGTCACTGGTAGATTTACTATTGCATTAACAGTTGATACAACTAATCTACACGGCCTAACATATTTAACAATAAAATGCATACGTTTTTAATGCACAAGAGTGATGTAACAATTTTATTCACAAATCTAAACAATACTTAATTCATTATTATACCATTAAACATATTAAAATATAAACAACGTCCGTTTGTAAGAATTAGGGATGCAACGATATATCGGAAAACCGATAAATATCGATATATCGACGCCTAAAAATATCGATATTTATCGGTATCGACGGAATACGCCGATATCGATATATCAATATCGAAAAAAAGCTAAATATCGAATCGAAATATCGAAAAAACCGCCCAAATTTCCTACATCTAAGGTTTAAGACAATTTTGAATCCATTGATATATAAGGATTGTAATTTACTTTTCGATAGAGCTTAACAAACTACATCTAAAACGATTTGAATTATTCAAAAATAATAACTCAATTAAAAGGTATCGTGTAGAGGGGCTATAAAACTACATTAATTTTAATAAGCCTTTAAAAAGTAGAAATTTCGATAAAATATCGATATATCGGTCTAGTCAGCCGATATATCGATATATCGATATCGACTTAATTCGATAAATATCGATATCAATATATCGATATTTTTAAAAACTTTGCATCCCTAGTAAGAATTCTAACCTAACTCAGTTGTCAAACTAAACAAAGTTCACCGTGATTCTTATCACCTTCCAACAAGATTCAATTTGCATTGATTTTTTCCTTACACGCAAAGGACACTGTAGTTTTGGCGCGAAATCGAAATAGACGTATTCATTTTAACGCGTTTGCAAACAATACTTTAAGATAAATCTAACAATAAACGAGCTAAACCCAACTCCATGTTTGGGTAATGTCATAGACGTATGTTTATTGTGATTTAATTGAAAATATATAGTTTTCAGATTTTTCCCAATACCTGTAGTATAAGACGGTATTACTTGCCAAATTTTATAGATCTATGTCAACGGAAAATACTCTTTAAATTTTGATTCCTTTGAGTGTCGTAATATAATTTTCTTACGGTATAAATGGCTTTATCTTTTTTTATGTTGAGTTAGAAGTCTTGACAGACAGACGGACGGACAACAAAGTGATCCCATAAGGATTCCGTTTTTTTCCTTTTGATGTACGGAACCCTAAAAATGGATAATATAATCATGCTCTTCGCACCTGCTACAAATGCCTTTCGTTAAAAAGATCTTTTAAGTTTTTTAGAGTGTGTCGCTCTTCATTAGTGTGCGTAAGTTTAAGTTTTAGTAAGCAATATAACACAATCCAATCTTCTCTAGGAAGATTGGGGGCAACGTTGTACGGTGATATGTAGGACAGAGGTCAAGATAGTTTTAACTTCTGTACCACTGCGAGTCCATTTGAAACGAGAAGTAAGATGCCAGATACACGAAATAAGTCCAAGTCTTCACTAACAGAAAAGAACTTTGAACACCTAAATACACAAAAATAAAAACTGAAACAAATTATACATCTGCCATCTTTTGATGTTGCAAATGGCCTCCCCTTAAGGACTTCGTTTTTCGTATATAGACGTTGACGCAATCGTGCCACACTTCGACACTATACCCGCCTATACATCCTCACTAGTAACTTTCTGTTTGTCTGTTACCTTTTCACGCCTAAACCGCTGTACTCTTTCTTAAGACATTTTGATTGAGATATCGCTTGAAAAAGGACATAAGATACTTTTTAGTCAACATTTTGGTTACTGTTCCAGAGGAAATACGACCTCACATGGAATACTGCTCCCATATTTGGGCCGGGGCACCCCAATATCAACTTCTTCCACCAGACCGAATTCAGAACAGAGCTGCCGATGTATCGACAACCGGGGGTTTCTCAAAAATCTGGATCCACGGGCCCTGCGGAGGGCTGTTGCTTCTCTCTGTGTCTTTTACCGCATTAATCGCGGGGAGTGCTCCGAGGAATTATTTGGATTGATACCAGCCGCTGGATTCCACCATCGTACAACTCCTACCAAACTATCATTTCATCAACACCATCTCGATACCATCACACATATTAAGAATATTGAACATAGTAGGCGCTAGGCATTTAAATGTACATATATAAACGCACAGCTGAAACTACTGTACCTAGAAACTTGAAATTTTGTACAGGGGTTCCTTTCATGATGTAAGTGAGCACTAAGAAAGGATTTTTCAAAATTCACTCCCTAAGGGGTTAAAATAGGGGGAGTAGCGGGAAACTTATTCTACCCGTACAAAGTCGCGGGCGTCCTCTAGTCTATATTAATTTTGGAAGCCATATTGTTTAGTTCCGAAAGAAACTAAAAAAAAGCGTATGAATGCATGTTTGCTGCACATAGTAACTTTGTATTAATTACAAATTGACTTGCATAACGAACAAATAATCGCCGAAAGTCTACCGATTGGTTCAAAAAAACCACTCACCGGTAAAAGTAATTAATAAATAATTCGAGGTTAATTTTCCTTTTTTTTCCATTCGTGATTTGCACCCACGAAATACACACGCTATTTTACAACAACTACTAGTAACAGTTTAAATTAAATCTAGACGAAGTTGTTTATTTTAGTCACTATTATCGTAAAAACTCCGACTGATGGGCGAACAACAAAAGTAATCCGTCTAAAGTTCTAAACTGAGTGAAACTTTTTCTTAGTTCTTTATCCTCTATTCTGTTTGCGATTCCGACCCAGTGGACGCGCAATTTAAATCCGCAATTTGGGTATTTTTAATAGTATCAATTGATACTCGCGACCCTATGATGGGAATCTAACGTCACCTAGTTTGTTAAAATTGGGCGGGTGATTATTCGGCGTTTTAACCGCCGCCATTATTGTCTTCGCATATTATTCATGATAAACTTTTTAAATGTCTTATGAATTTAAATTGAATTAATACTACCCCCGGGTCCGTTGACTTTGACATCAAAAGTTGCTGGTAATTATCATTGTTTTCGTCAATATATTGAAGACAACAATGACGGCGGTTGAAACGCCCAAATATTCACCCGGGCCATCCGTTCTGCTTCTACAAGGGAACAAAGAGCTATACATACGTACAGGTCTATAACATTACTCTCCTTCTTCTGCAGTCGCAGTCGGGTAAAAATACATTTTGGTGTCGTCATTAACCTCTGGCAACACCAATTTACCCTCCAGCCGTAGCCGATGACAAATGGCAATCTGTCATTAGGGAGTGGCAACATTAATTCTTATGTTCCTTTTGAGTCTTTAACCACTTATATTCGTATTTAAAATAGTTCTCTTACCAAATAACTGTTATTATTGTTATTAAATATCCAAAAAATATTAAATTTAAAAACATGGGCCTTTTTTACTGTATATTATATTAATTAAGTAATAAGTAGCTGTTATGACTGTAAAAGTGACTTATTTTGCTAAGATGGCGCCCTCTAGTAGTCGAGCTGTCAACCCAACGCGTGTCGTCCATGTTCCGAGTGTGGTGTGACTTATATTTATTTTGTGTTAATTTTCAATGCACTATTATAAATGTGAAATGCTACAGCATGTGTTATCCCATATAGTGGAACCTTGCTCCGGCTGAATGGATCCCGCCGTCGCGTGGTATCAGCCCGAGCAGGAAGGACCCGCGAAGCGCCTGTGGCTTCGTATCTGGGAAACTCAAAGTGAAATAGACAAAATGAATTTGAAAAACTTAGAAAACTCTAATCCTAATGTGAATAAAGCGCAAGACTTTATACCAATAAACGATGTGAACGGTGAAAGTAGAAATAATAATTATTTTAATCCCGCGCGGAGGAAAGTGAACGATAACCGCGCATCGACTTTTAACCTGAACAAAAACCACGATGCTCTAATAGGTGAATACGGCGGGTGTCCGTGGCGGATACCCAATTATAAATACAAACCCGGAATTTTGGGGTGAGTAATTATGTTTTTTTTTGGTTAATTTCTGACAAGCATGTACTTAGTAGGATGTTTCCGCCGCGCACCGTCAGCATGCCAGCAAGTTGGTTATGCTCGCGATCTAGGCGGGGTGCTAAGATCCTAAGGGTCAACGTGGAAAGTACATACCCAAAGGTTATTTCCGTGTCCTAAATTGACATTTCAGTCAGTGTTGCTAACATGACTTAGTTTTCCTTTATCACTAGAAAATTCTTGTGACTCAGAAGTTGAATATGGGTAAATATATACAAAAACATTGTCTAATCAGAATGACCATAAAATGCTAGGGAATGGGTAGATTACAAATATTCATATAAATAATAACACATTGTGAGAGCTTGTTGTTTTTTGTGAATTGCTATACTTTATATTTGAAGTACATGGTTTATTTATTTTTTGTGTAAAACATTTTTGAACTAGTTGCTTTTAATTAAATGTTCTGAAACATGTATTTTTATTCATTTTAAATAGAGATGAGAGTTATTTGGTTTCTTCAGCTCTTTAAACTTTGAAAACATCTAGAATGTATGTGCCCAAACTTTTTGGCTTATCACCCACTTAGTAAGACAACCACTGCACCTTGACAAACAATATCAGGAAAAAAAGGTACTTACCTACCTTTTTATACAAAATATCCATACTTAATAAGACTAGGAGGCAAATAATACAAAGACTGCTGTGAAAGCAGTAAAACACAATGATTACAAAATCAATTGTATCTAATTTTTTATATAATTTGGTTGCCAACCTGTGTGGTTGCCAGGTTAGAATAGTGCCATTCCAGGTCGTCCTGTGGATGTCATAAGGACTAAGGGAATAAAGGCTTGCAGTACTGTTAGGCGATGGGCTTGCAACCTGTCACTAAGGCGCTGGTAAACATCTTAGCCTAGTTGTGTAAAATGTGGTTACAGAATTATCAAGAAGTTTTTATAATTGTAGGCAATTTTTTAGCTCTGCCTACCTGACTCTAGGAACGAAGGCGTGAATTTATGTATGTATGTATATTTTATCAATACGGGTGGTGCGCCCTCCATTTTTTTCTGAGGACCTTAACACCCCCAGGATACATTCAGTGGCCACTGGGGGGCCACTAGGAGTAGGGACCACTTTGGGTATCTATGATCTATGATCTAGAATATACCTTGGAAAAGTATAGCTTTTCATACTATGCAGGACTGCCATCCATCTGGTTTTCTTGATTCATCCTAGTTAAGCAGGCTTTATTTATTTATTTTTATTTTTATTTCTTCAATATTTTTGTTCAATTATTACTTGAGCAATGTTTTGTTCTTAACAGGGTCATTTACTGGACGTCAGTTGAAGGTGGACGCCAAACCGGGGCAATTACCCTTTTAAGATTTTTAGCATGGTATAATCATATAAAAACCATCTCTACTACCCATTCTAAATTAATAAAATAAGTTTGGTGCAAGAGCATTTAAAATGTCTTTTCGAGACAAATATATTTGGTAAAATTCTCATAAGAGTGTATGAGAGCAAGTGTTAGAGAAGTACAAACCCGAAGGCCTTATATTATAAGCTATGAAACTGTATTAATGTGGTATATAAGTTATATGACATATTACAATACATTGTCTAAGTAAATACCTATACAAAACTAGTTCATCAACAAAAGCATAATACCTAAATAAGCATTTAATGTTAAGGTCAAATACAGTTATTAACAGTTCTGTGTGTGTTCTGTGATATAAATATTGCAATACCAGATTGTTACAAATAATCAATTCTGCATGCAACTTCAGCTTTATAATAAGTGGATCAAACAATAATTTGTTGCTAAGAAACAAGCCACGATAAAATCTGGTTCTCGCAATCGTAATCCTATATTTTGTGTGTATGTTTGGTTGTTTGTCTTCCACACATAAATGGGTCTCTGGATTTGAATTAAAATTCGGCATACAAATATTCCATGACCTGGATAAGACATAGGTAAATAGTTTTTGTTCTGGCAAATGTAATAGTGCCTATAGCCCATTTGTTCCTTCCTAATGAAAAATGGTCCTTACAACATAATTAAATTGGAAGTATGCTAGTGCAGGTTAGATTACATTTTCCTGGGGATAGTGCAACAACGTATAACTATACTCTATTCTAAATAACATTAGACTAGTAATGGTCAAATTTGTTCAGTTTATTTGTAATAAGGTCATCACATATTAGTGCCAACCCTTGACTATACCTTTACTCGCGGCATCACTTTTTACCACATTTGGTCATTGTTTTATTCCAAATAATTTTGATTAATTTTTGTATAATGTTTGGAATAGCTTGCAAATTCAATCATCCATCCATTCGGCGGCACCGGGCGCCGACAGCAAGTTACACAATATTTTTGTATCCTCTATTTAGCTTAAGTGCGAAAAGGACAAATAGGTATAATAATTTTCCCTTTGTATAGAATAGTGTATACAACAGAGTGTGATCCATTATTTTAAACATTCCTAATAAATATAGGTAAATTCTGACATTCGAAATCGTATGTAACAAATTGGCTAAGAATCAAAGTGGCCTAGGTCGATAAATTACCTTCTAACTTCATAGGTACAGTCACCCAATGAAAATGTTGAGCACGCTTAGAACCTTGTCGTTGCGACTGCCATTGTTATTGTCATACTTGTCATTTGATGTTCAGTTTGAAGTTTATTATGACAGCGCATTGATTTCGATTTGGTTCGAAACATTTTCGTGTACCGTAAATTTATTTTTAATTAGGTATGTCAGGGTTCTAAAGCGAATGCATATGCGCTAAGTGTATAAGTATGGATAGGTATTGGAGATCTTTGGTGAAAGGCGTCCTTGTTAAGGCCGTTTGCTGACTGACTTCGGAATTCCAGTGCATAGGTTGGCATTTAAGTTATGAAGGCAAACTTGATAAGCGTAGGTAATATATTTGCTCTATTTCGATCATGTTGCATAATTTAAAGGCTATGTCAATTATTACATAAGTAGTCGTGTGCCCGATGGGATTTGCCCTCGGCAACATGGTAGGAATCATCCGATTTTTCGACGAGATTTCATACAAACTCACCTATTTAACTCCCCTTTACGAAAGTCTTTCTTTGGCCACTAAGCTCAATTAGGTACATTGTTAGAGGAACTCTGGCTGTATGTTTCTAGAGCAACTGGTTTAGACAGTCCCGTCTCGTCCCCCGTCCCGTAGACCATGGGATGGCCTTCATTCAAGCGGTCGAGCTACAGTATTTGGAAAAGACATTGATCCAGTTGTTTAAGAGGATTGAAAACCGAAGCTCAAATCGGGTAGCCGTCAATAAGACCATACAAATTCAGCTCCGGGCGATAACGTTTCTCAGCCCCTAAATCAAGTCCGAAATCCACAATTTTTGAATATGTCGTCGTTATTATAAAAAATTAGGACTAAGTTTCAGTTTTCTTGGAAAGGAAAACGTAAAATCGGACTAGGTTTAATGTTATGCCATGGAAATTTTCAGCTTCCCGATCCTCGAAATAACCCGTATAGCAGCAACGATGCTGGTTTGTTATCAGTAGAAACATTAAACAAGGACCACTTCTGGTGCAGCGGTAAACGGATGCTTGACGTAGCATCCTCAACACTCAGACCCCATACGCCTAAAAACACATTTATTTCAAGTAGCGACTCCCGGCATCGCACATGGAAATATCAAAGGATGGAGTTCTAAATCATTCTCGACAAATTGTCTAAATGATGGTGAACACTATATTGAAAAACATCCAGTAGTTTCCTAGACATACTTGTATACAGACGGACAGACCAACAAGACGCTTTCAAGACAGAGCTCGCACTATGATGCAAAATGACGTCAAATCTCAGTTTACCTGTTAGTACAAAAATACCCTTGTCCCACAAAAACCCAAAAATATCTTTTAAGTATCGGCTCGTAAAAGACATCAGATCTTGTATTTTTAGAGTAAAATGCCTGTGACATGTGGACGGACGGACGGATATGATAAATACGGGTCCACTTTTGCCATTTTGGCTAGGGAACCCTAAGAACCGCAGTCCGCCGATAATTTTCCTCTACTAATAATCAAATACCCACTTAAAAGTGATACTGAATGTAACCCTTATTGATGTTTTATGTAGCTGTAGAACCTGTTGAAATGGTTTTATTTGTTATATAAAACATGCTACGTTGACGCAACCCGACGTAACAATTGTTCAAAGTTAAATAGCCGCACGTTAAAGCACGCAGTCTGTGTTATTGTTATTGCATTCGTTTCAATTTATAGCGTCCAAATAACTGTGCGTTGCCAACTTTCAGGTGATCGGTCAGGTCTTAGTGACTAAACGTACGTTAGGGCATTATGACCAGTTTATTATTAGACTTGCCTTAATCGAGATTTGTCAATGGAACTGCGTAGTTGACCAGAATCATATTATTTTACTATGGATTAATACGTTATATATTAATAAGGAAGCTCAAAGTAACTCAGAGGGCTATGGAGAGGGCTATGCTCGGGGTTTCTCTGCGTGATAGAATCAGAAATGATGATATCCGCAGTAGAACTAAGGTTACCGACATAGCCCGAAGAATAGCTAAACTGAAGTGGCAGTGGGCGGAGCACATTGCTCGCAGGACCGATGGCCGATGGGGTCAGAAGGTTCTGGAGTGGCGTCCGCGGACCGGAAGACGAGCTGTAGGTAGGCCTCCAACAAGATGGAGTGACGACCTCGTCAGGATCGCGGAACCGCGGTGGATGCGAAAAGCACAAGACCGGTCTGAGTGGAAAGCCTCGGGGGAGGCTTGTCCAGCAGTGGACGCCTTTCGGCTGACATGATGATGATGATGATGAATACGTTTTTACGGTAATATTGTAAACGTTATGAACACGTAAATAATAAACTTTCTACTTTCACATTGGCAGAATCATCAATATGCTTATGGGGCCATTTCCCCTATATCTTAACCGAAAACATCGAATAATTGTATCGTAAAAGAATCAAAAGAGCAAGTCATATGGTGGAAATGTTTTATGATATTTATACTACCTGCAAACTCCATCAAAGCCTATCTCAAAGCCGCAACAGAGCATTTTCTTTTATGTGGCTGTACCGGGCCCGACTGGGTCCGGTTGTAGACCGGTATAGTGTGTTGAGAGGGGTGTATATCAGTTGGTCTGAAATGTTTGCCTATTTTTGTTTCGCCACATGTATTTTTTCATACCAACGTTTCGTCCAATGATTTAAACGTCGAAAATTGTTTGATCGAAATTGTTTTGCAAAATATTGTTTGGTCGAATTTTTTTTTAGTATAGTATTTGTTTGGAATAACCCTGACCGTGAGGCGAAGTCCGCTTGGAGTTCCGCTTTGCGGAGTTGAGATCTAGGTGTTTTATACAATATTATGGATTTAGCCTTTTAGTAATTAAAACTTTAGAACAAAAAAATGTATGCGAAAAAATCTTTATGCTAAACAATAAGTATGCCATTCAATATTATAGGAAACATTTTCGAGCAAAAATTTTTAGCATTTACAATTGTAGGTCAGTCGAAGGGCACCCGTGTTGAGAGTTCGAGAAATGGAGACCTTCGTATGGGTTTGAGTACTGGCGCAAAAAATCAATTCATATAGTTGAATTGCTGTAATTTTACAACCGAAATAAAATTTGCAAGTAAATTAAACTTCGGCTAAAAATAATAATGTATCTTTTCCTTGCATTCGGCTAATCCTTTAGAAAGTGTGAAAGTCGTTCCGCTAGCCCCAACGGCGGTGGCTGGTGTTAATTTTTGAAATCTTATCTGCTAAGCTAAACTAAAACAATAGTCGTAATTTGAAACTTTCTTTGTCCTGTCTCTCTTGCTCTAGTCGAGTTGAATTCCAGAGAGAGATTTACTAACCTCGAACTTATAATGGAAACATGGCGAAGCGTACTTGGAAGTAGGCCACCGGCACTTATGAAGTTCTAGTTAAATTGAAAACTTATATAACGAAATAGTCTAGTGGTTATAAGGACGTTCGTACAGTCTACCAAAGAAGTGGTCTGTCTAAGGTAAAATTTATTTTGCACGTCATAGAATAATAAAGTAGATTCCTTGTCAACGATATAATGTGACGGTGAATGCCGGTTTCGTTTCTCGGAGTTTTTTAATTTTCCGGAGCATTAAGAATCATAGGATCGCATGTTGACCAATACGAATTCAATTACATTAACCAAGTCGTCACCAGATCAACAATGCCTAGCGTTTCTCAATCCCACATCTAAATAAGACGACGCATATAGAGGTCTATATTTAAGTCGCAAACCATTAGTGCTGTTGCATATTTTTAGCACGCCAACTAACGTATATTGGTCTCACCAATAAAGCGGGCTATCGAAAACTGAGCGTTATGATAATGTGTATAAGGAGGTGATCATGTCAGTGCAGTAGCGTCGCGCGCAGGTCGGCGCCTGCGCACGTGTGTTACGCAACGCACGCACTGTAAACAAACGATTTGGTGTGATAGCTGACCTTGAACTTTATGCGATCGAAGATTTCGCTTCCTGGTTAGTGTGTCATCGTCCTAACTTGTTCTGTCGCGATATTATTATTGATTTTTCGGAAATAGAATAAAATAAGTCTAGCAGTTCAGTAATCTCGAACAAAGGTTTAAAGAAAGAGTTGGGTCATGCACGTTGAAGCATGCTTTTAGAAGGTCCTGGCTACCTATCTAGGAAAGTAGTTGTAAGCATTATAACCAGTGATAGGGGAAAACGGTGCAAAACTGAAACAAAACTTGTGAAGCAACATAAAGGAGAACTTAAAAAGGAAAAATTAAAAAAATAAGAATAATATTGGCAGATTAGTGTTCAATTTAACTCCATATCAGAGTCTCTGATTTGGTATAAGGATTATTAATAGTTTCATGGCTGTAATGTAAGTTTTGTTAAAGTTTTGCATCGTTTTCCCCGATCACTGATTATAACACATTATACCTTTCAAATAGGGAAGTAGGTATATTCAATTTCAAAAGTTAACATAGTCTTATCAAACTAAGTAAAAACCTACAAAATGAAAAAACAATACCATAAGCATCATGCCGCAGCTGCAGTTTTCCAAGGTGATATTCATATTGAAAGATTGCGACTTGGATAGTCCAAGCCGTAGCCAGCTAACGTAAATTAATATATCAGTATATACTGATACTGTGATTATACTGTGAGTTTTACCCTGCGATTCACGGTTCTAACTACGAAGCTCCGTTTTTCTCTACAA
The DNA here is from genome assembly GCA_923062465.1 of Acleris sparsana. NCBI lineage: Eukaryota > Metazoa > Arthropoda > Insecta > Lepidoptera > Tortricidae > Acleris > Acleris sparsana. The sequence goes on along the minus strand of OV281305.1, from coordinate 7,295,513 downwards.
TTTTAACATGTAATCTGAGTTCACAAAATTTGCATTCCCCCAATTATGTTCCATACTTGCCAAAAATACATCCTAGCCCCTTCTCTGACCACCGATATCCCTGTTACAGGCTACACGAAGAGATCGAACACTTCTACACCTACATGTCCCCCACGGAGACGGAGCACCTGGTCCGTTCGACAGTGGTGAACAGGATTCGGGGCGCCATCCTCACGCTGTGGCCCCAGGCGCGCGTCGAAGTGTTCGGTTCCTTCCGCACGGGGCTGTACCTGCCGACCAGTGACATCGACCTGGTTGTTATAGGTAAGTGATCTTCAACAGACACATAAGCATCATCGTTTTCAGCTGAATAACGTCGCTGCTGGTCAAAGTCATCCCAAATGATCGTCACCACGACGGTACTACATTGTTACAATGGCCGGGAATGAGTTAATTAATCCCGTTTCTACAGTACAGTCTATAAAAAAAGGGATTGAAACTCAATATAATACATAATTATATTTATTGTAATGTCTTTTTATTCAAATGGTAACTGCACATAATTGTGTGACTCCGTGTTCTATATTGTAAAGAAATAATAAGCATGGCATACCAACATTATCAAGGCTTCAACTAACAGCAGTACAAAACGCGGAAAACCAGTTGTTGCGGTCTCTCAATACCGATGTAAAGGAGTACCTACATTTATAATTGATCTAATCGGCTTATGTTTACTGGAAGTTGTTTATTCTTATATTTTGATATTTCAGGACCTTGACACTTTATTTATCTATGATAGTAATGCTCAATTTGATAACCTAATATATCTATATTCTACATTTAATTTCCTGTAAACGTTGCTGACCGCTTTTAGCTCCCTACATTGTAATTTGTAGGAAATGAGAATCTAAACTTGACGCCACATAGGCGTCATACCGTCTGAAAGAGTGATGAATTTATGTCGTCCGTAATTGGGACCAAGCCTTACGGGAAACCCGACCTGATTCTGGCCGCACCCACCAACTCATTCATCAAATATAACTATTTCACCGTTCTGATTCGCTATGCTGAGTTTGTTGCTAGGATTATTTTTTCCACTGTATCAAGATTAATAAAAAATCTAACGTAAGTAGGTAAGTAAAACATTTATTCACAACAATAACACACAGACAAAAAAAGCATTAAAAGCACAGGAAAAGATACGACATGTAGTGCTAGTGTTCCGAAACGGTCCCGACTCAGCATGTGCTGGCTGTGAAGCCAACGCAACTTCCGTTGATAGCATTTTTTTTACAGATTGGACTATTATAAATTGGTATTAACAGTTGTGGTTGTGTCGAAATGATTTTAGCGCTTACAAATGTTATCAAACAATAGGTAAATAGGACTTGCTACATTCAAATCCTAGAGTCAAAATGGTGTAGCATGTGACTGATTTCGTCAATATTTATTTTATTTTGTTGCCCCTGTGTCCTAGAGATATTTTAGAGACAATAACCTCGAACTTTTCTGTAAAAAAAAATCGACTAAAAGAATAAAAAGAAAGGAAAAAAAACTATTTATTTCAGGTTTTGCCATAGAACAGTTAGTAAAGTTCCTTGTTGCATATATTAGTACCAATATATGAAAATTAACTTATTATTTTGTTTTTAATATTTTAGAGTTACTCGTACCAATCTTGTTAAATTAGTCCTCGTTGTCAAAAGTCTATACATTTCGGAAGATATCCTGACATATGGCAACTCCAACCAAGCTTGCAGTGATTACGTAAAGTTCAAACTGTTTCCGGTGCGTTCACGGTTTACTAGATCGTTTCCTGCGCGTGAGTCATTCAACAATTGCGTGCGCGCTCGTTGTATGGATACTCGCGGATACGACGCAGAATGTATGACGTAGCGGTGAGCTACTTATACATGAGGCACCTCAGATGTCATAGTCGTCACACTGCACGATTGTTAGATCTTTGTAAGAATGTCCCACCTCCTTGTTTTAGTCACACCTAAGGAAAACTAGCCGAGCATCGTTTAATTCAGACGGAAATCGGGAAATAGGTGACAGATGTAGCGGTGTCTCATCTCATTTGAAAACTCGTCTCAAAATGTCATTAGGGTTCGCGTAAGACAGGCATATAAGCGTATGAGTGACATTAAAGTAGTACGTGTTACTCCGATCTTGGACGTGGTAACTAGGGCTTGCAAATATTCGATAGATTCAGATATTCGAATATTCGACTTTTAATTTGAACATATTCGAATTATTCGAATACTATTCGAATAATCCAAAAAAATAAAGAAAAAATAGGCTTGGATGCTCATTTTCATTTATTATCAGTCTGAAAGCTCAAAAAATCAACATAATACGTCCTTGGCTTTATAGAATGAATAAAAAAAATAACTTTAATTGAAATATTATTGTGTTAAAAACAACTGAAGATACGAGCAACAACGATTTAGTATCAATCGCACAAATATTATGTCTTTTTTTAATTGAAGTACAATTAAAAAAAGACAATCAACAACAATATGAAAATAAAATAATAAAATATATGTATGTGTTAAAATATTAATGTAATCAACACGTAAGTTTACTGATTGAAAATTCTCTCTGCTACCTTACATTTAAACTAAACTGCAAAATTTTACAAAGTAACAAAAGTAATCAAAGGAGTGATTAAAATAAGTAAAAAAAACGTCAAATCATAAATCATCAAAACAAAATAACTTGAATTTAAATAATTATCTTAAAAATACTAAAGATAAAAATAGCAACGATAAGAACAATTAAATAAAAAAGACTGATCAACAACAAAATTAAAATTAAGTAATTAAAATGGTAATCTAATCAAATAAACAAAAATAATCAACCAAGTTATTAAAATAACAAAAATAATCATGAGATCATAAATCAAATCACATTACACGCGACGCGACCCGACGTGAACGTGAGTCCAACTGACTATTCGCACGACGCGGTCAGAGTAGGTGGGAGGTAGGTGAATGGGATGGGGGAGTGAGACAGAGATAGCCGACCATTCCCGATAATTTCCGATTAGTACCGATGCGATGTTACATCTGCGATGTTTCCAAATAACCATAAATATTCGAATTATTCGAATACTATGCACCGCATTATTCGAATATCAGAATGAACCGAATATTCGAATTATTCGAATATTCGAATATTCGAATTGCAAGCCCTAGTGGTAACCTTCTCTACAACGCCCATCTCGTTGTTACTTCTTCAAACTCATTTTAATTTCATGTCCTGTCCAACACTAATATGGCGCTAGTATAAGGTGCGTCACAAGTCATAACACTACTTACGGTGCTCACTTTAGAGTGCAGTCACATCCACCCGACCGCCGATTCGCATTTTATCTATAGAAAATGGCTGTTTTGTATGAAGATGCGTACGCATGCGAAACGAGAATGGATGCGTTCGCATTTTGATACAAAGGAATCTATGCTGATAGATGTGACTCCACCCTTAGGTTAGGTTAAATATCCCTTTACGTTCCAGTAAAATAGTTTTGAAACGTCTCTTTTACACCGACAAACAAAGTTCACGTTAGAAATTCATCTTAGTTCTCTTCAGACCGAGAATATTTTTGAAGATAGGTAATTTATTAATTAATAAAGACGTATGATGTCGTGACGGAATCCCCATCGTCACTTAACATCGGGGTCAATCACTAGTGCATCCTTAATTAGAAAAATCCTGTTTGGTTCTTACCGCGGTACTTCATATAAAGCCATTACACAATGTCTGGTTTTAATTTACCCGTTGGAAGTCATACGTACACAACACAAAAAGGGATCGCTCTTACTCTTATTAATATAGAAATAGAACATTAGAATTCTTTCAAAGTATAGTAATGTCATCATCATCATCATGTCAGCCGAAAGGCTTTCCACTCACACCGGTCTTGTGCTTTTCGCATCCACCGCGGTCCCGCGATCCTGACGAGGTCGTCACTCCCATCTTGTTGGAGGCCTACCTACAGCTCGTCTGCCGGTCCGCGGACGCCACTCGAGAACCTTCTGACCCCATCGGCCATCAGTCCTGCGAGCAATGTGCCCCGCCCACTGCCACTTCAGTTTAGCTATTCTTCGGGCTATGTCGGTTACCTTAGTTCTACTGCGGATTTGAGAGGGGCCACTCAGAGGGCTATGGAGAGGGCTATGCTCGGGGTTTCTCTGCGTCATAAAATCTGAAATGATCATAGTAATAAGACCATGAGAAAACCACGAAATTGAGATACAGGTGTAACATATTTTTACCAAAAATAACTCGTAATGTTGAAATGATAAGTGACGTCAGAAATTCTAATCAGAATGTTTCGGTTGATGTTGGTTAGCAATAACAAATATTCGCGAAGTAATATGTGACGTAGAATGAGAGCGCTATTTTGAACCATGACGTCACTGCATACGTCCCGTTTTACGGGTTACTCAATCTAAGTAGGTACTAGGTAGATAACAAGTCAATCATGATTCATGACACATTTCACAAGCATGAAGCTTCTGAATATTGATAATGTTGACAGCAGTAAAACAATGCTAGACTTATTCGCTGCGTGTGATCGAATAGTAATAATAGCATTGTTTTACTGCTGTCAACATGATCAATATTCAGAAACTTCATGGTTTTGCAATGTTTGAGGATTGACTTCTTATCTGCCTTATCCTTAAGTAGATACCTACTGTAATATCATGCAAATTGTTGACAAATCCATAAAAACATTGGGTCAGTATAGCTCCAAATTATGTCAACTAAGACAAAAATCAATGCTCAAATAGTTATTTATGTAATTGGTACATAATTAAGCTTCTCAAGGTATGAGCACCGAGGTTAGAGCGCGAGCTTGCGAGCGCTCTAATTACAGGCATGAGTACCTTAAGAGCTAATTATGAACCGTTGCATACATAACTTTTTCTACAAGCTTAAATGATCATGTCAAAAATAAACAATCGCTAACTTTTCTCGTATGGTAGGTACCTTACTCGATTTTTCTGCTAGAAAAAATTACTGGTCTACAAAGTCATATTCATTATTTCGATTAGCGTTAATAGTTTGCGAATTTTATTTTAACAAATTTAATTAACATGGTTACATCCATATTGGATGTAACCATGTGAACCATATAACAAATCGATGGATATTAATCAATTTAACCATATAGTTATAATAATTTAATTAAAATGTAATTTCATGCATATAAGTCACAAAACACAAGTCACTAAAATTAGTCCCAAAATTAATTTTGTTTTTAAAATACGTAATTTTAATTGGTATTAAAATATTTTTACGGTTTATTATATGAATTAGGATCTCAAGTGTTCGCTAAACGCCAAGATTGATATCCGAAATGACCGTCACCATGGTAATAACAATGCTATAATATTATAGAACTTATTACTATGGCAACCCTCATTATAGAATTATTTCCCGCTTCGGTTACGCTATAGGTGGTATTCTGATACCGTTAACGATATCAATATTAGCGGTTTACAGTACGCGAGTAGAACAAAATATTTTGGTATCTAATCTAAGAAGGTGAGTCCCATCCCGTATCAAACATTGTTTTTTTTAAAATGGCAACTATAGGGAACACGAGCACTCAGGCCACCTCAAGTGAGATCTGAGACCCATAGACATCTGAATACTCATGACTACAATCTCAAGACTGCTATCCTAAGTCTTCAAATGCATTACCGACCCTTAGGCCCGAGATGGAATGCCTCTATGCTAGTAATTTCGTCGGTTGTCCTAGTTGCGTCAACGTACGAACATTTCAAGTGTTTTCATTGACCATGTGCAACTGACATATTTAAAGTAATGATAGAGCCAGTAATAAAAATATTTGATGATCCTTTCTTCATATTTTTTTCATACAGATTAACCTATCACAGTCGGGTCCGCCTAGCAACAGAGGCAGCGGAGGCAACGGCTTTATCGGTCTCCCGCCTGCCTCTTATTATTCAGGCCGCGCCCTGTCGGCTGCCAGATATTACCTGATAATGACATATTTCGCCCGGTTATAAATAAATCATACTTAGGGAAACTTAGCACATCTGTTTTTATACAACACTAAAGAAAACTTTAATGAAACTTTTTTTAGTGATATCCGAAAAAGCATTACTTTTAAGATCACAGTCCACAGACCACATACTAATAAGTGGGCTTTGAAGACCTGAAGCTTTGCTATTCCAAGATTTCAATTGCGTTGCCAACCCTAAGGACTGAAATGGAATGCCATTGTGGTAGTCATCTTAAATACTTAAGCGTATGAATCATGCGATACGTTTTGAAGATGTTTTGGAATCTTGGTATAAATCGATGGGCCTAAGAGCGCGATTACCATGTACTATATACGTACTTATCATCTAATTACACCTAACGTGTAATATGTTCCATTTTCTCGCTGGTCGCTTAGTGCGTCTTTCGTTACAGACGGTATATGGGTTACCAAGCAACATACAAGTCGCTGGACTCGCTGGCTGGCAGCTCTGTGTTACCGCACAGGCCTGTGTTTTCGTCCGTCCTCACGTCATTAAAAAGGTCTTGTAATGTTGTCAAATGCATTCTACCCAATCCATGTGATATATTTTAAATAGAAAAAAACTCCCCATATATATGGTGACCCTTTCTTTCCGAGCTGATATGTCTCGAACGGCCTAATCCATTTTTATAAAACCTAGTTTTTTTTAAACAAGCCCCGTCCAAATCGGGCTACCCGTTTGAGAGCACACAGATACACATATACTAATTAAACTTATTACACCACTCTTTATGTCGGGCCAATAAGAAGTTGCCTATACAGAACAAACATTTTAGAGATGTGTCAACTCATTGTATACTAAATCGGGTTAATATGTTAATCTGAGCTGTAAGAATCGACTTCTATCTTATCTTCTGATAACTGTGGCGTTCTGAAATGAGTTGTTATAATCGTAATAATACAAATATTCGTACACCGCATGTTATAAACAAACTAGAGGACGTACGCGTACCTGTTTCCTGCTACTCCCCCCTATTTCTTCCCGATTGGGGTCGATTTTCGTAAAATCCTTTATTAGTGCGTCCTTAGGGTATCTAAGGTATATTCCATGCAAATTTCAAGTGCGTAGGTTTAGGCTGTTCGTTATCACTCAGTCAGTATTTACATAATAAGGATAACCATGTAGAAGCTGGCCCGAGATTCTAGACCAGAGGTCTCCAAACTTGTTCGGCTCGTAGCGTAGACCTGCTTACCTAAAATATTTTTTTTTCTTAAAAATTGGAGGTCAATGAAAAATTTTGGATGGAAAAATATTATTTACTAAATAAAAACTTACTTGCACAATGATAATAAAGTAATTTATATAGATATTTGTTACGTAAGAACCTAAGTAGGTATCTACTATCTGTGTACAATAGAAAGCTAAAATTAAAATCACGACCTGCTGACAGAGGATCTACTATCGGGGGCCCCCAATAAGAAATAACCTAGAATATAGGCCTAGAATAACAGGCCCTGATCCGATTTGTCGAATCATTTGACATGTGAAATATAAATAGAGTGGTTCTATTTTTCTATAAGGATCTGGTCTTTTCTTAGCGTTTACCTATACGTACCTTCTATCTAGTCTAGCCGGCGCACTTTTGAACCAAACAAGATCTCGCTATTTTTAAAAATAGTCTAGGTATTTGCAGCGAGTCATACAATTATCTCATGCCTAATAAAACGAAGTTAATATCCCAGTTTAACATAATAACGGTATAAGGAAGTGTTAACGTTACATTTTTACATAAAAGACTTGTTGAAGAGGAAAATAGAGACGCGCTCGCGCTTCTCTTTCCGTCAACTGAAATATCCAACTAGACAAACCAGTACGTTGTTAACTTATTAGCAAATTTATTTAACATTAAGGAAAATAGTGAGATTTGTTAATTGTTAATTTAGGACTGTGGGGCCCTATAATATAATATACCTATTTCAACCGTCGACGGATTTCTCCATTACGGACCGCCTTATCTAATACAACTTTTTACCAGCGGAAATCACTGAAAAAATATACACAGCGTTTACAAGTCATGCCGGTAACGCATAATCTGGCTTGGAAGTAAGAATCATGCATGGAAGCAGTTGCAAGATAGATTTAGTAGCATGTATATGCCTGTACTCGAGGATGCCCTTGACTCCTTACGCGCAGATTTTGTTTCCCGTTGGGGGTCGTTTTCGCAAAAACCTTTCAAACTACCTACACCCCGGGGGTACTCTGTTCTCTTAAATATAAAGTCCTTCTAAGTTCAACGGTTTTTGGCTGTGCGTAGTCTATCAGTCAGTCACGAAGAGTATTTTACGTGTAGACTAGAGGACGTCCGCAACTTCGTACGCGTCGAATTAGTTTCCCGCTACTCCCCCTATTTGTTCCCGTTGGGGGTCGATTTCGAAAATCCTACCTTAGTGCACCCATAGGGTAGCGTAGGAATATTGACAACAAATTTCAAGTACTTAGGAGCAGCGGTTTCAGCTGTGCGTTATCTCAGTCAGTCAATCAGTCACGGTACTGTTTTATATATTGAGATAGCTAGTTATTTGTTTTATTTTATGATAAGCTTTAGCAATAAACCATTCTTCATTACTTTATCTTGGTGGTAAACTGCGTAATTTCGTTGATTCTTAATAAATTGCGCTGAATTATTGTACCTTATCTGAACTCACGTGTTTGACCTTTTGTTTATTTATGTATAAATAAAGTCGAAGGTGTGAAAAATATCAGGCCAATTAACCCGCCGTCATTTTTGGATATAAACGTAGCGAGCATACATTAGACGATGCCTGTAGTCGTTCTGACAAGTTTTTAAGCCTATATTAAGATATTAGTCATGAAACTGGCTGCACCGTTACTAGTTTTATCTACGCACATATTATAAGCCCTGTATTATGGGTTGAGAAACCGTCGGAAATGACCAGCATGATCACAACCAATTTTACTATGAAAACTTTCTTGTCTCTGGTAGTAGGTAAAATCTGTACTGTAATGTAACAGTATAATTTTTTGTAACGTGATGTGTTTAAATAGTTGTCAAAACTCAAGAGGGTCTCTATTCTAGTATCCATAGATATTAAAATAGTTATTGATACGAAACGTCAATTCAGTATGTTTTTTTAATATAAACCGCACGACATTTGATCTCGAGTGACATGAGAATAGGGAGTTCATTCGTTTGTCTATGACGGGTGCGTAACGATCGATATAAAAATATTTTCTATAATATCAGTCGATATAACGCTCATTTGATATAATAATTAAATCATATAACAACATTTAATATATTTAAATATGATATAATTATCATTTTATATAACGATCATTCGTTCTAAAAATATTTTATATAACATGCATTAAGTATATTAGTAGTATGCATATTTACTATAATCAACTTATGATATAAAGCTAATTTCATATAAAGTACAGTTGGTATAAAAAAATATAGTAACCCCTATTGTCCGAAGTTGTTGACCAAAAAAACACCCTGTATAGGTTAGGTTAGGTTAGAATTGTGTCAAGGCGCGAAGCGCCATAACTACGCGGAATAGGAGCTCCGCAAAGCGGAGCTCCGTCGACTTTGCCTCACTGTCAGCGTTGTACAAAAAAAACATGCGACAAAAAAAATTATTCCAAAGAAATATACTTAACAACTACCAGAAAAGTAGTTTAGGTTAGGTAAATAAAACGCAATTTGCACATTAATATATCTATTTATATATATATTTTTTACTCCAAACGTAAGAAAATCATTTGAGCTTTATATTTGAAGCTATCGCTCGCAAAAATTCATCCTCCTTGTATTCCTCTTTTCGATCAAGTATGTATTTTAAATATGGGGCAATAAAAAATAATATACCACTTGATAGTTATACAATATGATTTTTAAACAAAATGATGATTATACCAAATGATGTTTATAATAAATAAACGATATACCAAATGATAATTATAGTAAATAAAAATAGATATTTTGATAATATACCAATCGTTTATTATATAAAATGAGTGATTATATCCTTTAAAATTATATCAAATGTTATTATATTAAATGAAATTATATTAATTATTTTTATACCGATCATTACACACCCGTCTATGACTTAAAAAAACTTCATGTTCGTGACACTGACACAGCACAAGTTTGTTTTGCCGCCATTTTTATCGTCAAGTCGTCGTCTTCTGAACCTATCTTGGAGTACTTATGGTATGTGTATAGAAAGTAGTATACATATGCGACTGTACATAATTAGGCCTTAAAAAACTCGTGTGATCCTATTATGAAACTCGCTCGTCGTATTTTAAGACCCCTCATTATGCATCAGTTGCATAAACTACTATTCCAGTAGGTGGGTCAGTTAACTATTCTTTGTACAGTTTGTAAGTAGTTTTTTCAAGTTTGTAAGGCTTTTTAAGTATAAAGAAAAACTAAATGGGTCATTAAAATGTTGCGTGCGTTATTACACGGATAAACAATGAATTCTATGACCCGGTAGATATAGATATTTAACAATTATAATGTCTTCTTTCACCGGTAACTTAGTGGACTATGTTGTCCCGAGTTTTGTATGAAAATTGTGGTTTGTCCATTAAGTTACCAGTATTTGTGGCAAAATTGTTATTCAGTTTTTTTTTTATTATTAAAATTCATTTATTTAGACATTAACATCCATTATGTTAGTATGTACAAAGATAACTTAAGCATTAATAGTTAGAAAATTCCATAATATAAAAATTAAGTGAAAAATACAAATTAAATAAACTAAAATTGTGAAAAATCTAACTCAAGTGTAAAACCGCTCATCAAATCGCCTAAAATATAAACGGTCTCGACGTCACTACCGTCTGTTATTGCGCTTACCGACCCGAGGCAGTCCGAGAACTCCGGTAGGTTGTCGATAGAGTCTGTTGGCATATACGCACTAAACTCTAGTATAGGGCGATCACTTGTCACAATTTTGACTGCACAAATCCGCGGGCTTTCACACGGTATCCCAGACACGTCTCTAAAAACCCCATTCCTCCACAACAAGGCAACAACTCCAAACGGACGACCACGCAGCATTCCTGACCCGGTATCAACTCCCGAGGTGCCAGTGCTCAGATCTGAAGAGCGGCAAAGTTTAAGAATGTCGTCCACACTACGCTTAACACTCCTACAATTGTAACTGACAAATTTGGATAGCTAGGATAGGAAAGAGTCCCAACACGGTGGGTTTACGTTAAGTACAGCGGAGATCCTGTCGGTTCCTTCCGACTCTGATCCTATGATTCTTCTGATCCTTCTGATCTTATGATTGATGAGGAGTCTCTTTGATACAGAATATGTTTGAAAAGTTTTAGCCATTTCATGGTTTAAAATTAACTGACGAATTTTGAAGCGGTAAACTTACCTCCTTACTTACAATACTAAACATACACATACACATATACATATGTACATTAGATATACATAAAAATGTGTCTTATTGTTTCAATAAAGATAGATACTATTCAAAATCAAAGGCTAATCCAATCAAAGCAAATGAAAATCTTACAGCTGTTGAATCATTGAAGCTTTCGTTATAATTGACTGCGCAGGGCGTTCTCGAAGTCTACTGCCACATTCGTTTTTATAGAACATGAACACAATGTCTGGCCAGGCATTAGTCATTTACCATCTGACAACAAAGCCAGACTTGACATACTTTGCCTTAATTGAATGACTCGATTCCGCTCCAGTCAGTAATTTGCGCATATTTGCACAACGGTGCATGACAGATGTTTGGACCCCGAGTTTTTATGACCAGCAAGCGTCTAGCAAGTTTTGCCTATTCTGGACAAGAAAGATTGAGCTGTCTCTGGGAATTGTATTTGATATTGATTGAATGAACGAAGTTCGTTTAAGCGAACTTCTGACGATGCTCACAGGCACAGGCTGTCTCCAAGGATCTCGACACCATTGAATGGTTACAGTAATTAATTGTCTTGAAAAATATGTGGTTACTCTTTCCGTAAGCCTTTACTTTTATTTGCGGCTTATGTATTTTATCTTTTTTTACATTTACTTTCTATAATTCAAATTGTTTTAATCAATGTTGGGTCACAAATTTATGTATTAAAGTACTTCGAAGAATTAAGGAATTTGTAATTGCAAAGAGTCGCTCGTTTATCTTTCGCCCCAAAAATGTCGGGATTCCTTTGTGAGTAATTCGCGAATTCTCTTTGAAATACTGTTTTTTTGCTAAACTAAGCGAAATAGCTGATATTCATATATATTTTATATATTATCCGGGTTTCATAATTATTTGTTTGTAGCTAATTGGGTTATCATTATTAATTCTGTTTAGTTTTCCTTATATGTTTGCTACCATATCCCAATAAATGAACATCCGTCTAGAGGCAAGATATGGTAGGTACGTATAGTATACTAGTAAAAAGTTCGTATAGACTCATGAATAACGAACTTTTCCAACTGAATCCTCCGGTTTTTCCCTGTATTTTATTTAGCTCCGCACCACGCCGTTTAGAACTAGCATGTTCTTCTCTACGTTTTTGGTATGTTGCTATTTGCTATACTTGCTATTGCAGAAGTAGTATTGCCAGTATTCCCTGATTACGCGAACTCTCAGACGCAAGTTTATAAATTGCTTGACGGTGTTACCTGATAATTACGTATGCTCGTGATTGGCTGTAGCCTCGGGGGGATGCTTGTTGGTCAGCACTCGTGCGAGTATTGTTGCAATGCAATACCGCCGTTTAGTTTAGGTGTGATTCGTTTAACTCTTCGATTATGCGGGATTGGTTATTCATACACATGACGACGCCTATAGCGTTTAAGTGATTGACCGTCGAGAATAAACATTTCTACAAAACTCTTAATTTTAAACTTCGGTTGTCCAGAATGGAACTAATCCAAGATAAAAGATTGTGATAACCTTCGATTTTATTTTCTAAAATCTACCGCCAAGCCTTACACAACAACTGGTCCCGTTAGTGTGTGTTATCTACGCGTTCATGCATGTTTTAGAGCTCTACCTAGCAGATCGTCAAGGTCCGTACAGTAAGCCAATGTCATAATAAACATCAAATGACCAGCTTAGAAATAACGATGAGAATTACAATGACAAGGTTCTAAGTATGATAAAAAAATATTGGGAAACTGTAGGTCCGCATAATGTCAACTGAATTAGCGGCGAATACCAACTATAAGCAAACAACAGTAGGTATTGAATGGCAATTTATAATGACTAACCAAACCTTTTAAATTCTGATTCCGACGTGTCTAACTGACGCATGGTAATACCAGATCTGGCTAAATGTTATTTGTTTTTATAGATAATAAAGTGTTAGACGTGAAATGCAACGTGTTACTCACTACTACGTTACTAGGTCAATTTCAATAAAAATGTCGGTTTCATATTTTTTTTGTCGTTAATTAAACCCTGCGATCTTGTTTGAGATATACGGCACGCTACCGAGGTTGTGCAATTGTATGTAGATTTATTCAGGATCAACCCTGGGGCCAAGATGCAAACGCTACTAACGTTTTTCTTTTCTACCGCTCAAAAAGTATGGCGTCAATGCTGACCACATGGTTTATCGTAACTCACGTGAATGTCATACCATACATTTTTAGTGATAAAAAAAATGTTAATAGCGTTCGCATCTTGGCTAAGGCTCTGATCAGTTGAAGGCAACTCGCGCTAAAAAAACAGCGTTTCTTTAGAGTCTGGATTCGCTCAGGAACAAGCATCCCGTTTAATCTTTGCGTACTTTAAAACAAAGTAGCTTCCTACCGTCTGTCCGTAAGTACACTTAGATCGTTCAAATTACGCAACGGATTTTTATGCTGTTTTAATTAATTGAGTGGTTCGAGAGCACGGTTTTACATAATTACAATACTAGAAAAAAAAAACGCTATTCGAAAATTCCGTGTCCTAAAGTATATAAATTATTTGTTGGTCAATGCATACATTTCTATAATAAATTGCCTGACGTAGTTTTAAAGTTACCCTTTCCAGCACTTAAAAATTACTTGAAAAAGTCGTTAATGTCTAAAGCGCATTATAGGGTCGAGGATTATCTAACAGATAAAAATGCATGGCCTAAACCCGAAGCTTAGTCGATTATAATTTGTTCAAATGCAAAAATACTTTATCTTGTCTAGGGGACACCGTTGATGTAGGAAAACATATCGAAATTTTTATTTGGTCGTCTTGCACCGTCTTATATACACAAGTAGGTGTTTTTTTCTTCTCCCTCTATCCCAAGACTTTTGGCATGTTTTCCTGCTGAACTACGCTTGTTATTTGATATTATATTTAATTTAATATTTATATCTTTATATAATGCTTAGACTAATTAGTACCATTGTAATATGAAATATGTTTAAAAAATGGCTGACTGTTAAGTTTCTTGCGGCGTTTCTTCTCAGCAGGGGTCTCTTGGGAAGCGCTGGTAAATTCTTGACGTGTTTAACTATGAAACCCAAACGATTTTCATCGAACCAACTAAGAACCACTAGTTAAATTACGTTTCTATAAAAAAAACCCTTCCGAATCGGGTCACCTACGATACCGCAGACATGTATCTGATTTCACTTCATCGATTTTATCTTTTCACCGAATTTCATTTCATCGAACGCTATTTTCTGTCGAAACCATGATTATTTATTTATTTATTTATTTATATATTTATTATTACATACACAAAGTTCACATATTATGCATTGTTCCACAAAACTGTTTACACAGTTTGACTGGTGTTTTCAGGATGTCTGAAACATTAAAAACAAAACGAATGCGGATAGAAATGTTTTCTCAATGAATTTAAAATTCTGCGTAATATACTTTCTGTATATTACGCAGAATACTATACATGATACTTTGTATTATGAAACTTTCGTTGAAAGGTGGTTCGGTGAAATAATATGTACCCCCCATAAACACGTTCAACACTCCTCTGTATGCTTTGGTTAATAGGTAAATAAACGTTTGCGAACGTTGATCGGTTTCTACTAACCATTTTACCATGTCGTGTTGTCAAAACCGTACCATCGCCCACACTGTTAGACTGTCCATCGGTAGACCTTATGCCTTTTGTAATAAGGTCCACCGATGTACAGTTTATAGTATTGCTGTTTGTACCTAGTTTTTGCACCGATAGATCGGCATACCGCTATGCGATCTATTTTTACCCCCGAACGCGCACGGTTGAGCGGCCTCGACGTCTTTAATTTCGATTGTCTGTCCGACAGTTTGTTTATCTCCTAGATAGCCTAATACGCAGACTGCGCTAGAAGGTCGGCGAACTCGAAAGATCGATGTTTCTCAAATATGAAGTCGGTGTGCTAATTTGAACGTTATTCTTTGCCCCTAAAGTACTGTAGTCCTGGCAAGAAGTTGACTCCACAGAAATGAATACAATATAATAATTACAATACAATATCTACTACGATGTGCGACAACTAGTGACATTGCGATATGAAGCACGAAGTTCTACGGTGCTGTCGATATTGAGGAATCTAAATAATGCGGCGACTGGTAGAATAACGTTTGATGGATTGGTATTCTGCCATGGTCTCTTTCTCATTTTGATTTATAAATTCTTCAATTCACGAAGTCACGACCGTTTCATGTTAGGGTTTGTAAAAGGGAGTGATTCTGCGGCTTTCACTATTCTGGGTTTGTTTTTTTATTTGTTTCATCCAGGCTACAATACGATGTAATATCATAACATTCGCCGTTACATAACGATCTCGTCTAAACAGCCTTAATATAAGTAGAACGTCAAACATATACTTTGGCAGACGACAGTGGTGATATAAAGTAAAAATACTGCATACGGTTAATTGTAAATTCATACTAATGACAGCCAATGGTTCTATATTATGATTCGTTGAGTTAAAATACGTATTAGATATTAGATTCATGTTGAAGAAACATTTTCATACAATACAGACTGTTTTGTCTAGGTAGGGACATACTTAGGTCTCTGTTTTCATTCGTTATTGACCATACATTTGTAATGTCATTAACTTGCTTTAAACTAATACAATGTAATTTTATTATTTGTGCTAGTTCAGATAATTCATATTTGTTACTTTTTTAGGGTTCCGTACAAAAATAATAATGAAAAAACGGAACCCTTATAGGATCACTCTTGCATCTATCTGTCTGTCCGTCTATCGGACCGATTGAGTTGAAATTTGGTACACATATGTAAATTGATGATCCAAACACAGATGTGCAAAGTAAATAAATATTTTTTTTAGCTGGTCATTTTCGGGGGACAAATTAGGAAATTAAAACAAAAAGTTTTGCTTACCTTACTGTCATATATGAAATGAAAGGGCTCGTTATGAGGATCTCAAATATATTTTTGTTATGTTTTTAAAATAAATAGTTTTGTATTTATTCATGAAAAAACACGAAAATTGACCATTCCCCCTGGATCTCCGAAACTATATAGTTCATTGCGTGTAGATTACAGGAAAACTTGTAAGAATTCTATCAATTGAAAATGAAGAGGTAAAGTAAATATAATACGTTCACTCACGGAAAATTGTTCACTGAAACAAATGTCAGTTCATTTTTGTTTACCGCTCACCGGGTTTATCTAAAGTGACGATGCTGGACTTTTTAACAAGCGCCTGTTACTCCCAGACGTGATCTCATCCGATAGCTTTCAACTTTTTGCCGAGAATAGTTTATTGATGTTGTGTAAAATAATGACGCCTCCATTTAATGGGCATTACAGATCATTTTCGGGTTAGCTAATAGTTTTTTTTACTATGTAGTTGAATGTTTTCCCTTGGGCTATATGCATATCAAGGCTTCTTTTTTTTTTTTTTTTATAACCTGTATAACAGTTGCAAAATGTTTTCAATTCATGAAGACCTCTTAATTTGACGTTGTATGAATTCTGAATGTGTTTAGAATTATATAGTTTCATCAAAGAGCTCTACGGCGCACAGTCAACAACTTTAATTGCGCATTGAGCCATTATAGAATCATTGCGTAGAAAGCCAATGATCAATTTGACCTAATTTTTTTTTATAACGTAATATGATTCTATAGTGGTTTAAGAATTAAAGCGATGGACTGTACGATCAAAAGTTGACTTAAAATGGTTTTAATATATGAGCTAAAACTGATACCTATTTACTTATATTTTTTGTGGTTTTGGCGATTTAATTATAAGATCTGGCCCCTATTTCACCATCCTGATAATGTTAGGTGACAATTCAGTATACATTACCAAGTTAGCAAGTTTTCTCATCACTGGGATTCATATAAGCTGCGTCATGTACACTAAAATGTAACCTGTCAACTGTCTTAGTCAGCATAGTGACTTAGGGGGCTGGTCTTATAGTCAGTCTACTTAAATAATACCTATCGGTGTAAATTTTAGGCAGTCAACATTGGTGTTCTAGGAGAAACATAGGCAGCAAACACCTCTTTTATAACCATAGCTCGGACAGGTCATCGCAAAACAATCGCAACACGGCAATAGAATAAGATTAATAGAGTCGTATTATGTACAGTATTATTTAATTATATTTTCAATTACATTTATCCCAAATACAGCCACAATTAATTATTAATTAATAACTAAATTAATAAATAAAATCAATTAATTATGTGTTTACATTTTTTCTTTAAATATTGTCTTTCTTTAAGTGATTAATACGAATGTCACATGCTGTACACAATATTTCACAGATATTTTCATCATAAGAGAGCTCGGGATAGTTCTTAATCCACTTAATATCCGTTTCTAATTTCACCATATTTAAAATATTTAGAAATAACCATAAGTATAAAATTTTAATTATTTCAACTATCACAAAACTGTTTCAGGAATGCCACTTTGAGAAAACTATGACAGAGATATGAAACTAAAAAACGTCAAATGTTAAATAACGATATTATCAGCTTCAATCACAATGTTAGGTATTACGACTTTATTGAATCTTTTTCTATTTCCATATCTGGTTTTGCGATGATTTGTCCGAGCTATGTTTATAAGGTAGCTAGTGTGCTTACTGGTCTTGTCTAGAGCATTGTTTTCAGGTTTTTTCAATGTTTTTAAAGTGAAATATGTTTGTCACAAGGTCAATGGGAGAAGCTGCCATTATGGACGCTAGAGCGCGAGCTGGTCGGCCAGGACATAGCAGAGAAGGAGAGCATCAAGGTGCTCGAGAAGGCCACGGTGCCCATCGTCAAGATGACCGACAAATACTCCGATGTAAAGGTAGGATGTGTTTTGCAAGCCGCAAACTGCAAGTCAGATTTTAGCCTTGAACGCCCACCCTTTGGAAGTACTACCCTTCATACATTGCTTCAGTTTATTATGATGTTTTGGCATTGCCATTGATGTGGTGGTAAAAAGGTCAAATATGTTCTTAAAGCTAAAATCTCTCCGTCTAGGACTAACAAAGAGGTGGAGTAGCTCTGACTTTTTCCACTTTGCTATCGCTTATTTTTTTGGACTACGCTGTTACCGCGAGAGATCCAGTGATGTGGTTATCACTGGATAACCACATCACTGGATCTCCTCTGGATAAGGTAGTGTCAAGTGTGTCAACTTACCTTCGTAACATCTGTAACTGCTTATATTTAATTTTTTAGAAGCTCATTGCTATTGGTTTTATAATATATTATGCACACGATCTTTTACGTGCACTCTTTTCATGTTTATATTATCCCAATTCTGAAAAGATAAAGGATCCTTAATACGAGGAACCATTGAAACATCCGAATTATTACAAATGGTTTTCATATACATATGCAAATTTATAATTTTGTTGGTCGTAAAACAACACACTAACATGATGTTTGTTGTTATGTTGCAGGTGGACATATCATTCAACATGAGCAGCGGAGTAAAGAGTGCGGAGCTTATCAAGCAGTTTAAGGTCAGTGAGGGCAGAGATCGCCACGCTGTTTACTATACTAGATAACATTCATACATGTAACGGTTTGGAGCCATAGGAGCGTAGTTATACTTACACTCTAATGGCTCGGTAGTGATATAGTATGGGTGGTTAATAGCGATAAATATATTACTCAAATATAACATATAAAAATAGGTTAATCTGTAATTGGATAGTTTATAGAGCGAGTGTAAGAAAACGGTCGTCTTCGGTCAGGTTTAAAGGTCATCTAACATGAACCGCCATGAATGGTCGAATGGGTGTCTGATTCATATATGTGTATAAAAGAAATATTGAGGTTTGAAGTTCGAACTATGTTTAAAAGGGCGGTTCTCACCCAGTCGTAGTTTGTGTTAACAGAAGTCCTGATTTTCAGGGAGCTTCCCTTGATCGGGACGCCAAGCGTCTCAATTTCCAGCACATGACCAGAGATATCATATATTTAACATACTTATTTGTAACAACCGAAGGTCAAAAACAATTCGCCACTGTTGGCATTGCAAGAGAGCTGTAAAATGTATCATATACTAGACATGGTAACACTCGTCGTAGGTGACATTAGTTTCGCCGTTGCATTCATTGCAGCTCTTGTAAAACTACCTATGGCTATCACAGTAAAAACATAACAAGTTTATACGGTGTTCGTTGCTTCAAATTATTGGAATAACAAATAAAGATTATAACAACAGAAGCTTAATACCGTCTTTGGAGAATATTGGCAATTTAATCGGTAATATCCACATGCTATACAATTCGCATGGAAATTGGATCATGCCAAGCAAGTGAACCACTGGCTTGTACACATTTGCCGTGTTTGAACAGCTGTTCGTTGTTTGCACCCGATTCACCTTGTTACGCTGGATCTGTTATGCTGTTTGTATTATACAATAATAACATGTTGTGACGACTAGATTCCTAGATCCTGGAACTGATTTTTGGAGATGCTATTACATAATTTTATTTTGTGGGGATCGGCTGCGGATATCGGTACAGTGTTTATTTTGCAAAAAAGGGCTATTAGAGCTATTTATAACTTGGGGTCGCGTGTGTCATTGAGGGAATTCTTCAAGGAAATAGATATTCTAACACTGCCGTCGCTATATGTATTTGAAATAATCATCTTTGTTAGGAAGAATCTACATAATTTCCCAACGAACATTGATAAGCCAAAAGCAACCAGGAGCACAGGAAAGCTCAAAACCACTTTTTATAGACTGGCCAAAACTTCAAAATCATTCTTGGGAAATTGTGTAAAATTCTACAATAAAATTCCAAAAAGTATTACTGAACTTACTGACTCTAAATTTAAATCTGTTGTAAAACAAAAACTAATTTCCCGAGCATATTATAAAGTAAACGATTATATCATGGATAGGGATGTTTGGCAGTGAGTCGTCCGTCCTGCATGAGTAATCTACGCTTAAAAAAGGTGCACCTACTGTACAAAAATACCGTGATATTGTAAACTATTTATAATTATAATGTAATGATGTAAACCTTTTTCTTGAAAAAAATATACCTTGCCGAGTTTCTTACGCCGGTTCTTCTCGGGGCAAAGGTTTTATTTTTCGAACCGGTGGTAATGCTTTTTGACATTCATAGGTGCATTATATTATGCCTAAATTGAAGAATAAAGAACTTTGACTTTGACTTTATAACTAGGCGCCGTATTGTTAAAACAATCTTGGCTGAGACGTAAACTTCATAGAAATCTGTTATTACTGACCTGTCGACGGACATCTCAGCTAAGATCAGTTAATGCGGCCCTGCGACTTTCTTACCGCGTCGACCTCGTCGTTTTCATGATTTTTATTAAAGTTTAGTCAGTGTATACAATTTAATAAAAAAACTTCTGTAGAAAGTTAAATTCTATCCCGTTTGATTACCAAAAAAATTAAGCGAAAAACTGTGTTTGTCACTATTTGGTTCCTTGTTCTGAGCTGTCGAAAAAACATCTGAATAAACAACTTGTTATTGTTTTTTTAAACATACAGCGTTCTATTAAAACAACATCTGGGTGCCCAAAGTATAAATTCCTTGCCTGTCTTACCAACTAAAATTTGTAAAACTTTAAACCCTTTTTCTGTCTGTAGTCTGATAAAAAGTTACCTATTTAGTTCGATGTAAAACTTACTCGTGTTTCGTGCAAAGTTCAATGTTCGCGTTTCCGCCTGCCCTAGAAAAATGGCTTGCTGTTTCACAGACCGTTGCCTCTCATTCAATACGTTGATAACGCGATGTAACGTCTCGTAAAAAAGTCTCAGTAACGTTAAAGTACCTAGACAAAGTACTGTAACATTTGTTATAGTGAGATCCTTAGTAAAGGTAATAAAATAAACGAATTTTTGTAGGTGATACATGTCGCTCACAATTTTGTGTAATCTTGTGTAGCGATTACAGCTATCGATATAACGTCAGTTATATACGCTTGGTATCGCACTTATCCCACTGCCGGCGAGGAAGGTATTAGCTATCGACTATTTTCTCGCTCAAGAAACGAACAAAAGATATATATCCCGTGTCAATAAAAGAGACACATAAATAGTTGATCGCTGGTTGTTCAGTTGTTCACACTGCCTCCACTAGTCCAGATCTAGATACCGTACCACTAAAAGAGACACATATCAATAGTTTTTTGCGCTGCTCGCTTCCTGCTCATAATCGGGGGTGCGTATGGGTCGGGCTCGCCAGCAGTTCCGTGCCCGTAGGGTAAATGTATCCAATAGTAATCAGTATTCATATTTACCTTCCTATTTCCTTACCTTAGTATTTCCCCAGATATCGTATTTTAACAACTAAACATTTGTTAAAGTTGTATGTAGCAAAAGGTTGTTTTGCCCATTATAACCGAAACGCTGTATGTTAATTGTATACTCACCCATCAGATTGATCTGCATCCCGTTGTCGGAAAATGGGCTGCAGATCAATCTGAAAAGTAATAATGTACCATTCAAACGGTCAAAGATTGAAATAGGTCCAGGAGTTCCATAGATTACCCTCCATATGTAAACAAAATTAGAAATCCGCTCTCTCTCTTTATAATATTTGTATAGATTTTGCTTTCATATATTACACGTGTAATAAACGACGTTATCTATAGCCTGTTGTAATTTACGATGCGAATGTAAATAATTTTATCGAGGTGCCCTTACCACTCATGAATACAATTTATGGAATAAATAGTGATATTATTGTGTTCTATATTAACCTTAAAATGTATTGTGTGACATGAATAAAAAACGTAATTCATTGATGGCAATGATACAATGACAATGGTTAGTGGTGGAAGGACCATATTCAGGGTCCGTCCGGACCGTTATCACCATCTTACCATTTAACCTGCTGCGAAACAGCAGTGTTCGCGATGTTTTGTCATCATGATCATCGGCGTCATTATGTCCTCAGGGTTGGCTACGCGATTGCAGTCTTGAGATTGTCATCTTAAGATTGTAAATGTCTCTGGGTTTAAGTTCCACTTCCCATAAGGTGGCCTGTGTGTTCGTTTTGGCTTCCCCATTTAATAAAAAAAGTCGAAGGTGAAAAATAGATGTTAAACAGCATGTCTATTTTATAGAAAGCTTTGTCATAGGTGTCGTGTTTGCTTTAACCTAAATAACCTAAATTATATGAAGTATCAAAAACAAGTCTCGACGGCATATATTTGTGATGGTTACATAAATATTTGACATTTCTGGAAATGGAATCCAGCCAGTTTCGTGAGCAATGTCACTCTTGCCCAGTTAATCGCATCATTTACATATTACTTCTAAAATTATCAATTAACATTCTTATTATCTCTTACAGGAAAAATACCCAGTCCTAACCCGGCTAGTTATGGTGCTGAAGCAATTCCTCCTTCAACGCGACCTGAACGAGGTCTTCACCGGTGGGATATCGTCCTACTCCCTCATACTCATGTGCATCAGCTTCCTCCAACTCCACCCTCGGCCCGAGAGGCTGCGACAACCACACAACCTTGGAGTCCTCCTCATCGAGTTCTTCGAACTATACGGAAGGAAGTTCAACTACGTCAAAACAGCTATAAGGGTGAAGGGCGGAGGATCGTACGTGTCCAAAGATGAGATTCAGAAAGACATGAATGATGGGCATAGACCGTCGTTGCTCTGTATAGAGGACCCGTTGACGCCTGGAAATGACATTGGCAGATCCAGCTATGGAGCGATACAAGTTAAACAGGTGAGATGTTTATGTTGATGACATGATTAAATTTACTTTACTAAAGGCGCCCTTAAACGGGCAATTAATATATTACGATCGAGCTAAATGGAACTCCATGCGAGCTCTACCCTTGAAGATAAATGGAGTCCATAATCATACAAACATACTACATCACAAGATATACTATGCGTTTTACATTAACGTTAAGACTCTGGTACATTTGGTACTCACCTTAGACGAAAATAACTATGACTCGCTTTGACCCTTTTATGACGAGAAACAGTGTTACGCGCTATAGCCAACCCGGTGTAATGTTAGAATTTACATCTAATTAAAGTTGTTTGTATGTATGTAAGTAATCACTTTATTGTTCAAATCACATAACTCAAATACAATCAATATAATATTGTAGTGGGGAACTTCAAAGTCAGAATTTCCACAAGAAGAAGAAAGAACGTAGCTTTACTGACCCTGATCCCTCCACATGTTACTTATTATTATTGCTGATCTATTGTGGCAGCCCTTTGATTAGAGCTCACGGCAGAGGCTCGTTGCGACTAGGAATTTCCAGATGCTTTGGGCATTGAGGAGTTGTATCTCTTGTGGGTCCACGATATGCGGTAACGGTCCGCATCAGCAGAGAATGTGCATCGCTGTCTCCTGCCTCCTGACAGACCCGACATGTCGCGTCTTGTTTCATACTCATTAGAACCAAGATGTGGGTTCAGGCGTAGAATCTCTTTGGAGAGCTTTGGTTCGAACTCTTTAATAAGTGTTAACATCGTGTTATTTGTTTTCCAGGCGTTCGACTACGGCTACATAATCCTGCAGCAGGCGGTCGCGCCGCACAACGTGCTGCTCGCGCGGCACAGCGCGCTCGGGCGCATCGTGCGCGTCACGGACCACGTGCTCCAGTACCGGCGCTGGGTCCGCGACACGTTCGAGCCGTTCTTCTTCCCGCACCGCGCCGCGCCGCCCGCGCCGCTCTCCAGCGAGCCCTCGCCACCGCATACTGACAGCGAGCCGGTTAGTCTTCAAAAGCTCCACGGCCTAACAACGCTATAATATTTTATTACAAGGAAATATCATGAGGAAAGTTCCTATCAAACAGGAAAGAAGAAGGATAAAAAATATTTAACATAGCTTCTGCCCGCAACTTCGTCCATGTAGATTTCGATTATCGTTATTCCTCCGGAAACTTTAAATATTCGGAGATGCAAAGTAGTCTATCAGTCTGAATGAACACTTATAGGTATAAGCTAGGTCCATTTCGAATATCATCCAAATTTGTCAAGCCGTTGCAGCGTTAAGTAGTAACAAACTAACACAAACTAAATATAGTAGTAGTTCATCTTCAAAGAAAGCTATATCGTGCGGCTTGCATTTATGCGTGCCGTGAATAACCACAAGCGAACTGAAAAAGACGGGCCGCGCGGTCGAAGCGAATCGTATCAACCCCAGCGCCCGAGCGGCAATGGGTCACATAAACTCAAGGGCCGTAGATGACATTCTTTCCTATTTATACAATGATAATAGGCTTAATAAGAGGTAGATTCGTCTTAAAATGAATGCCGTGTTGTTTTTGTTCCTTAGGAGTGGTCGGACAGCGACGCGCGCTGCGGCGGGTCCCCGCCGGCGCCGGCGCGCACGTCGCCGCCGCCGCTGTCGGCGCTGCAGTGCTCGTCGCCCACGCCGCGCCGCGTCTCCGCGCACCAGAGCCTCATCATACACCACATCACCAGCAACTCGGACTTCAACAACATACCGTCAGGTATATTTTTTCACAATATACACTAATGGCTTTTGCTTTATTTTCTCTCTGTAGTCGTAAGTTCTACTTTCTCTTGTATCATGTCGCAGCGCTCAGAGATTCATTCATAGATACAAATTGTAATATCGGTGAAGTTGATTATTAATTCCGAATTTGCGGCGTAAGATGGACTCGTATCATCTAGGGTCGAGTCCTTTATCGTCAACTAGACCACTCCCATTTATTTAATCATAGAATTTAATTTAAAAGAAAGTTCCCCAAATTACGGCCACCCGCCTTCGCATCCTTGCATTACTTCCCCGACCAATGTAATAATGACGATTGAATAATACGACTATCGTCATAAAGTTGTCGAGCCCCTGGTATGAGGTCGTTGAAACCCTAAAGGCTTGGTCAAACACACGGCGCGACGCAGCGCCGCGGCCGCGCCGCGCGACCGCGGCGGCTTTAAATACATGCTAACAGGTTAGCGACGTCAAACAGACTGCGTCCCGCCGGCATCGCGCCCATGTTTGACGTCGCTAACCTGTTACCATGTATTTAAAGCCGCCGCGGTCGCGCGGCGCGGCCGCGGCGCTGCGTCGCGCCGTGTGTTTGACCAAGCCTTAAAAGCCGGGTTTAATTCCAGGAGTGATGCAGCAGCGGTTCGCGACGGACTCGGCGCCGAAGAACCGCAACCGCTCGTTCTCGTCGAAGCAGCGGCGCTACTCGTCGCCGCCCGCCGCCAACCCGCCGCGGCACCGCGCCGCCGACGCGCGCGCGCACAAGAAGCGCCGCCAGTTCTCGCAGCAGCCGCAGCGATGATATACGATCAAGACGAGGCCCGACGGTTAGTGGTGATGAAGAGGTTATGTGGTGTAACTGTTTGACGACTGTGCGGGGTTTTTTTTATTGCTCGATGATGGAAACTAACAGACAGACGAAATTGGCTGTCTGTTAGTGTTCATTTTAGCTAAATTACAGACTCAAATTTAAACAGGATAGTTAGTGATTTTGAGAAAACATACCTTTAATGATGCTCAGTGACATGATAGTGACCTATATGTATATTATGTCAATGTATCTAGGTCATTGTATGTGTTACTTATGTCAAATTTAACCAAGCATTTGACAAATAAAGACTTGAAATGTCAATACGTTTAATCTGTCTGTTATCGTGTCTTCAATCTAGGAAGACGCCTATTACTAAAATGCGTAAATGTTGGTCAGATAAAATGGTAGGTTGCGTCTTCCTCGATGAGAAACACAAAAATTGTTAAGTGACATTAGATTTTAAATATAGCTAAATCACAATAAAAAAACTTTTCTTAAATCCTCATGACTGCATGACTTGGACGAAGAGAAAAGTCCTCTAACCTCTATTCAGCATGGTATTCGCCGCTCATCTTGCTTCGAAATCATTAGTTTATTGACGTATTCGTATTCATTCGTATTCACTTGAAAGCAAGAGCTCTCATAAAATTTCGAATTAGATTGGCAATTAAAATTGCAGAAGTTGATTGATGTCTTACTTTTTCAGTTCTAGAGCATAAGCACAAATTGTGCTGTCTTTTTATAAGTTAAAAGTTAGAGGTAACAACGGCAGTCAACTACTGATTTTTTTTATTGCCAATATAAACGTCGCTTCACGTCAACAGTGTAATTTCGATATCAAAGCAAAATGAGCTTAAACCAAGGTTCATTAACGACGATACGAAAAAATCACAAAAACAATATGGTTTTATCAAGTAGAATGCCTCTGCGTTGTCTGGGTCCCGATAATTATCGATGTTTGAAGTTTTAGAACATCTGCCAGATATAAGTATACACTGCAATATGATCAAAAGTTTTGCTTATTGTGACTTAGCATATATTTTTAACTGTCAACGCCACCTTTATTTTTCTGTATGTTATCTTTGTTACAATTACTAAGGAATAAGGAATCTTTGGATTTGATATTGTACTGCCATGTCTATCACAACTAGGGTAGGACGAAATATTGTCAAGTCTAGTGAAGGTTATACAGTTAGATTGTTATTTTAAAGTGGTTCAGGAAAACAGATGGGAATTATCATTCGGCGCGTCAGGTTTGAAGACGGTGGAAAACTCTTATCAATCGTGTTCACGTTTGGTAGAACATTTTGTCAGGTGATAAAGCTACAGTTTTGCATTGTCTTGATTATAAAATCTACTTACTCACGTTTCACGTAAAGAATTTTCAACCGTCTAAATCGAATTATACAACGTGTTTTAAACATACGCAAGAGAAAGAAATTATAATAGTACATTATGATACAAGTGTGCTAAGTTGACCATTGTATACAAGGCGCTATTGTGTGCGCACGAGCGAAAGCGAGTGCGCCACAAGAAAGCCGCGTATATTATGGTCACAGGCACACGTGTTACATACGACGTTTTTCAACACACTTGCGAAAAAAAAACAAGACTTCATTTAGTCAAATTTTAATTAATTATTAAAACAGTTGGTAAAAAACTGTTTGTTGCTAAGAAAAAAAAAGGTATAACCCGACTAAATTATATCGCTTCTTCTTCGTACTTACAACTTGGTACTAGGCTACAAATGTAAATTGTTTGGGTTAATAAACTAAAGGCACTTGTGCGTAATATACTGAAAAAGCACGCGTGTTTAATATCTAGGTTTATGAGCCAAAAATCGGTGGAATAAAAAGGTCGTTTTGAGCAAGTGTGTTGAAAAGATTATATCAACCCTAGTAAGCTGTCACTACTACTACTAGGGTACTGTACCAGGGTAGATATTTTTATTACTTTTTTTTTGGTATTTTTGTAACACGTTTTATAATTACCACTCGTACATGGTCCTATTCCAATGTCAGAAGAGTTTTTTCCCATCTGTTTCATTTGTCCGAATATTCATAAGTTATAAATAAATATTTCTCTGTTTTTTTTCCAAGAGATTACATATAGAACCTATAAGTTAGGTGAGCTTTTATAACAATCCTGGAAAGTTAAACGGTTTCAGTTAAAAATGCATTTATAGCTTATGAAAATCCAGACAAATGAAAGAGTTGGAAACAAATTCTACCTTGTGATAAGCAACCTCCTTCCCGCCATTACTCGCTGCTTTACAAAAGCAGCAAGAATGTTTATAACGTGAAGTGTAAATAGTTAGTATTTATAAACATACAGAATTGACGCTTACCGCTCGCTGTTTGAATAGACACCAAGCAATAATAATGTTACTTCCTGTAATTTGTATAAATTATACATGATAGGTTTATTTCGTGTGGCGTTTTTCAATATGACTGGTAAGTTAACTTTTTCCATGTAAGTTACTTTCATTATGTAGGAAAAGGAGAGAGTTGAGTATATCTGGGGATCGAAAAATTGACTCTTGGGCTAATTTATCTATCCACAGAGATATTATAGTGTTTTCAGTCAGTCAATTTGAGGTTGCTCGGTTATGTATTAAAACGAAAAAGCGGGAATACGTCGTGGAATTAAACATTATAAAAATATCTGACAGACTCAGTTTGGCTCTTTCCTTTTCGTTAATAACAGAGAAAAAGGAGTGTGATAGATAACTTTTAACTGACGAATATTTTTATCTACTAACTGGAAAAACCGGGCCTTGATAGGTAACTACTAGGAATCAATAATGAAACGTTATTCTATAAGTAAGTGTTAAGTTTATTCTGTAAGTGTCAATGCATAATCAAACATCAATATCAGGTGATCTTAGGGCGTTGCCGAACCCACCCGGTCGTCGGAGCGATTGACTCGTTAGTTACAGTTAAGTACTGAAGCCAAGCGATTAAATAATCGGCAGTCATTTGATAAATTAACAACAAAAGAGGTAGACCAACTTTTTCTTCGCCATAGCTTTCTATTTTACCTGTCAACTATAGGTGGCAGATCATAATTCGGTATACGTTGCTAAGTCAACAAGTTCCTACATCAATGAAATTCATATGAGCTGCGCCATGCACTCTGAAATGCCACATATCACGTGATTTCGTGGGCAGGCTCACAATATAATTTAATAGTATTTAGTATTTTTATTAATGCATAACATTCCACAGGTACAACATTGCCAAGACGGCCAATAATTAGTTTTCTGTGTGGAATTAGGTATCTGGCTAGTTTTTTGAGTCACAAGTTTTATTTATTTTATTACTATTGAAAAATCAAGTTCCCTACACAATATAGGCATGAATTTTAATTCTCTTCTTCTTTTAATTAAGACAGCTTCACTGAACAGCAAAACTAATCACTATGACTGGCGCGAAATTGCCCTGGTGCTGTTCAGTTGGGGTGAAGTTCCCTTCTAAGTAGGGTTGCCAGGTGTCGGCGGCCTTAGCCAAATATACACAAGTCCGACCAAATATATACAAGTCCGGCCTGTCCGGCTTTTGGTCAACCCTGCTCCGCCAAAAGATACCGTTACGCGGGGTGGGCCCAATGTGACTCATATCATGTAATTAGGAGTAGAGTAAGTCTCAAATGAATAATACTTACAAAAAATGTAAAAATAATAATTTCAGTGTCATTTTTTCGGGCCAAAATGTCCATCTTAGGTATGGATCTGGCTTTTCTATTTTAGGGCCTGGCAACCCTACTCCTGTCTTAAGTTGGTTATCCCAAATGAAAAACAAGCCGATTCTAATGGTTCTATTCATCCCGTTGATAATCTGCCCTTAAGACTTATGGGAGATGCCTTAGTCTACCGATCGAAATTACTAATAGACTTCAATCGGGTGGGTTTTAACATCATAGACCTTAATAAAGGTCCAGTTACATCCGTTTTTCCGATTGGATGATTTTAACACAAATTCAGTCAACTATTGAAAAACGCCCTTAATTGACAAACTGAACCAGTACTATGAAATAATATATACGCTTCTTAACAAGTGCGATTCTATAATTAAACAAATATATTGTAATTTTACATAGTGCTGTGACTATAGATATAGTTGTAGTTATATTGATGTTGTTCGAAAAATACTTTAGACACGATACATACTTATTAACTATTATGTATGTTGGGTATGAGTTGACAATAGCACACCGAAGGCATATGGCAAAGTTTGTGGATTTAGCAAGAGTTTGTGCAATTCGATCGCTATCGTGGTCATCTGTCATATATATTATTATGGTTTACGAGTCTGCAGTGTGAGTAAGACCGATGTATTATAGAAAAGTTATATATTCATTTACTTCGCATTAACTTCGCATCTTAAGTATAAGATTTGTCGTAAGACTTCTCCGATATAAATCGATTCACAAACTCGCTATTAATATGTACCATCAATGGTAGTATTTTATACCTGACGTTATAGTGAGAACTATACTTATCTCACTTGGAAGGGGCCATTGGATCGTGTGTGGGGCTGAGTTGAGAGTGAATTTAGAAGCGTAGCTTAGGTTGGACTAGATTAGACTTAAAAGGGCCTTAAAGACGAAGATTCTAAACTATTTTGACGACGCGGTTAGCTTTGTCCCGGGTTCGATTCTGGTAAGGGCAAATGTTCGTGTGACGAGCGTGGGTACTTGTTCCCGAGTCTTAGATGTTCTTTATGTATTCAAGTATATCTCTATATAACTATGTGTGTCTTTGTTTAGTACCCAAGCCTAGAGATTAGATTGGGACCAGGTCGATTTGTGTGAAATTGACCGCCGATATTTATTTTATGCATTCTTAAAAAAAAACTGATTTTCAGATAAGCACCAGGATCTATAACGTATTTTATACTGTTATCTTTACAACTGCCGTCTATGAATATGGCTAAAAAAAAAGAATTAACACCTATTCATATTTAGAATAAAGTTGCATTTTGCTTTATAACGGTACTGGCAACAAATAAACCAAAATCAACTTTATTCCTTTACTTAAATTGGATTACCATTCATAACGGTTGCATATAATTTAGTTTAATGTCGTAGATGTAGAATGAAATCAAGGTAATTAGTACTGAATGCGTTGTTCTTAAGGTCCTTTTCTGCACGATGCGTTGTGTTGCTTAAGTTAAACGCTTCCAAATTCACTCCATTAATTGAGGTAGTATTATAATGACACCAGAAATTTATTCTTCAGACTAGCTAATAACAAGAAAGCAATACGCGAGTATGTACAGTAGTTTTATAGACGCTAGTATTTTGTGGTTGATTCTAAGGATGATATGTGTTATACTTGCCTTAACAGTTTACAGCGTTCTGTGTGCTAGATTTAAGACGGTATCGTTGTCCAGCTTGACGAGAATATGGTTGGAAAAAGGCTATGGTTATTTGTTTGGCATAGACAATGATAGTCAAAAACTGACACTAGATGCTCGAGGTAACTAGGGTTACCAGAAGTCCACTCATTTGTTATAGTAAGGTATCCCTGGTTACCGCCAGACTGAATTCAAAGTACCTCAATTCATGTTCTTGGTCAAGCTCTGATGTGGAAATACTAAAGATTCATTGACATTATGTGTGATTGTCTGAAATTGGGATATGTATGACTTTTGTATGTCGCTTGAAAAAATGTCTGCAGAAGTCGTAGTTTGTTGATGATGATTTAGATTTCACGATTGAATGACATAGTTAAGTGAATGGTATGAGATTTAAGGCCACACAAATGCTTAATAATAGTGATCTAAGTTAACAAATGCAAAAACAACTGAATAAAAAGGAAATATATTAAGAGTTTAGAGTTGTACAGTCGACTACAAAGAGATGTTGCTACTTTTGGACCTTATTACAATGCAATAAGTTGAAAAGTGGATACATCTATTTGTAGTCGAGGACTTGTATCACTTTATTATTAGGCTTGTGCTTGGTATTGTAAAATCGCCTTTCGCAAAGGTACACAACACTGCCTGCTGAAATACGACTCGTGGGTTTGTTCCCCCAGACGGTTAATTAATATAAAAATGCAAATGACTAAAAAAATTACAAAAAATGCATTTAGTCCTGTAAGACTGCTTTATTCGGTATCGTTGTTCAAAAATAAGTAAAAAGAAAAGAAAAAAATGTAGTACTTAACGATTATGATGACTTTACTAACGTTTGTGGTCGCAATAAAAACGGAACCTTTAAGTTAATCAGAGAAGATTTTAAATATGAGCTTTAACTACTTTTGTCCACTGTACATTTTCAATAAACACTATGTGACTTGGTTCAAACTATTTAAAGCTCAGATTGCCTTGCTTTTTCTTTGAGTTACGATGGTGTTACGATGGTGGCGCAATAACCATGCCTTAACTTTGCCGGTGCTTTCGTCCCTCAACTGTGTAATAAAATCAACATGACAAACAGTTGCCACGAGGCTCTTGCGTAGATGTCTCCGGTTTATTTTTGTTGTGTTTAACGATTAAAGGAACAAATGGAATGAGCAATCAAAATTTGATATTCGCTTGCTCGCGGCAACCATAGTTACCAAAATTTATTATTAAAGTCTCTGGAAACTTCAGTTACCTGTGACACCAGTGAATCCACGCAGAAGACGTGGTAGAAGATTTTTTTTTCATTGAAGAGGGTAATATCCAGCACCCCTTTTCAGGTTTTTGTTATTTTACTCCTTGAATAACAAAATGCACATCACTTTCTTATACATTCTTGTTTACACAAGTCAAGTACATGTGTCTTAATGTAATTTAACATCTTTGTTGAGACTAACATATGTAATGTGTTCGTATACTCATCGGCCATGAAGTATTAGTGTTAGTTAATTTATTAAATGTATTGTTTTTGTTATGTTATTTTTAATTATAGTTTTTTTTGTAACAGTGCCTGTTACAAATGTGCAAAATTGCTTATTTCTTTTGTTTTAAACACATACGCTGTGACTAGAGAGTGACACCTTTGTGGGTCCAAATGGAAAGAGATATAGCTAAATCTTATAGAAATTGTCATGGAGACCTAAGTCAAGTATTCAAATTAGTTGCAAAATGGCAGTGGTAACGTTCTTTATCGGATCCGTTTTTACCACGTTCCTTCTAATGTAACACTAGAACATATGGTAGCTGTGGTTACCAGGCACTGTATAGCTAAAGATTTAGACGCTATAAGTTCAGATCTTTGACTTTTATTTGTTAAAAAATAGTATCTTGTAATCCCGACTTTGTTATGTATAACTAGGTAATATAGAAACACTGTTATTTTTTTAAGTGTTGAAAAGTCTGATCTGTCAAAAAGACTCACTATCTACCACGCACCGAGATGGTTGAGAAATGACAGTAGGAATTGTATGGCTTAGATATTATATTTGCTTCTTGAAAACTCCGAAGAAAATAACATCCATAAAGAAGGACCGCGCAGATTAAAATAAGGCATGCAAAATCAGACGATTTTAAACTCCAAAGCTTAGAGCTAGCGAGCTTTATGTTGAAAATCAATTTTGAAATCGGCGCAAATAATAGTTTTTGTACAAAATCAAATAAAATTCCAAAAAAAAAACCTAGAAATAGAAATAAAGAATATTTATTTAGCTATGATGATGCAAAAAGAAAGGCATGAAACAAAAATAATCAGTAAATATGTTAAAGAATTGCTATTTGAGTTGGAATTCAACCACAACATTAAGTAAATCTGCGATAGTAAACCAATAAAATCAAATCAATAGATGAAACTGGCAAGATTTAGTCATTTCGGCCGGAGTTGTGCTATCAAAAAATAAATGATTCAGATATTTCTAAGTTCATGCCCTAGTTTGAGTGCGGAATTTTTGGAGGTAAATATGATACAAAAAAGCTTAGGTCAATGTTCTCAGATATCTCAGTGGATTATTTGTTTTCTTTTACTTTACATAAGTACTTGTCTTTAAGATCCAAAGTTTAAAACTGTCTCATTGTTAAAAACAGATTTGGCATCATTTTGTTATAAATTTATGACATTCCCGAAAAATATTAGTAAAGTTTAGGGCTTGGTCGACGGTCCTATTATGATATGCCTTAAAAATATGACACCCAAACACAAATATTCTTCTGTCGGTTCCTAAAGTTAGTTAAGGACATGAGAAATAGGTTACGCTCTACCCAATATGCAAATATGCAACTCAAACATTTCTAAGGATCAAAAATATCCATACATTATTTTGATATTGTGATGTGTCTAGATCAGTATATTCTTCTTTATAGGTACCAACGTCATCATTTAATTTTAACGATAGCAATTCATAATAATACGTTTTTGATGTAATTGCGGAGTCGCAACATCAAGTCAGTCTCCTGAACGAGATGCCAATTTAATATTATCTAATAAATGTAACTTCGTAGACTACATACATATTCATATATCCTGATGCCTCCTGTCTTTACCCGAGGTGTTTTCGTCAAGTTAGTGTGGTGTCATACGTAAAACTTAAAATCTCTTAAATAAACGAGTGCTGCAATTTGATGAGTGCGCTCAACCCTCCCGTCCATACGCAACCTTTATAACGAAGAGCTAGTGGAAAAATCCTGACATATCGTCAGGTTCATCAAGTCCGCCGCGCTACCTTCCAATTCTCGTATCGATAGAGATTGTTTTCGTTCGTAAATAAATTTAAATTGCTTACAGTGAGTGGATTTCGATCAGACGAGAACCAGTCAAACTTCAACCTGTCAAGCCCACCGTTTGGGGCCCTAAGAATACACGTTCCAAACATCAAATCCATTCACCTGGCTTGCGCTACGATTAGAAGTAGAGTCCGTCGGAAGTAGGCTGATTAATGATACCGTTAAAACGTTTTAGTAGGTCATGCGGTCGCTGCGAACCCCGTGAAGCAATATCGTAATTGAGTCGCAGAATTGGACAAAGGGTTGGCTGAGTACCTTTAATTGGTTGGATATTGTTGAATCTTGACGCAGAAAATCGATGACAAGTTCTTATATATCTTGTTTCTTTAGACTTGCGCGTTGCGATTAGCCTCTTCTGAAATAAAAGTATGTCTAGACTAGACGCTTCTCCGCATGCCTTTTGTGTTGAAATGAAGGCCTAATAATGCACAGTAGTAGCCTTTAGGTAGTGTCTGAGACATCGCAATATTCCCAAATCGCGGGTCAAACTACTGGTCCTGTTGTTTATTCAAAGACTTAATCCTGACGCATCGCACCGCTATTTTCATAACTCCATAAAATGTTGACCTATCATGATATGACCCATCGCGTAAAGGGCACCGTTATTGATGGGGTAAAATGGCCGTCTTCAAAGAGCACTGTCGGCTAAGACCTACTTATGTACGTCGTGTGCGTGCCGGTTTCATTATAAAATCATGCACTTTACAACCCATGCGCTTGAGTGCAGCTATAAACTGCAGGTCGCATTATTTACTAACAGCGCTCCTAGTAAATCCCCGGTAGATGTAATTCTCCTGCCCCTTGCCCCTTAAAATAATTCAGAAACGCTTTGAGAACCTCCAACCGATCAAAAACATGCATAAGTTCGTTGGCCACAACAACAAATCGCAATAGGCCATACTGTGTTGACATATTTCTCAAAATTACGTCGGTTACTTAGACGTTTGAAGGCACAAAAATATTACATGGTTTCTTGACAAGAAGAACTTAATAAATCCCAGACTTTGTTATAATGGGTTGTGTACGCTAAACTGTATCCATGACCTAGATCACTTTGGCCTTGGGTAAAGCAATCCGAACGGTTCGCCTTGGAACAAATATCTAGACCGCAGTTACCGCTTTTATAGACCCTGCGATATGGATCATAAACATTTGATCATTTTACTTATTGACCTTTATTGATATTACGTAACGTAAATTGCGTTGGATGCAGTTTGACTTGCTGCAATTGACAATAAATATCCATTTATATATCTGGCTGTATGATATGCGTTACAAAGTTAGATGTAAGTGGTCTGCATAATGCCATAACAGGAAGAGTTTCTAAAAGCAAAATTCTTGTGCCCAGGTCTTGAATGGTCCGTTTATTTAGGATCGCCTTGGTTAGATTCATGCTTTGTGTCAAAAATATTGCTTCTTCGCTCCCTTTAAACCGGTGGACACTCCATTGTATCCAACTGAGTCGTCTTTTGACCCTTTGTCAGTGAAGAAGGAAAGTTAGGTTTTTGGTGTTCAGGTTTGAACAAGTGTGGTTCAACTAGACATTGAGGGATAAGTAAAGCAATATCATAACAAGGTGATGCCATTGTTAATGTTAAACAAAAAGCATACAAATAATGTTTGTAACTAATTATAACTTATGATATTAAATAAAAGAGTGCAACTAATAGTTACGAATATAGATGTAAGTTACTGTAGGTATGTATAGTGATAGATTTTTGTATATCTATGTACTGAAAGTGTGGTTAGATTGTGACCTATAATATACACATGAAGTTGTACATAATACCTACAGCTAAGTGACTGTATATACAACAATTGTACATAGCCTGTAAATACACTCGAGATATATATTTAATAATAATATAAATTTGATTCAAAGAAAAGTTTTAAAAAATAAATTTAGAAAAAATTACAAAAAAATAAAATAAAGACATACAGTATGAAGTGGAAAAAGCAACGCTGTCTTTTATTTCAACCAGATTCCTTGGCTTTCCAGCAACAGTTCAATTACTGGTATCTCGACTACATCAGCCCCGGCTGGTTACACTCTGACGCAGAACAGTGACGCAGTGCAGTGGACAGCAGTACTGCTGTTTTCTGAACGCGCTTGCCGAAACAGCAATACTGTTTAGTGCGTTCACTTACACAGTAGCAATACTCTGCTCACCACAGCTCTGCCTCATTTATGAAATGTGTGCAACCAGCATTAGAGAAATGAGGAAAGGCAAGGCATTGCCAGACCAAATGGCTGCATCTGAGTTAAAATTACGACGCGATAGCCTTGTTGGTAGTGACCTTGCCTACGAAGCTAGAGGTCCCGAGTTCGAGAGTATGGGCAAATATTTGTGGGATGAGCACGAGTATTTTTCTCTGAGTCTTGGACGTTTTATATGTATTTAAGTATTTATTTATCTATGTAAGTATTAGTAACTTTGTCTAGTACCCATAGTACAAGCCTAGAGCTTAGTTTGGGGCTAGGCCAATTTGTGTGAGATCGTCCCCTGATATTTATTTATTCATTATTAAAATTCGGATAGCAATTGCAACCTTATTAATGGAACGATTAAATAATTTTAATGTAGCCTATAACACTAGTGGTTAAAACGTATCTAATCACGGATAGTGTATTAAAATCGGTTTAGCCGTTTAGTAGTTACGAGCAGACATGGAGTCGGCCGGTCATCATATATATACAGATCAAACACATAACCCTCCTTTTGGGCTTTGTGGCAGTCGGGTAAAAATAAATTAATACATTAAATCCCAGAATGGCCCCTGCGGCATTGTACAGTCGACTTCATAGATATGTGTACACTGTAGTACCTTAATGGCTGTGACAATTCATATATGGCAGTTTAAACATGACATTAAATAGAGAAGGTATATACGGTATAAGATACGGAAAGAATAGCTAAACTGAAGTGGCAGTGGGCGGGGCACATTGCTCGCAGGACCGATGGCCGATGGGGTCAGAAGGTTCTGGAGTGGCGTCCGCGGACCGGAAGACGAGCTGTAGGTAGGCCTCCAACAAGATGGAGTGACGACCTCGTCAGGATCGCGGGAGCGCGGTGGATGCGAAAAGCACAAGACCGGTCTGAGTGGAAAGCCTTGGGGGAGGCCTATGTCCAGCAGTGGACGTCTTTCGGCTGACATGATGATACGGTATAAGGTACTACATATTTATGAACTGGACTGTACCAAAGAGGTAGCATTTCCTCGTTGACTGGCTAAACTAATTCGTGCTTGACTTAAGAACAGCATGCTTTAAAAAAAATGTTGTTAATCGTGTCTTTTACTCTACCGTAAGGGGTGAGTAGGGATACAACCAAAAAAATAAGTCATAACTTGTTACAAACAAGAACAAGTATTACATGGACAATAACGTTACGTCTATTGGAAATAATTTCAGTCTTATAATTAGTAAAATATGCTTCATTTTAGGTTGTGTCCCTACTCGCCCCTTCATCCCTACTCACCCGTTTTACGGTACGTATCCTAGTAAGTTTTTACTTGTCTTAATTCTTGCTCCACACGTCGTAGGTGTATCTAGTTACCTATATCAAAAGAAGTTCGTTATAAAGAAGTGTATCAGAGTTCTGATTCAATTCCAAACAATTTGCTAGTGCAACTGCACCGAGTTTCTGAAACAAGTTGAAACCTTTCAGCGCGGGCGTTGCATTGCGAATGCTTACAAATGCATGCAGCGGCACTAAACGGAGCGATTTTATTTAGATATAGCTCCTACTCGAGACTTCGGGGTAGATTTCGATTACGATTAATCTCAAGAAATTTTTGATTTTCCGGAATGAGAAGTAGCTTATGTGCCATTCCCGACTATAATCTATAATATAATATTAGTAAGATAAGAATGTGAATGTGAGTAGACCGCGATTTATTTTAACTTTATATTACAACTAGAAAAAAAACTTAATAAACTGAACCGCAAAACCAAGTATCACACTTTATATGACATGTTCTTTAAAAGTGTGATACTTAGTTTTGCGGTCCAGTATAGTTTCATCAATAGAACTAAACTCGGCGTCAAAAAAAACGCACCTTGTGCAATTTTGACTTCAAGGGAATTTAGCTCTTAACTTCTTTATTGTACTCTATCAATATTAGTATCATTTGAAAGCACAATTAATGATCTTTAAAAACGCGAGTCGTTCTTTGCCGTAAAAACAATGACCACCAAATCTTGGCGTCTTTAAAAAGAAAGTACTGAAATACTCATTAGTGGGATCGCTAATTGTGCCACCCAGGATACGTATAAAAGGAGGTTGGATAACAATGAATTATGGGTCATTGGCTATCTAGTCACCACAGAGGTCACACCTGAACAGCTCCAGTAAGAAAAAAAAGGGACACCACGGCAGAAGAAGCAGCTCAAGTGGTAGTACTACTACAATCAGGACTACGGCAGGCTGATGTTCTCACAAGGCTACATCCGGAAGCTTGGATCTGGGAGACGACATTGCACTTCCGTCATAGACGACCGCTATATTGTGTCGACTACATTGCGGAGTCGATTCTCCAACGCTGTTGAGCTGCAACAGCAGCTCCGAACAGCTCGGAGGACGTCAGTGAGCGTCTCCACAATCAGGAGAAGGCTACGAGAGAAAAAATCGTTCTCACAAGTCTGCATTGAAGAGACCGTCAGCTACGGAGGAGGATCCTGCATGTTTTGGGAAATGCGGAATTTCAACCCAGGGCAAAACCGACCATGTGTGTTTCTTCCGCACTGGAGGTGGATGAGGCCAGGGGTCCCTGAATGCTCATCGCTACATCACAGAGATTCTGGAGGACCATGTGGTCCCATATGCCGGGTTTATCGGGCCTGAATTCACATTTATGCACGACAACGACCGCTGC
The DNA here is from genome assembly GCA_923062465.1 of Acleris sparsana. Lineage (NCBI taxonomy): Eukaryota > Metazoa > Arthropoda > Insecta > Lepidoptera > Tortricidae > Acleris > Acleris sparsana. Next base: position 7,256,258 of record OV281305.1, on the reverse strand, counting down.
CTACCTACTAAATGTTTACTAAATGGTTACTACGTGAATAAATGTTTTTTAGTTTTTCATGACAATTGTTTTTTTATTCACTCAGTAAAGAATATCACATTTTCATTAAATAGAGGATTCAGAAACCTTTTAAATGAGGCCCCACAGCATCTTACCTTAGATGAAATAGGGTTCATAACTGCTTGAAGTCAAAATTGTAAAAGGTGCGATTTTTTTGACGCCGTGTGTAGTAGGAATAGACAATCTTAACTTAATGTACACATTTTAAACTGAAGTTTACCAAATTATGATTTTCTTTGTAATTTTTATTGGTTCTTGTGCACAAGACAGTTTAGAAGTGAGAACACATTGTGATGTGTCTCGCCGGACAGCTACTTTTTTATTGATATATTTTGTCCGGCAGCATGAGCATGTCATGCTCACTCAAAGGTAAAGGCTTACGGCGGCGTCGTTGATTGGGTCGCAACCTTCCCGAACCCGGCTCATGTTGCCAATTTACTGAATAAATACTTGGAATTTTGAATTTAACAGTTTTATACTTGTGTCTGAGACTATATGAAACAAGAAGCACTAGTAAGGTAAATTGAGCGCGGCGGCGAACACACGCGGCCAGCGGCACGACGACTTGGCTTTGCTACGCGGCTACGATAATAGCTACGGGCTACGGTAACGTCTCCGCTACGGTGAGAAAGTTCTACGAGATGATGACGAGGTGTCAAGAAAACAAAGATTCTTTAACGTAGGTAATATGTAAACTGCCGCACTCATCTCTCTACGGCGTTAAAGCGACAAGGTACTTAAGTGTACAGCTACTTATAAGACCGACTGTACTATCTAAGTCGGTTTTGTTTCAATTACGGAGAAATTGAAAAAAAGTAGGGGCAGGAATACATAACATCGTGAAGTTTACTGGAATAGGTAGAAAACATTGGTAATAAGGAGAAAAGGTAAGTAGGGTATTTATAAAAAAGAGCGCGATCTTACTGGCAAGTTCATGAGGAAAATGTGCAGAGGTATCATCATGTCAGTTGATAGAGCCCACTGCTGGACAACGCATAGGCTTTCCTATATAGACAAGCTTTTAGCCGCGATTTCGTCAACGTAGATTTCGATTATCTTTATTCCCTGTGAAACTTGTTTTATCCCGGAAAAAATAAGTTTCCCGGGATAAAATTAGCCTATATGTTAATCCAAGGTATAAGGTACGTATTACAATTATCATTATTAAGTAGGGATAATGGAGCTTCTTTGGTGCACAAAAGAAAATACTTAACATACAAACGGCAAACTTAAGACCTTTAAGTATTATCTATCAACCATCTATAGGAAAAAAAAAAATTTTACTAATTTTACCTACCATTTTAAAAGAAGTTTTTTACGTCTTCTAAGGCGGTTTTTGTTTTTAAAACATTTTATCTTTTACCATCCAGCTTCCAGGTACAGCAACCCAAATTCCTCTAATAAATGAATTGGGTCAATAGGTCCCATTATCGCGACATAGACGCCGTTGAGGGTCGCAACTCATTAGGTAGACCATTAGAAACACTTGCGAGGAGAACCGTTGAATATGCATAAAGGTTGTCGCAGACAACCGCTCGGCACCGGATCAGCTCAAAGTGAGACATTGGAAAGTGAGCTGATGTATCGTACGCCGGTGGGATAAGGCGTCTCATTTTTAATCGTTGAATTAGGTGCTCTACAAGCGTTTTCAGCAGGCTGAAATATCGTTTTAGTCCGTTCCAGATGTAGCTCTTCACATACCAGAAAATTTCGACGAACTTGCCGTTGTTTTCAGGCGCCTGAAACATGTTTTCAGTCCGTTTCAGGCGACCCTCCATCGGATTACGTCATTACCTGAAAACCGCGGTTTCAGGCGTGTTTAGGATCCCTATGGGCCTTTGAAGTACATTTCAGTGTATGGCAATTTTTCACTAAGAGTGAAAGAGATAGCACGATTAGACACTTAGACAGAGAGCGATACTGAGAGCCCTGGCAAGATGCATTACGTTAACTAACTGGTAGATGAAGTGATACGAAAAGTCACGTGATCTACCAGTGACGCGATTGGTTTAAAAACGAAACGAATAGAGACGCTAGTTAGGGCCCTCTGAGAATCTAGACCACTTTAAAAAACGTAGCACATGGTTATGATGGGGCTTGCTGATTGAAAGTTCTGGAGTTTTCACACGAGTACATGATACATGCAGCAGACATTATAATATAAACATTTTATTTATGTTAAAAGTCACCACTATCCCTTAGTAGTCTGTGAAAAGACGTTAGTATCCCTTAGTAGTCTGCGGTGAAAAGTCACTTTTGAGGTGCTTGCTTGAATGTTGCTTGATAAGATCACGCTGTCAATTTCGTTCTGAACAGCACCTTAACATAGGTTGGCAAAAATAGTTTGAAAAAGAAGATAGCACTGACTTATTTTATAAGAGTTTTAAGGAATTTTAATGTATTAAATATATTCATATTATATTCATGTATAATTTTTATTAACATTTCACTGATTAAATAATATTTTTTGACATACGTTAAGTTGTAGTACTTAACAAATTAAAAATGTGAATATTGACTTATTTTTTTTTAAATTATTTTAAAATAGCTTAAACTAAACTAAGTAAGTAGTGTATGGGCTGGTATTCCATGAAATTATCAAATGCAAGAAAGCCACACCACCATTACATGTCCCTCTCTCTCCTCTCTTCAAAGAATGGGAGAGGTAAGGCAGGGATTGTAGAATTGTGTTTCGGAGTTTCCGCGACCTGGAACAGGAAAACTTCTAGTTTGAAGTACGCAAACCTTTATCTAAATTGCATTAGTTAGGTACTTCACGTTGGAAGGGGTTTCTGAACTGTGATAACTTTAATGAAGTTAGAATAATAGTTATTATGGAAATAATTTTCATTTCTCTTACTCTGAAAGTAGGCTATTGTTTACCTTAGAAGATGGTTGAAAGTGATACATGCCAGCCCTAGGGAAGAAAAGTAATTTGAAAAAATAACTACGCAAAATTTACCTATGCACCAGCAGAAACCTATACAGTCTCTCTGTAGTAATTAATATAAAAAGTATTTGAAAAATAAATATTAAATTTGGGAGTGGCCGATTCCCGGTGGTAAAAGGGAATTTCTTTAAAAGTTTGTACCTAGTTAAGAACTAAAATTAAGAAACGTTAACTTTTCCGCTGAGTTACAATAATTCGTCGTACATTTATATACTACCTCTCAAAGCCAATAAACACTATCTCAAATTCAATAAATGAAGTACATTCAACCCTCACCCGTTAGTAATATGCTTGCACTTGCTACTGGAGTTTTGTCTGAGATACCACCATTAGCTTCATATAACTCAGTGTAAAAGTTAACGTTTCTTAATTTTTCTCCTTAACTAGGTACAAACTTAACGAAACGCCCAAAAACCATATCGTTTTTGTCCTGTTATGGTACTTATTGTTTTCTCGGCCGTTAGCTATCCAAGTTAAGACTGCATGACTTGCAACCGGTCCGGTCCTCCTTTTTATAGTTCCCGTGTCGGATCGTTCCAGAACGCCTTCCGGAATGATCGATGTACTTCGCCACGCCGAGGACGATCGAGACTAGGTATTCGCGCTGCTGTGCTTCTTGGCTGTAAAAACCATATCGTCTTTGACCTGTTATCGTATTGTAACGTTTTGATAGCTCTTATTCACTTGACAGTAATGGCGGCCGAGCTAAAAGCAATACTGTAACAGATCAAACAGTCGTACAATCTAGAATAGAGGCCCTGGAATGTTCTACGCCTTGCTAAGTTGCTATCTTGTTTTGTTTACAATCGGGACGTCCTTGGGTCATGGGTATGGAATGTTCTGCGAATTGTTGTCTCATTTCCTATCGTGTTATCTCTTTCACATGCTTCTTGATGGTTCTCAGTATCGCTGTCTCGTTCTACACATGCTCTCTTAGTGCTATATACTGAAATGTCCTTCAAAGGGCCATAAGGGGTTCTGAAAACGCACTGAAAATGGGTTATGGCGTAATCTGATAATCTGATAGCCTGGAACGGACTGAAAACATGTTTCAGGCGCCTGAAAACAATGGCAAGTTGGTCAAAATTTTGATAATCTGGTATGTGATATAGCTACCTCTGAAACGGACTGAAACAATATTTCAGCCTGCTGATAACGCTTCTAAAGCACCAAAATCCACGAATGAAAATGAGACGCCTTATACCAACGGCGTAACAATACGATAACAGGTCAAAGACGATACGGTTTTTACCGATGGGAATAGAGTCCCTGTGCAGTAGCAGAAGCCTACATTCCCTTGGTTAACATCTACTATTTCTACTCTACTTTTTTCGCAACTTAGTTCCCTTTTATTATCCAGGATAAAAGGTCATTTGTATCATTTTCTGACATCCAACTAAAACTAATTCAAAATTTTGTTGTACAGCTCTCGTTCTTCTTATATTCATTATAACGATGGTGAAATTATTCCCACGCCCCACTCCTTATAGAACAGACCCCTAAGAATTAATTGATTTGTAAAAGGATTACAAGTGCCGCGGGCGCTGTGGCGTGATTTCGTGAACTATGTATAAATTTATACTTAGGCTGAGGCTACAAGCATCCAGAATATCTTGGATCCGGGAAATAACGGCGGCACCGGATTGAATCCGTTGCTCAGGTATTTGGAAATATTTGAGAAATAAGTGTGAGTATTATATAGTATATAGTCTTGAATGTATTCTACCTCTATGTACCTATTTAAGTATGTAATCCTCTAGATAATCTTACAATTGCCTATCCAATACAAGTCTAGAGTTTAGTTTAAAAGAAATAAAGAAAGAAAGAAAAACATATATTCGTGCCATCAACAACATAGAACAACTCCCAGGTTCCAACTCAGCGTTATACTGGCATTTAGGTCAACGCTGGTCTTCTATTGGAACCATCAGGTGAAACCACGGTAGGTTACACACATAATTATAGCACACATAATTACGCACACAAGAACAAATAATAGCTAAGAAAAAAACATGCATTTTATGGGACAAAAAAAAAGATGTTTATTCAGTAAGTAGGCCGCACGGGAACTTTTACATGTCAGAAATCTACCAACGCTAAGCAAGATACCACTGATGAGAAGAAACGCCGCAAGAAACTCAACAGTCAGTCGTTTTTTAAATACTTCTTATGATATTGATATTATACAATTATAAAGCTTAACCTAGCATTATATACAACAATTAATCTAACATAGAATAAAAAAATATAATTATTCAAGAATTCATAATTTTCATAGGGAGCAATAAAAAAGTAGTAGTAATAAAAAAATATATATAAAAAGTTATACTTACCTATGACAGTGCAAGGCAACTACATACAAAGTTTCGATACATTCTCCTACAGAAACCGTGTCCCCTAGACAATACAATATACAATATTTACATATATTTTTTATGACCAATTTATTATTAAGTTACTTTAAGGCACAATACAAATGCAAATGGCCGAATTAATAAATTTTTCTTAAAATCAAAACGGACCTCATATATTCGATAGCATGCCGAACCCGATCTTTTTTCTGGACCGTACAATCTCAAATATCGTATATGGTACATGTTATCATTTACGTGATAAAAAATAACCCAATTAAAGAAAAAAAATACATTTAAAAGTGGTGGCCTTATTCAGTCTACAGAATTTTCCTTACGATCCTCATCGCTCAGTACCTACTTCAGGAACGCTTAAATCATATTACGTAACAAACGAGACGTCAACGTGAAACTCGTTACCCGAAATGAAGTTATTTAATTTCCGACAGCCCATGCACAACATGTCATATTTAACCTCGAAATACTTAAACAAAATTAAGTATTTGGTACGACTTAGAGATGGGCGATTTCTGAAACATTGCGATACTTTCCTTAACTGCGAAAATTACAGCTTCTGAAATGATTCTGAAACAAGTAAATTTCATTTAAATTTCATGAAAAGTTTCCGATACTTACGTTATATGTCGTGTCATGTCGTGTCATGTGTGTGTTATAGTAATTTTCAGGAATCAAACGATTTCACTTTGGTAGCTTTCAGAATACCTATTGCATGAAATTTTAGGTGAATTTTCACTTTAGAACTTTCAGAATATTACAGAAATTTAAGTGTAAGTTTCAATTTGAATTTTACACGCCGCTCATCACTATAGGTACCTATGTACGACACGGTTGTCTTTGTTAAAAGCGCGCTTGGCTACGTCGTTCGAGACACAAACTTCGAAATAAACCGCTTTGTTTGTCGCTGTCGCGTTATTTGTTTAGATTTACCTCGAGCTCGTTTAGGGGAGGTTTGCTAGCATGTTCAGAGCTTAACTTGTTATGAGGTTTACTTGATTAGGTGCTTGGATACGACTAGGTTATTTAATTACACTACGTTTGTTTACTTACCTATTTCACTAATCTTTAATTGGGCAAAAAAATAGTTGTGAAGTTAAATCTTTTTGGATTCAGTAAAAACAAATACTAAAAAAACGGTCAAGTGATAGTCGGACTCGCGCACCGAGGGTTTAGTACCGCCGCACATAGTAGGTAGGTATTACTATTTGCCCATTTAAATATGATTTCGGATCGAAACAGAAGGAGCCCAACTCACATTAGACCATATTATTTTTATGCATTTTCAAAATTGCACCACAAAAGCCAGAAAAGTGAATTTTAACTTTAAAACTGAAAAATAAATACAGTAACATACATTTTGTGTTTTGTTATTCTTATGACTTATGGTTTTGTTCTAGTTTCCGTAGCCTGTTTGCTTCGATATTGCAATCACATTTTTGACGTTGACGTAGATTTTCTTGACGTAGCTTTTTTTCACTTGAAAGTATGAGATACTTAGGTATAATAACTCGATAATGTTACAGGATGTTATTTTTATCAGCAAAACTAGATGACTTATTGTAATTGTCTGCGCTCAAAAATGGTTTGGCACCTTCAAAATGTAAACGAAGGAGAAAATAATGTAATGTAATCATGTCATTCAATATTGAATCATAATTAGGTGCACTTGTCATTGATTATTTTAAATTTAACTAATCTATATATAAGTGGCAATAATTCGCTACCGTATTTTACTTCGGCATAAGTTATGACATCCAACAATAATACTTAATTCTTTACCTTGTTCAAAATAACGGACATTCAGACTTTCAGCATTAACAAATGCACTCTTCTACAAACTGGCCATTCTGAAAGTTATTTATGATAATACTCGTATTTACTCGTTCAGTCTAGACTAGCCCTGTATAAAACATTACTCTGTAACTGTAAGCGCTTTACAAGCTTAAGGTATCTTCCCTTCCTCCATTCATATCTCTAGAAAATCTTGTTTGGAAAACTACTACAAGAGATCGCTCCGGCAAACTTCGCGCTATCCGACAGATTTTTCCTAGAGGGTAAATAATCCCTCAGATGCATAATGTGTATGCATTAAAGCATACTTCAAAGCTCTGTTCATCCAATTAAAAGCACATTTTCTCACATCACCAATGAATTTCACGTGAACAAAGAACAAACTTTATTTTGTCACCAACACCGCCATGTCACTAACAGTATAGAGTCGAATTTGGACCGCTTCGGGAGAGTATGGTAGTTTGGTAAATATGTGCTATTGGAGGGTAGTCGGCGCGCACGCGCGGTGCGGCGTAAACACAAGGTGCCGTAATTGTCAGTCGCAAAGCGGCAGTCGCCGCGGACGCTCGTGTGTGACGCTTCGCCGCTGCAAGTCGCGTGTGCGCGTATAACCCCTTCTGTTACCAAAATAGGATTTTGCAGTGATTTTTAAGGTAAGTTACTGTTATAAGAAGCTGGTGACGCAAGCGTATCTGCTGCTTACCTGGCACGATGCGTATTTATCGGGATTGCGTATGGATAAACGCGTGTTGTATAGTGTTTGGTTATATACTATGTTAGTTTTTTTTATTACAGGACGTCTCTCGTCGGCTGTTTGGTGTTTTACTACTGAATTTATTGTACCATTGGGTTCTGTATATTAACAAGTATGAAATAACTACGCTTACGCACTAAGTTACATTAACAATTACAATAGGTACTTATTATTGTTTAGGCTTAAAGGAAACAACAGTTTTTAAAGTAAATTTAAACTTTAGCTTTATACCGTAGGGTTCAAAATGCAGGCCCGTGCTCGTAATGTTTAGTAGAGATCGTTTTGTAATATTAAAAGCCAATCACTTGATTTACATACGTGACGGTGCCTTAGGGATATTATGTTTAACAAAATTGGAATTTTATGTTTGTATTCATGAAAACTTGCGTACATCGTACGTACTGAGACTTTAACGGACCTTTTTTAGTTTTCTAAAACTTCTTCTAACAATTGCATATACATAAAAGTTGTATACCTACGTCTAAAAGCTAATACACTATAAGGGAAGGGATAAGTTCGCCGTACAAACGTTTTGTATTTTTGTCTGTTTGTTCGATAAAGATCTACCTACCTCTACCTAGATACATAAGTATCAACTATAGAGAAGTATTTACTTGTATATGTAAGCGTACAGATAGCAGCAGTTGTAACAGATGTTAAGTAATTCAAATACCGGAGACGCATGTGCATACAATTTGCTCTGAATAATTAAATTGTTATGTTGGCTATACATACCTCTACACCGCTACAATGTATCTTCAAGGAGATGAATTACCCCCTATACTGACTTGATTGTAAGTGATGCAAGCTGTTAATACGTGTGTTTATAATCTGGGGCTATGTTCCACTCGTTAAAAACGTATTGATTTCACATGATATCGTATTGTTTTTAACTCTGCCGCCATTACTGTTAAGTAATTATCAATAATTATCATAACGTTGGCAATATGATATCATGTAGCGTAGGAAACTTCGAATACTTTCTTTGCTGTTTTCTATATTAAATGACCCCCTAGCCCCTTCTTATCTCAAAAGCAATTTCAAGTTCGTCTCAGAGAGTCATTGCCGCCCCGTACGTCCATCACGGAGTCGCCAACTTTGTACCACTCTTTCTCATACCCGCTTTTTTTCGGACTCGTTTGCGGTTCAAGCAGCAAGACTCTGGAATGCTCTGCCTTTGCGCATACAACAAGCTCCTAATAAATATAGTTTTAAGGAACAGCTTCGTGAGTTTTACCTCTCATCTCTCTCTGTTTAGTTTTCTTGTCGAGCCTTAGACATCGTCATTATTTCTGTTAGCTTGTCGCATATTTGTATATATTTAGTATCATATGTATATATATTTAATTATTAAATATGCATGTACATTTATTTATACTATATTGTAGACTCTTTCAATTCTTCTAAATTTAATTAAGTAAAGGGAAAGTATTGTCTTTTTATTGCACCTACCTACTTTTTTGATTTCTGTTTCACCTTAAGGTTGACTGGTAGAGAACGCTTGTAGCATTAAGTTCGCCTTTTGTACACTATTTTATTTTTGTGCAATAAAGTATTTAAATAAATAAAATGTCATAACCAATATCGTGGGTGATAAGGCAATACCTTCGCCTTCATTTCCGACTTTCCGAGTGGATTTCTTTCTACGCAGCTCTTATTTTTAAAATTTTAGTGGAAGAACCATACAAAGTATTAGAAAACATTTTGAAAAAGACCGTTCGTAAGTAATAGCGTGACTAGAAAAACAGGGGTTCATTTTTAGATACCTATCATTCATTACGAACACAGGTACAGATTGAAACTTATCAATCAATCCATACATTTAGTGGTGTTAGGACCTTGTGTGAGGTCCACCATCTTATTCTTTAACTTACCGCCAAAAACGGGATATGACAATCGGTGAAATACTAGGATTGGGGGCGTTCCAACTCAGAGAACTTCATAGGTGCATTATATTATGCCTAAATTCAAGAATAAAGAACTTTGACTTTGACTTTAGTCCACAGGGTTGGCAACTTGGCAACGCATTTGCAGTCTTTAAGATTGCAGTATTGAGAAAGAAAATGTCTACGGGTCACAGATCCCACTTACCTGCCAGCCCGTCATTTCACCTTCTTGAAAATGACACGTTTTACAATTCGGTATAGGGTAGACATACCGTTTGTGGCCACTGTACCCTTTTTTGTCACATACGCTTGAAATGAGTGTCAAAAATACAGTAATATTTAAAATAATATCCATAAATAATGAAGACTGAAGATTAATATTAAGAACACATATAAAAATATTTATGCTGTTGACATTAGTTAAAATTTTGAATGGCCAAAACGGTCTTAACTCGTAAGGTCCTAAATTTAGGACATTTGTCAAAGTGACTTTTGAGTTTAGTTGACCGACGTAAGATGCTGATTCAAACTAACGAAATTTGTCGTGGGCCTTACGAGGTTTAGATGGCAAAAACAGATACTCCTACCCTACACTGCAAAGTTAACACGCTGATACATCACTAGAACTCATATGAGTTGCGCCATGTACACTGAAATGTCATCTGTCACCTGTCATTGTCAGGATGGTGAATTGAACTGGTGGCCTGTGTACTCGTTTGCTTTCCCCCTGACATAAAAAAAGAGGAATTATTCAACAACAGCGAACTACCGATTATTTACCGCAACTGTCACACGACGTCAATTAAGTCACGCTATACCGTTTCCAAGCAAATGTTACAACTTGAACTTGGCCTTGTTATTGCCATTATAATAAAATTACAATGGTATGGCAGCTAAATGATGGTGAATTATGATCTGAGACATAAAGTCCTTTTTTTTTAACAATGACCAAAAGGTTATAAACCCAAATTTAACTAAAACAAATAAAATCATGCTGTATCAATGAATGAGTTCTCAAGAAGAATGCTCAAAGCTGAAGAAAAATTGTTATAGTAATAAGTGCGCATTATATTTATTATTAACTTTACATTAAATGTTACGTACATTAAACACAAGAAATAGTTATAGTATTTGTTTATTGTGTTCGTAATATTTCATGAATACAGGTTGCTCTAAAATGATTAGCTAAATGTTTCTCTTTCGATGGTCAGTTTCATATATAAGTCGGGCCGATCTAAACTTATAGGGTTTTTTCTTTTTATTTATATGTATTGATGTGTATCCAATAGTCAAGGTCACGTGTCTTCGCCATAACGGCTTAATGATGCCGTTCCACAAGGATACGGGAGACAGATTGCCTTTTCTCACCCTAGAGCGACTACTGACCGTCGTCAACTGAATGTCGTGACAGGGAACAGATAGATGAATTGTATCAATTTGAATTGACTACTTTTATGGTTGAATATAGACTAACCATGCTTTATCTTCTCTAAAAAAATATACAGTCCAGTTTTTATAGGAATGTAGCTGGTCTATTGCCTAACGCACTCGCAATCGCAATGGACTATAAAGTGGAGCATTGTTTTCATTTTGAAAGAAGACTCGCCCTCGGACTGTCAAAATGAAAACGATTGCGATTGCGATTGCGAGTGCGTTAGCAATGAGCCTGCAGGAGTGTAATAATAAAATTCTTTAACTTTGAACCTTGTTCACAGTATCAATAAAACTCTTTACATTTGACCAACGCGTTGCTTGGGATACTATGGTATCCTTATACCTCAAGTAGTGATATTGATGCAATCCAGACAAAGCCAGGGCGGGTCGCTGTTACAAAACGCTACAAACACGTTAGTTATAATACAACAAGAATAGCTCCAAACAATCGAATGACGACTGATACGTACTTCTAAAAAACCGTAATTGTACCAACACTCAAATCAGAATCTGAACCATACGATTCAGGTATCTAAGTGCTTTTTCGTTAACAAAGTTATATTAGATAGGACGTTGTGTAAGTGGTTTCATGTTAAATAACATGCCGGCCCAAATCCAGCTTATGGCGCAGTGAATAAGTACGTATCTCGTAAAGAGATCCCCTGATCCTCTCTAAGGGGTAAACCTATCTAACACAAAAACCCTCAAATCGACTGAATGTGTTTGTAGACTGCGTCATCGCTATACTTACACAATTACTTTACATAATAAAGCTTAATTTAATTAATTATTACATAAGCCTACACCTAGTTCTAGTTACAACGAAGTATTATTTTCTAAAATCGTAAATCAACAATAGGACAAATTTGTCTCAAGTAAAAAAACGCAATGTGACCAATTCTATCATTATGTTGCAGTACTTGCAGTTCGTTTTATATTTAATATGCGAATAATTTAGCCAGAAAAGTATCACTATAGATTATACTTTTTTCAGTTATCGCTTTAACGATTGGTGAAAAACCTTTTCTGTTTAGATTGGGTTTGGATCACTTCGGCGATGGCCTAGGTCGACCTACCTAACCTATTCAATCTTGAATCTGAGATCCCAAGTTATTTTCTCTGGATTTAGTTACACCCTGTATCTCACGCAAATCTACTCTATTTCAAGGCTATACGAGTATACAGACCTAACTGATCAAAATTTCACATGTCAAGAAAATTTTATTTTTCTTGTGTTGTTTTTGTTATTTACTCTAATAAGTTTTGTGTATGCAAAAAGATGTTTGTTACATTTCTTTTGTTATTATTTCCCTAAATAGCCGAAAAACCGCGTTCAAGTCTCACCCAGAGGTTTTTAGACACACATCACCCCTTTTTTGGGTAGCAAATGCAAAACTGGGAAAAGACCCAAAGAAATCCTTGCTCTTACATTTCGTGTAAAACGTTTAACTGTAACTTATAGCGACAATCCAATAAAAATAAATCTCTGTTTCGTTAAACGGCGACGCTTTTCCGAGGAAGTTGCAAATGCTCAGCCTGTAACAGTAATCTGATTTATGGAACTGTGCCTTACCTTATTCTGTGCCCACTTCTTCATTCCATTTAAACAAGAACTCCAGCTTTTGAGTCCTAGGCAGTGAACGAGTACACTCCAGAGCAGTTACAAGTGATCACGGTGTATGTGAATTTGTTCGTGCAATGACCCGTTTTCAGGGCTCGTGTGTGTAATATCCATGAGAGAGTCAGCTTGCGTGCCGGTTGGAGCTCATTTTGTAGTTATTATTACCTTATTAGTGTAGTTAGTATAAGCCATTCTGAATTAATATGCAAAATTAGGTGAAGGAGAAAGGTACTTAATTATAGCCTAGTTAATGTAAAGTACTCAACGTATAGTGATGTTGATACACACATTAGCTAAATAGTTTCTTTTTCAGGGTTCCGTAATAGACAAGGAATGATTTCGCCATGACCATCTGTCCTCGGTTTGACTAGGAGACCGTACGGTCGGCCAGAAAGTGGTCTACCAGTTTTGACAAAAGTTTTTATGAGATCTAACTATCGCTAAGGTTGACACTTGTCACTGTCATAATATTATTGCAAGGGAAAATCGAACTTGTTGTATCGTAACGTACAAATAAACTTCAACCGTAGGGTGGTAGAGCATATTTTTGTACTGTACTATAATTGATTTGGCAAAGTCATATAATTGTATTACGCCGACAAAGTTGGAAAAAACACTAGAAAAACTGGACTTCGCATACATGTAAAGCACAGATATTTTTTTACATTATAACTTCGAATAAGGTGTCATTCGATAGCTCTTTTTTATACATTATGTACATCTTACTAATATTATAAACACGAGAGTTTGTATGGATGTATGGATGTTTATTACTCTTTCACGCTGCAACGGCTGCTCGGGTTTGGATGAAATTTGAAATGGAGATAGCTTATACCCTGGATTAACACATAGGATACATTTCATCCCGGAAAAATTAAAAGTTCCCTAGGGGATAACGTATTCGAAATCTACGCGGACGAAGTCGCGGGCAGAAGCAGTTATATTATAAATGAGAAAATTTTGATGTTTGCTACTCTATCCCGCTTCAACCACTGAACGGATCGGGATGAAACTTAGCACACATATAGGTTAGGTCCTGGAATAGGACTTAGGCTACTTTTGAAAAAAAAAAAGAAAAATTGCAAAAGTTGAATCCTGCCTCACTTTAGGGCGGATACAGACGGACAGCATTTGGACTGCAACCAAACTGCAAAATGGCAGTTCGAGTGCAGTTACGTACGCTTTGATGCAGTTACGTAATCAGAGAACTGTCATTTTGCAGTCCGTCTGTGACGGCCCAACTTCATTTCTAGAACAAGAAGCACAATTTTGCTGTCTTTTTCTCACTTTAAAGTTAAAGTAAGACAGCAGTCAGTTTCTGCAATTTTTGTTGCTAGTCTAAACCTCTTAAGAATACCTGTGTCTGGAAATTCCGCTTTCCCTTGATTAGCACACAAATATGTATGTACGTATTTTAAAATTGCGTACTCGTATGTGGTACAGTTGACGACAAAGATATGTTTACATTTTTGGACCTTATATCAAAGACTTTAATTGTTACGCCACTATGGAACCCTGTTAAAATGACAGCGTCAAGTGACGAGATAGAAATTACATGGGAATTAATAGTAGGTTTTCTATGACAAGGTTCTATAGCGCTTTCTCAATTTAAGTCCGTGACCGTACAACGCAAGCCGTCCTTTTATCTTCTTAAATAAATCTAAATATCTACTCAAATATACGTCCAAACAGCAACACTCTTAACTGTACATCGGTGGATCTTATTACAAAAGGCATAAGGTCTACTGATGGACAGTTAACAGTGCTGGGCGATGGTTCAAACAAATATCGCTGCGAATTACAATAGGAATAATTATGTGCGTCCCCGACGACAGTTGCCGTGACACCAAAGAAGGCGGCTAACTGCATAGTAATAGTATTTATATTTTAAATCTAATATGGTTACGAATAGAGTATGAAATGCTTCAACTACTACATTGCGGTTAGCGCCTTCTTGGTAGCGGCAGAGCGAACGGCCCAAACGTCTCCGAATTACCTTTTAAAATCTTTTCTTGCGATTGCCACAATACAACTCTAATTTGTACGCGAGACGGGTAAAATAAAATGTTTCGCTGGAAATTGGAATAAGCGTGTTTTACGGCGAATTATAATTATACTTTATTATTACATAATTCACTGTACAGTTGGAAAATCTACATTTTTAGGTTTAAAAAAAAACGACCACGAAAGTATCATACAGCCTGTGAGCACTTAAAAGGTGCTTCAGGGTTGTACTTCTCTCTCGCTCAACGAGTAAGAGTAGAGTATAGAGAGTAATCCCAAAGCTCCTTCTAAGAGCCATTGCACGTATTACCCTGAGAATCAAGTTACTTTTTTCCAATCTTTATCAAACTCGCTTCAGATGTGAACAAACAGATAAGGACACATATATACTAGGGATGTAACAGATGTGGTTATATCGGAACCGGAACCGGAACCAGATGTTTTAAATTTAGTTTAACGGAACCAGAAGCGGAAGCGGAACCCGAGTGATAGGTGGATTGGATGGAGGTGGATGAGATGTTAAGGGTAGGTCTAAGCTAAGTCTATCTATTCATAATAAAAATTCCAAACATGAATCATCAGCCTTTAAAGCCGTTTTGGAAGTAACAGAACCAGAACCGAAGCGGATGTTTAAAACTAAACGGAAGTTCCGACTTAACGGAAGCGGAACCGGAGCTCTGTTACATCCCTGATATATACTAGTTCAAGATTAGTTTACTACTTAGTGCTTTCTGGGAGGGGTGGACGCAGTTATGGATATGGAGTTATGGAGTGCTAAAAAATACTAAATAATAGATTAAAATACCTAGAAATATAGGTGACCCCTTCTTTCAGAGCTGAGATAAAACCAACTAAGAACCATATATTATAATTAGCTTTATTACAAAAAAAAATAACCGTCGTAATCGGTCTATCCGATTGGGGACTACGGTGCCCTATAAACGCAAATATACAGACATACGGATACATACGCTAAACATCCCTCTTTTTTGTAGGGGGTTAAAAAGAGGGGTGATTCTGATTACACAAGAGATCCACAGGGTCGAAGGTATCTCTGTCTGTAGCACCTTCTGTGTTTTCGGAAGACCAGCGTTGGCTTCACAGTTAGCGCATGCTGAGTTGGGACCGTTTCGAAACACTACCACTACGTAATTACGTGTCTCTTTTACTTTTTACCCGACTGCGGCAAAGCCCAAAAGGAGGGTTATGTGTTTGGGTTGTATATATGTCCGACTCAATGTCCACTTGTAGCTGCTAAACGGA
Organism: Acleris sparsana; assembly: GCA_923062465.1. Taxonomy (NCBI): domain Eukaryota; kingdom Metazoa; phylum Arthropoda; class Insecta; order Lepidoptera; family Tortricidae; genus Acleris; species Acleris sparsana. The sequence goes on along the minus strand of OV281305.1, from coordinate 7,240,126 downwards.
TAAACCGATTGTAATAAATTAGACGTGGTTAGATTCGTCTTAACCATGAGTGTCATAGGCTATATTAAAAGTATTTAAATGTGAACTTGGCGAAATAAAAAATCAGCAGTTTTTTTAAAGCTTGCTTTTCGTTAGACCTGTTTATTGTTATTTTTGTCAGCGTGTTATTGTTGTGAATAAATGTGTTCCTTTTTTTTTTCTATACAAAATGACACACTAATATAGTACAAACTATTTAAAATCACCATTTCCACTTGAGAACTTACCTGCGATGAATGGCATTGTTATCTGTTGTTAAACTCAACCTCTACTTACCTGTACAAAATGAAATGCATTAATAACAAAAGATGGAATATGAATTAGAATTTTACCGTCTTAAGAATAATGTTCAAATTGGAAATTACGAACTCACTCACAATTGACATAGAACCTTTTAGAAATGACTAACACTTGCTAAATGCTACGTGAAGTATGTCCTATTCCAATTTGAACCTTATTCTCAAGTATGTAAAGTTGTAATTAATATTCCATCTTTTGTTATTAATGCATTTCATTTTGTACACGTTATTAGCGGTTGAGTTTAACAAAAGATAACAATGCCATTCATCGCAGGTAAGTTCTCAAGTGGAAATGGTGATTTTAAATAGTTTCTACTATGATAAAAGATAAGATAACACTCAGGCAGGGCACTGAAACTCCATCGGATATATTAAGTATTGATTAGTAATGGCGCGGTTGTATTGGGTCGTCAGCCGCCTGCGGCGAGCCACTTCGCTGGCGCCTAGCTCGTCGACGCTGTTTCTACGTGTTTAGACAGTTTAGACACCGAGCTCCCGACAAACGTGTATCAGTGTTCTTAGCCCCGGCGGCGTCCAAACAACACGAGTACACGGATCCGCGGTAAAGTCCGTGTTTAAGTCCGGACACGGGTACCTGTGCGGCCGGACCTTAATTACTCGACAGGCAGTTTTTACCATCTTCAAAACAGGAAGATGTTCTGCTGTGTGTAAGTTCACCGATGTTGTTTTTATATAGTATATTATCAAATAAAAAGAAAATGATTTTTTCAAGGTAGTTTTTTGTTAAATACTTTTCTTTTTTTTCAGGGCTACTGTTTCAAATCCACAATACACGATTAGCAACACTAACAAACTATATTCATCCATAGCTCATAGCTAAATTAAAGGCCGTTGATCTGTGTCCTGGACCTTTTAGTCGTGTACCCGTGTACCACTTCGAAACGGACCATAAAGACGTATCCGTGTACCACGAAAAAGGATACCTAAACGAAAACCGGGCACGACTGCGAGCCTTATTAGATTCCTGACGAGAAGACTTAGCTGTGAGTCACAGTCGTTGATTAGGTGCAAGCGAAGCCGACTAGTGGCTATTATTATTTCCATGCGACTTTATATGCGTATCTACTCGTGCTGGACAATGTATCCATACAATTATAAGATATGTACGCCCATAAACCAAAACTGATTTTAAGAAGCCTGAGTGCGAAAACTTAGACCTATGACTCCGGCCTCGTACAAGTTAATTTATCCTTATTCCAGTCGGGAAGGGCAATCTGTCTCCGGTGTTTAAACTATTAAGTAGGGGTTTACCTCTCACTCTCACAGCACTCCCCACGGGAGTAGAAATGAGGAGGCAAAATCCGAGCAATTAAAATTGATTAAGGACCAACGTTCTGCTCCGGGGAGCGAACAAAAGGAAGTTCCTAAATGTACTAACTACCTCTTATGGTTTATTTGATTAAAACTAATAATTAAAACTAAATATACCTATACGAGTAACGTCTCTGACTTTGACTATGAAAAAATGTAACTAATAAAATAATTCACTTGTAATCAGATCTCAGTGATTAAAATAGGTAATCGTGAACATTAAATAACGCTATAGGTATGCTAAAACGCTACATGAAAAGCTAATAAGAAAATTCTCTTCTATGAAAAAAAGTCCATGTGATGGCAAGTGGTCACAGCCGCCTATGGACATTTGCAACGCCGGAGGAGTCACCAACACGATGCCGCTCTCAAAGAAAATTGATACCTTTTTTTAAAAGCTACTAAGTAAACATACTTTTGCGCGCAAACTATCTCGTTCTTCGTTCGGAAGCACATAAAGCCATACCTTTTATTTACGAGTATGTGTTGCAGCATTATGTGGCCTCTTAACGCTGAGAAGAGTTCAAACTTAGTGGCATCGCGATATCAGGTAACCCGGTGCAGTTTGATATATAGTTTTTGCACGTAACAGCTGCCTTCCCTTTGACACGTTGTCGTATTGTATTGTATCGTAAGCTCTTATTTACTTGACAGTAATGGCGGCTATGATAACGTCAACGGCAATAAATATGCTTTTACCCAGTAAAAGGAAATCCTTGGAATAATCGTTTATTAGTTAAAACCCTTCATGCGGCTTTGTTTAACTTCAAGAGAAATAGCATTTAGAATAAAAACAAAGGGGTATTTTTAGGGAATTGGTTTAGTTCAATAACCGATCCTGCTATTTTCGACTGTGCATAAAAATGAATCTAATACCCCGAAACAAGCAAAAGCGAAGAGGTTAATGATGTTGTTAACGTTTAAACTTTTTACCATTTAATTAAGTAAATCTCTTAAGGATTAATCTTGGGCCTGCGAAATAAAAACATTTATCTTAAAAAAATGGAAAAGTAAATTATTAGAAAATTGAGACTCTGATGAATGATTATACATAATACACACTTCGTCAGTACGTTAACTAATGACTAACAGTAATATCAGAAGATAGATCGCCTTTGTCTTTAGCACCAGCTGCAAAAGCCTCTGAAACTCACTTACGGCAACACAAAGAGCCTCCAAATGTGCGAGTGCATCAAATAATAAACTATCGGATTACTCGAGCGTGATTGCCTTCTGTAACGTGCGACCTAGAGAGATGGACATACATAGATAGATGGATATACGTACACGTCTTGGCTGTATATAAGCTTGATTGAAGATGTTCATTTCGAAGATGAAAATAATTTATTCAATGACTATTTTCGTTAATAGCTTTTTGAATAATCGATATAGTACCTACATTTAATTACCAGGTTGAGGTTTTTTCGTTTGTATTACTTACAGACGAATGTTTCTTTCATTTTTCTTAACAATTAATAAAATTGAGAATTATCTACTGAAAAAATATATAGCAGGAAAAGTGCGAGTCAAAGAATAGACCCCTGAGGTATGTCGAAAAGGTTATGATGTTGGAAGAAGCTAGCTGTCCATGACCGGCTCTGATAATGTCAAAGACCGAGAAAATAAGATCCACTGGAGTCACCAAAAAACATGTACTTATTCAGAAAGCTTAATTAGTATAATCTTGGTAACATACACTGTCAAAAGCCTAACGGTAAAATCTTTTGCGACTTTACTTTCGATGAAATTTCATAAAACGGTAAGTTCATTTGATGCCCAATGTTGTGAGGATAAGATTATAAATTGAGTTGGTACCTAAATATAACAAAAGCCGGTCATTCCATAAATGTAAAAAGATTAATGACTTGCTTTTAAAATGGGCGTAGTTCGAACGGTGCCGCGTTGAGTCACGCCGATGTCAATAACATGACGTTGTGGAAGACTTATGTGGCCCACACCCTTTGGAATGGGGATGAATACTGGCAAGCTTTCTAGGAACTAAATGAATCAAGCGAAATTTCTATAAACTTTCGCAGACGAATAGTTTTCATGCGAATTCCTCTTTGAATTTGGTTTGAGGAAGCGTGTAGTTTGCTTAATAATAAAGTTAAATTTTTGTGTGGTCGGTCTAATGGTCGTATTTGTCGATGTGGATAAACGTGAATAAAACCGCTGTTACTTTGTGACGATATGTAACGTATGTAAGTGCGAGGGTGACGGATGCTTTATCCACCGCGATAAAGGCGACAATAATGCGGGCCCGCTATCATAACATGATTATTATGGGGAGTAATGGGGAATATAATGGGTAGTTATGGGGATTTAAAATAAATGTCATCAATTTAAATGCCGTGCTTTTATGTCAGTTTTTCTGACTGTAATTAAATACTGGTAAAAAATAATAAAATATGGTACAGTATAGGTACTACACGGAAGAAATTTTCAGCTTCTTATTAGCAGTAATCGTACTTTTTCCAGCGTTTTTGGTGCGTTGACGTCAAATGACACACGACAGCGACCTAGGGTTGTCGACGTGTATAATATGATTGACGTTTAAAATTATGTACCTACTTAATATTATGTTGTCATTGAAAATAAAACACTTTTTTTGTACTTAATCAGTTATTATAATTGTGTACCTATAACATTTATTAATGTAACCCAAAATTCCTCAAATTTTTCGGAGGGTATGCTGACGATTAGTTTTCGTAATTTTGATTGCCCTGTCGAACAACAGCAATCAGGTTGTTTATTTTCTGAAAATAACAACTGACTTCTATATTTTATGCACTGCCATTACCTACGCACTATACTGTCTATGCTAATATATAGTTATTATATCAATTCCTAATCATAAATATGAACTATAACCTGAGATAAGGATTCATTGCAACCGTGTTACATTTCCTCGTATACTCGTAGTAAATTAACCCTTCATTTCATTATGCATATTGGGTTTACATGTTCTGATAATATTTTCTGTAGGTATTTCCGATTTTTTTAATACGCTATTTGATTCTTGGTTCAAACAATTTAATATTGGGCTCTACTGACAACCCTAGCACCGCACCAAAAATGCTGGAAAAAGTACGATCACTGCTTATTAGCTTTCGGCTAGCCATCGGTATCACGCTTGCGCTCGAAACTGGCAGTATATTTGTAACATGTGTGTCAAAAAAAAAGGATTATTGCCGATCGCTACATTACGAAAATAGCTAGAAGGTGCTTCGGGTTTGTACTTGTCTCTCACTCGCTCTCATACACTCTTATGAGAGCAACCGAGAGAGAAGCATAAACCCACATCACAGACTTTACCTACATAGTAAAGACAAACATGATTTGAATACATCAACAGCTGAAACTCACATATCACCTAAAATAATCTCATATAATTACAAATTTAATACTATCAGTTTGCAAATGCCTCAGGGAACGTTATTTACGTAAGAAGCTTTTCTCGTTTATTACAAGCTTTGGTAGACTCAGTTCGGCTTTTCTAAATCAAAAACGTATATGTACAATTAAATAATGTAGGTATCATTCCTCTGCAGTTTCAAATAAGGTTGTGTTTACTTTGCGGTAAAAGGTAGATACGCCTTTATTTCTTAGTAGGCTAGAGTTCCTATTGGCATCAGGCCAACTAGAAATAAGCTAGGAAAGAGAGGAGTGCTGTAGAAACTAGCAAATACATAGGAAAACTTGCAGGCAATTTGGAATTTTGAAAACTAGATTGGTTGTAAAGTAAATTACGATCTGGTAAGACCAATAGTACTGGATCGGTTGCTATATGTGAATGCGGTTGCGGAAATGAACCAATTTGCTTTTTAAAGCTCTAAAAGAAATGAGAAGTTACCAACAAAGCTCTAAGTATTGGTAATGGTGGTGGCAATGGTCAGGGACTTTGAAGAGTTCTCAAGATGCAAGCAGCGTAGGACGGGTCCTTATGGCAAACCTTGGGATGCCTATGTCCAGTGGACGTCTTTAGGCTGAAATGATGATGATGATGGCCATTAAATGCCGACTAGCAGACCACCCCCCAATTTGAAAGTGGTCACCACCCATAGACATCAACAAGTACAGGGACCCAGCCAGGTTTAAAGAAGGACATGTTTAGCGCTGATGAACTACCGTTGGGAGTTCTTTTCGCAGTTTTAAAGTCCGATGTATAGAAGTGTTACAAGTGTGGCCGAAATGCCACTCAAAGCGATGCGATGCGTGTTGAGGTGGAACAAATAGTCACGTTTCAGTAGTGTGTTTCGACCTGATTATCCTTAGAGGTGCTTCTCCACCGGCTACCTAATTGAAAATGCACACCCTAAAATGCTGTTTGTACCCTCGTTAAAAATTCGTGCGATGTTAAGAGAAAGACTTGGAAACTGGAACTTTTGATAGAATTCTACCGTCAGTTTTAAGGCGGCCGAATCGTAGAAAAGCAATACGGTTGAAGATAAAGTGGAATCTCTACCCTTGTAATTGTAAATGTTGACGGTATCCAAGTATCACAAATCACAATGACTTGTACGTATTTATTCACAGAGCGGTCCGGTCGTCTGTGTGTCTTTAGGAGTAGTTTGCGGTCCCAAGATAAATAGAAATCCTAGTTTGGGAAGACGAGTTTGACGTTGTTTGATTACGTCTTGTTCTCCGATATTGTTCTGGCAGGAAACGAAACTTTCTTCAAAAATGACGGTTTATTATGAAGTAACATTTGAAAACCAAACAAAAAATTAAGGCATCATTAAAAAAAATGGTTTTCTTCTCTTTTATAGACCAATATTTCATCGAATTTAATTTCATAGAAAAGGATTTGTAGAATATTCAAGTAGAATATTTTACTTTCAAAGAATGTGGTTTCTCGACTATTCATTACAATTTATTATAATTCTTAGAATAATTATTAAAGGATTATTATTTGCTATAACATACATTTTACCAAATATTCTAGTAACAGAGTGACATAATATTGATTTTTATTTCTTCGATGTATTGTTACTGTTAATTGTTTTTTTTCTATAGCCCATATTATATTTTAGACAAATCTGGGGGTTATGCAAATTAATTCGAAGGAGCCAGAAAAATATTAGAAATCTTTAAAAAATCAACAATTTATTACCTGTTCATTATCTGAGCAAAATGAAAATGGCAGCCTTGCAAGATAATATTCTCAAAATTTGAGCGTGAACTCAAAATCACTGCCTTTTCGAATAACACATATTGAAATGATAACCTATGACTTGAAGATCACAAGAATAAAAAAAATAAATAAAAAAAAACAATGAAATGAAGTTCTATAAAAATATCAATCTACTAAATAATATTTTTACATTTTACAAATCGATGATTTGACTATACTCGAATGAATTGTCTATGAAATAAAATTACGTAAAACATTGACTTTGAACAGATATTCTGTAAAAAAAAATACGATATTTCAACAGTAAACCAAAAAAATGTTTACGAGACGCGCAAGCGGAAAATACAATTTTCCCTGTTCATGTTAACATGTTTATTTGGGGGGTAACAAATAAAAAACCAAAAATGCAACTTTCTCTGCGTAATGTAAATGTATAACTGTGTCAAATTATAGCTTTGTAGTACCAAGAGTTTCTTAACCCGCGGACAGACAGATAGACGGACATAGCGGTACTATAACGGTCCATGTTAACTATGGAATAACAAATAAATGTGAGTGGACAATCTCACACCTAGTCCTAAAATTCGTGGTACGAGACAACAATAAACAGAGAAATTTAAATACATATATACATATAATACATCTAAGACTCAGGAACCAATTACACAAGTATTTGCCCTTACCAGGAAGAACCCGGGACCGCTAGCTTTGTAGGCAGGGCCACTACTGACCAGGCTAATCTCGTCTTCATGCGCATGGATTCGTCGACGAACTCACGAGAGAGTTATAGAAGAGACAGTCCCTTTATTCTTATTACTTTTGTTATCATTATTAGCATTTTTGTCTTACTGTTTTCAAAGAACCACAGCCGCCTTTGAATTGCTTTACTTCCTGAAATTTCTTTATCCCCTTTGTGTTTCATGACGCGGGAATAATCGGACTATGGTGGGAAATAGGACGCCTTATTGTGTTCCATAAAACCAGGAACACGAGTCAGAGCCTTTGTCCGGGTAAATATCATGCTGGAAAATTCCAGAAATTATTCCTAACAAGCTTTTGCCTGCGGCTCCGTCCGAATATAACACACGAACATATTATCAGTAACAGACTTTGTCAAGACGTTTTACAAAGGAATGATCATTGGCAAAACGCTTCGTCAAATTCTCTTAACACTAAAAAAACAAATTTGACATGACAACACAGAATTATCCTAATTTTCCCTACCTTACATCGTGGCTGGCTCAAACGTTCTACACCGGCTGCATTGCCCGCTGGATTTCAATGGAAACCTGAACCAGCCACGACCCAGAACGAGAATCCCCCGCTCTGTCCCGCAGACGACGGCCTAACTAATCGTTAATTTTTAGAATTTAAAGTGGTTTTTATTATGCTTTGGCCTTGACTACAACACATTCAGTGCTAGTAATGCTACAAGTGCTACGTTATGTTGTAGCAGCACTGACGTAACGCCTTAGAAGGACGCTATTACTATGCAGAGGGCCCTGCCAAGATGCACTACGCTTACTATCGTTTCTATACGTTTCGTTTTTAACCAATCGTGTCACTGGTAGATCACGTGACTTTTCGTATCACGCCATCTACCAGTGACGCGATTGGTTTAAAAATGAAACGAATAGAAACGCTAATTAGCATAGTGCATCTTGGCAGGGCCCTCAGATATGCGTCTTCTTTGTTATTGGTTCCCCTATGGAGGGAAAATTTGCTACGAACAGTGAACCCGACTATCGGGTCGTTGGCGCTGATTGTGGGAATGTCTTGAACCCCGTAAGGTGCGCCCGCCGCGCCACCCAGATTGATGTTACACGATTGCGTGTATACAGGGTGGAAAAAACGAATGCCACATGCACGGGAGCTACCTTAAATATTAGAAATCGCAAATTCTTCTCAAAGGAGACTAACTTTTATTCTTGAAAACAATGAATACGGAATTAACTTAACCCGGAATCGAACTGGTCGGAGGAAATAATAAAGTCATGTTTTATGACACAGATCGAAAGTGTGATTGATAGTGATCATTTATATTTACAACACATACACTTTTAAATTAAATAAAGATTGTAAACCCTTTTCTATTATTTTGTCCTATTCGACCAGTTCGATTCTCGGTTAAAGCAGATGAATTTCCAAAAAACCATAAACGCAGTATTGAATGAACTAATAAAACTAAGTCTCCTTCGCGTTGAATTTGCTATTTCCAATATTTATGGTAGTGGCCGGCCGTGTAAAGTTCGTTTTTTCCACCCTGTATAGTTATAGATACGTTAAATAAGGTAGAAGGGTGCGCCGTCGTGGACTGAAAACATCTATCCGCCGTTATAAGCATTTTAAAAATGTCGTTACCAATAGAGTATAGAATGCTTCTACTACTATATTGCACTTATTCGCCTTTAAAAAGGTGCACCGTGCAAAAATACTGTGATATTGTAAACTTATGTATGATGTAAACTTTTTTTATAAAAGACCTAGCTGTTCCCGCGAGTCTGTCTGCGCAGAAAAATAAAACATAGCCTATGTTCAACAGGGATGATGTAGGATTGGGTCCAGTAGTTACGGAGCCTATTCAATTGAAACAAACGAACAAAAAATCAAATCTTTCCTCTTTATAACATTAGTAAGTAAGTAAGTAAGTAAGTAAATCATTTATTCACAACAAAAACACGCAGACAAAAAATAAAAAGTAACAAAAATAAAAGAAAAGAGACGACATGTCGCGTTTATGTTGCGAAACGGACCCAACTCAGCATATGCTGGCTGTGAAGCCAACGCTGATCTTCCGTTGGGACCGCTCGGTGAAGACACGGAAGGCCACACAGACATTTCGGTACTTAAATTTAAACAAAAATGAAATAAAACTAAAAAATAACTGCATGTCACAACAGACAGCGCCTGCGGCAGTAGTGTAGATTGTACTTTGCCGAGTTTCTTACACCGGGTTCTCCTCCGGGCAAAGGTTTTATTTTTCGAACCGGTGGTAATGCTTTTTGACATTCATAGGTGTATATTAATTATCTATGCCTAAATTGAAGAATAAATAACTTTGACTTTGATAACTGTTAAATTGACAAAAACCCCGGCATATCGGCGAACTTTACTTTCAAAGATAAGCTCGGGGGCCATTTGCAACGTTAAAAGATGGCGGATGTGTAATTTGTTTTAGTTTTGTAAATTTGTATATTTAGGTGTACAAATTTCATTTTTGTTAGTGATTTGTCTTTTTTATGCCTTTGTATTGCAGTGTGATAGATGACTTGGATTATTTCGTGTATCTTGCATCTTATTTCTCGTTTCAAGTAGAATCGTAGTGGTATAGAGGTTAAAACAATCTTAACCGGTGTCTTACATATCACCGTTGCCCCCAATCTTCCTAGAGAAAATTGTGGGCAACGATGTGAGGCAATGATGTGAGGATTGTGTTTTATTGCTATATTCATTTATACTTATATATACTTGACACTGGTGAAATCACTTCATTGTGGAAACGCCATTATCTCCGCGGTAGCAGCAGTTGTTGAAGCAGTTGAAGTAGCCGCGGGGTAAAGAAAAAAAAAAGAATATTTATAGTGTTTTAGCGTCCCGCCACTCAAATTGACGTTGTGTTACGTTACATGACGTTATCCCGAAAAATGCGACTCCATACATTCAAAACACTATACGTACAAGAATTCAAGACTTCGGTTTTTTCCTTTAATCAATGGATTATAATCCTTGTTTTAACAATATGTATTTAAACTCATTACAGAAAAAAAACCATACAATTGTTCGGTTAAAGATTATTTTCTCTGTTCTAGTTAGTGCTAAGTCGATGAACGATTATCATTATAACAGGTTTTAACTGGGTTTTTTGTTTGTTGAGTGGGGAAAGGCTCACGGATACGTTTATCAAACCCCAGTGTGATTTATCTTTTAACTTCAGCTATTAAGCGCTTCGTACTGCTCCACATATATGTTCTGTGGGCGATGGCAGGTAATCCAGGGGGAAAGAGTGGAGTAATGCCTTCGTTTTGTTATTATACATACTTATCCTGGTCTATGGAATAACTGAACATGCGTATTTGTGCGTGATTCGTATGTATCATTAAGCAATTTGAATATTTATATATTTATTTATTTATGGACTTTACATTAAAATTTAAAAGTTAAAGTTAAAACTAAACTTATTTAAAATAAAATAAAATAAAACTAAGCTACTCAAATATTAAAAATTAAACATAAACACCACTATAAAAAGAACACCCCCTCTAGCAGGTCCGCTCGCGGCATGGTCCCTAAGACACTGGCTGCATTACCTCTCTGGATGGCTAGCCCAATCCTTTGGGAAAGGTAAGCGCCAGCTCTAGGGTCTAAAATAATTTTATTTTTTTTTTATTTTTTAAGGATATCAACAGCATATTATAATATAATTCATAAAAGCAGTAAATTAACAAGGCAATAGTGCCAATTACGGACATCCACCTATGAGCATGAAATAAGGAACAAGCAGCAGTTTCACATAGGTAGGTAATACGGAAATTTCCTGACGTGACACAACTAATGTCACGTGGAAAATGTTCAAATTCCTCGATAGTACCTGACTATGTTTTATAAACCACTACATTAAAAAAACTCAAAAAATGTACTCGGTTTTCTCTAGGACTTGTATGTTTACTAGCAGTCGACTTATCTCCAGACAGGCTTTATTCCCACGGTCCGTGAGAACAGGTTTTGCCCGGAGTAGGGCCTTTTATAGAGGGTCAAGCTTCTGCCCTCGACTCGACTCTGGAGCTGTTAAATTACGAATAAAACATCTATTGCATTTTCCTTTTTTTATTATTGACTTATTTTTGCCTTATAAGAGTCATAATTATAGATATTTATTTAATTTTCTATAAATTAGGTTTTTTATAATAAACATTCAAATATAAAAGTAAAATAACAATACTAATACAAAAAATATACATTATAAAAAACCTAACCTACGGGTGCCGCCGGCAGCGGGGCAGGGCTCAAGCTACCGGTGGTTAGGGCTGCAGAGAGAGGAACCTCCTCACAATGCGTGCCGTGTCGAGGAGTACTGCCTTCTGTATCTGGCCCTTGATCCAGCCATCTAGCGAGAGTCTCTTGAGGTGTTGGTCGAGACTCTTCGCTATAAGACCGTTGGCCGAAACAACTATCGGGACAATGATAGTCGAGTCAACATCCCACATGGCGGTCACCTCGTGAGCCAAGTCAAGGTACTTGCTGAGCTTGTCCTTCTCGGCCTTCACGAGGTTCTCGTCATGCGGGATGGTGACGTCGACGAGCACTGCCCGGCGTTGAGATCGATCTACCAACACGATATCAGGCTTATTGGCGACAATAGTCCTGTCCGTGATGACAGATCGATCCCAATAGAGCGTAGCACGACCATTTTCGAGAACTGGCGCCGGTGTGTACTTATAGTACGGCACTTCAGAATCAACAAGATCATATTGAAGGGCAAGTTGTTGATGGATGATCCTGGCCACGAGGTTATGTCTGTGCAAGTACTCACCGTTGGCCAAATGCGAACAACCGGAAATTATATGTCTGAGAGACTCGCCGGGGCAACGGCACGCTCGACAAATGTCAACCGTGCCATCCCTCAGAATATACTTCCGGTAATTGTTCGTCATAATTATTGTTAATAGAGCGCCATTAAAAAAAAGGTACGAAAACTGAAAATCTATGGGCACCTCCTTACAGCGCTTGGGGCGGTTAGGGGTGTAATGCTCGGGCAAACGAAGTGAGGACAACGCCACGAGCAAAGGCTAGTTAAAAACCAGACTCAGTCTAGAAACAAGGAAAATAAATCAGCTAAAAACGCGGGGCGCTAGTAATACCATTACTGGGTAATTTTATAGAGAAGCTTTACTACAAAACTTTCGTTGTTTTAATCTATTCCATCAAAACTTTCCAAACACCATTGGATCGTAATAACCCCCGAAGTTGACGTTGTTTAACCAAACTTTGTAACTTTAGTAATATTAAACTTGTTCGATTGGCTTAAAACTCTTCAATTCTGCCCATTGTTTCGATTTTTATAACTAAGCGGGTCTTTCTGGTGCTTTGGGCACCCGTGCTGATATTTCTTAAAAGAGCTTAAACTTATTTTTATATAATAGCAATTTCAATCCTTTGCGGTTGAAGAATAAGGCCTTTTATCCAATATCAACTTTATAAGAGATGTGGTTTATTCTTAACAATTGTGGGGGATTTGAAAAAGGGGTGCCGTTGACTTTCTTTCGTCAATGTTAAAAGTTCATTGGAATCTCATACAGATAACTCAGTTGAGATCGTTCTTTGTACCTCTATAATATTTTATGTGATCATACAAATGTGTAATTTTAGAATACAAAATGGCGTCTAGTATCGCTTTAGTTGCAAATGTTGCGCAATGAGAGTAAATATTTATTTCCTTTGAAATATAAAGCTGTAGTTGGCTCTGTAGCTGCATCGAAGGGCAGACCAAGGTCGAGGCACGTCCGAACAGGTAATCTTTACGCGCTGATGGGTCGACCAGTGTACATTCGTCGACGAGCTAGCCAGTGAATTCCCGGTAACACTTTCGACGCTAAAACAAATCTAGTGACATCTCGTTTGTCAAAATCGGGACATCCGTTCAGTTTCTAAGGCATGATGCACATACATACATCCATACGTTGTTAATACCATAACTAATATGGGGGGCAGGACTGTGAATAAAAGTTTTTTAAAAACATACATTCCTACTTACAAACAAACATGTACATATATGTACTTATACAGGGGCTCTATTCTACTTGGTAATGGACAATATTGCTTTTGATATGTTATCGTATTGCTTTTAACTAGGCCGTCATTACTACCAAGTCAATAAGAGCTATCGTAACGTTGACAATACATCGAGCAACACGGCCTGCCTTCCGGAAGGGAGTCGCCTTATCTATGAATATTACAGTCAAATTGTTCTGTCATTTCTTGCAGGGGGAAATTTGCATACTAATTTGCAACAAACTGTAATGATGGCACTAATACATTGAAAAATTTGAAAATGGAACAATATTCCCACAAATTATTACAATAAACGAGCAATTTTCGTGTACGAACGAGTCACAATTCACACACATTAACACGATAGGGCTGAACGGCGAGAAGTCGGATTTGTTGCTCAACAGATCCGAATTTCGTACAGGCCAGCGGATTCGATGTTGGTAAACTGTAGGTAACGTTCAATCGCGCGACTGGACTCTGTCTAGTTGACCATCCGCGTGACAACTAGTTTTTAACCGACTTCAAAAAAAGGAGGAGGTTATACGTTCCACTGTATGTATTTTTTTTTTTTTTTTGTGTATGTTATTACATGCGCATGTCCGTTTGGGCTTGTAATTTGACAGAGGTGAAATGGTGCGACTGCCTACTGCCTTCCGTGTTGCGCGATGTGACAATACGATAACATGTCAAAAGCAATATGGTTTCACAGAGTAGAATAGAGCACCAAATAAGGAATGGAAATAACCTGTTAGGTATAACTAGTTTTAACCAGTTATTAAATAAATAAACATCAGGGGACAAATCACTGCCCCAATATTATAGGGTTCTATGTTACATTGTCGGGGTACTTCAAATTAGACCTAGTGTCACTCTGACAAGTTTCAAATTTCCAGTTGATAAAAGTGCAACATAGAACCCTATAATATTGGGGCAGCGAAATGTCACACCAATTTCCCTAGTCCCAAACTAAGCTGTAGGCTTTTGCTATGGATATTTATACAACGATATAATTACTTATATAGATAAGTATATACTTAAATACATAGAAAACATCTGTGACTCAGGATCAAAGATCTCAGCCACAATTATTCGCGTTAGTCACACAAATATCTACCCTTACCGGGATTTGAACCCAGGACCGCTAGCTTCGTAGGCAGCGTCACTACCAACTACGCTAACGCGTCGTCTAATACAAGTTTTTATTTAACTTGCAATGTATATATTTGTGTAAGTACCTACCTATGTACGGGTCAAATCTAGCAAGTTGAGTTTGACCCACTCCCTGTTAACGGAATGGGCTGAAATTTGGACCACACGTGTAAATCCGATGACAATGCAATTTTATGTTTTTTTGGTGATCTGATGATGGAGTTGGAAAGTGGCGACAGGATATCCGCTATTCTTAACGTGGACGCACCGTGTTAGGACTCATTAGTCTAGTCTTGATAAGGTAAAAAAACAGTACAGTTGACCGCCAAAGCTAGTTCAAAAAACTAACCGTTTAGATTGCATTCCCTAGCGCCACATCAAAAACATTACCCTCGCTCAACAGTTAGGTAAAACATAAGCTTTTAAGCAATTATTCTACTTAAATTATTTTCCACTGAACTCTGTAAATTACTAGACATGATCTACATAGTACAGTCAACAGACAACCTTGTCGCTTTCAATCGTTTCACAATTTTGTATGACATTAAAAACACGACGTTAAAGTGACAAGGTACATAAATGATCACTTATTTATGCTGTTGACTGTACATATTACAAAGAACAAACAAGCTTTCAAAGTAGAGTGAAGTAGAAACTTAATTTCGTGACTTGATAGCGTATTAAAATGCAGAAAAATGCAAAAATGCGGTTACTTTTCCAAAGTACTGCATATATTTAAGCACTTTGTGCACTTACCTTCGTTGCAGACTTAGGGAAACTTGGGTACTCTTAAACAATTAGCCAAGTAAGAATCTTTCTTCACGTTAACGTCTTTTTAGAAAGATTTCCCATCTTACCTAGAAGGTTGAAGTTTATTTGTTCCGGTTTATACTTTGCACTTTGAATCGAAGTGAAGTTTTGTATACAAACTTACATATATAGTGCCCCGCCGATAAGAAGTCAATCCTGACACCTGTCATTCCAGTACAAATTATAACCTCAAACCCAAGAATAGGTTATAAATTGTACTGGGATGACAGCTGTCAGGATTGACTTCTTATCGGCGGGGCACTATAGTTAGAGTCCGATGGACTGCGACTTGACATTATCTGGGTTTGTGATGTGAAAATTTGTCGATTTAGTTTTTCGAAATTATTCAAAATGGCGGAGATATGGGGGGTTTTTGCGTTAGCAAACATATTTGCGGTGACGGAAAACTGACCGCGACCTATGTCGATGTATGGAGATAACAGTTTCCCTACGTCAAAGTTAAGTTTGGTACGCAGTTTGTTGTTTGTTGTTGTTTGGCTCACAGAGCCTAATGATAATAATGATGAATGTAAACTACTGCTTCGCCCACACAGTGGACTCCCACGCCACGCGTGTCTGGGACTGTTAAGCTTATCCATAAAACATCAAGTTACCACTAACTTAAGGCGCTTGCTCCACTGGCGGCGAAGAGGCGATTAGCTATCGACTATTTTCTCGCTCAAGAAACGAACAAAGGATATACTGACCGTTCACACTACCGGTGAGAACTCTCCACTAGTTTTTCTTAACAAACAATATAGATCCTGTGTCAAGAAAAGAGACATACCTATATACACTCAGGAGCAAAAATACCGGGTCAGAGTGCATTTTTCATACAAACGAGACTATTTCGAAGCCTTCGTTCCTCGCCTGGGGTTGTTTTGATTGAGGTTTAATAGTGGATACTGCGAGGTTCAATAGAGGAGGTCAAAAGTTCTTAAGATACCTAACTGATCGCACAATCAGTTAACACCACAGCGGGAGAGTTTGGATCAGCACTTGGATTTCCTTACATTTTATTGCCATTTTAGATGTTTTTCTGAACATTCTCAATTCCGGCGTTAACCGCAGATTTATTCAGTTGGGTATCCTAGGCATTCTGGAAGTCCTGTATCGATGTTCGAGGTATTCATCATCAGATTTCACTAAAAGCATTCCCTGGCGAGGAACCAAGGCTTCGAAATAGCCTCTTTAGTATGAAAAACGCACTCTGACCCGTTGTTTTTGCTCCTGAGCGTATATAGTTAATCGCTGGCTGTTTACACTATCGTCGAGAACGCCCCCACTAGTTGACGAAACAAAAATTTAGATCCCGTGTCAATAAAAGAGACATATATTAATAGTTGATCGCTGGCTCGCTCCCACTCATCGTCGGCGGTGGGCAAGTGCCTTACAACTAGGCTGTGAAATAAAACAGTACTCACTGTGGATAATTGAGTTGGAAACAAGTAGCTAAGCATTAATTATATAGATGAATTGTCCATTCCGTGTGAATTGTACAACTTTGGGTAAGAAACTTAAGTTTTTTTGTTCTGTTTGTTATTGTTAGTAACTAGTAGTACTATTTCCGTTTATTCCTTGTTACATAGTATCGTGTATACTCGTAAATCTATCTATATGTATATATAAAAATGAATTGCTGTTCGTTAGTCTCACTAAAACTCGAGAACGGCTGAACCGATTTGGCTGATTCCTTTTCGGTTGTATTCGTTATTGTCAGGGCAAGGTTTGTATGAAAGAAAAAAAAACCACCGGGAATGTCGGAAATTTGCAGCGGGCGAAGCCGCTGGCGGGTCACTAGTATGTAATTAAAACTTTAACAAGTGCTTAATGGGGAATACACATACACACATACATTCCGTCACGCCTTCATCCCAGAGTGGGGTAGGCAGAGCTAATTAAATTCTACAACCACATTTGGCACAAACAGGCCAAGATGTTTACTAGTGAATATTAGTGACAGGTTGCAAGCCCATCGCCTGACAATACTACAATCCCTTAGTCGCCTCTTACGACTTCCACAGGAAGGCATCGAATGGCACTATTCTAAGCCGGCAACCACACGGCAATATTAGGGAATATTCCTGCCCTTTTTCACAGCTTCAACAAAAGCTGATTCATGTAACAAACAATGGACAAAAATATTGTTTAAATTGCTATACTTAAAAATGAACAAGACATAAATCAACAAAGATTTGTTCCTATCTATCTCGAGCAAAACAGAATTTAACATGGAGCTTATGTGGCCGACATGTCACAGCGCATATCGGATCTCTCCGTCTAATCGCAGTCTAGTTAGCAGTTTAATGCTTGTATAATCCTATTACATATTTCTAGGCTGATTTTAAATTTAATTTCACTTTTGGTGACCTTTTTTAAGGGAGTTTCATATTTCGTTGAGAAACGCGATTTAAAAGAATCCATCCATATTCCCTATTGTTTTCTTCTAAAACTGAAATTTAAAGCGTCTCTAAGAATGACAATACTGAAGGTCAAAATCAAGATGATACGTATAAAGAATTAGGAAATAGCGTCTCCATGGTTTTTAGAACTATGCTTTGCTATCAAATGTTCTAGCTCTAACCTAACCTATGTAGTTCTTTAAAAACGAATTCTGTTTTTTTCAACTGTTATTTGTGTATTAAATCTTCTTTCTTAAGATTCATCTCAGAAAGGGAAATTACTTTTAGATTTATTATCAGGGACATCGAATATTGGACCTTCTTCTAAAACTAAGGAAAAAGTCATTAAAGAATTTTCAGCCCGACCGCTTCGTTGTGGTAACAAATACTTTTGCAAGAAGACAAATAACCTTCCAAAGTCATTCGCGACTATAGTAGAGATGGCAATAAAACTGATTAAAATTATACTAAAAGTGGCGTCCCGCCCTCGCTTGTAACTCGCTTATAACAAATAAAAAGTAGCATTATTGTATCCATCCGGAGTAAAGTGGCTTTCTAATGGTAAAACGTTTTATAGAACGGGTTCCGTGCTTCCTGAGATAACCGGACATAGATACCAGTTCACAAAATTCACATTCTCTAGTCTGCATAAATAAAGCACAAGCAAAAAACATCTCCAACGGGACACAACGCAGTAGCATTGCAAGCGTAATCAACAATTATTTTTAATTCTAGATTCGTTTGCTCTCGCAAAGGATCCAAACAGGTTATATTTTTAAAAATAAAATCGGGGATGCGTTCATGAATAAACTCATGCGAAACTCACTAGAATTTAACCCAGGCTCAAAAAGCGCGCAAAATAATAGTTGCAAAATGTACCATACTGACTTACTTGCTAAGGTGTACTTTGCACCTTATTTATTTTGTTAGATATGATGTTCTGCTCCGACGCTATCACTTATTTTGTACGAGTATTGCTGTACAGATGTACAGTGTACAGAAAAACCAGATTTATATTTAGTAGTTACTCGGAA
Organism: Acleris sparsana; assembly: GCA_923062465.1. NCBI lineage: Eukaryota > Metazoa > Arthropoda > Insecta > Lepidoptera > Tortricidae > Acleris > Acleris sparsana. Next base: position 7,221,159 of record OV281305.1, on the reverse strand, counting down.
GTGTATCTCTTTCACACTCTGTCTAGCATAACAAATATACTGACAGATGCCAGAGTGTGACAGCGATAGATAACTATTATTAGGCTATTAATAGGCCACATTTACACTTGCAAATTATTCCTGTAAGTTTTGAGACGCAACTATGGGTAATAAATGATTGGCATCTCTATCTTGCATATAGCTTTGTTTCAAAAATTACAGCAATAACTTGCAATTGTAAATGTGGCCTTACACAAGTTTTACTGTCGTTAGAAATCAAACGACATCGTATTCCATCGGCTTAACTCGTTTTTATCTTACTTTCTTTTTAGTTAGCTTTAGTATCCACCGACAAGCTAACTGAGAAAACTACATAGACAGAATTGTTGGTATTTTTTTTATTATTTTGTTGCCGACTCTACTTATTATAGCACACACAGCTTGCAGTACTTGGAATATTGTAATATTAGGAATTAGGAGTGCGGAAAGCGTTAATATCCCCAGAGACATGAAACGTGTATCTTTTAAGGCTGTAATATTGAAATCTAAAATTGTCCCTGCCATATTTTGAATTTGAACGGAGCAGTTTGAAAGTGAAGTACCAAATAGTTGACAGTAAATTCGATTCTTAGGATTCACTTTCACTCGCCTTTTGGGAATTCATCTGGAAAAAGAGACAGAGTTGAGATAATCTACATCGAAATTGTAAATGTTATTCTTGTTGTCATTCAAAACGTCTTTTTAGGGTGAAATCATGCGTTCATGGACGCTGATGGACGCAAAACAGCAACAAATGCTGCATCAAATTTCTTTGGAGTGTTATTGAGCTTTGTAATTGCTGCATTAACTAAAATGCTCGATTACAAATACACGAGATTCCACGTTCAATTACTTTTGAATTAAAATCAACAAGCCTAATAATAAGTCATGAATAATAATGCTCAAGCAAAAAACCGTTCCAAGGACAACCGTTGCCAGAGCGATCGCGGTGCACCGACATTATTAAGGCTTGAATATTTTTTGTACACTCAACTGGATCCGATGGCTTTATAGCCGTAGATGCGTATATAAATAACCTCACACGAATCGTCCCCTCAGAATCAATAGTACAGCCCCACATAGAACACAAAATGCGTGCACTGTACCTCTCTCTCTGTATAATAGCTGTAACAGCTTTGCCGCCTCGACAATTCAAACGGATCACTGAAAAAAGAATAGAACCTACAGAAAGAAAACTAGAACAATTAGAAAAAAAAATAGAACCCGCTCCAGAAGATAAAGTTGAATTAATAACACCAGCGGAAAAAAGTGTAGAAACTAACGAAAAGGACATAGCTGAGGACAAGGACATACCATCTTTAAGAAGTTATTACGAGAATCAAAGTCACGTTGTAAGCACTACAACTAGTTATACTGAGGATAAGCAAGTAAACATAGGATCACCACAGGTGCATATAGGCGGCCCACAGCTAAATCCTAATAGTATGCCTATGTACCTAGCTCAAGCTCCAGCGCAAGTAATAGCTCAAGCACCTGTGCAAGCACCAATGCAAGTTCCAGTACAGGTACCACCTTTCCGCGGATCACATAAAGAAGAAAATGATACAAAAAATGTTTACACAGTTAATGTATATGTGAATTTCCCAGCGGAAGATGAGTATGAGTATGATGATGAAGGGGGGTGGTTTAAAACCAAGAACGGGGAAAAGATCAAGGCTGGTGATAAGTGCAAAGATGGACAGTTAAGAGTTAAAGGTGTCTGTGTTGATCGTCACTAGTGGTAATGTTGAAAAATGATTAAAAACATTGGTGATATTCAATTTTATTATTGATTTAGGTCTTATTGTCCTGTCCTTTAACGATTCTTTAAATACCGCACCTAAAGTAATCCCGATTTTTTTACCTTTGTGTTCGCTATGCGTTCATAAAACTTGAAACTGCTTCGATACTTTGTAACGTAATAAATAAGTAATATAAGCCAATCACTATTTCTATGCGATCACTTAAATGCTTCAAAAATATAACCTTCTCTTGTAATCTACAAGAAAAATGACACATTTTCTCGTGGTCCTACTTTATTGGTCCTATTGCACAAAAAGTGCAACTAGATTTGATCACCAAATACTAATTGTGGTTGTAAAATTACGTAGGTTAGGTTCGTTAGGTATCTCAGATGACCGAAGGGCAAACCACCCAGAAACAGGAGCCCCGCCCTCGGCGGGGGCTTCGTCGACAGTCAGTAGGACCAATATAGTAGGACCACGAGAAAACGGCCAAAAATTTATGTTTGTATTTAAGTATACTCTTTATTGTTGAAGAATAATAATAAAAAACCAATATATCACAAAAAAAGTACAAAGTAGTATTGATTTCTTATATTATTGTTAAAAATCGTACGGGCCATAGATTACAATATTAAAATAAATAAGTATAGGGAACAATGTCTCACAAATTGACTTATTGTTAGGCCCTATCTAATCTCTAGGCTTGAGCTATGCGTACTAGAAAACGATAAATTATAGAGAAATAAATACTTACATATAAAGCACCCAAGGCTCAAAAACAAATACTCACCCTCATCACACAAATATCTCGTTCAATTTAGGGCCCGTACAGACGGACTGCAAAATGTCAGTTCGAGTGCAGTTCTGATGCAGTTGACGTAAGTGGATCAAAACGTACGTACGTCAACTGCACTCGAACTACCATTTTTCAGCTGGGTTACAGATCAAATGCTGTCCGTCTGCACCAGCCCTTAACTGTATAAGATCGAGATTCGAGTCAAGCAGATAAGGACCGATATTATCCGAAATTGCAGATATTTGGAGGACTAATTAATCGAAACGATATATTTAAAAAGTAATTTGATGGCCGTAAGTAATGTTCTGCCTACTCTGTACACAAGAACCGGAACGTATTTACCTAAAAACGCAATTATTAAATTATTACGTTATACCTATGTATTATAATATAACATCCTAAAACACTAAAGTAATATTTCGTTGATTATAAATACCTAGTCACAATCTTTTATTTTTTATGTTGAGGCCCTGCGTGTGACAACCTGACAGCGAACGAACAATCACACTTCTTGTGTCTGGATATGTTTTTTTGTTCAACTCAAACAAAACGACATAATTTTTGTACAAGAAAAAACTAAAAATCAAGTCAGTAATAAGTAAAGTCCATACCAACTAACTTGTCTAATTTAGTAAACTGCACTTTTATAACCTCAAAATACATCGTTTTTTGGCTAAAACGGCCGTTTTCTGGTGAATAAAGCAACTAGAGGCCATATTTGACACAATTTCCTGATTTTTCATCATGAATGTTTTTTTTATGACAAAATTGTAATCTTAGGCGGAAAGGGAGCATTTAAAGGTTATAAAACTGCTTACTAAATAAGACAAGTCTGTTTGTATGGAGTATAAGTACAGTATTCGCAGCTTCTTAATAGCTTTCATCTGGCTATCGCTATCACGCTTGCACTCGGAACTGACAGTATATTTGTCCCTGGTGTGTCATAGAAAAAAGATTGCTGGTCGCTATTATATATATTATTATATATATATATATATATATTATGGACAAATCAAATCAAATGACCATAGCTACTGAATTTTGTTCTCAAATGACTTCCTTACTAACATTTTACTTATATTCTTTTCATTCAAACAATAATTTCAAGTTTAAAAGGTTCCGCAAAAAATGATCATACCTACTACACAAGAATCTGCTTTGAGACATTTATTGAGTAAGAAATAAAAAGTAAGGATAAAAAATAGGAATTCAATTAACTTAACAAACGTAAAAGGAGAGTAGGTCCATTTGTTTTTTATTAAACATTCCAAATAAAACGACAAATTCTTCTCTAGAATATAAATTAAGGACCATCTTATTAAATCTATTTACAGATCATATTCCACGCAGACGCCTTTTATTTTTACCTTTCCTGGTTCACAATGATGTTCCGTTTTTTTATTTTCTTCTTGCTCGATCGTTGTGCTTCCTCCGTGCACATTAGAATCCGTTTTAACCACCAAATCTTCGTTCGTCATTGTCATATTAGAAGTGTTCGGAAAGTAAACGTAAACATTCACTTGATTATGAGGTCCTTTCTCTTTTTTGTTTTTCCTTTCAAGATTCGGTGCTTTAGTATCAGGTAGTTGGACATAAAAAGTATTACCAGCGAGTTCAACTTTGGGCACATCTGCTGAGTAAATATGAACGCTTCTCGCTTCTTCGTCTTTGCTTAGTTCTGTTTCATCTCTATTTATTTCTTGATCTCCTGATGTTATGTCTGTAAATGATGCAGCTCTTTCAGTTTTATTTATTTCTCCATTTTTCGCTTTATTTGTTGGTGATGCAGTTACGTAAAACAATAAACTTATAATAACTAAGGGACGCATGATGCTAACTTCGCCTAGCTGAGTGTTGAGTGGGCTAGGATATAAGTGGCAGCTTTATTTATAGTGTTGTTCAGGCTTATCCTGTTTAACATTATAAACAACGTTTATAGTAAAGGGAACGAGTTACATAGCTACTTCGAATAGCTCTCGTTGCAAAGTTTACTTACCTAAATATATATCAGGTTTTATAGACTGTGTGTTGGAAAACCAGGGTTCTGTGTCCAGTTTCTTTTTACTACAAATTTAATGTTCTTCCTTTCTTTAGGATAACTAATAGTACTCATTCAATGAATTCCTTGGGGAGTAATTATTTGTATTTCTTTCCTTGTAGGTCCAGTGCTCTTTTCCTCTGGTTCCATACTCAAACCCTGTGTGGTTATCACATCGTTTTTTAGGTTCTTTGGCTTCACAGTTTCTTCCCGTTTCTCTGTTAGGATAGCTGACATCATCCTCTCTTTAGCATCTTTTGAAAGGTTTCTATTTATCGGTTCTGATTTCGAGGAGTTAAATGCCTTTTTGATGAGTACGTGGAAATGTTTGCAAATTGTCATGTTAGATTTTAGAGAATTTTGTGAAAAATGTCGTGTTTGATACTATTATATTAACTGTGAAATGTCACAGTTGTCGCTGCCCCAAAATTATAGTGTTCTATGTTGCACTTTTATCAACTTGAGATTTGAAGTTTGTCGGTGTGACACTAGTTCTAAATTGAAGTACCCCGACAATGTAACATAGAACCCTATAATATTGGGGCAGCGTTATGTCAACGCACTTTATTTGATTAAAAATACATACAGTGGAACGTATAACCTCCTCCTTTTTTTGAAGTCGGTTAAAAAATAGATTTCACCACAGATTATAAAGGCATATTTACTACCCATAGTACCCTAAAGACAGGTGGGATATCAGATTACATACATGGAATAGATCCCCAGTTGAGGGTAAATAGCCGCTACAGTTACGTGTCCCCTCTACAGCCAAAACTACATGTAACATAAGAATGTGAAAATATCTTAAAGGAAAGCACATTATAACGAAATCTACTTCTACTAAGTGGACTTGATTGTTTCCTGATATACAGGCGGGTAACGTGTTTATACCTACTAGGAACCACCTACGAGAGGCACTAAATAACTTTAAACAGAAAATTTTGCTCATACGCTCTAATACATGTTGTTTTTGAGAGCGTTTTAGGATCCGTACCAAAATGGTAAAAAAGAAACCTTTATCGTGAGAATTCGTTGTCTGTCTGTATGTCACAGCAGGTTTTCTCCGGAAATAAATTAAATTACCCTCTTTTTAGTAAAAAAAAAAGAGATTAATTTTATGAATAATTGAAAAGAGGATTGATTATAGCAAATGCAGTGTCATATGAAAGGGCTCAGTCTGCACACTTCAAAACTATATTTTTAAATTTTCTGTGACGTTCTTTTCTATTTATAGCCAGAAAGTTATAAAAAATGACAGTTCCCCCCCTTATCTACGAAGTTTATAAACCAAAAAATAAAATAAAGGGTTTATTTACAGTTTTTGAGAAATAACAAAAATACTTTGAAAATGTATTAAAATTTAGGCTAGTAAAAATGGACCATATTGCATAAAAATTAAGCTTATAACAAAATAAGTATTTTCTTTTGCGGCTAACAAGCATATTATCTTAAATACGGAACCTTCGGTGCTCGAGTCCGACTCGCACTTGACCGGCTTTTTGTGTTGGTAGTGACGGTTCGGAACCTACACTGAGCGTGCTCCGACATGCTCATGTTCGTTTTTTTTCTTCTTACTAACTTGTATACAGAGTGTCTTTAAAACCTTTTGAGTTATTTGGCGGGGTTCACAGTATTCTGATCACGGGGGTATGGTTTATTTTTGTTTCTGTTAATGTAAAAAAAAAGGTTTAGTTATACTCATTTCGTTACTTGATGTGTCGCAGCCGATATCTTGACCTTGACATTTAGACCTAAGTCAGAATCCTAAGTTCAAGGTCAATATCCAGTGTCAATGGTATGTAAACAGTTCGCCCCATCCCCCATGTAAACAAAAATTAGGTAAGCATTATTTAAAAACATAATAATTTTTAGAGCAACTTACTGTAGAATTCTGGAAATTTGACATTTTAACGGGCTTTGAAGTGTTCAGTAGATCTCTTGTATGAGCGCAACCGAGACCGCATGGTATCGTCTGCCTCATATTAATGTCAAGATCTGACCATACATTATTTAGTACGACGCTCTAAAATAGCTTTAAAATAAACGTCCAAGACAATCGAGAATTTGCTGTCTTCGATATCTTGTTTGTTTCTTTTGTAGCTTTTTGTATGTTATTGAAACTGCATTGCTGCTCTATTAGGCTGCATCCACTCGGACAAGATTACAGTCTTGCTGGCGCAAGCCCTACTATTTTAATTTAGGGTTGACACTTAAATTATAATATTAGCGCAATTGCGAAAATTATTTAATATTTATAAAGTTTAGTTTAATAGTCTGTTATAAAATAAGTTTAAATAGAAGCTAAAAAAATAATAAGGATCATTTTTTGATTTGCCCAAAGTTCAACTGGTAGAGAATGCCATAAGGCATTAAGTTTACCTTTTGTACTCATATTTGTATTTTTGTGCAATAAATATTAAAGAAATAAAGAAATAAAATAAGTTTGTATGTGTTAGTCTTTGATGAAAATAATTAAAACCCGATATTGTCATGTTCAAATTTGTATTTTTGTAATCCCTAAGTAGGTAGAACAAAATATAAAAGACCATATACAATGTGTGGCCCAAAACCGGGGCGAAAAATTAAAACGTAGATTCTACTCCTCAAACTACGCAACGTTTGTTTGACGACTTTGAAAAAAAACTTGCGGTTTGAATTTTATTACATTATAAAGTTAATTCGAACACGCAATGTACTATGAAATTGGTTATGTCTGTAGAGTGACTAGACTGACAGGCGATGTCAATTAGACGGAGTTTTAAGTACATTGATTATACTATTTACTTTGTTTGAAAAATGAACAATCTAAAAACTTTATGATTTTAAAAAGTTGCTAAACAAAAGTTGTCTAGTTTGAGGAGTAGAATCTACGTTTTAATTTTTCGCCCCGGTTTTGGGCCACACATTGTATATTTATGCATCAATATAAACTTGAAAATCCTTTTTTACCTTGCATTTTTAATGCAATAACTGTCGGTTTGTATATAATTAACAAAATAACGAAATATGAACTCGAACTAACCAGATCTTCGTGGAGTTTAGTATCCATTTACAGTACTACTTTCACTTCCGAGTATGCCCACCTACGCAACTACACATAATATGTAGGAATATTATACCTACTCGTACATACATATCTAGGGATTATCTTGCTTACTGATATAAATCATAGACAACAATAAACATAACTCTTAAGTAGAAAAATAAAATATCCTGCTAATATAATATTATGAATGCCAAAATTTGAGTGTGTGTGTGTTAGTTTGTTACTTAAAATTGTATTATTCTGTAACGTTAAATCTTAATCACGAAACAAAAACTAGAATTAGTAATTCTAACCGCTTTCCGAAGAGCGTCTTAATAGAAGGAATTATTGTTATTTCTAGAAAATAAACAAAATTAAAGAAGTAATTCTGCGAGACAGGCTCAGCCTAGTGCAGATGAATGGGTAAACAGATTATTAAATTATCGCAGAGTACAGTCTGTTTAAAAGGTTTTATACGCATTAAAGCACTTTTACGAGTAAAACTAGGTAGTCACTTAAGCCACTTTATCAATAAATATATTATCATTTTCAATTTCATTTCACTCCTTCACGCTGCAACGGCTTCAGGTTACACCTGGATTAATCAGGCTGCTTTTTATACTGGAAAAAAATAAAGTTCTTGAGGGAATAACGATAGCTGAAATCCCCTTCAACACGGGATGGCCAAATAACTAACTCTACGTGGAAGTTTAAAATATAGAAACAAAATACTCAGGAACAAAATACACAAATATTCGCACTAACCAGGTTTCCAACAATATTATTAGAAGTAGAAAATAGACTTCTGTTTTAGGATCGGGTTAAAATTAGTAATCTCTATTTTTAAATTAGACCAGTCTGATTTCGGCTTCAGTGACCGGCCGTTGATCTGTTTTAAAACGTATATCGTGCTAAGTGGTTTTAGCGGTTTCTCCTTAAGACTACGCCGAGCGTCCAGTGGCGAACTCATCACCATTATTGTGTTTTCTAATAAACTAAAGTATTGTCTTGAAATCGATGGATGTGTTTTTCCTGTATAAATTAATACACAATTTATAGGGTATATGACTCAACTTAATAACTATTGGACTATGAGTGAGTAAAGTTACTCACGGACGGAAAAAAGTGGCCACCTTCTCCCGTTAAGTTGACGACGTGAAGGTTAAAGGTTATTAAACGTTGTCTTATATGCTATACATTGTGTTTTCATTTGTACAACATAAATACATCCTTCGATTTCAAGACATTACTTTAGTTTATTAGAAAACAAAATAATCGTCATGAGGGCGCCACTGGACGCTCGGCGTAGTCTTAACATATCGTTTGAATTGGGCTGAAATAAATACATGTACTGTTCAGTCACCAGCAATAATATCAGACAGGTCTTTATTACTAGAGGTATAAGAAGATAATATATTTTTGCTGCTGACTGTACTATAGTATTAATAGTACCTACTGAGCCGTCTATCGCGTTCACACTCTGGCATAACAAATATAATAGATGATGCTAGAGAGATAGATAGAGATAGGTAGTCGAGTACAACTAAGACCGTGGTTATGCTGTAATATACTGCAAGTTATTTTATTGCGTCAATGAATTGCAGTATACATATATGCTCGACATCTAGGTTTTTTTTTTTTGATTAATTACCTTTATATCTTTTTAATCGGCGAGGTTACTATTTTCTGCTCCATTATGACATGACATATAATAATCAGACTAAAACAAACAGACGGACTGACTAAAAACTAAAGGTTTCTTGTTAGACATGAAACCCTAAAAACACGAAACAAAAAAATATGTTCGTTGGCAACCCTGCGTTTATCGATCGAGATCGTTAGGTAATGAGAAGAAAACAACTTCTACACAGTCGTATCACGTTTATTGTACTCATTAAAGCTGTTTTTAGTCGTACAATTAACTTAATGAGCGGATGAGCGGTATTTATTTTTTCTATTTATATAATGTATTAGGTAGTATCGAGATCTCGCGGCCAGCGGGTCTATTATGATCATGTTTATCTATATAATACATTTAAACGATCAATTCTTGTATATATACCTACATATAATCTGAATCTTGGTAACGGCTCCAACGACTTACATGAATATATAGTATGCATATCTCAACATCATCATCATCATGTCAGCCGAAAGACGTCCATTGCTGGACATAGGCCTCCCCTAAGGCTTTCCACTCAGACCTGTCTTGTGCTTTTCGCATCCACCGCGGTCCCGCGATCCTGACGAGGTCGTCACTCCATCTTGTTGGAGGCCTACCTACAGCTCGTCTTCCGGTCCGCGGACGCCACTCCAGAACCTTCTGACCCCATCGGCCATCAGTCCTGCGAGCAATGTGCCCCGCCCACTGCCACTTCAGTTTACCTATTCTTCGGGCTATGTCGGTAACCTTAGTTCTACTGCGGATATCATCATTTCTGATTCTATCACGCAGAGAAACCCCAAGCATAGCCCTCTCCATAGCCCTCTGAGTGACTTTGAGCTTCCTTATGAGGCCCATTGTTAGCGCCTACGTCTCAGATCCGTAAGTCATCACTGGCAACACACACTGTTCAAAGACATTTGACTTCAAACACTGCGGTAATTTGGACGATAAGGTGCTGCGAAGCTTCCCGAACGCTGCCCAGGCGATTCGGATACGACCTATGCATATCTAATCTAGGTTTCATTTTTAGAAAACTTACCAAAAAATATATTACCGCGCAAAGCTCCCGGTTTTCCGGGATGAATTGTAGCCTATGTGTTAATCCGGGGTATACGCCTCTCCATTTCAAATTTCATCCAAATCCGTTGCAGCGTAAAGCAGTAACAAACTAACACACACACACACACACAAACACTCACATATATTATTATAATATTAATATTAGTAAGAAGTAAGAATGTTCTTCAAAATGGCGGTCCCATGTTCCAAACACAAAGAACCTTGGTGAAATGTTCTCACATATCTTTAAGATAACACAGCCCTTCAGTTCTAACTGGCTCACCTTGGCTTAGTTCTTTTGGGGCGAAAACCAAAACGTTGAATGCAGGAACACCTTGAAAGGCCTTTTAGGGTGCAATAATGAATTGGCGGGCCGTCCGTGGAGATTTATTTTTATTTGACTGGGTCAAGCAAAAGAAAGGCCTAAAGCTCAAGAATCTGACTCTTGATTACTAAAATATACTCGTGGGATGTCCAATTATATACATGTCACTACGTACCTATATTATAAATCAAAGTCCCCCACCGCCTCTGTCTGTCTGTATGTTCGCGATGATTCCAAAAACTACTAAACGGATTTTCATGCGGGTTTCACTATCTGTTAGGTATTTTTTGCGGAAGGTCTTTATTACCTAATAAAAAGTCAGATCAAACTTATTTATTTCTTTCTTTGATTAACATTACAATTTCAAGTTGTTAAGACTACATAAATAGCATTCAAGTTCCTTTTAAACCCTTTTAATTCTCTGAAGCATATCAATAATGACTAGTAGTTAAAGCTAACAAGCCTTAATCAGGATCACAGGGATATATAAATAGGATGGCCGGGAGCAAGTTCCACACACGCTCACTAATCGTGTACGCACGAAGGCGATCAAGACATTTGCAGACATAATATCTTAGAAAATGCGTCACTTAATTATAATAACTTTTGTCATACTTTGTGTGACGGCAGCACCCAGAATTGGGAGAAATGAAGATCTGAACAAAAAAGAGAAGGAGACAGTCATCGGTGACAATAAAGAAAAAACTTCAATTGGGGAAACGAAAGAATTCTATTCTAAAATTGTGGTAGATATTACGGAAAGGAGAGCATTAGATGAAAAAACAGATAATTTGGAAATAGAAAAAAGTAGAGAAGTTGATGAAAAGGAAACTGGAGAAGGAAAAGGTCAACCTAGAAGTACTATTCATATACATTCACAGAATCCACCCAATATAAACGTGATGCCTACGAAATATCAGTTGACAGGGAATGCTCCAGTAGCTTACGGGGTAAAACCTGTACAGCAACAACAAACAAAGCCGCAGTCGAATCCACATAAAAAGAAAGAAGAAGAAGGCAAGCCATATAACCAGGTCAACGTGTATGTATACTTTCCCAACGACATGGCGGGTATGGGGGAAAGTTCCATGACTGTCAACTCCTATTCTAATGAGGGCAGTTCCTCCACATCAGTAACTAATGCCAAGAAGAACATCCAAGCTAAACCGGAACCATGTCCGCTGGGATATGCCAGGGTGAAAGGAGTTTGTCTTGAGATTGATCTGAGGAGGAAGAGAGTTCTATAAAAGAATGGTATATGTTATCTATAATCGTTTTGAGTGCCTTATTTGAAAATGCTTACGTTACGATTACATCGATTTAAGAAGAAGAAGAAGAAGGAGTTGGATAGACGATCTAAGTGTGATAATATAAGGTTAAAGAGGGTTTCATTTAGAAACTAATGCCTAAATGCAAAATAGGTTGTCATATTCAGCAATCTAAGTAATGTCCATGATTATAAATAAAGATGTGTAGTTGGTTCTTGGTTATTTTCATTTATTTTTGTTTTTTGATAGCCTTAACCTGTAAGTCCTTTTTTATTTAGTGCAGGTATAAAATCAACTCTATTCGAATGACTTTTCTAAATGCCAAACGCCTAACGGTTTTGTTTACATTCTTAGTGAAGATTATTTATTGCTAAATATAATGTTACAGCATAAATTGCAGAGAATGTAAAATTTTCATATATTACAGACTTTGTCATCATGGAGCCTACATCTTAAGTACAGTCAAGGAATACTGTTTGTATTCCCCGTTAGGTCACATTACTCAAGCTTTAGTGGTGTAGTGTTTAATATGACACTTCATTGCTATTTTTCTATATTTCCTTCCTTTTATTTGTCTCAAAGTTGTGCGTACTGTGAGATGCGGTAAGAAGGTTTGTACGTGAATGTTAGTGAATAAATGAGTGTTTAATGTGTGAGAAAGAGCGTGTGTGAATGTGGGTTAGTTGTTTTATAATAAATACATGATTTAACTATAAAAGTCCGCTATTAGAATGTTAGCAAGTGTAATTGATGTAAACCGTTCTTGTTCAATAAATAAATAAATAAATAAATTGCGACAGAATTCAAAAGCAACCTCCATCGTTTACCAAATTAATTGATTGGGCATCCGTTCTAGTAAAACACTGAATAATAGCTACTCTAATAATTGCTTTAATAAAGAATGCTTTTTAAAATGTAAGTGATTTTAGCGATGCTCTTTGTGAACACGGGCATACGCTTTTTCGCAAATTGAGTTTATCCATTTTTTTACGCGACCTTTTGCATTTTTCGATGTGCAAATAAATTCTGTTTCGACGCACCTAAAAATGTTTCCGGAGCGCTGGGGACAATTTGTTTTACTTTTCGTTTCATAACGATTATTTGAAAATGCTGAAAGCATGTTACTCTGGTTAGACGTTCTGACCTATATTCGATATAGTTCAAGCTATACAGGGTGGCACGGCGGTGGTCCGGGCCACCCCGTATATTTTTCCAATCGTTTTCATATTGCTTAGTTTGGTTTCTGCTTTATTTTCCTTTCGTGTCAAAGCAAGAGTAAGGGAAAAATAAAACAATACGGAAATCTATCGGAAAAAATATTGGGAAATAAACAAAAATAAAAATACTATCTGCCGCACTCAGAGACGTCAATTAAATTTATTGCTTGTTTAGTGACGTGTTGTCTTATTCTATTGCTATAGTAAATAAAGTGACAGCTGCAACTATAATCAAGTATTAAATTTAATTGACGTTTCTGTGTGCGGCGGTAACTCGGCGACTGGTGGCCCAGGGAACAGTCACTGAGGTATTAATTTGTTTTCCCACTTAGTCTTTGTACGTTAGTTTAGGTTAGTTTTTGATGCTCATTTAAATACTATTCATAAATATCGAATGAAGTTTCATTACAGTATTTGTCTTTTAAAAAGTTTTACAAATGTTATTTTGTGTTGTTTTTACAGAAAGTGACATTGTCTAATTCCTAATACCTTAATACCTATGTATTATACCGATGGATTTCGTTACTGTAGGTTTGCATTGTAACACATACATACAATGTGACAAATTTTAACCGAAAGTAATCAATATTAGAGTTGTGCGCGCTCGTTCTCTGAGCGGATCGCTCCAAACTAGTACAATCGCTCGAATGTACTAATTCGGTCTTTTAGTTCTTTTAGTACACTAGTACAGTGAAAGAAACTCGTCTGTTCTTGGACCTTATTTGTGCTCCTTTGACCGAATGAATGGCCAGACGATCGTTCATTCGGATCGTTTTGCTGTCAGCGTCACTCACTCACTGCTCGGTTCGGTTCCTGCTCCGCGTGTGCTAAATGAAATAAGAGCAGAAACTTTCTTTTTGGCTCTTAGTACATGTACTACACAACTCTAATCAATATCTGGAACTGGCTTAAGTAGTATTCTAGTAAAGATAATAATTTTACTCAGTCCAGGTATTTTAGCATCAATTACTTCATGAAATTCAAATTAAATTTAGTTATAGGTACATATAATTAGGAATCTTTACGCATTCTGCGTTTTATAAAAAAGTGCACAAAACAAGCAAAAACACAACTTGAGATGCAGATATTTTAATGATTGAATAATCTAAACACAGTTATAGTCAGTATGAGGTCGACTGAGCTAAATGTACCTAAATCATGTTAATTCTCTGTTAATAATGGCTGTTATATAGTTCCATCGAATGTTTACGCCTGCCAAAACTTATCCGGTTTCCCATTGAACTTTCTGACATTTATGGATCACTTGTAACCTACAATGTACCAAATTGATATTAATGTTCAAGCGATGTGATTGGTTGGCCAATTACGTCAGCATGGCCGCACATGTATGCCGCCAATCACTGGCTTGGAAATTTAAACGAAACAAATTTGAACATCGAGTTTGTTTGAGTTTGGAATATATAATTTTTGTAATCATTGGTGCGGTAGGTTCAATGAGTCAAGTAATTATTCAAATTTTGGTTATAAAAGGTAAGTTGGTATGTAATGAATTGGACAATACTCACACCATAATTTTATAATGTCTTTACAAAGTATAGGTACTCTATACTTGTCAGATATTTTAATTATAATTATTTGACAAGTTATTTAATGTTATTTTAACATTTACTTATTTAGCCTAACTATTTATTAAAGCCATTTCAATGAGTCTGAACAACTTAAGCGGAATAATTTCAAGATGAAAAAACAATGGAAAATCAAAAACTGGTAAAAACTTAAGTAAAGCCCGTGTTGCATGTAGGTGTACAAAACGAATATGGAATTTACGTCAAATTTTAAATATAGGTACAATGTCGAACTTGCTAGTTCGAATATTTAAGGTAGTTGCCGTCTTTGCAGCCGTCTTATTCCACAAATGAACTATTTAACATATAAAATTACCTCTATATAACTATACAGAAAAGATATCCGGGTTGTAGACCGTGTACTATTAGTGTTTGATTTTAATAATGTTATGTGCATTATTAACAATAATGTTACTTAAAACCAAATTTGCATGCTAGTATCTAGCAAGATATGTCATTGTACAGGAATAACAAACAAACAACACCTAATTGTACCATATTTTATAGCAAATAAATGAATTTGAATTTGAATTTGAATTTGAATTTGAATTTGAATTTGTGGAGTTCGTTTTTTCCACCCTGTATGTGTTCCAACTACATGGAAGAGGGGCTTTTCTTAATTGTTTAATAGTTTATGCTTAGATTGTCGTCAAAAACCGATCAAAAACCTTATTCCAAAAAACTACATAATACAGCATGTTTTATTTTAAAACTCTTAAACAAATTTTCTTTAGCATAGGTATTTATACCAATTAATAACAAGGTTTACAAAGCTCACATTTCCGCTTAATTCTAATAGCGCGCTCACTCTTTAATACCGATTGCTGCCTGATTGGTCAAATTTGGTGCAGAAGCCATATTGCCGTCACGGCCATCCTGAGTCACGCGTGTCCTCGACTGTCCAAACACTGAAAACTTCCAAGAATGTCCATAATAAGGCGGGTTTCCTGAAGGATACGGAATCTGTCCTGGTACCAGCAGTCCTGGAAGTCCATCGAAGAGTTGACGCCTCTCTTGCCGGACCACATTGTCCTGTTGGATGGCAGTGACCCCTACAAATGATAATGCGAATAGTGCAAACATTTTAAATGTTCCAAGGTTAGTGAGGATGAAGGCATTGACAGGACTTATATATAAAGGCTGGATGGTCAATTACCTGGCTGGTTTCGAACTGGTTCTGTGTTAATAAGTAAGTTTCAGAGCGAGCGTGGGATAGCTCAGCGGAGGGTCGGGACTGGTTACTATGCAACCGGATGGAATCCCGTTTTTGTGTTTATTTGTTGATTTATGTTTCTAGGAAACAATTAGTTCATATAACTTCTACATAAACATTTTCTTTCCGAAAGACCAAAAATAGCGTCATTTGATTGTGCCGTCTTGCTACTGTCTTTTACTTATCAGGTAAAGTAATAAAGCTGCAGCAACAGCGATTTAAAACCAATTCCTCGCGTCACGGTGTTTGTGTGAGGTGATTTTAATATTTTAAATTGTGTACTGCGGATAACAGACCAAAATGGTGGACGCTTTTCATTTAAATATATGTTCATTCTTATGCATAGATAGTGCGTTTAAATGTTATACCTTCCTTTTTTAATAGTTATTGTTATTTATGTAAAGACGTATTTCACATTTAAAAGTATCAATTTGCAGTAAATATTTGACTGAAAATCTGAATAATCAATACGAGCCTATACTTACCTGTTCAATATTCTCTTTGAGCGAAGTGACAAAGCAACACGGTATGGTTTATTGTGTCGAATAAACCAGTTGCTTCCAATTTTAAAGGAATCCCAGTTGGACTGACACATCAAAGACTCTCCCGATGGATTATATAAAGCTTAAATTTGTTGTCGAACTACCAAAAATGTTTTATCGGTCTTACAAATCGTATGGCATATGCGACTCTATCTTGAGATCTAGAGGGTTAATATTTTAAGTCGAACATACGAATTTTGCTCAATTCTTGCTTGTACATTTATATGAAAGCTTTGACATTTGATTTGCTAGACTTTAGGTAAACGTATTGGCACGCTTTGAATTCAGAGAACGTGGAATTCTGTTCAAGTGTAATAGAATTGAAGCAGGTTTCTTGTTACAATATTGGCCTGAGCTGCGTGTATAAAGCATTTACCACAGGTAGCCAACAATCAACATACTTAGAAGTTCGAAATTTTCATATAGAAATTACTTGCAGAATTGAATTTGTACTTTTCCATATGCTTTTTAGTGAAACGATGGGAAAACTGCACACATTTGCTAATCGATTCAATGCCGTATGTGTTTCATGTTAGTTACTTCAAGGGAATAATTCTAGTTTTATTTAACGTACTTCCTGTATGATCTTCTGCATGCCTCATTTTAAGTTCATATAGAGATTACTTGCGGAATTGAATTTATACTTTTCCATATATGCTTTTTAGTGAAACGATGGCTAAAACTGCATTCTTTAGCCAATCGATTCAATGCCGTATGTGTTTCATGTTTGTTACTTCAAGTGAATAATTCTAGTTTTATTTAACGTACTTCCTGTATGATCTTTAAGTATAAAATTGCTTTAGTGTCGCGTTTGAAACGTGTGTATATTTAGAACCGATTTTTGCAACCAAACTTCTGCTAATCGTTAACAGTGGCTAGAGTTTGTCAGGTCTGTTAAATATTTCTTGCACAAGTTTCTCGCAGATGGATGCGCGACCTAAGCATATACTTATACAAGATGGTATACATACGATAACTGATATTCAATCTCATATCAGCGGTTAGAAGTGAAATGTGTGCGTTAATAAAGTTCACTAGCTTTACCAATACATCGAAAGGACGCAACATTTAAACGATTGACGTACACAACAATAAACCAGAATGGTAATTACTTCACTTATAGGTACCATTACAAATTAACCACGTATTAAATGCCTTAACTCAGCGGTGTAGATATTAGAATTATTTGTATAAACATGGAATTCCAGCTTTATATAGCTTTTTTCCACCCATCACAATCCTATTAAGGTCACATTGACATCATATGAATGACAAAACAGACATTGATTACGGTATGACCAATATACCTAGAGGAAAGATGCAGTTTAAGGCCGTATCAGAATTATGACTTCAACTCCATGAGTTAAGTACATTATGGAATGAACTTCGCTCCTCGTGTTTCCTCAGGTCTATGAGCTCTGACATGGTTCTTGCTAAACGCGGTTCAAACTGATTATTTACTGAAAGGCAGTAACATGGCCGTGCCCCCGGGATTGCCGCCGTCTGTGGGCGACGGTGGCTACTTATCGTCGGCTGGCCCGTCCGCTCGTTGGTTTATTGGCTATAAAAATTGGTACATAAAATAATGTGTTATCGATACATGTTATAATCTCTTAAAACAGTATAACTTTCTCTTTCTAAGTAATAAGGATAGATAGCTTGTGAGGGATCATTAAAATAACCTACGAGTATAATGTCATTAACATACTCAAAAACTAATAGATCGATTTCTAAAATTCCTTCAACATTAGAATGCTGGCTGTTTTATTTTGCTGCGCGGACTTAGTCGCGGCCGACAGCTAGTTCAATATACTTTATTACTTACTTACTTAAATTTGTTTGGCCATGTAACCCGTCAGAGAATCAAAATGAAAGATAAATAGTAAATTCGTCATTTATTTGCGGCTTCGCTGTATCTATTTTGTTAAAACGATTGTGAACCGACGCTTGACCCGCGTAGCTGTAAAAAAAAAACTTACTTTAGCTTCGGTTATCGTTTCTCTCTTCTCACCCTCTAAATCAAGTTAGATATCCACGATTTTTGAATATGTTGTAGTTGTTACGAAAAACTAGGTACATTTCCAGCTTTTATTAGTTGTTTCTTTCCAAGAACAAAATGTCTTGGAAAGGAAAACCTACAGGCCTATTTTTTTAAATATCTACAACATTTAAAAAAAACGTAAACACGGACTAGGGAAGAGAAACGTTATCGCATTTCGTATGGAAATTTTTAGGTTAACAGTCCTCTAAAGGAATCCTCACTGAGAGCAAGCTGAGAGCATTCGCGTGAATATTCGAGTGCTGTGTACGTTGAGCTGAGCGTTACAAAGCTTACAATGCTCATTTTCATTCCAGTGATCGGATAATCGGATGCATATTTACCTAAAGTTTGTTTTAGCTATAAAAGTATAAATTTATCTGTCTCACTCGTACACGTGTAAAAATGCTTCTATCTCTTTCTGTGAAATGTTACTGTCGTGTCGCGGCTAACCTAACGGTCCTAACGTTACCATATTTTGACGCCGATCAAATGTTAATTTAAAATAATTTATATTTTCAG
Source organism: Acleris sparsana (assembly GCA_923062465.1). NCBI lineage: Eukaryota > Metazoa > Arthropoda > Insecta > Lepidoptera > Tortricidae > Acleris > Acleris sparsana. The sequence goes on along the minus strand of OV281305.1, from coordinate 7,202,101 downwards.
GAACTATTTTGTATCATAGTTTTAACATTGGATAGGTAGATCTTAAATATGGATCAGTTTCTATAGTCGAAACACTGAATTTCACGATCACTAGGTAAATACACGAATGCTCTCAGTGAGGACGCTTTTAAGTTTACGGCATGATTATGACTTAACTTAAGACGCGATGGGAAAACGTCTTAAGCAAGCTTAATGTTTGTTTTGTTTCATCTACTTACTCACTAGTTTAGTAATTAACCACTTGTTTGAATACACCTGGGCGTAGGTAATTATGATATTGTTGTTTTACAGACCTATCTCATTAAAGTTTAGTGGGAAAATAGATACATCTATATGTAACTTTATGGGACTTTTTATTATGACATTGGATGCTTCCATAATTTTGGCTTGCTGGCCGAATAATCGTAAAATTTTCGTCCGTTCGTGCTATAGCCTACTAATATTATAAATGCGAAAGAGTATGTGTGTGGGTTTATGTTAGTTTGTTACTGCTTAACACTGCAACGGCTGGACCGATTTAAATGGAAATTGGGATGGGGATAGTTACCCTGGATTAGCATATACTTAGGCTACTTTTCATCCCAGAAATTATAAATGTTCCCGAAAGAATAACGATGATCGAAATCTACGCGGACGAAGTCGCGAGCACAAGCTAGTTATAAATAAAAAAAAAAAAAATATCACGGGACAATGTCACACCAATTGACCTAGCCCCAAACTAAGCTCAAGCCTTGTACTATGGGAACTAGACAACGATATAAATACTCATATAGAGAAATACATACTTAAATAAATAGAAAACATCCATGACTCAGGAACAAACATTAACGCTCATCACACAAATATCTGCCCTTACCGGGATTTGAACCCAGGACCGCTAGCTTCGTAGGCAGGGTCACTACCAACTGGGCCAGCGCGTCGTCCAGGCCAGTGTGTCAATATAAATACGAAAGTTTGTGTGTGTGTGTGTCTGTTACTCATTCATGCTGCAATGGCTGGACGGATTTGGATGAAATTTGAAATGGTGTTAGCTTATTTCCCAGATTAACACATTGGCTACTGATCATCCCGGAAAATTTAATAGTTTCTGAGGGACTAACCATAATCGAAATCGACGCGGACGAAGTCGCGGCAGAAGTAAGTAAAAAAAAAAAGGTTTTATAGGTACGTGCGTGCGTAGGTGCGTGCGTAGGTGCGTGCGTTTGCGGGTGGTAGGACTCTGTGCAGAGTCCGTCCGGATCGCTACCACCATCTTATCCATTAACCTACCGCCAAACAGCAGTGTTCGCACTGTTGTGTTCCGGTTTGGGGATAAGACAGCCGGTGTAATGACTAGCATAGAGGCATTCCATCTTAGTCCTCAGGGTTGGCAACGCATTTGCAGTCTTGTGAATGCGAATGTCTATGGGTCACTGTTTCCACTTAGGTACCCCATCAGGTAGCCAGTGTGCTCGTTTGCCTTCTATATGCCACAAAAAAAAAAGGTGCATGGTTGATGAATGCAGAGGACGGAAAAGTTGTATGTTTAGACCTGTGCACCTGGCTTTCCATAGGGAGAAAGGCGTGAAGGTCTGTATGTATGTATGTAAAAAGTTTTCAATGAAAGATAACTCCATTTTCTGCTATGTAGCGAAACTCTGCTAGGTACAGTGGGCTACGAAGAGATGTATCCACTTTTAGCTCTTATTACAATGCAATAAGGCGAAAAAGTGGATACGTCTCCTTGTGTTTGACTGTACAAATAGTAGACCCGACTACAGGGTCGTTGGTACTGCATATGTTAAAGGTGGACTTCCGTGGGTTGCGGCCGATATGCTCAGCTGAACGAGCCGCGCATGCCATGGCATTTTACGTTGTCGCTCTCATCTCTTTGATAATTTCACTGTGGCATAAAAACTGTTAAAACAAGCCGTTGAAGTAACAAAGTATTTGATAAAATGGTGACCTTACCACTTCAACAATCGTTTATTTATATCACATTTAAAAACCGGGCAAGAGCATGTCGGACCATGTGCGGTTGCGTTCCTAAGCCGTTACTACAAAGGTTATTCCACGACCGTTTCAACCGCCATCAGTCCGCTGTCATAAGTATTTAAGATATGGGCGATAATATATTTAAAATTCGATCAATTGTGGCAAGAATTACGATTACAGTACAGCTCTGTGTGATTGTTAGCTGCTTGGTGTAGCTCATTCTTGCAATATTTGTGACAGGGGACTGACGGCGGTTGAAACGCCAGTGGAATCACCCACAAACAAATTAGAACTCGCGACAAACTTAACTATGCCGTTGGAAAACTGTTATCCCAATAAATCGACATAGGTCGCGGTCAGTTTACCAGCATCGCAAATAAGTTTTCGGTAGTAATAAAGATTTAAACCGTTTGTAACTCAGAACCAATGAAGTATACTTTTGTTAGTCGTGATAGTATGCCTATAAAATGTACTTTAAATTGAGATTTTTTTTTGATTTTCAGTGTTTGTAGTTTTGGCTGTAGCGGGGGGGGGGGGGGGGGGGGGGGGGGAAATTAGCGCTTTAAAGCTTAATATTTCATAAATGGAGCCTTTAATCGCAATTTTTTTCAAAGATCTATCCCACGACACCCCACACTATGGGCAGACGAGAAAAAAAAAATACATTCTCACGTTAGTAGGGAGGTACATTAAAAAAAAGCTTTTTCAACATTTTACTTTACCACCTTTTTGGCGTGACTTGTGTATATTCATGCCAAATTACAGCTTTAGAAAGCTACTAGAGTACTGAGGGTCTCTGAACTGGGCTGCGGACGGATGGACGGACGGACATGGCGAAACTATATATACCTAAGGGTTCCTCGTTTGACTACGGAACCCTAAAAACCGGCCAAGTGCGGTTTGGACTTGCGCACCGGGGGTTCTGTACCACCCCACAGTAGTTATTATTATATTTCGATTGAAAACGAATCAGCGCGAGTCCAAATCACAACTGAATATTTTTTAGTATTTTTTTGTTTTATTTCAGAGCTTGTATATCATGCAAAACTCGACGCTTTAATGTTTTACCGTTTTTTACGTTTCTTCTATGGATACCAATTTATTACTTCATTTTTTTTTGTAATACGTCCAAGAAATACATATTCTGAAGAAAAAAGAACGCTATATATTACGGTTCAAAAGATACAGCTCCTAAAAGTTAGGACAGACGGACAGCGTAGGCATATTCTGCCCTCCTACGGCAAAAAGGCACATCTACTATATAAATTGTATTGCACTTCCAACCTGATTATAAACCTTTGAGAGTTCAATATGATTCTATAAATTAATTGCACGTGGCTTTTCTCCGTAGAAGGGAAGTATTTAATAGGGTCCTAGCTCAATTCGGGTACGGAACCCTAAAAAATTACCAATAGTCAAAATACAATGTACATGGTACCAACAAAGTTGTTGTTTTGCAGAGAATACAACTTTACTGATTGCCTGCTGTGGGTGGAACTCGTATAAAATCATGATTGCTGAGTTCCGAGAAACGTTGTTAACGACGAGGATACAATGTTATGTTTACTTCGGTGTTTTTTAATATTCATATTCATCGCTAAGGGTTTCATGAAGGAGCCATTTTGTGTTTCTGGTAATAGCACTTTTGTTTTATTTATCCTTTAATAATGACGAGCATATTTCGACATTTTTTTTTCTTCGAATATGCCCGCATTTTTATTTGTGAAAGCTATGTTATGCTGGAGTTATTTAAGATCGAATGCATAGGTTAGCTTTGATGTGAAAACGATATCAAAAAACTTCTTCTACTATACCTATAGGTAATCTAATCGCATAACGCGGAAGGTTCTGGGTTTTGTCTTAAGATGCTTCAAGTCAACAACTGTTTTTTGTCAGGCTCCGCGTCTTATCGTATTTTCCATTACTGCTTGACCTACATAAAAACCGTAATGGTTTTTGACGTGACAAAAAATGTGGAAAATTTCGTAGTGATCGTTTTGTTTTTATCTAGGTATGTATATAAGCATTATATATGTAAAACACTTCAGAATCAGAAAATGTATAGAAAAATGCAAACGTATCTCAAAAAGTTTTCGTCCAGATAACTTCGAGCGATGGCGAAATAATTAAAAACGAATGGCCAGTCGTAAAACAGTGAAATAAACAGAAGATACTAATAAAATAGCAAATTGTTGTCGTATCGCGATACTTGATATGTATGTGATCGCATCACTAAAGCGCAAATAATATAAGTACTTAGTTTAAAAAACTAAAACCCGCGCATAATAAAGAACAAAACATGTTTGCCCATTTGTAATGTTGACGTAAAGTGCGAATTAGGGCTTTTTACGCGACTGCCCAAAAAAGGGTGTGTAATGTTTTCAGGGTTCATGTATGTATGTATGTAATGATTGTTAATTTATCGTAGGTATCCCCTTTTAATGGAACTTCATCGATTGCGACCGGCATCCCGCCTGCTATAAGCTAACCGAAATATTGTTCTTATCGCACTTTGAACTTTAGTGTCAACATTACTCTTCTTTGCTCTGCTGTACTCGGTTACAAAAATCCGTGGCTGTCAGTAGGTAACTGTACCGTTCTGAGCCTTTATTGTAGGTACTCGATAGTTTTTACCGCCTAGAACCTCAGCCTTGAGCCTATGCTAGAAAATCTAATTCAAGACCAAAATCCTAACCTCAACGGGCGCACATTCGCTGTGATTACTGCATGTTGGTTTAAGTGTAGGTACTTTTATAAATAAAACTTACCCTAATATTACTGGTTACACGAGTTCTCATTCATGTTTTATGATATAATGTTAAAATTACTAAATAATCAAGATGGGAACTGTCCGACTTTGGTCTTTGATTTCCAAGTATACTAATGGAATCCAACATGTCAAATAAATATTGTTTTACGCAGTAGGATACAAAATGATAACTGCAAGTATTATTTGTAAACGACGTGAGACATTTGTTGCTTCACAAATACTTAATGTCAAAGCACTATGTCATTGTACCATTATTACTCGGCCTCGCTTGGTCGGTCATTATCATTATCAGTATTAAAGATTTAACCTGAGTTTGTGCATTAACTTTTACATTATGATTACTGGTCACAAATAGATTTATTGCCTGTCACTCAAATGATAATGTTCTGTTTACATTTCTGTTACCGATGTCGATCTAACAGCCCCTATACTTTTAACGACTTCTGAAATAGCTTCACATTACTTAACTAGGTGCCATAGGGTATATAAAATTCAGTTCAGGTGATTAGGTATTACAATTTCGGTCGCGCGACGCTAAACTATTAACCATATACTCGAAGATCTAATTAAAGAACAAAATCCTAACCTCAAAGGGCGCTCATTCAAGATTCAAGATTCAAGATTCAAGCATTTATTGATAAAATGGTACATTTTACACGTCAATTTTTTATAATACAATTAATTATTGAGATATTAAATTATTGCTTAATAGATAAACATTTTTCTTTAAATTTAGGTAAGTATACATTATTATTATAATTAGGTTAAATCCAGCTAAGTATACATTTAACATTGTTCTTATAATTAAGTGGTGTACAAACTTAGTAGTAAATTATTGTCTATGTTTGGGTCAATGATTTGATGTCATTGACAAATTCGTCAATTGAATAACACGCCATCTGTAGCAAGATGTTTTTCAATTTATTTTTAAATAATGCGTCACTTGATGCGTTTTTAATGTTTGACGGGAGAGCGTTATATAGCTTAGGGCCTACTACGTCGAGTGATTTACGAGCCTTTGCCAGTCGCCGCGATGGGATCACCAGCAAGTGCTGACCGCGCGTGTTCCTGCCGTGCTGCTGGGCTCGAGTCCTGTACGAGTCAAGATTCGACCTCACGAATAGACAAGCCTCCAGAATGTAGACACTTGGTAGTGTTAGTATTCTATGTTCTCTAAAAAGGTTCTGTGCAGGGTAGTCAAAAGGTTTATTAGCGATTATTCGAATAGCCCGTTTTTGGATTTTGAATACATTTTCACGATCTGCCGCAGTAGCCCAAAGATCGATACCATATATCAATATGGAGTGAAAGTAGCCGTAGTAGGCTTTTTTTAAATTTTCAATTGATAAAGACGGGGCTAGCCTTGACAGTGCATAGGACGCCGAGCTCAACTTGTCACGGGTCATATCAATATGATGCGCCCACGTGAGGCCCGCATCAATTTTAAACCCTAAATAGCCCACTTGGTCAACTTGAGGTATTCCTATGTTGTTTGACAATATATTTAATTCATCGTCATGATCTCTACGCAGCCGAAAGTGGATTAGGTTAGTTTTCGAAACATTTAGCAGCAAACCGTTAGCTGAAAACCAGGACGACAGATTCTCAATAGCTTGAGTTAAGCTGTGTTTAAGGTTCAATATATTATCTGCGTTGACTATAATACAAGTGTCGTCAGCGAACATTACATACTCCGGGCCAGCACATGCTGCGGTGATGTCATTTACAAGTAATAGAAATAGGTAGTTTCCGACTGTTGATCCCTGAGGGACCGCACAGTCAGTTAGCTTCTCAAGGTTAGACTTGGAATTTCGCACGTATGTACATTGCCTTCGATTGCCCAAAAATGATTTAATCGTTTCGAGAAAACTGCCCCCCATACCGTAACGCGCCATTTTCCGGAGGAGTAGCGAGTGATCAACCATCTCGAAGGCCCGAGAGAGGTCACAGAAGATGGCAGCCACCTGCCTCCCGCGCTCCAGGTGCGCGAGCACCCGCGCCACCACGTCACGCGCAGCGTGCACCGTGGAGCGCCCCGACTGGTAGGCATATTGTTGTGCATTTAATATATTGTGAGAAGTTAGATAGTCTATTATTCTTTTGCTAATTAAACGCTCAAACACTTTAGAAATGATCGGTATCAAGGAAATAGGTCGGTAAAACTTAGGTAGGTGCATTTCTCCTTTTCCCTTGTAAATAGGTTGCACCTTAATTATCTTAAGAGGGTCCGGATATACACCCCTTATTACGCAGTCGTTAAACAGTTTCAACAATAGGGAAACTACTATTGGAGGTAGGTAATTTAGAATATAAGTAGACATATCATTTATATCCTTGGACCCTTTTTGTTTTATATCCCGAAAAGTTGCTAGAATTTCATTTAGGTTAAATGGTTTAAAATGGAATTTGGGAATCGTTGATTGTAAATAATGTTCGAGATATTGAAGCGCATCATCGATGCGAGGTTTCTCATTGTTATCATTAGCTGTTATGTAATAGCGATTCAGCTGATCGGCAGCGGCGGCGGCGCGCGCGGCCTCGCAGTCTCCCGGCGACCTGCTCACGAGCACGTCCAGCGCACTGTTCCCGCTATTTTTCCTACATGTCTCGGATGCAATGACGCGCCACACAATACGACACATGTTTTTGTTATTACTACTTGATATTAAGTTATTAATGAACTCGCTTCTTGTGCTTTTTAACAAGGACGAGTACTGGGATTCGAGTTGCAATAAGATCGCAAATAACTCGGCGTCGTCCTGGCCCTGGGATAACCTAAGTTTAAGTAGCCGGATTTTATGTCGCAAGTGACGAACGTTACCATTGACCCACACATTTACATGTTTCCGCACAGGATATTTTTTTAATGGGAAATTAATATCAAAGTAATGCTTTATTACATTAAGGACAAACTCAATTTGCTTGCTGGGACAACAACTATATTTAATCAGCAGTTTGTTCCAATTGTATTCATTTAAATTTAAGGTGAAGTTACTTATGTTAGTACTTGAAAAAGATCGTTTTCTAATGGAAGTATTATCTATGCTACAGTTATTTATAACGACAACAACCGCTACGCTTAGATGGTCCGACAATTGCATATCAACACAAGATACATTTTTTGTTTCAAACCTAGATAGGTTCGTATATAAATGGTCAAGACAAGTTTTGGATGTGTTAGTAATTCTAGTAGGCAAGTCAATTAATTGTTTTAGTCCAAATTGTTTTGCAATGTTAATTAAGGTCTTTATATTACTGTCTTTTACAAGGAAATCAAAGTTGAAATCTCCAACTAGTACTACTTTATATTTTTTTAAAGCCTGCAAGTTACATAGTTCGTTAAGTTTAGAAAAGAATAGAGGTACATCACCGCTCGGGGGCCTGTAGATACACACCACAATCAGGTCAAGACCGATACACTCAACACTGCAGGTCTCAAAGTGCATTTCCACTGACAAATCGGTGACTTCACGGCGTTCAATGGTGATGATCTCATGTCTCACATAAATACAGGCACCACCCCCTCTATGTGAGGATCTTGAGAACTGGGCACGGAGACTGTAGTTCTGGATATTTACGGAGGTAATCTGCGCAGCATTTAGCCAATGCTCGGTCAAACATAATACGCCAACAGGGTCACGTAGGGCGATCTCACACTCGAGTTTGTATGTCTTGTTTTCAAGACGGTTTATATTTTGATGAAGGATGGTCAACAATAGTTCGTCATTAGTGTGAGTCGTCAGGGACGTCGCGGGCTGTCTGGCTTCCGTTCTCCCTGGGACGCGGGCGTAGAAAGGGTTTCCATTCGGAGATACTTATGTTTACGGGCCAGACAGACGTTGAAAGGAATTTTTCGAACACTGCATCGGGAATGCCAATTTTAAATGACGTGTAGGTGTCTCGCTTTGACGTAATTTGTTCAGCTTGGTACTCGTAGCCTTCATGAATGCTATTTAGGTGGTCAATTATGTGGGTTGCTGTGGTCCCTTTTTTGAAGAAGCAGGCATGGAGATATTTTTGCACCTGGACTCCCTGTATTTTTGTGTTTTGTGCAGTTCCTTTTATTACGGTGGCGGGTTTAAAGGACCGGCGCCTGGGTTTTCGAGCACTCTGCCACTCATTTTCGGTTAGGCTTCCCACTGGAGCTTCTTCTGGTGTGATTGATTCCACCTCTAGAGGGTACGTGAGTCGGATACTATCTTGATCCAACGATTCGTTTTTTTCTGTTACTTTTAAATTTGAAACTGCGGTAGTTAATTGCGACGGCTCTGGTTTGGGTGGCTGGCCGGTTCGACGCGCTAATTGTACTTGCTTCGGTTTTGATACAAGCTTCTCTTTCGTACGCACGGCAGTGGCGCGCTTGGGTCTTGGTTGCGCCTGCGTCGGAGCGGGACAACTATTTGGTGTCGCTGCACTGCTTGATTGCACGGGCGTTGAGGTGGCGCTGTTGTTGTCTCGTTTTGTCTCCAGTGTTTGAGGACACTCTTGGTTTTTAATAAAGATAACGGATTTAATTTCACGAATTTCGTCGCTCATTTCGTCTAATTTTGCTATCACTGCACTTAGCTTTTGTTCTAATGGTTTTATTGCACTTATTAATAAGTTTTTAAGGTATTCACCGTCGATTTTCGACATTTTGCAAAGTATTTTAAGCTTAATAACGGGAGCTACCACTGCACCGTGTCACTGCGGACAGAATAATGAATGATTGAATGAAATGATTCGCTGTCATTACTGCATTTTGGTTTAAGTCTAGGTATTTTTATCAATGAAACTTACCCTAATATTACTAATTACACCAGTTCTCATTCATGTTTTTATGAAATGATGTTAAAATAACAAAATTATCAAGATGGGAACTGACAGATTTTGGTCTTCGAGAAAAGGCTTACCGCATCGCCATTGAATTTTGATTTGATTTAAGAGTAAATCGACTGTTGAGTACACGTCATGCAGCTTTACCTAATCTACGACATCACACTTGATGAGTCATCATCATCATCATCATGTCAGCCGAAAGACGTCCATTGCTGGACATAGGCCTCCCCCAAAGCTTTCCACTCAGACCGGTCTTGTGCTTTTCGCATCCACCGCGGTCCCGCGATCCTGACGAGGTCGTCAGGATATATTTTATGTACTTGATGAGTACATAACATTATTTATAAACATATACTACGAGTATTCATCCATGACTGACTGGCAGACAACGAACAGCCTAAACCACTGGAACTAAGTATTTCTTGAATGGAGACCACGACCTGGCAAGCGCGGTGTGGGACGACCGCCCGCACTATGGACAGGATGACGTATAAAAGTAGCAAGAACTCGGTGGATGCAGGCCGAAGGGGGAGGCATATTATGTTCAGCAGTGGACGAATACGGCCTGAAAGCCCTGAAATGATGATGACGATGATGATCCCCAGCTAGAAGAAAATGGGAAATAACAGCAAACGAATTCTTTGTATATAAAGTTTACAGGCGTCGTTAAAGTATACAACTAGTAGGGTTACTTCATAATTTTCCGGGAGAGTTTCCGTTTAACTTAAGTTGTCCCGGTCTCTCGGGCCCGTTCTTCCCGCTCCCGGGATACATAAGTTATAAAGTGATCAGCTACAAACGGCCCTAGAATTTTAATGTGCAGATTTAGTAGTTTAACTGGAAAGCTTTATTATTTATTAAGATCATGCAAATTACACGAAGTTGGAACAAAAATAATTTTAAGGTCGAATTTTTTGTGTTGATGACGTCAAACTACGAAATTTTGCACACATGTGCTTAAAATATGAGATAGAGTGCCGGAACCACCTGCCGGCAGTACCGGTGCCGGTAATGGGCAGGACAAGGACCAATGATCTTTGATTCTTATTTTGCAGAAGAAGGGTTCATCAAGTTCATCAAGTTCATTTGTTTTGCAACAATCAATTTACGACCTTATGAAATTTGAATTAAGGGTTGTATTAAGTAATGGTGCTTTTCAGCTAAAAGTGTCCAAAACTGGTGCCATCGCCCTAGATCTTTGTTTTCGTGGCTTCTGTCATTTGTGGTTGGACCTCCTGTAATTATGACATTTCATTTTGACAGAAAGTGACAATTGTCCGTTTATGAATAAGATGGATGAGCTATAAAATTTCAGGCGCTACCCTACATTCATGCTTTTAATCCACGTCAACGCGCCTAACCGTAAATTGAAGTTACAAAGTCGTATCAATGTATTGAAAATAAAGGAGAGGGGCGGGACGTGATGGACTGGAAACACTATAATGGTAGATAACTTTATTTGCAATCATGAAATGTGCCCTTTAGTACCCAAGGTAAGAAATATTAAATACTAGCAAAGGAGTAGGAGTTCTAAAAAAAGGGAACGTCAACACGGTAACATTCTTTTTAATTTTAACTTTACAATATCTACTGTAACCAGGTATAATATGACTTCGCAATGAGCTCTACAGAACTTCATGGCTAAGGCACTCTTCCAGAATATAAAAATAATAATTATCATTTTTTGTTACTACCTTAAATATTACATTTGGTTATTAACTATTACTAAGATTATATTAACTCATTCTTAATACAATGCAGCTGCATTCTGAAAACTGTTTTTTATAACTCATGTCAAAACTATTACTAATAATGCTGTCTTCGTTTTATGTACATATTAAACATAATTTATCATCGCATACATAAACATCAATTTAATCAACTTCATAGGGAGCCTGCTAGAGAGGGTGTTCTTTTGTTTATGATTAAATATTATTTATATTCTATTTAGTTTAGTTTTAATATTAGGTGTTGTGGATTCAACATGCCTTTTTGAATTCTGTAATTAAATAAATATCAGCCTAAGCTACGAATCAGTTAATCAACTTCCAAACATTTCCCTAAAAACTTCGCCATGCCAGAAGCACACTTGTCTCCAGAAAACGCGGCTCTGTCGTCTATAGTGATACTTGCTGTCGTAGGATCCGGTGTCGTAGAAGCTCCCATCTCTGTCTTACTTTCCCCACCCCAGACCCATTTGTCCTCATTCACCGTCCTGTTTTCTCTTTCTATCGCATCATTGCGGAATGACCTATCCGTAACTTCATTTTCTTCAGTAGTTTTTAAATGATTTTCATTCGCATTAATAAAAATATTACTGTTAGCTGTGAATCCGTTTCGATTATTATCATGATATGTGTTATGGTTATGATTGCCTTCATTTTGATCTGGCCTGTTATTCTGCTCATTCAGAAAAAAAACGACATCTTGGTTTTGCATATTGTCTCTACTTAAGTTACTATTATTGGGTTCAGCATTTGTTTTTCTTCTGTTATAGTTATCGTTGTTTTCGAATACCATTGAATCTTCTTGTCTACGTGCTTGCAAAACATTTTGCTGGTATTCGTGCGCTCTATCATTGTTATAAGTACTATCTACGTTAGGATATTCGTTGTTAATAAAGCTTTGTTCAGGATGGTTCAAATTGCCATGATTATGTCTGTTGATCATCTGTCCATCAAAAGCGTGATTGACATTTCCTGGAAAAACGCGAGAGCGTTCTTGATTTACATTTGCGAAACTGCGACTCCTGCCATTAATAATATCTCTATTATATCCACTGTTTGAATCTTGTCTATAATCGGCTTGTCTATTTTGATTGTTAAAACGACCGTACCCGCCGTTGTCTTCAAATTGCTCGTGATTTATTTCTGAAGGAGGCGGACTAATTTGCGATATATCATGTCTTACATATCTGGCTTCTGATATATCTGTTCCAGACGCTATTACTATCAAAGTTACTAGAATTACAAAATGCATTGTTATTATCGTCTTTCACATTGTTTGGTAATGTATCATTAAGTTAGATGACGATTTACTTTACACTTGGAATTTAAGTTTTAACAGCAAAAGTTTCCACGTCTTTCGTATCACTGTTCACAACTTCACTGTTATTTGTTCTTTTTTTAATTGCACTTAAGACTTTTGTAATTTTAAAATGCAAATAATATTGACATTTCAAGTCTTTTAACATACAAACGAGGAACTAATATGTTTAAATACATGCGCCTGCGACGCCTACTGGTTACAGTCTGTGCGGTTCCGTTAGTTCTAACTTCTAATGACAGTTAATGATGATTTGTTAGAACAGACGTGTAACTGCTCTGTCATTGTGTGACTAATGTAATGACCTCTTTATGCTTCATATCGAAATCAAAGAAATTAAGAATTGCTTGTGTGACAAGAGTTATTTTTTTATTAGGTAGGTACAGTTTTTCTTAAAAGTAAATCGGCCCATATGTTTTTATTAAGTATATTTAAGTTGTCCACCTGAATTCATATCCTGATCAATAAATCTGGAGCACGTCAGAGCCCTAAGCCCTAATATTCTCTTTAAATATACAACTCAGTTATTAGAAAAAAAAATACGGTTACTGTGTGTTAATATAATAATAAATGATTTTCCGGTTTTCGATCCGGGACGGGAAATCAAAGTCCAGTGAGTCAGCTTTGTGTGTGGTTTAGTTTTTTTTCCTGTCCAATTATTGTTTATTTCCCTTTCCTATTATAATGTGTAATGGTGATGTTGAAAGAACTAACGGACGGACGGTAGCTAGTCCTAAGTAAAGAGTTTTTGTGAACGAGAGCTGAACTGCTATTTTATTATTATTTTTCGGAATAAATGACATATCAGAAATAGTGATTAATTATTTTACAATGATCACGAATTAACACGCGACATATGGAAGACTGGACTATTTTTGTTTTATTTGTAAAGACCATTAACTGCCGCACTCAGAGTCAGTTAATGAGGATTAAGTCGTCGATTTTTCATACACAAGTTTGCAAAAGAAACGAGTTTTTTTTTTAAATATGTTATGAGTATGGCGGCAGAAGTTTGGTTTTTGACAAAGGAGCTTTGTGACGTTATAGGTATATTTACAATGTTTAGACGTCATATAAAATTATTAATTAAATATTTTAACTGGTCCGTGTCCGTATTAAATACTTTTGTGAAATTGTTGCAAATTGTATTTATATACATAGTAGTTATGTTGTTTTTATAATTGCTATACCCTAATAGGGTCCATGTTTAGCACTATAACTACGCTATTAGACCACTGAACTAATTATACTATTATTTAGTACTTATAATATTATTTACTAATGTAATTATAATTTACATCTAGATATGATATTTATGAACTCTTTTCTTTTACTAAAAATATTTTAACATTTTTGTTTTAAAACTGACTTAGAAGTGTCGCAGCTAGTAAATATAGCATTTAACGTATATTTTGTAAAGCGCGTTGTCGTATTTAACTTCGGTGGCTGGTTCCAAATCGGATTGGAAATCAAGAACATTTTTGGAATTGAATTGAATTTGGAAATGAACTATGCGTAAAGCTTATTGTTTTGTAGGTCAGAACAATAATTACCTGTGTTGCTTCTATTTTCAATTGTCTTTACGAGATAATTTATTGAACAATGGTTTTTAGGGGAAATGTCACCGAACTCCAATAGAAATTTGGTACTTCTGTATGTTCTTCTCCAATTCTAAACTGTTTTTATTTAAGAAAATTGTGACGTTCATACTTGCAAGTTGGCTGTCGATTATTATATTAACACTGTCCTTTTCAAAGTGCTTCTACTAATCTTAAAAAAATACGTCTTCTGATACACTATCTTCCCCAGTCCCCCAGTTTCCCAACATTTAATGTTTTTATGTAAGTATGCACTTCGCTATATTAACTAGCAATGTGTATATCACCGTGTAGTTCCTATAGTACAAGCCTAGAGTATACTCCAGCGTTTGTATTAATCTGTTTTTATTTAAAGCAATAAATCTTTTTTTCTTATGTTGTTAAAATTAACTTCTCTGTGAGGAACACACACTGCAGGCAACATTCACACGTTAATCTAATCTTTGCCGTAATGATGTAACCAGTGCAAAATTGACCTTCAGTAGTGACGCATCTAATTAAATTCAAATCATCCAATCAAACTTATAAATATTCAAATACGTATCTACGTACTGAGCGTTAAAGTCTCGTATTAAATGGTGATTCACCGTATTAGTTTGAATCGTTTTAATTGTGTTGTTTGGATATGAAAGCTAATACGATGATTTGACATCTGTTGTGGCAAATATTGATGATAATATTTGGGGTTTTCACTTTATTCACAGAATAGATAAAAGTGTTTTGGTGTTAGAATATAAGTACGTGTTTTTATATTTGAGTACTTGTATCCGGTAAAATGTGTAGTATTTGCTGCGTTTGCGCGGTAAATATGTAATTTCTCCACAGTCGTCAGACAAATTCGTTCTAAATTCTAGGTTCCGTAGAAAACAAGAGGCACAAGGAGGTTTACTTAGATTGTATATTGACCTTAATTTAGGTCTTTTAGTATTTCGCTGCTTTAATACAAAAGCGACGCAAAACAAAATGTGTCTGTGTTGCATTTGAAATCGGAATGCTATATACTTTCTGTTTTAAATCAAACTATATTTGTTTTTGATTTGTGGCGCTTTTGTATTTAAGCAGCGATTTATTTTTAGAGTTCAGACACTGAGAAGGCTAAAGAGCACACATTGCACCTGATAAGTGAATCTGAGACCCAGAGATATTTGCGATGTCAAGACCTCAATTCTGAAGACTACATTGCCAACACTGAGGACTAAGATAGAATGTGAGAGCGTCGGTGGCCTAGTGGCTTTGGGAGTCGACTCGTGATCGGAAGGTACTGAGTTCGAACTCCGCGGTCACCATGTGCTGAGTTTTTCTAACTGTGAACATTACCCGAAGCTTTTACGGCGAAGGTAAAACAGCGTGAGGAAACCTGCATATTCGCACAGATCAGTGTGTAAGAGGGTAATTGCATAAAAGATCATAAAAAGTCGAAGTGCATCCGAAAGGGTCCATTTATGAGATAAGATAAAAACGCAATGGCTTCTATCTCCACACCGGAGCAGAATGTGATGGCGGTAGGTAGGATATGATGGGGGTAGGTAAGGTGGTAGCGATCTGGACCCCAGTATAAACAGTAGTTCATCTTCAAACGAAGATATATCGCGCGGCTTACAGTTGTGCGTGCCTCGATCGTTCGCGCTGCGGGCCACCATAAATACACTAACACGGCAAAAACCATTATCGTGTTTGAGCGTTATCGTTTTGTCAACGTTTTGATAGCACTTATTTTCTTGACAGTAATGGCAGCCGTGTGAAAAACGATTCCGTAAAAGGTCAAATACGATATTGTATTTATCGCGTTGAATAGAGGCGCAGGACGCACCAAGCCGGTTTAAGTCAGGGCCGAACCGTTTTGTTGCGTTCGAACGAGGGGCATCGACGACCCATAGCTCTAGCACCCGAGTGGCAATAGGTAACAGAAACTGCTAGAGGGCCGAAGACGTTTTTCTTTTTACACAATGGCTGGACGGACCCTACTACTATTTTTTTATTTAGGCGAGCAAGCACACGGGTCACCCTATGGTAAATAGAATCTGACCCATAGACATTTGTAGTCGTAAGACTACAATCTTAAGTCTGCAACCCTAAGACCGCAAAATTCGTTGTATCCCCGAGTACTAAGATATAATGCCTCTATGCTAGTCATAACACCGACTGGATAATTGGATATACAGTTGGGTTTATTAGCGTAATATTCAATTGTGAGTTGTTTTAGAGTTATGATTTTCGAGAGCAACATTGTTTACTAGTTGGATATTGTAGCGACAGATTCGGAGAGGATTACAGCGTGTAAGGCAGGCAGAGACTTCACTTTCAAATTAAAAATAATCAAATGAATATGTGGTTAACAATCAATTGTTCACTTCGGACCTTATCAGCCTCTATTTTACGGCTAAAACAATATTACGAGTTATAGGAAGTAAATAAAAAAACGAATCGTACGGTTTAGAAGATTCAACCAAAATCTTGCGAAAAGGTGTCATGTTTGAAAAATAAAACTCTCGATGTATTTGTTTTTAATCGTGTTCTTACGTTAAACGGTTTCAAGCGAAAATGATCAAATTAAATATCAAATAAATAAATATTTTTATGAAGCGTTGTGAACTAACTGAGCTAAGAAGCTACGTACACTGCAGCACAAACACAGTTATGAACAAAATCCGACACCGGGTGGCGTGCGACGAACATGCGGAGCGTGAACGCGGACACAGTTCGCTGGAAACAACTTTATATAATAACTAGCTGTCCGCCAGCCGCTTCGCTCAAGCTGCAAAATTCTTACGATCCAGGTGAACAGAGAAAAAATCTGTCATACAAACATTGTCCTGAAAATAACGAATACACCAAAGAAGTATTTAATTTGGTGAAGTTTTTCGGAAGTTCCCGCCCGCCCCCGCTTCATATCACCCGCGCATAATCCAGAATTTAGATCTAGCGCGGGAAGCAAATTTGTTTTATACAATGTAAAGATGTCAACCAATCTTTTTAATGTTATAGATGAGAGCGTCGGTGGCCTAGTGGCTTAGGGGTTGACTCGTGATCATGAGGGACCGAGTTCGAACTCCTGCGGTCACCATGTACCAATGAGTTTTTCTTACTTAAGTGCATTATCCGATGCTCTTACGGTGAAGGAAAAACATCGTGAGGAAACCTGCACATTCGAACAGCTGAGTATCTAAGAGGGTAATTTCACAAAAGTTACTTAAGGGTAAGTAAGTAGTAAGGGTGCATCCGAAAGGGCCCATCTGTAAGATATGATAAGATAAGATAAGAACGTTGTAGATACAGTGCAAGTGCAGTGCAGTCCTAGTAGTAGTAGAACCTTGTGCGGGGTCCAACCGGATCGCTTTGACAATCTTATCTATTAATCTACCGCCCAACAGTAGTTTTCAAATTGTGTCGTTCCATTGCGGGGATAAGACAACCGAAGAAATTAAATTAAAGCCATGTTAGCAACAGGAGATATGCATGTTTTTGTTTACAGCTTCAATAACAACTGATAAATGTAACAAACAGATGAGAATAAACATTTTTTGACTAGCTATAAAAATAACCATGATATGAAGCCAACAAAGATTTGTTCCTATCTCTGTCTAGCAAAACGGAATTTTAAGTGGAGTTTATATGGCCGAACTGCAAAATGACGTCACTCTCTGTCTAATTACCAGTTTAAAATGCCTGCATCATCCGTATGTCTGGACAGATTTTAATTTTAATTTCATCTTTGATTGAAATGCCTATTTTAGGTACCAATCCGAGTAAAGAGCTTTACAAACTTTTCTAGCTAAACTTTAGATCCGTTGTACCAACAAAATTTGGGTCGTCCAAAGTTACGGATACAGAGTCACGTGACGTCACCAGATCTACGGTCGTACGGCGTTCCCGATAAACCCGGGTAATAAACGGAGTCTGAAGGTTTATACCCGTGTACACGGTTTATGTGTTGGGATAATTAGTTTGATACTAAGTTGCGTTTACTAATGTGTAATTATTTGTTGTATAAGGATATATTTAATTAGGATTTCTAAGTTATAGCATTATTAATATTAAACACGGCCTAAGACGTTTTTGAAACTGACTTAATGAAGATATTTTTAACTAACTTCAAAAAAGGAGGAGGTTCTTAATTCGTGGGAATCTTTGTTTTTTTTTTATTTATGTTCTTCGATTACACGGAGACTACTGGACCGATTTGACTTTTTTTTTTGTTGTTTGAATGGGTATACTTTCTAGTTGGTCTCATTGTCAACACGTCAGGATTTGAAGATGGGATCTTAGAGAAATCAAGGGAACTCCTTAAATATTATAGGCACTCCTATAGCGATTTTGGTACTTTTCACTGTAACTCGTGCATTTGCTTTTGAAAAGTACTGTATGGTGAAGTGGAACTGATGATGAAGATCACAGATGGCCACCGGAACTCCTTAACGGTACCTATTTTAAAGGCGGCGATAAGATATCTCGATTAATATATTTGAGCGACTATGAGGGAGCACATTTAGGTTTAAATATGACTATAACATTCCTGCTGCGTTGCCTGCGGCGAGCTTGAAATATTCTAGATTTTCTTATTAATTGAGAAGTGGGACTACATAAAACCATAAATAGGATCACTAAAAAGTATCAAGATATAAAGTATAAGTATAAGTATAAGATAGAATATGTTTAACTAATAGTCTAATTGTACTGTCAGGTGGACTGACCTACCCACCATTATAGAAGAAGTTATTTCTTTATTTTATGAATTATTTATTTTTGAAGGCGGGTCTTGTTTTTTTAAACTTTTTACATAAATAAATCTTCTTGAACCTAAATATGTAATATAACTGTAATTTGTATTATTAAATAATTAAATGCAACGGTGGCCTAGTTGGTACCGACCCTGCCTACGAAGCTAGCGGTCCCGGGTTCAAATCCCGGTGAGGGCAGATATTTTTGTGATGAGCGCAAAAATTTGGTTCTGAGTCATGAATGTTTTCCATGTATTTAAGTATTTATATCGTTGTCTGTACCCATAGCACAAGCGCTTAGTTTGGGACTAGGTCAATTGGTGTGACATTGCCCCATGATATTTAATTATTTATTTTAAATTTTAATTGAAATCTAAAGATATAGGTATTTTTTTATTTTGTTATAATAAAACCCAACCTTAGCCGTAAGCGTTTTTGAAATCCTAAATAGTTCTCTGAGTTGGCTAAAAATATGTTAGCAGGTATACATGCCACAAATGATAATTTTGATCCGAGACTTAAAGACAACAATAAATAGAACAAATAATAAGCTTTTCTCTATACACACGTATCCCTTTATTCCCTAAAAGTACCTAATGTATACAACCAAATATACCTGGTTCCTTGGCATTCAAGGGTACTTACTCAAAATGCATTAAGATGAATTGTTGAAAACTTCTGCCGGCCTATCAAAGAAGGCGGCTAACTGCATAGTAATAGCATTTTATATTAAATGTGGTTACCAATAGAGTATAGAATGGTTCGACAACTACATTGCAGTTAGCGCCTTCTTTGGTAGGACTGCAGACTTATGCTATTTACACAATTTAGAATAGTTGCTAATTATTACCTTTCTAGTTTTTTAAGGTTTTGGTGAGGCTTCGACAGTGGATAATTAACCCGTCCATGCGTATTGATCACATTTAACATATTATGCAAAAACAGCTCCTCTAACGTGAAGATACCATACTTTGCCTTACGCCTACGAGAACACAATACAACTCAATCTTACCGGTTAATAGTCTGTTATTAATTACACTAGAGAACTCCCGCGGCTTTCTACACGTAGAATTAGTTTCTCGCCTCTCCCTCCAATTCTTCCCACGGGGGTCGATTTTCGAAAAACCATTAGTACTATCCTAGGGTGACGAATACTCCATCTAAATTACAAGTCCTTAGGTTCAGGGAGCATAGGTACCACCCAGGTCAGGGAGCTGGTTATGTGGGACTCACCAGCCGAGAGCGGCCGGAATACCCACTAAAAACCCAGCGGTAAACCATCTGCGTCCTTCTGGGAGGTGCCACGCGACCACGAACAAGCGCATTCGGTAGTGGCACCTCGATGCCAACGACTCGGGGAGGGTGCCATGCTTTACTGAGGCACCCACAGACCTCCGGTGAGCACCGGGGCTTAGGTTGAGCCATGGAAGAGTTTTCATGACTTTTTACCTACCGCCGCATAATGCTAATAAACTCACAGCTGATCTTAGATTGGTCGCACCACTGCACCTGCAAACTCACCTCTAGCACATAGCACTTATAGTTGTATTCTGTCTGCCACAGATGAGGGTGCCAGCGTGACCACGGACGGGCTGCTCAGCGCCCTGGCCCGCCTGCGTCGCACCCCTCACCCCCACCCACACCCCCCCATCCCCGCACGTACCGTAAGTATAGAAACTTTTAATTGTAGTTCATTAATTACTCGATTTATAACATTATTCATAGCACGACATTAAAAAGCCATATCAGTCAATTTACTTGTTAAATTATTTACATATCTACGCTACACATCTTATAACTATAAATAAATTGAGACATCTGTTTATAATACTATTTCGAAGAACCTAACCTAGGGTTCTCGAATCAACCTCTGCTATTCGATTTCAAAAATATGTTACAATTAGGTTAAAGAAAAGGCTCCAGAAAGAGAGTCATGAAAATTGCTCCACCGACAAGAGCCTAGCTCTTAACTTTATGACGAATTAGGTTATTAATTATATTAAAAGTAAGAAATGGCCTTCAATTATTAGACCGCTAAATGCTGTCAGAATTGCGCTCTATCAATCTTTTTTGTGGTTTAAATATAATAACAACAGCAGTATTCATAATGTTGAATAAGATCCGTGGCACTCTCGCCAACCTAGCCTTCTTGTTAATTGCCTTTAGTGTTAAATGGGTTGCCCATTCTCTCCACTAAGAAAGTTCTGGTCAAAAACGTCCACGAAAACAGCGTAGAAAGTTCAGTTTTCAATTAACGCCAGATACCAATTCATTTGAGAAGTCAGTTACTCCGAGTGGTATGTTATTATAGTTTAGATCAATAGCTCAGATCCGATGTTTTGCAATTAAAAAGTTGCAGGCGCTTTTATGTAAATAATTGTTTTGGAATAGGTCAGGCACATGATTGCGTGGTTTCGAATATTAATTTAATAAACTTAGATAAACTAAACTTCAATTCGGTTTACTGAATGCAACGGCAGTAGTATTATAGTCAGTAATTAATATAAAAGGTAGGTACAACTACGACTGTTCAACTACGTTAAAATCAATCATTGGCTATTTGCGACAGGGTTCTATCGTGTGTCAACAACTGAAGTCTTAAACTTTATGTTTCACGGGTTGAAACAATTCGTGATGAGTGAATCCGTCTTTTTAAACTCTGTATCTCATGAAAGATGACGGCTTGGAATTATACGTCAAAGTGCCAATTTCACCAAACGATGTCAAATTTATTAACATTTGATTACATTCAATTTCACATTCAATTCATGCATTTTGACCGCGGTCAGCACTTTAGGTAATAGTTTGTTAAGTTTTTGCTGAAATTCGACATAAGTGGTCATGTGGTCAAAGAACCGACAAATCCAACTGAAGGAAAGACGGAAATTACATGTATAGCTTTTTGAGTTATTTTATTACGATTTGAAATATAGGAACCATCTCGAACGTAATTTTCGAGTAGAGGTTTTTTCAACAATAAGTAATAAGTAAACTACATTATTAAGATGTATATCTGTAACTGCGAAAATGTAAAGTGACGAAAATGGAAAGTATTTTTCAAAGTGACAAGGCATGTTAGCCTAGTTGGTAGTGACCCAGCCTACGAAGCTAGCGGTCCCGGGTTCGATTCCCGGTATGGGCACATATTTGTGTGATGAGCACGCGTTTGAATGCTTTCGATGTATACGCGTATATAAGTTTTTATTTCACTGCATATGTATTTATATCGTTCTCTTGTACCCATAGCACAAGTGTAGAGCGTAGTTTGGGACGAAGTCAATTTGCGTGATATTGTCCCCTGACATTTATTTATTTGACATACGTACATACACACACTCACGCCTTCATTCCCAGAGTGGGGTAGGCAGAGCTACCAACCACTCTTGTTAATTCTGTAACCACAATTTGCACAATCAGGCTAAGATGTTTACTGTGTATGTATATTAGTGACAGGTTGCAAGGCCTAACAATACTGCAAGCCTTTATTCCCTTCGTCGCTTTTTACGACTGCAGATATGCAGTGGCAGTATCCTAAGCCGGTAACCAGGCGCCCAATTATTTTATTCGAATGTGTATTAAATGACACTTTGCACGTACTTTATTTATTTATGTATTCCTTGATAAAACAGAGTTTTATATGTCAACAGTTCAAAGTTTATTTCTATTTTATTCTATTAAAACACAATAATTCTACACTTATTTCTATAAATATTAAATTAAAATATCTATACAAAGTATCTCAATAGTACATTATGATACAAGTGTGTTAAGTTGACCATTGTATACAAGGCGCTATTGTGTGCGCACGAGCGAAAGCGAGTGCGCCACAAGAAAGCCGCGTATATTATGGTCACAGGCACACGTGTTACATACGACGTTTTTCAACACACTTGCGAAAAAAAACAAGACTCTTCATTTAGTCAAATTTTAATTAATTATTAAAACAGTTGGTAAAATGATTTTAATGAAATTGAGTTATTTTTTAGTAATAAAGCTGATTTCACCAATTTATTGAAATAAATATGTAGATAATGTTATTTGCTGCATAAAAACTGTTTGTTGCTAAGAAAAAAAAAGGTATAACCCGACTAAATTATATCGCTTCTTCTTCGTACTTACAACTTGGTACTAGGCTACAAATGTAAATTGTTTGGGTTAATAAACTAAAGGCACTTGTGCGTAATTTACTGAAAAAGCACGCGTGTTTAATATCTAGGTTTATGAGCCAAAAATCGGTGGAATAAAAAGGTCGTTTTGAGCAAGTGTGTTGAAAAATTATGAAATCAATTATTTGGGCAGCGAACCAGCAACTAGTCAGTTTAGACGTTGAGAGAGTCGTCAATAGTATAATACGTCTGATACTAGTTTAGCATTTTCAATTTGTGGGGTTATCTTGTTATATATCATTGGGCCTATTGAGTGGAGACATTTCTTTGCGAGACGTTTGGCAGAAATGACGTCACGCTACATAGAGTGGATTCCAACTGGTTTTATTGTAATTATTAACCATAAGTCGTCACTCGTTTCATCATGTGTACGAATGAGTTAAGTAATCTATTGACGCGTAGAAAAATAAGTACCTGCTTCGTAACTAAAACGTAAATGGGACAAGATTTTTAGTAATATGTGGTGAAAAAAAAAGATGCTGCCGAGATCCAACTGCGATAAAACTGTATTTAACTATAATCACTTAGCCGCTTCTTTTTTTTTTTGCTTCAGTTCATACATACCTATACACCTGCTAAATGAAAGCAGAGCAAGCTGCGTGTTAAATTTCGTAATTTTGACGTCATCGGCATCTAAAGTACATTTATCCAAGAGGTAAATGTTTAAGAGCAGATTTTTATAATTATCAAATGGATGAAAAGGGAAGGCTTATACTTAAAATCTTACAGATAGTGTCATCTGGAAATTGAAAAATCACTAGAAAAAGCTATATAGGTTAATGGGGCTGCACCAAATTGTAGGTTATCAATAAACAAAGCAGCGTGCAGCGTTTCAAATACAACCTCTTTTTCCCATATTAGGTAATTTCCCTTGATCCTTGCTTCTTGTCGTGTACCATGGCGGGGGATCACGGCGGTAAAGGTTCAGTTAAAAACGGTCTTTGATCTGTTATCGTATTGTCAACGTTTTGAAAAGTAGCTCTCATTTACTTCACAGTAAATGGCCGCGAATAAAAAACAAAACCATAACGGTATAGTTTTCACCGCCGAGAATAGAGGCCCAATACACGACCAATTAACCCTTCATGGTGGCAACCCGTATTGTTATCGCATTTTTTCAGTAATTAAACCTTCCAATCGCAAAACTCCACCTCAATAGAATTTCACTTGCGGCGTAAAAACATGTTTTCCTCGTAGCTCTATAGGTATGTCGGGGTGGATATACAAAAAACCTTTGTTAAGAATTTGGGGTAAACACCCTTAACCCAGATAAGGAACCGACTTTGATAATTTTCAAGAGGCAACGATGCAGAAAATTGACCGTCAAGCGTTTTCTGCTTTTTGTACATTGTGGCGTTATTTAGATAAAAATATTTATCTTATTCGAAGGTTCTGATGTTTGTTACTCAATCACGACGGAACTGAACTGAACGGATCTGGATGACACTTGGCACAGATATAGGTTATAGTCTGGAATGGCACATAGGCGTAGCGATATATGTATGACTTCAAAATATACTGATCTACAACCTGCTAGTGGGTGTTTCGCAATACATGATATCGGTTGATCTAAAGTCATATCCCATAGCACGTTTGCCCTAAGTACTGTTTGGCATAACATACATTTGTCATAATTACATTATTTTGGCCTAAACATCATTAATTGAAATTTTACATTACCTAACCATCTACCTAAATACCTAATCTTATTAGCACTAATTATCGAAGTCATAATGCACGTTTAATATAATACTTGTAAAGCATAAAATATCATAATGCGTGCTATGCCAAACATTATTTAGGGCGAACGTATTATGGGATATGACTTTAGGACAAACGTTCGAATGACACTGAATGAAGTAGCGCTCATAGACAGCAGAAAAGGAGGAAAGGGGAACACTTTAAGAACCCCCCTAAAATAGCCCTAACATTACACAGGTAGGTTCGTTAGTTACCTTGTATCCTACATAGCGGAGCTTCGTCGACTTGCTGACAGGTACTTCAGGGAATTCAAATATAGGACAAAAACATGGATCCCAATATAAACCCTCTGCTAGTATCTAGCGTGCAATGTAAAATAATTCTGCATACTTAATACTTAAACTATACTTAAACTTAACTTTTATACTTAATATAATGTATACTTACAGACTAATATTATTGTTTATTAATGTAATGGCCCTTATCACGACTAATTTAGCCGTAACTTACCCCTTTCATTTGCCTCTCAGGCGAGTGATGGACATGCCTTAAATACCCTTAGTATGTATACTGTAGGAGTAAACAATATCAAAATTCAAAGCTCAATTCTCTCCTGCCAAACGCCAGACTCCTTTTACTACGCTTTGACAACTTGACAGGTACGGAACGGCGATCAAAAGGCCATCGCCAACATCTATTACAACGGTATAAGGTTGGCTATTGCTTCATCAATGTATTTAGCAATTTACGTGTCGATTTCTGGCCGTTACTGTTTGTGCAGAGCTTGTTCTCTCGTAAAGTATTAATACCGGAAATCCCGGATGTTTATTTTAATCAAAATTTAATAAAAAAGGATAAGTAAAAGACTCATTTGTTTTGTTACTCTTTTACGGGTACGATTTTAAATTGCTAGATGATTTTCTATTTGCTGGAGGGGAGGCGGGGGAATGGAGTAAGGTTCGAACAAACCAACTGGGCCTCTCTTCTTCACAGTAAAAAGAAAATTGCTCTTGACGTGTTAGTGTATTGTTTTTAAAACTGCCGCCACTACCGTCAAGTAAGTAAGACCTATTTCGACGACGCGGTAGCCTACTCGGTAGTGACCCTGCCTACGAAGCTAGCGGTCCTGGGTTCGATCCCCGGTACGGGCAAATATTTGTGTGATGAGCGCGAGTATTTGTTACTGCCTTGGGTGTTTTCCATGTGTTTAAGTATGTATTTGTCTATATAAGTAAGTTTATCGTTGTCTAGTACCCATAGTACAACTCTAGAGCTTAGTTTGGGGGCTAGGTAAATTTATGTGAGATTGTCCCCTGATTGTCCCCTGATTGTCCCCTGATTGTCCCCTGATTGTCCCCTGATTGTCCCCTGATTGTCTCCTGATTGTCCCCTGATTGTCTCCTGATTGTCCCCTGATTGTCCCCTGATTGTCTCCTGATTGTCCCCTGATTGTCTCCTGATTGTCCCCTGATTGTCCCCTGATTGTCCCCTGATTGTCTCCTGATTGTCCCCTGATTGTCCCCCTATCGTAATGTTGACGATACGAAAACACGACACAAGCAATTTTGTTTTACTGTATTACAGGCGTTACGTGGTATATTTAACTATACGTAATAGTGTTTTAAATCATTTGTCATATATGTATAGACGCAACTTTGCAATATAAATTGAACTGGCGAGGTGCGCCATTGTAAATTGAAAATAAATTAGTAACATCATAATTTGATAATGTATAGTTCTTATAGCGGAACTTTATTTCACATTGTTTTAGGCTATGTTACTTCTATATAGCTAAACTATATCATAATCTGTTGTTAACGTTGTCAGCAGTTTATCTACATGACAGTAAGAGCTATTATATCAACAACTATATGACAACAATATAGAAACAAGGTGAGCTTAAACGAATGAAAGGTAAATAAAAAATATTTTCAAAATCGGTGCGGATGCTTTTATACACCCTATTACAAAGCCAGGAAAACTCGAACGGCTGACAGCCCTACGTTCCACGCCAGCCCGCGGGACTGCGAGTTTCCAAGCGTCACTGACCGCCTGTCGACTGTCCTAAATTGTTCCCTTTGAATCGGAGCTTTACTCGGCTGCACACTTTTATGCCTAGAAGGCAAGTGATTAGTGTGATTACATAAGCTTCCAATCGCAAGCTTTTAGTAATGGTAGTACCTTGTGCAGGTTCCGTCCAGATCGCTACCACAATCTTATCCATTAACCTACCGCCAAGCAGCAGTGTTCGCATTGCTGTGTTCCGGTTGAGGGGATAAGACAACCGGTGAAATACTAGCATACTGGCATCTCACCTTAGTCTTCTGGGTTGGCAAAGCGTTTGAAGTCTTGAATTGCAGTTTTGAGATTGCAGTCTTGAGATTTTAAATGTCTTTGGGTCTCAGATCGCACTATTACCATCAGCTGGCCTGAGTGCTCGCGTTTCTTTTCATTGCCATAAAAAAAGCTACCTGATTGTATGTGTGATCTGAGGCTTGACATTTGCTATCTGCTGACTACTATCCCGATGCTCACC
This sequence comes from Acleris sparsana, assembly GCA_923062465.1. Lineage (NCBI taxonomy): Eukaryota > Metazoa > Arthropoda > Insecta > Lepidoptera > Tortricidae > Acleris > Acleris sparsana. The sequence goes on along the minus strand of OV281305.1, from coordinate 7,174,775 downwards.
CTGTGGACTGATGGAATCCTACCTACTTAAGCTATATATTCATTTCACAGGTCCTATTCCTACACCGGAACACAGCAATACTGGTTGCCGGTTAAAGGATAACCCGGATCACTCGGACTAAAATATGTCAAACCCAGGAAATACCGGACAGTTGCCAGCCCTACATTTGTCACCCTCGCGGGGACTGCGAATTTTGAAGCGTCACTCCCTGTCAAGCTGCTAAAGCTATTTCCCTTTGGAAATACGAGGTTAACTCGCTTGACAAGTGTCGTACGCGACAGTTGTTAATTTTCGATTAAATAAATAAAGATAGGGGCAATCTCACACAAATTTAAATAGTCCCAAACTAAGCTATAGGCTTATAGGTACTATGTGTACTAGACAAGGATAAATATACTTATATAGAGATATAACTACTTAAATACATAGAAAACATGCAAGCCTTAGAAACAAATTATCGCGCTCACCACGAAAATATCTGCCCTTACCGGGATTTAAACCCAGGACCGCTAGCTTCGTAGGCTACCAACTAGGCCAAACCAAACGTTCCATAAACTTTTCCATAACCCAGATACTCTGAAGCTTTTTAATTTTTAAACTTTCTCTGATGAGTTGATGACTGAAGTTTGGTTATTAGTTAAAAACGAGACTTGAAACTGAAACAGTGTGAAACTTTTCCATATTATAATTTTCTTCGGGTGTTTGTGAAGTTCCTGCGCATTAACTTTCTACTTAACATAACTATTGTTTTATTTTCGTATTTTACGTATTTTTATCAAAGCTGGGGTTGTATCCTAATCGGGCTTAAACTAATTTGTTTTAACTCGGCTGCCATTACTGTGAAGTAAATAAGAGCTATCATGACATTGAAAATACGATAACACATCAGAGGCGATATAGTTTTCGGTTTTAAACTCATTAACTACACGCCAATGCTCTCAGTGAGGATGCTCCTTATTATACAGGGTCGTGCTCGATAAAATGCAGATATTGAAAGGGATGAAATTTTAGGATAATTTATCGGTAGAACAAGTTTTACAAAAAAAACTGAGTAACTGCTAACTCTCCTAAACATTAATATTTAAAAAAAAAACTGCATTTTTTTTGAAAATCGTGTTTTTAATGATATTTTTGCAGTAATTTTCCGCGAATCGATGTAAGAGTGGATTATTTTATTTTATAAAGGTAGGTAAGGTCATATTGCTTTGCCCTCAGTTTAAGACATGACATATTAAATTTAGCAAGACGATTGTCATAACCTGAAATGAAACGACCATAGACGAAAACATAGTATTCGCAGGAGGTATAAGTCTAGTAGACTCTAATTAGGTATATCATCATCATCATCATCATTTCAGCCATAGGTCGTCCACTGCTGAACATAGGCCTCCCCCAAAGATTTCCACCTCACCCGGTTGGAAGCGGCCTGCATCCAGCGGGTCCCCGCGGACTTGACCAAATCGTCCGTCCATCTCGCGGGGGGTCGCCCTACGCTGCGCTTGCCGGTACGTGGTCTCCACTCGAGAACTCTACTGCCCCAGCGGCCATCAGTCCTTCGAGCATGTGGCCTGCCCATTGCCACTTCAGCCTGCTAACCCGATTGGCTATGTCGGTTACTTTAGTTCGTCTACGTATCTCCTCGTTCCTGATTCGATCTCGTAGCGAGACACCAAGCATAGCTCTTTCCATGGCACGCTGAGTGACTCTGAGCCTATTCAAGAGGCCAACGGTTAGAGACCATGACCAATGACCAGAGACAAGATTAGGTTATACCCTTTTTTATTACGAGTTAAGTCAACTTAAAACATTTTTCACAGGTCCCAGGAAATATGATATTACAAAATGAAAGTAAATTTTCCAAACGTATTTTTGGTCCAGTAAACGGTCTGCAATTTCATCGGGTCTTATCCTCACACCGGAACTCAACAGTTTAAACACTACATACCCCATCATTGCAATGTGTCTAATCATCAGCTTTTAGCGCTATTCGAGTCACATAAAGCTCGCTAAGAAGCTTACGCTGGGTATTGGCAAAGCGACTTGGCACCGCCGGCAGACCTTGGCACTCGGCACGGGCTTATTGCCAAATGCAACTTGACTCTTTGCTGTTGCATTTGTTTAGGGTTCTGTTATCTACATAAGTTAGGGGTGTTTTTTATAAATAAACAAAATATATAAAATAGTTTTGTTAGTAAAAGTGGTAGTAGGACCATGTGCAAGCTACGACGGATCACTACCAACATCTTATCCTTCTAACTAGCGCCAAGCAGCAGTGTTCGCATAGTTATGTATTACTTAAATATGGTAGGATGTTGTGCAAGGCTCGTCCGAAACGCAACCACCATCTTATCCTTTTAAGTACCGCCAAGCAGTAGTGTTCGAATTGTTGTGTTCTGGTGTGGAGGATGGAATGGTTCTGTACATATAATGGTGTTACTTAGTGATGGTAGGACTTTCGGCAAGATCCGTCCGAATCGCTAATATCACATTCTTACCCTTTTAGCTGCCGCCAAGCAGCATTGTTCGCATTGTTGTGTACCGGTGTGTGAAATTCAAGATTCAAGGTCCGTCCGAATCTCTCCCACCTTCTTATCCTTTAACCTACAAATCAGCTGTGTTCGCATAAGATAACCGGTGTACTAGCATAGAGGAATTACATTTTAGTCCTAGGGTTGGCAGCGCATTTGCGGTCTTAGGACTGTAGTCTTAAGAATGCAAATGTGTATGGGTCACAGATCCCACTTACCATCAGTGGCCTGTGGGCTCGTTTGCCTTCTCCACGAAATTAAAAAACATTATGGTAGCCCACTGCTGAACATATATTGTTACTACTTTGAAAAAAACTCGTATCTGATATTTCGAGATTTATGAGTTTGAACTTAATTCTCATCGCTATCGCTTAATTATTATCGTACAGGGTCTATGAACTCCCAGATTTACCTTAGAGAGTGCATTATCAAACGTTTAATACCTTTCATAGATAAGCATTATCAGAGAGAAGATGTTTTATTTTGGCCGGATTTGGCTCCATGCCATTACGAGTTTAAAGTTACTCAGTATCTACAGACTGCAGGTGTTGAGTTCATAGGTTCTCTATTGGATGGCATAAAATTATTTGTAATAATAGTGTTACGCATAATTACTTTTAGCCGAAATAATGATGTGCATAATCATCTTTACGCATATATTATTACGCATAACATTAAGAAGCATAAATACAGTAAGCATAATTGTCATCAAGAGTAACGTCAAATAGCATAATTGCAAAAAGTCATAATAATGAATTGGCATTATTACAAAATGCATAAAAGTATTGTCCTAAAAAAATATGTAGGAACTAAAACGAGGTCGACGGACGTCCGCTTCGCGGACCTCCTATTCTGCGTTGCTTGAGCGCTTCGCGCCTAGATATCATACTAACATAACCTAACCTAATGTACCTAACGTGACCTAATTTATAAAATCATTTCAAATGAAATACAAATGCATAGTAACAAAAAAACTGCGTTTTATTCATTTAGAAAACTAATATTATGGTTAAAGATATGACAAATAATTATTAGCCCAAACAATAATAATGCATAATGTGTATTAGTCAAATACAAATTAGTCCAACTAAAATTATTCTAATAGCATAATATGCTAAAAAAGGAGTATGCTAAAGTATTTTTATGCGTCAGTACTATTATGCCAATACAAATTATGCGAAAACAATTATGCGAAACAATATTAGTCTAAAACATATTATGCGATCCAAGGGGATCCCGAGTTCATAACTAGACAAAATAATGCCCCAAATGTTCCTCAAGCTCGAGGTATTGAAATGTTTTGGGCCCTATGCAAAAAAGAGTATAAAAAGAACACAGATATACCACAAACATTGACATCTTTCAAACACCGATGGACGAGACTGGCTAAAAGAGTAGCAGCTACTTCTGGAAAAGCGTCATGAAGCATGCTGCAACGAATATGAGAAAAACTGGATACAAAGGCATATAAAATTATTTTTAATAAAATATTGTTAAAATTATTTTCTCTTTACTTCTGGGACACCCCCTCCCAGTATCTGACGGCAACTACAGTGCGACACGAAGAGAAGAAATTAACTAAAATGGAACTAAAAAAAACGTACTTAATTGTTGCCATGTTAAACATGCCAGACTTAATTTTATTTTTGAAATTATTAAATACTGCATTTATGGATTTTTGGAAATTCATCTGCCTTAACCGAGAATCGAACTAATTGAATATAATAAAGTAGAGTTTTTTACGGTCTTTACTTAATTTAAAGGACCATGTGTTGTTGATAAAAATGATCACTATCAATGACGCTTTCGATCTGTATCATAAAATACGACTTTATTGTTTCGTCATATTCCTCCAGTTCGACTCCCGGTTAACTAGCGGTTTGCGGGTGGTAGCACCTTGTGCAGGGTCCGTCCGTATCGCTACCAACATCTTATCCATTAACCTACCGCCAAACAGCAGTGTTCGCATTGGTGTGTTCCAGCTTGGGGATAAGACAGCCGGTGTAATGACTAGCGTAGCATTCCATCCTAGACCTCAGGGCTGGCAACGTATTTGCAGTCTTAGGCTTGCAGTCTTGTGAATGCGAATGTCTATGGGTCACAGTTTCCACTTACCATCAGGTGGCCTGTGTGATCGTTTGCATTCTCTGTGACATAAAAAAAACGATATTTAAGGTAGATGCCTTCCAAGTGGCATTGGTTTTCCCACCCTATCTCTTCCTAAACCACGATTTGTGGTGGTCACCATCAGGTAGATAATTTTACACGGAAGGTTTTTGTTACAATTAATTCTGATTTATGTCCAGTACGGGTGTTAGTGAAAACTCGCATAAACCGAAGCGAAGCGAGCCAGGGTCACTGGTTGTATGGAAATTGTCATTGCAAAAACCGAGTAACCAGCCAATTTGTTCGACCATGCCATCGTCTCCCTCAAGGTTACGCAATTAAGACAAACCAAACTCTTGTAGCTGCGTAAGTGAATTTGGTCAGATAACGTATCAGATGGGTCAGCAGGTCATTTGAGCACAGGGCACCGGGCCGCGTCTTATCTCTTCCGCCCCCTTTGAATTATGGGGGTTAAGGGTATGTTTGAGTAGTACTCTGGTTCCGGGGTTTTTGTTTGTAGAACGGTGGGATGATTAAAAATTTGGGTCATGTTTAAGTGTCTAATGTGGATAGGATAAAGAACGAGCATTAGGAAGTTTCCTAATCCTCTGGCTATCCTGGCTGATACAGCCACATTACCATTTATGCCACTAAGACTCTACTTAAGATTCACGAAATTAGTGATCGCTTGCTTTTTTCATGTAATACCTAGTAATACAAGAATGGGAAGTAATAGATTATCTTGGTATGTTTTATCGTGGGAACTCATGACATGCCATAGCTTGTATTATTATTCTGATTGTTTATCATGTGCATGTTTCGGTTTAAAGTTCATGTATGTATGTTTTGTTTTTAACTTGGCCATCAATTTGGTAATAACTGTAAAATGGTGTTTTTTTTTAAATAAATAAGTAATGATGGATAAATGTCATGTTACGAGAAAAGTTTAAGAATAGTGGTGGTGCTAACGGAAGACCAGCATATGCTTTACAGCAGCACATCATGTGTTGGGACGGCTTCCTAACGATTACCGTATCTGTCGTCTCTTCTCCTTTTTAGGGTTCCGTAGTCAACAAGGAACCCTGATAGTTTATAGTCCGCCTGTCCGTCTGTCCGCAGTTTAACTCAGATACTCTCGGTTCTACAAATGATCTCATTTCAAGAAATCGATTCTGAAGTTGTGTTTTGATTAATCGATCTCACGAGTTTTGGATTAAGTTAAGTGATGTTTTGCTTGCAACTTAACTATCTATTTCTTCTTTCCCTTTGTTGCTTTTTAACCAAAATAATATAAGATAAATGATTTTGTCATATTCAGAGACATTTTGGAGATAATAAAACTATGAAACTTCGTCACTAATAAACAAATCATAGTCATACTGAGTGAGGCGGTATACATAGAGGTAGTCTATCTTAGTCCTAGGGGTTGGCAACTCATCTGCATACTCAATTTTGCAAATCCATAGAGCTGAGAGACCAATTATTAAATATTTACCATTACATGGCGTATGCTTGTTTCAGTGACAGTAACTATACATATTAGTATAACATTATTTATTTATTTATTTAGAAACAAACAGTCGTACATAAATATGAGTAGATACAATTAACAGAAAATAGACCTATAGTTTCATAAAGGTACAGTTAATACATGGCTAATACATTACAGAAATCTGACCAGCATTGCAAACAAAGACGATTTTATACTATGGCAAAAAGCGAAAACAGATTTACAAGCAATAGAGAAGAGATATTACTTGAAGAGAATAGATCAATATATAAATAAAATTAATATGATGTTATAAATAAGGCATGATATGCATAATCATTATGCATTATCTACATATAAGGTAAACTCATTGACTATAGGAATAGGATACTCATACATGCATGCATGTTTTTTTACGAAACAGCCTCATCATTTTAGATACGTACTTACCAATTTCGTATTATCATTTATTGTGATATTAGCGTAATAAAAAATATATACATGATAACATTGATAACTAACATCACCTACATTGACGACCTTATCCAAACACCAGTTGGGTTTTTAAGGCTTGCTTTTTTAGAAACTTAATAATTAATCGAAACGAAGTAAAGGTGTTTACACAACGATATATATCAACATTACGATAGCTCTTATTTACATTGACATTAATGGTGGCCGAGTTAAAACCAAGACGATAACGTGTCGAAAGCAATATGGCTTTACCCAGTAGAATTGAAGCCCAGGTGAATCCCAATTGATAGTTATTTAAAGATGTCCAGAACCAAACGGATTGTAGCTCGTGACGTGATTGCAATCCAAAGACTCCCCCCTTTATAACACCCTTCCCCCTTTATTCCCCACGGCTATTATCCTCAGTCTTACTCTTTTAAAAGTGTCTGTAAATCGAATCAGATCAATTCCCGGGCTGCACTAGACGCTATCTAGATAGATATTAAACGAATTGTGTCAGATAAAGTTCTAGAAAAAGATAAGGGCTAGAGGCAGTTGATTAAGTAGGTACGTAAGTGTATGTGATGGCTTTTAAGAAGAGAAAGAATAAACTCAGATAAAATATGAATAAACTAGAGAACGCCCACGACTTCAACGTGTAGAATAAGTAAATCCCCTATTTTAACCCGCACCGCTAGCCATAAGGAGCCTGCGTGCTAAATCTGGAATCTTTAGACCCAGCGGTTTGGGCTGTGCGTTGATATTTCAGGCAGTTTCTTCATTTGTATATTTAGATATCATGTGGACAATCTACCAATTGACCTAGTCCCAAACAAAGTTCTAGGTCTTGTACTATGGGTAGAAGACAAAGATAAACATACCTATTTATAAATACCATCACCATCTTACAGATGTAGTGCATAATTGTTTTCCTTCGTATTTTCACGGAAATGTACGAACGCGTCTTGCTATTTCAGTCGGTCACAGTACAAAAAGTACTGAGGTTGACTGAAGTAGCATGACACGTTCGTACGTTTCCGTGAAAATACGAAGGAAAGCAATTATGCACTACATCTGTATCTATTAACCTACCGCCAAACAGCAGTGTTCGCATTGTTGTGTTCCGGTTTGGGGATAAGACAGCCGGTGTAATGACTAGCATAGAGGCATTCTTAGTCCTCAGGGTTGGCAACGCATTTGCAGTCATGTGAATGCGAATGTCTATGGGTCACAGTTTCCACTTACCATCAGGTGGCCTGTGCTCGTTTGCCTTCTCTATGCAAATATATATAAATACATACAAATAAATACATTCTTATGTACATATAGAACGTCTGAAACTTCGCGCTTATCACACAAATATTTTCCCATATCTGCAATCAAACCCGGAAATTAATGGATAGGACGCTTAATTTGGTTAACTAAAGTTACATGTTGTTAGAGTGGTTGTTATAATAATCATTTTTACCAATGCTTACAAACACATTCTGCAATAACTTCCCATATTACTTTTAATTAAAATCCCGGATTTGTAAATAGAACAAAGCCAATTTAACCCTAAACTTGGCTTTTTCCGGATTGATGCGGACTTAAGGTAAATAAAGTGGCCGGTTACCCCATAATTACCCATTACTTACCTTAATTGTGCCATGAATCGGGAGTTAAGTCATTGTCACTTTGTTATGCTAATGAATATACAGTGTGTAAATGGTATACGGGCGTTTATTAAAACTGGACATAGATTAAGACTCTACTAATCATTAACAGAAATAATTATTTTGATTACGCTAACGTATACACCGTTATTAATTTTTGAACATACTATCGACCCGCAATGTACATCGAAGTCCATCTGTCAGGTAAGTACGTAACGTAATGTTTAATTAATTGCATTTTTCGTTATACATTACGTGTTAAATTATTTTGTATGGTTATTTTTTTTAAATTTAATTTTAACAAAAGCTGCCTTAATGTGCTCAGTAGGGGTTATACTAACCACAGTTAAAAGGAACGCCCGTATACCATTTACACACTGTATACATGCAGGTGTCACAGGTAAGGTAACTTTAAATATTAAAGGGGTTGAGAAGTTGTTTTAGCCGTGTTTTTCGGTTAAGTATAATCTCAACAACAACTTATATTTGGGTGGATCAACTTTTTGTTGTTGTTATTCTGTCCCGTAAGCCAGGAGACAAAAGTGATAGAGTTTCTTTGAAAAAATGTTATAATATATACTTCTAGCACACTCATGAGAAAGGCCATCAAAGAATGAATTTGTAATTGCCAATAAAACTGATTTTTAGTGGACTTATATCCTTTAAAATCATAGTTTTAAAGAGTGACCCAGGAGACGTCACCATGGCAACGAGCTACAAAGTAAAGTTGATTGACCCATTTACTTAAAGAGCATCGGTGGCCTAGTGGCTTACGGGGTTGACTCGTGATCCTAAGGTTCTGAGTTTGAACCCCCGCGGTCACCATGTATCAATACGTTTTTCTAACTTATGTGCATTAACCGATGCTCTTACGATGAAGGAAAAACATCGTGAGGAAACCTGCACACTCGATCAGCTGAGTGTGTAAGATGGTAATTGCACAAAAGATCCTAAAGGGTCGTAGTGTATCTCAAAGGGCCCATCTGTAAGATTCTTAAGATATACCTACTTGAAAATAAAATTCTTGAATAGACCTCGTTAACCCTAAAACAAAAAAAATACGGTCAAATGCGAATCTGACTCGCGCACCGAGGATTCTGTACCGCCGCAAAGTAGGTATTATATTATATAACATTCCTATTCGAATCGAAACACCGCGGGAGTCAAATTTATTATTTTTATATTTAACCGAATTGGATGCTACTGTATTACCGTTTTTACGATACATCTAAGGTAAAAATACGTTGAAAAATGTTAATTTTTACCTACTTACCTATATTGAGATTCCTTTTATTATTTCACTTTCCTTAATTTCTATTTTTGTTAGTTAATTCGCCGTAACAAGTGTAACCCCGTAAAAATGGGGTGTCATGTCTTTAAAGATCTTGTCAAAGCTAAAAACAGCAATAAACGTTTTTTTATGAATATTAAGCAAATCATTCTATACCTACAAAGTTAAATTTAATCATGAAACTACTAAACTATATGTACCGTTAGCAAATACCGCGCATGAAGCCCCCAATCGGCCCCAGTCTAAACTTCTACTATTTATCCTCCCGGTTGATCCGACTTAGGTTAGTAACTGGGCCTCGCACCAGACCAAACCAACCCTACTGTACAAGATATACGGTGGAAATTACAATCCTAACTACACTTATTAACATACGAGTAAGCTCAGGATTTAATTCTCAAGTCTATTCACGTTACGTATAATACAGGACGTGATATGCTACTTTTCTGAGATAAAACGTAATATATCTCAGTAAAAGATAAAGAAAATTCGACTCTACATAGTTAGTCGTATGGTAGTATTTTATCTTATGAATTGTGTAATAATGGCGTCTGTTTTTTGAGGGTGGGTTGGCTATATGCAAATGTATGTGGAGTGCATGCATATATGTATGAGAAGGAATATTTTACATAGTCATTTCGTATAGTATGATATTCGTGAATGTGTTAAAAACTGATCTCTGCGTTGAACATATACCAACTACGGTTTCCAAAGAGTTTATATTGCTAAGTGCTTATTGTTTAAGACCGGTTGTTTTCTGGAAAAGAAAGCTGATTAAATTTGCTTTAAGGCCCTTTTAACGAAATTAATAAATATTCAGCAGTTTTTAAATTTTTCATCCCTCCTGAACTGGGCTATCCAGCCCTGTAAGGCACTCCACTATATCCCGGACACCCTGTATACATATAGTCTACTCTGTCAAAGCTTATAGCTTTTGACATGTTATCGTAAGGGTTTCGAATCTTTTACATACTGCGACTCCTTTTACATGTAATGTTTTTGCGGTTCCCTGGTTAAAGAAGGTGACGTGGGGATACCGTTCGCGGCCCCCTGGGACCGCACCGTGACGCCCCGAGGCGTCGATACCTCGTTACGGATACCTCCTAACCTCCTATGTTCTGGTATGGTTTTAATCTCGGCCGCCATTAATGTCAAATAAATATGAGATCGTGTTGACAATACGATAACATGTCAAAAGCGATATGGCTTTACCGAGTAGAATAGAGCTTCAGTTTAGAGTTACGCACGCTCGGTCTAGGGAGCGCTCCGATCTCGGTCAATCGGTCTTTTAGTTCCTTTAGGTAAAGTCGACCAAGAAACTGCTTTACTACTTTTCAACTCTATTTGTATGACGTTATGGTCCAAAAGTGGTAAAGGACTTTCTTGGTTGACTATACCTTAGCTCCAGAGCAAATTTTGAGATCTGGGAACGTGTAAAAATTTCGATGTATAAAGAACGCGGTGCTAATGCACAGTTATGCGTCCTATTCCCACTTGCGCAGGACACGCTTTGAAATGGGTACTATTTGTCTCGTTTACATCGAGCGCTCTGTTTCGCTCATACATTCAACAATTTCTTATGACCTAAACGACCGAAGACCGATTAAGATCGCTTACAAGGAACTTGTTCCTTTCGGTCCGTGGCGGGAATTCATTCCTTTTAGTTCTCAGTTCCTGACCGACTCAAGTCCACCTCAGTTTTTCGCTTTCCGTCTCTAACGCCGCTACTGGCTTCACACAAACACCGCAAGCCTAAAATATTTCACTTACAGCAATTTCCCGTAACATCGTATTTTATTTGACGCTTGCCATTACGCGAAGCCCTTCTTTGACCCCTATCCCGTTTCCATTAAGGCAGCAATTAAAGGTCTCTGATAGGGTTCGGACCCACAATTACAGGTTTCATCGCTTCGCGCGTGGACCTACTCGGCCTTAAGTACCTGAGTTATATGTGTTAACCTTTTTTACCGACTGCAGAAAAAAGAGAACTTTCATTATTTACTTGCGACCCCCGACTGATGGTGAAAACTGCATCAAAATCCGTTCGCGTAGTTTCGGAAGAGTCAACAAATATACAGACAGACAGACAGACAATAGTAGTTTATGTGACTGTTTCAGCTTTCGGCTCGTTTCATAACAACATCACACAAGTGTTTTAATGCCTAATTATGTACAGTTACATTCACTACTTTATCTACCCACATATCATAAGCCTCCATGAAGCTTTCAGGAGCCTCATATTATGACCGCCATCGCGCGTTGTTCAGGGCCACTAACAGTAATTATTTTATGACGTTAGTTGCTTTGTCACGGATATCAGGAGGTGTCGCCGAAATATCTGTATCACTTGTTCGCCCATTGTATTGTTTAAATTCAACAAAAAAAAACCGCTTATGGCGGTAATGAAAAGATTGATAAGTTTTCTGGCAGCTGTCATCATTTTTTTTAATTCAGAGACTAACTTACGTGCGACATTTGTCAAATTTGTCAAATTGACAGTTCATTTCGAACTACACGTCATCTCAACTGATAGTAGAATAGAATTCAATTAAAATTTCTTTGTTTTTCAGAGATGTGAATTGAATGAAATGATATTATCCAAATCGATGTCATTATTTAGCAATAATAACATTTTTACATATAAGAAATTTGTTATAACAAAACAGTCTATTTTTATGGTGGTCATAATATACGGTTCTTGAACGCATCATGGAGGGTTTATGATATTTGGATAGAAAAACGTTTCTATAACCTTATTTTTGCTCAAAAATTCTCGTGAAAATGCTCATGTCTGAATTGGACAATTTTGTGTGTGTGTGTGTGCAACTTCACGCTGCAACGGCTCGACGGATTTCGATGAAATTTGGAACGAAGGTAGTTTATACCTTTGATTAACACATAGAATACTTTTCATTTCGGAAAATTTTAATTTTCCCGTGGGGATAACTATAATAAAAATCTACGCGGACGAAGTCGCAGGCAGAAGCTAGTTTTGAATATAACAATACCTAGGTACAGTGCGACGGTACATAACCTTCGGTACACATCGGTTTTTTACACAAATCGTCAATTAACTTTGTTGAAAAAAAATTGCGGTCAATTAGAACGGGTATTGTTGACCTTAGTCCTTTTTCGTCGACATATCCTTTTAAAGTACGCATTAGGTACAAACCCCAACCTGAATAATTAGGTCGCTATTAAAGTTAGAAAGCGATTACGTATTCGATTATTCCAGTCCATTGGGCCATAAAACGTGATAATACTGTTTTAGGGCATTGAGCGAATTATGGATTTAGCTAAATTACGTAGGTCGGCCAGTGGGTGTTCGATCGAGTTTGAATTTGCTCGTTGATTTGTAATTTAGGTGATAATTGCGATTAGTTTATCATTTATTTGATTAAAATAGTAACAATTTTGAAGGGTTAGTTTTGGTTAATGTTAGTAAACCTAGGGTTATTGGATCAGTATTGAACGAGGACCAATGACGGACACTTGATTCTTATGTTACAGAAGATAAGGGTTATGCATTTATTTTGCGACAATCAATTTATAACCTTATGATCTTTGAATTAAAAATTAAGTGTCCATCATTGGTGCCTTCAGCTAAAAGTGCTCTATATCATATTGTGGACATGTTATCGTATGGTTTTAAAATGGGCCACCGTTACTGTCAAGTAAAAGAGCTATCATAACATTGAAAATATGATAACATATCAAAAGCAATATGTTTTTATTGAGTAGAATAGATTAAAATTTAAAAGTGATCAAAATGAATGGATAGACAATCGATTAAAATTTAACTGGCTGGTAAAATATTTTAAATCACGCCTGTTTCCCACAGGAGTAATAGGCAGAGAACACTTCTTTCTACCTGCCACGATCCTGACAAATCTCTTTCGCTTCTTCCACATTCATACATCGAGTCGGTCTTGGGTACGTAACATTCGGCCCTTTTCCAGTATTTCTCCGATTTGATAAATAAGCTATATAAATACCTATTTGACCTTGTTGCTTTAATGGCGACGTGCCGTGATCGAGACCATTCACGTCTCATGTCTAGTCGTTTGAACCGTATGGCAAAAACGTAGGAGTTATAAAGTGCGTATACTGTCCATTACTTTTTTTCATAAGGTATGCAGGCAAACGGGTTATCTGAAATGTTTGTTGGTTGTTTATGTTTGAAGTTTGAAAGAAGGCATACCGATTGGCATGAGTACAAACATACACTTTTATGTGCGCATGTGCATGGTTGAGTTGGCGCGCGTGCTTTCACACGATGGCGCCCCCTCAAGCAAACACATGCATGCGAATGTTCGTGATCGTTCTGTCCCCATGTGCTTCTGTTTAGTCCACAAGAGAAAATACTCTTTTGCCGAACAATAGTCGTCGCGTGTTATATCCATGGACTTATTTCTGTAATAAGTCCAATGACTACTCTATAAATAAATCGAAATTGACGTAATACAGGCGTGAAAGCCAATAATTAAAATTATAATTAGATATACGCCCACTTCGTGGCCATAGCAAAATATTGGAACCGTTCAATTCGGGTAAATAAATTACATTTGTTAAGTTAAACTTTTCGTGGTTAGGGCTTTTGTATGACTATTGAATACTTTATTTAGTTTTACATTAAATTTTTCGTAACCAGACTAGTAGTTTGTTATTCACGACAGTTAAGATAGTTAAGGCGAACCAGTGCTAAAAAAATGGTACCTACTGTTTTTTTTTTTTTGGGTTTTATTCTTGGTTGATTTACTTTAGTGAATAAAACTCATTGTTACCTAAATAGCAAACACCATATCGGTGTAATAAGTGCAATAGGAAATATACTCTTACATGTTTTTTAAATCGCATTTCTCAACAAAATATGAAAAAAACGTAAAAGATATCACTAAAAGTGAAATTTAAAATAAAATCACAAGTACATATTTAAAAACTGCTATTAGACAGAGCGATATGCACTGTGAAGTGAGCGGCCTTATAAACTCTATGTCCAGTATTACTAGAAAGAGATAGCAACAAAACTTTTTTCGTTATATCTTGGTTATTATAATAGCTATTCAAAAGATTTTTGTCAACTGTTTGATCCATGAATCAGCTTTTATTTAAGCTTTGAAATAAAATCATGAATATTTCTTTGTTATGTCCTGTGTGGTTTACATTTTTATAACTTAAGCGTGTGTCTGCGTGTTTATCTGTGGTATCGTAGCTCCCTAACGGATGGATCTAAACGAAAACTGATTTTTCTATAACAAAACAAATTCAATCGGGATGGTTCAAGATCGTGAGACATTAGCACTCAAAGAAAGCATCGCTGTTTGGCTTCTTAGGGACGGTACAGACGGCTGCATTTGACTGCAACCCAGCTGCAACCAACTGCGCAGTCCGCTTAGCTAGACTGCACGCCAACTGCAAGCGGACTGCGCCAACACCAACACATCAGAACTGCCCACGAACTGCCATTCTGCAGCGGGGTTGCAGTTCAAATGCAGTCCGTCTGTACCGACGCTTACAGACGAGCGGCATTTGGCCAACGGCAGACGCTGTAGACCTACTGCAGCCGTCGCCTGGCGATATATTTACTTCGAGGCTTTTATATCTTTTAAATAGTAATTTCTCTGAAACATATTATGATCTTTGGTATACTTAACGTAGACCCACCGTGTTGGGGCACGGTAGCTTGGTCTTGATAAGCCGATAATGACTTTGCAAAAATAAGTAAAGTCGGCAACAAAAGCTTGTCCCAATTTTTTAAATATATAGGAATTATTCATAATAAACATATTTTGTTATATATTGTAATACTCTAAAGTGCATCGGGGCCGAGATATTTAAATATTCATACCTGGGCATACTTATAGTACCAAAAACTGAATACTTGAATCTTTAATTTCCCCCCTTCTATATTATTTAACGCTATAAATTATATATATCTATGTGTATTTAGAGGTCCTCTAAATAACAATGTAAAAATTATCCGTGGACGCTAAGAAAACAGAGTCAATTTTCTTCATACCTACAAACTTACCCATTTTGATTTGATCAATCCTTTATGTATCAAATCATATAAAATATCTTTTGTTGCATGTCTATAGGTACATAAGGTGATACAGTACTAATAAACGTTTCCTACTCTACTCTGCCATACTTGTGGTGCACAATAATTTATGTATGACTTAACCTAATGTTTTGCATAACAATTTATCTAATAAGAACTTTATTATCAATAGAGTATAATACACTCAAGGAATTTAATTCCTATACCACTTTGGAGTATGTCAAAGTGACGTAATCAATCAAAACGTTCTAATGATTTTATTTACAGTGTCACTTTGACATAGTCCAAAGTGGTATAGGAATTAAATTCCTTGACTGTACTTTTTTCGGGTCCTATGGCTGTCATTCTGAAAACATCTGTCCAATTATTATTATTTTTATAAATTACCTTATCGTTGATTTTGGTTCGCAAATCCAGAGCAGTTTTGTGGGACAACTTGTAACATTGATGAAGAACTTGCATTGAATATAATAACAGTGAAAAGATGGTTCCAAATGAGTAAGCGGTCAAGATCACACCAGGCCATTGGAGTGGATGCTCGCCATCTTCATAACAACTATGACTGGAAGACTTCGACGTCAGGACAGGGTTCACCGTACAACGTTGCATATATGTACTTGAAATTGGCAAAATTACGTTATTATGTAGACGCCATTAAATAAATAATAATAATAATAATAATTTCTCAATGACAATATATTAAAGCTTTTTTAAAAGCATCATTGTAAAAACTCTTAAATATGTCCGGTTTCTATAAGATTATCTCTGATTTCAAACAGCAAAATATATATAATAAACCTTTATTCTTTTCTTTAACAATCGAATTTTAATTTCGCCGTATCTGATTAATCAGTAAGGGTGTCTCAAATTTGTCCTTAAAAGGGGACAAATGCGCAAATTTATTTTAATTCATTTCCTTCCAAGAGAATTTTCAATTTCTCAGTTCAAGTCTCGAAGGGGTCCATTACAGGAGAATACACCAATTTTAAGCTTTGGAAGTATTTGAGATTGAAATCGGAGATTGGTATTTGTTTAGAATATAATACGTTCGGCTTAAAGATGTCAGATAAATTATTTCAGTGATAGGATTGGCCGATATTTGAATGGTTTTGTACTAAATAGTAGGTACGAAATACGTCTATGGATAATTTAATTCAATTCAACTTTAAGTTAGTACGTAACATTATTATTTAGAAAAAAAAAGAAAGCAAAACCAGATACCATTAATAAATATAATATGGAAATTCACTGCTATCTTATTCTGCCGTCCTAAGCCAATAAGCAGTATGTCAGATAAAACTACCGTAGCAATATCTACCTTATTATTAACTGAATAGAATTAAAACTGCTTTGGCTGTTGAATTTGGGATACTGCTTATTGGCTTAGGGGCAGTATTGATACTCGTATGTACCTACTGTCGAAGTACCGGTAGTATCAAATAATAGAAAAGTGAAAGACCGGCAAAGTGCGAGTTGCACTCGCCCACACAGGGTTCCGTACCATTCTTGTATGAAGGGGGGGGGGGGGGGAGGTTGTTCCTTAGCATCAATAGAAATATGCAATGTATTGTAAATATCTACCAATTACAGTTCAAGAGATCAGCTCTTGGACTATTGCTGCACTTTAGTACACTCAGCGTCATAAATTGTCGTTTTCAATCGTTTCACAATTTTGTATGACATTTTAAACATGACGTTAAAGTGACAAGGTACATAAATGATCACTTATTTATGCTGTTGACTGTACATTGTTTCTTTCGTCGCTGTGACAATTCATATATGGCAGTTTAAACTTGACTATGACAAGGTACTAAAGAGTTACACATACGTATGAACTCGACTGTCAGTAACTATCACTGTGACTCACAACTCAGAAAATTTCGCTGGTGTGGCTACACCCTTAGTTAATTGGTATTTAGGGGTTGCACGTTTTGTATTTTATTTGTATAAATTTTCATGATTAAGACACGCAATACTCTAGAGCCGCAAAAGCCGGAAAATAATGGTAATGGTCTTTATTGTGTTTGTCATAAGTTGATAGGAAAATTAGTTATTTTTTGTTGTTTTTGGAAAAAATAATACACATTGAAAATCTGCTCCTCCTAAGTGGTCCATTTATGCAACCTCTAAATATAGTCCATTCACCTTGAAACTTTCATCTCAGACATTTTTATTTTTACAATAAAAAGACAGCGCGTAAGCAAAGTGTGCAAAACATAATTGACCATTTTTTTCCATATAAATGTGAAACACCCTTTTGGCGTAGTCGGGTAAAAAGGTAAACACCCTCATTTATAATACTGGTATTAATAATGATGAGTTCATTAAAAATTTCAATATCAAAGGGAACATTTAAATGTAAACCGCCAGTAATGGCGTCATTAAATATTAACAGTCGCCAATTAACGGACCGCGGTCGGTGCAATTATTCTTACCCGACATTGTAAAAAAATGCAATTAAACCTCAGTGCTCAACATCTTTTATAACTGGCGTAAAATTATGTTAGTTGAAAGCTTTTGTGTATTCACTGTTTTCACTATTGATATTAATTTCTCAGTTCTGCAATGGAAATTGACTTGATGTTTATTCTTCTTCTTTGTATTATTTAACTGGAAGCAAGTACAGTCGAGGTCTTAAATATTTAAATATGTGTATAGTTTAGTACCTTGTCTATTTAACGTCATGTTTCAACTGCCATATCTGACTTGTCACAGCGATTAAAGAGACAAGGTACTAAAATGTACACATTTATGAACTCGGCTGTACAACGATGAATAATGATTCGAAACAATACAAATTTGACCAATGACGACCAGCCATTTGAGCAGTGTTGCCAGTTTAGACCTGAAAAATTGTTACTTGTAGCTTTACATAACGTGTCCCTGGTGTAATGGTTTAGTGGTGGTAAGGTCCGCCCGGATCGCTACCATCTTAGCCTTTTACCTACCGCCAAGCAGCAGTGCTCGTGCGGATGTGGATAAGAACTCCATGTACCGGTGAAATAACTAACATAGAGGCATTAGCAACCCTTTTGCAGTCTTAAGATTGTAGTCTTGAGAATGCAAATGTCTATGGGTCACCGGTCCCACTTACCATCAGTGGCCTGTGGGCTCGTTTGCCTTCTTCGAGCCATACAGCAGTAAAAAAGTCTTGTTTTTTTGTGTTTGTGTAGGAAGTAATAGACGTGAATTATCTTTATAAGATTAAAGAAAAATGGTTTCATTTTTAAGTAATCTAAGAGTCGTTAGTAGAATTTCAAAGTTATTAACAACTAATCTAATTTACATCGATACTTATTACCTACGAATATATTGAGAAGTAGGTCAAAATGTATACTTACAATTAAGTGTAATAGAAAAAGCTTTTCCAAAAGAATTAACTTTCTTTAATTAAGAAGTTTGTTCCGCAGCTTTCAAGTTGGGAACAATCTAAGTTTGGAGGACATTCGTAATTGATGATGGACTTTAAATATACATTATAAGTGAATATTCATAAAAAGAACACGGTTTTATTTCAAAGCGGGTAGCCGCAAGATGGAATTTCATCATTTCAGTGGAATGACCATTTCTGGGCCTCTATTTTACACGGTGACATCGTAGTTAAGAATGTTCAGCAGGGCTCCTGTCGATAATAACGAACGTATAAGGCTGCCTAATTGAGAATGCACGCGCTCAAACGTGTTTTGTACCCTCAGACGGGACTACTCGCCTCGTTCACTCGTTCGCCGACCGAACGCCGTTTTTAAGAACGCCTTAGCATGCATGCCGCGGGCAGTTAAATAATGCAGGAACTGTTAAAAATAATTATAGAAACATTTTATGTACAATGCTAGGGTGACAGAACCAGTAAAGTAGGAAAGCTCAAAACCACATTTTATAGACTGGCCAAAACTTCAAAATCATTCTTGGGAAATTGTGTAAAATTCTACAATAAAATTCCAAAAAGTATTACTGAACTTACTGACTCTAAATTTAAATCTGTCGTAAAACAAAAACTAATTTTCCGAGCATATTATAAAGTAAACGATTATATCATGGATAGGGATGTTTGGCAGTGAGTCGTCCGTCCTGCATGAGTAATCTACGCATAAATTTACCTACCTACGCTTAAAAAAGGTGCACCTACTGTGCAAAAATACTGTGATATTGTAAACTATTTATAATTATTATGTAATGATGTAAACCTTTTTCTTGAAAAAAATATACCTTGCCGAGTTTCTTACGCCGGTTCTTCTCGGGGCAAAGGTTTTATTTTTCGAACCGGTCGTAATGCTTTTTGACATTCATAGGTGCATTATATTATGCCTAAATTGAAGAATAAAGAATTTTGAGTAATGGACTAGGACCAATGATTCATGACTCGCACTTCACAGGTTTTATTTAAAAGTCCTTTGTTGTTTATGCCTCTCCAAACTTCTTCCAACTTGCCATGTTGCAGTTTGATTCCTTAATCTAATTTGACCCATTATACTTGAATACTGCCTTCCTCATAAATGCATCTTACATCCCTGTTCATATAAACTGGATTTCCATATTAATTTTCGCTACAATTACCTCGTAAATTGAACAAAGGTGTACTGTTCGCCTGTATAAATAAATTATCTATAGGTATATAAATAAACGCTATTGTTCGAGTCTGTATTGACAGCCTTTGATACCAGCGCCTGAGGTTACGGATGTTAAAAGTGAATTAGTCGATACCACGTTGTTTATCTTGGACACACACCGCTGAATATACAATGGTCTATTCCAGACTGTAAAAACCATATCGTCTTCGACCTGGTTATGGTTTTGTTTACAACTCGGTCGCTATTACTGTTAAGTAAATAAGAGGGTTCACTAATGTTTGACCAAATCATCATTTGACAAACGTATCATTTTACAAACTTTTATTTCACAAAGAGATACTTCCCGCCGTATAATTTTTAAGTTTTTTGTGGTCGATATTGTAACCTAACCTAACTTATTTAATAAACTCATTAACCTATGCAATATTTAATAGAGGAAGCACAAACACGTTTTTGCAAAATGAAAGTTTGTAAAATGATACGTTTGTCAAACGTATTTTTGGTCAAATGAACGGACCCCAAATAAGAGCTATCAACGTTGACAGTAAGGTAATAACAAGTCAAAGACAGTATGGGGTTTACCACTTAGAATAGACCATTTTATATTCAGCGGTTTGGTCCACGTGTGTCGAAGATAAGGAACGTCTTCTTGAGTGGCAGAGGTGTTGGTTTTAGATTCAAATAATTGAATAAACCATTTCATTTATTTGGCTGTAACGCGTCTACTGCATCGCTTTTTTATCGCGTCTTTTACCACGACTCGTGCTCGTGTGGTCAGACACAGGTGGAACAGTGTTTGTATCGTCATTTTTTCTCTCTTTAGGCATAATGTGTTTTAGGTCATAAAATACATTATGCCTAAAGAGAGAAAAAATGGACTGTTATAAATCAAACCTAACCTAACTTAGCCTTATTTACACGTAAGATATTTATTCTGAAAAGTACACGGTTACAGCGATGTAAACATTATGACTGCCAATGATTATGGCAACAACGTAATTATGTCTAAAAATAATTATGGAAAACAGAGGGCTCCCATAAAAACACCGACCCATGTAATTACTTTTTGCGATGTTGACGCATCCTAATTTAGTAATCGGCTACACCGAAAATTCGAATAATAATAAGTATATGTTTGGGTACTCAGAATTTTTCGAAAATCGAATCCTAACAGGAAGAAAATTTCCTATAGTCATAATAAGGAACAGTGGCATTAGAGACATGAAGAAAGATAGTACATAATTATAGAGGCCGGGAAACAAGCGATTGTCGGACAAGTATGAGGTAGCATTGATGACTCGCAAGCAATTGCCGCAATTGCAAGGCCGGTAATTAATTATAATACTAGCTTCTCGGCCGAGGCCGGGCAGAGGTACTGAACCATAAATCACGAACTAGGTTTCTTCTTATGTTGCAAATAATACGAATATTCAATTATGTTTCAGATAGATATTATACCTATCTTGTTGTGAAATGAAATAACATGCGTGACAGACCTAATATCGAATTACATAGGTTGTTTTTGTTAGACGTTATTAATTAGAGTAAAATCCAGGTGAAATAAGATAGCCTTTGATCTAAGTTTCTCACTAGTGGCTAATTGAGCGCGTTAATAGCGGTCTTGCGGGAAAGGCGGGAGCGGATTTAATAGTAATAAGGCATAAAGTGTTATTATTACACGTCTGAGTTAAAACGATTTTCTATTGTGTTCTCTGGTCAGTACCTAAGGTATTTGAACGAAAGATATATAAGATTTGTTCTGAAATCGAGTTGTGAGTAATTTATAAGTAAATGAAAATAATAAAATAGCCGATTTAAAAATGAAAAATGTGTGCCTAAGAAGTTCTTGAACCAAGTGGCTCTATTCTACTTGTAAAACCATACTGCTATCCACATGTTATAGTATTGTTTTTAAGCAATATGGTGGTAAAATATGTACCCGGGCTTTTTAAATATTGCTTTTTTTCTCTTTTCTAGTGAATATGATCTGAAGTTGTAACGTTTTGAAATCTAAGAAAAATACCGTTTCAATTCGCGATAAACCGACGAGTTAAAAAAAAAAGTAGTAATGCAGTATTTATTTTTATTTATTTAATCTTTTTGCACAGAAATAAGTACAAACAGCGGACTTAATGCCTAATGGTATTTAAGATATATGTAGTGTTCGTTTTTCAACCGCTCTTTCTTCGGCTCGGGACCTAGTAAAGATGCATTAACGTTAAGTTAGTGATTTCGGAAAATTGTCAAAATGCGTCGTCCGTCAACTATCTACATTTTGAGTCGATAAAAACAGAAACGTTTGCTGTGTTTGCATCTTAACTATACTCTGATTATTCTAAGATGATGCCTGTGACAGCCCCGTTTTGTAAATTCAATCATTTACTATATTCACAAGCGAGGTATTTAAAAAAGGCAATCTTTTAATATATTTTTTTAGGTTTGTACCGATGTACACTTAGGAGCAAAAAAAACGGGTCAGAGTGCGTTTTTCCTACTACCTAGTTGGTTACTAAGTTCTGTTACTAAGGTTGATGCAAATAAAACTAACTTATGTTTATTTTTTAATTTCAATATGTATAAAAATTAAAAGCTTAATTAATATACATTTTGAAAAACAATTAATCATTTTTCTTAGTTTCCGCAATTCCCGATACGATCTTTTAACATTCACAGCCGGCATCGATGAAATTACGCATGACTATTCTGTAAATTTCATTTTTTGAAATCGCTTAAAAGTTAGTCTATGTTTACCAAAGAACAAAGACTAACTTTTAATATTATAAAAAATCCTATCTCTGTATATGTTTAGAGACCAAAATTATATTTCTCAACATGACTTAATTCCAACTTATGAAGCAAGAGATTTGGTGTGTTTTCGTATTTCTGCAAAATCATGTGAAATCTTAAAGTCGATTTAATGAGTCATCAAGATTGACCGGTGTCCAAGCGGATCTTTAGTTGCTTTGAATACATTCGTATCAGAATTTAAAGCTAGAAGTCTGTTCAATATGTCACGCAAATTTGAACTCTCTACAGGAACTCTTACAAAAGTTGGGGCCGTTATCAGTATCATCGTCGTGCGTGATTTTAACTATGATTTTATCGTCCGAAATGGGAATACTTCAAGCTCGTACATCAAATAATTGCAATAGTTTAGAATGCATTATTTTTATTATTATTCTATATAAATCAAAGTTTTGATTAATATACAGGTTTATGCAAAACTGCTTAATTTTTTTTTTAATTGTAATTAATCTCAGTAACAGAACTTAGTAACCGACTAGGTAAAGAGGCTATTTCGAAGACTTGGTTCCTCGCCAGGGAATGCTTTTAGTGAAATCTGATGATGAATACCCCGAGCATCGATAAAGGACTACCAGAGTGCTTAGGATACCCAACTGAATGAATCTGCGGTTAACGCCAGAATTGTGCATGTTCAGAAAAACATCTAAAATGGCAATAAAATGTAAGGAAATCCAAGTGCTGACACAAACTCTCCCGCTGTGGTGTTAACTGATTGTGCGATCAGTTAGGTATCTTAAGAACTTTTGACCTCCTCTATTGATCCTTGGAGTATCCACCATGAAACCTCATTCAAAACAACTCCCGGCAAGGAACCAAGGCTTCGAAATAGTCTCG
The DNA here is from genome assembly GCA_923062465.1 of Acleris sparsana. Classification (NCBI taxonomy): domain Eukaryota; kingdom Metazoa; phylum Arthropoda; class Insecta; order Lepidoptera; family Tortricidae; genus Acleris; species Acleris sparsana. Next base: position 7,150,985 of record OV281305.1, on the reverse strand, counting down.
TTTGCATGAAAAACGCACTCTGACCGCGGTATTTTTGCTCCTGAGTGTAGTATTTATGTAAAGTTAAATAAATAAGTGTATATGCGTTTATTTGAGCTGTCACAGAAATCACCTTAGAATAATTATTAGACTGTTATGTAAAAAACCCGCTTCCTCCCCTCTCTTGCACGCATCCCCCCTCAGCCTAATCCGGGCCCTCTTAGGAAGACCCTCCCAGTGATTTAAATCGAGTACACGAGTACGTTACGATTTAATGAGGTTCTTAGAGCTTCTTGTAATATCTTGTATTTTGAGGCTTTTGAAGTAGGTACTTAGGTAAGATTCGTAGGACTTGTATAATGTAGATAATTATATTCAAGACCCAGCTTTCTATTTTGATCACAAATTATCTTGTACTACCGATCTAGAGTTTCGTCCTTATAATGGGTTGGAAATAATAATTAATTACTGATTAAAGTCGTTGACGAATATCATTTGTCTTTTCTTGATATTTTTTTTTGTGTGGTGTTCAATGAAGCGTATTGTTATTGTATTTTAAAACCGCAAACGCACTGACAGCGGGATCGGTGCGGTGTGGCGCGTTCTTTTTGAGAAACCTTACTACTAAACTTATTACTACTACAAGTAACGTAAAATACTTTTCACACCACATGCTCGAAATTGCCCAATTATATATCATGCAAACCTCAGTTAAAGCAAGTCATTATAACCATCGGCTAACCAGCGGGTTATAATGAGATCCAGTACAATATTATAACCCGGCGGGTAATAATGAGATTTTAATTCGTATGAAAAAAAACCATAGAAACCTTTGCTGTAGGTTTAAATTTATTTGAAAATCGAATTACAAGCCATATACGCAAAACAAAGAAAATAAAAGAAAAGCCGCGAGTGTTCAAAACGATGCAGTATTAGTTAGCAGGAGGTTGAAGTTGAAAGATTATAGTTTGAATAAAAATGTCGAGTGACGAAAGCGAAAGTGATTTGAGATTTGACGTTGTTTCTAATAAGTAGCCTTGCTTTTTGTCTCGCTAAAGGTGAGAAAAGTAGAGTATTCTCCTTTGGGATAAAGCTGTTTTATGTCCTCGCTTCGCTCAGGAATGCTGGGGTCGGGAGTTAAATCTGGAGTCCCTCGTTTGCTCAGGATTCAATGTCGCGCCCGTGACATAAAATAGTGCTTTATCCCCTCGGTGTATAGTCTTCTATTATTTACGCACATATCATAAGCCCTCTATTATGGGTTCAAAAACAGTAGGAAATCACCAGCATTATTACAACCAATTTTACCACGAGTACTTTCTTGTCTGTGGTAGTAGGTAAAATCTGTAATGTATTGTTATAACAGTATCAATTTTTGTAACGTTATGCATTTAAATTTGGAACAGCTGTCAAAACTCAAGAGGGTCTCTATTCTAATATCCATAGATATTAAGACAATTATCGATACAAAACGTCAATTGCAGTATTTTTTTTAAATGTAAACCGCATGACATTTGTTCTCGAGTGACATGAGGATAGGGACTTTATTCGTTTGTCCATGATTTAAAAAAAAACCTTAATATTCGTGAGACCGACGCAGCACAAGTTTGTTTTGCCGCCATTTTTGTCGTCAAGTCGTCGCCTTCTGAACCTAATTTAGAGTACTTATGGAATGTGTGTAGATAAAGTATTGTATCCAACTGTACATAATTAGGCCCTAAAAAACTCGTGTGATCCTATTAACCACACTCGTGTTTTAAAGCCTCTCATTATGCAACAGTTGCATAAACTACTATTATTAATCTATCAACTATTTCCGTAGTATATTTGTTTATGTACCGCGTGTTTACTGAGCTGTTTAACCGCGTTAGCCGACTGACCGCGTCTAACGGGTTCGTCTCAAAGGAACCACTCGAGTAGATTGCGGTGATTCAAAATAAATTGTTTACTTTTGTTTAGTAGATAGGGTCGGTTGTAGGTATATCGCTCTTGTAAGCTAAGAAGCAAACATAAGGTTCTTGTTTGTAAACCAAATGAAAATTGCGAAGATACCCAATAGGGAATACTCACACAATACAATACACATATACACATATACTAATACAATATTCTTGACTTTTTTTCACAACATATAAATTAAATTTAACATGAAAATTATATGACCGACCTGTTTCATGACGTCACAGTGCATATCGGATCTCTCTGTCTAATTAGCAGTTTAAAATGCTTGTATATAATCCGTATTTATTTTACGATTGTAATTTTAATTTCACTTTTGGTGATCTTTTACGGTATTTTCATATTTTGTAGAGAAGCGATTTAAAAATAACCATAATATTCCTATTGTTTACCTCTTATAGTGGTAAGTAGGTATAATATATAAGGATCTATACCCTGTCCACGATAACGAGCTAGTACTAGAAAACTTAGACAGCACGTCATTGGTCAGCGATAAGGGCGATCCACGTGCACCGGGTGAGTTTACATGGCGGTCGAAGTTCAGTCAACATCTGTCTCTTGCACGGTGCGGACGCGTTATAGTGATCTCTTTTAAATTTTTACCGGTTTAATCTGTGACTCGGCTTGTTTACTGGACTATCTTCTGCATATAAATGAATACATAAGTAAATACTTGTTGGGTCCTTTATTATTTAACTAAACCAGAAAAATCATAAGGGTTATTAAAATAAATATTTCGAGCGACGGAGCATGTAAGCCGAGCATGACAGTGAGGTGCCATCGTTCACGCCCACTCTCCTTTTTTGTCCCTTTCATCTGCATACAAAAGTGCAAAAGAGAGACCGCTGTACTAGCTCGTTATCGTGGACAGGGTATAGAGGACGCCGAGGTGGACTTTATACAGGTAGAACTCTTTGACCATTATTGCCTCTTTTCTTCCCGTTGGGGGCTGTTTTATTTATTCCTCACCCTAAGTGTAGGGGACGTACATAAAAGAAAAAAAAACAAGATTTTATTTTACCACTTTTTTTGGCGTGACTAGTACATTTATGCCAAATTACAGCTTTCTAGTACTAAGAGTCTCTGAGCTAGGGACTGCGGACGGACGGATGGACGGACGGACGGACATGGCGACACTATAAGGGTTCCTAGTTTGACTACTGAACCCTAAAAATCGGCGAATTTACTGTTGGTAATAAGTCAGGAGACCTGAGGTGCGAGACGCGACTTCATGTGTGAATAGTTTTACATAAGTAAAAACTCCGATATCATGGCAACCCCTTCTTTCAGAGCTGATTAATATCTTAAACGGCTTAAATATATGAAACCGAGCTAAGAACCAGCCCGATACTAGTTTCTTTACATAGTATAAAACAAGGTCGCTCCCTGCCGTCTGCCTTTCTGTATGTAGGTACAATTAAATCTTTCAAACTACGCAACGGGTTTAAATTCTGAAAACCTGTGAAAACCGCATTATAGAAGTAGATAAAATCATTCAAGAAAAGTTTTGTTATCGGTCTAAATATTTATTTAATCGACATAATATTTGCAGAATTCAACATGAATACAATAAAAACTATAACTAAATTTATTTAAAAAAAAAACTACTCAGTTATTAAAAGATATAAGAAATAATCACCATTCACCACTAATAAAAAAACACCCCCTCTAGCAGGTCCGCTCTCGGCAATGTCCTTATGGCACTGTCTGCAGTACCTCTCTGTCTCTGATAGCTAGCCCAATCCTTTGGGAGAGGTAAACACCAGGTCAAGGGTCTCCGGAGGTGTATATGAGCCGGGATGACAGAGCCTTATTAAAGCTTTTCATAAGCTTTTCTGTATTTATTTATTTATTTATTTATTGGTAGGAAAAACAGTTACAAACACAACATAAGAAACAAGAATAGGAAACACAAAACCAATTAAAGGATTTCACATATAGTGACTGAGTAGCAAACTTAAAGTTAAATACAAACTTCAAAGGTATACCCACTTACACAAAAACACTTGCGCAAATAAAAGGTAAAATTAAAACTATTGCTAAATACCAGCCAGAGGTAGATCACCAAAAGGTTTTTTCCTATGGTACACAAAACATACTCAAACAACACATTTCGCTGTCTAACTTCGCCTCACGGAAGGGATTTATTTATATACGAGTATGTAAAAAAAAGCTGAAGCGAAGCGAGGGCGGGTTGCTAGTTATTTATAAAAAGAATGCGTCTAAATTTGTATTTGTTTGTAGGAACTATGACGGCACAGATAGACACACATATATGGGTGAAACTTACTTATAACCTTCTTTTTGCGTCGGTGGTAAAAACAGTATTACATACGTATAAACTAGTAAGAGCCTAAGGGTGAATATTCGGGCGTTTCTACCGCCGTCATTGTTGTCTTCAATATATTGACGAAAATAATGGTAACTACCAGGAACTTTTGATGACACAATCAGCGGACCCGGGGGTCGTATCCATTCCATTTAAAAAAGAACAAGGAATTTATAAAATTCATCTTGAATAATACGCGAAGACAATAATGACGGCGGTTAAAACGCTGAATAATCAGCCCTTAACATTTATTTGGTGTGACTGTACCCTTAGGGCTACTTTACTTTATCGAAACCTGACACCAAGGGATTCCTTTCGACCCTTCGCCTATAGTTCCAAGGAATTTTCATATCTGAGCGGTCGTTCTAATATAAACCTTAAATCGCGGCCATCGGATTGAAAGTCGTGTGAAATCAGGAACATTACAAGTATGCCAGTGGCGGCTAAAGTATGGCGGTATTTTGAAATTGAAGACTAGTTCGATGTCTGTGATAACTTCTGGATTTTTTATTGCTTTATGTTGCCCCACGCGTCTGCCCGCGACTTTGTCCGCGTAAAATAAGTAAGGTAAGGTGTGGCAAGTGCAAGCCCGTCTAACCAACAATATCTCCTAAAAATATATGTACCCCGTTGACGTTCTTACCCCACCTGACGGGCAAGTGCGTCTACGGGGCCAGTCCCTCCAACCAACAATGTCTCCTTAAAAATATATGCTTTGTGGCTCTTATCCTATTGACGCTCTTACCCCACCTGACCTTAATTGCGGATTGTTTTACCTGGATAAAATGTAACCTGTGTTAATCCAGGGCATAAGCTATCTCCATGACGAATTTCTTTCAAATCCCTCCTGCGGTTTCAGCATAATGGAGTAACAAACATACCAACTCACACGCTCATTATTTCGAATTTATAACAGTGTAATAGTCTGTTGTTTGTTGTTTAGTCATGAGCCTCTCAGGCAAGGGTGGAAACCATCCCTAGAAAGGATTAGAATTTGTAATTGTGATGTAAACCTTATTACGGTAATCTTAAAACATTTGCGAGGTAATTCAATGTACTTAAGTGTTTCGTTTAATTGTAAAACGCTCAGAAATACTACGGTATAACTTATCTTATCTTCTATCTTCTATTCGAGGGGGGCTATTACGTCAGTGGGGAAAGGGGGAAGTTGCTTTAACTGTCGTTATAAAGTTCGTATCGAAGAGTGAAGTAGAGAAAAAAAAAACACTGACGTAATAGCCTTGCATGACTAATATGTAAAATAAGAAAATGAACAAATCAACGCATAGTCGAAACCGCTGAACTTGAAATTTAGATGGAATATTACTTACTTGAATATCCTCGGGGTACAGTAAGAAGGGATTTTTGGAAATTCATTCTAAAATAGGGGGAGTAGTGGGAAACTAATTTACACATGTCAAGTCTTGGTTGTCCTCTAGTTTTGCAATATTATGACTGTAAAACTGCATTTAGAGTATAATCTGATGATAAAAAACCGGGCAAGAGCATGTCGGACCATGCTCAGTGTTGGGTTCCGAAGCCGCGAAGTACTACAAACATAAAAACAACAAGTAATAACTAATTTTCTATTTAAAGTCATTTGGTGCCGTTTTAGATGACTTTAGTAGGTATAAACACTTTAATCGCCTGTATCTCAAAAATCAATGATGTCTACTAACTCGTGATAGTTTATTTTTAAATTCGTCATATGTGCTTTCATTCAATATAATTATTTTTATGATTTTTAGTAAGTATTTGTAGTTTCGGCTGCAGTTACACTTGACTCTAATAAAAATTAGCGCTTTAAAGCTTAATATTTAATAAATGGATCCCTTAATTGAAAAAATGTTGTGACAAACCCGCAATATTGAAAGACCTATCCAACTACAACTTACACTATGGGGTAGACGAAAAAAAAATACATCCCGACGCTGCGTGTAGGGGAGGTGCACAAAAAAAATATTTTTTATTATTTTATTTTTTGGTCTTGTTTATTTGCTGGCGTGAATAATAAATGTCTATTCATGCCAAATTACAGCTTTCTAGTACTAAGAGTCTGAGCTAGACTGCGATGGACGTACGGACGGACATGGCGAATCTATAAGGGTTTCTAGTTTGACTACGGAACCTTAAAAATGATAAACAAAAATTTGAACTGATTTCTAAACCTCGAAGTTTATTATAATTCAAATCTCAGACGAGGGAATTCTTTCACAAAATAAACAACTCAATAAATGAGGAAATCTCTACGAGACCAAACATAAGCCGGAAATTGCGAAACTTAGGAAAACAAAGTGAGGCATTACTATGCGAACAGTTTGTTGTTGGGGCCGACGAGCCCTCGCATGGCAACTGCGTGCCGGAAGATTTTGTGAGCATACAAAAGGGGCTTTCGTTCGGGGCTCTTTTCTTCCTTTTAATTTATTAACAAAGCAAGAAAAATCGATAATAAGAATAGACATACATTAGCGGTGTAGAAAGCGTACGAAGTCCGTCCGGGAATCGTTGAAAGGTGATTGGAGTGATTCATCAAGTTCATATACCTAAGTCTTGGATGTTTTCTATGTATTTAAGAATTCTATGTAAATATTTACATGGTTGTCTAGTACCCATAGTACAAGCCTTGAGCTTAGTTTAGTCAATTTGTGTGAGGTGTATTTATTTATTTATTTATTTTATGCCTTTCTTTCAATGTAGGCTATGTCACAAAAAAGGCTGTGACATTAATGGTTTGAACAATGAAAACGTCTAGGGGATGGAACGCTGCCTTGTGTGGAATTTAACATAACTGAATTGTGACGTCGTATTTAGGATAATTTAAAAATATAGAATAACACAAAAGTAAGTCGCATCTAGATATTTTTGTGTAATATGGAATATTGTATGTCGTCGTTAGTGTAGACTACCTAAATGGCAGAAATATTACGTCCCTTAATTATTATTGGGCCATAAATTGATTATCGTGTTCTCGCCAAAGTTTTAATTTGTCTGATAAACGTTCAGTTGTTCGTGACTTCGTATCATTATGACGACAACAAATTGGCGAAGTCACATTAGGTACGCCGAATGCTAATCGTATTAAATGTATTAATAAATATTCGACGTTTCGTTGTTTGCAAATGAAATTCGACTAAACATTATTTCAGTCATTAGAGCTACGAAAATAAAAAACAATATAACGCTTATGAACATTTTATTCATAAAAGCAAACTGCTTTTGACATTACTGCCAAGTTAATAAAAGCTATTATAACGTGACAATACGATATAATAGATAGTCAAAGGTTAGATGCTTTCCGGTTTCCGAGTAGAATAGCGCCCCAGCTTGTCGACCTGGGGTTCTATTTGTTGTTGTTTAAACTGGAGCAAAGCGAGGGCGGGTCGCTAGTACGAAAACAAATAAATTAATCATAATTACTTAAGATCCTAATGCGTTCGTAATTTAATTTATTTGTATCGAAAATAAAGTTCAAAACAAAACAATCACCTGTTTAATTAAATTCTTAAGAGCGTACAGTCGGTCCGTTCAATCAAATTCTTAAATGTCAAAACGTCAAAAACAATGTACACGCGAATCGTGAAATTAATTTAAACCTGAAGGATCTAAGTAAATTCTGTGAGGTCCTATTTCCACGAAAATGGTTCTTAATTACTTCGTCACAAGTACATTTTCCATTCGAATTACAGTAGCTATAATTGCGATTTCTGAGGGTTCTCATTTTGAGTTAAATAAAAGTATTTTAGGAAAGGTTCGGCCGCTGTTGTAGCGGGAAATTGTTTTTTTTTTTAAATAAGTGGACAATAATTATTTGTACACATTTTGATACAAACGCTTCTGTTTTCCATTTTTAACAAATTCAATAAATAGTTAAAAGCTTGGTCTTGGCTTTCAACCGTACCGCACTGCCAAGCTCCCGTATCAAGCTCATATTTTTAATGAATATGTCAAAAAACAGTTATAAACTTGAATTAAATCTACCAATATTATATCTGCTGCCCAACAGAACTGAAGAGCATTTCTTCTCAATGAAAAGTTTGTACATCGATTAACACATATTTATAATAATAATAAGCAGATTTGGATATAATAACGACTGTTTAGGAATTAGTTAATTGACATACAAGGTTTTTTAGAAATGCTCAATTAATCCATACAATTTCCATACATTCTATATAATATTATAAATGCGAAAGAAAGTCTGATAATTAGTTTGTTTGTTACCTTTTCACATCATAAACTACTTTTTATCCCCCCTCTCCCCGAGAAAAGCTAGTAATTTAATCATTTAGTAGGTAATTTCATTTTATCTTGGATCTTTTTAATAATAAAAATGTTCAATTTCGCCTCGGATACAGACCACACCTTCCTCGCATTTGGTAATATGTAATCTCGGATCCGAGTCGGTCTGTTTGTGGAAGGAAATTACATGAGATTGGGTTCAAATGCGATGTGTATTAGTGGGCCTTCTTCCTATTATTACACAGATTTAAAACAGTACGGTATTTGTACGTAACTATAATAAAAGTACTAAGACTTAATAAAAATTGCCGTGGAAAATTTCTGCATTTTCATATCATGTTGAAAAAAAAAAAGTTGTTTACTTACGATTTAAAGTAACGGTACGTTGATAAAGTTCCAGCGTCTCTTAACTCTTGGGAGTCCTTAAATAAAGGGATGAGGGCGTTCTTGATGGCGGTCAGAATATGTTGTTATTTTCTGTACTTAGGCATATTTATATCGCGCCTTCGTAAACTGTTTTGGTTTGTATGAAATCAAAATACTTTTGTATGTATGAATTCAAACCAATCACAATATTCAATGTTCTTATATCAGTTATTCTGGTTGAGCTGAAATTTGGAATAATTTTGTGAATCCAAATCAATATTACGGTATATAAGAGCTGATCAGGATGATGGAGTTGGAATGTGGCAACTAGATCTATGTTGTGCTTATTGTAGACCCACTGTGTTTGGACTCAGTGGTTTGGTCTCGATAAGTAGATAACAGTGCAAAAAAATACAGTCAGCAACAAAAGCTTAAGCGAAAAAGATTTTTTTTGGTAGAGAATTATTGCAGTGAAAGATACTGAAATAAACAAATGAATAAATATCAGGACACAATCTCACATAAATTGACCAAACCCAAGCCCCAAAATAACTAGTTTTACTAGACAACGATAAACACACTTATATTGAAAAATACTTACTTAAATACATTAAAAACATACAAAACTCAGGAACAAATATTCGCGGTCATAACCACAATATTTGCCCTTAACGGGAATTAAAACTGGGACCGTTAACTTCATAGGCAGGATCACAACCAACTCGTCTACCGCATCATACTGTTTATAATCTCGGCACTGCGCCGGTGGGCCGTGTAAACTGTGCGTCCCTCGGGGCCCCATTACAGCCCGTTTCCCATTCCGTTTGTTTACATTTTAATGTCGTTTACACTCACGTATCGAGTATTGGATTTACAAGGATTTGAAGATGTAAGATGTTCCTAAAATATCATAATACAAGGTTAAGGTATGACAAATATATCTAATTAGTCCCTCAGTAAGATTATTAAAAAATATTGAGCACGTATTTTTTGGTTTATCAAATCAATCAAAATTGACAAATATAATGCGCATCAAAGTTTGGGAGTGGGGGCTCGTGACGTCACAACTTGTTATAAAGTGACGTCTTGCAAAACTTCAGCGCACTGTTCCTTCGTCATTTTTTGTTTAATTGACAAAAGAAAAAATACGTGTTCCATATTACTTGATAATGTAAATGTTTGACTAATTAGAATTTTTTAGGACACTAAATAGCCTAATTTGACATAATACCTTGTTACGGATTAATTTGTGTACTTGAGAACCTGACACTCCTGCGCCTATCCATCCTCCTATCCATTAGCTCTCTATTAAATACATACCTGTCATACAGATTAAGGTATCCTGACAATCACAGGTGACAGGTGACATTTTAGTGAACACGGCGCAACTAATTTGTATCCTAGTGAAGAGACTCTTGTTAATTTTGCAATGTCTACCTATCGTTGTCAGGGGGTGTAGGACGCCTAGGTATATATACCCTCCCTGCGCCTGCGAGCTTGATATTAACGTAGATCATTTCATTGTTCCAGGCGGATGGACGTCACCAATCTCCCAAAATCCAGTCGCCTCGTCCCTCCCCTGAACGCGCCGCAGGTAAGACTTCTAAGAACTAACTAATATTTATAGCTTTATATAATGCTTAGACTAAGTAGTACCATTGTAATATGAAATATGTTTAAAAAATGACTGACTACTGAGTTTGTTGCGGCGTTTCTTCTCAGCAGGGGTCTCCTATGTTAAGCGCTGGTAAATTCTTGACACGTAAGTGGGCACTTACGGCCTACTTACCAGTCGCGAGGCGTTCGTACAAGCCGATTATTTACGGCTTTACCAAAAATTCCTATGCATAGAGTAGGTATACAAACAAAACGTAAAACCGACACACGCAATACACCTTTTTTTGCTCCGGCTTGTCTATTTATTTACGTGACGCTTCGCCACTGCTACTTACTGAATAAATGACTTTTTATCTTTTTTATCTAACCATCTATGCCCTAAAAAAAGTTTGGATCTAAATCTGGCGGCAAGACACTTGGGCCCGTGAGGTCTGGCAAATCGAATAGTCTTATAGACGTCCTAGCACACCAAAGCGCTGGTAACGTACCTATTATACGTTTCAGTAGATAGATCTAATATATAAAATACTTGTGTCACAATGTTTGTAACAAAACTCCACCGAAACGGCTTGACCGGTTCTTATGATTTTTTGTGTGTATATCCAGTAGCTCTGAGAATGGACGTAAACTATTTATCATAAGGTTTGTATTAAAAATTAAAATGCGTGATTCAGATGTCACGGCATAGTAATGAAAGGGCGCCGACTCAGCGCAGCATCCGCGCTCTAGCCATAACATGTTACGCTAACTAGCGTTCTATTCGTTTCGTTTTAAAACTAATCGCGTCACTGGTCCATGACGTGAGACGAAAAGTCCCGTGATCTACCAGGTTGGTTGGTTTGATTCATTGGTTTAAAAGCTAGTTACGTAATGTATCTCGGCAAGGGCCGCTGATGTTCTGTCGGGGCCCGGCGGAGTGAGACGAAAATCTAACAAACCCATTCCACTTTAGCCTAATTTTATACAAATTTAAATTGGCCTAAGTAAGTAAAAGCATTGATAGTAACCTGCATTTTCTGGTTACGATAGGACCTAAGTGGGCTTTATATTTCTTGCTAGAAGTGCTCTTTTAACGAGCATCTCTAATCGGCGGAGGAATGTTTTTCCATCACTTCGAGGCCAAATACCTTAAGCTTGCACGGAATGCAGCAGTTTTGTTTTTATATAGAACTAGCGGACCGCCCTGGCTTCGCTTTGGTTTATGTGAGTTTTGTTTAAAACCCGTGCATAACCCAGAATTAATTTGTTTGTGAAGGCGGGGGGTTCTCTATTTAAATTAACGATGGAAAAACTCGAAAATGATGATTTTGTTTCATGTCAAAAAGTCATATTGCATTAAAATTAGGAAAATATAAATAAGCGTAATATTACAGCAAGGTTTATGTTGTACTGGCCGTTATTCTTTATATAACTTTTTACTGTAACTTCGAGAACTTTTGAGAACCTTGAGAACCGCATATCACGATCGCGTGTCATCGTCAATATCCGAAGTATGCTTCTCAAATCCGAAGGTTTTTTAGGAGCTCACGGACTGTGCGTCTCGGACGTATCTATCTAGTAGAACATGGGATATTATTAAGGCTGGCAAAACATTTTATTTAATTATGACCTTTATTTTATCCCTTGTACATGGTTATATTTTGCACTGTGTACTTACTTATATTTATTTGTTAGTAGGTAATGTTAGTTTTGCGGTAAAAGCGTCCTCCAAACCGTGCCAGGTAGCCTGCCTGTCTGCTCCATAGGTTTCCGGCTATTTGTACGATGTCGTCACTCGATGTCGTCTTTTAAATGGTCTACCTATCCTTCGTTTTTTATCTGTTGGATACCAATTTGTGATCATACATAGATCTCTGAATATGTCCTGACCATTTCCATTCCATTGTCAGGACCTGTTTGACCGCATCTCTTGTCTTTGTTATTTTCCTTATAAATGAACAATTGACTCTATCTTTCATTTTGTTCTCATGTAGCTCAGTTCTATGCCTCTTAGATAGCTTCTTGTTTTTTTAATCTGGCATGCATAGGTAAGAACGGGCGTTTGGCAGATGTTCTTTCGTTTTCAGTTCAGTTGATAAACATAATGGTCCATAAATATATCGATAATCAAGTGCACTTTAAAGACAAGAACGAACTACGAGTTACTAGGAGTTCCGCGTCTGTAAAACTTAATTAAATTATGTCGGAGATTTCTCCATTCATGCAGAAATGTCGGGAAACTGCCGTCATTTAAAGTCGACCGCTTTATCCCCGCGATCCAGTTTCCCATATTTTACTATATCACTCCAAAAAGGGTAAAAAGTAATGTCGGATGTAATAATCCACCGACTGAGCTTCCCACGATGAAATGAATATCGAACATACCTTTCCCAACTGTTAACTTGCTCGATCTGATGGTTGCAAAAGCGACTTTGCGTTTTTGAGGACAAAGTTTTAAATTGAATTGGGATATGAAGAGAGATACGAGTTTAGGGAAGTTATAAGTCGATACATTTATGTGGGAAAATGGTATAATCATTAGATTTCATGTTTTTGGAGGATCATGCGTTAAATTTTGGGAGCGCTTTGTATGAGTAATTACAAGGTTGTCTGAAAGAGATGGCTTTGTCAGAATAATACCGCCTGTCGTATAACATATTAGTTGAATTGTTATTAGTTATTTCAATTGCAGCTCTCTGTGGTGTGAAATAAAGAGTATTCTATTTTGCTGTTGTTATTAATAAGTACGGAATAAAATTTTGGTATATTTGTGTCAAAATTTACTATGAATTTTCATTTTATTTTTAAAGTAATGTTTCATTTAAAGTTAAATGGTTAAATGTTTCCTCAAACCCTTTAACAGTCCACCAAATTAATTCCTGACCTGTCTCTGCTTCGGTAGCTTCCTACAATGCGTGTTTGCGGATAACCTAATATCATTCTAAATAACGTATCTGTTACATTTCTTTGCTCACGGTTAACCGGACCGCTGGCCGCAATGCGGGTAATCACACAATGCGTTAGCCCCTCTACCTGCCTAAACAGCTGTGTAAATAGCAAGTTTCATAGCGATGTTTTCCTTCACTGCAAATAATAACCTGCCTCAGTTTCGTTGCGCGGTAGCTCGCACGCTTTTAGTGAGACATTGCGTCGCTGGAATAACTATCGGCTCATAAATGTTAAAACAAGCTGTCACTGGATCGCTACAAGTATGCGGGCTATCGACCAATACTCTCGAAATTGATGTAATCGAAACTAAGCGTTTAAGCAACAGAACTCATTATTAGGGTTAGGATTTTGGTGGCATTTCGTGGTTCTAGAATCCATGGAGTCGATATTTCCTAATTATTATAATACATAACACATTGATTTTGACCTTCGGTATTATCATATTCAAAAATGAACTAAATACATATTTAGTTCGGTTATTTCATACCTATTAATATTTGCTTGTTTGTAACGCTTTCACATCAGAGATATCCTCAATACCAAAATTAATTTAAATTGGTGCGGCCGAATAACGAATAAATTAATTTTGAAATATTAAAATACTGAAAGTCAAAATCAATGTGTTATGTATTATAATAATTAGGAAATAGCGACTCCATGGATTCTGGAACCACGATTTGCCACCAAAAGTCCTAACTCTACTCATTATACATAGCCACTAGGCGATGTACTCGGTAGTACCGCTGCGCATAGACTTGATAATTTCCTGGCGCATTCCCTGGATTGCACGCTGAAATTTCTGATTGTTTGCTGGATATGATCAACCAATCGGAACGCTCATTTCGGCGAGCACTCTAGCGAATGTTTCCAAGTCGGTCAGCACCATTACGGTCAGACTTTAAGCCACAATATTTATTAGTACAGACAGCATCACTGTTAATTGACAAATTTCACAAATGTTCAGATAAGTAACTGTGTTGTTGATCATATCTAGAGGATGCCCGTGACTACTAGCTTCTCGCTGTTTCTTTCAGTTGGGGATAAATTATCAAAAAAAAATTTCTAATTGATCCTCTAGGGCAGAGGGGGGTACCCAAGGAATATTCCATTTAAAGTCAAAGTCCCTATGTTCAGCGGTGTAGACTGCCAGTCAGTCAAGGAAGAATTTTACATGTATAGATTTAAGATTTATGATTTGATCGTCAGGTGCCGACGAAAGCATGACAGTAGCTCGTGGCGACGGCTCCCCCGAACGGCTGGGCGGCGCCCTCCGCCGGCTGCACTACAAGGCTACCCGCCGGGCTCACACGGCTGCCGCCGTGGCACGCCACCACAATGCCAGCACGCCACCCAAGGTCAGTGATACGCGACCACAATACTAGCACGCAGTCTTAGTCAGTGGAATGCCGCCATTGTACTTGCAGGCCAGCATATAACGTCACTGGTATGCCACCACTAAGCTATTACAAACACAAGGTGCCTGCTTGTCGGGAATTCGTCAGGCTGTACTTTGAGGAGTGTACACAAGACGCACTGCGGGTTACCATACGTACCTGGTTAAAATTTCGCTTTTTCGAACGAAGATCTTTGCATCATCCTTCATAATACGTACTGCAAAACAGTGGAATGCGCTTTCGGCGTCTGTAATTCCGAGTGCATACAATATGAACCTATTTAAAGCAAAGGTAAACAGGCATCTCTTGAGTGAGCTCGCTTCATCATCAACAAAATCTTCGCTCTCCAGGGGTAAGAGTTAGTCAAGAGCAAACCCATTATCAGTAAAAAAGTCCACCACAACACTAGCACGGACCCAAAGTCAGTGGTACATCATTACTACGTTAGCACGCACCCAGTCAGTGGTACATCACTACTACGTTAGCACGCACCCAGTCAGTGGTACATCACTACTACGTTAGCACGCACCCAGTCTGTGGTACATCACTACTACGTTAGCACGCCACCAGTCAGTGGTACATCACTACTACGTTAGCACGCACCCAGTCAGTGGTACATCACTACTACGTTAGCACGCACCCAGTCAGTGGTACATCACTACTACGTTAGCACGCACCCAGTCAGTGGTACATCACTACTACGTTAGCACGCACCCAGTCAGTGGTACATCACTACTACGTTAGCACGGACCCAGTCAGTGGTACATCACTACTACGTTAGCACGGACCCAGTCAGTGGTACATCACTACTACGTTAGCACGCACCCAGTCAGTGGTACATCACTACTAAGTTAGCACGCACCCAGTCAGTGGTACATCACTACTACGTTAGCACGCACCCAGTCAGTGGTACATCACTACTACGTTAGCACGCACCCAGTCAGTGGTACATCACTACTACGTTAGCACGCACCCAGTCAGTGGTACATCACTACTACGCAACTACTAAAACTAAACTACTTAGCAATAACCAGTTTGGCTTTACAAGAGGTCGATCAACAATTGATGCGGCATCGGTACTCATTAAATATATATATAACAGTTGGGAAACATCTTGCGACGCAATAGGAATATTTTGTGATCTTTCTAAAGCTTTTTATTGCGTGGAACATATGACCCTTATTTTAAAATTAGAACATTATGGATTGTCCAATAAAGCTTTAAGCCTTATGTCTTCTTATCTAAGTGATAGAACTCAAACAGTTGTTGTAAACAAAACGCAATCTGTTGGAGCTACAGTGAAAATAGGTGTGCCTCAAGGCTCTATTTTAGGTCCTTTTTTATTTTTGGTTTACATAAATGACTTACCACCAATAGTAGATGAACTTTGCGATATTGTACTTTTTGCTGATGATACTTCACTAATTTTCAAGGTAGATAGAAAAACCGTAGACTACAGTAGGATAAACGCCACTCTAGTTAAAGTACATAATTGGTTTATTAGTAACAACTTGCTACTAAATGCCAAGAAAACTAAATGTGTTAGGTTCGCTTTGCCTAATGTTAAACCGGTAGATTCTAGTATTTTTCTAAATAACGAGTGTTTGCTAATGGTAGATAGGGCGGTTTTCCTAGGCATAACAATAGATAAAAATTTGCAATGGAGTCCCCACATAGCAGCACTGGCAGGTAAACTAAGTTCGGCAGCTTACGCCGTTAGGAAAATTAGACAACTAACTAATGTTGAGACAGCTCGCTTAGTTTATTATAGTTATTTTCATAGTGTTATGTCTTATGGTATTCTGGTTTGGGGTAAGGCAGCTGACATACAAACTATATTTGTGTTACAAAAAAGGGCCATTCGTTCTATTTAAAATAAAATAAAATAAAACTAAGCTACTCAAATATTAAAAATTAAACATAAACACCACTATAAAAAGAACACCCCCTCTAGCAGGTCCGCTCGCGGCATGGTCCCTAAGACACTGGCTGCATTACCTCTCTGGATGGCTAGCCCAATCCTTTGGGAAAGGTAAGCGCCAGCTCTAGGGTCTCCGGAGGTGTCGATGAGCCGGGATGACAGGGCCTTAATAAAACTTTTCATGTCAGCTGACCAAGGTCCCATTGTTTCCACCGCAAGCGCCACAAATTCGTAATTATTTAATAATGATGAATATTTGCGGCGCTTGTTGGTTTGGGCCTGTTCAGCTGCTGCACCGGCCCGATTACGGGTTGTCTGGACGTGAGAAAGGGCGAATGTATCAACACACGTCGCGTCCCACACCAGTGCCCTACCTAGTTTCCACGGCACCAACGTAGCTCCGTCTGGTCGCTTGCCATCGTCTCTATGCAAACCTGCTGGTTCCAGGACAGCAGGCACAGAGACAGTGGCAAGCGAACGACGGATCAGATCATTAATTGTGCCGTGGCGGTACAAACGGCCAGCACTTCTAAAACATGAAAGGCCATGTCGTCCCAGCTCACTCACTTCCTTCCCGCACGTACAAGTATGAGGTTCACAGATTCTGGCTCCAAGCCGTAAGCTTATTGCAATTCGCAAGCAGCTTGGGTCCAAGACTGTGCCTATATTACGGGAAGGAAGAGCGTGGAGCCAGTGGCCTGATTCGCCTGCTGAGACAGCGAGGAGACGGGCGCGATTTAAATCGTCCGGACTATTTTGTAAAAAAACTCAGATATACATAATTTAAATACTAGAAATAAAAATAAAATAGCTATTCGAAAATTCCGTGTCCGTAAAGTATATAAATCATTTGTTGGTCAATGCATTCATTTCTATAATAAATTACCTGAAGTAGTTTTAAAGTTACCCTTTCCAGCACTTAAAAAATATTTGAAAAGGTCGTTAATGTCTAAAGCGTATTATAGGGTCGAGGACTATCTAACAGACAAAAATGCATGGCCTACACCCGAAACTTAGTCAATAGTAATTTGTTCAAATGCAAAGGCTTTATCCTGCTTTTTCTTGTCTGGGGGACACCGTTGATGCAGGAAAACATATCGAAACTTTTATGTGGTCATCTTGCACCATCTCATATACACATATATAAGTAGGTAGTTGTAGTTATTTTATTTTATTCTTTTCTATCCTTCTCTCCCGTAAGATTTTTGGCATGTTTTCCTGCTGAACTACTGTTATTTGATATTATATTTAATTTAATACTTGTAGCTTTATATAATGCTAGATTAAGTTGTACATACCATTGTAATATGCAATATGAAATAAGTTTAAAAAATGACTGACTGCTGAGTTTCTTGCGGCGTTTCTTCTCAGCAGTGGTCTCCTCTTGGGAAGCGCTGGTAGTATCTTGACGTGTAAAAGTGCCCGAGCGGCCTACTTACTAAATAAATTTCTTTTATCTTATCTTTTTTATCTTTACGTTAGCACGCACCCAGTCAGTGGTACATCACTACTACGTTAGCACGGACCCAGTCAGTGGTACGATGCGATGCCGCAACCCAAGCGCATGTTGGTGATATTGCACATGCCTTTTCTCCTTTAAAGATCATACCGTCTTATCACTATTTCTGGGTCTCCTTACGTTGACAACTGCATATTAAACCCAACAGTGACACTATTCAAAAACGGATTTCATGTTAAAGCTAATTCTTTTTAACTGCTGACGATCAACGAAGACCCAGTAATAGGGTTCCGTTTAGCACTAGTTGGATACGGAACTGTAATGAAATCAACAATCTCCATTCGAAACATTTTATAGCGCATTTTGCTTACAAAATAAGCAACACTGTGGAAATCTAGACCATTATCTAAATCAATCCTTTAGCAACAACACCAATTTAATTTAACATCGCAGCAATTCCATCAACTAACCGCGACTCACTACAAAACAATCTAAATCACGGTCCCAATACTTCCAAATTGAGCTGTATGCTAACCAATCAAAGTGGTTTTTGCCATGCCTCCAGCTAGCGAGATACTCGTTAGGAATTAACAGTTGAATTGTGATTGACCTGAATAAACCTCTCATTACCAGCGCGGATAGGAATGACCCCTCGTTCTGAGCGACGGGAATGAATCCTCTTTAAGTTATCTAATCATTATATTTTGCGGATCGAAATTGAAACGTCGATTCATTCGTTAGAAATCATATACAGTGGGGAAATGACCTTTGACCACATGAAAGTTACCTTTTTTTTCAGTAAATAAATTGTATCCTCCTATATACCGGGTGTACAATCCAAATGGGTCAGTATGGAGAAGTCGGAAACTATGAGAGATAGCGAGATCTTAGGAACCATGACGTCGATTTTAGATTTAATAATAATTACATTCAAACTTTTTTATTAACTCTCATACATAACCGGGAATCGAACCTGGTCAAAATCAATGTGTATAAATTCTGAAACTCGCAAGAAGCACAACACTAATGGAATCTTGTTTAAAGTGATGGTTCCTAAGAACAGATCTCGCTATTTCTCATAGTTTCCGACTTCACCATACTGACCCATTTGGACTGTACACCCGGTATATATATATATATATATATATATATATATATATATATCTTAAATCTTAGTTAGGAATCAAATTAATCGAATACGACAGAAAGAAAGCTAATCAATCAATGATTCAATCACACAATCATTCATGCAAACGTATTTCCCGCTTCCCTTTTCACTTTAAGGGGTTTCCTGTTATGTACTCTGTAACTCTATAGTTCTTGAAGCTATAATAGTGGTAGGTTATATGTATCACTCATATCCAAGATACCAGAATATCAGAATATCAAACTGTTTTTTTACCAGATTTGGGTTAAGATATTAAACAATATCCTAATTTAAATATATATTTATTTTATTATGTATATGGTATTCCAGATTGAAACTCTGGTATTAAAAAAATCTGTTTTTTTATGATTTGACTTAAGGTCAGTTTTTTGTTACGTAATTATACTGAAGGATTATTAGATTATGCAGCCCTATGTTACTCATTGTAACTTTAAATTTCTTCAAATATAGACAGTTCCACACCGAAACCAATATCCTTTGCCCAAATATGTAACTATTAATTATTATTTTCAAAAAACATGAGCGATTTATTTCACTCAACAACATTTTATTTCACCAAACAAAATGTAGTTCAGTAATTGAATTCAAATAAACTTCAACAACCCAGCTTTATAAAACAAGCGTCAGTTCGTCGAAAATGCAATTTAAATATTCTCACAGTTTCGTAATAAAATAAAGCTCCACGTCAGTTTGTGCACAATACAGGAGCTAAAGGTATTTGTGTTAAGATTCGTAGCGTTTCGTAGCGGGCTACGGCGTAGCAAGCTACGGCGTAGAGAGGTAATTTTTCGTGTCTTTGTTCTTTTGTTTTTTGAACACAAAATACAAGCGAGTTATTATTATAAAAGATGAGGTAGGTAGAAGTCGCTTACTACTGCTAGATATTGGGTTATATTTAAACGTGCATCAAAAAAAAACCCAACAAACGGGTTTACGAGGAAGACGTTAAAAGGTGTTGACGTCAGCCGCCATTACTGTCAAATAAATAAGAGCTATCAATACGTTAACAATACGATAACAGCTCTAACACGATATGGTCTTTATCGTGTAGAATAGAAGCCTAGGGCCGTATTGTCACCGTTTTGATAGCTCTTATTTATTTGACAGCAATGGCGACTCGCGTCAGAACAATACCATAAACCATAACAGATCAAAGACTATATGTTTTTTACCGTCAGGAATAGAGGCCCTATTATGGTATTATTTTGAACTTGGCCGCCATTACTGTCATGTACATAAGAGATATCAAAACGTTAACAATACGATAACAGGTCATAAACGATTTACCGTGTTTAAATGATTTCGAACAATTGGTCTCTTTAAGAATGAGTTTAATTTGCACATGATAAACCAATAAAGTCGAGAAGATGCGTCAGTTAAATTTCGACTTTGGCGTCATTTTCATTAGATGGAAAGTTGTTTCAAACTTGTGAAACCAATTTATTTCGCCGTATGTACTCGTTTTAACTGCATATTTACATAGTATGAATAGCTAAACTGAAGTGGCAGTGGGCGGGGCATATTGCTCGCAGGACTGATGGCCGATGGGGTCAGAAGGTTCTGGAGTGGCGTCCGCGGACCAGATGACGAGCTGTAGGTAGGCCTCCAACAAGAGTGACGACCTCGTCAGGATCGCGGGACCGCGGTGGATGCGAAAAGCACAAGAGCGGTCCGAGTGGAAAGCCTATGTCCAGCAGTGGACGTCTTTCAGCTGACATGATGATGGAACAAAGTCGCTTCAAGCCGTCTGTCCCTTTGTCTGTATATACGCTTTGATCTTTGAAACCAGGCAACGGATTTTAATCGCAGTTTTCATCAACAGATAGAGTTATTCTAGAGGAAGGTGTTTATGTATAATGTCTGGATTATTTAAGGGTCGCTAAATAATACCTAAAACATACTTTCGCATTAAGTTGTAACAAAAAACCAACCTTCTTGTAAAGTAGTATCTTGACGTGTAAAAGTGCCCGAGCGGCCTACTTACTAAATAAATTTCTTTTATCTTTTTATCTTTAAGAACTAACTTTTTTTTCAAAGAAAACTGAAAAAGTAAAATATAACTTTTTTTAAATGTTCGCCTATCGTTTTAATTACTTAAACCAGCCCCAGCGTTTTCTAATAATGTATTTATAGGCGTAATTAAAAACACAATTAACGCCTAATCGCCCAGCGCAAAGTTTCGCCAAGTTCCAAAATGGCGGCCCTTTGTCAACCAAGTTTTGGTCACAATTGAAACAGTTTAGCGAAGACAGATTAATTATCCGGTAGAACAGTTTTTAGTTTAGTTTATTCGTTGACAATGTTAATATAAAATTATAATATTCGGTTTAATGTAAAGTCTTAGGATTGCGGTCTTGAGATTGCAAATCGTCCCTTTACTTTCCCAACCTCTTATCTGATCGAATGTTTTGATAGAAAAAACACTCATGTTCCAAGGTGTATAAAGACTACTTCACTATAACAATATACGATCAGATAAGGGCCTGTTGTTTGATCAGTAGTTAAATATGGTTAAATTAAGTAATCGTAATTTTACGTAATGGTTATAATCTCAAGGAAATGTGTAAAATTTTGGATTCTTTTTTCGAATTTTAACAATTATTTGGGTTAAATACTGATTAAACAACGAAGCCTAAGAGGCCGAGAAATGTGGGTCTCAGATCCCACTTACCGTCAGCCACTTATTTCAACATTTTGACTCTCATAGCTCTGTCCCGTTCTCTGCGCGGAATTCGGCAGGTATATTTGGTTAAATAATCCAACAAACCGTATTATAATATCTTATTGTCGACGTTACGATAGCTATTATTTACTTGACTGTAATGGCTAGTTACAAACAACTACTAAGTTAAAACCAATACCAAAACATGGCCTTTATTCCCGACGGTAAAAAACATATCTTCTTCGACCTGTTATGGTATTGTTCTGACGTCAGTCGCCATTACTGTCAAATAAATAAGAGCTATCAAAACGGTGACATTACGATATGGTTTTTACCGTGTCGAATAGAAGCGCAGGTCGAAGACGGTATGGTTTTTACGCCACTATTCTAGGCGTCAAATTCCAAGTCGTATTTGGCGTGTTATGGCATTGCGTTTAACTCTTTATCCATTGTCACGCAATAATCGCAACCATACTAGGCCGCCGGTGAGTTGTATGCTCGTTTGCCTAATTCATTCTATAAAAAAAGAACAATAAGAGCCTTATTGATACATTGTTTGCCAATGATTTGGCCGAAACATTTTCATTATCGATAATAACTTCCTGTCTGTCTAATACACTTCCTGCACAGCTCATATCCGGTTCCGCTGTGCTAACAAGCTCGCTGTGGCGTTGTTATGAATGTCACTAAGAATAGTTTAGTACAGGGCTCTAATATGCAGGGATATTGAGTTATAACACATTGCTAAAGCGGGGGGAGTGGGGGTTAGAGTCAAAGTCAAAGTCAAAGTCAAAGTTCTTTATTCTTCAATTTAGGCATAATATAATGCACCTATGAATGTCAAAAAGCATTACCACCGGTTCGAAAAATAAAACCTTTGCCCCAAGAAGAACCGGCGTAAGAAACTCGGCAAGGTATATTTTTTTCAAGAAAAAGGTTTACATCATTACATTATAATTATAAATAGTTTACAATATCACGGTATTTTTGTACAGTAGGTGCACCTTTTTTAAGCGTAGATTACTCATGCAGGACGGACGACTCACTGCTAAACAGAAACAGAGAGTATATGAGATTAGAGTAGGTTAGAGTATACTAGAGAGAGATTCTTTAATATTTTTGGCGGCCGAGTGCCATTACTCTCAAATGAATAAGAGCTGTCAAAACGTAGACCATACGAGACCCCGTTTTCCAGACTTTTTTTACCCGGCAAAAACCAAAAGGAGGGTTATGTGTTTGGCTTGTATGTCTGTCCGATTCAATGTCCGCTCGTAACTACTAAACGGTTATACTCGGTAAGATTCGTCATAGGTCTATATTAAAATGGTTTTAATGTGAAATTGGTGAATTCAATAATAAATATGTGATAAGTAACATAACATTGACGACATTATCCAAACAGCAGTTGGATTTTTTTAAAGCTTGCTTTTCGTTACACGTGTGTCTGGCTCTTACAGTCAGCCATATCGACGGTTCTGTGACTCAACCTCGTATATAGAATATTGTCCAGTATAAACTGACACGCACTACGTATGCACTCGCGTACTTAGTGAGTGTCAGTTTATACTGGACAATATTCTATATACGAGGTTGAGTCACAGTACCGTCGATATATACCGTAAAACATTAGCCTGCTCAAGATCAGTTAGTTAAAAGACAGCGTCTCGTTTGCATTGCCGTGAATAAAAATGGTGTGTAATACTACCTCTGTAATATATACTTTTAACCATTTCGGGGAAAATCGATCAATAACGCCCTTTTCAACCTTTCCATGATTTTTGGCAGCGGATATTAAACGCAAAAGGCTTCCAGTAACGCATTTGATTAATTCCCGGAAAAGGCAACAAAGCACCTACTCCAAAGGTTAAAAGCCAAAAATGTTCGTGATGAAATATTGGATTTTTAAGGGGCAGGTCGGTGTTTGACAGTGTTGCTCCCATTAGCTCATGATGTATAAAGGTGATAGACAAGGATAGGGTAGCGAACATTCTGATTTCTTTTGCTTGTTTGAGGCACTTCTTGTAACGAGTAATTTCTCTCACTGTTCGCACTTGGCTTATATCTGGGACCTCTATTGTACTGGGTGAAACTTTATCGCCTTTGACGTGTTATCTCATTGTTAACTCGGTCTCCATTAACATGAAGTACATGTTACCTTTACCTTTTATTGTTGTTACTTACTTCTTTATTAAACATACTTTGACTTAACCATTTAATCTCATCTTTTTAGGGACAGTGCGCGCTTTCGTGTGCGTGTGTTTGTGTGTGTGTGTGTGTATGTGTGTGTGTGTGTGTGTGTGTGTGTGTGTGTGTGTGTGTGTGTGTGTGTGTGTGTGTGTGTGTGTTCCTAGCCTATAATTATGTTATACATAAATGTAATATAACATAACAACGGAAATTTGTAACATATATGTATCACATGGAAGCTTCCTATTTTATTAATAAAAAAAATTAAAAAAAATCTTAACCAGCTGCCCAAAATCTTGAGAAATGAACATTCGGCGGGCGTCGTATTTGCGGTATCTGTTATTTTCGGAATGTTCATCGGTAGCCATGATTGCCTACCACCATGGGGCCGGGCTCGTTTGCTTCCCCCTAACATAAAAAATATAGCTACCGACTGCAGTTTATCTGCTTCTGTGTACGCTGACTATCCTAAACACACTGACTGGGATAAAATCCTTATTTTCTCGGCAAAAAACCTGGTAAGCATAATAAACCCCTAACAAACGGACAAAACAACAAATTGGTCCGAGCTATAGTGACAAGGCTATGTCTTCGGACTTAATTAATATTTATATTGGGATTCCTTTTCTTTATTCCTTTCATGCAAAGAATTGGAAAGCAGATTTACTACCGTTGAATTAAAAATTGCATTTTTTTGACATGTGCAGAAAAGTGTACTATTTTTTCGTGACATTGATTCTTTATAGTTATCCTTTGAACAGTCTAAATTATAAAATGCTCTCTAATCATAAAATCTTGTTAAGTAGTTAGTATCTAGTTTCTTTTTGTTTTTTGTAACACATGAATATCGTCAACTGATACAGAATAAATAATTAAAAACTGCATCACATTTAGAGACCTAAATAAAAAATAAAAAATAAAATATATCTGGGGACAGTGTCACACCAATTGACCTAGTCCCAAACTAAGCTCTAGGCTTGTACTATGGTTACTAGACAACGATATTAATACTTAAATAGAGAAATAATACTTAAATACATAGAAAACATCCATGACTCAGGAACAAATTTTCGCGCTCATCACACAAACATCTGCACTTACCGGGATTTGAATCCAGGACCGCTACCTTCGTAGGCAGGGTCACTACCAGCTAGGCCAGCGTGTCGTCATCATCGGACAATCAAGATTGGATAGTTACATTTTTCGAAATGACAAAGATTATATAACAATACTTTTTGAGTCTGTTTGAGAATTAACAAGTTACGATGATCAGTAAGATAACTACTAAAAAAATTTACTCATCTATTTTATTTCAAATACTGTCCTGAATAAAAAATAAATTTTTGGGCACAACAAAAGGGTCGGTTTAGTTCCGGCAGCGGTAAACATAATGTTTTTCCTATAAATTGTTACACGGTCGAGTAGTCATGAAAACATTTTTGTAATCACAAACGATACCGTTTTTGCCAAAAAGGGACATGTATACGTTTTTTAATTTCACACCTTTATAGGCAGGTAGGGCATGTTTTGAATGAGAATAAAAATGATCCTTATAGAAGTTTTTAGGATAGGTAACAGAATGGAACGGTGCCCCAAACTATGTGAAGGCGTCCATTTGAAATAGATTCAACGAGACATTTTATTTGCCATGACATTTTATAGGTAGCTTGAGTTTAATTAACCTTCGCGCATATTGTAACAAAAATAGCTTCATTCATTAAATGGGAACAGCTAAAAATCCTGTTAATTTTTCGAATATTCATTTACTTGAATTTTAGTTAATTAATTCACAATTGATTACGTAGCTGACAATACAGTCGACAATCAATTAACTATGACGATTTGGGTTTCGATTTGATCGGCATAATCTGACTCTTTAGAATTATCTAATTATGTTATAGAGGCACACTCTCATTAAGTATTGTTCGTTCGGAAATTAAATTTGATAACTATTTAACATTCCTCGTATACAAGTCATACAAATACTTCAATTCATTACTGTACATGGTTAAGACAGTTATTACTACGCGACTAATATGCCTTAGATCGCTTTTAATAGGTAGGTACTTAGCTAAAGATTGGTACATCCTCGTTTAAAACAGATTTTAGTCGTCCTGCCATAAAACCCGGACACCCTGTTTAGTTGTGGTAGGACCTTGTGAAGGGTCCGTCCGGATCGCTACCTACCACTTCCGGTGAGGGGATAAGACCGGGAAAAATTACACGTATAGAGGCATTCCATCGTAGTCCTTAGGGTTGGTAACAAATTTGATTTGCTAAGAACCGCAGTCTTCAGATTATTGTCTTGAGAATTAAATTTTCTACTTTTTGGTTCATAAAACCCATAAAAGTATACAAAACATAGACCTAAATACAGAGCATACAGAGCGTAAAAAAGGTCACCAATGCGTAAGTAATTTGAATAAAAAAGTAAAGAAGCCTTTGTTGCCTTCTTAACTTTATTGCAAACGTATGTAGATTATATACTCTGTGGTAAAAACTATTCGGGCCTCAAATTCACCCTCGAGTGGAAAGCGGCGGTCATGCAAAACGGGCGTTTATTCGCTTATCCCGAATATTCCGGTAGTAGGAATATACATTTAGGTAAGTCTCAGATCCTGAGTCAATTCTGTGTAAAATCGTAATAAAATATTTTATGTTGAGTATTTTATTTCGTCATTATTTTTATTTTATTTACCTATGGCTAGCTTATTCGCCAAAACATAGTACAGTAAAACCACAATATGTATGTATTTATCTAAACTGGGAGCTCTTTGTTTCCCATAATTTTATTGGTCATAGTATCATTTTTGACATAATTATTGTTAGTCATAATTTTCATATCGCTGAAACTATAATTTTCAGAATTTCTATAATATCTAATGTACAAGGCTAGGTTAGGTTAGGTTTGATTTATAAAAATCCTGAAAAATTATGACCTAAAAGCACATTATGACTAAAAATAATTATGGCAGACAATATAGACCCATGTAAACTATTTATAGCACTTTTTAAATATTACAACATTAATAATAAACGAACGTACAAAGGCGAACTTATCCCTAAATTGGATCTCTTCCAGCTAACCCTAAAGTAGATGAGTAAAGCCACAACATTAAATAGGAGTCGGTGGTGTGTTGCTGTTACTCTCTCTCACACCTGTCAGTGTATTTGTTACGCGAGAAAGAGTAAAAGCGATGGACAACACAACCGAGTTTAAAATACTCTGGTTTATTCTGTTAAGATTTTCTAGCAAGAAGAATACAATAAATGGTTTACATTATAATATAAAGTATTGACTTAGGTTTAAGGAATCGAATTATTTAATAATGTTTTTACTATACAAACTTAAATGGCAATTACATCATCAGTATTTAACCCTGCGTTTTCCTTAGAAAATGTATATTAAAGGTCTTCGTTAAGGAACTATGACACAATATTACCTGCTAAAGGGCAGTAGGTTAGCAAAGCCCATAAGCTTAAAGTTCAAAGCACACTAATAACTTTGTGACCCAAAGCTTCAAAGCTCTTGACATTATAATTCCACTATTACCATTCTACACACTGCTTATTATTAATATAGGTTATGGGATTAATCCAATTTTATCAAAAGCTTTTGCGATGTAATTGGCTTACAAAATCCGTAAGATATAACTGATTGAAAGAAAAACTCTCTATGTCTCATAAATAGCCCCACCGATTTTCGTAAAATCGAATCTAATCTAATTTAAATTAAAACATACTTTATACTGTTAAACATAACTAACGTACCCTAAGGATAAAAACGGCAAAAGATTTTTATTCAGTAAGTAGGCTGCACAGACACGTCAAAAATCTGCTATCCGTCCATGTGATCAAAAGTACGTTTGACAAATGAATCATTTTACAAACTTTCATTTCGCAAATATGTATTTGTGCTTAAACCATTAATGCATCGGGAGTATCACTTTGCGAAATGAAAATTTGTAAAATAAATAAATAAATAATAAATTAATTAATTCATGTCAGTGACTTTACCTGCTCTTTTCAACACGGTGAAAACGTCGCATCGTATTATTGCCGTTTTGTTAGCTCTTATTTACTTAACAGTAATGGCGACTGACGTCAAAATAATACCATAACAGATCAAATATAATATAAATTGGCCCTGGCATTATATAAAACAATGAATATAGATGGATTCTTCTTCTTCAAATTCCTCTCCACTACTGGAGGTTGGCAGTCAGCTCTGCATACAACTTCCTATCTCTCGCCAAACGGAACAGCTGTTCAACCGTGGCGACGCCTGTCCAGGTCTTTATGTTCCCGAGCCATGACCTCTTGGGTCTGCCAACGCTTTTCTTCCCCTCAACCTTGCCCATAACGATAGATGGATAAAATAAAAATATTATGCGTAATCTATATTCTTATGTTTTAACTTCGCAGAGTCCGTTAAAATTAAGAAGGCCCTAAACAAGACCTTTAAAACTTTCATATTGCACACCTCAGCTTAATTTGGCGACTTCGCAAGCTCACTAAGTTGTACCAGAGCTTAGAAAACTCTTGAAATAATTGGGCATGCCTTATCTGGCCGAGGAAGTCATCAAAAGGTCTGCTCGGTCGGTCCACAAATTATATTCACGGTACTTTAGGCAGAAGTGCTTTTAGGTCAAGGTTTTAAAAGAAATTGACACCTTTTTACCCGACGT
This sequence comes from Acleris sparsana, assembly GCA_923062465.1. Lineage (NCBI taxonomy): Eukaryota > Metazoa > Arthropoda > Insecta > Lepidoptera > Tortricidae > Acleris > Acleris sparsana. Next base: position 7,122,089 of record OV281305.1, on the reverse strand, counting down.
GTTTGTGTGTGGATGTGTTTAGTCTATATAATTATATGTATATGTTTGTTCCTTTGTGGCACTCTAGAAACTAAACGCATGGACCAATTTTGATGATTCTTATGACAATCGATTTGTCTTAATGTTGTGAGTGTAACTAAAGATTATGACATATTGTAAAAAGAAAAAAAATAAAGACGAACTATGATAAACCGAGTATTATTTAATAGGTACTCGTATTTAAAACCCATTCTCCTTGCGGTTGGGTAATGTGCCCCAAACGTGGCGGTACAGAAACCTTCTGATGAAAATGTTGCTCATCTAAACGGCTCCTTGTATTCTAAATAAAGCTTTAAAACCCCAACTGCATTTTTGATGCCGTCGTCGCTATAAGTTGAAATCATTAAAACATAAAATATGATTGCGAAATATATTGTAAGAATTTAAGTACCCAGTGACACTCGCGCCATCGCACATGTGATCAGGCCATTCGTAAAAATAATATAATCTTTGTAATTGTAAAGATATCTGTATTTGCATTAATTTACTTTGTTGAACGATTTAATTGTCTGCATACGAGTATGTGCTGCGGACGTCAGCCAATATGCTATTGTTTTCTTAACGAGTATTGTCATGGTACGGTTTTCAAGGTCGTGTATGCCAGAATACTGAAGTAATTTTTCTTGTGGTATACTCGTAGGAAGTACATAATCAAGACAACTATATTTGAATGATTATAAGTCCATTTGAATTTGTTTCAAAACTGAAAATAGGATATTGAACTTTATTTACTTGTATTCAAATTCCCCCTCACAAAATTCCATGTTTGTAGTATGGAGGATATATTTCTTCCCAGTCGTTTACTGTGTTTTCACTTTGTAAATGCAGTTGGTAAACTCATTTTGAGTTCCCGTTCAACCACAATATTATTTTAAGGGTTCTTTATGTCTAAAATGGAATTCGTGTCGAAAAATAAGTTGAAGAAAAAAAAACGGGTTTCCGGTTGATAGGGTTCTTGTAACTCACATGCTCAGACGGGTTAAGCCTAGTTGGTTGGGATCTTGTCTACTACGATCCTGGGTTCGAAACCCAAACCCGTTGTCTTGCATGCTTTCTAAATATTAAATTATGCATTTCTGTATATTGAGAAATACATACGAAGGCTAGTACAGCCGGCAAAAAAAGTGGTGTGGTCATGATACAACAAGTTCGATTTTCCCTTGAATTAATATTATGATGGTGACAAGTATCAACCTTAGCGATAATTAGATCTTACAGAAACTTTTGTGAAAACCGGTAGACCTCTTTCTTGGCCGACCGTAACTACTATGGGTAACGGACAAAAAAAAGTTTTCACTTGTTAATATAAAAAGTAGAACTTAGTTTAGGTGTAGGTTGATTTATGTGAAATTGTCTCATGATATATTTTATTTTGTTTATTTAGGTGTGGACTGGTGCTCGAAATACAAAGTTCAAGTTGTTAGGTTGGACGACTATTTGGATCCTCCTCCGTTCCGGTTTGTGACTTGCGCCACCACTATCTTAAGTCGTGCCTTTACAATAAACTCGTGTGAATTGCTAATTATTGGCTTTCCATCGACCAGCGGACAACAGACATCCTATACAGTCCACCGGCACGACGTCGACTAGTATGAAATATAATAAAAATAACGTGATAATACAGCCTCTGTTCAGCTCTGTAAATTAATGGAAATCTTAGTAATTATTATATTGTCAACATTACGGCTAAATTCAAAACAATACGATCGAACACGTCAAAGGCAATTTGGCTTTACCGCGTATAAAATAGTCCGGGGAATTTGGACAAAAATTTAGGCAAACCTTGCACGAATTAAATCAGCATTATTTTATTTAATGTGTTGAGTATAGACAAGAGAGTGTATTAAATTGTATCCCGCGAAAAGTTCACCCCCGCAACAAAGTTTTTTTTACAGGCTTGGTTGTAAGGAGTTTTTGTGGAAGAGACAAAGTTTTACCAGTAGGTTAGGAAATTAAACATTTGTACTCCGCGCAAGAATGTTTTTCTTTGAAAAATCTTATAATTTGACATTGTACGTACGTTAAGCAAAAATACTTACAGGACAAAAAGTATGCTAAATGCATTTTAATTCATACATTCAGCTATTATTAAGAAAATCAAACTTATATTACTTTGCACTTCAGAAATATCCAAAAATTGCAAATATTTAGCAATTCTGCATAAATATATTGGTTGTACCAATTCTTTACATACAGTAAATAAAGTTATCCTATTAACTATTCTGCCATAAATTTTATTCACAGAAACGCGTTTTTTTATTTTACTATGTTCCAGTCATGGAGAGTGTTTAATTTTTGGATATTAATTGGATAGCTAAGTGTAAATACATGATTCAAGAAAAAACCTCTGTTAAGATTTTTTGCAAGGTTCATATCTAAAAGCTCCACAGTAAAGATCCTGTCAGGCCTGAAAGAGGATTCTTTTGTTTAATAGTTTGTATAAGACACCTGTGTTTACATTGGTTGTCTTTGATGTAAAACACTTGTTTTACATCAAACAAACAAACAACGCACTTGCGTACGTTTATTTGGTTCGTGTAATTTGTTGTACGATTTAATTTAAGTGTGTGCATAGCTGCCAGCGTCAGCCGTTCTATATTGATCTTTGAGTATTACCAGTAGTAGGAGATCCAAATAGGAGACGATTTGCACCGGGATGTTTATTCGATAAAAAGTATTTTACATCAAATTTAATTCTCCAAAAATTTAAAAATTAACGTGGTTTTATTAAATAGCATTTATTCGGATCCATGGAATTGGTTTCCAAGGTCATATGTATATGCCAGAATACTGATGTCATGATTATTTTGTATCTGTCCACCGTTCAGGTTGTTCAGTTAACTCATTCGCTGACACATAGCGCTACGCTAGTAACGTAATCCATCGTTTTTAGAGTTCCGTAGTCAAACTAGGAACCCTTATAGTTTCGCTATGTCGTCCGTCCGTCCGCAGCTCAGATACTCTTAATTCTAGAAAGCTATTATTTGGGATGAATGTACATATTAGTCTCGCCGACAAAGTGGTAGTATAAAATCATGAAAAAAAAACATGGATAAATTACCGTTGTTTATTATAGTCCTTAACTACTTCGGAAAACGCCCTTCTACAAAAAATATCATCATTCGTTTTGACGTCTTAAATATTAATTCAAACATGAAATGAAACATTGCATGTAACAAATAGGCATAATCAAGTTGTTAGCCTTCACATTGACTTGACAGTGCCGAAGGGGGTTAAACAGCCCCCTACGGCCGCCATGTTGAATAATATATCACGTTTTATAATTAACTAGCGACCCGCCCTCGCTTCGCTTCGGTTTATGTGAGTTTTCTGTAACACCCGTACAATATCCAGAACTTATTATACATAAAAACCTTCCTCTTGAATCACTCTATCTATTAAAAAAAACCGCATCAAAATCCGTTGCGTAGTTTTAAAGATTTAAGCATACAAAGGGACATAGGGACAGGGAAAGCGACTTTGTAGTGATAGTGATGATATAGAAACGGTTTATCGAACCTCTTATGAGACGTGGGAAAAATGTGCGACTTGAATAAAAGTAGGTATAGGTAATGATCTAATGATTCTTTAGCTGACAGATTTTTTGCTACATTAATTTCGGAGATAAGGTCGAGGACCGGTAATTATTGTAATTTTTTGGCTATAAATTAAATAGAACATCACGGAATATTATATAAAAAATACATTTGAAATGTGCAGATCGTGCAATTTTGTATGACACCCCGTTTGCTATAATCAAATCCCTTATATGTTTCAACCCCTAGCTCTAGACCCAGTTTCAAATGTTTAGAAAAATAACTACATACTTTAATTTTAGCAAATGAAATAATTGTTCTAAATTTCAAGGTGAAAGCTGCTATGGTTTTTGACAAAAGCTGCAGTGAAACAGACAGACACCGAAGTCTCACCATAAGAGTTCCTTTTTTTCCATTTTGGTACGCCCTAATTAAGTCACGCGATAATTTTGTTTTTATAGTTATCTTAATCTGCCGTAATGACACATATTAAAAATTACAGTTAAAAAGATAGAAACACATACATACACTCGCGCCTTCATTCCCAGAGTGGGGCGGCAGAGCTGCAGAATTACCAACAACTCTAAAAACTTGTTGATAATTCTGTAACCACATTTTGCACAATTAGGCTAAAATATTTAGCAGCGAATTAATGACAGTTAGCAAGTCCATCGCCTAACAGTAAATAAATATAAAAATAAAATAAATATCAGCGGACAATCTCACGCAAACTTTTAGCTCTAGGCTTGGACTATGGGTAGCAAATGATAAACTTACTTACTTATATAGATAATTACTTAAACACATGAAAAACACCCAAGAACAAATACTCGTGCTCATCACACAAATATATGCCCGTACCGGAGATCGAACCCAGGACCGCTAGCTTCGTAGGCAGGTCACAACCGACTAGGTTATAGCGTTCCCCTAGTCTCTTACGACATCCTTAGGAGGACATGGAGTGGCACTATTCTAACCCGGCAACCACACGCGACAAAAGATAGATAAAGATAGATATTTTAAGTTAGGATGGACGGACAGCGTAGCTGTATTAATGGGGCCCGTCGGGCTTCCTTCGGGTACAAAGCCCTAAAAACAAGAACTAGCCTAATGTCGTCTTTTTCGGGTTCTGTAGTCAAACTAGGAACCCTTATAGTTTCGCCATGCCCGTCCGTCCGTCCATCCGCAGCTTAGCTCAGAGACTTTTCCGTCACCCTACAAGTAACGTATGTATACGGGTGTATTTTTTTTTTTCGTCTACTCAATAGTAAGGGATATCGTTGGATAGGTCTTTCAAAAATATTATTGATTATTTGAAACTATTTTTCGATTAAGGGAACCGTTTATGAAATATTAGACTTTAAAGTTGTATTATTGACATAAATTGTAAAACTTTAAATAATTAGTCACTAAATTTCCTTAAGTGAGAGAAGAAATTTCAGAAGCCTCGGCAAACGGCCGTTTGTGGCAAACTTTCTGAAAGCTTTCGTCTAATCAATTTTTAATATAATCGAGTTATACTTGTAGTCAATTGTTTCAATGAAAACATTGATAAAACAATACTGCCTTGCTAAAACAAATGGCTGTATCTCTGACATAACTCCTGTAGCAACTGCAATTACTTATGAGATAGGGTTGTATCTGCTTTTGCTATTGAGTTTTATAGGTATATCGCCTTTTCGCCCACACGCTCATCGCATCGCATCGGCTCATTGCATCGGGGGTAAAAAACGGGCGTCTAATACGTCGCTGACATACATGGGTAATGATTTATGTAATTGGTAATGAAGCTCGCGCTCTCACCTCGGCACTCGTACCTTAAGAGGTAATTATTTTTTAATAACTAGATTAACTAGATTGCGGGTGGTAGGACTTTGAGCAGGGTCCGTCCAGATCGCTACCACCATCTTATCCATTAACCTACCGCCAAACAGCAGTGTTTGCATTGTTGTGTTCTGGTTTGGGGATAAGACAACACACACACACATTAACAGGGGAGTATAATGACTAGCATAGAGGCATTCCATCTTAGTCCTCAGGATTGGCAACGCATTTGCAGTCTTGTGAATGCGAATGTCTATGGGTCACAGCTTCCACTTACCATCTGGTGGCCGGTGTGGTCGTTTGCATTCTCTATGCCATAAAAAAATATATATATATATTCAGAATATATATTTTTCGAGAAAAGTCATGTATAATTAATTCAGCTACTATTATTTATCTGCGGAACCACCGGGAATTTTCCAACCAAACTTGGCAAAACTGCACTGCTCATTATCATGAAAGGGCATTTTCCCTTCCCTTATTCTGATACGGCCTTTATCGTATCTTTGTGACTATTAAATAATATAATGCTATTTGTTAACCTACTTGATTACGCGGTGGTAATCTGACACCGTTAACGATATCAATATTACCGGTTTACAGTGCGAGTAGAAGAGATAAGTAAATGTACAGATGTAGTGCATAATTGTTTTCAACTACTTTTTGTACTGAGACCGACTGAAATAGCAAGACTCGTTCGTACGTTTCCGTGAAAATACGAAAGAAAACAATTATGCACTACATCTGTACGTAGGTATCATAGTAAAATCCGGTGGAATCTGTAAAACAATGGAACACCTTAATAGGTTAAGTTTACATTCATTTCAGTTTACGAACTGAACCTTGACTACGGTCAAGGGCCGGTTTTAGAAAGGCCCGTTAGTAAATGTCAGACCAAATTTTAGTAAGTTCATACAAGTTTTGATATTCCTGACCGAAATTAGATTTAACGGATTTTTATAAAACCCAGCCGCAGCATACTAAAATGTCCTCGGAGGTGCCACTTGAATAATTTTCCCGTCTAACACCCTGTTTCGGATTTACGCGTGAGTCGAACTGGGTCAAAGTTCGTTAGTCCTCTTCTTGACCTCGATCTACCAACCGTTTGTCTTTAAAAATGTCACTAGAACCAAGTGTACAGGATGTCCCAGAACTAGATGTTAGGTATGACAGAATGATAAAGTCCCCTTCATGGTCGCTGGAATAATTTATTTCAATTATTAAATACTTATTTTATTTAAAAAAAAACTTCATTTAAAAAATAACATTTCGTTGATAGAGTGATATTTTAAACAATTGTAAAATTAAAATATGTGAAAGATAGTTTCGCCAAATGGAAGTACTGCAATAAGTTGGTTGGCAAATGATATTAGACGAAAAATATTTCGCCGAAACGATGGCACCTTCCTACTGATATTGTTTTTTTTTGCGGATTGAGAATCATCTTCATCATCATTATCAGCCGCAAGACGTCCACTGCTGGACAAAGGCCTTCCCCAAGGTTTTCCACAACGATCGGTCCTCTGCTGCTGTCATCCAGCGGTTTCCCGCGACCTTTATCAGATCGTCAGTCCAGTCCAGTAATTATAGGAAATTATATCGAAACCTCTTTACGCGAATGTCTTGCACAGTCACATTGGAAACCACTATTACACATTTTTTGCACAACAACGCATGTTATTCAAATTTTACGTTCTGTATTAGTAATTATTTTGAAAACTTAATACGCGCTCAATAACTTGCGCTCTATTCTAGGCGTTATAGTACATTGTGCATCAAGCGTAGTATGAAGGGAATTACTAACGAGAGTGTTAGCGGCGTCGGGCTTTTAATGACTCGAGTTAGTAATCCCCTTACTGCCTGTGATACACACAATGGTTTTCATCACATTTGCGAGGAAAAAAAACAAAGAGAAAACACTTTAACTCTGCAAAATATAAAGAAATAACTTTCGACGAACGGGAACGTAAATGGAAACGATATTTTTTTTGTGACCTCTACCACAGATAATAACTGCGTTTAGTTTCGACCTGGATTCGAGCCAGATTTTGCCAATTTGATAAAAATGTATAATTACTAAAATTAATGATAAATGTTGATATAAACTTGAAATAGGTATAAAAATAATGAAGTTTAATGAAGCGTATAGGTTTTGTGTAATGTAAGTTAGTCTATAGCTAATTTTTAAAGATGAAATTAGAAACCGATTTAATTTTTGGCTGAAAATTAAACCTCCTTAGTCAGAAATGATGTACGAAAGAGTTGCAAATTTTAAAAAGAAAGTCATTACTCCCTAGGGATGACAAACTCGCCATAATTCCCGCGGGAACAATTTAGGCCATTGTCCTTCTGTATACAGGCATAACACCATTTACGAGCAAGTGTGATGAAAAAACCATTACGAGTATTGTCTTTGTTATGGTATTGTTTTTAATTTAACCGCCATTACTGTCAGTTGAATAAGAGCTGTCGTAACGTTAAAAATACGACAGCGGCTCTTGGGATGCGCGGCGTACGCTCAATTTCTTTACATGGACACGTCAAGAAATTGAGTCTACGCCGCGCGACCTATTTACAATTTATTATTTATTAATGCAAAGCCGACGCTATGGGACTACTTAGTAGTTTCACTACTACAGTTTACCTACAAAGTCGGTCTATTTTCACGACGAGGCAAAAATAAATATCACGGGACAATCTCACACCAGATCTAGTCCCAAACTAAGCTCTAGTATTGTACTATGGTTGCTACATAACGATAAACAACAACACAAACAACCAACACACGGGTACAGTATAAGTGATATGCTCGAAAAAGATGTTTTAAAATTAAAAATTTGCTTGACATCGGCTTTTAAAATATATTTAATTTTTACGATGTTTTCATACCTCATTAAATCGCTAGTAAACTAACGAAGTTATTTCAGCAATAGGTTCGCTATAAGCAAGTTCACTCAATCCAATAACGAATATTCAAGTTCTAACACTTAGAAATAAATACGTCTTCGTTTTGATTACAAATGTTTGCTCTTACTTGAAGACACGTGAGCCTAGTTGGTAGTGATCCTGCGAAGCTGGCGGTCCCATGTTCTAATCCCGGCAAGGGGCATATAATTTGTGTGACGAGAGCGAGTTTTTTGATCCAGAGTGTTGGATGCTCTCATTGTATCTAAGTTTTTGAAGTGATAACTTCTAATGGGAGGGTAAACCGTTTCGTTACGTAACGCGTTACGGCGCCAGCATAGAGGGAGTATAAAAACAGCTAATAGAATAGTACTCTTCGCACCTGTTACAAATGCCCTTTGTTAAAAAGAGACGTCTATATATGACCTCTTTCAACAGTGTGAGTGTACCATTTTTTAGGTTTGTTAGTGTGTGTCACTCTGCATTAGCGTGCGTAAGTTTGCAGTAAGTTAAACTATTTCTATATTTTTTTTTTTTTTTTGGTAATCGCCTGAGGGGCCAAAGACAAAAGTCCTTGCTTTTGTTTGCTTAAGAAAAAGGGGCAGAGGTGAAAATCCCTTCCGGAGACCTGGGAATGGAGGGCCCAGGTACTGCCGGGCTCGCACCGGCTAAAAACACCAATGCCCCTATTACCAACTAGAATTTAGACTCCCGCGGATACTACCCCAGCCAGTGCTGAAAGGCCGGAGGAGAAAGTCGTTCCTCCGTTTACTTATCCGCGGGGTTAGGGGGGATAGGAATGGGGGTTGGGATGGGGGGGAGACTTATAGCTATGTGAGTCGCGGAGTGGAAATCCTGACGCATGCATGCTTACAGACTACGGGCTTCCTTTCTTTTGCCCGACAATGGAAGGGTTGGGTCGGAGATCTTTTAGGACCACTTGTGTGGCTGTTGATACCATCTTTATGGGTGGGGCTACCCTTTTTGAGGCTTTCTCTTTTGCCTGGAGATACTATTTTTGCGCGGGTCTCCTTGCGCTGCCCTCTTTTGTGACCTCTTCCGTTGCAACTTAGCCTATACATTTTTTAATGGGAGGGCCGGTGTCAATTTGACGGGGGACCAGTGAATCGCGCGCGGAACCTTACCCCAGCCAGTGCTGAAGGGCCGGGAGAGAAAGTCATTCTCCCGTTTAGGAGGCTGCAGGATTCCCCATCCCCCGTCCTACCGACACCCGTTAGGTGTTCGGGAGGTGCGTGCGTCAGGAATATATCTAACTCTAACCTTAAGTGTATGTTATACACTGAAAGTTAGAGCTAGCTCTGGGTTAACATAGATGTAATACAAAGAAAGATAAAACAGAGGTTATTAGAGATGGGGGTAAGGGTTTGGAAGATTTTACTTATTGCATCATCCTACAAGATTAGGGGTGCGTTGGGTTGGGATTGGTGAACAGGATACGGCGAAGGGGGGAGGTTTGAAGGGGGGGTAGGTTTAGGGAGACCTGGGGGGTTGTTTCGGCGTGGGATCCTGCCCGGGTCCTGTGGCCGAAGGGTTTTCGTGGTGTCAGATTTCAGCGTAGCGTTTTACACAATAGTCCGGGCTCCGAACTATTTGTTCCTTAAACACGCTACGCGTACCACTTTTTCTATAAAACCCTTCGTGCTTTCGCGGTTGGCTTCTGTTCCCAGCAGGGCTTTCCAGCTTGAGCTATCTGGAGAAACTTTGACTCCGGTCTTTTGTTCAAGGTCGAACCTTTCCACGCCAAAACGCGGGCATTCGCAGACAATGTGCCAGATGTCCTCATCAAGGGTCGGGTCGCAGACACACGAAGGTGAATCTTTGATCTTAAAACGGTGGAGATAGGCGGCGAAGCCTCCGTGACCAGTAAACGCTTGAACCAAGAAGTTTGTGAGTTTGAGTTTCTTTAATATGCTGTTCGCGTCTCTCACAGTTGTAAAAAACTTCTTGGTTGTCGCACCTGTCCCGGATGCCCCGTAGCGAACCTGCCACTGTTCGAGCGTGTTTTGTCTTATCGACCTCTTGGCGTAGGACACCGGCACCATGTCATATTGGGGGGCGGTCTTTTTCCTAAGGGCTGCTTGCTTTGCCAGTTCGTCTGCTCTCTCGTTTCCTGGCGTTCCAACGTGAGCTCGCAGCCAATAGAACCTGAGATCGGTCCCCGTTGCTCTTGTTTGGGTTGTGGCATTTTTGATCTCTTGGACCAAGGGGTGTGTCGTGTCCGGTGATTTGAGGAGCTCCAGTGAGGATCTTGAGTCACTGAGGATGCTGACTCTCTGCGCCTTGTGTTTCCCTGCGATCTGCACTGCCCTGAGTAGAGCGTACAGTTCGGTTTGAAACACGGTGTTATAGGGCGCTAGCTTAAAGGTTGAGTGGCGGATTTCTCTTCCATTCTCCCACCATGTGAGTGCCGCTCCCGTCTGGCCCTCAATTTTACTCCCATCGGTGTAAATTTGAGGGCCTTCGAGGTCGTATCTATCGATCACGTCTTGGCTGAACTCCTCCAAGCAGACGTAGTCGATGGACACAACCCTTGACGGGTGCGGTCTCTTCAGGGCGTCAGTTTTTTCCTCAATTTCTCTTCCTGGTGGAATGTGGTCCTCACTGTAGCCCTTTTTGACCTCGTAGAGGCTTGCCGCTTCGTGAATGCGCAAATCCAGTGGGAGGGTTCCCGACAGGATCAGCGCCGATGTCAGAGAGACCGTCCTGTACGCTTTGCAAATTTTTTGGGCGAAACCACGCTGTATTGAGTCTAGCTTGTTTCGCACCATCACCTTGTTGGCAGACTTGTGCCAAGCGCTTGCTGCGTACAGGACGATCGGCTCTATCACCGCCACGTAGATGGTTTTCACTATCTCGCTATTGAGCCCCCATGACACCCTCGCCGCACGTGACAGCTGTCTGTAGATATCCGTTACCTTTCGGCACGTTTTTTCTACGTGTGCGTTGAAGGTCAGCTTACGGTCTATGGTGAGTCCCAACAGTTTGATTTCGTCGACAAGCTCCACCACGGTCCCAGCCATTGAGATTCGGATGGGATCCCATTTCAGCTTCCTCGTTATAACCATGGCTCCCGTTTTGTGAGCGGCGAAGTTAAGCTTATTTTGGGTACCCCATTCGACCACTTTTTGGAGAGTCCGTTCGGCTTTTGCTTTTACTGCGCCTGATTCGTTGCCAGAGAACACCAGAGTGACGTCGTCAGCGAAGGCCTGACAATGGGCGTCCGTGTCGTTGAGCATCTGAAGGAGATCGTCTAGAATTACATTCCAGAAGATTGGACCTCCTATAGAGCCTTGGACACACCCCTTTGTGGTGGGCTTTTCGCTGGTTTCGCCCGCGTAGTGTACCCTTATCATGCGGTCGTCCAGGTAGGAGCGGACCATGTGATAAAGATTTCTCGGGCAGCCTTTCTTGGCCAGTTGGGCTCTGAGCTTCGGCCACCAGGCGTTGTCAAAAGCTCCCTCTATGTCTAGCGAGACGAGTAGCACAATGCGTTTCTTCGTTTCTACTTCGGTTCTTATGTGTCTCATCAGGTCATAGAGGGCGTCTTCCGTCGACTTCTGGGGCATGAACCCGTACTGGCGTTTGTTCAGGGCCGGGAGGATATGCCACTTGATCCTGTTTACTAGCATTTTTTCCAGGATCTTCCCTAATACCGACAATAGACCAATCGGTCGGTATGACTTGGGGTGGGTATAGTCCTCCTTACCGGGTTTCCGTAGGATGCAGACATGTGCTGACTTCCAGGCTTTGGGGAAGTAGGCTAGCCTAAGGCAGGAATTCGCTAAGCACAAAAATACTTCTCCATTGCACTGAATAGCTGCTGCGCATATATCTGCAGTGAGTCCGTCTGATCCAGGTGCCTTTTTCGGGTTCATACTTCTGACTACTGTATCCATTTCCGCTTGTGTGAAAAGTGGATCATTGCCAGTGAGGTGTGACTCCACTGCTGGGTTGTCTCCCTCCGTATCATCCCTGGTGCTCCTGTGATGATCGGACTCACCGTCCTGGCGGTCATCCGGGTAAAAGCATTCAGCCAGTCTTTGAGCCGACTGTTTCGGTGTTAAGGTAAGCCCCCGTTCGTCTCTGAGCAACGTGTCTTCCTGACGTCTAGCCGTTTTCCTGATTACTCGGTAGATTTTGTCCCACATAGACTCCCTATCCTGCGCGGTGCAAAAATCCTTCCAGCTAGCCGTCTGAGCCTCTGTCGCTTTCATGGCATACTCTTCCTTTACCTGGAGGTATTGGTCGAGTACGTACTGCCTTCGGTTTGGGGCTGCGTTCCTTATTCGCCTTTTCCTTCTTAACACCTCTTTTTTCAGTCGGTCCAAATCTTTGGACCACCACGGCGGCTTTGCGTTTGTCTTGGGAGCTCCCGGTTTCGGGATGCATTCTTCACATGCTTTCGACACCGCACCGATGTAGGCGTTGGTCGCCTGCTCCAGTGCTTCTGTGTCTCCAATGTTATTTAAAGAATGCGTCGTCAAGTCTCTTTCCAAAAGCTCCACTGACAGAACGGTCTTAAACTTGGTCCAGTCAGCTTTCTTTGGGTTGTAAATCCTGGTTGTTGGTCTTGGTACTGGCTTCGGGGCCGCTTCACTACCCACTGCAAATTTTATAGTGTTATGATCGGACGTGACAACATTCCTGTCTACTTCCCAGTCTTGGATCCTGGACAGAATGTTGGTACTGCACGCTGTCACATCAACGATGCTAGTGTATAGCTTGCCTCCCCGGTATGTCTCGAATGTCGGAGTGTATCCAACATTCAAAACATTCAGGTCTACCTCATTGAGGAAGCTATGGTAAGCTACCCCCCTGTGGTTCTCCGATCTGCTTCCCCACCAGTAGCTCCAGGCATTCACATCCCCTCCCACGATGTAGCTGTCTGTACCCAATCCAAGCATGATCTCCTTTGTTTTGTCAATGTATCCCTCCAAGTCTTGGTCGGGCTCGAAATAGACCGAGATTACTCCAACTGATACATTACCAAACTTCAGAAGTGCCGCCGTGATGTTCTCCGTGACCAGCTGTGGGTCGTGTTGCACCTGGACTCGATCACCCAGCACTACTATTGCTGACTTCACTGGTTTCGCGCGATTCTGTGTACACTGAATCACCTTGAAACCTTGTTGCGGCGTCATCTCTCCCTTTCCGCCCACATACGGTTCCTGTAGCAGTGCTACTTCGCAGTTTCCGTTCTGCATGGCCTGGTGGAGTTCAGCTGTTACCAGCTTGGACCGTTGCAGATTGACTTGCAGGAACTTTGTCTTGTGGGGGGCGGCGGGGGGGTTTTGCTTGTTGTTCGCCGGTACAACTGTGTCAACAACAGTATGCTACTCTCGACCGTGCTATGGACTATTTCTATATTAAATAGTTCAACTTAGATTAGTTTAAATGAAGTTGTCCCGAGACGCACACGTTTTATTTCTTTATTGGAGAAGCGTGATGGGGCCAGGGTTTTCGCGGTAAGGCAGTATCGTCGAGCTGGTCTAATTTGAGTGCCGTTCCGATGGCTCTAAGAGCACCTATAGCCAGTTATGTATTTCTCTATATATGTAAGTTTATCACGGTCTAGTACACCCATAGCTTAGTTGGGTACTAGGGCAATTAGTGTGACACTGTCCTCTAATATTTATATATATTTTTCTATTTACTTGAGGTAGCTAGCTCCTTAGGTCTACTCTGTCGTTAGCCTCAATGGTAGTCACCCTACGATTTAGGCTAACGACGTAAACAAAAAAACTATTGAATAGAAAATAAATAATAAAACCCGATATTAAGGAAACACGTCTAGAGCTCACCAGAACCGATTATGATAAAACCTAATTAAGAACCATGACAAATAAATAAGCTTTCTTTTTAAAAAAACGCGTCCGAATTGGACCATCCGTTTGGGTGCTACGATGCTACAGATATACATAAATAAAAGATACACAGATATGCACTTTTCTAACAGAAACTACAGGATGTTTGGATCAAATCAAGTGTTTAAAGGCCGAGGCACGGGGGTCGTTGCCCCCGCATCGATCGCTGAAACTAGGTCGCACAGACATTGTCCGCTAAATAAAGATGAGCCGAAATCAGGCCGACAATATCGTAATTATACGATGAGCACGCTTTATAAAGTGACAGACTCATTATAACACACAGATTAGATACAGGCGAGTGGTAGGAGCTTGTGCAGAGTCCATCCGGATCGCTACCACCATCTTATCCATCCTACTGTCAAACAGCAGTGTTCGCATTGTTGTGTTCCAGTTTGGGGATAAGACAGCCGGTGTAATGACTAGCATAGAGGCATTCCATCTTAGTCCTCAGGGTTGTCAACGCATTTGCAGTCTTAGGCTTGCAGTCTTGTGAATGCGCATGTCTATATAGGTCACAGTTTTCACTTACCATCAGGTGGCCTGTGTGCTCGTTTGCCTTCTCTATGCCATAAAAACAAAAAAAAGGGTGGCATTGGAAGTATATAATCTAATTTTTAACCGTCAATAATCTAATCAGCAATTATCGGTTAAAATCACGGGAAATTACCGCCTTGGTCCCTATTCGATTTGATCCACACTTCCAAGGACACCCTGTATAAATGTATGCCCCGGGTTACAATTGTAATTTTTCACCACTTATCATTTCGAGAAACATTCACTTGTCAACTAAACGCTTCCCATTTTTTTCTTCTCATTCCAAATGTTAGACAAACGCATGTAATGTCATTAAAGCATTTGGTTATGCATCAATTTCCAAGTTATTATGTAATCAATTTATTAAGTTGCCAAAGGTACAAAATTCAAGACAATATTTGGCAATAACTCGCACTCACTCTTGTACCGGTTTAAGCAAGCATAGTGTAGAAATTTTCCAAAAAAAAAACTGTCTCGGACACAATTCAAACTATAATTTAAATATTAATTAGAAGTACATAAATCTTTCATTTAATGACTTTACTTTTTTTTATGGCATAGGGAAGGCAAACGAGCACACAGGCCACCTTATGGTAAGTGGAAACTGTGACCCATAGACATTCGCATTCACAAGACTGCAAGCCTGAGAAGCCCGCAAGACATACATATTACATATTAAAATTAATAACTTTTTATTTATGGTTATTATATACTGTTATAAATCTAAAACGGGACGGTCGTGGTCACGAGCAGACGTGACGTGACGTGACGTGACGTGGAACCACGAGTCCACGACCGTTGCAACACGATCGAAATGTTTTGGCAGGTATTATAATGGTTTTAGGCGTTTAAGCCACGTTTCAATTTAATAAGAGTAAGTGTGAAAGACGCGAAAATTATAAAAAAAATACAATTATTATATATGAGTAAAAACAGTATAACAATCAAATGAAAAAAAACATTATATTAACATGTACATATTGTTTATTAAAAAATATAAACTGCAACTAAATCTAATAAAAAACAAATGACTGAAATAATTGAATGTTGAAATGCGGCGTAAATTTTGAAACTAACTTAAAATAATAAAACTAAAAATTACAGGAAAGAAATTCAACTCCTATTTGTTAGCTTTCTTTTTGGTAAAAACGGATAAAAAGAAAGAAAATACGTTTTAAGTAATAAACGTTTGCAAGTTTTACAAGTAATAAGACTAAATTAAGCAAATTGTGAGCCAAATTCACTTCGTTTGTACTTTTTTAAAAACATTACCACAGTGTTTACATTACGGCATTGAAGAAAAAATAAAATTGTTTATTTACAAAACACAAAACAATACTAATAATAACGCTTGGCTTCACCGACCGACTGGTGTGTACGATGACGAGGAACAGACCCTCACTTCTAGCTTGCATTTATCGGCCGGCCAGAGTGGAGTCGCAAGATAAAGCTATAAGTACGAAGTCGAGTGTCTTGCGTAAGTGGCAAGTGGTAACCTTATGGTCGTTTAAAGTTCTGAACCTCCTCTGGAACTACTGTCTTTCTGCTGCTATGCGGGTATTTTAGGAGGCCCATTCCATTGAGGTGGCGAGTTACCGTCTGCCATTTCAACCAAAGTAACAAGCATTGGGCAGTTACCAATCTATATCATTTCATTAATATAGCCCTATAATTAATGTTCCCAACCTTTTTAAATAGTCCCATGGTCCGGGATTGGTAAAAACAAACAAACAACAATAATCGCATGACGGCATCGTTAACATAGCAATATTAACATTTTATTTACAGACACACCAACAAATACACAAGGCTTAAAATAAACTTACTATCTAAACAGCGACGTAACAAATAAAACTTTAATAACTATTAGGATTGATATACAATCTAGTACTTACTAGCATCTAAATTTGTTTTTAGAAACTTAAGGAATTTTAAAAGGCATCGGCATTAATCGAAAATATATATTATATGATTCAAGCACAACAAAAATTAGTTACCAATTAATATTAAGCAAAATATGACACTCACAATTAATTATCATATTTTGCTAAATATTTCTTTAAAGGTATAAATATAGTATCTTTCCAGTATCGACTACAAATCACATCAAAATGGTTCCATAATGGATCTTCCACTTTTATATAATCCAGTACATTCGGCAGTTGACCTACGACCCAATCAGTATCCCTTACATCCACTATATGGTCTCCAGAACCCTGAAAAATTACAGCTGGCGACGTGACTGCTTTAAGATCATATGCGGGGGGTTCTGAATTTCCATATACTTTCAAATTTTTCTCTGGACCATAACTAAACTTGGTGAATTTTTCATTGTTAATATTTTGCCCGTAATGCGCAAAATTCTGGACAGAAGTGCCCGCAGGAAAGAACTGGTACAGCCTCTTCTCTATCTCTGGTGTAAGAGAGTCTGGATGGGGAGAATCGAAGGTGGAAGTTGTTGTACCACAAATAATTGCTGCTAAAACCTTGTTTTGGCATAAAGTTCCTAAAACTCCTTGAACTGGAAACCCCTTACTCAGGATCTCTGAAACTCCTAAAGCTTCTAAAAATGCTTGGAATGTGTTCACAGTCACAGTTGCATCCCGAAAAGTGATGGATCTGGTGTGAAGCATCCTAGATGCAGGAGCTAGACCAACAAAGAGACTAATTTTTGCAGCATACTCAGGTTTTTCAGAATTCATGATGAAGAAGCTGCTACCACCTTGAGAATATCCAACGTAAATCAGTTTTTTCGATTTTGTGGTGTTTAAAACAAGGTCAACCATGGCCGGAATATCGTACAAGCCGATTTGGTCATAAGAAAACTTCCAAAATTCTTGGTCTTTATCAGGGTTCAAGTAAATGTGTCTCCGTGAATGGTAGTTTCCTCGTACGTTGCCGAACCAGGCATCATAGCATTCATTTGCAAAAAGATAACCTGCTGCGTCCAGTCCACCAGCTAAGAAGACTTCAGATGTTAAGAGTACCCCATGGATCATCAAGACTGGTGTTTTACTGATGCAATTATTTTTTGGTGGTATTCTGTGCACGGTTAATATGTACCCATCTTCCGTAGTAACCTCATGACTTTCTGCTATGTATCCATTTTCGTTTGCAATATCAATAAAAGATTTTCCGCTGTCCAGAAGTTTCCCGATCGGTTCAGATATTGAATGCAAAATATTTTGGCTTGAACATTTTGATATATAAAATACTAACACTAAAATTAGCAAGGGCGACATTTCGCAAGGAAAATTGCATTTTCTCTGTTTTAAATAATAATGTCAACATATATATATAAACTGCTAGCCAAGGTCAAATAATTTCCAACTGACAAATGAATTCATACGAGAAGCGCGCATGTGTGCGATAGCTCGATTCAAAACAAGCCTTTAAGCAAGATCGTAAGTAGCAGTATTCTTTAAAAATACAAATTCAACGATTTATACAAATAAAATACCGTTCCGTGTTTAATTTTTGGTATAACATTTGGTTTTTACTTTGTTGTTGTTGTTTTAGATTTAATTAATGTAATTGCGTTTTCTTTTGAACTTAAGTATTTTCTGCAAATCGAGGAGTAGTTATTCGTTGTACAAATAAATACACAATTATAAGTGTTTAGGGGAGGTAGGGGACCATTGGGCTACTACCATATAACTTGTAAGGTAGTGCCCGAACCTCCCGACTGCCCAATGGTCCCCTACCTCCCCTACCTTAGCCTAATACCTGAAATTATTTATTTATTTGAACTTTATAGCACAGTACAATAAACTAAGTACAAATGGCGGACTTAATGCCTTAAGGCATTCTCTACCAGACAACCACTAGGCCAAACAGAATATAGTTGAGGTGGGTATGAGCGTTTCAGCAAGAGTAGCAAGCGAGAGAGAAGTTTCGGCGAACAGTGTCGACCAACACCTAAGAAACTCTCGCTAGATGGCTGGATCCAGACCCAAATACAGAAAGCAGTACTCCTCGACATGGCACGTATTATGAGGAGGTTCCTCTCTCTGCAGCCCTTACCACCAGTAGCCTGAGCCCTGCCATTCACATTCTTTTCTCAGATAACAGAGATCTGTGGTTGTTACTATATGTATATTGAAACTTAATATATAATAATTAATAACGGCATAGTCCTTAATAACAATTCACATTCGAAAACTGTGAAATTTATTAACTATCATTTTTACATGGTGTCATTGCTCCCGCGCACGCATTCCAAAATTGGGGGAGTATTTTTGAGCCAGATGGAGGCCAACTCGTCAGTGTGTGCCTCGACGAACATCGTTGATGCATTACGAAACGTGGGAGCCGCTACAGCATCCTAAAATCATTATTATATTGTACGCGCAAATAATTTTAAGCCTTTTGGGTATATCTGAAGCACAGACTTGCTGAGTACAAGGACGTATGGTTTAAAGAGTGTAACCTTGACTGCATCCGTACATCCTGGGAATCTGCTGGCCAGCATGTTCACCCGAACTGACAACGCTCTGAGCTTCCTCTCCAGTTCCGTATCGTAGTGAAGCTCATCCACATCACTGAACGCGCGACTTATCTTCGACTGTGGGGAACTGGCTGCCAATAGCTTGTTACATAAATTCACAGTAAAAAAAACATTCTAGAAACCTTTTAAAATCCTGAAATTTATAAGTTCCTGCCACACACCGTGTCGCTAATATACCTACATAAAAGTAACGTTTCTGTTGTGTTAACTATCCTTTCTTCTCTATATGACGTATCTGTGTTGTTCTTTGTGTTGATTCAAATGGTTTAATGCACGGTTTGTTATTGATGCGATAGAGCACAAGTGGTTTATTTCAAAGATCTACGTCAATAAATTGCGCACCGTGTAACCAGTACATATAAATAACCAGTATCTGTATTTATGTATATTATCAGTATCTGTATTTATGAATATTATCAGTATCTGTATTTATCCATGCACTGATCCTCCATTAGTAGCTCGTGGACAATAGAAAGATTCAGTCAATTCTGTTAGTACCACCAAAATATTTTAGAAAAAAAAACAGTTAGGACATACAATAATTAGGCGATGCGACGGGCTGCCTTGTGGTTTAGTAATCTTTAAAAACAATATTTGACGGAACAACTTAATTTCGAGATTCAACAAATAGTGCGTTTAGACCTAACAAGAGAATAGTTTACTTGATATAATCTTCTGTGTTTACTTGATATAATCTTCTGTGTTCATTTTGACCAAGAAATTTTCATAATGCATAGAATTCTTCTTAATAACTAATAAATTAACGCAGCGGTATAGGGACCCGATTACTAAGACTCCACTGTCCGTCTGTCTGTCACCAGGGTACAGAAATACATCATCTGTAAAAATTTCAACTGTCTTGTTGTCACGGTTCATGAGATACGTATTGTTATTGCCTCTATGACCACAAATAGGTACAGTCAAGCAATTAAATTTGTCACCTACCTTAGTTTCAAAGTCAATCTGACATTCTACCGCAATAAGGTTGACTTTCCTATCGATTACAAATGACTTGGCATCTCTAATAACAATGACATGTTCAAGCAGATTTTCTTTGAAATGTATAGCAAATTAACGTCCGTGATGTACTTACAACAGAATAAAATAAAATTTTAATTGGGACTCCTATACAACAAACGTGATTTTCCTGCCGTTTTAAAAAAAGTGTAAGTCGCATTTGACCGGTTTTTCTTTTCTATCGCTCAAAATGTATGGGATGGCATTCTCGTGCGTGGTCATCAAGTGGTCAACTGTCATCCCATACATTTTGAGCGATTAGAAAAGTAATAAGTTGCATTAGCGTCTTGGCTACGGCCTCTGAGAGCCCTGCACCTTGCATTACGCTAATAACCGTTTCTATTCATTTCGTTTTTAAACCAATCGCGTCACTGGTGGATGACGTGATACGAAAAGTCACGTGATGTGACACGTACTGCTAGTTAGCATATGCATCTTGCCAGGGCCCTCAGATAAGACACTGCTTGCGCTATTCGATGCGTCGCGATATCCGTATACGTTAGCAATATCTTTACGTAGGACGGCGTCGACATGCCTTCGGACAATGGCGGCGGAATATTCCCGCGTTCTATTGTTGGGCGGCTGTGGAAATATTTTTCATGTTTGCACTCGCTTTTGTTCGTAGGAAGCGAAGGATTAGTCAGTGCCGTCAGTGGGTATTAGAAAGTAGGAATTTCACGTGTTGTCTACGGTAATGACTCATTCTCGCCATAACTAGTGTTTTGTCTCTCTCACTGGTTCTCATACGCTCTTACGCGCGATTTACTGTAATTACCAAAACCCGAAAAACTTTCAAGTTTTTTCGCCTTGACGAAGAACATTTGGGACATGTTTTGCTGGTTTTTTTTGTTACAAAGTTTTAAAGATCTCGAAATAAATCGCCGCGATAAACCGAACCGTGAAAAGCCTTCCTATACCTACACGTACAATGTATTAGGTCAGTTGTAGTATTGTACGCCATGCAACCGTACCTTTAAGACCAAATTTGGCTTTGCCAGTCACCTTCCCTCACACCTGCGGGATTTGCGGGGTTCGCCGTTGACGGATACGTCTAGGAGAACATCATCACCATCATCATGAATCAAGACCAAGTTGATGAGATTCCTGATATTGTCCCCTGATATTGGATTGTCATCGAGTTTGCATGTGGTCCAAATTTCAGCGCATTCCATTGAAATTGACTTGCAAATTCTAAAGCGGACAATTTACATACAATACGAACAGTGCCAGTTAAAATCCTTGAAAAAATAACTAAATGAAAAGCTAGCTTTATAAAGCTTAATTTTTGATATTATTATTAATGCTACTATATTCGTATATATTAAGACCTTTCAAATGATACCGAAAGTAATAATTAAAAATACTTTATTTTGTTGATATAAAATAATTGTCATATTGCCATTGTTATTATTTAAATTTTAACAGTGTAGGTATCCTATGTTATCCGGGATGGTCAAAGGATTACCACGATTCTGTAGTCATGGTGGATTAAAGAAACGTTACATACATACATACATGAACCCTGAAAACATTACACTCCTTTTTTGGACAGTCGTGTAAAAATAACACGTAAGTGCTGTCAGGTGATCATCCTAGTTCATCCCAGGTATAAAAGAGCTTGCGACTTTAGTCTCGGCACTCCTCTAATATCCAGGGAAAGAATAAAAGTATCCAACCAAAAAGGTGTACAGCGAACTTAAAGTCGTGCCCCATTTTCATTCATGAAATACGGGAAATACCTGAGTATTTGGCAACTGCACCGGTACCTCGTTACTTCCCGGCACGTAGTTTAATAAAGCTGTCGCGCGCGATATTAACAATTAGACAAGGATGGCATGCTTTGTCGTCGCAGTGGTGTAGAGGTTCCATGATTTAAGTGCTTTAAGGGACAAATCTGTGACTTCCAATTTTGAGTTGGTTACGAGGGCTGCTACTTATGTAACCGGAATAGAAAAAAATAACAGACGTATATGACTAAATATGGTTTTATTGTTTTTCAAAATATTCTCCCTTATGATCGATGCACTTTTGCATACGTTGAAACCAATTTTTAAAACATTTTTTCCACTCTGACTGAGGTATCTCCAAAACGTGCTGTTTGAACGCGTCGACTGCATCTTCACGGGTCGAAAATCGTTGACCACGTAATTTATTCTTTACATTTGGGAATAAATAGAAATCATTGGGTGCCAAATCAGGGCTGTACGGCGGATGACCCGTTAATTCTATATTTTGACCTTCCAAAAATCGAGTCGTTTCGCGTGATGTATGACAGCTGGCATTGTCATGGTGAAGAACGATTCTGCGTCGCTGGTTGTTTTTACGTATTTCTTCAAATACCTCCGGCAAACAAATGGTCGTGTACCATTCCGAATTAACCGTTTTACGATTCTCTAGTGGCACTGTAGCCACATGGCCATTAATACCGAAAAAGCAGGCGACCATTTGCTTCAAGGTGCTTTTTGCACGAGTTTATTGTTGTTTAGTTTCCGGATCATACGCATAGATCCAGGATTCGTCACCTGTGTAGATATTATAAACAGCTTTTGAGTCACCACGACCGATACCGACCGATTTCGGGCGACCTTCCTTAACTTCGTCCGTGAGCATACTACGTCCACGATTGAACTCACTAAACCAGTGGTACATAGTGCTTTTCGATGGAGCTTCATCACCAAAAGTTGAAGTTAGTTGATCTATGCACTGTTGTTGCGTTAAACCACGCCGAAAATCATAATAAATCATAGCACGAATATTTTCACGAGTGAGTTTCATTCTTGCAGCGAGATGACATTTTGATCCCACCAAAAACAAAAGACTAGCGTACATAAGAAAAAAAAATATAGCGGCCAGTATTAAAAAAAAGTTCAAATTTTACCATGGAGGTCAAATATAAAGTTTATAAATGTTGGAATCCCAGATTCCGGATACATAAGTAGCAGCCCTCGTAATATACAGGGTGATCAGTTCTTATGGATCAGAATTGATATTAAACTATAAATAACACTCGTAGGCATAAATACTCGCTCAATCCGTCTTTTATTCATATAACTGTTTAAAAATATAACTTCTTAAACCATGGAGAATGTTTAAAATCACTTAACCAATTTTGATGTAAATTGTAGTTGGTGCCGATTGACTTAGGTTTAGAATGGCCACCAAATATTTTCTTAAAAAGTCATAACGACCCAAAAGATCCATAAACTACCTGTTCGTAGTAAATTATTATGATTTGTACGACTTTCAAATCCTTTTCTTTTTCTAATACTGTAAAATTTTACTTAATTTTTTATTTATCATAAATCACGATTTTTCACATTTTTTGCTCCATGAACTTCAGAGGGGGAACGGTTATTTTTTGGCTATAAATAAAAAAGTACGTCGCAGAAAATGATAAAAATTGTTTTTAAATTTGCAGATTGAGCACTTTCATATGAAATCCCGTTATAATCAAACTTTCCAAACCAAACCAAACACGATGTCGTATGATTATTCATTACAGCTGTACTTAGTTTTTGAATTGCCTTTTGGTGGTTTTGATACTCCGGCTGTCTGGCGAATAGCATAGTCACCCTACTCTCGTAAAGGCAGTGAGACAATAGTTTTGCTACGTGCGCAATACGGACCTTATGAATGGAAATCTCTCCCATCCCTTTTGCACCCGGAAGTTGGTATATTAGTGTGTGGAAAGGTGTTTGTGATTAATGTTAGAATTATAATTAAGTTTATAATACACCTTTCTTTCGTCTTATATCCCTTTATGGGGTAAATCAAGAAAACTTATGATCAAACACCTGATTTACGGGGGCGAAATGTACGAGGGCTAGTGATTCATTAAACATCGACTAAGTTTATCGACATCGATAAAAAGCAATTTTTAACCATCCTTATCATAAGTATGGCGAAGTTGTTTTTTATGGCATAGAGAAGGAAAACCAGCTCACAGGCCACGTGATGGTCGAAACTGTGACCCATAGACAATCGCATTCACAAGACTGCAAGCCTAAGACTGCAAATGCGTTGCCAACCCTGAGGACTGAGATGGAATGCCTCTATACTAGTCATTGCACCAGCTGTCTTATCCCTAAACCTAATCTAATTTATATTTTAATTATGTGCAAACCTCTTTTATTTATACTTATCGCAACTATAAACAACCGGTATCTGACATTGACGCTGGACTCGAGTCACTTTTGACAACCAATGAAATTACATTGCATACAAAATTAATTCATTACAATATTTTTACCTTTTTGTTTTTTAGGTCGGTTAATAATGTCTCGAAAGAAAAAGATCGCTTATCTTCATGGAAAGCTGTTGTTCATTCAGTCATAGAAGATAAAGGTACTTACTTAAAAAGTTGTCGATAAGCTTAGTCGATATTTGAATGAATCACTAGCCCTCGTATATTTTCGCCCCCGTCAATCCGGTGTATGCGTATGATTTATGTTTATGTGAGGTTTCTGAAACACCCGTAAATAATCCTTCCTTTGACTAAATCATTGATGAAAGCCGTATTAAAATCCGTCGCGTAGTTTGACAGATCGAAGCGGACATACAGCGGGACAGACGGAGGGAAGCGATATTATGATACATATAATGAGCTATGAGGGAGGCCATTTGCAAAGTCAAAAGATGGCGGATGTGAAATTTGTTTTATTTTTTATTTTTGTGTATTTAGGTGTTCAAAGTTCTTTTTTGTTAGTGATTTGTACTTTTAATGCCTTTGTGTTGCACAGTGATAGAAGATTTGGACTTATTTCGTGTATCCTGGCATCTTACTTCTCGTTTCAAGTGGACTCGCAGTGGTACAGAGATTAAAACTATCTTGGCCTCTGCCCTACATGTCACCGTACAACGTTGCCACCAATCTTCCTAGAGAAGATTGGATTGCGTTTTATTACTATATTGATTTATACTTATATATACTTGACACTGGCGAAATCACTTCATAGTGGAAACGCCATATTCCCGCGGTAGTAGCTGTGCAAGTCGCCGCGGGGCAAAGAAAAAAAAAACGAGCTATGATACATTTTGTAGTTTTAGCTTCAGGCTTCTCGTACAGTCACTGACTTTATATGTTATGTCACTATGGAACCCTGTCATAATTACAGCGTCAAGTGACGAGATAGATATTACATGGGAATTAATGGTAGGTTTTATACGACAAGGTTCTGTAGTTCTATATCAATTAAGGGCAACTCTAGTGTTCCTAAAATCTAAAAATCGATGTACGTGTTTTTTTTTAGAGCTATCCAATGATATCTCACTTGATGTAAATTTAATGAAGAAAAAATAATAATTATGAGTATTTGCATTACATGTATGAAACGTTACCTAGAAAAATACGTTTGACTCGGGAACCCTGAAAATCACTACGGTCAGTAAACAGACTTGAAATAAAAGTAATTCATGGAATCCAATCTCGGTTCGCAACTCTCGCGTTTCTGAAGCAATCGCAATATTTCCCATCAAACAAGATTATAGAAAATAACTAGATTCCAAGTATTGGAAATAGTTTCTATTAACAGGAAATACCTACCTGGGACCTAATCGAGATGCGTAACGGTAAGCTTTCGATTTTCGAAAATCGACAAAATGTAGGGTTGCCGTTAGTTTCTGACAGTATAGGTAAGTACAGTCAAGGGCATTAATATTACGTCCCCAAGACGTCAAAAATATCTATACACCTTTGTGCGGGCAATAAGGTAACGTCCGTGTATACATATATTTGCCGCGATAGCTGTATAGATATTGCCTGGCTGTACCTATCTCAGAGACCCACCGAGATGACTGGTATGGTGATATTAGGACGGGTTGTTATGTAGTTGTGGATTAATAAATACCTATCTTATTAAATTTTATAACATTTTAATCATTCACTAATAAATCAAATAATAAATTGATACTAAGTTTGCATGAAACCCGAGATCCCTGTATGTTATTTCTGAAGGGTGCTCAGAGAATGAGAATATCGATCGATATCTGAATCGATCATAATAATTTGGAATTTTGAAGGATTTTGAAACATAAGAGTGGGCAGGAACGAAATCAAAAAAGGAGGTTGTAACCACCTTCTTACAAGTTGATGACAGATGGCGTTGATCGCTCACGTCAACCCCATACAATCCGAGTCGATAGGAAACAAACACGTTAGCAGCGTTTGCATCTTCGCTAGGCGTACTGGGTGGTTATTAGTGAAGGTTTTTCACCGCTAGATAACGTCATAAATTATTTAAAAAACAACAATGAAATACTTTTTCCTGGTAAATTTGTTTACTTTAACGGTGCCCTCATTCTACGTCGACTTTTCTCCCATTCATTAAAGATAAGAATTTTATTTGTAAGAACTTAAAATAAGATAAAGGCATCAACGTTGTATTTGTATTTTTTTCTAACAGGCCGTTATTACTGTCAAGTAGGAAGAGGTTGACAAGGGGTAAAGGCGACGAAGAATAAACTTTTTTTTCTGACAGGCTTATTTATTAAACCTGTCAGAGGCTGTAATAAGACTAATAAGGTTCGCTATGTACTCATGAATTGTTTATGTGTGTGTGGCGACACACAAAGTGCAGACAATATCATAAAGATAATCATAGGGTTGGTCGGGACACGTCAACCGCGGGCGACAGTGACGCATGATCATTTAGCGGGGACTGCGGCATAGGCGGCAGCGACCTAAGGGCCGCTAAGGGCCCGCCACTGTGCAGAGTTAGATTATGCTGTAAAGACTCAGTTTCATTGCGCGATAGCCCGCATGCTTTTCGTGAGCTCTCGGCTCAAAAATGTAAAAAAAACCCTCAATGGATTTCTACAGCGTATCTACCAATGAAACTGGCCCTAGACAAGATGTATTCTGTATTCAGCGAACGTTATCGTTATTAATATGTTAAGTATCAGACAAAAACTGCCGGACGGTCGTGTCGAGCGCTTATGTCCACATGTACGATTTTTTATTTTTACGCACGTCAATCAGCAAGAAAACACATTAATGTAATTTACAGTACACATTTTCAACACGATATATGTATAAACTGAGTATAAGCAACGTGCGTGCCCCCAAATGCAAGCTTTAATTGTTTTGGCGTATAATTTTTTAAAAGCGATTTTTACAGAAAAGTCGATCCCGCTCTATCCTGTATTTTGAGGTAACCCCTCCAGTGATAGGTATCTGACACAACACGACTGGCCATTCGCCGCGGCCGACGGCCCGGCGCGGACCGCCGTTTAAATTCGAATTAAGAACAAAAAGCATTTCACATTTTCAGTTTGAAAATGGAACGTTTTTAAAAAGTGACGAGGTGAATTTTTAAAATTTATCGTTGGTTGCGGAATGCTTTTATAAATTTCGCTCAAATTTTAAAAATAAGTGAGGCACTTGAATTATAAGTATCGTGGCGTCATAAAAACACATGTTTTTTATATATTTATTGACTTTGTGCTGTGTTTACCAGTAAATATTTATAAATATTTATAGAAGTAAAACATTGTGTTTCTGTAAAACATCTGTGGTCTAGGAAACATTGGTAGACTGAAAATTAAAAATATTTTTACCGTGTAATGGTCTTCTTGCAAATCAAAAAAACAAATGCAAAAATGACATTTCATTGAATATTATAAACATTTTTATTGAATGTGACAAAATATTGAATCAACATCTAGCTTTGGCATATTAGACTATGGACTTTTTAGTGAACGACTTGTCTCTGTTTCTCGTATCAATTTGTTTGTTATAACCGTCATCTGTTTACGTCAGTTACAATTTGAAACTTCGATCGTGGTTATTACACTTATTAATTATTACTGAAAACCTGACCGTGACGGTTATGTTCAATCACTAAGTTTTATTTATGTTTTAAAGTTCATTCCAATTACCTAAACCTAACATTAACTTAATTAAAGTTTAAATCAAAACTTACCAATCAGATCATTTGACCAATAAACACAATCTTTAGCACCTTCGATACCAAAAACTTCTCAAGTACCTTAATTTCTACGAAAATCCGAAACCGGGGCACTGATTATTTAAGCCAAGGATCGTGGAAATTCAAGTTTAGGAACTTCGTGGTTTTACCGTGAATTTGTTAATCAACGTATTACTAAGAGTTCGGCGAAGTTCGGTCGAGTTCGGGAAACTTCGTGTTTAGACTGTTTAGTGTAAAGTTTGCTAACACCGTGCCTGAGTCTACGATGGATTTGAAATGTTTCCTGTACCAAAGGTAAGTCGAGAAATTACGTAATAAGTAGTTGGATAGAGAACGGAAGACCCATATCAACGCTACCGTTGCCTTCAAACTTAATTGACCCGGGGTCTTGTTCTCGAGAGGGTCAATCATACCCAGGTTTATGGGCAATATGAAGGCAACGCACCCTACATAGGTAGCGTGCCTATTATTATATTCTAGGTGTATTACTACCTCTACATTGTCTTACATCTATTATTATCGTAATGTGTTTAACTCAATCAAGTTTATGTAAGGTATTTGCATGTACATTTTGTATATATTTTGCCACCAACTATAAGTATTTCTTTAATAGTATCCTTATATATATATCATTATTCTATATTTTCATTCAATTACACTTTATTCGTTTAGCGTACTGTCCGTCTGTCACACTCGGAGCTGGCTGAATCAGCGCTGCAGGTGTTTAACACCTCAGCATTATGCTGAGCCAGTGTCCGATTCACTGCCGCGAAGACACACTCACTACTTGTTTATTATTGTTTATGTTTTCCCTTTTTTTCTGTTTTGTGTGTGTAGTGAATAAACGTATTTTTCTTCTTTTTCTTCTTTTCTTTTTTTTCTTTAGGTTACGAGATATCGTAACGTTGACAATACAAAAGCAATAGGGAAAAAGTTAGAATAATGCCCCTATTCTACTCGAGTTAAACCTATTATTCCGTTGACATGTGATCGGATTGTCAACGTTATGAATGTTATCATATAGCTCTTAATAATTAATTGGCCGTAAGCAACTTGAAGAGCTGGGGTGGTCTCGTGAGTTAATTAGAATATAAGGTAAATTCGTAAATAAAATAAAATAAAACAGGCAAGTGCGAGTCGGAGTCGTGCACGCAGGGTTCCGTACCGCCGCACAGTAGGTATTATACTCCGATTTGAATTCAATTTTAAATCGAATCAGCGGAAGCCCAACACACTTGACCACTTTTTAGTATTTGCTGTTTTTTTTTCAGGGCTTGAACTATAGTCCTACCTAATTTGACGAAAAGGGTCTAGCCGATCTACCATGTAAATTTGCCCCTGGCTGAAAATGTAGGTTTCTTACGTGTGTTTATTAACCTTATTACAAGATATAATTTTACGAAGTTTTAACCCTAAAATGCTCTTGGTTTTGAAGAAAAAGAAGGAAGAAAAAAATGTTTTTATTTTTTTGTAGCCAAACTAATGATTCGATTTCTTTGTAAATTGGATATATTATGTATCTAATAATAAACTACTGTCAAAAAAAAAACAACGTTCAAACTCATTTATGAAGTGTTTAAAATTGACTTTATTTTTTTCAAGGTTTTTTTCTTAATACTTACGAGATAGGGACAACCTCTAATTTTACTTATTTTATGCGGAATCTATTATTGCGTAACATATATTTTTTGCAAAAAAATCCATTTGGGGCAACAAGGTAAAAATATCTTACTAATGAATATACGTAAAAATCCTTCATGATTAATTTAGAATGTGGTAAAAGCAGTCAGTATAAAACTTTTTTCTCTTTACTATTTAAATATCAACTTCACTACGCAAATACAATATTTCTAATAATTTGTTTCTAAATACAAAACGGTTTAAAAACTACTTCAATAAAACATCGACAATTTCAATTTTAATATGAGCTAATTCATTCGAATTCGAATTGAATTTGAATTTGAATTTGGAGTGTACATACGCGTTCGAACATCACCGTGCCTTTTTTAATTTACCTAACGCGATGGTTGTATTGTACATTTGTCGCATTTACCGCTTACAAATTAAAAGTAAAAAATGGCGGGAAACCATAATCGTTTTTCACCTATCTTATGCGTTATGGATAAACGTAATAATGCGATACGCAAGGTGTTTAGGAAACGTGTCCGAACTTTGTATTTAAAAGCATATAATGCAATAGAAGTTTATTTATTATATATAATGAAGTTAATTGTGATCTAATCTTTATGTACCTTTTTTTATTTATAAACATTTTATCGTTTAATATAACTTTAAGGGCAGTTAATGTTTCCTGAGCATTCAAAGTTACAAGGATCGACTGACGTAGTTAAGTGATATAGATACTAATTACCTACTTCAAATATGAGTATATAGTTGCCATCTATAAAATAAAATTAAAGTAACTAAACTTCCTGCATCTTTACTAGTACTAACTGAAAGGGTATAAAGCATGACTAAAAATACTTACGTTTTCCGTTAGGGACAGCAGATGCTCATTTTCGATATGGTTTTGTATGCATTGTTCTAGTCGGGCTTCTATTGCATTATATGCTTTTAAATACAAAGTTCGGACACGTTTCCTAAACACCTTGCGTATCGCATTACGTTTATCCATAACGCATAAGATAGGTGAAAAACGATTATGGTTTCCCGCCATTTTTTTCTTTTAATTTGTAAGCGGTAAATGCGACAAATGTACAATACAACCATCGCGTTAGGTAAATTAAAAAAGGCACGGTGATGTTCGAACGCGTATGTACACTCCAAATTCAAATTCAAATTCAATTCGAATTCGAATGAATTAGCTCATATTAAAATTGAAATGAATGCGCGATATGATCCGTAATACGGTAATACGCCAGAGAACCAAGGTCACCGACATAGCTCAGAGAGATAGCATGCTGAAGTGGCAATGGGCAGGCCACATAGCTCGGAGAACTGATAACCGTTGGGGAAGAAAAGTTCTCGAGTGGCGGCCCCGCACCGGTGGACGGAGTGTTGGACGGCCTCCCACCCGGTGGTCTGACGACCTGGTTAGGATCGCGGGGAGCCGCTGGATGCAAGCGGCTCAAGACCGTGACTTGTGGCGCTCTTTGGGGGAGGCCTTTGTCCAGCAGTGGACGCCCCCGGGCTGATGATGATGATGATGAAAATTGAAATTGTCGATGTTTTATTGAAGTCGTTTTTAAACCGTTTTGTATTTAGAAACAAATTATTAGAAATATTGTATTTGCGTAGTGAAGTCGATATTTAAATAGTAAAGAGAAAAAAGTTTTATACTGACTGCTTTTACCACATTCTGAATTAATCATGAAGGATTTTTACGTATATTCATTAGTAAGATATTTTTACCTTGTTGCCCCAAATGGATTTTTTTGCAAAAAATATATGTTACGCAATAATAGATTCCGCATAAAATAAGTAAAATTAGAGGTTGTCCCTATCTCGTAAGTATTAAGAAAAAAATCTTGAAAAAAATTAAGTCAATTTTAAACACTTCATAAATGAGTTTGAACGTTGTTTTTTTTTTGACAGTAGTTTATTATTAGATACATAATATATCCAATTTACAAAGAAATCGAATCATTAGTTTGGCTACAAAAAAATAAAAACATATTTTTTTCTTTCTTCTTTTTCTTCAAAACCAAGAGCATTTTAGGGTTAAAACTTCGTAAAATTATATCTTGTAATAAGGTTAATAAACACAGGTAAGAAACCTACATTTTCAGCCAGGGGCAAATTTACATGGTAGACTAATTATGTACTTTAAAACAAACGCTATTGTATGGGCACCCCTTTTATTATTCCATTATTTAAATACAAGGTTCAAATACAAAAGATACAGCTCTTTCAAGTTAGGACGGACGGGCGGACGGACCCGTTGGGCTCTCTTTGGGTACGGAAACCTAAAAAACTATATCTCCCTCTATCCGATAGAGACCTTTTTATTTCACCAAATGTTAATATAGGCGTGTCTGCTGTTAACACTGAAAATGTTCAATCCGTTTGACTTGTTGCTAGCATTCCAGCTATATTATTTTCCTGGCCTCTGGTACCGTTTCGTAAGATCCTAGGTCAAAGGAAAGGGAAAACGGGAACAGGACGTTTGTGAAACGATAGTTTTCGGACAAAAGATCGTATGAGGAAAAACCGTAGTCACTTAAGAAAGTCAGCACGATTTTTACCTTTTTATCGATAGTAATAGAATCGAGGTTTTCGAATCGTAAAATCTCTTATTTATTTATCTTAACCGCAAGTATTACGTGGCTTGGGGATTTAGAGCTCTGTACATTATTTATTAGACGTAAAAACAGGGTTTGAGTCATTTTTGATCGATCTGTTGCTCTTAATGTACGGTCAAGGAAATGTATTCGCGTACCCTTTTCACTCTTCTCACAATGACAATAAGAGTCAAAAAGCTACGCGAATACATTTCCTTGACTACCGTTAAATATAGGACAAAGGTATTGGTTTTAACTTTTAACGTATAAACATGGCTACAGAAACAACACTTACTCATGTCGAATTTTACTAACCACTTAACAGGCGATTAGAGTGTTACCCGCCGTTCAGTGCAGTGCGTGCCGTGCCGTGTGGTTGCTGGCTTAGAATAGTGCCACTCCATGCCTTCCTGTGGAACTTGTGGAAGTCGTAAGAGGCGACCAAGGGATTAAAGGCTTGTAGTATTGTTAGGCGATGGGCTTGCAACCTGTCACTAATATACACTGGTTAACATCTTAGCCTGTTTGTGGAAAACGTGGTTATAGAATTAACAACAAGTTGTTAAGAGTTGTTGGTGATTCTGTAGCTCTGCCTACCCCCCTCTGGGATGAAGGCGTGACGGTATGTATGTATGTGTATGTAGAGTGTTAACAGCTGTCAAAATGTATGAACTAACAGTCGATGAACATTGATTACCATTTAAAATCGTTGGGTGGGATTGGTACTTACAGGATTAAAACGTTGCAAATGCGATAAGGTCAAAGGCAATATGGATTTCACCACCCAGAACAGATGGTTTTTTGGTCAAACAAATGTTATGATTTTATTGTTTAAGTTTTAGTTAAAACTTTATAAGCGTAAAATGTTCTCCGTAAAGCTTGAAATTTCTGTAGGCAACTAAGCTGTCAGGGAAAATTTGATAAGTTTTAATAGAAAGTTATAACGTTACCTTGTAGAGATGTACACACACACAATGTTGGCCACATAATCAGGGAAGCTTGCTTTTATCACATACAATTGCCTAGTTCAAAATATGACCTTTCAATTTTGACCGCCAGTCAAAAATATCTTGACCAATTTACAATTTTTACTTTTACAATACGAACACATACCAGCTAACTTTTGTGCAAACAAATGAATCTGCGCCAGGTGCACTCGGCTGGTGGATTGCATCCCGAACCAACCACCTGTGACTTTTGCTTATACAGCCCTACGGATAGCTCTTAATTGAATCACAGTGGTTGTGGAAACAGCTTTAATATACCTACTAATTTTCTCTTCGCCATTTTAATATATATAAAACAACGTCGCTTCCCGCCGCCTGTGCATCTGTATGTACGCTTAGATGTTTCAAACTCCACAATGTGTTGTAATGCGGTTTTTAACGATCAGCTAGACAACTTTTCACGGAACACTCACATAAACCGAAGCGAAGAGAGGGTGGTCGCTTGTCAATAGTAATTCTATCAAAGAATATAGCAAGGCGCCTAACAATGTCTTGGTGACTAGCTCTTCATCCTTAAAACCAAACTAGGCATATACGTGCGCACAACAGCCTAGTTCCTAGCATGTAATTTACTTTGACACTCAACAACTATAACATATATTTATTCGTCAGTGGCGTTGTGGGTACAAAAGCTTATAGCAACATTAGGCGCCGTTGAAAAACCTTAAAAAACAAAGAGTTAAAGTAATAACCACCAATTGAAAGCATTTCTGTAAGGAAATCATAAGAGATATTTTCAGATCATGGGCAGCATTTGGTCCAAAACTTGTCAATCTCCTTTCTATGAATTTTAAATTAACTGTATGAGGAAAAGTGCGGCGCAGCTGGTGTAAAGCTTTTTCTCAAAAATGTCCGGAAAAGTTGATATTACTATCTACATATTGAGACGCGAAGTATACATATAGTTTAGTGACAGTTCTCAAATTAAAAAAAAACACGTGCTCGCTACTCAAGCCCACAATGTTACATACAAATTTCATTACTGCATAACGTTTTAAAAAAGTCTTATAGATCCATATTTTATTCGAAACATAACTTGTTTATCTCTGTCTGGAAAAGCTTGTGTTTTTTTTAAAGCTTGCGTTTCTCCATGTCATATAAAAAAAAAAAAGGTTGATGCTTTTTTCAAGTGAAGTTTCTGTTTGTATGCAATTCAAAAAATGAGTTCATTTGATGAAGATTTTACTCCAACACAACTTTTTTTTTTGATTTTTGAGAAAAGCACTATGTTTGTTTTGGCAGGAACGGTAATAGCGACATTCGTATTTTTAAACGGACTCGCAAGCTCCTCCGTTTAAACCAATACTCGCCCACAATTTCCCACTTCCCTGACTAGCCAATAATGTACTAATAAATAGTTTAATTGATTTTAATAGATATAGCTATAAACTGTCCTAATAAAATGATTATTTCTGTGAAGTCACAGACACTTTAGTGTTGGTCCTACCTGTACAGGTCGGGATCGTTCTATCGCGTCCACTGCAACATCTTATCCTTTAACCTACCGAAAGCAGCAGTGTTCGCGTTGTTGTCTTTCGGAATCTGAAGACAATCGGTGAAATGACTAGCATAAAGGTATTCAATATACAAAGATGCTTTGAGTACCTACTATAGTACTTCAGGGGTAGGCAGCGCGATGGCAGTCTTGAAATGGCAAATTGTTACTACTTTAGAAAAAAATCGTATTACTTCGAGATGTATGAGTTTGAACTTTGTAACAAGGCAGTTGTTACGCTGGATACCTGTGCTGCATTTTATAAACAATCAAGATCACTTACACTTAAATGCACAATAATAACACATCTTTTATGGTTTGGTTACTAATAACTGTCAAACTGCCAGCACAATACCATAGATTATTTGAGATGTGATTGTTATAGATCGACTTTCTCAAGTGTTCGCGACACGTAGTCGACAGATGGCGTTACTAGCCACACTTTGTTACCTTTTCTAAATTATTAAACTAACATCAACTTAAATTTAAATAATATTTAATTTGTTACGAAATATGAGATACCACGTTTTTTAAAGTAATGACGAAATGTCTATGGGTCTCAGATCCCCTTACTATCAGGTGGCCCTGTGCTCGTTCATCCTTACCATGCCATAACAAAAAACTTTAATAAAAGAAGAGTATTCTTATAAAAGATCTTAAACTTCGTCGTTTGACTTGAAACTTACAAAAGTGGAGGGCATTAGTTCCACAAATAGCCAGTAGACATATAAATTTGGTATAACGAATAAATTTTCTCCAACAGCTCTCTAGACAGCTTCTTTGCAGCCGAGAGCTGTAAACGGGTTATTTACTGCCACCGATCTAACGCGTTGGGAGGGTTGTGGAGGTGATAATTTCCACAGCAAATAAAATAAAGTGTCCATTTATTTTTGTGATTTTAAATGGTTTATATAAACATAAAAAAAAACCTTTGAACCAGTTGGTGAAATCTTCATTACAAGTGAAATATAGTAATCATAAAAGTAAAATAACACAAACGAGTTACCTGATGGGAAGTAATCACCGCCGCCCATAAACACCAGCTTAATGTTTGGTAATACAATAGTAGTTATAATTTTTATATCGCTGGAACCATAGACTTATCAAAATTTATTTAATATATAACGTGAAGACAAGACTATATTGGTTAGCTTAGTTATGATTTTTAAAAATACTGAAATAGTAACAGTTTCTAAAACAATACGGGGACTTCTCTTATACTTTCATATGTATATATTACTATATGGAAACATTTTATACATTTTAAAGGACCATTACTAACTAAATCATGACAGTAAATAGGACGTCTGCTTAGCAATGTACCGCGTACAGGTGTTCAGTATTTACTGCCAACCAGATGTAAATGGTTCCATAGTGGATCTTTAATTTTTATATAATCCAGTACATTTGGTAGTTAACCTACGACCGAATCTGTATCCGTAACATCAACTATATGGTCTCCATAACCCTGAAAAATTACCTCTGGCGACGTGACTGCTTTAAGATTATATTCCGGAGGTTCTGAACTCCCATACACTTTCAAATTTTTCTTTGGACCATGATCTAACTTGGTGCTGTTTTCATTGTTCATACTTTGCCCGTAATGCGCAAAATTCTGGACGGAAGTGCCCGCAGGAAAGAACTGGAGCAGCCTCTTCTCTGTCTCTGGTGAAACAGAGTCAGGATGGGGAGAATCTAGGATAGATGTTGAAGCACCACAAATAATTGCTGTCAAAACCTCCACTTGACATACAGTTCCTAAAACTCCTTGAACTGAAAAACCTTTACTCAGGAACTCCGAAACTCCTGAAGCTTCTAAAAAGTCTATAAAAGTATTTGTAGTTATAGATGCACCCCGAAAAGTAGGAGATCTAGTATGAAACTGCCTAGATCCAGGAGCTTGACCAACAAAAAGACTAATCTTTGCAGCATACTCAGGTCTTTCAGAATTCATGGTAAAGGAGCTGCTACCACCTTGAGAATATCCAACGAAAATTAGTTTTTTTGATTTAGTGGTGTTTAAAACAAAGTCAACCATGGCCGGAATATCGTACAAGCCGATTTGGTCATAAGAAAACTTCCAAAATTCTTGATTTTTATCTGGGTTTAAGCATACGTGTCTCCTGAATGATAGTTTCCTCGAACGTTGCCGAATCAGGTATCATAGCATTCATTTGCAAGAAGATACCTTGCTGCATCAAGTCCACCAGCTAAGAAGACTTCAGATGTTAAGAGTAACCCATGGACCATCAACACTGGTGTTTTATTGGTGCATTTTTTTCCAGGTGGTATTCTGTGCACGGTTAATATGTACCCATCTTCAGTAGTAACCTCGTGATGTTCTGCTATGTATCCATTTTCGTATGCCACGTCAATAAAATTTGTTCCACTATCGAGAATTTTCGCTATCGGTTCAGATGATATCTTTGATATTGAACTCAAAATATTCGAACTTGAACATTTTAATATATTAAATACTACCACTATGACAAGCAAGAGCAACATTTCTCAGGGAAAACTGAAATTTCTCTGAGTTATTAATATTAATATCATCATATTTAAAACGTGTACGCCGCGGCCAAATTAATTTGATACACAAGCAAATTAATTCATGAGTTTTACCATTTATTTAGCAAATTAATTCATAACGATACGCGCTTGCGTGTGTGCGATACCTCGATTCAATGCCAGCCTTCAAGTAAACTGCTTAAGAAGTAGTATTTTTTTATAACAACCATTTATTCGGATAAGACTCGGTGATAAACTTCTTTTACACTATTTGCTCTTGATTTTTTTTAAATATATTTTGAAATTTAATACTGAACCAAGCAATCAATGACCGTCCAGTGGTGACGCCATTTTTGTTGCGTTTTCTAAATAATTAAAGCTCGTACTTATAATTAAAGAATCCGTTGTAATATTATATACACACAATGTTATGGGCCATATGTTTTGGATCACCAGGAAGTAATAAATAATATACAAAAAACTCCTTTATTTACCAAAAACAGTAAATGACCACCGAAGTTGTCAACTTGTTACCTGTTACCAAGTAAATAAACCCAAAATTAATATATGATCAGATCACTAATATGTTCACCTTATTTTAATTAAAAATATAGTCTTATCATTGACCATTACATTATCATATTAAAGTAAAACCCAAAAATAGTAAATGACCAAGAAAAAAACTAGTGTCCTGCCAGAATCGTTAGATGTTTTTAGTACGTATGAATGCTTTAGGCGCTATAATTGTATCTTAGGAACCAATCAAGTCCACCTGTGTTAGTTTTCCTTCTTAATTCGTTATATATATATTTTTTATTTTATTTTTTTATTTTTTTATGGCATTGGGAAGGCTGACGAGCACACAGGCCACCTGATGGTAAGTGGAAACTGTGACCCATAGACATTCGCATTCACAAGACTGCAAGCCTAAGATGCAAATGCGCTGCCAACCCTGAGGACTAAGATGGAATGCCTCTATGCTAGTCATTACACCGGCTGTCTTATCCCCAAACCGGAACACAACAATGCGAACACTACTGTTTGGCGGTAGGTTAATGGATAAGATGGTGGTAGCGATCCGGACGGACCCCGCAAAAGGTCCTACCACCCGCAAACCGCCCGCGTATTCTTTCATTTAGGATATTTTACAGATTTTTTTATTGTAATTTTGCCTATTGATGACGGGGACACGCCACTTCAGCGAAAATTACACTTTTAGAGTTTAATATCTTCTAAACGGTCTCCCAAAACTAAAAATATATAAATACATGATTTACTATTTTTAAGGGTTATCCAATGATACCTAACTCAACGTTATTTAATGTAAAAGTACATAGGAGGTACCCGAAAAAAAATTTTTTTTATCGAGTTTTTACTTAAACACTATGTCGACGTAATGCAAACGCATAACTATGTCAATTTACAGCTTTCTACTACCAA
Source organism: Acleris sparsana (assembly GCA_923062465.1). Taxonomy (NCBI): domain Eukaryota; kingdom Metazoa; phylum Arthropoda; class Insecta; order Lepidoptera; family Tortricidae; genus Acleris; species Acleris sparsana. The sequence goes on along the minus strand of OV281305.1, from coordinate 7,083,224 downwards.
AAGTCTCTGAGTTTAACCGCTGATAGGCAGACAGACGGATGGACAAACGGACAGACGGACATTGACATTGGACATTGGATGGTGAAACTATCGGAATATTGGTAGTGCCAAAAACTTCACAACTCTCATATTAAATTCCTATCATCTTTCCGTTACTTTTTTATCAATAAAAAAAAATCTAATGATAAAATATTTAACCCTGGGTGATAACAAAGTGACAGACAAAAGGTTAAGAATCGGGAAAGTAGGTAGATCATATCTGCGTACACTAACTCAGAGGTAGGTACAGTCAAGGGCATAAATATACATACGTTCCCAAGACGTCAAAAACATCTATACACCTGTACGCCACTGGCAATAGGGTCCTTCAAACTATGCGTAGCCTGTATCTTGGGAGACCAAATATATTTTAAATAATATATGATTTGAAATATTTTCTTCAATTAGATGAATGTTTATAAATAACTTTACATTGGTGGAATACACATTGACAATAATAAGAGCCATACATTAAAATTGGAATCAGGACTAAATCCAATGACTTATATAATATTACTACCGACTAATATCACTATCTGAGTTCTTTGTAACACCCGTAAAAGCCTTCCTCTTGAATCACTCTTAAATAATTTGATAAAAACCGCATTCAAATCCATTGCGGAATTTGAAAGATTTAAGCGTACAGACTCGGGAAGCGACTTCGTGTTATACTATGTAATAAAGATAAAGATTGTAAAGATATATGATTAGTACAAGATTAATTTTAAAAAAAAACACTAAATTAACACTCATATTTTTTATTAACAATCAATAACAAACTACAAAAACTCAAATATATAACAAAAAACATGACAATAAATAGGATTTTGTACTAAGCATTGTGCCGTAAACTTACGTAAGTTCACACTAAACGAATTTTTTACATCAATTTTATATGTGTTCAAAAGAGTAGAGATAGAATTTTAAATATAAACCAACCAATAATAATTACATTGACATGTCTCTATAATCATACGAAGTGAACGTTACGACGGTATTTAACCTTATTATCACGACGACAACGTAACAAATACTTTTTTTAATATAAGAATATAAAGATATTAATAAAATATACTTTGTAAGCATGTAAATTCGTTTCCTGTAAATTAATACATTTTACGAGGCGTCGGCAAATTAAATTAGTAAAATAAAGCACAAATTAGTCACCATAAATTTTCTCATTTTTCGTTAAATACTTCTGTAATGGTACAAATATAGTATCTTTCCAGTATCTACTGCAAATAATATCTACATGGTTCCATAACGGATCTTTCACTTTTATATAATCCAGCACATTTGGTAGTTGGGCTACTAACCAATCAGTATCCTTGAAATCAACGAAATGATCTCCGAAACCCTGAAAAATTACAGTTGGCGCTGTGACTGCTTTAAGATTATATTCCGGAGGTTCTGAACTTCCATACACTTTTATATTTTGCTCTGGACCATAATCAAACTTGGTGAATTTTTCATTGTTCATATTTTGCCCGTAATGTGAAAGAGTTTGGACAGAAGTGCCCGCAGGAAAGAACTGGTACAGCCTCTTCTGTATGTCTGGTGTTACAGAGTCAGGATTAGGAGAATCTATGATAGATGTTGTTGTACCACATATGATTGCTGCCAAAACCTCCACTTGACATACAGTACCTAAAACTCCTTGAATAGGAAAACCCTTACTCAGGATCTCCGAGACTCCTGAAGCTGCTAAAAAGTCTTTAAAAGTATTTATAGTTACAGATGCACCCCTAAAAGCAAGAGATCTGGTATGAATCAGCCTAGATCCAGGAGCTAGACCAACAAAAAGACTAATCTTTGCAGCATACTCAGGTCTTTCAGAATTCATGGCAAAGAAGCAGTTACCTCCTTGCGAATATCCAACGTAAATCAACTTTTTTGATTTCGTTGTGTTCAAAACAAGGTCGACCATGGCCGGAATATCATAAATACCCATTTCATTATAAGAATACTTCCAAAATTCTTGATCCTTATCAGGATTTAGGTGAACATGTCTCCGTGAATGATAGTTTCCTCGCACGTTTCCGAGCCAGACATCATAGCATTCATTTGCAAAGAGATACGCTGGTGCCTCAAGTCCGCCAGCTAAGAAGACTTCAGATGTTAGAAAGGCTCCATGGACCATCAACACTGGTGTTTTATTGGTGCAATTATTTCTAGGTGGTATTCTGTGCACGGTTAATATGTAACCATCTTCAGTAGTAACCTCGTGGCGTTCTGCTATGTATCCATTTTCGTATGCGATATCAATAAAATCTGTTCCACTGTCCAGAAGTTTCGCTATCGGTTCAGATGATATTTTTGATATTGAACTCAAAATGTTCTGGCCCGAACATTTTGATATATTAAATACTAACACTAAAATGAGCAAGAACGTCATTTCGCAGGGAAAAGTGTAATGTCTCTGTGTTATATATATTACATACTGTCGACGTATATATACTATTCTAGCCAAGGCCAAATTTATTTAGGACAATGGCAAATTTATTCATTACAAATATTGGCATGTGGCGTCAGCTCGATTCAATAGTAACTTGGCGTTAAAATATCCTCCCAATGTAGCAGCCATATTTTAAAATACAGTTTTACCATACCAACGGATAAGATACGAAGCCGTGTCAAAAATTTGGCATACCGTTTGTCATTTTTTGTATTTTTAGATGACTGAACCGAGCAAATACCGACCGTCGATACGAAGTGCAACGTTTCTCTCTCCTTAAATCTAGTTTATTGTAAATTTTATGAAAAAACTAGGTTTGTGCGTTTTCATTTTACCGAGTAAAAATTAAACACACAAAAAACATAACAATAAACAAAGCGGAAATGTGCAAACCTTCTTTTCATAAAATCTACAGTAGGTATATTCAAAAAAATTAAAAATCGAACTTGGTTTAACTAAAGAGATACATTATCGCCTGGAGCTAAATTTGTTTTGGAAAATTATTGTCAGTTTCGCGAGGGTCAGTTCACAGTTCAATATTATTGTCTTTTTATGACATGCAGGTGGCAAATGAGAACACAGACCAACACCTGTATGTGGGATCTGTGACCCATAGACATTTTGCATTCACAAGATTACAATTTAAGGACTGCAATCCTGAGACAGCAAGTGCGTTACCAAGGCTGGGCACTCAGGTTAAATGCTGTACGCTAGTAAACTGACCCGTGTTTTATAATTCAAGTATTAAATTATTTTCTTAAAAATCAAAGAGGTGTGTCACTAATATTATAAACGCGATAGTAATTCTGGGTGTTTGTTGCGCTTCAACAGCTGAAACGTTAATATTTTATTTAATGCCAGCTTGCTGGACCAAAGGTATTTTTACAAGTTTTTATTCAACTTGCTATGCAATGTACGTACTACGTATGTATGTACAAATCTTGCAAGTTAAATTTGACCCACTTCCGGTCAACGGAATGGGCTGTAAATTGGACCACATAATATATGTAAACCTAATACAATGCATTATTAATATTATTATGGTATCCAAGAGGCGATCTGATGATGTAGTCGGAAGGTGGCGACAGGACTCAATAGTTTGGTCTTGATGAACAGAAAAAGGTATTGCATAAAATAGTACAGTCAGTAGTAAAAGCTTGTCGCAAACATATACTTTTTGACAGAAACTTATTGATCCAGGAAAATTATACCAATACCTATAGACTTATAAGGGACATATTACTCGGATGGAGTTGCAGCAACAACTAGTCTTAGGTATATAAATAAATAGTTGAATTATTTGTTTGCTATTCTAGGTATCATTTAAAAAGCCTGATTTGATTAAGTTCCTATCACACACACTGCGTCGCTCATACACATGAAATGAACGTTTTGAATTACGTTTTATTTTGTTGACTCAAGTGATTTAATATACGGGTTGGCATTGAAAATGTTTACTTTACTATTGCATAAACAGCATGGGGATGTTTTTATTCTTTAATTGGCACTCAATGAGATTGTCCCTGTTTTTTATAAACGTCTTTCTTTGTATAGGCATGTTATTTCGTTCAGCGCTTATACCCGAACCTTCATCACGCATCATCATCATCATCATCATCATCATCATCATCATCATCATCATCATCATGTCAGCCGAAAGACGTCCACTGCTGGACATAGGCCTCCCCCAAGGCTTTCCACTCAGACCGATCTTGTGCTTTTCGCATCCACCGCGGTCCCGCGATCCTGACGAGGTCGTCACTCCATCTTGTTGCCGCCACTCCAGAACCTTCTGACCCCATCGGTCATGTGCATGAGTTAATTAATATTAAATGAAATTAGGCTTCACTACAATCATTAATTTTAGAAAATTCACACTTTTGTTCAGGGCTGCTGTATATCGGTATCCATGCTAGTGTTACTGTTGTAACCATCGTAGGTATGAACTCTTCTCTTGTAATAAATTATTTATTTAGTGTTATTATTGGTTTGAGCATGTAACGACGCCTATTGAACCTCAGTGATACTTACTTATCTACTGTCCGTCCAGTTCACCGTCTACCCATGACAGCACACATTATTGACGTCAATGATTTAATGTGAAATTTAAATTTTATCGGTTTTTTTGGATTTTGTAAGTATATGTATATAATTTCACAGTGCCTTGGTTTTTTACTGTAATGCTGTGCAATTAGTTTGTAATAAAAAAAAATGAAAAGGAAAAAAAAATGATTGTGGTTTTTGGTGTTGGTTTGGTATAAAAAAGATTGTCGATAAAATAGCAGAAAGCGCAAATATAGAAGCTTTCTGTTTACCTCGAGAGCCCACAAATATTGCCACGGCCGCACAAGAATCAAAAGGGATGGCTTTTTGTACGCAGTTTGATAAAAAAATAGAGAATTAAAAATAAAACTTTATCTATTCCTCTATAATAATATAGTCCCCTTCGAAGTAATCGCCTTCGGATATTACATATAACATTTTTGCCAGCGTCTTTTCCAATCAGCATATTGGAAGCATTTATGGAAAGTACTTTTTGATATGGCCTTCAGTTCCTTCAGCGATTCCTGTTCAGCGAGTCATTCAGGAAATTCAAGTTTAGGAACTTCGTGGTTTTACCGTGAATTTGTTAATCAACGTATTACTAAGAGTTCGGCGAAGTTCGGTCGAGTTCGGGAAACTACGTGTTTAGTGTAAAGTTTGCTAACACCGTGCCTGAGTCTACGATGGATTTGAAATGTTTCCTGTACCAAAGGTAAGTCGAGAAATTACGTAATAAGTAGTTGGATAGAGAACGGAAGACCCATATCAACGCTACCGTTGCCTTCAGACTTAATTGACCCGGGGTCTTGTTCTCGAGAGGGTCAATCATACCCAGGTTTATGGGCAATATGAAGGCAACGCACCCTTCATAGGTAGCGTGCCTATTATTATATTCTAGGTGCATTACTGCCTGGGGCCTCATTGTACATTGTCTTACATCTATTATTATCGTAATGTGTTTAACTCAATCAAGTTCATGTAAGGTATTTGCATGTACATTTTGTATATATTTTGCCACCAACTATAAGTATTTCTTTAATAGTATCCTTATATATATATCATTATTCTATATTTTCATTCAATTACACTTTATTCGTTTAGCGTACTGTCCGTCTGTCACACTCGGAGCTGGCTGTATCAGCGCTGCAGGTGTTTAAGACCTCAGCATTACGCTGAGCCAGTGTCCGATTCACTGCCACGAAGACACACTCACAACTTGTTTATTATTGTTTCTGTTTTCCCTTTTTTTTCTGTTTTGTGTGTGTAGTGAATAAATGTATTTTTCTCTTTTTTTTTCTTTTTTTTTCTTTCTTTAAGTTAATACGAGATATCGTAACGTTGACAATACAAAAGCAATAGGGAAAAAGTTAGAATAATGCCCCAGGGGGTCTATTCTACTCGAGTTAAACCTATTATTCCGTTGACATGTTATCGGATTGTCAACGTTATGAATGTTATCATATAGCTCTAAATAATTAATTGGCCGTAAGCAACTTGAAGAGCTGGGGTGGCCTCGTGAGTTAATTAAAATATAAGGTAAATACGTACTTAAAATAAAATAAACCGGTCAAGAGCGAGTCGGACTCGTGCTCCGAGGGTTCCGTACCGCCGCACAGTAGGTATTATTTTATTCCGATTTGAATTCAATTTTAAATCGAATCAGCGGAAGCCCAACACACTTGACCACTTTTTAGTATTTGCTGTTTTTTTCCAGGGCTTGAACTATAGCCCTACCTAATTTGACGAAAATTTGTTTTACTAGTTTTATGATACAACAAAAATAAATTATGTACTTTGAAACAAACGCTATTGTATGGGCACCCCTTTTATTATTCCATTATTTAAAAAAGAAACGTACTTACACCTCATTGACACATATTTGATAATTAAAAATCAACTTGCTACCTATCACGGTTCAAATACAAAAGATACAGCTCTTTCAAGGTAGGACGGACGGGCGGACGGACTCGTTGGGCTCTCTTTGGGAACGGAAACCTAAAAAACTATCTATCTCCCTCTATCCGATAGAGACCTTTCTATTTCACCAAATGTCAATATAGGCGTGTCCGCTGTTAACACTGAAAATGTTCAATCCATTTGACTTGTTGCTAGCATTACAGATATATTCTTTTCCTGGCCTCTGGTACCGTTTCGTAAGATCCCAGGTCAAAGGAAAGGGAAAACGGGAACAGGACGTTTGTGAAACGATATTTTTCGGACAAAAGATCGTATGAGGAAAAACCGTAGTCACTTAAGAAAGTCAGCACGATTTTTACCTTTTTATCGATAGTAATAAAATCGAGCTTTTCGAATCGTAAAATCTCTTATTTATTTATCTTAACCGCAAGTTTTTACGTGCTTTGGGGATTTAGAACTCTGTACATTATTTATTAGACGTAAAAACAGGGTTTGAGTCATTTTTGTTCGATCTGTTGCTCTTAATGTACGGTCAAGGAAATGTATTCGCGTACCCTTTTCACTCTTCTCACAATGACAATAAGAGTCAAAAAGCTACGCGAATACATTTCCTTGACTACCGTTGAATATAGGACAAAGGTATTGGTTTAAAACTTTTTAAAGTATTAAATTGGTTACAGAAACAACACTTACTCATGTCGAATTTCACCAACCACTTAACAGGCGATTAGAGTGTTAACCGTCGTTCAGTGCAGTGCGTGCCGTGCCGTGTGGTTGCTGGCTTAGAATAGTGCCACTCCATGCCTTCCTGTGGAACTTGTGGAAGTCGTAAGAGGTGACCAAGGAATTAAAGGCTTGTAGTATTGTTAGGCGATGGGCTTGCAACCTGTCACTAATATACACTGGTTAACATCTTAGCCTGTTTGTGGAAAACGTAGTTATAGAATTAACAACAAGTTGTTAAGAGTTGTTGGTGATTCTGTAGCTCTGCCGACCCACTCTGGGATGAAGGCGTGACGGCATGTATGTGTATGTAGAGTGTTAACAGCTGTCAAAATGTATGAACTAACAGTCGATGAACATTGATTACCATTTAAAATCGTTGGGTGAGATTGGTACTTACAGGATTAAAACGTTGCAAATGCGATAAGGTCAAAGGCAATATGGATTTCACCACCCAGAACAGATGGTTTTTTGGTCAAACAAATGTTATGATTTTATTGTTTAAGTTTTAGTTAAAACTTTATAAGCGTAAAATGTTCTTCGTAAAGCTTGAAATTTCTGTAGGCAACTAAGCTGTCAGGGAAAATTTGATAAGTTTTAATAGAAAGTTATAACGTTACCTTGTAGAGATGTACACACACAATGGTGGCCACATAATCAGGGAAGCTTGCTGATATCACATACAATTGCGTAGTTAAAAATATGACCTTTCAATTTTGACCGCCAGTCAAAAATATCTTGACTAATTTACAATTTTTACTTTTACAATACGAACACATACTAGCTAACTTTTGTGCAAACAAATGAATCTGCGCCAGGTGCACTCGGCTGGTGGATTGCATCCCGAACCAACCACCTGTGACTATTGCTTATACAGCCCTACGGATAGCTCTTAATTGAATCACAGTGGTTGTGGAAACAGCTTTAATATACCTACTAATTTTCTCTTCGCCATTTTAATATATATAAAACAACGTCGCTTCCCGCTGCCTGTGCATCCGTATGTACGCTTGGATGTTTCAAACTCCACAACGTGTTGTAATGCGGTTTTTAACGATCAGCTGGACAACTTTTCACGGAACACTCACATAAACCGAAGCGAAGAGAGGGTGGTCGCTTATCGATAGTAATTCTATCAAAGAATATAGCAGGGCGCCTAACAATGTCTTGGTGACTAGCTCTTCATCCTTAAAACCAAACTAGGCATATACGTGCACACAACAGCCTAGTTCCTAGCATGTAATTTACTTTGACACTCAACAACTATAACATATATTTATTCGTCAGTGGCGTTGTGGGTACAAAAGCTTATAGCAACATTAGGCGCCGTTGAAAAACCTTAAAAAACAAAGAGTTAAAGTAATAACCACCAATTGAAAGCATTTCTGTAAGGAAATCATAAGAGATATTTTCAGATCATGGGCAGCATTTGGTCCAAAACTTGTCAATCTCCTTTCTATGAATTTTAAATTAACTGTATGAGGAAAAGTGCGGCGCAGCTGGTGTAAAGCTTTTTCTCAAAAATGTCCGGAAAAGTTGATATTACTATCTACATATTGAGACGCGAAGTATACATATAGTTTAGTGACAGTTCTCAAATTAAAAAAAAACACGTGCTCGCTACACACGCCCACAATGTTACATACAAATTTCATTACTGCATAACGTTTTAAAAAGTGAAAAGGGGCATAATAAAATGAGGGCACAAGTCTTATAGATCCATATTATATTCGAAACATAACTTGTTTATCTCTGTCTGGAATAGCTTGTGTTTTTTTTAAAGCTTGCGTTTCTCCTTGTCATATAAAAAAAAAGGTTGATGCTTTTTTAAAGTGAAGTTTCTGTTTGTATGCAATTCAAAAAATGAGTTCATTTGATGAAGATTTTGGTGTCCTGCCGTTTGACCAAAAGTCATTTGGCAAAATTACACTTGACAAACAACGTTTTGCAAAAAAATGTTTCGCCAATTGATCATTTTACTAGTTGTCATTTTAAAAATGGCTCACTTATTCAAATGATCAACAGTTAAATTTACATTTTATAAGTAATTATTTGACAAAATGAACATTTAGCAACGGAGTTATCAGACAAATTTTTAAATGCAACGAGCAAGACGAATCCGGGCAGAACTGAATCGGATAGGTTAGGTTAGAAGGCCAAGGCGGGAGCTTTGCTCCCGCCTTGGCCTTCGAGGTTATTTTTTTCTGCCCAGAAATAGGTAAACTACAGGAAATAATATTTGGTGAAATGGAAAACTGTCAATTGACATTTTATTATTTAACACATTTACCAAGTGTAGTGTTTGCTATTTGATCATTTGCTAATTGAGTTTTTGCAAAATGATACTTTTGTCAAATGTCACGTTTGCCAAATGATTATTTGGTGAAACGTTGTTTGTCAATATTTTTTTGGTCAAACATTAGTGAACCGAAGATTTTACTCCAACTCAACTTTTTTTTTAGATTTTTGAGAAAAGCACTATGTTTGTTTTGGCAGGAACGGTAATAGCGACATTCGTATTTTTAAACGGACTCGCAAGCTCCTCCGTTTAAACCAATACTCGCCCACAATTCCCTACTTCCCTGACTAGCCAATAATGTACTAATAAATAGTTTAATTGATTTTAATAAATATAGCTAAAAACTGTCCTAATAAAATGATTATTTCTGTGAAGTCACAGACACTTTAGTGTTGGTCCTACCTGTACAGGTCGGGATCGTTCTATCGCGTCCACTGCAACATCTTATCCTTTAACCTACCGAAAGCAGCAGTGTTCGCGTTGTTGTCTTTCGGAATCTGAAGACAATCGGTGAAATGACTAGCATAAAGGTATTCAATATACAAAGATGCTTTGAGTACCTACTATAGTACTTCAGGGGTAGGCAGCGCGATGGCAGTCTTGAAATGGCAAATTGTTACTACTTTAGAAAAAACTCGTATTACTTCGAGATGTATGAGTTTGAACTTTGTAACAAGGCAGTTGTTACGCTGGATACCTGTGCTGCATTTTATAAACAATCAATCTCACTTACACTTAAATGCACAATAATAACACATCTTTTATGGGTTGGTTACTAATAACTGTCAAACAGCCAGCACAATACCATAGATTATTTGAGATGTGATTGTTATAGATCGACTTTCTCAAGTGTTAGCAACACGTACTCGACAGATGGCGTTACTAGCCACACATTGTTACCTTTTCTAAATTATTAAACTAACATCAACTTAAATTTAAATAATATTTAATTTGTTACGAAATATGAGATACGAGGTTTTTTAAAGTAATGACGAAATGTCTATGGGTCTCAGATCCCCTTACTATCAGGTGGCCCTGTGCTCGTTCATCCTTACCATGCCATAACAAAAAACTTTAATAAAAGAAGAGTATTCTTACAAAAGATCTTAAACTTCGTCGTTTGACTTGAAACTTACAAAAGTGGAGGGCATTAGTTCCACAAATAGCCAGTAGACATATAAATTTGGTATAACGAATAAATTTTCTCCAACAGCTCTCTAGACAGCTTCTTTGCAGCCGAGAGCTGTAAACGGGTTATTTACTGCCACCGATCTAACGCGTTGGGAGGGTTGTGAAGGTGATAATTTCCACAGCAAATAAAATAAAGTGTCCATTTATTTTTGTGATTTTAAAACGGTTTTTATAAACATGAAAAAAACCTTTGAACCAGTGGGTGAAATCTTCATTACAAGTGAAATATAGTAATCATAAAAGTAAAATAACACAAACGAGTTACCTGATGGGAAGTAATCACCGCCGCCCATAAACACCAGCTTAATGTTTGGTGATACAATAGTAGTTATAATTTATATATCGCTGGAACCATAGACTTATCAAAATTTATTTAATATATAACGTGAAGACAAGACTACATTGGTTAGCTTAGTTATGATTGTTAAAAATACTGAAATAGTAACAGTTTCTAAAACAATACGGGGACTTCTCTTATACTTTCATATGTACATACATACATACATAAACTCACGCCTTCATTCCCAGAGTGGGGTAGGCAGAGCTACAGAATTTCCAACAACCCTAAAAACTTGTTGATAATTCTGTAACCACATTTTGCACAATCAGGCTAAGATGTTAACCAGTGTATTAGTGACAGGTTGCAAGCCCATCGCCTAACAGTACTACAAGCCTTTATTCCCCATATGGGTTTAAGCATACGTGTCTCCTGAATGATAGTTTCCTCGAACGTTGCCGAACCAGGTATCATAGCATTCATTTGCAAGAAGATACCTTGCTGCATCAAGTCCACCAGCTAAGAAGACTTCAGATGTTAAGAGTAACCCATGGACCATCAACACTGGTGTTTTATTGGTGCATTTTTTTCCAGGTGGTATTCTATGCACGGTTAATATGTACCCATCTTCAGTAGTAACCTCGTGATGTTCTGCTATGTATCCATTTTTGTATGCCACGTCAATAAAATTTGTTCCACTATCGAGAATTTTCGCTATCGGTTCAGATGATATCTTTGATATTGAACTCAAAATATTCGAACTTGAACATTTTAATATATTAAATACTACCACTATGACAAGCAAGAGCAACATTTCTCAGGGAAAACTGAAATTTCTCTGAGTTATTAATATTAATATCATCATATTCAAAACGTGTACGCCGCGGCCAAATTAATTTGATACACAAGCAAATTAATTCATGAGTTTTACCATTTATTTAGCAAATTAATTCATAACAATACGCGCTTGCGTGTGTGCGATACCTCGATTCAATGCCAGCCTTCAAGTAAACTGCTTAAGAAGTAGTATTTTTTTATAACAACCATTTATTCGGATAAGACTCGGTGATAAACTTCTTTTACACTATTTGCTCTTGATTTTTTTTAAATATATTTTGAAATTTAATACTGAACCAAGCAATCGATGACCGTCCAGTGGTGACGCCATTTTTGTTGCGTTTTCTAAATAATTAAAGCTCGTACTTATAATTAAAGAATCCGTTGTAATATTATATACACACAATGTTATGGGCCATATGTTTTGGATCACCAGGAAGTAATAAATAATATACAAAAAACTCCTTTATTTACCAAAAATAGTAAATGACCACCGAAGTTGTCAACTTGTTACCTGTTACCAAGTAAATAAACCCAAAATTAGTATGATCTGATCACCAATATGGTAACCTTATTTTAATTAAAAATATAGTCTTATCATTGACCATTACATTATCATATTAAAGTAAAACCCAAAAATAGTAAATGACCAAGAAAAAAACTAGTGTCCTGCCAGAATCGTTAGATGTTTTTAGTACGTATGAATGCTTTAGGCGCTATAATTGTATCTTAGGAACCAATCAAGTCCACCTGGTCGTGTTAGTTTTCCTTCTTAATTCGTTATATATATATTTTTTATTTTATTTTTTTATTTTTTTATGGCATTGGGAAGGCTGACGAGCACACAGGCCACCTGATGGTAAGTGGAAACTGTGACCCATAGACATTCGCATTCACAAGACTGCAAGCCTAAGATGCAAATGCGCTGCCAACCCTGAGGACTAAGATGGAATGCCTGTATGCTAGTCATTACACCGGCTGTCTTATCCCCAAACCGGAACACAACAATGCGAACACTACTGTTTGGCGGTAGGTTAATGGATAAGATGGTGGTAGCGATCCGGACGGACCCCGCACAAGGTCCTACCACCCGCAAACCGCCCGCGTATTCTTTCATTTAGGATATTTTACAGATTTTTTTATTGTAATTTTGCCTATTGATGACGGGGACACGCTACTTCAGCGAAAATTACACTTTTAGAGTTTAATATCTTCTAAACGGTCTCCCAAAACTAAAAATATATAAATACATGAATTACTATTTTTAAGAATTATCCAATGATACCTAACTCAACGTTATTCAATGTAAAAGTACATAGGAGGTACCCGAAAAAAAATTTTTTTTATCGAGTTTTTACTTAAACACTATGTCGACGTAATGCAAACGCATAACTATGTCAATTTACAGCTTTCTACTACCAAAAGTCTCTGAGTTTAACCGCTGATAGGCAGACAGACGGATGGACAAACGGACAGACGGACATTGACATTGGACATTGGATGGTGAAACTATCGGAATATTGGTAGTGCCAAAAACTTCACAACTCTCATATTAAATTCCTATCATCTTTCCGTTACTTTTTTATCAATAAAAAAAAATCTAATGATAAAATATTTTTCTCAAACATGCTCGGAAAAAACGGTTTTCCGATTGAATGACAAGGACGGAAAGAGCCTCATTTTACTCCTAGGAGTAAAAAAACCATATGAAAACACTTTCCGTCCATGTCTATATATTTTTTAAAATGCTGTCATTTTGCATACAAAATCAAAAAGACCAAGACCTAAATTCCAAACAGCCAAGGTAACTGCTCGCTTTTTTAGCACAGTGCGTGTGTTTCTTTTTGAATTTGCATTCCAATTTCTATGGTTAGTATTTAAAAACAATTGACAGTCGGTAACATTCGTTCATTCTGCATAATTAAATTACTTGCTTTAAAAAATGTATTTGTATTATTTCCTCACATGTTTGAGAAAAGCATTATGTATGCCTCGGCGGAAACGAGGATTTCCTGACTCGTATTTTAGCAGGCCTCGCTGTTGCTCGGCCTGCTTACCACCTCGTCAGGAAAACCCTTACTTTCCGCGCCTAGGCAACAATGTACTATAACCCTGGGTGATAACAAAGTGACAGACAAAAGGTTAAGAATCGGAAAGGTAGGTAGATCATATCTGCGTACACTAACTCAGAGGTAGGTACAGTCAAGGGCATAAATATATATACGTTCCCAAGACGTCAAAAACATCTATACACCTGTACGCCACTGGCAATAGGGTCCTTCAAACTATGCGTAGCCTGTATGTTGGGAGACCAAATATATTTTAAATAATATATGATTTGAAATATTTTCTTCAATTAGATGAATGTTTATAAATAACTTTACATTGGTGGAATACACATTGACAATAATAAGAGCCATACATTAAAATTGGAATCAGGACTAAATCCAATGACTTATATAATATTACTACCGACTAATATCACTATCTGAGTTCTTTGTAACACCCGTAAAAGCCTTCCTCTTGAATCACTCTTAAATATTTTGATAAAAACCGCATTCAAATCCATTGCGGAATTTGAAAGATTTAAGCGTACAGACTCGGGAAGCGACTTCGTGTTATACTATGTAATAAAGATAAAGATTGTAAAGATATATGATTAGTACAAGATTAATTTAAAAAAAAACACTAAATTAACACTCATATTTTTTATTAACAATCAATAACAAACTACAAAAACTCAAATATATAACAAAAAACATGACAATAAATAGGATTTTGTACTAAGCATTGTGCCGTAAACTTACGTAAGTTCACACTAAACGAATTTTTTACATCAATTTTATATGTGTTCAAAAGAGTAGAGATAGAATTTTAAATATAAACCAACCAATAATAATTACATTGACATGTCTCTATAATCATACGAAGTGAACGTTACGACGGTATTTAACCTTATTATCACGACGACAACGTAACAAATACTTTTTTTAATATAAGAATATAAAGATATTAATAAAATATACTTTGTAAGCATGTAAATTCGTTTCCTGTAAATTAATACATTTTACGAGGCGTCGGCAAATTAAATTAGTAAAATAAAGCACAAATTAGTCACCATAAATTTTCTCATTTTTCGTTAAATACTTCTGTAATGGTACAAATATAGTATCTTTCCAGTATCTACTGCAAATAATATCTACATGGTTCCATAACGGATCTTTCACTTTTATATAATCCAGCACATTTGGTAGTTGGGCTACTAACCAATCAGTATCCTTGAAATCAACGAAATGATCTCCGAAACCCTGAAAAATTACAGTTGGCGCTGTGACTGCTTTAAGATTATATTCCGGAGGTTCTGAACTTCCATACACTTTTATATTTTGCTCTGGACCATAATCAAACTTGGTGAATTTTTCATTGTTCATATTTTGCCCGTAATGTGAAAGAGTTTGGACAGAAGTGCCCGCAGGAAAGAACTGGTACAGCCTCTTCTGTATGTCTGGTGTTACAGAGTCAGGATTAGGAGAATCTATGATAGATGTTGTTGTACCACATATGATTGCTGCCAAAACCTCCACTTGACATACAGTACCTAAAACTCCTTGAATAGGAAAACCCTTACTCAGGATCTCCGAGACTCCTGAAGCTGCTAAAAAGTCTTTAAAAGTATTTATAGTTACAGATGCACCCCTAAAAGCAAGAGATCTGGTATGAATCAGCCTAGATCCAGGAGCTAGACCAACAAAAAGACTAATCTTTGCAGCATACTCAGGTCTTTCAGAATTCATGGCAAAGAAGCAGTTACCTCCTTGCGAATATCCAACGTAAATCAACTTTTTTGATTTCGTTGTGTTCAAAACAAGGTCGACCATGGCCGGAATATCATAAATACCCATTTCATTATAAGAAAACTTCCAAAATTCTTGATCCTTATCAGGATTTAGGTGAACATGTCTCCGTGAATGATAGTTTCCTCGCACGTTTCCGAGCCAGACATCATAGCATTCATTTGCAAAGAGATACGCTGGTGCCTCAAGTCCGCCAGCTAAGAAGACTTCAGATGTTAGAAAGGCTCCATGGACCATCAACACTGGTGTTTTATTGGTGCAATTATTTCTAGGTGGTATTCTGTGCACGGTTAATATGTAACCATCTTCAGTAGTAACCTCGTGGCGTTCTGCTATGTATCCATTTTCGTATGCGATATCAATAAAATCTGTTCCACTGTCCAGAAGTTTCGCTATCGGTTCAGATGATATTTTTGATATTGAACTCAAAATGTTCTGGCCCGAACATTTTGATATATTAAATACTAACACTAAAATGAGCAAGAACGTCATTTCGCAGGGAAAAGTGTAATGTCTCTGTGTTATATATATTACATACTGTCGACGTATATATACTATTCTAGCCAAGGCCAAATTTATTTAGGACAATGGCAAATTTATTCATTACAAATATTGGCATGTGGCGTCAGCTCGATTCAATAGTAACTTGGCGTTAAAATATCCTCCCAATGTAGCAGCCATATTTTAAAATACAGTTTTACCATACCAACGGATAAGATACGAAGCCGTGTCAAAAATTTGGCATACCGTTTGTCATTTTTTGTATTTTTAGATGACTGAACCGAGCAAATACCGACCGTCGATACGAAGTGCGACGTTTCTCTCTCCTTAAATCTAGTTTATTGTAAATTTTATGAAAAAACTAGGTTTGTGCGTTTTCATTTTACCGAGTAAAAATTAAACACACAAAAAACATAACAATAAACAAAGCGGAAATGTGCAAACCTACTTTTCATAAAATCTACAGTAGGTATATTCAAAAAAATTAAAAATCGAACTTGGTTTAACTAAAGAGATACATTATCGCCTGGAGCTAAATTTGTTTTGGAAAATTATTGTCAGTTTCGCGAGGGTCAGTTCACAGTTCAATATTATTGTCTTTTTATGACATGCAGGTGGCAAATGAGAACACAGACCAACACCTGTATGTGGGATCTGTGACCCATAGACATTTTGCATTCACAAGATTACAATTTAAGGACTGCAATCCTGAGACAGCAAGTGCGTTACCAAGGCTGGGCACTCAGGTTAAATGCTGTACGCTAGTAAACTGACCCGTGTTTTATAATTCAAGTATTAAATTATTTTCTTAAAATCAAAGAGGTGTGTCACTAATATTATAAACGCGATAGTAATTCTGGGTGTTTGTTGCGCTTCAACAGCTGAAACGTTAATATTTGATTTAATGCCAGCTTGCACCCGGACCAAAGGTATTTTTACAAGTTTTTATTCAACTTGCTATGCAATGTACGTACTACGTATGTATGTACAAATCTTGCAAGTTAAATTTGACCCACTTCCGGTCAACGGAATGGGCTGTAAATTGGACCACATAATATATGTAAACCTAATACAATGCATTATTAATATTATTATGGTATCCAAGAGGCGATCTGATGATGTAGTCGGAAGGTGGCGACAGGACTCAATAGTTTGGTCTTGATGAACAGAAAAAGGTATTGCATAAAATAGTACAGTCAGTAGTAAAAGCTTGTCGCAAACATATACTTTTTGACGGAAACTTATTGATCCAGGAAAATTATACCAATACCTATAGACTTATAAGGGACATATTACTCGGATGGAGTTGCAGCAACAACTAGTCTTAGGTATATAAATAAATAGTTGAATTATTTGTTTGCTATTCTAGGTATCATTTAAAAAGCCTGATTTGATTAAGTTCCTATCACACACACTGCGTCGCTCATACACATGAAATCAACGTTTTGAATTACGTTTTATTTTGTTGACTCAAGTGATTTAATATACGGGTTGGCATTGAAAATGTTTACTTTACTATTGCATAAACAGCATGGGGATGTTTTTATTCTTTAATTGGCACTCAATGAGATTGTCCCTGTTTTTTATAAACGTCTTTCTTTGTATAGGCATGTTATTTCGTTCAGCGCTTATACCCGAACCTTCATCACGCATCATCATCATCATCATCATCATCATCATCATCATCATCATCATCATGTCAGCCGAAAGACGTCCACTGCTGGACATAGGCCTCCCCCAAGGCTTTCCACTCAGACCGATCTTGTGCTTTTCGCATCCACCGCGGTCCCGCGATCCTGACGAGGTCGTCACTCCATCTTGTTGCCGCCACTCCAGAACCTTCTGACCCCATCGGTCATGTGCATGAGTTAATTAATATTAAATGAAATTAGGCTTCACTACAATCATTAATTTTAGAAAATTCACACTTTTGTTCAGGGCTGCTGTATATCGGTATCCATGCTAGTGTTACTGTTGTAACCATCGTAGGTATGAACTCTTCTCTTGTAATAAATTATTTATTTAGTGTTATTATTGGTTTGAGCATGTAACGACGCCTATTGAACCTCAGTGATACTTACTTATCTACTGTCCGTCCAGTTCACCGTCTACCCATGACAGCACACATTATTGACGTCAATGATTTAATGTGAAATTTAAATTTTATCGGTTTTTTTGGATTTTGTAAGTATATGTATATAATTTCACAGTGCCTTGGTTTTTTACTGTAATGCTGTGCAATTAGTTTGTAATAAAAAAAAATGAAAAGGAAAAAAAAATGATTGTGGTTTTTGGTGTTGGTTTGGTATAAAAAAGATTGTCGATAAAATAGCAGAAAGCGCAAATATAGAAGCTTTCTGTTTACCTCGAGAGCCCACAAATATTGCCACGGCCGCACAAGAATCAAAAGGGATGGCTTTTTGTACGCAGTTTGATAAAAAAATAGAGAATTAAAAATAAAACTTTATCTATTCCTCTATAATAATATAGTCCCCTTCGAAGTAATCGCCTTCGGATATTACATATAACACTTTTGCCAGCGTCTTTTCCAATCAGCATATTGGAAGCATTTATGGAAAGTACTTTTTGATATGGCCTTCAGTTCCTTCAGCGATTCCTGTTCAGCGAGTCATTCAGGAAATTCAAGTTTAGGAACTTCGTGGTTTTATCGTGAATTTGTTAATCAACGTATTACTAAGAGTTCGGCGAAGTTCGGTCGAGTTCGGGAGACTTCGTGTTTAGTGTAAAGTTTGCTAACACCGTGCCTGAGTCTACGATGGATTTGAAATGTTTCCTGTACCAAAGGTAAGTCGAGAAATTACGTAATAAGTAGTTGGATAGAGAAGAGAAGACCCATATCATAACGCTACCGTTGCCTTCAGACTTAATTGACCCGGGGTCTTGTTCTCGAGAGGGTCAATCATACCCAGGTTTATGGGCAATATGAAGGCAACGCACCCTTCATAGGTAGCGTGCCTATTATTATATTCTAGGTGCATTACTGCCTGGGGCCTCATTGTACATTGTTTTACATCTATTATTATCGTAATGTGTTTAACTCAATCGAGTTTATGTAAGGTATTTGCATGTACATTTTGTATATATTTTGCCACCAACTATAAGTATTTCTTTAATAGTATCCTTATATATATATCATTATTCTATATTTTCATTCAATTACACTTTATTCGTTTAGCGTACTGTCCGTCTGTCACACTCGGAGCTGGCTGAATCAGCGCTGCAGGTGTTTAACACCTCAGCATTATGCTGAGCCAGTGTCCGATTCACTGCCACGAAGACACACTCACAACTTGTTTATTATAGGCGTGACGGTATGTATGTGTGTGTAGAGTGTTAACAGCTGTCAAAATGTACGAACTAACAGTCGATGAACATTGATTACCATTTAAAATCGTTGGGTGAGATTGGTACTTACAGGATTAAAACGTTGCAAATGCGATAAGGTCAAAGGTAATATGGATTTCACCACCCAGAACAGATGGTTTTTTGGTCAAACAAATGTTATGATTTTATTGTTTAAGTTTTAGTTAAAACTTTATAAGCGTAAAATGTTCTTCGTAAAGCTTGAAATTTCTGTAGGCAACTAAGCTGTCAGGGAAAATTTGATAAGTTTTAATAGAAAGTTATAACGTTACCTTGTAGAGATGTACACACACACAATGTTGGCCACATAATCAGGGAAGCTTGCTTTTATCACATACAATTGCCTAGTTCAAAATATGACCTTTCAATTTTGACCGCCAGTCAAAAATATCTTGACAAATTTACAATTTTTACTTTTACAAAACGAACACATACCAGCTAACTTTTGTGCAAACAAATGAATCTGCGCCAGGTGCACTCGGCTGGTGGATTGCATCCCGAACCAACCACCTGTGACTATTGCTTATACAGCCCTACGGATAGCTCTTAATTGAATCACAGTGGTTGTGGAAACAGCTTTAATATACCTACTAATTTTCTCTTCGCCATTTTAATATATATAAAACAACGTCGCTTCCCGCCGCCTGTGCATCTGTATGTACGCTTAGATGTTTCAAACTCCACAACGTGTTGTAATGCGGTTTTTAACGATCAGCTAGACAACTTTTCACGGAACACTCACATAAATCGAAGCGAAGAGAGGGTGGTCGCTTGTCAATAGTAATTCTATCAAAGAATATAGCAAGGCGCCTAACAATGTCTTGGTGACTAGCTCTTCATCCTTAAAACCAAACTAGGCATATACGTGCGCACAACAGCCTAGTTCCTAGCATGTAATTTACTTTGACACTCAACAACTATAACACATATTTATTCGTCAGTGGCGTTGTGGGTACAAAAGCTTATAGCAACATTAGGCGCCGTTGAAAAACCTTAAAAAACAAAGAGTTAAAGTAATAACCACCAATTGAAAGCATTTCTGTAAGGAAATCATAAGAGATATTTTCAGATCATGGGCAGCATTTGGTCCAAAACTTGTCAATCTCCTTTCTTTGAATTTTAAATTAACTGTATGAGGAAAAGTGCGGCGCAGCTGGTGTAAAGCTTTTTCTCAAAAATGTCCGGAGAAGTTGATATTACTATCTACATATTGAGACGCGAAGTATACATATAGTTTAGTGACAGTTCTCAAATTAAAAAAAAACACGTGCTCGCTACACAAGCCCACAATGTTTCATACAAATTTCATTACTGCATAACGTTTTAAAAAAGTCTTATAGATCCATATTTTATTCGAAACATAACTTGTTTATCTCTGTCTGGAAAAGCTTGTGTTTTTTTTAAAGCTTGCGTTTCTCCTTGTCATATAAAAAAAAAAAGGTTGATGCTTTTTTCAAGTGAAGTTTCTGTTTGTATGCATTTCAAAAAATGAGTTCATTTGATGAAGATTTTACTCCAACACAACTTTTTTTTTTGATTTTTGAGAAAAGCACTATGTTTGTTTTGGCAGGAACGGTAATAGCGACATTCGTATTTTTAAACGGACTCGCAAGCTCCTCCGTTTAAACCAATACTCGCCCACAATTCCCCACTTCCCTGACTAGCCAATAATGTACTAATAAATAGTTTAATTGATTTTAATAGATATAGCTATAAACTGTCCTAATAAAATGATTATTTCTGTGAAGTCACAGACACTTTAGTGTTGGTCCTACCTGTACAGGTCGGGATCGTTCTATCGCGTCCACTGCAACATCTTATCCTTTAACCTACCGAAAGCAGCAGTGTTCGCGTTGTTGTCTTTCGAAATCTGAAGACAATCGGTGAAATGACTAGCATAAAGGTATTCAATATACAAAGATGCTTTGAGTACCTACTATAGTACTTCAGGGGTAGGCAGCGCGATGGCAGTCTTGAAATGGCAAATTGTTACTACTTTAGAAAAAAATCGTATTACTTCGAGATGTATGAGTTTGAACTTTGTAACAAGGCAGTTGTTACGCTGGATACCTGTGCTGCATTTTATAAACAATCAAGATCACTTACACTTAAATGCACAATAATAACACATCTTTTATGGTTTGGTTACTAATAACTGTCAAACTGCCAGCACAATACCATAGATTATTTGAGATGTGATTGTTATAGATCGACTTTCTCAAGTGTTCGCGACACGTAGTCGACAGATGGCGTTACTAGCCACACTTTGTTACCTTTTCTAAATTATTAAACTAACATCAACTTAAATTTAAATAATATTTAATTTGTTACGAAATATGAGATACCAGGTTTTTTAAAGTAATGACGAAATGTCTATGGGTCTCAGATCCCCTTACTATCAGGTGGCCCTGTGCTCGTTCATTTTATACATTTTATACATTTTAAAGGACCATTACTAACTAAATCATGACAGTAAATAGGACGTCTGCTTAGCAATGTACCGCGATTAACTGCGGCGCTGAAATTAAGGTTCCCGAGTAATTAGATAAAAAAAGAAAGAACACATTAGTCACCATAATAACAATCATATTTCGCTAAATATTTCTCCATAGGTACAGGTGTTCAGTATTTACTGCCAACCAGATGTAAATGGTTCCATAGTGGATCTTTAATTTTTATATAATCCAGTACATTTGGTAGTTGACCGAATCTGTATCCGTAACATCAACTATATGGTCTCCAGAACCCTGAAAAATTACCTCTGGTGACGTGACTCCTTTAAGATTATATTCCAGAGGTTCTGAACTCCCATACACTTTTAAATTTTTCTTTGGACCATGATCTAACTTGGTGCTGTTTTCATTGTTCATACTTTGCCCGTAATGCGCAAAATTCTGGACGGAAGTGCCCGCAGGAAAGAACTGGAGCAGCCTCTTCGCTGTCTCTGGTGTAACAGAGTCAGGATGGGGAGAATCTAGGATAGATGTTGAAGCACCACAAATAATTGCTGCCAAAACCTCCACTTGACATACAGTTCCTAAAACTCCTTGAACTGGAAAACCTTTACTCAGGATCTCCTAAACTCCTGAAGCTTCTAAAAAGTATTTGTAGTTATAGATGCACCCCGAAAAGTAGGAGATCTAGTATGAAGCTGCTACATCAGCTCCAGGAGCTAGACCAACAAAAGACTAATCTTTGCAGCATAGTCAGGTCTTTTAGGATTCATGATAAAGAAGCTGCTACCTCCTTGAGAATATCCAACGTAAATAAAAAAAATGATTTCGTGGTGTTTAAAACAAGGTCAACCATGGCCGGAATATCGTACAAGCCGATTTGATCATAAGGAAACTTCCAAAATTCTTGATTTTTAGCAGGGTTTAAGTATACGTGTCTCCGTGAATGATAGTTTCCTCGAACGTTGCCGAACCAGGACGTATCATAGCATGCATTTGCAAGAAGATACCTTGCTGCATCAAGTCCACCAGCTAAGAAGACTTCAGATGTTAAGAGTAACCCATGGACCATCAACACTGGTGTTTTATTGGTGCATTTTTTTCTCGTGAAGTTCTTCTATGAATCCATTTTCGTATGCCATGTCAATAAAATTTGTTCCACTATCGAGAAGTTTCGCTATCGGTTCAGATGATATCTTTGATATTGAACTCAAAATATTCGAACTTGAACATTTGAATATATTAAATACTACCACTATGACAAGCAAGAGCGACATTTCTCAGGGAAAATTGAATTATCTCTGTGTTATAATTGTTATAAATATTAATGTCATCATATAGCTTCGGTTTATCTGAGTTTTTTGAAACCCCCGTAAAAACCTTTCTCTTGAATCACTCTATCACTTGATAAAAACCGCATTAAAATCCGTTGCGGAATTTGGCAAATTTAAGCGTACAGACGCGGGAAGTGACTTCGCTTTTTACTATGCAATGAAGATACAGATTGTATAGAAATATGATTATTACAAGATTAAATAAAGAAAACATTAAAGTGACACATATTTTTTATTAGAAATAACTAACTACAAAAACTCAAATAAACAACAAAAACATGACAATAAAGAGGACTTTGTACTTTGCATTGTGCCGCGATGAACTGCGCCGCTGAATACGACTAAAAATTTACGTAAGGTATCAACAACTATTTTTTTACATTTATTTTATATACTTTCAAAAGAATAAAGATATCATCTTAAATATAAATCACCCAATAATAATTAAATTGATATGTCTCTATAATCATACGAAGTGAATAATATGACGGTATCGTTGATATTGCAATACGATATTTATTTATTCACATATTTATTTTCAGGCACATCAATAATACACAAGGCTTTTAACATCATTATCGCGACGACACGAAACAAATCCTTTTTTAAACATAACAATATAAAGATTTTAATAAAATATAATGAGCATATAAATTTGTTACCTATAATTTAGGACATTTTACGAGGTAAAATAAAGCACACATTAGTCACCATAATATTTATCATATCTCTTTAAATACTTCTGTAAAGGTACAAATATAGTATCTTTCCAGTATCGACTGCAAACCGCATCTACATGGTTCCATAACGGGTCTTGCACTTTTATATAATCCAGCACATTTGGTAGTTGGGCTACTAACCAATCAGTATCCTTGAAATCAACGAAATGATCTCCTAAACCCTGAAAAATAACAGTTGGCGCTGTGACTGCTTTAAGATTATATTGCGGAGGTTCTGAACTTCCATACACTTTAACATTTTTCTCTGGACCATGATCAAACTTGGTGAACTTTTCATTGTTCAAAGTTTGCCCGATATGCGCAATATTCTGGACAGAAGTTCCCGCTGGAAAGAACTGGTACAGCCTCTTCTATATGTCTGGTGTTACAGAGTCTGGATTAGGAGAATCTAAGATAGATGTGGTTGTACCACATATGATTGCTGCCAAAACCTCTACTTGACATACAGTTCCTAAAACTCCTTGAACTGGAAAACCCTTACTCAGGATCTCCGAAACTCCTGAAGCTTCTAAAAAGGCTCGAAATGTATTCACAGTCACAGATGCAGCCCGAAAAGTAATGGACCTGGAGTGAAGCAGCCTAGATCCAGGTGCTAAACCAACAAAAAGACCAATCTTATTAGCATAATCAGGCCTTTCAGAATTCATGATGAAATAGCCAATACCTCCTTGCGAATGTCCAACGAAAATCAACTTTTCTGATTGCGTTGAGTTTAAAACAAGGTCGACCATGGCCGGAATATCGTACAAGCCCATTTGATCATAAGAAAACTTCCAAAATTCAAGGTCTTTATCAGGATTTAAACGAACGTGTCTCCGTGAATGATGGTTTCCTCGCGTGTTGCCGAACCAGACATCATAGCATTTATTTGCAAAAAGATACCCTGGTGCCTCAAGTCCGCCTGCTAAGAAGACTTCAGATGACAGAAGTACCCCATGGACCATCAACACTGGTGTTTTATTGGTGCAATTTTTTCCAGGTGGTATTCTGTGCACGGTTAATATGTACCCATCTTCAGTAGTAACCTCGTGATGTTCTGCAATGTATCCATTTTCGTATGCCATGTCAATAAAATTTGTTCCACTATCGAAAAGTTTCGCTATCGGTTTAGATGATATCTTTGATATTGAACTCAAAACATTCGAACTTGAACATTTTAATATATTAAATACTACCACTATGACAAGCAAGAGCAACATTTCTCAGGGAAAATTGAAATGTCTATTGAGTTATTAATATTTATGTCATCACATTTACGTGTACGTGTACGCCACGGCCAAATTAATTTGATACACTAGCAAAATCGTTCATGAGTTGTACCATTTATTTAGCAAATTAGTTCATAACAATACGCGCTTGCGTGTGTGCGATACCTCGATTCAATGCCAGCCTTCAAGTAAACTGCTTAAGAAGTAGTATTTTTTTTATAAAAACCATTTATTCGGATAAGACTGTTTTTTTTTTTTTATATTTTGAAATTTAATACTGAACCAAGCAATCGATGACCATCCAGTGGTGACGCCATTTATGTTGCGTTTTCTAAATAATTAAAGCTCGTACTTATAATCAAAGAATATTTATTCGTTGTAATATTATATACACACAATGTTATGGGCCATATGTTTTGGATCACCAGGAAGTAATAAATAATATACAAAAAACTCCTTTATTTACCAAAAACAGTAAATGACCACCGAAGTTGTCAACTTGTTACCTGTTACCAAGTAAATAAACCCAAAATTAATATATGATCAGATCACTAATATGTTCACCTTATTTTAATTTAAAATATAGTCTTATCATTGACCATTACACTATCATATTAAAGTAAAACCCAAAAATAGTAAATGACCAAGAATAAAACTAGTGTCGTGCCAGAATTGTTAGATGTTTTTAGTACTTCTGAACGCTCTAGGCGCTAGCATCTTACGAACCAATCAAGTCCACCTGGTCGTGTTAGTTTTCCTTCTTAATTCGTTATATAATATATTCTTTGATTTAGGATATTTTACAGATTTTTTTATTGTAATTTTGCCTATTGATGAAGGGGACACGCCACTTCAGCGAAAATTACACTTTTAGAGTTTAATATCTTCTAAACGGTCTCCCAAAACTAAAAATATATAAATACATGAATTACTATTTTTAAGGGTTATCCAATGATACCTAACTCAACGTTATTCAATGTAAAAGTACATAGGAGGTACCCGAAAAAAAATTTTTTTATCGAGTTTTTACTTAAACACTATGTCGACGTAATGCAAACGCATAACTATGTCAATTTACAGCTTTCTACTACCAAAAGTCTCTGAGTTTAACCGCTGATAGGCAGCCAGACGGAGAGACGGACATGGTGAAACTATCGGAATATTGGTAGTGCCAAAAATTTGACAACTCTCATATTAAATTCCTATCATCTATCCGTTACTTTTTTATCAATAAAAAAAAATTTAATGATAAAATATTTAACCCCGGGTGATAATAAAGTGACAGAAAAAAGGTTAATTGTATTTTTTTTAATAAAATGATTAAAATCGTTTATTTAAATATATACACCATTAGATTTGGGAAGGTAGGTAGATCATATCTGCGTACACTAACTCAGACGTAGGTACAGTCAAGGGCATAAATATATAGACGTTCCCAAGACGTCAAAAACATCTATACACCTGTACGCCACTGGCAATAGGGTCCTTCAAACTATGCGTAGCCTGTATCTTGGGAGACCAAATATATTTTTAATAATATATGATTTGAAGTATTTTCTTCAATTAGATGAATGTTAATAAATAACTTTACATTGGTGGAATACACATTGACAATAATAAGAGCCATACATTAAAATTAGAATCAGGACTAAATCCAATGACGTATATAATATTACTACCGACTAATATTACTATCTCAGTTTTTTTGTAACACCAGTAAAAGCCTTCCTCTTGAATCACTCTTACATAATTTGATAAAAACCGCATTCAAATCCATTGCGGAGTTTTAACGATTTAAGCGTACAGACTCGGGAAGCGACTTCGTTTTATACTGTGTAATAAAGATAAAGATTGTAAAGATATTTGATTAGTACAAGATTAATTTATAAAAAAAAACATTAAATTAACACTCATATTTTTATTAAAAATAACAAAATACAAAAACTCAAATATATAACAAAAAACATGACAATTAATAGGATTTTGTACTAAGCATTGTGCCGCGAAGAACTGCGCCGCTGAATCCGACTAAAAACTTACGTAAGTTATTACTTCACACTAAACGAATTTTTACATCAATTTTATATGTGTTCAAAAGAATAGAGATAGAATTTTAAATATAAACCAACCAATAATAATTAC
The DNA here is from genome assembly GCA_923062465.1 of Acleris sparsana. Lineage (NCBI taxonomy): Eukaryota > Metazoa > Arthropoda > Insecta > Lepidoptera > Tortricidae > Acleris > Acleris sparsana. The sequence continues at coordinate 7,055,827 of OV281305.1, read as the reverse complement.
ATTGACATGTCTCTATAATCATACGAAGTGAACGTTACGACGGTATTTAACCTTATTATCACGACAACAACGTAACAAATACTTTTTTAAATATAAGAATACAAAGATATTAATAAAATATACTTAGTAAGCATGTAAATTCGTTTCCTGTAAATTAATACATTTTACGAGGCGTCGGCAAATTAAATTAGTAAAATAAAGCACAAATTAGTCACCATACATTTTCTCAATTTTCGTTAAATACTTCTGTAAAGGTACAAATATAGTATCTTTCCAGTATCGACTGCAAATAATATCAACATGGTTCCATAACGGATCTTTCACTTTTATATAATCCAGCACATTTGGTAGTTGGGCTACTAACCAATCAGTATCCTTGAAATCAACGAAATGATCTCCGAAACCCTGAAAAATTACAGTTGGTGCTGTGGCTGCTTTAAGATTATATTCCGGGGGTTCTGAACTTCCATACACTTTTATATTTTGCTCTGGACCATAATCAAACTTGGTGAATTTTTCATTGTTCATATTTTGCCCGTAATGTGAAAGAGTTTGGACAGAAGTTCCCGCAGGAAAGAACTGAAACAGCCTCTTCTGTATGTCTGGTGTTACGGAGTCTGGATTAGGAGAATCTAAGAGGGATGTTGTTGTACCACATATGATTGCTGCCAAAACCTCCACTTGACATACAGTACCTAAAACTCCTTGAATAGGAAAACCCTTACTCAGGATCTCCGAGACTCCTGAAGCTGCTAAAAAGTCTTTAAAAGTATTTATAGTTACAGTTGCACCCCTAAGAGCAAGAGATCTGGTATGAAGCAGCCTAGATGCAGGAGCTAGACCAACAAAAAGACTAATCTTTGCAGCATACTCAGGTCTTTCAGAATTCATGACAAAGAAGCAGTTACCTCCTTGCGAATATCCAACGTAAATCAACTTTTTTGAATTCGTTGTGTTCAAAACAAGGTCGACCATGGCCGGAATATCATAAATACCCATTTCATTATAAGAATACTTCCAAAATTCTTGATCCTTATCAGGATTTAGGTGAACATGTCTCCGTGAATGAAAGTTTCCTCGCACGTTTCCGAGCCAGACATCATAGCATTCATTTGCAAAGAGATACGCTGGTGCCTCAAGTCCGCCAGCTAAGAAGGCTTCAGATGTTAGAAAGGCTCCATGGACCATCAACACTGGTGTTTTATTGGTGCAATTATTTCTAGGTGGTATTCTGTGCACGGTTAATATGTAACCATCTTCAGTAGTAACGTCGTGGCGTTCTGCTATGTATCCATTTTCGTATGCGATATCAATAAAATCTGGTCCACTGTCCAGAAGTTTCGCTATCGGTTCAGATGATATTTTTGATATTGAACTCAAAATATTCTGGCCTGAACATTTTGATATATTAAATACTAACACTAAAATGAGCAAGAACGTCATTTCGCAGGGAAAAGTGTAATGTCTCTGTGTTATATATATTACCTACTGTCGACGTATATATACTATTCTAGCCAAGGCCAAATTAATTTAGGACAATGGCAAATTTATTAGTTACAAATATTGGCATGTGGCTACAGCTCGATTCAATAGAAACTTGGCGTTCAAATATCCTCACAATGTAGCAGTAATATTTTAAAATACAGTTTTACCATACCAACGGATAAGATACGAAGCCGTGTCAAAATTTTGGCATACCGTTTGTCATTTTTTGTATTTTTAGATGACTGAACCGAGCAAATACCGACCGTCGAAGTGCGACGTTTCTCTCTCCTTAAATCTAGTTTATTGTAAATTTTATGAAAAAACTAGGTTTGTGCGTTTTTTTTTACCGAGTAAAAAAACAATAAACAAAACAGAAACGTGCAAATCTACTTTTCATAAAATCTACAGTAGGTATTAACAAAAAATTTAAAAATCGAACTTGGTTTAACAGAAGAGATACGTTATCGCCTGGAGCTAAATTTGTTTTGGAAAATTATTGTCAGTTTCGCGAGGGTCAGTTCACAGTTCAATATTATTGTCTTTTTATGACATGCAGGTGGCAAATGAGAACACAGACCAACACCTGTATGTGGGATCTGTGACCCATAGACATTTTGCATTCACAAGATTACAATTTAAGGACTGCAATCCTGAGACAGCAAGTGCGTTACCAAGGCTGGGCACTCAGGTTAAATGCTGTACGCTAGTAAACTGACCCGTGTTTTATAATTCAAGTATTAAATTATTTTCTTAATATCAAAGAGTTGTATAAATACATACACAATTGTCAGTGTAGATGAAATATGAAATAGGTAAACGATGCCAACTTTTGCCGTAAAGTTGATTACAGGCACAAATACTCAAAATAGTTAATATTATTAGAAAACACAATAAAGAGGGCGCCACTGTACAGTCGCCCAATAAAAATGTTGAGTATACTTGGAACCTTGTCATTGTGAATGTCATCGTCATTGTCATGTGTCATGTGATGTTCTGTTTGAAGTGCACTATGACAACGCAACGCACTAAAGTGCTTTCAATTTTCGTTGGGGTAGTGTACATCCGTCGGCTAAGGTATGCTCGGTGCAGTTTTAGTACATTGTGTATTAAGGGCGGTAAGTAAGGAATTACGACCGAGGCTCTAGTAGAAGTCGTTTCTGAGTCGAGGTTCGTAATTCCCGTACCGCCCGTGAAACATACAATGTTTTTCATCACATTTGCGAGTAAATAAATGAAATTATAGGGCAGAAAAAACTTATTTATTAAAATTTATAACATGTAGCGAGATTGCAATGAAATTACTGTTTAGATAACATTTTAAAACAATTTTTCAATTTCGTGTAAACTCCTTGCTTGAACTTGCATGAACTTGCATGAACGGTGTGCTGTGCTATAAATTAAAAAAAAATTACTTACCGACCTAGGTTTTCATGAAAAAAAAAGGTCGAGGGTTTTATATGGGGCTTACGGCCCAGTTAACCTGTATGTAGGTTTTCATGAAAAAAAAAAGGTCGAGGGTTTTATATGGGGCTTACGGCCCAGTTAACCTGTATGTTTAGATACTGTTTACGTGAAAGTGTGATGAAAAAAATAAATCAACAGTGCGGATTCAGATTAAGATTATTTATTATGTTTTCCCTAATGTAATGTTTAGCTTAAATAGCATTTTATATTTATTTTATTGTTTTAATAGTGGTCACACTATGTTGTACCAACTGACACTTATCTTAAGTAAATTATCCGGGGGGGGCATTTGTAACATCAAAAGATGGCGGATGTGTAATTTGTTTTAGTTTTTATTTTTGTGTATTTAGTTCAAAGTTCTTTTCTGTTAGTGATTTGTACTTTGAATGCCTTTGTGTTGCACAGTGATAGAAGACTTGGACTTATTTCGTGTATCCTGGCATCTTACTTCTCGTTTCAAGTGGACTCGCAGTGGAACAGAGGTTAAAACTATCTTGGCCTCTGTCCTACATATCACCGTACAACGTTGCCACCAATCTTGGATTGTGTTTTATTGCTATATTGATTTATACTTATGTATACTTGACACTGGCGAAATCACTTCATTCTGGAAACGCCATATTTCCGCGGTAGTAGCTGTTCAAGTCGCCGCGGGGCAAAGAAAAAAAAGAAAAAAATTATCCATATGTCACTAAAATTATAAACGCGATGGTAATTCTGGGTGTTTGTTGCGCTTCAACAGCTGAAACGTTAATATTTGATTTAATGCCAGCTTGCACCCGGACTAAAGGTATTTTTACAAGTTTTTATTTAACTTGCAATGCAATGTATGTACTAAGTATGTATGTACAGGTCATATCTTGCAAGTTAAATTTGACCCACTCCTGGTCAACGGAATGGGCTGTAAATTGGACCACATATTATATGTAAACCCGATATAATGCAATATTATGGTATCTAAGAGGCGATCTGATGATGTAGTCGGAAGGTGGCGACAGGACTCAATAGTTTGGTCTTGATGAACAGAGAAAGGTATTGCATAAAAAAGTACAGTCGGCAATAAAAACTTGTCGCAAACATATACTTTTTGACAGAAACTTATTGATCCAGGAAAATTATACCAATACCTATAGACTTATAAGGGACATATTACTCGGATGGAGTTGCTGGCAACAAATAGTCTTAGGTATATAAATAAATAGTTGAATTATTTGTTTGCTATTCTAGGTATCATTTAAAAAGCCTGATTTGATTAAGTTCCTATCACACACACTGCGTCACTCATACACATGAAAGGAACGTTTTGAATTACGTTTTATTTTGTTGACTCAAGTGATTTAATATACGGGTTGTCATTGAAAATGTTCACTTTACTATTGCATAAATACTACGTGAAGTTGTTCGTTATACGCCAACAACAATTTTAATAAAAAAAGTTATTATTATCCAATGACAGTAGGTATTTAAAAAAAAGATAGGCTATAGTGATTGTCACAGCAATAAATCCATTTATTCTTATTGACAATATAAATCATTTTTATTCTTTAATTGGCACTCAATGAGATTGTCCCTGTTTTTTTATAAACGTCTTTCTTTGTATAGGCATGTTATTTCGTTCAGCGCTTATACCCGAACCTTCATCACGCATTATCATCATCATCATGTCAGCCGAAAGACGTCCACTGCTGGACATAGGCCTCCCCCAAGGCTTTCCACTCAGACCGGTCTTGTGCTTTTCGCATCCACCGCGGTCCCGCGATCCTGACGAGGTCGTCACTCCATCTTGTTGGAGGCCTACCTACAGCTCGTCTTCCGGTCCGTGGACGCCACTCCAGAACCTTCTGACCCCATCGGTCATGTGCATGAGTTAATTAATATTAAATGAAATTAGGTTTCACTACAATCATTAATTTTAGAAAATTCACAATTTTGTTCAGGGCTGCTGTATATCGGTATCCATGCTAGTGTTACTGTTGTAACCATCGTAGGTATGAACTCTTCTCTTGTAATAAAATATTTATTTAGTGTTATTATTGGTTTGAGCATGTAACGACGCCTATTGAACCTCAGTGATACTTACTTATCTACTGTCCGTCCAGTTCACCGTCTACCCATGACAGCACAATTTATTGACATATTTTAATGGCACTGGTTTATTACATTTATTGTAAAGTATTGTATACGTAGGCATCTCGTATTAATTTAGTGGTTTAATGTGTTATTTACTAAAGTTATTTATCAACAACGAACTGAAATTGACATGCCAGTCATTACACTCATGACAGTTTCATAATTAGGAAAACCTTTTAAACGGGCTTCTCGCGTAAGCCCCTGAGCGCGACGTATTTGCTAGCGGATTGCACTGCGAGATGAATGTTTGAGAAACTGCGAGAGCATGGATGTCCGTGTGTCGTCAATGATTTAATGTGAAATTTAAATTTATCGGTTTTTTTTGGATTTTGTAAGTATATATAATTTCACAGTGCCTTGGTTTTTTACTGTAATGCTGTGCAATTAGTTTGTAATAAAAAAAAATGAAAAGGAAAAAAAATAGATTGTGGTTTTTGGTGTTGGTTTGGTATAAAAAAGATAGTCTGTCGATAAAATAGCAGAAAGCGCAAATATGGTTTGGTTTTTTGTCAAAAAATCACACTCGGTCTTTTTCTACGGATGGTCCCACGCAAACGGCGTAAAACTTCAAATACTCTTTTCTAACCGTGCAACCTGGTGGTAGGAATTCATGATGTACAATTCACAATTGCTTTAACTGTGTGTTGTGGTTATCAGTGGTCGTCAAATACATCCAAAGAACAGGGCCTGCCGCATAAGGAGTACTGTTCTAATCTCTGGTCTGGGGTATCCCAATATCTCCTTCTATTTGACCGGATACAACGCAGAGCGGCTCGAATCGTCAACGACCCAGCGATCTCTGTACTATTGGATTCCCTATTCTCTACCCGAAGGGACGTCAGTTCACTTTGTTTGTTTTTATTGGCTTTACAAAGGGGAGTGTTCTGAAGAATTGTTCAGACTTTTACCGCCCGCGGCGTTCTTCCACCGTGCTTTTCACTAGGCACATTTTGCAGTGAAACTGTTGAACGAACTCCCTACGGCGATATTTCCAACCAGTTGTGACATGGGCATGGGTGCCAACTCTTCTTGAGTTGCCGGTGTTTATGGACGGTGGTGATTACTTCCCAACAGTCTCGTTTGCCTCCCTGACTTATATAAAAAGAACACATTGGCATTATGGTTGTTGAGATTCAGATCGCGGAACACTATCGACTTTAGCATATTATGGGCTCTCAAAGAGCGTTAGATAATAATTATGTCCATTACAGTATGGTAGATCTTCCAAAAAAAGAAGATAGCAATCATCAGCAGGTATTTATTGGATTTGTAATATTTCATTATTATAGGACTTGCCTCGCTGCTTGTGCCAGGTTGTTTTATTGATTTAACTATCCTTTCTGCTCTATAGCATCTTATATTTCTTCATGTTGACTCAAGTGATTTAATGAAAGGTTTAATATTATTCATGGGACACTGCGCAAAGCGGTTTGTTTATTTTTCGCCAACATGCTTGAATATTCTTCACTCAAGGCCAACGCACAATCAAAAACTTGTAATGTAAGTTGTATAAAGATAATTTTAATTCCGGCATTTAAGCCTAAGGCATAATTATACCTAACAAAACTGACATGCGTAGCAAAACAAAACTTATACCTAACAACGTGGAGACAAAACAACGTGGTCCTGTTTTGCCAAAATTAGCGTCGTGGTCAACATCTTTCGACTAGAATTCTATCACTCGACGGTCCCTTTTATAAATCTTGGCACGCGCACTAAACTAAAATGCTAGGAGACTGCATCCAAGCTTTCGACGGACGTATAGTTTGTTCGTTCAAATTCGTTCCAATTGTGGCGGCACAACAAAGCACGCAAACTGTTTGAACGAACGAACTACATATACTCCACCACGTCGTCTACCGTAGCAGAGTGTGGTGCAGGCGAGACACGCTCAGGTTGTGGTTCAGACCGAGCGTAGCACAGAGTCAAAAATAATATTGAATCTTATTGAATCTTCCTAATTAACAGATAACATTATGACTCGTATTATTTTGTTAATAACGATCTTTATTACCTTTTTGCTATTTTTTTGGGGACGGGTAAAGGTTCATTTTCTCGTACTTGAATGACATTTAACCCGCACGATCGTATCATTCTGTGCTGTAAGGGGTATGGCTGCTCGCAGCTCAGAATTCGGCTCCGTTGTAGTACCACACCGAGTCTAGCAAGGCTTCCTACGTACCTGGCTGTGCGGCACCAACGTGAACATTGGTGCGGAGGAGCTCTTTCACAGAAGCTAACAAGCCCGGTTTTGAATCCTGTAAAAGGTAGAGATGTGTGTGATGAGCGCGAGTATTGGTCCCCGAGTCTTGGATTTTCATTATATATAACTGTCCATACCGGACGCCGCCCGGGTGTAATTTTTTTTGTACAAACCTTGCCCTAATACTTACGAACACAACAAAAAAAAATCAAAACCAGCCAATCTCCAGTTATGGCGTCACCAAGGGAAACTGGGATTCATTTACATTTAAATAGATAAGTATAAGCATTTATATAGAATCAATAGAATTATAGTGACCCAATTCACAAATGTTTGATTTCGATTTAGGTCTCGATAGTAACAAATAATCATATCTTTTGTTTTTATTGATAATGGGTTTGCTCTCGACTAACTCTTGCCCTTCGATATCGTAGATTTTCTCTTTGCGTTTGTGTAAGCACAAGCCTAAGCATAGAATGGGATTTATTCAATTAGCCTGGTTTATTAAATGTCTTTCTTTGGATAAGAATATTCGCTCAGTGCTAGCCTCAGGCTTCATTACATCACGCATGCCCTTTATGCGTTAAAGTTGAACATTTTAACAAAAGAAGCGCGTATAACCATGGCTGACCGGATTATTCGGCAAAATTCTGACGCTCAACTGCAACAAAAGTTATCATGAATATTAATAGACTTCTGAAATAGATTAGCATTCACTGACAGGAGCAGTTACGCGTATGCTGCAACTATGGGACAACGCGGCTGTCCCAAACCAAAACCTAGCAAGAGCCAAATTTTTCAAAATTAGTTTTTTTACACCATACATCTTTAAATTTAGTGCTGCGTGTAATGCAAAAACACCCATAATTCTATCGCCCTTAGTTTCGAAGATATGAGACCCCCTAAACCTAGCAACTCCACCTGCTACTCGTCGATACCAAAATCAAAATCCTAGCAAGTTACATATCCAAATTCAAAGAAATAGTAACTACGGCTTTTACTAGGTATTTGATTTTGGAATTTGCACTCACTAGGTTTTTGTATTTGCTAAATAGCGTGCACTAGGTTTTTGAATTGGGAAATTATTCAAACAAGTTTTTTGATTTACGAAACGGACGGCTTATACTAGGTTTTTGATTTTGGAATTTGCACGTACTAGGTTTTTGTGTTTGTTAAATAACTGGTGAATTAGTCATACTAGGTTTTTGATTTAGGAAACGAACTATTCAGTGTTGTAGAATTTGTAATTTATTCCTATACAAAATCTAGCAAGTCGATGCGAAAGGAGTGCTGGTGGTGAAGTTCATGAAGAAGTTTAATATTGTTTTTTAATAAAGTTTTTGAAATAAATACAATTTTCGTCGTTATTTCTATTTATACTCTCCTCTAATTATTTAATAAGACTATAAAATGACAATGACAATAAATAAATAAATAAATATTTTCATCTAATCAGATACATTTTTAACCAACTTTGAGGTGAACATGTAGAAAATTTATTTATCATTATAATTATGTAACAAGTATTTACTAAAAATATTGAACACTTAATCTTAAACTTCAATGATCACAACACACATACTTAGGTACTAGGTTTTTACATAAGAGAAATACGCTTGAACCCACTAAGAAATCAGATCAAATTCCTAGTAATAGACTATGATAGGTTATTGAATTGGGTTTTTGAGACCCGAACACACCACGAAATCAGATCAAATGCCTAGTAACAGACTATGCTAGGTAATTGATTTTGGTTTTTGAGACTCGAACACACTAAGAAATCAGATCAAATTCCTAGTAACAGACTATGCTAGGTTATTGATTTTGGTTTTTGAGACTCGAACACACCAAGAAGTCAGATCAATTTCCTAGTAACAGCGACAAATATACTATTAAGTCTCATAAAACTGGCATTTACAGTGTTTTTTTTTTTTTTTTTGCTGTTTCTACTAGAGTAATTTATTTTCATAATTTAGCACTAACAATGAATAACCTAGGGCTTATAGTTTTTAAGAGGTACATAAAAACGTTTGTTTTGCTTCTCCTGTAAAATTTTCTCAATGGCTCTTACTAGGTTTTGGTTTAGGACAGCCGAACGTATGAAAATATCTACTACAATATGTATTGGTTTTTTAAATCGCGTTTCTCAACAAAATATGAAAATACGTTAAACAGATCACCAAAAGTGAAATTATAAGTGAAAATATAAGCCGAGAAATACGGATGATGGAAGAATTTTAAACTGCTAATGAGACGGTGATTAGACAGTAGTTCTAGTATGGCTGCGTCTTTATCCGTCACTGTCGAACCTATTTACGTGTCAAAAGGTGACAGATGCCTCCTTATCCAAACTTTGTCACGCGATAAACACAGCCATGAGGCCATTTGCAACGTCAAAAGATGGCGGATGTGTAATTTGTTTTAGTTTTTATTTTTGTGTACCTATTTAGGTGTTCAAAGTTCTTTTCTGTTAGTGATTTGTACTTTTAATGCCTTTGTGTTGCACAGTGATAGAAGACTTGGACTTATTTCGTGTATCCTGGCATCTTAATTCTCGTTTCAAGTGGACTCGCAGTGGTACAGAGGTTAAAACTATCTTGACCTCTGTACTACATATCACCGTACAACGTGGCCCCCAATCTTCCTAGAGCAGATTGGATTGTGTTTCATTGCTTATATTGATTTATACTTATACTTGACACTGGCGAAATCACTTCATTGTGAAAACGCCATATTCCCGCGGTAGTAGCTGTTCAAGTCGCCGCGGGGCAAAGTAAAAATCAGACTTGTTAGGGCCCCAGAAGATCCGATACGCACTGTGAAATCATGTAACCATAAGGCCATAATAAACTCCTTCGGTTTTACTAGAAAAAGATAAGACCAAATCTTTGTTGGCAAATATCCTGGTTATTTTTATAGCTATTCAAAAAATGATTGCTTTCAACAGTTTTTTACATGAATCTGCTTTTATTAAAGCTGTGAAAGTTATGAATATCCCCTTGACGACGGATAAGTTTGACAGCTCAGGATGAACAAATGCTGCTTCATTTTGGGTAGTGCTGTTTGGGTTTTATTTTAAGAAAATACGACTTGGGATTTGAGTAGGTTGAGTCGATACTGAAACATTGATAATTTTACCATCGTACTTATTAATATTCAAATTATAGCGTTCGCATCGCTCTGTTCCGGTGCGGTAAGAAATCCAATGAAAGTCAAATTCAAATGTCAAAAAGACAAAGCATAATTAGCTTCCCCACGATTATTCCTGCATGTTTATAAGTAAGGGCATTAATGTATTATGCGTATTTATACATGTGTAAAGTAAAGCAACATTATGTCATCTCATCACACACAAATACACATCACATAGTACCGTACGGGTCGAAAAAAAACACGCCAATTCCATTATAACACCCAATGCGACTCGAAATGAACGAATCAGCCCGCTATTCACACATCAGAATAAAAAGTTCGAAACGTATATTTTATCTGAACACGTACAAGTCCTCCATAATGCATTCAGAGCCCGTTGGCAATCACCAGCATTGCAACAATCAATTTATTATTATCTGTGGTGATGTGATGGTTGTGTTGTAATGGATGCGCTTGTGGCTGAAACGTAAAGCTGGATCCACATGCTCGGTGTTTGCCGCAAACACCGCAGGACGTCTATAATGTCAGAGTGAGCACTATGTATTTCCATCTCACTTTAACGTATGGTTTTGTCCTGGGCCTCTATTCCCGCTGGTAAAAAACATATCGTCTTTGATTTGTTATGGTATTGCTCTGACGTGAGTCGCCATTACTGTCAAGTAAATAAGAGCTATCAAAACGGTGACAATACGATGACAGGTACAACACGTTTTTTTTTAACCGTATTGATTAGAGGCCCTGGATTGCTTGCAGCGAATGAAAAAACCAGAAAGTAAGCTAATGCTAAGTGACAACGCGATAGCCTAGTCCGTAGTGACCCTGCCTACGAAGCTAGAGGTCCCGGGTTCGTTTGTATATTATATATTTATTTCTGAGTCTTGGATGTTTTCTATGTATTTAAGTATATGTTTCTCTATATAAGTATTTATATCGTTGTCTAGTACCCATAGTACCTACAAGCCTAGAGCTTAGTTTGGATCTGGGTCAGTTTGTGTGAGGTCGTCCCATGATATTTATTATTATTATTATACTAATAACCAACAAACTAGTAACTAAGTATTTTTACCTGCATTTTTGTTTATCGTCAAGAAGTTACAATTGCTACATTAATGTACAAATGGCTAAGTGAACTGTGATTATAACACGAACCCTAAAGAAAAACAACAAATAACAAAAAAAAAACAGCCAAGTTTAAATCAGCGGTACGGGACCCTCGGTGCGTGAATCCGACTCGTACTTGACCGGCATTTTGTCACTTTGGTTTTGCTACAAATATATTACGCCGTTTGACGTAGTGGAAACACTGCACGCGTTATTTGATTTAAAAAGTTAGATGAAATAAAAGTTATTAAGTAAATATTATTTAGTCTGCGGTAAAAGGACGGTCAACGTTACCTAAATTATATTATTAAAAGAAATTGCCGCATAATTTAATACTTAACGGCTATAGCTCACACCGAACAAGCATATTTTTGTTTAGCGGCATATTTAAGGTACAAAGCCATCATCGCATCATCATCAAAACCATATCTTTGTCTTTGACCTGTTATCGTACTGTCACCGTTTTGATAGCTCTTATTTACATGACAGTAATGGCGGATGACGTCAAAACAATACCATAACAGGTCAAAGACAATATGTTCTTTATCGCCAAGAATACAGGCCCATGGGTCTGTATTCTACGACGTTAAACAATATCGTTATAGTTCGTCGTCGTAGAATAAAGCCCAGGCCACCTGGCTCTATTTAACACGATAAAACCATAACGCTTTTGACGTGTTATCGTATTGTCAACGTTTTGATAGTTCTTATTTACTTGACAGTAAGGGCGGCTGAGTTAAAAATAATACCACAACACGTCACAAGCTACAAAGTAGAATAGGGGTATTTATTGTGTAAATACTATTTGTGTATCTTTTTAAAAACAAAATTAAATAAATATTTCATTACGGTGTGAGCGACAGCTTTGACATTTTGCGGTCGCAAACCTACTTATGCCGTTGGCGAACTCTCTTACTAAGAGAGTCATGTACAAACTTCGTCCTCGCTTCAGTCACTTCGAAAAGAAGTGACTTTTTTTAGCAGCAATACTAATATTGTTAAGTGCTTCTAGGATTTCATTCAATTTTTAAATAAGTAATTTTTTCAACTTTTTTGAATATCATTAAGACGGCTTTTTCATATTTTAAAGTAGAATGACACCAAAAGTCTGAAAGAAAAGTAATTTAATTTTATAGATAAAAGACTCATCACAGTTATACAGAGGCAATTTTCGTTAAAAACCATATAATACGATTTTAATACTTGCAAAGACAAAACGTAGAATATACTTTTGTTTTTTTTGCGATGTAGAGGAGCAAATGAAAGGCACACGTGCATAACGTCCAACTTTTGCCTTTGAACTCGATGAGTTTCTACCAGAGCCTCTATCCAACAAGGTAAAAAAAAATCGTTTTTGATCTGCATCGTATTGTCAACGTTTTGATTCTGAACTCATGTTTTCTTGACAGTAATGGCGGCTGACGTCAAAATAAAACCTTAACAGGTCAAAGACAAAAAAATTACAACTACGGTGATGGAACCAGTAATGGGCAAGGCTGATAAGGGTTATTCATTTGTTTTGAAACAATCAATTGAGGAACGTATGAAAATTGAATTAAGAGTCAAGTGTCCATTACTGGTGGCTGTCAACTAAAAGTGTATGTAGATCATTGGTGCCGTTGCCTACGCGATTTAAGCATTGGTTCACAATCCTCTTCATAGTGATTAGGTAAGAAGTTAAGAGCCACAGCAATTAGCACCTAATGTAATACGCAAATAAATAACGATTGATTGATTGATTGATTAAATCTCACAGGCGTTTACCCCTCGAACTGGTCAATTTTCACTTTTACAACTGTTCGTAAACACTTCTTTGTCCAACGCGTCGGATCCCACAATTCAATCGCTGCTCAATCAAATCACCAGAATTTTATTTCCCCCTTTTATTGCCGAAAAGCCTTCGACAGACATCGTAAAGGCGACGAAATTAAGTTTTCAGAAGATTGTTAAAGAGGATTAATGTAGAATTTTAGGCGGCGAGGTGTTTGTTCAAGGAATAAGTTACTACAATAGGCCATTTGTCTAAGTACTTCACTAAATTTACAAAATATAACACACATTTCTAAAATATAGCAAAATTTTACTTTACTGCGAAAACTACAGCTTTAAAAAGTAGACAGTCAAATGAAAATGAATCTGAAAGTAATATTATCAGTAAATTTTGTTTTTAATTTCATGAAAGGTTTTCCTTACATGCGTGACAAATTAAAGCTATAATAATTTTCATAAATAAAAATGTAAAAGTTTAGTTCGTCAGCCAATTAGAAGTAAAACAAAACGTCAAAGCTTAATAAAACAGTATTGATTGGCCGTTTCTCCGAGCCACGTGGTTTGTCTGTTTACAGTTAATTAAGGACCTAAACAATGAAGTAAAGCGGACGCCCACTTTTCAGAGATCGTCTAACAGCTACACTCTCCACTAGTTGACCTTTGAAGCAAGCATCCATGTGAGCGTGATGCTTCTACGCTTAGCTGTTATAGGTACAGTCAAGGTATATATTAAAGTGACGTAATCAGTCAAAACGTAAGAGACTTCTTATGATTTTATTTACAGTGTCACTTTGACATAGTCCGAAGTAGGAATTAAATTCCTTGATTGTACGTTGTCTGTCAGTCTGTTTGTCTTTTTTTTGTGGCAATGAGAAGGCATGCGTGCACTCGGGCCACCTGATGGTAAGTGGGATCTGAGACCCATACACATTTTAAATTTCAAGACGATAATCACAAAACTGCAATCCTAAGGCCTCAAATGCGTTGCCTATCCTGAGCACTGAGATGGAATACCTCTATGCTGGTAATTTCACCGGTTGTCTTATCCCCACACCGGATCATAGCAATGCGAACATTGGTGCTTGGCAGTGGGTTAATGGATAAGATGTTAGTAGCGATCCGGACAGACCCTGCAAAAGGTCCTACCACCAAAAAGCAACTTATAGTACATGCAATGCGATATCTAGCTCATGTCTTTGTACTTGCCTCTCCCTCGCTCTTAAACGCTATTAAGCCAACCTAACCGACTTCACACTTTACAAGACGATGTGAATTTCAATATTTAGAATAGGGCCCCTTTCAGTCCCGAGAGACAAATCTTAAGCCAAGGATACACGACGGGACGAATGTCCTGCGACACCCTGCACTGCACAAGGTCCTACCACCACTAAAACCACCACCACCACCCCTTATCTGCTGTTATAATATAATATATTTGCATACAAAGTGTACCCCCGAAATGTGCTGTGGTAAATTTAAATCGCTTTGTATGCGCCGATATGATTATATCGGTTACCATTGTAATTTGAATTTTAATTGGACGCGGTTTTTACGAACTTAGGGTTTGTGGATTTTAGCCATATTAAAATGTATTTGATAAACGAACGTTCAACTTATCGGGTTAATTGTTTTGAAATCCTTTGTTGCAAAGCCCTTGATTCTCATTAGGGATAAAAGCGGATCCGCCATTTTCCGATTTCAGTCCGAATCCTTGGATGTTTTAACAAGCATTTTTATTAACTTGCAATGTATGTATGTAAGTATTGTATGGTCGGGTCAAATCTTGCAAGATAAAAAGATAAAAGATAAAAGTCATTTATTTAGTAAGTAGGCCGCACGGGCAATTTTACACGTCAAGAATTTACCAGCGCTTCCCAAGAGGAGACCCCTGCTGAGAAGAAACGCCGCAAGAAACTCAGCAGTCAGTCATTTTTTAAACATATTATTTCATACTTATTACAATGGTACTACTTAGTCTAAACATTATATAAAGCTATAAATATTAAATTAAATATAATATCAAATAACATATTATCCACTCAGCAGGAAAACATGCCAAAAATCTTGGGAGAGAGATAGAGGGAGAAAGAAAAATAAACCTACTTGTGTACATATATATGTGAACGATATGCAAAAGCACACGGGCTAAATTACAATGTCAATAAGTCAGAATTAATGGTGTTTAGGTATGGTAGAGGACCGGATGTCATCCCCCCAGTGAAACTCAATGGTAAAGAAATAAAAATTGTATCCAGCTTTAAATACCTGGGGCATGTACTTACTGAAAAGTTAAAAGATGACGAGGACCTAGAAAGACAGCGACGGGCCATTGCTATTAAAAGCAATATGTTGGCGCGCCGATTTGCTCAGTGCTCGGACCAAGTGAAGGTAACGCTGTTCGGGGCGTACTGTCAGGCGTTCTACACTAGCCAGCTGTGGTATCAGTACACTAAGCGGTCTTTTGACCGACTTCGAGTTCAGTACAACAACGCGTTTCGAGCGATGCTGCGGTTGCCGTGGCGGTGTAGCGCGTCCGGCATGTTTGCCGTGAACAGAGTTGGTGACTTCTTCGCCGTATTGCGAAAGAGACGTTGGTCATTTGGTGCGAGGCTGAGCGGATCGGGCAACAGTATTGTTCAGGCGTGCACGAACTATTTCCATTATTTTGGGAGTGAAGTTTGCTCAGGAAATTATTATTATAAATTATAAATTAAATTAAATTAAATTAAATTAAATTAAATTAAATTAAATTAATTAATTAATTAAATTAAATGTTAAATGTTTGTAGTATTGTTGTAATTAATTGATGGGTTAATACCTAAATAAAGAATCATTTTTTTATTTTTTTATTTTTTTATTATAAGACGGTGCAAGACGACCAAATAAAAGTTTCGATATGTGTTCCTACATTAACGGTGTCCCCTATACAAGATAAAGTATTTTTGCACTAGAATAAATTATTATTGACTAAGTTTCGGGTTTAGGCCATGCATTTTTGTCTGTTAGATAATCCTCGACCCTCGACCACAAGAAAGATTGGAACCATTTCCCGGGGACCGATTGAGCTGAAATTTGGTATACCTACGTAAGCTCCATGACAGTATAATATTATGGAACCATCGAGCTGGTCTGATCATGGAGTCAGAAGGTGGCGACACGATATCGACCGTACTTAACGTAGACCGTAGACCCACGATGTTGGGACTGAATCGATTGGTCTTGATAAGCAAAAAACTACAGTCATACGGCTACCATTGAAAACCTAGGCCTCTATTCCACTTTGTCTTTTACCCTATTGTTATCATATTGTTAACATAATCATTGGAAATTGTGCCTGAGAAAAGGAATGCAACTATCGCAAATATATACAAATAAACCTCAGAGCCCACTTACTAAATAAAAAATACAGAAAGCGCACTTAAATCTCATACTCTATATTACTTTTTTATTTTGGACAGCGACACAGCTGTATGCCATAAAATCACCAGTTTCTTGGCTTCGAAATGAAACCATGAAGTGGGAAATCAGTTCATTTCGGGCCCGCCCTAACTGTCGGGGCAGTAAAACTTTACAGCTCCGAGCGAAAGAAGTGAGTTTTACAGCTGTCATTCCGTTTACAGGCTTGACCTTTGTCTAATTAAGTGGGTGACGATTTATTACTGGGTCGACTGTTAAGGTTGTTTAAGAACCCGATCTTAGTTGAGATGTCCGTTTTAAGACACGTGAAAGTACCTAAATGTGAAGTTATCTGAGCCGTAATAAGTAACTGATTGCGCTCCTCAAGATACGTAAGAAATGTCAGTTTTCTATGACTCGACATATCTTGAGACTGGCATCTCAGGCCTCATCTAAAATCGTTTAGGTTTCCATCTACGAGAACATCAATTTATTAGCACGGCCTTCATACAGTCATTAAGAATCTAGATGCAGTTGTTAACAAACATACAATAATAAATAAATAAATATCAGGGAACAATCTCACACCAATAAACTTATTGTTAGTCCCAAACTAAGCTCTTGTACTATGGGTGCTAGACAATGATATAGATTGAAAACATGCATGATTCAGGAACAAATATTCGCTCTCATCACATATATATCAGCCCATAACGGATTGGAACCAAGTACCGCTAGCTTCGTAGGCATGGTCACTACCAACTAGGCCATCGCGTCGTCAAAAAACTCTTTCTCGCATCTAAGTACATCATCACTACATAGTATAACAAAGTCGCTTTCCCAGTCCCTATGTCCCTTTGTATGCTTAAATCTTTAAAACTCCGCAACGGATTTTGATGCGGTTTTTTTAAATAGATAGAGTGATTCAAGAGGCAGGTTTATATGTATAATAAGTTCTGGATCATGAACGGGTGTTGCAGAAAACTCACATTAACCGAAGCGAAGCGAGGGCGGGTCGCTAGTAGTACGTATAAAATAAAGTCGCTTCCTGCCGTCTGTCCCTCTGTATGTACGCTTAGATGTTTCAAACTACGCAACGGATTTGAATCAGGTTTTTATTAATAGAGAGGTGATTCAAGGCGAAGGTTTTAATGCATCAAAATTCTGGATTACGTTCTCGTGTTAGGCTGGTCGCTAGTTCTTGAATAAAAATGAAAAAACGCGAGAGGTTTTCTTAGTCAATCTCATTTTTTGTGCTACCCGCGTAAAAAAAACTTATTGCGGAAAACTGAATGCATAACTAAAAAGAACACGTTATAAGCGCTCCGTCTCCGCCATTTTTAATCTTTATCCGTCCTCGGAACCGTTTTATTTCACTCTAGAAAGATACTTTAAATTTCCTGTATCTTTTACACAACGTTTAACACAGCAAATGGCTTTTGTTTTACCTCAAGCGTTAAGATGAAGTGCTACAAAGGAATAAAATGGGGGTAAGTTGGTAAAGGGGGGTAAAATGAATTACCTGCTATTAGACGAGCTTATATTTGATTGCGTTCTTGAGTAGCTATATTGCAGGTTTTAATCTTGGAAACGGTTTAAAAATACATTGCGTTTTCTTGAAGTGAATAGTGAGTCGTTTTTTTTTAACGAGTTTGTGATGATCAAATTTAATTCACTTATAGAGTCAACGGTTTAGTGTGACTTCTAAAATCATGGTAACTGTTAAAATATTCACAATTAACTTTACAATAGGTACTATCGTGTTTTTTTCTAGTATCTAAAAAGGTGGGTAAAGTTTCGACCCACATGTATAAATACGGGTAAATGCAACAGACGCACAGAGGGTAAAACAAGAGGCATAACGATCAGTTAGCTATTTTCGAAAATAGACAATATGTATACCTTGGATGACGTAAGCTGATGACAGAAAACAGAAAAGTTAGCACCGTTTGCATCTTGCTTAGGGCTATACACATTAACTGCCAAGAACCCTACAGGTGAGTCCATTTTGTATGAAAATCAGAGCTCTTGGCAGTGAATGTGTTTAAACATGTAACTCGTCTAGCGGTCACGGTTGGTGGGTCTCTCTTACACTAAAGATCCCACAGGGTCGAAGTGTATCCGTAAGGACCCCACCAACAAAAGATAATAGTATTGTCATCGTTAACGATATCAGAATACAACCCATAGCGTAACCAAAGCGTGATAATAGTTCTATAATGAGCGTTGCCATGGTAATAACAGTTCTTTTATAATTATGGTTCTCGCACCGTTATATTTATATAGTTTTATCTATTTGCTCATGTAGTAATTCACAGTTTCGAGACGTTGTCCTGCTCACTACGCATTATGTTAGTAGTATTTTTACGTCCATGTAATTTTTCATGTAGTTATTTCATAATATAGCGTACTGAAATTATGTTAAAATCTCTTTGTTTTCTTCAAACACACAGCCTTGAAATTTGCAAAACCCCTTTTTTGTACAGAGGTATTTACCCCAAGCTTGCCACAATGCTACGCACTTAACTCGATTCCCCCCTTCTACCCCACTTTTGCCACATAACTTAATTCTTGTAGAATTTCCACACAGCGGTGTGATAATGTTATTAGACCAAATGTATGGGAGCTAATTAACACGCGATGTTTAAAAGCAAAAGGACTTGAGTAAACCTTAATTTGATTTGTACATATTCAACATTGTTAGCTGCTTTTGAAGGTATAATTTGGGTTGAGAGTTTTGTGTGCTTGGGCGTTTTCACGGTTGTTCTTTAAAATTATTACAAAACATTTGTACGACGCGCTGGCCTTGTTGGTAGTGACCCTACCCACGAAACTAGCGGCCCTGGGTTCAAATCCCGGTAACGCAGATATTTGTGTGATGAGCGCGAATATTTGTTCCTGAGTCATGGATGTTTCCTATGTATTTAAGTATATATTTCTCAATATAAGTTAATTAGTTATATCGTTGTCTCGTACCCATAGTACAAGCCTTAAGCTTAGTTTGGGACTAAGTCAATTGGCGTGACATTTTCCCCCTGATATTGATTTATTTGTTAGAGGCCTCGACGTTCCCGCAACAGCCTATCAATATAGCGTTAGCGTTAGGTATCTTCTCTAAGGCCTCAGAGACCCTGGACAAGATGCAAACCTAACGCTTACGTAAAAAAAAATCTACAAATTTTCTGTTGTTAAAAATTGACGTACCTATTTGTGACGAATGACGTAGTATTGAGAAGAGATGGATGGAATGCGTGAAGAGTGATATGAAAAACTAGGGAGTTAATACTGAGATGACGGCTGATAGGAGGAGGGCGGCTGTTTTGAAGAAAAAGACGCGGTGCGCCGACCCCCAATGATTGGGATAAGAGCAAGAAGGAGAAGAAGAAATTGTAATAATTTTATAAATGACGTACTGCTGAGTTCCTTTCGGCGTTTGTTCACAGCAGTGGTCTCCCTTTGGAAAGCGGATTTTTGACGTGTAAAAGTTCCCATGCGACCTACTTACAGAATAAATGTATTTTATCTGCATCTTACTTTTTACCGGGTGGTCGGTCCACTTTAATGCAACTAATAAAAGTTCTTCTTCATACCCCATTACTATATTCTCGTCTCTCTCTCTCTCTTTCTTTCTCTCCTTGGTATTTATTAATCTCAGCTGATTTTGTGTTTTGCCTTCCTAGTCCTAACATACTTAACTCTGTTTCACATGACAGTAGCAGAGACGTTGCAGCACTCCAACAGCATCATATTTTCTGTCAATTTCGATTGACCTGCTTGTTCACGGCACCACAGATTTCACACCAAACTCGTTGGTTTTTGTGAAATTGAACTTTTTGCAAATGTGAATGAAAAATATTCATAAAAAATATCTGGTTATCCACTCCTTGATAGTAGGTACAGACCTAATATTAATCTACTGAATTCATTAAGTAATTAGGTACCATATTTATTATTCATTTTTTCATATTTTATCATCTTTGCTTAGTCTAGATACTTTTACAAGGGCTTTTCACAGACAGATTGTATTGTAAGTTAATAACTAATCGAACATAATTATGTTTGTTATGATTCGATTGAATATAATGGTTAGACCGAAAGAAAACACAATTGCTTGTTTCATAAAAATATAGTACCTATTAAACCGACACGTTTTGATCTAAGGATGCCATCAGGACTCTTTCCTTAATGTCCTACTTACAGAAATGTGAATAGAGAATAGGCATTTTCTGAGTAAGCGTGCACCACCTTCGACTTGGTCGTCACTTAACATGAAGTAAGACTGAGGTCAAACGCAAACCAATTATTGATAAAAAAAATGATTTTTTTAAACCGCTATAGATTGCCGGTTAATGATTTGGAAAATATCTCTTATAATGGCGGATTCCAATTAAATTTACCGTAGGTAATAATAGTGCAAAGGCCTCTAGTGATTTGTGTTTTATAATGATTTCAGAAAATATTCCCTAATACAATGGAATAAAATAAAAAGTTTCAAATCAAAGGTAACTAACCTTTTTTTATTGGATGGCACGTAGGGACAAGTCGACCCTTTTCAGAAAACCACTTCAGCTCTCTCACTATCTGTCATAAGTTATTTTTCTTTGTATATACATGAATAATGTCGATCTTGAATTAATAATGAAAAGTAGCAGATAATTATAAAAGATAGAAAAAACACTGGGCCTCTGTTCAACTGCGTAAAACCATGTTGCTTTTGACATGGTTTGTTATTGTTTAAACTCGGCCGTAATTATAATTACCTACTGTTAAGTAAGTAAGAGCTATCAAAACGTTGACAATACGGAAACACGGCACACATCATTTTTTTACGTGGTTTTACCGAGTACGTATCATCTCAGTCCCGATGAGCCTCTATTTAGGCGGTAAAAACCATTTTGTCTGTGACCTGTGATCGTTATGTCAACGTTTTTATAGCTATTATTTACTTGACAGTACTGGCGGCCGAGTGAAATACAATACCAACATGACAATATGGGTTATAGCGCCTACAAAAGAGGCCCTAATTAAATCTTAAAAAAAATAAGAACCACTGCTACCAAACAATCTAACCCAATTTAAAAAAAAAAGTGTTTTTTAAATAACGCATAAACCATAAATTACTATGCTTCTTCAAGGAGAATGTAGGACAACATTTAAACATTATTTTTTACAGCTGTATTTAACTACTTCGTTTATTCATGCAAATAAAATATTCTTATTTTGATTATTATGTTTAATTAGTACACTCGTTGAGTAAGCTTTAGAAGTCGAAATCGTATGACAATCTACCGAGGACAAACATAAGACACCTTTTCAGTTTTATTTTAACAGTGACAGTGCCATCTACGGTTGAGGAGAATTTCTCAAAGATCTATTATATTTATTATAGACGCCCGTGACTTCGTACGCGTAGAATTAGTTTCCCGCTACTCCCCCTATTTTAACCCCTTAGGAGGTGAATTCCCAAAAATCCTTTCTTAGTGCTCACTTACATCATGAAAGGAACCCCTGTACAAAATTTCAAGTTTCTAGGAGTAGTTTTGGCTGTGCGTTAATATATATAAGTCAGTCAGGTTTGCCTTTTATATACTCGTATATAGATAGATATACTTCTAGAAATAATTTACTGACGTTCGTTTCAATATAATATAGGCTAGGTACATACCTACATATAAATCGTTTTAAGAGCCTTTGAAGGATGTTAACCGTGTCAACAGACCAAAAAAATAATTAATTTGTCGCTTTATAATACTAGTAAGGAAAGCATACTTCAAGATAACTAGGTATTCTTTATCACGTAAAAATAAATACTACCCGTAAAGTTTTCGTTGAAAATACTAAAAGTCGCGGTCAAACTATTGCTTAAACCGAAAAATGGCGCCTTATTCTACTTTGTCTTTACACGTATTGCACTCGTATTGTTTTTAACTCAGACCCTGTCTAGTAAATAAGAGCTCTTATAACTTGACAATAAGATTAAAATAGGTGTTAACTCGAGGTAGAACTACGGCTACTGTATTTTCATAATAATTTTACATTATTTCACTTCAATTATTGTACAGTCGAGTTGTGTGTATGTATACAATTCAATACCTTGTCTATTTAATGTCAGATGTATAAGTTGTAATTACTAATTACTGTTTGTAGAAGATTGGATTTAATATAACCAACCCGTCAAGTCACCGGTTTTGTATGAAAAGTAGAGCGAAACGTGCCACCATAAATAACAAGATGAACGATGTTTTTTTAATTTATCAGCGCTTCCCAAACCCACCAAATAAAAAGAAGCGCCGCAAGAAACTCAACAGTCTGTCAGTCTGTAAACATATAACTTATTACAATGATGATACCTAATCTAGCAGTGTATGAAACAATGAATATAAATTAAATATCATGCATATCGGAAAAGTGTATCTATCAGAGTCAGAATTTAATATTAAAAGAGCAAATTACTACAAACAGGGTGTCCCAGAGTATGACGTTAATAATACGGAATAAGAAAAAAATCTTCTTTCCCGGTCCAAAATATAGAAATAGAAATAGAAATAGAAATAGAAAATATTTATTCGACGATCACAGGAAAAAACAAATAAAACACAGATTAAATTTAACATTGACAAAAAGAATGGCAACACAGAAAAAAATATTAAACAATAAGGAAAAGGAATTTAGAAATTTTAGCATAATGTTGCCATGGGTGATTCCTGTCGTCGAAATTGACACCACTCAGCACTATGTCACGGCCTGAACCGCGACGCTGATTTTCAGTGGTGCCAACGTGACACATGAACGAAGAGACAGCGGTTGCCCACATATACACTGATTTAAATAATAACTAATAAGAGAATACAATATATAGTAGAAAAATGGAATAGAGGAGTAAAATATAAATATTCATAATATTCATACAAATAATAAAAAAAGGAAGGCAACTGAGCACAGGAGACAAGGAAGTGGAGAGGGGTAAAAGCGCCAATCGGTGCTACCAACATAAGGCTTTAACAAACGGCGCGGGTCGGCAGCGGAATAACCGGCACCTACCCTCATTTACCTCCTCTCACTCTTGGGGTGTGGCTGGATTACGAAATAAAATTAATTTATATTTATTCTATTTAACGTTGATTTAGCTTAGTGCGTGAAATAAAATAAATAGTGTTTCAATGGTACCTCAGTGCGAAATTTGAATTTAACTACTTACGATTCTACTTAGACATATGACTGTATACCCGTAGTTTTAACTTTTCAATCTGTTAATTAGATTAGAGGTTATTAAGGTTTTGATGATATCGTCAAAGATCGTTTTTTTATGGCATAGAGATGGCAAATGAGCACACAGGCCACCTGATGGTAAGTGGCAACTGTGACCCATAGACATTCGCATTCACAAGACTGCAAGCCTAAGACTGCAAATGCGTTGCCAACCCTGAGGACTAATATGGAATGCCTCTATGCTAGTCATCCCCAAACCGGAACACAACAATGTGAACACTGCTGTTTGGCGTTAGGTTAATGGATAAGATAACGATTATGGTAGTGATCCGAACGGTCCCTGCACAAGGCCCTACCACCCGCAAACTTGCTGCAAACCTTCGCCTCCTTTGCTTAAAAATTGATATAATTAAAACAAAATCCCTCGTCGTGTCTATTTCTTTGTATGTATCTCAATCTTAACACAAACAGAGTTTGTCGAACTTAAAACCGTACATTTCTACAAGAACGTATATACACCAGACGTAGTGTTTCAACAAATGGCAACTCGCACAAAATTCAATTTCGTACAGTCCGAAAGGCTAGCTCTAACTAAATGAGTTTCATTCTCGAAGCGAAACCTATCATGAATCTCGACCGCTCGCGTAGTGCTCTAGCGTAACTACAAAATAAATTGATTTTAGTAATTTTATTGGTATCAATAAAATCATCTCGTTGTGCTGAAAGGGTTTTATTAGCTTCAGATTTTATCAATTTACTATTATTTTTGGCATGTTTTCCTGCTGAACTAAGCATTTTATTTAACATTATATTTAATTTAATATTTATAGCTTTATATAATGCTAAGACTAAGTAGTATTGTAATATGAAATATGTTAAAAAAAATCTGACTGCTGAGTTGCTTGCCGCGTTTCTTCTCAGCAGGGGTCTCCTCTTGGGAAGCGCTGGTAAATTATTGACGTGTAAAAGTGCCCGTGCGGACTACTTACTTAATAAATAACTTTTATCTTTTTATCTTTTAATAAGAGATTAGAGAATAAGATCGTAGCAGGTAGAAAGAAGTGGTCTCTGTCTACCCCTCTGGGAATCAAGCGTGATTTAATTTATGTATGTATGTACAAGTAAACCTACCTTAGCCAACTTAATACCAAAATTTTACAATATCTAAGAGTTAATGTTGTTACAATAACTCTTAGATATTTTAAATGATTTAAAAACTTAGTGGGTAAAACCTTATTTAGATGAGGGCGGTGCACGCTATTTTTAAAAGCGAGATCCAATCAATGTGTTATTTCTCCCTAAGACTAAAATAATGTTGTTTACATTTGAATAAAATAAGAAAAAATACTACTAATTGTTTCTAAATACAGTGTAATCCTTCCTTTTCCACGATAGAAATCTTTTTATATTATATAACACTTCATTATATAATTCTCCGTGACATATCATTACATTATTTTCTATTGTATTCCCTAATATTTAGTTTTATTTACTCAATTCCATTCCATTTTATTCTACTCTATTCCATTATAATCTATTCTATTCTATTATATTTCATACGATTCTATTGTACTCTATTGTACTGTATTGTATTGTATTGCACTATATTCAATTATATTTTCTGTTCTATTTTACTGTTGTACTCCAGTAATTCTTTGTTACGAAATGCTGCTCTTGGTAAAGAAGAATATTCACTCTAAATCAACTGACCTTTTGGTTTCTGCCATTTAACTATAATATGCTTCCAATAACTGAATCTTCCCTTCCCCACAGGTGGTCGTTATGGGCAGCAGCACGACATCCGACAAGACCATCAACACCAGCACGGATTCTGCAGCGACCGCGCTCACCTCGATCACTGGCACCGACGACTCCATGGACGCCGAGCCTGAACCTGAACCTTTGCACCCGCCGAACCTCATCGATGAGCATATCCCACAGGTACCCAAGGTATAGCTTTATGTTATCTGAGAGACATGACTGGGTAAGTGTTGCCATGCAACTGAAAATCCATAGAGAGCGGTTTATTTTTCTAAATTAGTTCGCCTACTAAATGTCTCTTGTTTTTGATGTTGGTTGCGTACCTATTTATATTGTCTTGTTTTTTATGTTCGTTTGGAATCTTGTGTTTATCCTTATTTATTATTTTCATAGTTTTACTAGTATTTCCCAAGTGATTCGAACAGAGGCCACTCAACGTGGTGGGTCGTGGCCCACTATGCCACGGCATTATACCGAATAAGTAGTATCTATTATTTGATACCTGGATCGGATTGATAATAAAAAACTAAAAACTCTGAACATTGTCTTGTCTATAAATTTATTTCTATTCTCTATTCCTATATAGTTTTATTTCTCTTCAGCCATAATGTAGTCAAACCAGTAGAACATCTACGAACAAGGGTACATCGAGCAGCTTGTATGTGTGCGCGTCTTACACATACACGTCACAAGCCAGTGGGGATTCACTTTGAATCAGTCGTGGCTGCGCTGCCTGCATGTGTATAGATTAACTCAGCTCCTAAAAGGCCGGAATTTAATTACTTTTCTGTGTATACTTTGGCGTAATGTTAGCAGTGGCCCTAGATAAGATGCAATGCGAGATGGTTATCATTATCTACCTATAGAATGTATAGGATTGACATAAGATGCCGGACGATTTTGACGGTTGTCGATAATCGTTAACGTTAGCGTTATGCAGCTTGTCTACGTCGTTAGATGGACTGACGATTTGATAATAATCTACAGGGCATGGTAGCGGCTGTATGCGTTTGATCTAGGACTGACTCTCATTCGTTCGTTTCGAGAAGATGTCCAACAGTTCTCGGGCTGACATGACGGATTTTGGATATTAAAGTTGCAGTTTAACTTAATAATGCTGACTTTGATGAACAGTTTCTGGGCCCTTTGATCGTGGCTATAATTATAGCTTATAGCTATTAATTATTAATAGAGACCGGACAATCTAAGGCTTATTAACCATTGCCTTGACCGTGTTGTCAGTTGTCAGTGATGTTCAATGTCATGGAAACTGACTTTAATTTAGCCATAGGTATAAAACAGGAGGCCATTTGCAACGTCAAAAGATGGCGGATGTGTAATTTGATTTATTTTTTATTTTTGTGTATTTAGGTGTTCAAAGTTCTTTTTTGTTAGTAATTTGTACGTTTAATGCCTTTGTGTTGCACAGTGGTAGAAGACTTGGACTTATTTCGTGTATCCTGGCATCTTACTTCTCGATTCAAGTGGACTCGCAGTGGTACAGAGGTTAAAACTATCTTGGCCTCTGTCCTACATATCACCGTACAACGTTGCCACCAATCTTCCTAGAGAAGATTGGATTGTGTTTTATGACTATATTGATTTATACTTATATATACTTGACACTGGCGAAATCACTTCATAGTGGAAACGCCATATTCCCGCGGTAGTAGCTGTTCAAGTCGCCGCGGGGCAAAAAAAAAAAAGGTATAAAATAGGTTATTACTTACTTGGTTATACGCAAGGCGCGTAATAAAGTCGTCGAGTTGCGGAAAACTAAACCGCTGCAACTTAAATATTTACTAACTAACTTAATTAAATACGTCATGCTTTGCTGATATGCTCACGTGATTTTTAATGTTAAATCCAACGTTAAAATTTATTAAATTTTGTGTTAAACAAATGTCCTAAGTTTTTAATTATTGTAAATAATTAAAAAACTGGATTGAAAATTATAAAATTAATAATTTCATGAAGTTTTAACTTATGCTAATTATTAACCGAATGAACAAACTCCATGCGTTAGTATTATGTAATTAACTATTCATTATCATCACGGTGCTGCAGCACCAGGGCAGGCGTTTTCCGACTCATTAATACCTTTTAATTGATGTCGCTTGACGTTTCATTGTAGACTCATGATATAATCCACAATTTAAGTCAGACATTGCAGAACACATATTTCCGTGCGATGCAAAACGTTCTTGTACCTCGTAACGCCCGATAAACAAGGAGACATTCAAGAAAAAAAAAGGCAGTGTTCCATCTCTACAGTCACTCTCAATAAAGAAACAAAAAAACCGGCTAAGTGCGAGTACCATTATCTATACAACATAAGCAAAAAAAACGGCAAAAAAAAAACCGTTTGTTGTATGGGAGCACCAACAGAAATGCATCTTCTGTGAAAATTTCAACTGTCTAGCTATCACAGTCCATGAGATACAGCCTGGTGACGACAGACAGACGGACAGGCAGTCCCGTTCTTACCCTTTGGGTACGGAACCCTAAAAATAACCACGTTTTGAAAACAAACTTAAACCTATTAACAACTGTAATACTGAAATTTTTACTTCTTACTACTTATACGCGGCCGACCGTACAATTAACCTTGGACTACGGGTGATTTAAACTCCTTCTTTGTTAGCAGGAACCTCCCAGTACAGCCCCTCCACACTACCACAGAGCGCAAGACAGCTGCGAAATCGACTCCCCCGCCTACACCAAGCCACAATCCGCAACAGACATCTTAGACTCCCCCAGACCAGGCCCAGCCCGGTTCATCTTTGACGTACCCCTCCCAGACCCGAAGAAAGAGAAGAGAAACAAGACAATCGTGAAAGACAGCGCACCGTCAACGTCAATACAGATCCCGTATGACTCCAAAATGGAGACGCCGAAGAGCCCAAAGTTGAGTCAAAGCAAATATGAAACGCACTTTAAGTTTGAACCTGAGAAGAGGAGAGGGAGTGAGGTGAGGAAAAAGAAAGAGAAGGAGTATTATAAAGATGAGGTAGCTAAGTTAAGGAGGCAGTTGGAGGGTACGGAGGTGTTTACGACGAGGAGGAGGTCGTCGGCGCATCAACACTCGGTGCCTCCGCCGTCGTCTAGAAGGCAATCAACAGGTTGGATTTCAAGCTTGTATTTTGTAGTTTCAATTGGCGGCTTATAGCCTTAATGTCAGTATTAACAAATACACTCTAGAGCTCTCTTATATAAGCATAACGGCCATTCTCATAATAGCGAATTTTTTCATGTCCGGCCCAATATTTATCCCTAAATATGGTCAGAAATAACTGCATATATTTTTTTAATATATGTAGATTATGGTTTTATCTAAAGGTATTCGAAATATATCAGCTTTGTTATTTTATTATCATACTTATTTTATTTTTCAAAAACCTTATTCTCCAATTACCGTAGCCTGTCCTCACGCTACCTTGGTCTTCAGATTTGCTTCTAATTTCAATCAGGAATGCTGTCTATGTCTGCCATCGGTACTCAAACTATGTGAACATATCAGGTTTGCCGTATTTTGCCACAGTGCAAGTAAGTGTCTAAGTACCGTTACTTCGGTTTAAATAAATTCTATTTACCGTACCCCGTTCTTTTAATTTGGTCTTAAAGGGAAATTCGCTGTCTTTTATCACAATAAAAGAACTCTAAAGCCTCTATGTACAACAATTATGCTGTATTTTTACAACTTTCAGTTTTTGATATTTTTATGAAAATGTGAATAATTATAAGCACCGTAGTGATAATTATACCATGGATTTACTAATCACCGTAGTATGAAAATATTGAAGGACTTGCAATATACAATCAATGTTGCAAAATATTTATATAAAAGCGTCGTTTAGGATTTGTATGGATAAGGATGAGGATTTGTAATTCTGTAGCTCTGCCTACTCTGGGAATGAAGCTGTGAGTTTATGTATCGACGGCACTTCTATAATCATACGTGACGTACCGTATCCGTTCGTTCCATTCATCGCAGTTCTTATGATATATTATAGGTATATATTTTTAGCCGTGGCGGAATCATAGCGTATATTCTTCGAGTGATACGCTGTGAGTTCCAAGAATATAAAAGATTCTTAGCTTAATATTTTACTTGATATCATAGCCTCTCATTCCTCGCCTTCACCTTATTTTTATTAGGTTGAAATTTGCGGATAATTAAATGCAGAGGATCTACTTCCAAAATTGAATTCATAATGTTGCGTTAACTTTTTTTTTTTAACTCGGCTTTGTTTTACTAGAGTAAAATAATAAGACTCACAAGATTAAGGAGTATCCCACTTTTCTTATTAGGCTACCAAATTAAACATTACCTTCTAGCGGCACAGGTCCACGTGACTGCCAACCCACTGGACTCCGCAGGCGCTATGCCATCTGGTCGCACCACCATTGTCGTACAACAGCCGTCTCTTTCCCTCGACTATGGCGGCTGTGCCACCATCCTCGTGCGGGACGGAGACGAATGCAGACGCAAGAGCCGCGTCTGCAGTGACCACATTCAACAGCTGCTGGATGTTACGAGCCAGTTTACGTCAGAAGATCTACATGACTTTGACAAGAGGTACGTGACAGAATGTGTTTTTTTACTTGGGACACAATTACTTGCTAGCAGCCAGGCCCCTTTTGAGCAAGCTTTTAGAGATATCTATACATATAATAAAAATGAATCGCTAAATGTGTTTGTAAGCGCAAAACTCGAGAACGGCTGAACCGATTTGGCTGATTTCTTTTTTGTTGTATTCATTATTGTCAGGAAAAGGTTTGTATGAAAGAAAAAAAAGAAAAAACCCACCGGGAATGTCGGGAATTTGCAGCGAGCCGGCCGCTAGCTAAGTATATTTTTAGGGATACTGACGACACTTAGGCCTAGTTGGTAGTGACCCTGCCATCAATGCTACCGGTCCCGGGTTCAAGTCCCGGTGTGGGCAGATATTTGCTCCAGGTCTTGGATGATTTGTATGTATTTAATTACATATTTCTTCTCGTATCAGTAAGTTTATAGTTGTCAAGTATCCAAAGCACACGTCTAGTTTGCCTAGTGGGCTCAATCAGTGTGAGATCGTCCCCTGATGTTCATTATTTTATAATTATTGTTACAACACTATTTTAAATAACTAGGGGCAGGACTATTGTGTTTAAGTTGTTGTTATTTTTATTATATTTATTAATGTTTACCATAACTTGCTAAAAACGTTTCACTTTTAGCGGGTGGTAGGACCTTGCGCAGGGTCCGTCCGGATCGCTACCACCATCTTATCCATTAACCTACCGCCAAACAGCAGTGTTCGCATTGTTGTGTTCCGGTTTGGGGATAAGACAGCCGGTGTAAGGCATTCCTTCTTAGTCCTCAGGGTTGGCAACGCATTTGCAGTCTTAGGCTTGCAGACTTATGAATGCGAATGTCTATGGGTCACAGTTTCCACTTACCATTAGGTGGCCTGTGTACTCGTTTGCCATCTCTATGCCATAAAAAAAAATATCCTTTCGACACGATGAAAAGAAAAAGTTATATTAAAAATAAATATTTATCGAGAAAAGTCATGTATAATTAATTCGGATATTAATAATAGAAAACAAACCAACTTATTAATTTCACAAACTACACTAAACAATTTTGCAAAACGCTTTTTTTTCTTCGCAAACTGTAAACATTTCAGGATTTTTTTAAACCTAACCTTAGCTTTCGATAGAAAACATTTTGCAAAATTATAAGTTTGTAAAATGAATCTGTATGTGAAATGTTGTTAGGCAAATGATTGGATACCCATAGCAACACGAAGGTATTTTGTAAAACCTTTACAACAATAACACCCGGCAGCAAATGCAAGCAATGTTCGCTTATATTTCCCATGTATGTTACATTTGAGACACAATAAGTACCAATTTCACCAAACGATGTTAAGTCCCATTTTCTCCATACGATGTTAAATGTTTATCAATGGTAATCAACTAATACGTTCATACATTTTGACAGCAGTTTACGCTCTAATCGTCTGTTAAGTTGTTGGGCAAAGGCGACATAAACCTGAAATACAACGAGTACTTAATGTAGTGACAGTTAATCCTAACATTACAGAATAAACACCGAATCTAGATTAAAACTCTTTTAGGTTCCTGACCTTTTTGACCTACTATTCGATCCAGAGTAAAACCACTAGTTCTGCTATGACGAGGCAGAGTCCTAATTTAGGAAAATCCAAGACCTTGGTAGCAGGCATCATCTTTGAATGGAACTTTATCCATTGTCAATTGTACCATCTTCTGATTTCTACCATGAAGCAACTTACTCGTCATTATTAACAAAAATAACCTGTCTTAATGACAGCGTAAGGATATGACAGACGTGCTGTGACAGAGTTATACAGGGCGTGCCACGGCCATGCCACATGGAAGGAAAGTACCTTAAATATTGTAGATGGAACATTTTACTGAAAGAAGACATTATTTGAATTTAAAAAACAATTTAAACTGCATTCATAGATATTTAAATAATTACACGGTTGAACCGGGAATCGAACCCGTTACACGAGAAAAATAATTACCCTGTAGCTTTATCATACCGATCGAAATGCTTCATCATAAGGATTATTTTTTGTTAAATAACATAGTGTCAGAAATAAAAGGAAGACCATGAATTTTAACATTTGATGCGAAATTTTGTTCAGAAAAATGAAATGCTGACATTGCCGCCGTAAGGACATACAACTGACATTAAGTATCATAAATACCTATTACTAATAAATGTACTCACTTGAGTAGTACGCATCATTTCCCTATTATAATTTAAGTGCATGATAAAATGATAAAGAGATACGTAATTAATAGGTACCGGTGCGACTTTGTATTCAACAGGAAGGGACTCATTTTGAGCATTTGATAAATTGATTAATTTTGTATTAAAAATGTTAAAATTCATGGTCTTCCTTTTATTTCTGATACTATGTTATTTAACAAAAAATAATCCTTATGATGAAGTCTTTCGATCGGTATGATAAAGCTACAGGGTAATTATTTTTCTCGTGTAACGGGTTCGATTCCCGGTTCAACCATGTAATTATTTAAATATCTATGAATGCAGTTTAAATTGTTTTTTAAATTCAAATAATGTCTTCTTTCAGTAAAATGTTCCATCTACAATATTTAAGGTACTTTCCTTCCATGTGGCAAAGCCGTGGGACGCCCTGTATAGCCTGAATATTAAAAGACCGAGATTAGATCATCATTCACTTCCAAAAATAAGGAGACCGATTTGCTAAAGACATTTTTACGAGCGCCTTTATTACCTTATCATTAAAAAGTTTCATTCTTCGAGAATCTCATATTTTCCGCCTAATAACTCTTATTTAGCTACCTTCTTACCATTACATTCTTTGCACGACGTACCTTAAATTCTTTCTTACCCAAAGGAAGTCCTTTATTCCATTCCCTTTGAAAAATGAAAGATAAAGAAAACGCGTAAAACATAACGAAAGATAAATATAATTCTCCTCTGCCTTGCGTTAAGTTTATCATATTTTATGAGGCTTGTCATTCAAAGGAACAAAAAGGGTGCAATGGAATATTTTTGCTCCTTTGTAAGTTCGGGTGTTAGGGTTGAAAAGGAATAAGATGAAGGGAAAAGAAAGCGGATTTCTAAAATGTGATTTACTTTTGATCTGATAAACATAGAACGTTATTAAATGTAACTAGTCGGCGGCACTGTAGCTATAAACAATACGTATCGATTAGTTATTCGATAACTTTCTTTAAGGCTTAACGTTATTCGTTTGTCGTTGTTGTTACTCAATCACGCCAGAACGGTTAAACGGATTTGGATGAAATTCGGCACACAGTCAAATTATAGTCCGAAATAGCGCGTAGGCTTCTTTTTATCCCGAAATCTTGGATAGTTGCCGAGGGAATAGCGTTAAACGACTGCCACGCGGACTGAGTCGCGCATAAAGCAGGTAAACTATATACCTACATACACACAAAACATATAAGTATATTACTTGGGCAGTCGGAAATTAAAGCATGACGCGATATACTGTTAAAAAGGTATTTTATTCGACAGAGAGGTATTAAAGTATAAGAGTATTAAACACAATTGCTGTCGAGGCTTAGCGTTAAATTAATGTTTATTGCTATATGTAAACATAAATAAATCGCTATCGCTTTGGATTTGCATTTGTATACAGATTATTTTAGGAAACAAACAGTCACATAAAACCAAGATAAGATATAGCTATAAAAATACCTATATTTACATCGATATGTAAAAGAACATCCCCCTAAAAAAATCCCCTTGTTACCTTTTCGAACAGTTCTCTTTCTTGGCTACCGGCTAATGAATTTGTATTCGTCATATGTTCTCAAAAGAATCATCAAAATTGGCCCGCACCTTTATTTTCTAGGGCTCCATAAAGGAAAAAATATACATACCTATATAGACTGATAACCACATTACCGTCCTCTTTCAACAGTCGGATGAAAAAAACCGCGTTCATATCGGTTCATCGCTTTTAAAACAGTGATTCAAAAAATAACCTTTTTAAATTAGGTATACATTTTCATTTTCGTAAGCAACATTATCGAAACCGTTTGTAAACGCTAAGTTAGTTGCCATTCAACGTTGCAATGCTGCATTTTGGGAACAATCAATGCCCAATGGTAGCGGTTTGTCAGATTAGTGTAGTTTTATGTAAGTTTGTAAGTTCGTTCGTTTGTTTTTATTGTTTCCTTTCCACTTTGCTTTTTGCGGGTGGTAGGACCCTGTGCAGGGTCCGTCCGGATCGCTACCACCATCTTATCCATTAACCTACCGCCAAACAGCAGTGTTCGCATTGTTGTGTTCCGGTTTGGGGATAAGACAGCCGGTGTAATGACTAGCATAGAGGCATTCCATCTTAGTCCTCAGGGCTGGCAACGCATTTGCAGTCTTATGCTAATGTCTATGGGTCACAGTTTCCACTTACCATCAGGTGGCCGTGCGCTCGGTTGCCTTCTCTATGCCATAAAAAAAAAAAAAAAACTTGTACCAATAAATAACATCCTTGTCAATAAATAACATACGTTTAGTAGGGTAAAGTCACTGGTCAGCCAGAGACCTGTAGCCTCTGCCTATACTTTGTATGAGTGGGAAAAGTACGGAAGATATATTTCCCACTCTTCGCACTAAGTTTGGTTTTTAGAATATCTACGATTATATTATACCTACGTTTCTTTAAAATACTATTCAACAGAAAGTCATAATGACATGATATCATATTGTTAAGCATCGTTACAATTAATTAACTTAATCAATTGTGTTAATTAAGTGAAACTGTACACGCGTAGAGTCCTGGTTACGTGACACGGGCTTTCGGTCATAATTACACGTATGTATAGTCAGCCAAATTTGTGGACTGTCAGTTTTGACACGACTTCCTATTCAATGAAAAACCGGTCAAATGCGAGTCGGAATCGCACACGACGGGTTCCGTAGCGTTCTTGTATGCTCCTGTTTAGTTTAAAAATGTATTATAATTTAGTAATTGACTATCACTGTAAAAAAAATATGTCCTTTCCCGAAACTCAAGCCGTCTCCATTCCAAACTTCATTGAAATCTGTTTAGTGGTTTAGATGTGAGAGCGTAACAAACAGAGTTACTTATACATTGATCGTAAAACCTATTATTTTATCTTGAACTCGTTTCAACGGACGTACAAGTATTATTACGCAGAAATTTCATTAAATCGAAAGGCATTTCTCGTCGCATGAGTTTTGGTGGTCACAAGTGTAACTTAACCTAACCTTATAAGTTAAAATAACACTAAATGCGACTGTTTGGCGGCAATTTATGTACATCAATAAAACTATGTATCTTTATTTTGGCAGTAGAAATGAGGATGTGCCGAGTCCTACAAAACTTTGGCCCCCATCGGGGGTAGGAAACCTAATAAATTTTTTGAGTCGCAAACCGGTGATGTACATATTTTGCCTCCTGAATATGCAATTTTTACTGTATTATTACGTAATTAATATTCAAGATATCCCTGAACACATTATGGTTTATGCAGAAAATAGCGCTCCATAAAATTAAATATAACGAAAGGATACAATCGATGAAGTAAATACAATTACCATTTATAATTAACTACTAGTAGTTGTACGTGTCCGCGTAGAAAAATAAAACCTAGCCTTTGTTACTCAATGATAAATAGCATTTTCATCATCATCATCATCATGTCAGCCGAAAGACGTCTACTGCTGGACATCGGCCTTCCCCAAGGCTTTCCACTCAGACCGGTCTTGTGCTTTTCGCATTCACCGCGGTCCCGCGATCCTGACGAGGTCGTCACTCCATCTTGTCCGCGGACGCCACTCCAGAACACTCCAGAATAGCATATTACTGGTGTCTTTTTTTCCAAAATTCGTTCCAGCAGTTTTGTAAGTTAACAGAAATACACAAAATTACAAATCTTTCCTCTCAATTAAATGAGTCAGTGCAGATAATTAGATAAAACATCACTTGTTTAATAATAAAAGTAATAAAGGATTAACCTTGTGGTCCACTCCCAGCTTACCTTTACTTAGTTATTCACAAGCGAGTTTTATTATATTGTCGCTGTCGCTCGAGCGACAAACTCGCTTAATCGGCTTTAAGCCGACGGCGTACCACAGACGCGGGCAGATAATTCAGTTATCTTCCCTTTGCTGTAACGTATAGCCGTTTTAAAAGGATGTTTCTACTTTAGAACCAACAAGAGCAAAGAGAAGGTTTTATATTGTTCGAACGCATATGTGCCAAATAACTACTGTAGACAGGTGGACTAATTTATGGTTTTTTTATTGGACGCTAGATTAGGTCTGATTTTAGATATCTGTGATGTAAACAAGGCAGTCGTCAAGGTTAGCAACGCATTAGCGCTGTTAGTATTGCACTCTTGAGAATGCAAATGTGTATGGGTCACAGACTCCACTTACCATCAGATCTAAAAGTAGGGCGTCAAACATACAGTGCTTTATTCTACTTTGATTTAGCTTATTAGGTTCATTTTCTCTTGACAGTAGTATATATGGTAAGTATAGACGTTAACTTGTTACAGCGATAACAAGTAAAACCCGTCTTTCGGGTTTGGGTAAAGTCGGTTAGATTTGCATAAGATCGTATGAGAGCGAGTAAGAGAGAAGTACAAACCCGAAGGTTAATTTAAGAGCTAACGCACTGTACAAGTTTCTTAGGGTCCAAAAAGCACCAAGCACTTAAAACCTTATGATAATTTATAACAAAGAATGTGTAGTATTTTTTTTACCGTAAAATCTATTTTTTAAGGGAATACAACGGTTTATAACTATTTTCACGTCCTTTTATAGTAGTTCTAAGCACCTACATTTCTATAAAATGGAGTTTAAATAGTTTTAAAACGTTTAAAATCATTAAATGACGCATTTACCCCTCAGTTGGAATAACCCCACCCGACCTTAATGTCAAAGATAAAACAGGCGCAGTATTTCTATTGGCCGACTGATTAAACTGACGCATCTGCCAAAAGCTGTGGTGCTTAGTATCTCGTGTATATCCAGGATTACGTTATTATGCGGTGACAATACATTATATTCAGAGTGACAGCCCGGGATGGATGTGGCTGGCAATATATAACAGAACAATGGGGTACTCGATTAGCTCTAAAATTAGTTAATTATATAATCTCGATCCATAAATGGAAAACCTTTGAGGGCTATCAATGAACGCAGATATTACGTTATAGTTTTACTAACGTTCATATCAATTTATAATTCAACAAACACTTCCCGCCGTCTGTCCCTGTATGTAAGCTTAGATCTTCAAACTACGCAACGGATTTTATTGCGGTTTTCATCCATAGATAAAGTGATTTAAAAGGAAGGTTTTTAAGTGTAATAAATTCTGGTTTATGCGCGGATGTTACAGAAAACTTGTATAAACCGAATCAAAGCGAGTTAAGAGTCCACCTATACCAAGCCTCCACAAGAATGAAAAGTGATGGCTTAATGTGCTTCCGCGCGAAGAATGTGAGCTGGAGATACTTTGCGCGCGCCTTGATGGCAATTAAATTCAATTGATTGCTGTTTACTTTAAAATCACAACATTCATAGAAAAATGGTTTGCCAGGATTAAGAAGTTACATATACTCAACTATTGAATCGAAAATCATTGTTAAAGACTAAAAGGTTTCGAAGATTCAACTTAAAACATGCAAAAAAAGGTGTCACGTTTGAAAAATAAAACTATTTTTTTTATTTCTAATCGTGTTTCCACGTTTGCCAGTCTCGAGCAAATATAAGGTTTAATACATCCAAACAGATACAAAGGCGGCATGGTTATTGAGTTCCAGATCGCGGAACACTACAGACTTTAGCATAGGTGGGCTCTTATAATTTAGTTGACAATCCCGCAATCGAATAAAACGTTGACGTGTGTCTAAGGGCCGTATTAGAGCCGTATTAATGAACTCATCTTGACTGTGAGGCCCGTCACAAGATACGTCAAAGTAAACGTCAAACCATAGAACACTGTCATTTTTGACGCATCTCGAGAAGAGCATTTGAGTAGAGATCTGTTTGTTAATACGGGCCTTAATAAACTCATCTTGACTGTGAAGCTCGTCACAAGATACGTCGAAGTAAACGCCAAACCATAGAACGCTGTCATCTTTGACGCATCTCGAGACGAGCATTAGATTTTAGATCAATTTAATTTTTAATACGGCCTTAGAGACCCAACTCAAACAACGTTTGTAGTACAATCACAGACCACTGTATTCATCGCTTTGTAGTCATGTAATTAGCTGTTATTAACATTTAGGGTGAAGCTCGACTGTTACTAACAAACTATAATCAAATCCAAAGCATTTATTAAGTTGGTCATATTACTACTTACAAAAATGAATAAAAAAAACACCTACACGGCGGCGAAAATCGACAAAATGTATAGGATTGACGTAAGCTGACAGATCGCTTCGACTGCTAGTCATTTTCATACATTTTGAGTCGATAGAAAACAGAAACGTTAGGAATTTTTGCATGTTGGCTGCGCCGGCAGGTTCTGCCCGCATTTCCGTCCGCCTGAAGGTCGTTCATCGCTATTTCCTATTACAGTACTATTAATGGCCGTCTTTGAGCCCTAAATTATAGTCAAAACCAATGAAAACGGGTTATTTTGTATTGAATTATCAAAGAAACTGTCCCGTTTTCGTTCGACGTTGATCGGTTGAGGCTTTAGAATAAATAAAATGAATGAATAGGTGGCAATCTCACAGAAATGACCTAGTTATAACTAAGCTTTAGGCTTCAGCGAAAACATCTATAACTCAGGAACAATTTGGGATCGATCACTCCCAAGATACCAGATTCCCAAACACTAGCTTCGAAATATTAGGTGAGAATAATCAACGATACCTTAACTTTAATGTTGAGTTTTCAAATTTCAGCATATTGATGATCTGGTATTTTAAAACTGTGGTAGACAGTGAGCGTTCAGAACTGACCAGACTTTTGATCGAGTCTGGTCAGTATGAAACAAAAAAAAGAACATAACGATGCCGTTTCCAGTTATGACTAACTTTCAACTTCTAGAACGAATTGACATGTACCTAATCTACCACTAGTGGGTAAAGTGGGAATCGAATACTTGATTTCATATTAAACATTCAACCAACACACCATCTCACCACAAAATCTTTTCCCAACTTCATTACCGCCCTGCCCTCGCGTAAACCGCAGATTCTATTATTAAATCGTGATTACGTAGGAACTCCGTTTGACACGCTCCCGTCATAAGCAAATTTGTAAGAGCAATTTGCCACTCAATTAACTGGTATGTGTCAGGCTTAGAGTTAATTTATCAACTCAGGATTAAAGGCGCAACTAGCGCAGCCATGTTTATACAGCAACATAATAAACTGCACTTCCTCAAATCCTCAGATGGTGTCTAATCATGTTTCCAGGGCCTACATTCCACTCGATAGAACCATATTGTCTTTGTCATGTTATCGTATTGTTTTGTTACTTGGCCGCCATTACTGTCAAGTAAATCAGAGTTATAACCATGATACTCGTAATATGTTAATATTAATATTGTTTAACAGAAAACAAACCCAGTAGGCCCGTGGTAAAATCTATGCCGTATAATATTTTTGGAAGTCTTCATACATTTGGGATTCTTTCGAGCACACATTAACTAATCTACAAAAAGAGGTTTCTGAATTCCAAAATGTATAACAACTACACTGCATTTTTTAATATTGTCGTCTATTAAAAAAAAATACCTCTCAATTAATTTGTTTAAAATTCTGACGCAGTTGGATGAAAATCGAAGCTCAAAGACATTATATTCATACCTTTCGCCTGATTTAGTCTCGAGGGACAAGTGAACGGGACAAAGCGTTCAACTTTTAGAATTGTTCTAGTAACCATCCTGTTCTTATCCTAGGTACGGAAGCCCGCACCACTCCAGATCGCAGTCCGTCAAAGCGGCCCGGTCCCGCACCGGGGAGCGCCAGCTGCTGGGGCTGCCGCAGCAGAGAGCCAGGGTCGCCTCCATGCCCAACACTGGGGTCGAAGAGGAGTACTACAGGCTGAGGCATTTCAGTATAACTGGTAAGTTATGACTGATGATTTAAGGACAGAGGAAGACAATATATAGGGCTTGGTGAATAACGTTACATTTACTTCTGCATATTTTTATCTCATCACGCGTTCGCGTTCAGCTACGATTAGGTGCTTACCAGGGTTCAGCTGAAAGCCAGCGCTGTTGCTCCAGCTGACAGAAACTCCCTGGAACTTAACTGGTTTCACACATACACCCATAATACGGCCTCTGTACCCTACTGAGCCTTATAGTTTACGATTTTACAGTTGTTCAGTGTCTTCTCTTCTTTTTTAGGTAAAGGCGTGGTGAACAGAGGAGACTCGCTGCGCTCGCGCCGATCTCGGTCCAACACGTCCGTAGCGTCCAGCGCATCCAGCACCGAAGCCGTCAACAGGGCTTCAGCTCCTTGCTCTTTGGCTTCTTCGAGGTACATCAAATAGATAAAAACACTCTATATTGCGACTGCTACTTGCAGAGCTGATGTCTTTTAAATCCGACCAATTTCCATGAAATCTAGCCAAGATGTATCAGATAAAACTGACTTTCTGAGGGAAACCGCGTTCGAGTCGATCCATCCGTTTAGTATAGTAGTATTCTGGGGAACCTGGCTCAGTGTAACTATTGACCTTTCTCTCCCTCTAAAGTATCTGTGAGCGTGTTTCGATCTTTTTAAGAGGTACTTGGTTCGACTAGACATGTTTGTTTATGCATGCATACTCGTAGGTATTATGTTGTGGGAGTAGCGCAGGTACCCACGGTCTTGGTAGAACTGCGTTAAAATTACTATAAACGTCCAAGTCTAAATGACATATAGGTGTCCTTTCATTTCGCCAAACAACGTTTCCCAAACTGATTCATTTCCCCACTGTTTCATTTGGGCAAAAGGTTTTTTTTTCCAATACTGTACATATTTATGGATCATCGTATAGAACCCTATACGTTAGGTTAAGTTAGTTTTTAAATAATCCTGAAATATTTACAGTTTTAGAAAAAAAAGTATTTGCCCAAATGAAACAGTTGGCAAATTAGTCAGTTTGTAAAACGTTGTTTGGCGAAACGGCAGAGAATCGACATACATTAATATTTAGGTAATAAATATATACACGCATTGATGAATTAAGTAAGAATTCGCTAGCGAATTCGTCAGCTTGATTATCTTGTAGGCAATGAATGATACCTTTACCTTTATAGATCATTTTTACTCAATATTTCTTAATTGTTTTTTTCCCAGGGATTCATCAGCAGGCCTGAGCTCGTACCGAGTGCTGGTGCTGGGCGGCCCAGGCGTGGGCAAGTCCAGTCTCGTGGGGCAATTCATGACTTCGGAATATCTGCATGCGTACGACACGAGCATAGGTAAGTTGAATTTTATAGACGACAAGTTCGTGCGCGAGCGTCCCGCGGGGCGGCGGACGGTGGAGGTGGAGAGGAGGCGACTCTTAGATCGCTTTCCTTCTCTTTTACACAGCCCGTCGTCGCTAATGTCTAGACCGATAGCCTAGCACATGTTGCCTGCAACTGTTTTTTTATGTCATTGAGAAGGCAAACCAGCCACCAGGCTACTTTATAGTAAATGGAGTCCATAATGACCGTGTAATGTCCGTAATGGAGCCCATAGAAAATTACAATCTCAAAACTGTATCACGTCAAAGTATTATATCACACACATTTAAATAAATACACTAGTTGCATAGATCTACATATGACAAGTTCAAACAATTTTACATCAATAATAAAACAAACAAGGACATAAAATATGCGACGTCAATGCACCGCTTCAAGTCAGCTATTAGGAGTACCTACATCCAAAAATCAATAGAATATGTGGCAGCGTACACGCGTGAGTGAGAAAACGCAAAACGGACGATAGAAAAAAAAGCAAACCCATCGGAAAACCCGTCCGTTATTCTTGTGCACCGTCAGTTCCCTGAAACCGTATTTCCGAATTATTTACACTCCAATTCCCTAAAAATACGTTGTCGACGCTAACAAATGCTGGAAAAGTATCCAGTGAAATACCCGTACTCGACAAAATGGATCCTGAATTTTGCGAAATGCACTGTGAACTTTACTGATACGGCGCATCCTATTCCCGGATAATTTAAATTGACAGTAGAGTTTCCGCGTCCGGAATTTTGCGGAATTCTCAAGATGTTGGTCCGAAATCTTTTGTTGAAATTTCCACGATTGTAGGAAGAGAAATTTGAGGCAAATAAAACGATTGTATTCAACGGCAATAATTTCGAAAAAAATATAAAGTTATTTGAAAATTAGCCGCCCACAAGTCAGTTATTTATTTTCATTACTTTCAGAGCTAACATCCAGTAAACGGCCTCAAACATAAATTCTAGATCTGTTTGGAGCTACAATGCCTTTCATAACATGCCTCGTTTTGGTTCGAGGGTTAATAGAGCTAATGTCACATATAAATAATTAACATACTTCAAGTAAAACTACTTTAAAAAATTAATTATATGTAAAAAAGCCTTGAAAAACTTAGTTTAGTTCAGTTTAGTTTATTTATTTATCAATGTAATGTTACAATATAGATTGCATCGCATGTCAAAAAATACGAAATTACATTGATATCGTCAACAAAACATTAATACAAAATGATTAAATAATATTAAAATAATACAATAATATAATAACACTCAAATAATCAAAAACAACAATGATAAACAAGTAATAAATGGTCAGTTTCCGATGTCAATACACAAAACTAATAAAGGTCAAATATCAATAATAATTTTACAATTTTAGTTGCATATATTCGTCGACAGAGTATAATGGATTAAGGAACAAGGAACTCTTTTACAATTTAAAACGGCATTTCTTCTGGAATTTCGTATCTATGCTTAAATAACTCCATCCGACAGCTTTTCCGGCTGACAGACTACATTTGCGTTTCACTGAGCTCGCGTTTGAGGCCAAATATCAACCAAAAGATTGTGCAAAATGGCTTCTGAATTTCGGTTATGGGCTGAGCAAAGTCAATAAGGGCTGGATGAAAGCAGAAGTTTCGTGAGATACCTGAATTTGTGAAGTGTGTGTTATGATGTTGTCGTAACAAAATAAAGGATTTATACTACATGTAATATTATATTGATAGATAATTTATTTTGTACGTGTATATACTTGTTTGTTTGTAATCTCTAGATCAACAGCACCTATTTAAAAAGTATTTTACCATTTGAAAGGTACATTTTTCCAGATAGATAAAGGATATGTAATGTATTCTATCCGGGCGAAGTCAGGACGGGTCGGTAATATAAATAAATAAATAAAAATGAATCGCCGAAATTATATCGCCAAAATATTTTTTTTAACCCCGGCGCAAGAAGAGAGGTGTTACAAGTTAGACCGCTATTTGTGTGTGTAAGTGTGTGTGCGTGTGTGTGTGTGTGTGTGTGTGTACGGATGAACCGATTTGGATGCGTTTTATTTTATTTTATTTGAAAGCAGGTTTTCTTGCTGTGGTTCATGAAAATCGGAAAAGGCACGACTGCAACAAATTTATAGAAGCATATTAAACACTCAAAGGTTATAATAAGGTTAGCAGTGCAATACAATTCATATAGTAGATGTGCCTTTTTTTCCGTAGGAGGGCATATACTTTTTTACATACTAATGTGATTGTGTCGGTTTGTTTGGTCTGTTCTTGCGATTCAACGCCAAATTCAACGTAATATTGGAACACAGGATGGGTGTTATAAATTTTAGCGTGTCTGTTTATCTCATTATAACCGCAACAGATACTGGACTAGAATTGAAAACTACATAACGTCATAAACCAGTGGCGTAG
Source organism: Acleris sparsana (assembly GCA_923062465.1). Classification (NCBI taxonomy): domain Eukaryota; kingdom Metazoa; phylum Arthropoda; class Insecta; order Lepidoptera; family Tortricidae; genus Acleris; species Acleris sparsana. The sequence goes on along the minus strand of OV281305.1, from coordinate 7,011,741 downwards.
ACACGGAAAACAGCGGGATAGACGTGCGCGTACGGGTCAAAACTAGTTGTCTAGAACGGGCTCTTTGCTGCAGTAAAGTATTACAATTACCGCTTTAGACATGCGAAATAAAGGGTTTATGCATACGCGCGTGGGTGTTCAATTCATCCAAGTTCCGTAATGTTATATTCAATCAAAAGAAAAGTTGTATGACATTGAATTTTACAGGCAAGTGCGGGTCGGAACCGTACGCGAAAGGAACAACATTAGGGTCGAGCTCAAAACGCATTAATTTTTAACTTTATTTTAGATTTGTTACTTATGTGTTGTTATAGCGATCAAACTAATAAACGCTCTATGACATTTAAAGTGTAAATTCCCTTGTTACTCGTACATAACCGAGTTACATAATAACCAGTAATGGGAAAGGACAAATAAATCCTATTCCAGAACTGGGTTTTGTAAAAGGATTTTTTATTTCCTGGTACAAAACTTAGGTCACGTGCCGGTAGTTAGTAGTAGTAGTAGTACATAGTGAACCCTAACATGTGACTACGTAACTAATGAAAATCCTTTAAATTTATTAAAAAAGTACCTGTTTTGTTCTTTATACTTACATAAACCAGTTTTATTTAATAAAAGCCATACTAAATTATGGTAATCACTCAGATGTCCAAAAGTTTGTAAAGAAAATTCCCTCGGTATAAGCAACAACAACTTTAAAAAGGTTCCAGCTCAGTAATATACTCATAAAGATTTTATCAACTTTTCCCGAAATTCTAAACCTGTTAAAAACTTTGACCTTCATTTTTTAAATAGACGGTCATATCAGATCCGACCACATTTCTTGCCACATTTCTTTTGACGAAGGTTATTCGTTTAAAAATGGCAGGCGATATTTCTGCGATCTTTATATTCGGCTTTGGTCTGTTAAACAATCGACGAGTAAAATTATTTGCCATTTAAAGTGGGCTCTAAGGGAAAGGGATACAACTTATCTGTCTAATATGTGGAAACGGAAACTTACCCTATGTCCTTTTCGGGTTTCAGGCTATCTCCATACCAAATTTCATTAAAATCGGTTCAACGGTTTAACCGTGAAAGCGTAACAAACAGACACAGTTACTCTCACATCACACATCTACAATACTATTGTGAATACAATACTATTAAGCAAGATCGACTTAATCAAAGTGTAATAGAGTGGTAAGTGGTGTTAAAGTATCTGTGATGACCGCGTAACCCCTTACCACATTAAATAAACATACTCGGTCTATTATGGTGTTTCTGACCCTCGACGTCGCGCGTCACTACTTCGTTTTCATTCATCGACCAAACCGCGCAATGTCGGTTTGAATAGTGGAGCGCGATTTTCTATTTTTATTCGGAACGAATCTCATTTAAAACATTTCATGATTAAATGTGTTATTATTTCTTTAAATATAAATAACTAATTGTTGTGATCTGTTTCAACAATGGGGTGTGTAATGATTGGTATAAAAATAATTAATGTCACTTCATTTGATATAATTTCAAAGGATATAATCACTCACTATAAACATATAATAAACGATTCGATCAAATATCCATTTTTATTTACTATAATTATCTTTTGGAATATCATTTATTTATTATAAACATCGTTTGGTATATTCATCATTTGATATAAAAATGTATTATTTTATTTACCTAACTAAATTTCTGGTAGCACTTGGTTTTGTGCAGGGGTTCGAACCTAAACTAACCTACATTTTTGGTAGCAATTACATCTTTTTTATAAGGGGGGCTTCGCCCTCCGAGCCCCCTTAACCCGGCCTTTAGCCCCTTTACCCTAGTAATTTTTTGGGGTTCTAAATTTATGATTCTATGTCATACACGATTTTTGAAACTTTACTCATTATATTTTTTTTCTTCATTACTACGAGTATCCCATCTAACTCTATACATTTCATTAAATTTTGCCCCCTGATGATGATCCTATCCAGCCGATCTCGACCACGGCGACTGCTTCAACTCTGTGAAAACCAGACCATTTTTTCCACCTGCTACGATCCTGTACATTTTTTTGCTTATTCCACATTCATACATCGAGTCATGCATGCACGTCGGTTTCGGATACTTAAAAACCGGCCAAGTGCGAGTCGGACTCGCGCACGAAAGGTTTGGTCCCATTATCTATACAATACAAGCAAAAAAAACACGTTTGTTGTATGGGGCCCTCGTTAAATATTTAATTTATTCTGTTTTTAGTATTTGGTGTTATAGCGGCAACGGAAATACATCTTTTGTAAAAATGACAACTTGTCTAGCCCCACAGATATTTGCAGCGAGTCCATATAAAATGTTAAAATGTAAGAAAGTTGCTCGGAGGCTGCGTTTGAGACTGGAAATTAGCTTCGGCACAAGACTAACTTGGTACTTGGCCCTTGTTTGTTATTAGATGACGAGTCGGGGGAGCGGTCTGTCTGCGTGCTCCTGGCTGGCGAGGAGTCGGAGATCACCTTCATGGATGCACCGTCGGATCAGATCGTGGTGAGTACCGACCAGTGAAGCATATGTACCTACTTATGGTCATATGTTATTTCACAGTTTTTAACCCTCGACAGAAAATGAGGAGGTTGTTAGTTTGAGACTGCGCCGAGCGTGTTTTTTGTACTACAAAAGAAAACACAACATATAGGATATATACTTAACTTGTAGTTTAATAACAATTGACCTTCGATTTACAAACTTAACGGAATAAAGTGGCCACCATTTCTAGTTAAGCTGACTATTCAAAGGGTAATTGTTATGCGTATAAATTGTGTTATTACTTGCGTTACAAAAAAGAAAAAAACATCGTCCGATTCCAATTAAATTCTTTAGTTAATTAGAAAACACAATAATAGTAATAAAGGTGCCATGGGACTCTTGACGTTTGCTCGGTGCAGCTTATCGTGTTTATCTGTGTACGGCGACGTGTATGTCTGTGGAATTACCTCCCAAGCGGATGGCCCGCTTTGGACAGTATATCCCGATTTCAGCGCCCAGCAGATGAGAAGTCAATCCTGACACCTGTCATTGCAGTACAAATTATAACCTTAAACCCAGGAAAAGGTTATAAATTGTACTGCGATGACAGCTGTCAGGGTGGATGTCTTATCGGCCGGTCACTATAGGGTTTCTGATTCATCGATTTTTTCCCTCGAGTGTTCTCGAGTCTTGGTTTTTTTTGTAAAGCAGTTGAAATTGATTGAAAAAAGTAAGCCTTGCTTTTTTATAATAGTCTTTTAATAAAAAATGATTATGGTGCAATGATTTGAGAATTCTGGAGTTCCTGTAAAAAAAATCCTCGTTTTGTAACATAAACATATGTTCTGTGACCGCCTGTTTACAATGTAATATCGCTTCGACAATACCAAATATCACGGGGGTATTCTAGGCGGTAAAACAATATTATTTTTGACACGCTTTCGTATTGTGAACGTTCAGTATGATAACTCTTATTCACTTGACAGTAGCGACGACCGAATTAAACAAATAACATGTCAAATACAGTATAAGTATAAGCAGGCTTTTAAGCTCTTCGTAGGATTGTTTAAGAAGCTTCAAGATTGTTTTATTCCAAAGGTCGAGCGAGATGGCTGTTGTCGGTTCGTTGTACACCTCTTGGGATTAAGTATAAAATATTCAGCCCGTACTCAGCATATCTTAGCCGCCGACATCTTTGGCCATTTGATTAATTACAAGTCTCTTCAGAATGCTGGTTTTTTGGGTTCCGTAGTCAAACTAGGAACCCTTATAAGTAGTTTCGCCATGTCCGTCTGTCCGGGGTCTGGCTCAGAGAGTCTTAGTACTACTAAGCTGTAATTTAGCATAGTTCATTCATTCATGTCAGCCGAAAGACGTCCACTGCTGGACATAGGCCTCCCCCAAGGCTTTCCACTCAGACCGGTCTCACTTAGCATAGTTATAGATTACAATTAAGTCGACAAAATTCATTGATTTAATATACACTAGATACACAATCTCGAACAAATTGTCGTAACAATCGGTGCCAAAATGACATTTACAGATAATATAAGAATTCCGATACGAAGCTAACATCGCTAATTTTTAACCTTGTAATACGAAAAAAAAACATGCTGAAATGAACTCAATTATCTAGCTGTCAAGTGTCAAATTTACAAACTAAGGTTTCAAAATACTGAAATCTTTTTAGTTAAGTGGCCATTATCGTAATATTAACGTCAAAATTGAACAACGGAGAATGGAGTCGCATTTCTCAATTTTATAATAATAAATTAATAATTATGTTTGGACAATTACACAGTAATTGACCTAACCCCAAATTAAGCTCGAAACTTGTGCTATGGGTGCTAGACAACGATATACATACTTATTTAGGAACAAAAATACTAATACATGGTGTTTGCCAGTAGAGTGTAGTGGTTTTAAGGGATGATAGGTAGAGTCATTCTGAACATTTTTGACCACATTTACTATTATGCGAAGTTTCACGGATTTTAAGATAATGCCATTTTTTTAATTAAAAAAAAACGCTATGTTCGCCAGAGTTTTTTTATAAAACACCTTGTATAGCCTGTATCAAAGCCTGTATTTTTTTTGTGCTTTACCTTTGCAATACCTTGGTTCTTTAAAATAAATTCAAATAAACGCATTAATACTAGACCGATAAAAAATAACTTTTATAGGTAAAAAATCTAACCTAGGTGTAACTTTGCGTGTCTACGAAAAAAAAGTAACAGCGATTTACCCGTACAAATAACTTAATAAACTTCTTTGATCTACGGGCTTACTCAACATTTCATTTGCTATTATTTTCCGCCATTTTTCTCGCTCAATTTCGTTTTTTGGAAATCTCGAATAATAATACAGTTTTATTTAATTTACAATATAAAGAGCATTTACGAGGTATTTTTTATTCTTAGATCTATGTATTTATAGTAATTTATAAGAAGTTTAATTAATATTATAGACCGCAAAAATAAGTAGGCGTAAAACATTGTAAAATAAAAATCAATAAGCGACTCTATTCATTCAATTTTTAACTATGTTCCACTTTTTACATACATCATAATCAACCTTAATTAGACGGCGAATTTGGCCACAAATACATTAAATTATAAAACTATTAACGGGTACTTAGCGAAAATAAGATATGCCATCCTTTTTCGACTTTCTTACAAAGCTATTTCTACACTTCTTCACAGAGCATTTAGGCATGTTGACCTGTCAACGCATCGCGTGCGACTGACAGCCCAACTGCTCTCGGAAGGAATTCGAGAGCAGTTGCTCCGTCACTCCGTTTAAGCATTGACGTTAAATCTAGTGTATATTAAATCAATGACAAAATTGTGAAATAAAATCTTGAAAAATATGGGGTAAATGTTAAGTAAAGGTTTTTTTTTACATTATAACATCGAATATGGTGTAGTTGGATAGTTCTTAAAAATCATTATGTACATGTAACTATATTTTTATAGATTTGGGTGATCGTTTTAAACATTTAAAAATCTGAAAAAACATCTTAAATGAAAGCATGTAATGACGAAACTAAAAGGAACACTATCTTGACTCAGCAGACTTGCTTGGTTGATTGGCTAAAGTGTGTATACCTTCTAAAAACTAACTTTATAGAAAATTACTTCATACGAGTAGATTTTTAAGATATTTTATGCATTCGTAGTAACGGCTTAGGAACCTTACACTGACCAAGGTCCTACACGCTTCTGCCCGGTTTTTTAAAATTTAATAGTGTAATGTGTGAGTTTTATGTTTTTTTTATGTCAAGCAGTTGGCAAACGATCACACTGGGGACCTGGTGGTAAGTGGGATCCGAGACCCAGAGACACTTAGACTGCTAATGCTTTGACAACCCTGATGACTATCATGGAATGCTAGTACGTTGAATACTAGTAGCGAGTAGTACCTAATTTATTTTCTTATCTCCAAACCATAACACATGCGAAATCTGAGTCCGTATTATGGTGACCTTTAATTGCGTTGAAAGCTTTCGTCACTCTCACACGTACATAGTAGTCAGAAAGTGACAGCAGTTTTCTTTACGTTCATCCAAGTCAACAAACACGACTATATTTATTGACTTTTCTACTGTTTTCTTTAACATTTGCTCCAATTCAAACAATGATAAATCTGCCCGATTTATTATTAACCTTCACTAATAACGTTATTTTTTTAGTCTGACGGCTGCGCCCACGGCTACTGCGTCGTGTACTCGACGGCGGACCGCACAAGCTTTTCGGAAGCGGAGAAGCGGCTGCAAGCGCTTTGGGCGGCTGGATACACAGCGCGGAGGGCCGTCATACTTGTGGGGAATAAAGCGGATCTAGCGAGGTCGCGCGCTGTCAACACTGATGGTACGTGGCACAGTACATAAACATATTGTCTTTGAAGAAAGGTACATCGCGTTGCTTGCATGTGTGCGTGTATCGACCGTACGCGCCGCGAGCCACCACAAGCATACTCAACAGGACGGACCGAGCCGGTTTAGTCGGGGCCGCGCCGTTGCCACGTTTAGTTGCGCGTATTGAGTAGCAACGCGCGTCGGCGTAACCCCAGCTCCCGAGCGGCAATAGGTATGAGAAACTCCGAAAGGGCCGGAGACTAAAATACTTTTATATTTACCCTTAGGTAAACCTCGCCTAATGTAAGAGCAGGAACACCCCAAGAGTTATAGATTGTGCGATCTCGCTCCTCCCCTTTCCAGGTTCGCTGGATGGGTACCTAAAACAACAATGAATATCTCCTAGAATAAACACAACAACTAAGCTGATGAGGGCCAATATGGCCAATCATGGCTGGTCATCAAATATCTAATAATTTTTTAAATCTATAATTTTAGGTTAGTTTGATGATATAGGTATCGATTATAACCCCCACACTCTTTTTCGAGTTAATGCGAAAGCAAATTAAACACACAGGCCACCCGATAATGAAAGGGATCTGATATTCAAAGAAATTCTCATTCTCAAGACTACAACCTAGAAACTGAAATTCTAAGACTGCAAATTCGTTTTCTGTCCATCGCATCAGTCCGTATGCCAGCAGTTTCACTCAGAGACTCTTGGTACTATATAAAGCTGTAATTTGGCATTTGTACAATTAAATTACCTAAGCTGATACAGTTTTAAGCACATATAGCAGAAATAAGTGGAAAGCCTTGGGAGAGGCCTATGTCCAGCAGTGGACGTCTTTCGGCTGACATGATGATGATGATGATGATAGCAGAAACAATAGCCATCTCAGGCAGACACGCCGCGCTACACCAAAAAAACAAGAAAACTACCATGCACAAGAATATGTTATTGTACAAAGGATGATGAAAATAAATAGTGAATAATAAAAACACTTGTGTAAACAAATTTTGTGTAAGTGACAGCCTACTTAAGCGTAGCTGTAGATGCGTTAAATAGGTATATCAAGATCCGAAGCAGTTTTTTTTATTAATTTTACCTGGTCGCAACAAGAAGGAGTTTTATAAGTACATAACGCTTTCCGCAACAATTAGATAAAAGTGTAGGTATACAAGCCAGAATTAAACATGCAACAATTAATACAGAGATAAAAAAAACATTTCGTTAAATGATATTTTAAAATATGTTGATGGTCTATGCTCCGAATAGGAGACGATTTGCACCGCGCTGTTTAAACGATGAAAAGTATTTTATATCAAATTTAATACGCTAAATAATATGTGGCGAATATTACAGTCCAGTACATAAAAAAAGAACTTTTTTTTATGGTTCATTTTTAGCATTTGGTTGTAATATATCATATCATAATCGAAAGTATGAAACCTATAGAATTTGTAAACGTTAGGTTTGGTGCAAATTATTAGTACCGACTTACCTGTTTATACCTGACTACCAGTCGCGAGGCGTTCGTACAAGCCGATTATTTACGGCTTTACCAAAAATTCCTATGCATAGAGTAGGTATACAAACAAAACGTAAAACCGACACACGCCATACACCTTTTTTTGCTACGGCTTGTCTATTTATTTACGTGACGCTTCGCCACTGCTGACTACCCAATAGTTTGACGGGAAAAAAATATCAACCTAACGTTTGCATATTCCATAGTGTTCATTCCTTCGATCTGTATGTAATTTGTCTAATAAACAAGCAATTGGTTTTTGATTGAAATGTTTCACCCTAACTATTCGCCATACATTACTTAGCATAATATTATAGATTCAAGTCCCCCGCCACGTCTGTCTGTCTTTATGTTCGCGATATCCTCAAAAACGATTCAACGGATTTTCATGCGGTTTTCACCATTGATTGCATAAATTGTCACGGAAGGTTTATAAGTATAACTAGCCTTTAGCTGCGACTTCATCCGCGTAGAATTTGACTATCGTTATTCCCTCGGAAACATCCAGAGTAGGTAAGCTGTCTCTATTTGAAATTCCGTTGCAGGGTGAAGGAATAACAAACAAACTCACCAACTTTCGTATTTGTCATATTTTGTAGCATAAATTCTTTTGTATGTAGGTACGGGTGCTAGAGAAAGCTCACTAAAACCGAAGCGAAGCGAAGGCAGGTTGTATTCATTATAAGTTGCTTTTAGCGACACTTTTCCAGAATACGTAGGTAAAAAGTAGCCTCATCTATTTGAGACAGCAATAAAATGTTCTTTACGACGATTATGTATCGTGAAATAAGTAATTCTATTTCACCGGAGCCGCGGCAAGCGCAATAATTTAGCGTCGAGCAATGTCTTTTAGTTTTATAAAGTTCAGGAGCTTGTTATTAGTTTTCTTTTACCCGTAATATGGCACGGTAAAGCTTGTCGTATAACTTTCAGAGAAACAAGAAACGTTTGTAAGTTTTTAAAAAGCAGAGCCCGTTTTACGGTCGCTTTTATTGCGGTGGGTAAAACATCACTAACTACGTACTGGTCAGAAAGTGAAAGAGGTTTTCGGAATCCATATTGGTTTTTTCGCATAATGTATCATATGGCATAAATCTTTTGACTTCAGGGCCTACGCTAGCTGACGCGGATTATCCGTAACGGACGCCCGTCTAATAAGAATTGGTATGAACACCGCTAACTGGCGCGGGCGCGTGCGACGGACTTTAATCCGCGTGGCGGGCGGCGGGCGTCCGCTCCGTGCGCACGCGGCGGGCACACGCTCGCGGACTTGTTTCTTGAATTCAGGCGCTAAGTTAGGCGTGCGCCCATCGCGGACGCCCGTCGCGGACTCGCTGGCCCGCGGCGGGTGTCCGGAGCGGTACCCGCGAGCGTGCGTACGCGGCGGGCGTCCGCGTCAGCTAGCGTAGGCCCTCAAACGGTTTTAACAATAGAAAGGGTTTTATTTTTATTATTATAAAAAACTGACGTTTATTAAATTCTGGAATGTCCGCCTAAAAGGGTGTTATGCGAAAAAAAATATGCGAAAAGATCATTATGCGAAAAAAAATATGCGTTTATCCACGTATAGATACAATTCCACATCAATAAACACGATCATAATGGGCCCGCTGGAAATGTAAAAGGCAACACTTTATTTATGTATCACTCGACACGAACATTATTTTATTTTATTTTGTATCGAAGTCACCACACGAGAGGTTGTAATACTTGTAACTAAGTTCTGGAGAGTTCTATTAAATTATAGGTCTGTTTAAATGTTTTTACAAGATGTTATCTTGTTCTTAAGTGTATTTAAATTAGATTTTTTTGGGAACTGAAGTTTCACAATGGGAATGATACTTACGAGTATGTTATTAACTCGCCGTATTCTCGAAATGTATTTTTTTAAAGAACATTTATGAACCTTTATGTTAAAAACCAAAGGTACAAATGTCTCCACGAATATTGACATCGGAAACTGACCATTTATTACTTGTTTATCATTGTTGTTTTTGATTATTTGAGTGTTTTTATATTATTGTATTATTTTATCAATTTGTATTAATGTTTTGTTGACGATATCAATGTAATTTCGTATTTTTTGCGTGCAATGCAATCTATATTGTAACATTACATTGATAAATAAATAAACGAAACTAAACTAAACTAAGATAAATATTTCGATATGATTATTATTTCAAATGTTAAAACATTCTGAAGAGTTACAGGCTGAATAGGACCCTGATTCTAAAAACATATTTGTGATGCAAATTAGCTTATTTCAAAGGTTAAGATGTAATTTTATGCTAAAATGCAAATGATCATAATATAATCATGCGTTCGAAATAACACTTAAATATTTGTAGACTTATGTTCTACAAAAAAGTATTTTGTTGGAAAAACAATTTCTTAACTAATCGTTGCTCATTCTATAAACTTGCTTAGTGTTTAGACGAAATTATTTATTAAAACTCCACCATCCTCTTATATTTGATGAGTCAGCGGATCTTCTCTCTCTACGCTCGCAACGAAACTTGATTAAAACCTTTTTAAAACATTCTAAGAATAAATACTTATTTCGCAGATTGAAGAGCGTTATTTCATTACTTTGCCCGAGTAAATTTATGCGGTATAAGAAGAGCCAAGGTCACTTAAAAAGGAATCAATTTCCTTTCATTTTAAGAAGTAGGCTAATAAGCATACCTCTAGATAGGCTTAATTCTACTTTGTAAAGCCATACAAAGCCATATTTGTAAAGTAAATGCATGCATTGCAAGTAAATAAGAGTTATCATGACGTTGACAATACGATAACATGTCCAAAGAAATATGATTTTATCAATTAGACCCCAGAGCTACCTGATAAAAGGGCTTTGAGGCACATGGCCATGCAATCTTAAGACTAAAAATTCCTCAGATAAATTACTAGGTACGGACAACTTCAAAAAAACAAACTGCCCGATTCCCTAAAAGCCAGCGTAACAAAATTATAATACCATTAACTTTCTCACTGTTTTTTTAGGGAGCTTTGAAAAATATCGGGAGGGTCCGTTAATTTGGAGCGTTATTTGATCTCCTTCTCCCCAATATTGGGTAATTAAACTTGATCAAAGACGGGATCAATTAGCACCAGTTGATGTTCATTATCTGTTGTCTTGCTGGATATCTGGTAAAAGGTTTGATTCTTGATTAGCTCGGTTGAAATAACGTTCATGTCGAATACATTATCAATCACACGCTTCTGTATACCAGGTGCTGTTAATCAGGTGGCTTGTGTATTCGAATGTGATATCTTTGTCATGAAAAAGTAGGATACCCGATGTTCTTGCGGCTCTTAAAAAATCTTGAAGAATCCTGCAAATTCAAACAGCATGCTGCATTTTCTAGCTATCGGAAGGGTACCAATACCTAGAGAAGAGTAGGGCTCTTAAGAGGTTTGTGAAGCGCTGCTAAAATTGCGTAGATGTCAAAAAAAACCATACAAGTTTAGCTCCGGACGAAAACGCTTTTCACCCCCTAAATAAAGTCCGATTTCCACAATTTTTGAATATATTATAGTTATTATAAAGATACGTGCGTTTCTGTTTTTTTTAATTTGTTTTGTTCTACGAAATATTTTCTTGGAAAGGAAAACGTATTCACATAGTTGTTAACAATATCTACAACATATTCAAAAATCGATTTTTAGCTTCAAGATCCTGCACAAAGATAGAATAAAACAAGTTAAAGATCTTTCGGAGTTGGCTCATTGTTTTTATTGTTGCACTAATTAGTTTATAACAAATAATATATCTGATATTAATTCAAAGTATCAAAGTTCAAAGTGTGATGCAGACTTCATAATCAAGTTATATTTAATATCACATAAAAGATACATCTTATAAACTAATAATAAAAATAATATTAACAGACCTATGCAGCTCATGTACCTACTTACTCCTGGTATTCAATTACACAACACATGTATTCTGGAGGCACATTGATACTCGTACAGTCGAGTACAAATATATGTATACACTTTTGCACCTTATACCATTGAAATAAGGGTAAAAAATGTATACATATCTTTAACCTCGACTGTACTAAATATCCGTGATATTTTCCGTGCAATCAATTAAAACAGCTGCTAACTAATTAAGGACTGACTTTCTGCTTTCTATTCGAAATGGAGCCATAGTTATAGCTGTTCAAGGTATTTTGGTATTGAACGAGTGGGCGTAAATTTATTGCCTCTCACTGTTGACATTCTTTATTGGTGATTAATTAAGCTTCATTGAAAATAGTTCGTTGAATTATTGGACATTTTGCCAACGGAATATAAAGACGAAATGGTAAAATGGTTTTTGAGTATTTTAATTCGAATGAGTCGAGATATCCAGTTGTAATGCCCACAGTTTTTAGTTTTCTGACGCAGTCCGGTAAAAAAGGGGTTGGATTACCAGTCTGAGGGCCCTGCCAAGACGCAAGATGACGTGATACGATTAGTCACGTGATCTACCAGTGACGCGATTGGTTAACAACGAAACGAATAGAAACGCTAGTTAGCGTATTCGTATAATGTTCTACTCGGAGAACCATATTGATTCTGACATTGTCAGTATTATTATACTTAGCTCTTATTTACATGACAGTAATGGTGACCGGTTGAAAACGATAACGTGTCAAATGCAATAAGATTTTACCGAGTAGAATACAGGCCTGTATCATATCATATGTTATACGACTGCAATTTTCGTGTTCCAGACGCTAGGGCGTCATATTTCAACGCAATACGTATGGAAATGAAAAAAGTTTGTTCCATTATTAAATATAATGTTGTTACCGTAAGTTTGTTAAAACTTCCTTATAAGTAGGTATATAAATACTTTTGCCGTGAGGTAGTGCTCTTCCATAGCTATGATATCCTAGTACATACATTAGACATTATTATACAAGTTTTACTGTTTTGACTTTATATATCCATTATAGCAGAGTTCTATTACATACCCAACATTTCCTTAGCCTTGAATTGAATTTTTATTGCAAAAGCACAGTAAATATTTTGTTACAAATTTGGTGGTGCTATGATCTGCCACATGGGCATGTAAAAATATTATAAGTTCCAATAGTAGTATCTATCACATACCTAATCACATAAAACAGAATAATATCCATATCAAGTTAAAAGATTTCATGAATAAATTATTACAAATCTTAAATTCAAATATTGGTCAATCTAGCTGAGATCGTATTAATAACGCACAGATCCAGACAGCGTTTGATCTTTTGCTACCTAAAAATATGGTATCTGTCTATTAATAAACGAATATCAATACGACTATAGGTAAACTACTCAATTTTAGAAGTAGTTTAGACCTTATAGGATAAACATTTCTTGCCTTGTATCTGCATTTATATGTAACAGAAAAAGTCTGTTCATGGCACCATCCTTACGAGGAAGGTCAATCAAAGAAACAAACCATGTTTTTTTATTAAATAATTTACGGAAATCAGTATTTCGTGTTGCCGCCTGACCTACCAATCACAGCGAGATCTCATTGACAATTTTAGAAGCACAAATTGTTGAAATTGTCTATGATAGAATCTCTTCGTTGAAGAAAATCACCTTGATACTCAAAATATTGATCAAACTAACGAGATCTCTCCAATAATTCCAGAGGGCAAATCGCTGGCCACGTCGTACGAGTGCAAGTTCATCGAGACGTCGGTGGGGATCAACCATAACGTGGACGAGCTACTGGTGGGGCTGCTGACACAGATCCGGTTGAAGCAGCAGCATGCGGAGAGAGTGAGGTGAGGAGATATAAGTCCTAAGGGTAATTTGTTATTGGCATTACAGGCCACCTGGAACTGAGTGACTGACTACATTAGTTAGGTACTTACTGCCAGCCTTTTATGAATTGAAAAACGGCATCCTATCGCCTGGTTGCATGGGAGATAGGTATGACTCACTCTCATAACTGCTCTGATATGATAGTGGTTCACATCTTCAAAGCAGTATAGTGACGTCACGCATGCTCATCATTCTGAATAATATTTTTCAATAAGTAAATAAACTATTATAAACTATATTAATTTATAACTTTATACTCTGAAGAAGGAGTAGATGGAGTGCCCGCCCCACGTTGGGCGCCAGTGTTAGGGTTTAAAATAAATGAGAGAAATAAAATGAACTCATTATTATGGAAACATTTAATTTGAATGACATGAAGTTCAGGTACAAACTTTATGAAAATTAAAAAGGGGAAGGGGTAAAAAGGGTACCCGTATGAAGCAGAAACTGGTACTTTATGACGCAAGTAAACTTCTAAGAAGTGCAAAGTAGCCGTTGACTCGAGTCCACTAATGTTTTTACAATCTGCAGTTCGTTAGGATTGACAGATCTATCGTAGATACTTTTTTTAATTTGTACTGACATTTTCGAAGATGCTAGGCCGAAATTGGATTTGGTTGCGGTGTGGAAAAGTTCTTAGGAGCACTGATGGACTCTAACCTAGAAAAGGGTCTGCAAAATTTCAAACACTGCTTATAGAATAAAAAAAATGCTTTTGATTTTTATTATGTAATACTGTAACTATATTTCAGGAAACGCAGTACTTCCCGCAAGAATCGCAGCCGTGCGCGATCTCCACAAAACGGCGACATCACGCCTGCGCCCGCACCGCCCACCACCGTGTCTGCTGCCAGCACGCCGAGGAAACGCACCCGGCTCTCTGCTAGTGTTAAGGTATTTAAACCTCATCGTTATCATAATTTTGACCCGAAGATATCGACTGCTTAAGTCTCCTCCGCAAAGAGCGATCACTAAAATTATATAATGTATAGGTACATACATTAATATTCACAAAGAATAAAAAGTACGGCTGTTGCATTTTGAGTTCTAACACCAGACGTTGTAGAGAACGCATTACAATAACTGCAAGTGAGTGTTTACTAGAAATTACGCCCTTAACTAAAAACTTAATAAAACCAATCTCATATCCTAGGCAGTTCCACTAGGTTGCTTACTTGACCCAACCTTGTTTCTTTGCTATGTGTACATGGACGATCTTACCTTTTCAGGTCCGAGGTCTCCTAGGTCGCGTGTGGGCGCGGGACTCCAAATCGAAATCGTGCGAAAACCTGCACGTCCTCTAGCACTCGGTCGCCGACCCCATCGCCTGCTTCCCGTTCTTTGACTGCGCTGCTAACTACGCTTAGACTACCCTTAACCGCTTGAAAATATTTCTTTGCTATATGTTACATTTTTATTATAATGGTTACGTGCGCAATTTCTAGTTATAATAATCTAGCCAATGTATAGGTATTCGAGTTTGTACCTTTTTTTTCGAAATGTCAGTAAGATGGCAAAATCGGAAGCAAAATTAAGGAAACGTTAGTATTCTCCAGCTGATGCCCCATTATTTGGCTTTTCCTCATTCAAGTCACAATCTGTTAAATGTGGTGCAATAGTACAAGAATGCTTGATTGATGCCCAGAAAAAAAACTTGTTTTCCATGAAACGTATTACGGGCTTAAAAAGTTCTAGCCGTGAATGCCTGGAGACAAATTCGAACACCTTACAGACAATTTTTTGCTATATCTGTATTTTTTTAGCACGAAACATTTTTATCCCACATAACTTGTGGCGTTACTCTTTTGATGTGTGTGCGTACCAAGAGGACGCCTTTCTGTTACGAAAAATGGAAGTTTGTATGTCAAATTCGATACAACGGAGTATAAAAACCTGATTTATATTTATGGTCTTGACTATACAAGTAAATTATGACAAACTTTGTGACCGACTTTGTGTAATCTTAGTGATTTTGACTCGTAATAGACGTTACTCGATGATCTTCTAATATAATTATATAACATCAATAACTGTAACGAGGTTTACAATAATAAAAAGCAATGGGAAACCAATAATTAAGCTTACTAGAGGCATATAACGAAAGCAAATTCAAGCATTGACATGCAAGACCATAGACTCATTTTTTAAACTGGACTGATCTATTTCTTTTGATAAAAGCCGAAGCACCTTTTATTCCATAAATGCATGCTAGTTGAGATTCCTTCTTTGCCATTACGCTTTATAATAACTAAAAAAAGGAACGAATATATCTCCGTTTACTAATGCTGCCGTTGAACTGCACATATCTGCTTAAGACATAATTATATGCCCAGAACGGGAGTGGGGTCGGCGACATATTTGAGATACGTTTAATGTTGTTTTTAATCGTATTATAGACGGATTTTGATCATCCGATTATCGGAAGAGTAGGATCGGATTTAAAAAGGTTTTACGTCTCATCATTTCTTTTGAGATGTTTTGTAACATCTACGTAAGAACTGAAAATAAATGAATTATTAAAGGCTTTTGGAATAAACATTTAGTAGGTTGCTTTCCAAAGCAATTGTATTAAAGTAGAAAAACGATATACAAATACAAAATTGGCTTTTAAAAGTATTAGTAGAGATTTAGGAAGGTAATATATGTGATCCCATTGTGTCTCCTAATGTTATATTGAATTATATACTCCTTACGAGGATATATATTATTGTAGATGATGTAAAACGTACGATTAGTATAGGAAACGTACAATTATTTGCTAAATGAAATAATTTGCAATCAGTATGTTTATATTATTTATAAATTATTGACGAATAAAAAGATCATCAAACAATATCATCATATTGCGTGAAGTGTTTTTTATTGGTCAGTAAGTAGCTATAAGAGATTGTTGTATATTGATTGAGTCAAGACATTACTGTGAAAGGTGAATGCTAGATCCTGCCCCACTTTGTGTAAAGATATTTATATATCAACTATATACTTATATACTACTAATACTGTGTTCTTGCAATAAACTTTTTTTCTTGTAAATCGAGCACTTAAGTACATGAGTTTTGAACTAAATCATTTCCAATTTTTTGTCGTTAACCATATTTTATTTTACGGGTAGGATCTTGTGCAGGGTCCGTGCGGGGATCGCTACCACCATCTTATCCATTAACCTACCGCCAAACAGTGTTCCGGTTTAGGAATAAGACAGCCGGTGTAATGACTAGCATAGAGGCATTCCATCTTAGTCCTCAGGGTTGGCAAGGCATTTGCAGTCTCAGGCTTGCAGTCTTGTGAATGCGAATCACAGGTCACAGTTTCCACTTACCATCAGGTGGCCTGTGTGCTCGTTTGCCTTCTCTATGCCATAAAAAAAAAACCTGTTCAGCGTGCGTTATGAGTTACTTGCGTAGTGGTTGCCTACGAAGAATCTGGTCCCAATTTAATCCGCTCAGCTAGAGTTCGTTTTCATTCCATGCTCCAGTTGGAGGAACCCCTCTTTACTTTAATCATCGTAAGCGCGTTTTCGTCATAAACATCCAGTTTGTTAACGCGTCATATTCTAGTACTTATTAGAAGCTATTATTATGTTGTTGTACACGGTAATTAAGCACAACGTAGGGCGGTGCTTCTGGCATTCACTAATACACTACTCCTCTACGTATTAAGTCTATGTCAGTGTTCCAAGCTTAATCGCGTGTACCTTGTGTGTTATAAGTGTCATTGAGAAAGGTTCTTTAACACGTGGTTATAGTATTAAATATACAACCATTGCAGTACAATTGAATTCAAATTGAATTTACATACATTTAAAAAAAAACTTTTATGAAATTATATAAACAAATATCGGATAAAGTTGACAGCTTAGTCTGTCAGTCGGAGTGTGGAAGGGCAGCGCCATCATAGAAACCAAACAGCTTCGCTGCTTGCTTCCATTTGTGGCGGGTGCCTCGAATGCACATGCTAGTCGCTCTAATTATTGAAGTACGAAGAAGCTCTCAGCCAGCCCAAAACGCAAAACAAGGATCTGTAGCAGCGAGATGCAAGTCAACATAATTCAAAAAAGAGATCACTTATTTCGTTGCAACCTCTCGTGATTAGACCGCCAGTTTTACAACAGAGGGGACGGTCTATATTAAAATCGTTATTGCCGAATATAAAACGATTTATTTCAGGCAACAAGGCCCAAATTTACATGTACCTTACAAAATTACCTACATAATAAAAGTCCGGTTTTTAATAGTTAGGATCAACTATTGAAAAACAATAATCACGATGTCACCTGGCTCTCGCGGCGGCAATGAAATTGCCGAAAACCTCCCCTCGGCCAGATGGGTCGACATATCCTTGGCTCCAACCACTTGACCCTCAGGGCGACTCAAGTTATAGGTACTTCGTTTATATGTACGTTTTACGATGTACACGTAGGAGAAGATACGGCAGGAGTAAAAGCATCGTATGTGGAAAGATAGGTCAAGTTAGAGGGGGATTGTGAAATTGTGAATACTTAACGTGCATTTGTTGAAAAAGTATGGAGTAGGTATTAACCTTGTCATTTATTATTATACATGCGTTTATACATATACAAATGGCAAGCGGTAGCCAACAGACGGACAATGCAAAACTTCCTACCGCCACTCCGCCACATTCAATAACAATTGAATAGCGTTTCGTATCGTGATTGTGATCGTAAGATCAACCAAAAGACATTCATTTATTCATGTGTCTAGTTTTCCTTCCCAGACATGCGTTTTGAAGAAGCTTTCACAATGATATGTTATAATTTTCATTCAAGCTTAACTTTTTTCTGATTTGATACAAAAACTTGGGTCCACTGCTTCAAAATTTGAGCAAAACGAATTAGGTAGGGGTTTGATTTGGATAAATATTGTATTAGATGGCGTAGCTTGGAAAGTGTAGTGTATACCAGATTGGAAATTATCAAAAATTGATTTTAATCACCAAATAATTGTCACTGACAATTAAAAACTTCTTTAGTCTGAGAGCTATCGACTTGGTCACAGTCGTTTTTGGCAATTTCTAAACTAAAGTATATTAGGTGGATAAAATCTCGATAGGCGGCTAACTTTATCAAAAGCCAATACTGATATATTAAATTATACATAGTTTATAGCTGTTTGGATAGATATTAGAGAAGGAATTAGATGCGGTATTGCTTTGAAATATGCAGGATTTCGGATTTGAAGGGACAAGTTGAGTAAACTCCATCCATAAAACGTATTATGGGAAAATGCGGTGTTCCTTATTTTGGAATAAACCATTTTTTGTTTGTAGATTAAGCCCTTAGAACTGTAAGTATTATTTAAAAAAGGAAATCGTTTCAATTTGAGTGCCTGATATTGAAAAGTCATATATATATATATATATTGTAATTTTTTGATCCCTCCGTGAGACCCATTTGCCTTATTTTATTAGTGTGTTATTATTTTGTAGCTGCGTTAATAATATGGGCTAGAATAATCATATATTAATAAGTATTAACAATTATCAGAATTACTAGTAAATTTTAAGGTTTAGGCGTATTTTTACATTTGTCTATTGATGTCAAATAATATATAACAGTATTAGTTACGGCAGTTTCACTCAAGAAAAAGTAATGGAAAATATACCGGTCGGTATTTCGAAAAAAACGTGACGAGTTAAAACTGTTCGTAACTTTTGATGTAGTATTTAGGAAGCTGATAAGCTTCAGGTTATTTCGAATGGCGCAAATCGCAAATCCAGCATAACACCAGTACCCAGATGAAATATATCAAAAGAATATCAAAAAACACCAATGTTATCGACAGTGTTTAATTCATTGAATATATTGTGACATTACTAGCAAAAAAAAATAGGCTTCTTTTTTTTTACAGTAAACGGTCTCAATGTTCTTAATCAAGTTATACCTAGATCTGGCAACTATTTTTTTGAGCGATATATTTAATGTTATTGTTAATTTGTGATTTGCAAAATTCGAAATACCAATTGTGTGTATTGTGTACCCCAGGGTCCAAAAATAACACCAATTTCACTTCATCCTTGGACCTTTCTGGACCATCCTGGACCTAGTCCGCCAGCAGTAGATCATCAGTAGTCATGCTTAGGGTAGAGGTTCCGATTTAGGTTTTTATTTTTTCAATGGATACTTTATAAACTTCTTTTTTAAATTAATTGTGTTTTGTCATCACATCTTAAATAGATTGTTTTAGTTGGAACGTAGATAAAAACCCAGGGAATTGACAATAAGGGTATCATCAGCATCATTAATATCATGAAACGAACGTATATACCGCTAGATTTGTTTTACCTCATTAGTTTTAAAATTAGGTAATAAATGACAGTGAGATTTTAAAAATATGAAGTGTCTAGAAATCCATATAAATTGTTGTCTAGTCATTTTGGCTATTTTATTTAAACAAAAAAAATCAGAGACAAAAAAAAATAAGTGATATTTGCAAGCCTGTTAACGTAATTTAGATAAAAAAAATTTTAGACACTGCACTTAATTCTGATGTGACTCTGCTTAAATCTACTGCTGCTTTATCATTCCAAATTTTACCTCTATTTACATCTTAACAACGAAATGTAATTTTTGGTAAACTTTAGGATTGCCATATCCTTCCTCCTTCTGCTTTGTGAAAGTGTTCACTTTGTCGTGCTTGAACACGAAGACATTAGGTGAAAAACCTCTTTTACACGTATGCGCAACATTGTGTCAGCAAATGAAAAATCTTGGTCCAACGCCACAGATTATTATGTAAACGAAAATAATTTTACCTTTATCAAAGTGGTTAGTTTAGAAGTAAAAAAATAGCAATTATGGCCACCCAAAACACTAATTATAGATACCTAACTGTCTGTAAAGTTTATGTGGCCAATGATCGGCAATGCGTTAACAAAAAGGCAGTTTACCCTACTTTAAGAAAAGTGGCTAGCAATGTTGTAATGCTTGAAAAAGAGACGAAGCCTAATGTTTACCCCATTGGACCATTTTAAGCAATACATCCCAGTATTTAGGCCCCGTAAATAGTAGGCATAGCTTACTGTAGAATTTTATATTGATGTAATAATAAACAATAAGCTTCAGCATTGTCAATATTTCATTGTGGAACTGAAATCGTCAAGTTTTTTGCGCATTTTTTTTACATTTTATTATATTTATTTGCACTATGGTTATAATAAATAAAAAAAAGAAGTAGCTTGCCAGTGGGTTGATCAACTTTTTCCTTTTGTTATGTCATTTTGTCCCGTAAGCCGAGACCACAGTGATTGTTTCTTAGTTTTTAAATATATTTATAGCACACTCAAGTTAAAACCCATGAAAGAATGGCATTGTTAACTACCAATATAACAGATTTTTAGTGAACTTATATCCTTTGAAATCATATTAATAGTTGACCGCTAGCTCTACCCGCTTGCCGCTCATCGTCGGCAATGGGACACGTGCCCATGGGGACGGACATTGCAATACCATAAGGGTTCTTTGAATGTAACCAACGATGTCCAAAGTTATTAATCAATGAGACAACCTTTTTTGAGTTCGAAAATCATTTCGTCATTGTTTTGAAAAAAACGTATCTCATATTTCGTGACATGCGATTTTAAACTTAAACTTGAAGCAAATTAACTTCAAACTCATACATCTCGAAATACCACATACGAGTTTTTTCTAAAGTAGTTTTTATTTAGTTTCCGTTCTTGTACAAATAAATATTGACAACGCTGGCTGGAATTAGTTACAATATAATATATCGGTGTGTCCATGTGAATACGACTTAATGTTCAATGTGTTACGTAATATTTCAGGGATTTAGCGTTTTTCTTAGTTGTTAAGCGTTTTAAGTTATCAGTAATTGTACATTTTTGTTACGAAGAGAAAATAGTAACAGTTCTGAATAATATCTCCAAATTTATTTAACTTTAAAATAACTATATCATAACCGCTCATATTTTTTTTACATTATTAAATATTGCAATATAGGTTACTAATAGTAGATTATGGATCGTAAATTGAACTAAATCAAGATAATTTAAAGTTTTTTTTCTGTATTATATATTTTGTCCTTTCACTTGAAAGGTAAATGAGCCAGTTAAAACCTATTAAAACTTAAAATGACATTATTAAACAACGTAAAAAGTAAAGTGATTAATTTGATGACATAAGTCATGGAAATTAAAATAACATCGTCTTTATAATTACGTTTTCATAACAATCATAACCAATCGTAAGTAATTTGTAATTAAAATATATCTGCAATGGACTGTATTTATCTGAATATCGTTTTAATTAACTGATATAACCACATATCTAAACTTAATTAAAAATAATTATACACAAATTTTTCTGAAACATTTTTGCGCACAAGTAAAAAGATATCACAGAATCCGCGTAGAAGCTCAAATTTTTTTTGAGCATTTTTTGTTTTTATATTTATTAGATCCTTTATTTTTTAGAATTCTGTCATGTTTTAAAATAACATTTTTATCTGTTGTTTAATGTGACATTTCGAAATATATTCTGATGTTTCTTAAATAAAATAAAAAAAATGTAATAACATGTGGCTGTTTTATTTACAAAATATTACTTAAAAACTAATCTAATCATATTTTTAGAACTACTGTTTACAAACATGAGTATCAAAATTGTTTGTTTAAGAAAATAGTGCCAAGACTTATAAAGAATATGTAAAATTCATACACTTACTGAACACAATTAATTCCGATGGAACTCTGCCACAAAAGACTTTGCCTCATTGACAGCAAGAAAAAATAATCTCATTTTTTTAAAGGTACCGTGCAATAACTAGTTTTAGGACCTTGTGCAAGGTCCGCCAAGCATCAGTGTTCGCATATAACCATTCCAGCTTAGTCCTCAGGGCTGGCAACGCAGTTGCGGTCTTAAGATTGCAGTCTTGAGAATACATAAGTCTAGGGGTCACAGATCCCATATACCATCAGGTGGCCTGTGTTGCCAACACCCGAACACAACAATGTGAACACTGCTGCTTGGCGGTAGGTTTAAAGATAAAACGGTGGTAGCGATTCTGACGGACCACCCATCAACTAAAATGTGCAGTTGGACGAAGACCGATCGCACTACAAATAGTTAAAGATTGTTTGACAATTCGGTAGTTATTCGCTTATATCTATAGAATTTAGCCTAATTGGCAATAACCTACTTAGGCAGGACGCATAACGCTAACGTAAACGATTTTCGAAATCTGTCAAAATGCCGGGATTGTCATAAATTCTCGACGCGACCGTCCGGTTTCGATAACAATAAGGACCTCCCATAAGTAAGGGCATTTTTTTCTGCGACGAGCACTAGTATTTGTTCTTGAGCCTTAGATATCTCCTATATATGAGTGATCTTTGTTTAAGTAGTTCCATAGTACAGGACTCGATCATAGTTTGGGACAACGTCAATTTGTGTGAAATCGTCCGCTGGTATTTATTTAATTATGGCCAAAATTGAGACTCTAAAATATGCCATCCCAATTCATAAACATTTTGGAGTACCGGCGACATATTATCCTAGCCAGGACACAAACGCTACTATTTAACTAACGTTTCTATTTTCTATCGACTTGAAACGTAGGCAGAGATCTGTCATCAGATTAAGTCAATTCTATACATTTTCGGAAATAACTAACAGCTTTATGCATCTTGACTAACGCTAACAAGTGGCAAGTGGCAAATTATCCTTAACATGACTGTATGCCTTTGTTATCTTCAGAAGGTCTCGTTGTCGAACCACTGCCACATCTTCGGCTTTGTGTAGTCAAGTTCGTACTCTTCACACTTCTGTCCCGTTATCCTGAAAACAATAAATAAATATCAAGGGACAATCTCACACAAATGGCCCTAGACCCAAACTAAGCTCTAGGCTTGTACTACGGGTACTAGACTAGACAACAATGAACATACTTGTGTTTTGAAATGCATGGTACT
Source organism: Acleris sparsana (assembly GCA_923062465.1). Lineage (NCBI taxonomy): Eukaryota > Metazoa > Arthropoda > Insecta > Lepidoptera > Tortricidae > Acleris > Acleris sparsana. The sequence continues at coordinate 6,988,104 of OV281305.1, read as the reverse complement.
AGGCAACCATAAATATATCAAGGAACAATCTAACACAAATTGACCTAGTCCCAAACTAAGCTCCAAGCTTGTACTACGGGTACAAGACTATGGATATTATAGACAACAATAAACATACTTGTGTTTTGAAATGCATACTATCAGCCCATCGGCACCCAGACCCACCATAGAAGGTTGTCACAGTGACATTATGACACAATTTGTTTGGCACTTGTTCCGACTTGAACCATAACGTTACTGTGACACAGTTCTATGGTGGCTCGGGGTTCCGATGGGCTGATAGTACTTAGTTACATAGAAAACATTCAAGACTCAGCGAACAAATACTCGCGCTCATCACGCAAATATTTTCCCATCGAACCCAGAACCGCTAGCTTCATAGGCAGTGTCACTACCACCTAAGCTAGCGCGTTGTAAACTAATCATCAGTATGTACAAAATAACTAAATAAAGAAATACATTATTTAAATGAAAACTCGGGAAATGATTTCAGTTAATTAATACCCAGTGGCAAAAACAAAACTCCCAGTTTCTTAGCAACGTAATAATTAATAATGGGCTGTATATTGCTGTAATTTGAAATTGTAACTGATCAACAATTATACTCGTATGTTTGACTCTTGTTACAAATACAATTCAAAACACATACTCTTTATTTTACACCAAAAAACCAAAACACGGAACAGTACATTTCAATTATAACAGGGATACAACTACAGACAACTTTTGACAGAAGAACAGCTAAGGACTTTAGAAACAAGTTACAAGAAACATTTGAACTACTATTCTCAAATAAAATCTACCTGGTTCTCCTAGCGCACTTGACGATGGGGTGCGTCCGCCTGAAGCATTGTGGACCCAACACGTTGAAGTAGGTAAGCCCGATCTGAGCCGACACCAGTGAGCTGGTCTTCTTCAGGCAGTCGCGGAACTTTGCGTCGCAGCCGCAGTGAGACCTGGGAATATAATTTATTTATTGCACATTTATAATTTAGGTACCAGTTACCAGTCAACCAATGGGCCATCAGAAACAATTAAGGTTGGTGCTGAGTAGGATATTTAAAAAAATCATATGTACTGGACCTTGATTCTTCTTTGTTAAAGCCAATTGATTTAGACGCGTTATCATATTTTCAACTTTATAATCTCTTATTCACTTGACAGTAATGGCCTTCGAGAAAATACATTAACATGTCAAAGGGTGGTATTGTCAAGGGTCCAATATCTTTGTCCAATGTGCATTTAATCAAAGAAATTGAGAAACTTCATCTTAACTAGAAACCCCGACGACATTCGATCAAACATCATCATCATCATCATCATGTCAGCCGAAAGACGTCCACTGCTGGACATAGGCCTCCCCCAAGGCTTTCCACTCAGACCGGTCTTGTGCTTTTCGCATCCACCGCGGTCCCGCGATCCTGACGAGGTCGTCACTCCATCTTGTTGGAGGCCTACCTACAGCTCGTCTTCCATTTAATTCAGAATGGCTACGCAAATTATAAAAAACTTGAAGCAAGATATAGGATACATGAAATGGGCCTCCTTCAAAGATTTTTTCAAATATTAGGTATAGAAATTGGACAAATGGAATACCACCCAAAAGCAATATGTTTTTACCGTTTAGAATAGAGGCCCTCAGTGACCGTAATACGAGGTTACTGATACCGAGTCTTGAGGGCAACGCATGCACTTAGTTTCAATCTCTCGAGATAATCAATGTAACAGTTATGTAATAATCCAGTGCGTTATATAACGTGCGTAACCGGCCGTCAGCGCGTGCGCCGGTGAAAGCACGTGCTGGCTTATAGGGACGAATCTGTACAGTATCCGTACCATGAGTTACAATTACCGTACTCGCTAGCGAGTCGAATGCTCACTGTATAATATTATTGTAGAGTGCGAGGGACAGCGTAAAAAGGCCGCTGAGCGACAGTGGAGGGGACGAGTTTGCGCATGGGTACAGTTGCCAAACAGTAGTGTGCGCATATAAGCATACCGGTGGAGCTACAGACACCTAATTATAATGTTGAGCCTACTTAGAACCTTGTCATTGTCGTTGTCATGTGTATCATTTCATGTTCTGTTTGAACTTTACTATGACAACGCACTAAAGTGCTTAACATTTTCGCTGGGGTACTGTACATCGCCAGCGGCCTTTAGTTCGGCGAAAAGTCGTAATGACATAGAACTACACCCCTTTGCAAAGAAAACGTTCACTTTCGATTTGTTGAAGTACTATTAAGAAACCAATTTACTGCAAGGAAACCAGGTTCTATGGAATGAATGGCAACGCATTTGCGATGTTAGGATTCTAGTCTTGAGAATGCAAATGTGTATGGGTCACAGATCCCACTTACCATCACGTGGCCAGTGTGCTCGTTCAACATCTCCATGCAACATAAAAAGCAATATTTACGGAAAACTCTTACTAACATCTATTAAATATAAAGAGTATTAAAGATTGTTTTTAATTATATTTTAAGCGACATCTCATTATTTTTCTTCGTAGTTATCTACGAAGATTTGCGTAAGAAATGGACAATGAATTCATGATGCTATTTTCAGTCGGAACAACAACGCCGTTACTTTTGTCAAGTTAAAAATATATGTTATATTTTGGTATTGGCATTGTAAGAGCCCTTTAGTGACTCAATAGCGTCAGCCACGCAAAAAAAAACATAAGATTACTACATACATGACTCATTTTATCGTAAATATTGCTTTTTATGTTGCATGGAGATGTTGAACGAGCACACTGGCCACGTGATGGTAAGTGGGATCTGTGACCCATACACATTTGCATTCTCAAGACTAGAATCCTAACACCGCAAATGCGTTGCCAACCCTGAAGGTTGATACTTTTAAAAAGATAGTTACATTAAGAAATTCAGCGTAGCGAGGCCGTCAAGTAAATAAAACTCATTTAATGGCCATAACTCAAACAAATGACCTTGTTGCACTAATGAAAAATACTTATTTTTTCATCCATTTGCTCGTAAAGTACTAAAATTTATAGGTGGGAAAGTATTTAGATTTCAATTTGCATTTACAAATATTCTACATTCGAGGGAAACACAGCCTGCATGATAAAAGCTGCCCTAGAGCACAGAGGATTTGGTAATCTTTAACATTTTTCTTGTTTTTGAGAGTTTATTGTTTTCTAAATGAAAGTTCTTGCGTAGTATTTTTTATTATAATTGTTTGGCTTAAAACAACTCATGACAATTATTCATTTTGCATTTAAAAAAATGGCGTCTACGTAAACTAACTCCGTGGTTATTGTTATTAAACCTTAGATTAGACTTTCAAAATAGTTTAAAATACCCTGATTGTTGAAATAAAAATGCATAACAAACGATTTTCGAAGACTCAAAATTTACGGAATTGACAGAAGAGCTCGACGCGACCAACCCGTACGTAGCTTACATAAATCGTGGGCTGCAATGGGCAATCTATTCTACGACGTTAAATCGCTTTTGATTTGTTATCGTATCGTTTTTAACCCGGCAGCCATTACTTTAAGTAAATAAGAGCTATCAAAACGTTCTCGTCAGCCACTGATCAGTCAGATAGCCACATGGGTGATAATAAAAAAAATGCGTTTTATTCACTGAGAAGGAAATAGTAGTAGTGCCATTAAATAAAAATAAAAAAGTCCGAAACAAACCTAAAGACCGGCGAGGAACCACAATGGTGCCAAATAAAAGACCACCTCCGCCAGAGACAAGGAAATCCTACGGCAAAAACTGACCGACGGACGGATTCAAATATTTACTACGTACCACGGACATCCGCATGAAATAGTACGGGTTACAGAACTAATCGTCGGTTACCGGCTGTTGTATAATTATTATCAAAAGTGAAGTAATCTGTAACTGATTGATTTTGCAGCGTTACTTAGTCTTAGGTATACTGAGTAATAGTACATTACCGCAGAGACCGGGAAAGAGGCCGTTGCGGTACGAGTATAAGGTAGCCCGGCCGAGACGCAGTTTAGCTTCGAGTTAGTTATCCTAATCCAAACATGGTTTTAAAACTTAAAAACCGCGGTGTTTAATGATAGTTCATAGGTATATTTACTCTGGTTTTGCTGTACCTGAAATGGTATTTTTAAAGCGACAAACAATTATTATTAAGTATATGTTTTTAAGAAGATATAAATACTACAATATTGATTGATAATGCCGACTGATGTGGTATTTGTAGTTGCACCAAAATTCATTCATCATCATGTCAGCCCACATCCACCCACTGCAAGGTAAACGCCTCTTCATTTTCACGCCACTCTGCCCGGTCTCGTGCTAACGTCATCCATCTTTTCCCAACTGTCTGCCAAATGTCATCAAACCAACGAGCGGCAGCTGATCTGCCCACCGATCTGTGGCCCTAATATCGGCCACCACTCTGTTACCGCCCTCGAGGATTGTTCATAATTTTACAATTACTCTAATTTGAAAACCTTTTAGAGGAGGTTTTAAAACCGTTCTGCATTAATAAGTTTTTGAAATATTTATCTATTTCGGATATTTCGACAAAAGTATATTTAACCTTTGTTTGACTTTCGTTTACGGCTAGAAGCCCTCCTAGGTGTATCTTACGGATTATGCGAAAACCACTTGAAATAGTATGTTTTAATACACTATTACAATCACTTTTTATAAAATGCCAACCCAAATTTAAAAAAAATCTTGTCATCCATAAAATGTCTGCTAAATAAACAAAGATATTAAAACCAAAATATTGGATCAAATACAATATTTATGAAATAGGTCTCTTAAAATATCAATTCTTTCGAATTAGAATTTAAAACCCGTAAGTAATTATTATGGTCGGTCCCAATTAAACGTAATTCATAAAAGGCAACCTATTCACAACCAACAATAGCGAGAGATATACCGGCATACTTTTCACCATTACATATGCTTTTGACATGTTATCGTCTGTTCATGCGGCCGCCATTACTGTCAAGTAAGACAAGAGCTGTCAAGAGCTATTGAACATGGCCTCTATTCCCGCGGTAAAAAACACATCGTCTTTGACCTGTTATGGTATTGTTTTGACGTCAGCCGACATTACTGACAAGAAAATAAGAGCGTGAAAACGTTGACAATACGATAACAGATCAAAAACGATATTGTTTTTACCGTGTATACAAAAGTAATCGCTTACTTGTAACATCGACCAAGTTACAAAACTCACTCGGTATCTTTCGTAAATGTGATCACTTACGATCTTATGCGTAAACTTAACCTTATGTGTTGCACTGGTGGACTAAAAATAAAATAATTACGACATGCATGTAATGTAGCAAGATTTTTGCGCACATTATGTTACGAAAATATGTAATAATGTGTATTAATTATGGCAGTTTAGTTTATGTAAACGGTTGAAACAGATGAGTTTTGTATTAAGAAGATTAAGTCACTGTGACGAAGTAGTCTTTCAATGATTTTACTGATACTGAATATTTTGGATAAGGGAAAATTTTAAACATAGAATGGATGGAGCGAATGCTTTTGGTACCTATATTAGTTTAATGTTTATTGCACAAAAACAAGTATCAATAACAACATTTTAAGTTTCATCGAACATTCTAAGTTTTGGCCGATTCCCGCTCAACAACGCATATTTATCTAATTCTTGGTTAAGTATTATCAATGATAACATTGTCATCCCTTGGGTAGGGCTGGCAAATTTTTGACGTGTTTTTAAACGGGCAATTTTATGCCCGTACGGCCTTGCTACTGAATAAACAGCTTCTAGCCTAAGCAACGAAGCCAAATCAGGGGAATAAAATTTTGGGATAGATGTAGGGAACGCTGTTTTAAACCACATACTAAAAGTACTGTCGGGTTGGGGTGGAGCTAACTTTTTAGATTTCGTAAATAACTCGCAAACGGTGGCATAACAAAAAATGTTCCATTACATGATTAATTTGCATAAAATTCTCTACATAAAAGATTCTATACCTTTTTTCTCTGGGATCAATATTTAATGAGGTATGGAGGGAAACATGATTCCGGAAAGGCCATAGTCGGGTTTTTATTGTAAGTCGGGCCTTACATCAAATGGGCTCGGGATTTTTTTGTGAGTACCTCTTGCTGTGAAGAATATTTACCTATGTTGAGTATTAACATCTTAATTGTGACCACCGCCTGGAAAAAGTTGATATTTTGGTAAGTTGTAAGTATAAAATCTTTTTTGGAGAGAATTTTATGCATATAAATCATATAATGTCATTTTTTGCTATAGGCCACCATTTACGAGTTATTTATGAAAAACTAAAAAAGGAACGTTTACACAATCCGTTAACTGCAACCCCACTTACTTTTAGTATGTGGTTTATAACAGCATTCCCTACATCTCTCCTAAAATTCGCTTATACACGATTTTTTCCCATGGGAGGCAGTGTTTGGTCTTCGTTAGATGGGCTCTTTTTCTTCAGTATCTTTTTAATGCAGATTTAAGTGCGTGTGTGTATTTGTGTGCTTGTATTTGTGTAAAACTAGTGATATAACTAGTAGGTATAATGGAAATTCGCAATACGACTCCTATAACTCTGAGTGTAAGTTGGCAGATTTGAACAGCTGTTTGTGAGGCGTCTGTTTATTCGTAGCTCTTGCTAAATTAGTCGTGTGTTGATATTTGCCACCTTGTTGGTTCTAATGTGTTCGTCCTAGATTATCTAGGCTTAGTTCTAGAATTAAGTGAATTATTACATACGAATAACAAAGAAAACATTGATACGTATAGGGTCAACACTAGAGGGCATTTGTTACGGTGTTCTTATCGTAGATCGAAAATAACCGGAAAAAAATATGTTCAAACAAATGCAATAGTGGGTCTGGGCACTTAACTTGGTGCCGCAGGCCTCTGTAATCCAGAGTCCAGTATACTTAGTAACAAACAAAGATAATTAATAAAGACAATTAAAAAAAAAGCACGCAGTATTACTACTGTTTTATGTTTAATAGTATTTGTACACCGAGGAGATAAAGCACTGTTTTATGTCACGGGCGCGATATTGAATCCTGAGCAAACGAGGAACTCCAGATTTAACTAACGAGCGTAGCGAGGGTGCTACAACTTAATTCCTTAGCGAAGCGAGGGAATTAAAACGATGTCCTGGCTGCAGCATTCAAGCTCGCCTAAGACGAAAACAGCTTTATTCCAAAGGAGAATACTCTACTGTGACAACAGCAGCTCAGGCTTTTGAGAGACAATAAAAAGCAAGGCTATTTATTAGAAACAACGTCAAATCTCAAATCACTTTCCCTTTCGTCACTCGACATTTTTATTCAAACTATAATCTTTTGAACTTCAACCTCCTGCTAACTAATACTGCATCGTTTTGCAACACTCGCGGCTTTTCTTTTATTTCCTTTGTTTTCCGTGTATTGCTGGAAGTAGCCAGTTCGATTTTCAAATAAGTTCTATAGAAACCTGCAGCAAAAGTTTCTATGGAACAATTTTTCATACGAATCCAAATTTCATTATAACCCGTTGGTTAGTCGATGGTTATAATGACCTGCTTTAACTGAGGTTTGCATGATATATAATTGGGCAATTTCGAGCATGTGGTGTGAAAAACAAATTATTACATAGTTGGACGAACGTGTACAGGAGAATTATCTATAGTTTTATGTTGTGCGTGTATGATTATATGTTTGAGTATGTGTATCTTGTGTTTGTAATTAAATATTAAATATGCTTTAAATAAATAACAAGAAATAAGTAGGCATTTTAGCAAATTACTAACTGCACACTGAGTTACCAGTAGAAGCATCTTAGTCTCGTGGTTATCATGATTCATCAGCCATTTTGTCAGAATGTTCAGATTTTATTTCGTTGTGTTTACAAAAGGATTTCAATACAAAAGTCGAAACGAACAAGTTGAATCTTTGAGCATATCTCGTGTTGCATTTACGAGTTTTAGTACTTCTTTTCTAAAATGAAAAATTAGCGAAGCGTTATATGAAAATAATGTTAAAGCTATGTAGAATGCACATTACAAGAATGAAACTGCATCCAACCATAGCTTAACAACGTTGCAGATTGCGACGCGCGATTTAACGCCAAGCAATTACTGTTGCACATCGATAAATATTGGTAATCACTTATCGTAATTAAACATTAGAGCCCACTTAATTTAACTTCAATAATTACACCGCATAATGTTAAGATCGATCAAAAAACGCTGATACAACCAACCTCTATTCTAGACGGTAAAAACCAAATCGTCTTTGACCTGTTATCGTATTGTCACCGTTTTGATAGCTCTTATTTACTTAACAGTAATGGCGACTGACGTCAAAACAATACCATAACAAGTCTAATACGATTTGGATTGTACCACCTAGTATAAAAGACCAGAGGAGCTAAAACAAAAACTAATTTCCCGAGCATATTATAAAGTAAACGATTATATCATAGATAGGGATGTTTGGCAGTGAGTCGACCGTCATGCATGAGTAATCTACGCATAAATTTACCTACGCTTAAAAAAGGGGTCGGTATCAAAACGACTGGATTCTCAAAACGACCAGAACCACATAAAGACTTGATCGCAAAACGACCACATCTGCAAAAAGCCTTTATCTCGTAATGACTTTCTAGTAAAACGACCACATAGCATAAAGTCTGAATATCAGAACGGCTTGCTATCAAAATTACTTGTTCGCAAAAAGACGACCTCGCAGAAGGTATACATCTTAAAATGCCCTAATAGCAAAATAACTAGATCGCAAATGAACTTAATCTCAGAATGGCATGGTAGCAATTAGTCTTGTACGTAAAATAGCATGAAATCATTCCATCGGCATCATATCATCGTAATACGTCGTCGTACCGCAAAAAAAAAGATATTATTTTTGACCGGAAATACAAAAATGAGCTCAACTCGCTTAATGAAGGAGACATAACTTGTTTCCAATTTCTCCAAAACATTTCGGAGATCAAGTTAAATTTAAAAATGTGTAATGTGTATGTGTAAATGTGTGTAAATGTGTATGTGTGTGTGTAAATGTGTATAAGTCCAATAATATTTTACGTTCAGGAAGTACTACAGTTTTATTTTAGTTAGTATGCATATTTCCCTGTTATATGCAATTTAAGTTATAATAAAGTATTTTTTTCTATCTGAAATAAATATGTTTTATTGTCTAAGTTTAGAAAAATCAGCAATTGAGCAAAAAAAAAACTTGTTTAGAACGCCATTTTCATTCATAGTTTACTTAGTTATACATAGTTCCCACAGCCTAGAGCTAGAGGTAGTGACCCTGCTCACGAAGCACGATATTTATAATAAATGAATAAATAAATAAATAAAATATTTATTTAATAGTACTCTATAGATGGATATTGTTGCTATTCTGATAACTAGTCGTTTTGCTACCATAAATTGTAGTCGTTTCACTAGGAAGTTGTTTTAAGATCTAGTTATTTTGCTATTAGGGCATTTTAAGATGTATACCTTCTGCGAGGTGGTCTTTTTGCGAACAAGTAATTATGATAGCAAGCCGTTCTGATATTCAGACTTTATGCTATGTGGTCGTTTTACTAGAAAGTCATTACGAGATAAAGGCTTTTTGCAGATGTGGTCGTTTTGCGATCAAGTCTTTATGTGGTTCTGGTCGTTTTGAGAATCCAGTCGTTTTGATACCGACCCTAAAAAAGGTGCACCTACTGTGCAAAAATACTGTGATATTGTAAACTATTTATAATTATTATGTAATGATGTAAACCTTTTTCTTGAAAAAAATATACCTTGCCGAGTTTCTTACGCCGGTTCTTCTCGGGGACAAAGGTTTTATTTTTCGAACCGGTGGTAATGCTTTTTGACATTCATAGGTGCATTATATTATGCCTAAATTGAATAATAAAGAACTTTGACTTTGACTTTGACTTTGGCTATTGCCTAACGCACTCGCTATCGCAATCGTTTTCATTTTGAAAATCGAAGGCTTGTCTGCATACAAAATGAAAACAATTGTTCCGCTTTGAAGCCGATTGTGATAAGGCAATAGCGACGCAGGTCTCTTCTAACTTTAAACATTGTTCAATCAGTATTCTTTCGTAACAGCCGTTAATACGCACTCTGTGAAATAATCAAGTGTCTACTCGTATACTCCATTTACTTTTCAACGCTGACAAAATTATAACTGCGCCTCTATTCTAGGCAGTAATAGTACATTGTGCATCAAGGGTAGTATGAAGGGAATTACTAACGAGAGTGTTAGAAGCCCGACGCCGAAGGCGGAGGGCTTTTAATGACTCGAGTTAGTAATCCCGTTACTGCCTGTGATACACACAATGGTTTTCATCACATTTGCGAGGGAAAAAAACAAAGAGAAAACACTTTAACTCTGCAAAATATAAATAAATAACTTTTGACGAACGGGAACGTAAATGGAAACGATATTTTTTTTGTGACAGATAATAACTGCGTTTAGTTTCGACCTGGATTCGAGCCAGATTTAGCCAATTTGATAAAAATGTATAATTACTAAAATTAATGATAAATGTTGATATAAACTTGAAATAGGTATAAAAATAATGAAGTTTAATGAAGCGTATAGGTTTTGTGTAATGTAAGTTAGTCTATAGCTAATGTTTAAAGATGAAATTAGAAACCGATTTAATTTTTGGCTGAAAATTAAACCTCCTTAGTCAGAAATGATGTACGAAAGAGTTGCAAATTTTAAAAAGAAAGTCATTACTCCCTAGGGATGACAAACTCGCCATAATTCCCGCGGGAACGATTTAGGCCATTGTCCTTTTGTATACAGGCATGGAATAACACCATTTACGAGCAAGTGTGATGAAAAATCAATATCGCATTTGACCTGTTACGGAATCGTTAACTCGTCCGCCATTACTGTTAAATAAATAAAAGCTATCAAAACGTTAACAATACACGATATGGTTTTTACCGTGTTGTCCGTGTTGAAGAGGCCCGGCACGTGTTACAAATGACTGTCGATGAAATGAAAATTCGGCGAAGTTACACACTCTATGTTGAAGTGAGTGTCGTTGATTAAAGCATAGACATTCTGTGAGTCTTTGGTGTTTTCTATGTACCAATATAAGTATTTATTTCGGTTTAGCCTTGAATCGCCGACACTCATTTTATCGAATTATAAATATTTTTCACGTATTTTCATTTCATCGATAATTCTGTTCGTCGAAATGTCAATACAAGTAATTTCAAATCATGGATTTACAATTGGCGGATGAGTCATTATATAGATGTATTATTTAACAGAAGTGTTTGCTAATTGATTGTTTAAATGTTTTTAAAACAACGTTGAATATAAAAGATTTCGCAAATACAATTACCACAAGTTTGATTCTGCAAAGGTCACAGTTCTAACCTAACCTAACCTACTTTTCTGGTAGCATTTTGGTTTTGTAAGGGTCGCAGTTCTAATTTAACCTAACCTACTTTTCTGGTAGCAGTTTTTGTTATAAAACATCGAATAAATAAACATTGATGTTTTGTTCCACCATTTAAAAAATGTACGAAACAAATCATCGACTAAATAATAATCCTTGAACAGTTTTTGTTGGAATTAATGAAAATTTAAATAAATTGTCGATTAAAAAACATTACGCCAAATGACAATACGAGAACAAACTATAAGTTGAAACGTTGTCAGTGAAATGATATTCGATGAAAAGTTTGTCGGCAAAACAAGGGGCACCCATTTATTTGTCTTTATAAGTATGTTTATCGTTGCCTAACACCCATAGCACGGTCATCATCATCATCATCATCAGCCCACTAGCCTTTGTCCACTGCTGGACAAAGGCCTCCCCCAAAGCACATCATAGTACGGTCACTGGCTTTAATTAATGAACCAATATAGAACATTGTCGCATCATCATCATCATTATCAGCCGCAAGACGTCCACTGCTGGACAAAGGCCTTCCCCAAGGTTTTCCACAACGATCGGTCCTCTGCTGCTGTCATCCAGCGGTTTCCCGCGACCTTTATCAGATCGTTAGTCCACCTTGTGGTCTGCCAACACTTCGTCTCCCGGTTCGCGGTCGCCACTCTAGAACCTTTCCGCTCCAACGGCCATCAGTTCTACGAGCAATGTGCCCCGCCCACTGCCACTTAAGGTTTGCAATCCGGTGAGCTATATCGGTTACTTTAGTTCTCCTGCGAATCTCCTCATTCCTGATTCGATCTCGCAAGGAGACACCCAGCATAGCTCTTTCCATCGCCCTTTGAGTGACCTTGAGCCTTCTTATGAGGCCCATTGTAAGCGACCATGTCTCGGATCCATACGACATCACTGGCAACACACACTGATCAAAGACTTTTGTCTTGAGGCACTGTGGTATTTGGGACGAGAAGATAGTGCGTAGCTTACCGAACGCTGCCCATCCGAGTTGGATTCGACGATTGACCTCTTTTTCGAAGTTGGACTTACTTTTTTGTCCTAGGTATACATAGTCGTCAACAACTTCGAGAGTAGAGTCACCAACTTTGACAGGAGTGGGTACGACATGGACATTTGACATGATTTTCGTCTTGTCCATGTTCATTTTAAGACCCACTTGTTGAGAGACTCTACTGAGGCCATCGAGCATTGTACCAAGGTCCTCCAGGGTCTCAGCCATGATGACAATATCGTCGGCGAATCGAAGGTGAGTGATGTATTCGCCATTTATGCTGATGCCAAAACCACCCCAGTCCAGAAGCTTGAAAGCGTCTTCCAATGCAGCAGTAAACAGTTTCGGAGATATTACATCTCCCTGTCTTACTCCTCGCTGCAATTGGATAGGCTTCGAGTTCCGGTCCTGAAGGCGAACTGACATAGTGGCGTTTCTATACAAACACTTTAACACCTCGATGTACCGATAGTCGATTTGGCACCGCTGAAGAGACTGCAGCACAGCCCATGTTTCGATCGAATCGAAGGCCTTCTCATAGTCCACAAACGCTAAGCATAGTGGCTGATTATACTCCTCGGTCTTCTGTATAACCTGCCGCAGCGTGTGGATGTGGTCTATGGTGCTAAAGCCTTTTCGGAAACCGGCTTGTTCGGTAGGCTGAAAGTCAAACCTGCGAGCGAGACGATTCGTAATGACTCTAGAGAACAGCTTATAATAAACATGACTCAGGAGCGTGATGGGTCTATAATTCTTCAGCTGGGTATTATCACCCTTTTTGAAGAAAAGAACCACCACGCCCACGTGCCATGCTTGCGGCGTTTTACCCTGGGCTATGACGGAATCAAATAGCTTCTGAAGAGCTTTTAAAACCGGTGATCCACCTGCTTTCAGAAGCTCAGCCGTAATTCCGTCATCACCCGGTGCCTTGCTGTTCTTAAGCTGTTTTAGAGCCACTCTAATCTCATACAGGCTAACGTCCGGGATATCTTCGGTGTAGTGTCGGGACAACCTAGCTCTTGGGTCTTCTGCTAGGTTGCTGACAGGTGGGCGTGTTGTCGTGTACAGCTGTCCGTAGAACTTCTCTATCTCTCCCAAAAGCTCAGGTTTAGACGATATGATCCTGCCGTCATCGGTCTTCAGCCTCATCAGCTGGCTCTGCCCAATAGACAAATCTTTTTTAAACACTTTAGAGCCTTTGTTTCGCTCAATAGCCTCTTCAATACTATTAGTATTAAATTGGCGTATGTCGCGGGTCAAAGACTTAGAGATCTGTCTATTGAGCTGCCTGTACTGAGAAGCATCTTGTGATGACTGCAGAACCATAGCACGTCTGTTCTCCATTAACTTTTGGGTAGAATCAGAGATTTTCTTGGTTCCTTTTGAACGGCGAGTCTTGAAAAACTTAGACCCGACCGTTTGGACAGTTTCCACAAACCTGTTGCAGTAATCATCCACGTCTACGCATTCACCTAGGGTTTCGAAGCGGTTTTTGAGTTCGAGCTGAAAGTTCTCGGGGTTTTGGATATGAATCGGTGCTGGACGGAGCGTTGATTTCATCAGGCGTGACCTTTCCAAGCGTACGTCGATATTCAATGTGCCTCTGACCATTCGATGATCGCTCCCGGTTTTGACCGCATTGATCACGGAGACATCATTGAATATTTGCCTTCTGGTCGACATGATGAAATCTATCTCATTTCTGGTCGCACCGTCGGGACTCACCCATGTCCATTTGCGGCATTCACTCTTCTTGAAGAAAGAGTTCATCATAAAGAGTCCCTCTTTCTCCATGAAGCCCGCCAGCAGCTGGCCACGGGAATTCCGACTTCCAATTCCAAATTGCCCCACTCTCAGCTCATTTCCGCTTCGTTTACCCAGCTTTGCGTTAAAGTCTCCCATGACAACGTTGTAGTGAGTTTTGGTGGAATGTATGGCTCTGGAAATATCCTCATACATTACCTCCACCTCATCATCGGAGTGCGTCGAAGTTGGAGCGTATACCTGTATGACCTTCAGCGAATACCGTTTGGTGATTCTGAGTATAAGGTAAGCTACTCTTGACGACACACTCTCGATCTTGACAACGTTGTTCACAAGAGACCTGTGGACGATAAACCCGACACCTCCCTGGGACAGTTTGTCGCCTTCCCGGAAAAAGAACAGGTTACCCGACTTAAGAGTTATCGTGTCCTCCCCCTGTCTTCGGACTTCTGATAAACCTACTATGTCCCAGCGTAAGCTGCTCAATTCTTCCTCAAGTTCCACGATCTTCTCGTCAGCCCTCAACGTGCGTGTGTTATAAGTTGCCAGGGCCAGGGGTCGTCGGTGGTGGTAGCCATATCTCTGCCGGAGATTCTTAGCACCCCCCGCCCCGCCGTTACCGCGACCGCTACCGTAGCCAGGAATAGCGGGGCCGCCGGGGACTGGGGGCCGATTTATTGGTTGTGCAATATCCATGGTTGTTTTTGTTTTTTCTCTTGGGGAGAAAATTACCATAATCGCCACGCTTGGCAGGCGGGTTGGCGATCGCAGTATTTCACCGTGTTCTGAGAGGACGCATAAACCAACGATTAATTCCTATGTTATTTCTATCTCGTCACTTGACGCTGTCATAATGACAAAGTTCTATGGTGGATCAACATTTAAAGTCCTTGTTGGTGCAAGTCTATAGTTTTGGACTATGTTTTTGACTATTTGAGATTATCTCCTGATATTTATAGGTCTTGAAATGAAAGACCTTTTCTATCAAAGCCGCACCCACATCAGAGTCTATTTCACTTAGACTTACCAAATAAGAGAGTGTCGTAGAAATGACGCCGTATTGGGTAACAGTTGTGTCAGTACCTGATTTCATTGCACCGTTGCATGCAGTGCATTGATGCGTGTATTGGTGAGAACATATGCATATACAGCTATGCACTTAACGGTGTGAAGCTGGGATCATTCTTATGTGACAAATGTGAAAGTTTGTACACCTTTGAATGCACAATACGTCTATATTATTAATTATCCTTGACTTTCCGTTATTCTACACTCTCTCTCGTATATACTGTCGTGGAAAAAACCAACGCCACATGGAGCAAAAACGAGACTTGTATATTTAAAACAGTAAATACTGCATAAATTAAAAAGTCACGCCTTGTTACTAACACAAGTGATTATTAATCTTCACGATATCTTTAGTTTAATTATGTTATGTAGATATTAAGGTCTTCTATCAATAACCGTTTTGTTTTGATCTGTATCATAAAATGAACTATGTTTTTTTTGGCACATTTGCCCGCTTCGATTGCCGATTAAGACAATCGAATTTTCAAAAATCCATTAATGCAGTATTTGCTTTTTTTAAAACGTAATTCAGGTAGTTTTTCTTCATGCGTTGGCCATTTTTTCCACCCTGTAAGCATATATTGTCAAAAACACGAAAAAATTAAAAAACTATTTGTTAATTAAACGTACTGTTAACTTAGAAATTGGTGGAATGTTTTTAATAAGGATTTCATTTCCTTCGTCAAACTGGTTTTATTATCATAATACTCTTTCAAGAACAACGGGATAGCATTGAACCGACATTAAACTTTTCCATTCTAAATTTAAAAAAAAGAGAATTTCTTACTATGTTCAAAGAATATTTTTGTACGATAATATTCTCATTGCTACAGAAATCTACATGGTTTTCGAAAATATTTCGGTGATTTCTTGACAAGATTTCTAAATTTCTGGAAATATTCTGCAACTTGCAAATTGCTATTGCGGAAAACGACACGAACGAAGGTGGGTACAGCTTTTGTAGATCAATACCTACTATCACTAAAGGAGTAACGAGTCACCAGTTTACAAGCTAAGGTTTCAAAGAGTTGATCAGCGTTACTATAGCTCCGCTATAAAACCCTTATAACTGTTCCATCTTAGTGACCCTAACCGCCGACAACCACTTTGCAAATTTCGGGAACTTCCTAATTAGCACTATTTTATTACCTCAAGCTTTTCTTAGCGCTTCTATGCGTCCACTAAAACTGCTAGTAAATGATTATATCGTCCGTGAACGTCCTACTTTCACGCACTTGAACTGCTAACATTAAGAAGTTACTCAATTGCCAAATCATTTTTATGAACCATGCTATCTTAATAATGGTTATACACGAGCGCAAGCCTCAATCACGTACCTTTAAAGGGCTTTTGTAACAAAAAAACATGTTTTGCAATAATAATGTCAAGTTTCCAAGTGCAACGCTAAATGGTCTCGACTATTTGTATGCTAATCGTTGTGAAATTACGCGTAGATCTGAAGATTATGGTCACGATCGTTAAGATTGATGAGAAAATGTTTGTTTAGATCTTTGTAACGCTTTTGACATCAATTTGAAGATGTTTACAGTGTTAATAGGCCTGTTACAAAACTATACAGAGGGGATAAACAAGTTGTCATAGAATTATGAAAGAAAAATGTATGGAAATGACGTAAGTCACGTGATATATCACTCGACATGCGTTGTTATAAATGAAAAATTCAGTTGTGACGAGTGATATATCACGAGAGTTACATCTATTCCATACATTTTTCTATGACAACGCAAAGCGAGAGTGATTACCAAACGCTAGCGTTTGTATTCGATGGCAGCTTGTCTAGCCCCCCTGGGTCGGCAGATTTTTTTTATATCTTAGAGAAGATAAACAAGCACGCAATAGATAATCAAGGCCTCTTGATGGTAAATGGGATACGAAACCCATAAAAAATTACATTCTTAAGACTGTAATTTTAAAACTACTGTGTACTAAGACTGCAAACGCGTTGCCAACCCTGAGAACTAAGATGGAATGCCTATACTAGTAATTTCACCGATAGCCTAATTTCACCTACATCGTAACTATAATGGGAACACTGCTGCTTAGCCGTTGCATAAGATTGTGGTAGCCATCCTGATGGACCCTGAACGGTCCTCGTTAAAGTTAGTTTACTTTTGTTCACCTTATTCCATTGAAATAAGATGCAAAAGTGTAACCATATCTTTGTCGTCAACGTACAAGGTCCAACAGCTACTAGCGTATTACTAAGTTAACGTACTTTACCGGTTAGGCGAAAACCGCTAGAAATTGTATGTATACACTATTACAATCACTTTTTATCGTTAGATATCATTTAATTGTTATAATTTAATAGAAAATGCCAACTCAAATTTAAAATAACAATGTCATCCATAAAACGCTTGCTAAATAAATTAAGGTATTAAAACAAAACTATTGGGTCAAATACCAAATATATGAAATTGCTCTCTTAAAATTACCTATTCTTTCGAATTATTATGTAAAAACCGTGAGGTGAGGATTTTTGGTCTAATCCCAATTAAGTTTTTTTAATTATTTAAGTAAAAGAGTAGTTTATTATGTTACTATTATTGTAAATGCGAAAATTTGTGTTTGTTTGTTACTACTTCACGCTGGACGGATTTGAATGAAATTTGAAATGGATATAGCATCTCTATAAATACTACCTAAGATTAACACATATTTACTTTGCGCTGCTTTTCGGCCTGTAAAATTAAAGTTCCAGAGATATTAACTATAGTTGACATCTACGTGGACGAAGTTACGGGCAGAAGCTAGTTAACTATCTACTAAACGGTATTATTGAGTCATAACACATTTTGCATATTTCTAACAATAAAATCCCAGATCGGTTTTGAAAGATTTTTCCCATGACAAAACGAATGATTTGTGTAATTTTGCAAACAGCTTAATAAGAAATACCGTGCGACCTCTATAAACAATGCAGCATTTTTTGAACTCTATCTTGTCTATTGCTAAGTATCGACGAAACGAAAATGTCGCAAGTTTAGCGCTAAAATTGTCACGTTCTCACCATTGTCGGCATTGTGGTAATATTTGTACAAACATCATAATGGAGGTGGTTTTCGAAGTTATAATATTGTAAGGTCGTGACCCAGCGGGAGATCAAGGATTTAAGTACGTTTAGTAAATTGTGGTTGATCAAGAACAGTTTTTAAAATTGGAACTTTGCGTTCCGAAACAACTGAATTCGTTAAATTACGTGTTTACAATGCACTATAATGGAGGTTAACAAAACAGTAAGTAGGTCACAAATAATATATAAAAACATAGAGTCTACAATGTACGAGTCCTCATTAATTAATGTTTAATGTTTGTATTGTTTGTGCCAGTCGCGGTGGAGCCCGTTGCTCTGAAGGTCTTGAGCTCTTTAAAGGTTTGAGTCGTCGCTTGAGAGGCAGGGGGTGCGACCCTCGTGACGGGTCTTATTTAGTTTAGTAGGTGTCCATTGCCATTCAGTGCTGCTGGAATTATGGGTACCTTTGCGCCTAGGGACTTAAGGCGTATTTCAAGGCGGGGATGGGAACATTTAATGTTGATTTAGCTTGTTTGATTTCTGTGTTTGGTTTGTTCTTTTTTGTATCATTTTATGTTGCGTTCATGTTTTGCTTGTAAATGTTAATTAATTCGTTTTTAAGAGCATTGTTGAATTGTTGTTGATCATCAATCAACAGTAGGTACCTACATTATTATGATTATTTCTTATCGATTAATATGTAAATGCAATAAATTAAACATGTTTCTCCTAGCAACATAGCGTCCCCGTATAAAAAAAATGATTTGTAAGTTGTATAGTGTAATATTAAACTATAACTAAGCACTCACACTATATTTATAAATAAACCAACATGTCCTCGATAGCCTTTTTACACTCTCCTCGCCACACATCAAGGCAACCTAGAATTCCAGTAATTAGAAGTAAACATTCTGCTATCTAGGAATCTTGATGGCCTTAAAAACCACAATTTTTAAATTTAAGTAGTTTCGGAAGTTTAGTAATAGTAGTAGTTAGACCTTATTATTTTTGCAGTCTTCCTTTAAATAAAAATATGTTGAAGAATATGTATTTAATTGGATTAAATAGAGGTATCCATTCACTTGGACATATCCAGACAACATTTCACAAACATATCATTTTGCATAACGCTTATTTCCGAAACTGAAAATATTTTAGGATTTATTTCAGAACCAGCTTGTAGGTTAGGTTAGGTTAGTTTTATAAAAAAACCTGAAATATTTACAGTTTCGGAATAAAAGCGTTTTGCTATGTTTTTTTAGCAAATGGTGAACCTTAAATGGGCCTGCAGTGGTCGTCTACCTACATTCTTTACTATCTATCTGCAGGTCTGCAGAAATTCAATTCTTCGACTGGTTATAGTGTCTTGTGCTTTTTGTTTAAAATTGTCTCTGATATTTGTGCCGTTTCTTGTTAAGTTTTTAAGTCAGTTGAGAACCAGAAATAAATACCTATTTTTTACTCTCTTTTTTTCCTTTTTTTTTCATTTTGTTTTTCTTTTTATCTGGGCTTATATTCTAGGCGGTAAAACTCATATCGTTTTTGATCTGTTACGGTATTGTCTTTAGCTCGGCCGCCTTTACTGCCAAGTAAATAAGAGCTACGTATGGTTTTACCGCCTACAATCTCGGGCCTGTATTTATGTTGCGTAATGTAAGCGTTAAATAGGTGGTGCCTGTTTTCTAATATAATATTCTTAACTTTACTGAAATAACCAGATCATCCAAAGCCACCTCGTAATAGTACAATAGAGGACCTACCTAGTGAACAGTCCAGTGTTGGTCAGCCCGTACTTGGTGTCTCCTGACCTGATGTAGAGCTTGCAGGCGTCGTGCTCCCGGCAGCAGGTGTCGGTGAAGAAGAAGAGGCCAAGGTCACTGGAGCGGGCTGTGGCGGAGTGGCCGTCGCCGCACCAGAGAGTTCCTAAAGAGTAGATTAGGTGCTGAAGTGCAGTTCTTCAAAATTTGGTTGTGGGGTCAGACAGACTAGCATATAATGGGCGTATGAGAGTGAGTAAGAGATTAGTCCAAGCTGAAAGAACTTATTAGGTTCTTATTTTCTCTGAGTGGGGTAATATCGGATACACTTTGACTCTTATATTGTTACTTAATTTGATTTCATAGTATAATTATCATCTTAATCTTAAAATTATAATAGTAAGATGAGTTGTTTATCCAATTATAGGCAAATTTAGCTTGAATATTTAAAAAAAAAATTTAGCACTTATGGTGCGTTCCTATATTCAAAACAGTGGTTAGAGTTGTGAATTCTGGTTACAATTTGACATTTGCTACGTAAAAAAAAAACTAATTTTAACGAGACGTCACAACTCTACCCACGGCTTTGATTATAGGAACGAACTATTAGTCTATGACCTCTTAATAGATTGAATAGATGATTCAACAAAATCGGGTCTGAGAAAAGCGTCAAAGTTTTGTTTTTAAAAGACTACGCCCAATGTCATGTCAAAAAAAGTAAACACATTTTTGTAAATACTTTAAATTAATCTATCCATTTCATTAGAAAAAGACCTCTCATAAAAATTAATAAACATGACAATCAATGATAAAATGTTTGTTATTAGTTGCCTTAATAAAATAAACACACAATACCTACCAGGATAAATAGCCTGCACTTGATCCTTGAAGGCATCTACGACGGAGTTAGCCACGTTAGCCACATTAGACACGCTGGAAGCGAGGCTCCCAACGAACCCTCGGTCGTTGTCCAAGGAGCCATTGTCCCGGCCACCACCCATGAGCTGGCTAAGCGGTCTGCTTAGACCAGTAGAAATGGATTTGAGGATGCCTCGTCCAAATTGGCCTGAAGGAAGAAGGGAAATTTGATAGAAAACCTCAATTGCATGACAACCGCCATTCCACTAGATTTCCTTGATAGAGGGGGTGGTAAGTAGTGAAGAACTAGCTAAGTAGTAGTGATGAAGAACTAGCTAAGTATTAGTGATGAAGAACTAGCTAAGTAGTAGTGATGAAGAACTAGCTAAGTAGTAGTGATGAAGAACTAGCTAAGTAGTAGTGATGAAGAACTAGCTAAGTAGTAGTGATGAAGAACTAGCTAAGTAGTAGTGATGAAGAACTAGCTAAGTAGTAGTGATTTGGATTGTTTTTCACGATCCATTTTACTCATATTCGTAGCATATGCATGTGCAACGATTTAGAAGCAATACTACTAAGAACAAAGGTTCAGGTTATATGAAATCCATCTTAAGGGTATGCACAAATTGTAAAAGAATTGCATATTATGGAGCTCCCTACAATATTTAATGATAATTTGGTTTTTAGGCACTCACCCAATCCTCCATTTTCCTCCCGACTCCTTAATCGCTCTGCTTCAAGGGCTTCACTCTGTTTTTGCATCCTCTTAAACAAGTCGTAAATGCCCTTCGGAACTACTCTCTCCGCCACGCTTTCAACTACACTCCCAGCCAACCCAAATATAACTGATACCACATCCGTGTTAGGAGCCTTAGTAGGTATTACATCCTTAGAATCATAATAATCTTCTGGCACATCGGGATCATCATCTAATTCTAAATCAGACAATTCTAAATGATCATCGTTACCAAACCTGTTAACAATGTCTATTTGTTTGCTTGAATTGGTCTTCAATACTTCTTGAACTGTAGTATTTGTTGCATTACGACTGGCTACAGTTGTGACTTCTTTGTATTCATCTGATTTAGTAACATTTGATGAACTATTCCTTTTTGTTTCATTATATTTAAAATTTACTTCAATATTTTCTGTAGTAAAGTATTCTGTTGAACTGTCTGGCGAAGGAGTTGAAGGTAAGGTAACTGGTTGACTTATTTCAACTACAGGAGTTACTTTTTCTGTTGACGATAACGGAATCACAGTTAAATCTTGTTCAGTAGTGCTTTCTACTATACTAATTAAATAATTTTCTGTCGTACTTATTAATTCTAAAGGTATCACTTCCAATTCCGAAGACGTTGTGTCGATAGGAGCTACCGTTGTCACCTGCTTGTCTTTCTTTTCATCTTTGATTTTAGTTTTGTCTTTATTATCATTTATGATTGTGTATCTGTTAGATTCTTTATTGTAATCACTGTGCCATGGTACAACGCCATGGTCTCTATTTGTTTTATCGATGTAGTCACTTTCGAAGTCGATTATGTTGTTATCGAAATCTGATTCGGTGCTGAGTGAGCTTTCGGTGCTGTCGATGCTTTTAGCGGTGACTACCGAAGCATAAAGTAATATGGCACACAGGAGATACGTCATCATCTGGCGCACTCGGTGGTACATTGTCTGTGTTCCATCTGTAACAAACAAATAGCTTTAGGATGTTTTCTCTACAAATCGTGTACAATCCGAATCTGACTACATGTTTTTTGCGGGTCAGGGTCCGTCCGGATCACTACCACCATCTTATCCATTAACCTAACGCCAAATAGCAGTGTTCGCGTTGTTATGTTCCGGTTTGGGGATAAGCCGGTGTAATGACTAGCATAGAGGCATTCCATCTTAGTCCTCAGGGTTGGCAACGCATTTGCAGTCTTAGGCTTGCAGTCTTGTGGATTCGAATGTCTATGGGTCACAGTTTCCATTTACCATCAGGTGGCCTGTGCACTTGTTTGCCTTCTCTATGCCATAAAAATGTAGGTCTAAGTACCCATATCTATCTATAATTGGTAGATTATTTTTCATCATATTTTTGTTGTGATAATACTGATTATTTTGCTATTACCATGGCAACGGTCATTACAGAAGTGTATTCAACGATGGCAACGCCTTATTTTTGTTTTGTTCTATGGCATTATAATTTCTAATACCGTCAACGATATCAAATAGCACTTTAAGTAGATATATTTTTAACGTAGATGCTTTAAACCAATCCTTACTGCTTCAACGTTATCCCTACTAATATTATGTACATATTAGCTACTCAAAGTTTGACGCCATAACGGCTAAACCCTTCAACCGATGAAAGGTACTAAGATCACGAAAAAAAATTACGTCTACATAAGCTTCGCCCATGTGTCCGGATTTATAACTAAAATGACATTTTATGACATGTGGTATCGACACCATCATGCGTTTGCGCATGATAGCTCTCAAGAAAAAGACGATAAAACTGGTACTACACAGCGAAAGTCGCGGATAAAAGATTCTGTTCTATTAGTAGAAAAAGATTCGCACGATATTATCTCCTTAGTCGACGACTCACACGTAAAGTTTTCTCTTATAATTAATTGACATAATATAGCAAAGGAAGGTGATAATACTGATTCGAGTACACACGCGATGTTACAATCTCACTTACACATACTTATTACGTACCACTGTTTCTTCTATCGAGTAACGTTACGGTATCTAACGCCACAAGAAAAATTGTACGTCGATAACAAATGAAACAAAAGGAAGCCAACTTTACATCGTTATTAAGCCTAAATGATAATAAAAAATTAAAAATGATGAAAAAAATCTAAAGATGATTTTTAAATACCTATTCAACGATACCCCACTTGTCATACTGTGCCACTTTTTTTTTCTTTTTTACAATATGGCGTCTGGTGCCCGCCACATTGAATTTTGATTACTGTCATGTATTTAATAACACTCACTCTCTCATTAAGACAAATCGATTGACCATAGAATCATCAAAATTAGATTACGCGTTTCTAGAGCACCCCAAAGGAACATAAATACATACAAATACTGCTGATATACAAATAACCCTTCGGCAGTCGGTTAGAACAGCGCCCCTGTGTCCGTATTACTAAAGTTTCTCACACAAACTTTTCAAAATCTAATAGTTTTTCTTATTTATTTTGTACAAAATAAAGTCGCTTTCCGCGTCTGTCATTATCCGCTAACTCCTCCTAAATCACGCTTAGATAATTTTTCACGGAAGGTTTTTATGATCCATATATTTTTGTTTATGTATGGGTGTTATAAAAAACCCATATAAACCGAAGCGAAGCGGGGCGGATCTCTATAATGTATAGAAACGCGAATTTTGGGATTCGTGATATGAATACATTGTAGTCCACGTTTTTGAACAGTAGTGAGGCGATGCGAAAACGTGAATTGTGATTGAAATGATCGCGTTAGAGCTGCTGAGCTTGCTACAGATGTATAGTGGGACTATACAGGGGTTCCTTACTAAAACAACGTTGTGGTTCAGAGGTCAAGAAGAAAATGTCTGATATAATTTTTGGAGGAAAATAAAAGAAACAATATTCTAAAAAAATAAGAGAAGAGATTTTGCAAAGAAATAGTACACCTCTTTAGGTCATAAAAAGCTGGCACAGCGCCAGCGCAAGTATTATATACGTGTCGCAGTTCTATAATCTTAAGACTGAAATCCTGCCACAAATGCGTTGCCAAAACTGAGGTCTAAAATGGAATGCTTCTATGCTAGTAATTTCACTGGTTGTTTTATCCCTACACTGGAACACAATAATTCGACGCTAAGTGGCACTCGGTTGAAGGATAAGATTGTGGCAGTGAGTCGGACGGACCTTGCACACGTTAAAAGGGTAAATAATTTAAGTTTTAAATTGATGCCGCTAAGACTTTTGCCGACAGGTTATCGGTCCACCCAAGATATATAATAATACATATTCATAAAACTTTAAGAGAAGGAAATCCATATAAAATGCGATAACGTTTCACTCCCCTTAAATGTAGTCAAATCTTTCAATTGTTTAATATATTGTAGATATTATGAAAAGTTCGATCGTCGATCGATCGTTTTCTACTAGGAAGAAATCGGACTTATTTCGATTGATTTTAGAAACGTTATTGCTCGGAGCTAAATTTGTATGGATTTTTTCGACAGCTACGTGATTTAAGCGTTTACAATCCTCTTAAAAACTTAGGGAACTCTCACTAATAAAGTAATATCTAAAAGCGCAAGTGACACGCTAACGCACATGCAGCGGCTTATGTAACACGCCGCGGAGATAACAAACGAAAGGGATAGTGGTTGAGCGAGAATTGCTTGGGAAACCTGTCGTGTGGCTATATCTTTAACAGATCCATAAGATAGACATTTGAAACGCGACTGAATTACCATATTTTTTCAAGTTTTCATACAAAAATACATCAACGCGTTCGAAAAATAAGTTCAAAAACAAAATCCTTTCTCATCTGCAATTGTTAATGTACAAACTATTCAATAATTATCGTCTAATAAATCAGTAACTTGTACTTTATATACATTTTAATGTATTTAATTTATATTCAGTGATGTTTAGGGGATAGTCGTGGTTATATGCTTCCTATGACAAAATACTCTATACTCAATACTCAATTATTTATTGCATTCCATAAAGTATACATCGGTGGTACTTAAATTAACTTAAAAGTTATGAGATCATTATGGACCCTGTAGTGCGCTTATTTGTTAAGAGTAGTTTATTCTTTACTTACATATCTATTAACATAATAACTTATAATCTAATAATACATTCTAACAGTAGAAAGCCATCATAATCTGTAGGACAAAGTGGCAGAAGACCAAGGCTACCCTCTAAACATCACTATGAACATGTATTAAATACGCTAAGACGAATCTAACTACACCTTGCTTGTCAAAATTGGGCTACGCGTTCAGCCTTTACAAGAGAACTTAGAACCTTACATGCATACTTACCTATAGGTCAAAAACATTCGTAGGGTAAAACTAAAGTCGCCTCCCGCCGTCTGTTCCTCTGTATGTACACTCAACCAATTTGATTCATAGACCACAATAGAACTCTGTCCAAATGACGTTACAGTTCAATTCTTAAGAAGTCTCTTACGATTTGAATCATTGCGTCACTTTAACATAGTTCCATAGTGGCCTATGATTTAAATTGTTGGGGTTGTCATCAATAGATTGTTTCAAGAGGAAGGTTTTTATATATAATATATTCTGTACCATGTATGGAGGTAACAGAAAACTCACATAAATCGAAGTGGCGGGCGGTTCGCTAGTTTATAATAGTTATTTATGTGCCTGGTGCATAATGAGAGGCATTAATACACGAGTGTGGTTTTATGAAACGAGCCGATAGGTGAGTTTCATAATAAGATCACACGAGTGTTTTAATGCCTAATTATGCGTACAGTCGCATACATAACTTTATCTACATGCATATCATAAGTTTTCTACAATATGTGAGAAAATTGTACCATGTTGCCTTGTATCCTAAAGAACCTGCATCTTAATATTCACTTTAAAGTTTCGGTCACCGAAACTTTAAAGTGAACATTAAGATGCAACTACATCAATAACCGATACTTTAATGACATGTAATACTTTAATGTTAACATTAAAGTGCAACCACAGATACAGGTTTCTTAATATAGGCTGTTTGCTTATCGTTTCTAAACATATAATAGGGAAGTTATGATATGGATGTAGATAAATTGTTTTTTTAATTTATGTATAGCTATAAAAAATCAAGCCAATCGTTATGAAACATTGCTAAATCATTAACTGGGTTTATATTATACATTATAAGGCAATTTGCATTGCTATGCCATTGTTACCTACTTTAATTCCCTTCACTTGCTCTAGAATTACTTATCGGACTTAAATTACAAGAGAATCGCTAATATTTAACGTTATTATTTCTTCTTTGGTTTTGTCTTTCTTGCTTCGTTATAACTATCTCACTGGGCTCTATTCTAGACGGTAAAAACCATATCGTCTTTGAGCTGTTATCGTATTGTCACCGTTTTGATAGCTCTTATTTACTGGACAGTAATGGCGGCCGAGTTAAGGGTCATAACAGGTCGAAAACGATATGGGTTTTATCAACTAAAATAGAGGCCCTTTCTACGTCACTGATGTTATGTTTATGATATTAAGGCAAGCAAATAAACATACTTTATCCATATTCATTATTATAAATGTGAAAGTAACTTTGTCTTCCTGTTATGCTTTCACGGCTAAACCACTTAAGCTATTTCGATAAAATTTTGGTATGCAGTTAGCTTGAATCCCGAGGAAGGACATAGGGTTATCTTTACCCGCAAAAAACTACTTCTACACGGATGGAGTCGCAGGCAACAGCTAGTTGCTTATAATATTATGGTGAAGGACTATATAGTGAAGGCGTCTCAAAGGAGGAAGAGGATATTTGTACGTATTTTGAAAACTTGGATTTGTTTGTGGTGATAACAATAGAACAAAAGATAAAACTATTTTAAAGAGAATATATTTATAAATATTTGGACTATTCGTTTAGAAAATTAATCTTTTAACGAGAGGTATAAATAGACCAGATGCTTAGCGCTCTCGTAAAAGATTTACGAAAACTGTCAGTCCTATCCATTTTCGATTCAACGCATTCGATTCAACGGCAACGCATCTTGTCTAGGGACACAGGTATTTATCCATCTTAACACTAATTGCTCCATACCAAACATCTAACAATCTCTTTATGGTGGGTTCCCACGAAGGGCTATATTGCGCAACCCAATTACAGTCTGCGCGGGCGCCGGCGGCGGACCTTGACTTTTGGGCTAACAAACAAAGCTATCGGAAACTTTTGTTTTAAATGTCAATCTTGATTGTTCAGTCAGGTGTATTAGAAAAGTATTTTATTTAGAAAACTGACAAAATATGAATATGGTCTTGTAAATTAGGTAGTGTTTTCATACATTTATCAATTAACATATTTTTGATAGTTTTCTATAGACTCGGAATGCAAGATGGAATTCACATAAGCGGTTGACGTAATGTCATAGGCTTACGTCAACCATATACATTTTTTCGATTATCGAAAATCGCCAAATAAGCGTTATGCATCTGGACGACTAACGTGTTTTCTTTTTCATCGCAATAAAATAAAATGTATGGGATGACAGTTGACCACGTGTTTTATCTTAACGCACGAGAATATCATCCCATAGATTTTGAGCGGTAGAGAAGAAAAATATCAGAAGCTTATGTATCTTGTCTATGGCCCCATTATAGATCGCACCAACGCTTATGTAAACTCCAAATAAAACCGAAACGTTAGTAGCGTTTTCTCTTATATGAATTACAGTTTGTGGACTTTTTGTTTGAAAATCGCTAACTTAACGTATGTATATGTATGTTGAATAGCCGCCCTTTAGGCCCAGATCTAACTTGTTGCTCGATCTCCTTAGGGCAGCTTCCCACGAAGGGCTATTGAGTTGCAACACTGCGCAATACATTCGCCGAAATGCGAGCCTTGAACACGACTTTGAGTAACGGCATTTGGTTTGTGAGGGCACCGAGCGAGTGGACCCTTCGTTTGTTGTGATTTCTTAGAATATAATATAACAGTTTTTTACAAAACTCATGGAGGTTACTAGCTTTTGCCTGCGCCTGCGTCTCTTTCCAATGATTCAAGGGTCATTATCGACACTATACATTATTTTGACGACACATTACCCAATTAGCGTGATCCCGCCGAGGAAGCTCTTAGGTTCAAATTCCGGCAGGGGCAGATATTTTTGTGATGAGCGCTAGTATTTTTTTCAGAGTCCATGTATTTAAGTAAGTTTATCGTTGTCAAGTACCCATAAGCCTAGAGTTTAGTTTGAGAATAGGTTAATTTGTTTGCTATGGTCTCCTGATGTTTATTTATTTATTATTATTTTATTATTAGCAATGTGTAAGTTGCACAACATTCAAAAAATTTAGAACTCTTTTCAAGAAGTTACTATGACATTTACAAAAATAATTTGAGAACGCAGAGATGTTCTCTTTCCATACAAACATTTCTCAGTTTTGTTTGAAAAAGTTGTCATAGCAAAGTTTACGATATGTAGATTTCTCGTCGGTATAATAAGTACTAGAGTGGTGTATGTAGATGGTTTAATATCTTGTCGCGTCCTTATTCATACCTATTTTTAAGACAACATGTTTAGACACAAGGTTCTAAACCAAAAACCAAACTGGCTGTTAACTATAACTGGCTTAAAGCCAGTTTCTTACGCTTTCGACCTTTTTACCTGAACCAGTTTAACCTTTTGCCCTTTAGTTTGACCCGGGCAGGTTTAGCTTTAGCCATATGGCAAGAAATTACTTCACAAATCAAAGTTCAACTACAGAGCCAACCGGCTTGAGAAAAACTACCTAAAACATTATACAAGCCAAATGTTAAATTGTAACGCAAAATAACCAAATCAATCCGCGGCGCGGTTTGTATTTCGAAACCTAGTAATTATAAACTTACAGAATTGTTATGGCTATTAACCAAAAATAAACAGGTTTATTCTATAAAATAAAGAATTACAGAGTCAAACAAACGAGTATTGTAAGTAAGAAATATTTATTTTTGTTATTTAACTACCAAACTAAGTAGCGGCTTGTACAAATGGCTACGGACGAGGACAATGCTAGAATACTCGTAATGGAAAGTTCTTGAATATTCGATTTCAAATTTCAGCTCGATACCTTAAGCCGTATTGAAAAAGAATGTATTTACAGACAAACAACAACATCCAGTGGGCCTAGCGTGGCTGCATCTAGTTATATCCCATGTCAAGTGTGGATAAAGCCTCCGTCACTTATTTACGTGTCAGAAGGTGACAAATGCCTTATCCAAACTTTGTCACGCGATAAACGCAGCCATGTGAGGGCCCCAGAATCCTTGTTGAACACCGCGTGGGTACCGTTTATTTCTGTTTGTCTATCTTATCTACACAATGATGAAACCTAACCTTGACATTTACTCTCGTCACTATTTAATTGTTGACTGATTATTGACGCAATCAACAGGGCGACCGGTTTTTGAGAATAAATGTAGAAGCGCTTGACCTTCGTATCGCCCTCGATTGTTAAAGCCAGGGATTCACTATGGGACCAATGTCCCACGACATGTCAAGCGAAGCCGGCCGATTTCGCCTGGCGCATCTAGCGACATCGCGCGACTTATGTCCGTAGCGACGTCAGGTGAAGTCGAGCGACATATCTAGGTACACATACCTACACGTGACGTCGTTGGGTACACGTGTCGCGTGATGTTGCCAGACATGTCGAACGAAGTCCTGCAACGTCGCGCCACTTCTCCCGACGTCGCTGGCAACACGTGTCGCAGGACATTTGTCCCGTAGTGTAACCGTAGCTGAAGATTTGTCTCTAGGGACTTAAAGGGGCCTTATTCTAAATATTGAAATTCACAAAGTCTTAGTGTGAAGTCGGTTACCTAACCGACTTCACACGTAATAGCGTTTAAGAGCGAGGGAGAGACAAGTACAAAGACATGAGCTAGATATCGCGTTGTATGTACTATAAGTTGCTTTTTGGTGGTAGGACCTTGTGCAGTATCCGTCCGGATCGCTACCACCATCTTATTCATTAACCCACCGCCAAGCAGCAGTGTTCGTATGGCTGTGTTCCGGTGTGGGGATAAGATAACCGGTGTAATTACTAGCATAGAGGCTTTCCATCTTAGTGCTCAGGGTTGGCAACGCATTTGAGGTGTTAGCATTGCATTTTTGAGATTGTAGTCTTCAGATTTCAAATGTCAATGGGTCTCAGATTCCACTTACCATCAGGTGGCCTGAGTGCTCGCGTGCCTTCTCATTGCCAGAACAAAAGCATGTTCAGAACAAACGAACATTTTTTGAACAAAATCGATCGATCGCATTAGAACTAGGTGTACCTAGTGTTTCACCCACGACTTGTAACCACCATATTTGATAAAATATATGTAAAACATTATGATTGTTATAAATTATTGAGTATTGAGTCTTGAGTATTTATAGGAATAAAATTATATAATTAATTACACGGTGTCTATTTTCTTAAAAGAAAAAGTCAAGTTTTTACATTTTTTGGACAACAAAATATTTTGGTCAACACAATTACTGACACTTAATAAAGTTTCCCCGCAAGTTAAAACCTTAATTTAGCCAAAGTGTGCCAGTTAATTTTACATAGGCTACCAGTACACTTACCAAAACACGTTAAAATGTTTATAAAGAACAAGATATTATTATAACTTTTCGTAACTGGTTACGACCGTGACCGCTCGGTTATGCAAGCTGCAAAAATTATCACTGGGAAGTTAACTGTTTCAGAGTTTATTGCACTGTTTTTTATTGTAACTTTAGTGAGTTAAGCTAAAATTATGATTGAGCTGGTCATGTCTGCTATAGACTTGCAAAAAAAGATGGATAATGCTTCATTACTTGGTGCTCGTAAAGGTCATTAATTTAGATCACTAGTTCAGTGTACTTCTATCTCACATTGGAATCAGATAAAGTTCATCTTTTGTTCTTCATTTGTTGGTTTGTTTGAATTTGTTGTTATTTGTTAAAAGATAAAAGAAATTTATTCAGTAAGTAGGCCGCTCGGGCACTTTTACACGTCAAGATACTACCAGCGCTTCCCAAGAGGAGACCACTGCTCAGAAGAAACGCCGCAAGAAACTCAGCAGTCAGTCATTTTTTAAACATTTTTCATATTTCATATTACAATGGTACAACTTAGTCTAGCAATATATAAAGCTACAAGTATTAAATTAAATATAATATCAAATTACAGTAGTAATGTAATACTAATATGTAATACAAACGTGGGTTGTTTTTTGTGTACCACAAATCACAACCAGTTTTAGTTTAAGAAAACAGTATCCAGTCATTTCAGTTTTTTTTTACAATGAGGTACATCTTAAGAAAGCGTGTTTAGTAGTTAAAAATCAAACAGATTTTATTTCGAACGTTATTATCGAGTATTTAAAAAAAAGATCTATTTAAAAGCCGTCAATAGAATAACTTTTCTAAGTAATTTAAGCCCAAAGACAAAGACATTTATCGCCAGAACATAGTAGGTATATAGATCTTGTAAACAGGAACAGGACGTGCTTATGTTCTACATTAATCTGGCATGCAATGTTACAATAAGCGTGTAACCTCATTTCTAGTAACACTTATACCCTTGAAGAACAAAAAATTAATAAATTATGATAATGAACATGGCGACGATGATGATTGTTTGTTCATGGTTTGCAAAAGACTTCACCCAACTTCCGACGGCGGCATCAGTTATTACTTATTATGCTGTCAAGTGCTTCGCCGGCGTTCCGTTGCACTGTTTTGCATCGACGCCACTATTGCAATCGATATAGTTAACAAATCAATGGACCTTGAGATTCACGCAATCTCTTTGCTAATCCCAGAATATTTTTTATTAATTAGGTATATTTTTTTTAGAATAGTGACATACTTTTTTTTCTATATTATTTTGTGGCAAAATGAGCTTTGAAGAATTTGGATAGGCTTTTGCATCTCGTCCTATTCAGATCCAAAGTAACTAGTGAAAAAAGGCAACGGCAAGTTGTAAAAATCGGCCAAGTACGAGTCGGGCTTGCACACGAAGGGTTTCACACCACCCTACAAGGGGTGCGCCTCAATCAGTCTAAACACATTTAGTATAATTTCATTTAACTAACCACGAAAAGCATAATGAACGTTTAGCATAAAAACCAATAGTATAATTTTATCTGGCATACAATCGAATAAAATAACACTCATTTATTATAACTATCATTTTTTAGGTTAAGTTAGAACTGTGACCACATTAATAATAATGAAAGCCGTCAGAAGGAATTATCTTTTAATATATGAACTTTTTTTTTTTAATTATGCATTTTGTTTTATACATCATGATTATTATATCGTTGGTTTATTATAGAGATCGAAATTATGCCATTCGTGTTATGTAAAATGAAAATTAGACCATTTGTTTTATACTAAACATTTAACACCCCCCTACAATATCAAAGATAGAGCAAAAACGCCCCTTTCAAGGGCCCTTACAATAAATAATAAATCATATACCAAATATACAAACCTTATGTCATTTTTAAATGACTTCAAAAAAGATGCAATCGGTGTTCGTTATCGTTATCCAAAATCTAAATCTATTGACGTAAGCTGTCAGACGGTCGCGTCGAGCGCTACGTCAATTCTATAAATTTTGTCAGTTTTCGAAAACCGTTTACGTTAGCGTTTAAGCAACTTGTCTATTTTCACTGGAGAATTGATACCTTTTGTACTAGGACTCCTATTAGGACTTATAATATAATTCTTAAGTACCCGAAACCGACGTGCGTGCATGACTCGACGTATGAATGTGGAAGAAGCGAAAGACATTTGTCAGGATCGTAGCAGGTGGGAAGAAGTCGTCTCTGCCTACCCCTCTGGGAAACAGGCGTGATTTTATGTATGTATGTATGTATATAATTCGTTCAATTAATTACGAGGCGAGCTTTTAAGAGATATAACAACTATCACAAGCCTGCCGAGAGGAGGCCGATGCCCAGTATTGGTATTTTTTACGATTCCGGTTCTAAAAATAATTCAAGTTTAACTTGAAAAACATCATCAAGGTAGAACGGCAAGGTTAACATAAAAATAAGATCAACTATCATATATGGAACGCAACCTGCAGAATCGACATTCAAAATGATCCTTAGTTTATAAAAGCAAAAGTGTATGTGTTGGTTTTTTTCCATGTTTGCGGTTTATTGCCGTTTATCTCTATTCTACTCGGCAAAACCATATTGCTTTTGATATATAATCGTATTGTCAACGTATATATTTAATTACGACAGTAATGAAGGCCGAGTTAAAAACAATACAACAACATATTATAAGCAATATGGTTTATCGAGTAGAATAGAGCCCCTGGGGGCCTAATATGGCTGCTGCGTGGATAAGGCATCCGTCACCTTCTGACTCGTAAATAAGTACGAGAGTGATGGATGCTTTATCCACATTTGACACGAAATATAGACGCAGCCATACTAGGCCCGCTGGTCGATGTTAATTGCACTGTTCCTGAATGAATTAGCTATGGAATAACTTGTGCGCAAATGGAGTCGAAGGTCTAAGATATTAAAAAAAGGAGTATTGAAAATATAAAATGTACTTAATTTGCTTTATTTCAAGGGAAAATATAAGTATTACAATGTAGACAAATAATTTAGAATCGTTTTAAATTGATGGCCAGTATCCGGAAACTTATGTGAATGGTTATTGAGAGTTTACATATACGACCTATTTATTAGCTTTTTACTTTTAATTGTAAGGCTATCCAAGTTTTCTTTTCCTTTCTTAATTTCTAACTATCAATACACAAATTAATAGCCTTCTTTATATTAAAAAAGTTTTTTTAAAATTGAATCTCGTATTGTAAAATAAGGTCCTTGACAATACCCAATTCAATTTAATACCGGAATGCAACATTGGTATTTTTATTTAAAAAAAACTATTACTAGGTATATCCGCTAACACTAACCTGAAAACTTCAACAGTCACTAAACCCACAACACTACCACAGAGCACAGCACTTCAAAATTCCATTCACTACCTCTATTAAAAAATAAAATTAAAAAGTTTCAGCTGCGTTTCGTCGCGCGCGTGGCTTTGCCGCCAAAACCCGGCGAAGTGTCAAACTCGAGCGAGCGGGAAAGGTCGCGGAAAATGGAGGGGCACCGGTTTAATTGAAATGATTTAGTGTAATTGCATTAATGTGATGTATTTATTGTAAGATGTTATTGTTATTTTACTATTGTGCAGCTTCAGTGGAGTTTATTACTTGTAGTCGAAGATTATGTTTAGGTGGTTTAGGTTAGGTTAGGAACGATGAAACAACATGATTTCTCGGTAACTATGCATTAGAAGTCTAGTAACTAGTAAAAACCGGTCTATTTCTACCGTACTCGTACTTTCTTTAAATATCTTAGTGCCGTAATATCTGTTACTATAATGATATTTAATCTGGACCTGAATTTGAAGATGAATTTAAAGTCAAAACAAACTCAAAACATTTATTTGGCAAAAACACACGGCAAAACAACAATGTAAAACAACGGTCGAGTGCGAGTCGGACTCTCACACCGAGGGTTTCACACCGCCGCACAGTAGGTAATATTATATTCCAATAGCGCGAGCCCAACCCACACTTCACTATTTTTAAGCTCCTGTTTTCTTTAGTGTTGGTCTACAGTGTGTAAATGGTATACGGGCGTTTATTAAAACTGGACATAGATTAAGACTCTACTAATCATTAATAGAAAGAATTATTTTGATTACGCTAACGTATACACAGTTATTAATTTTTGAACATACTATCGACCCGCAATGTACATCGAAGTCCATCTGTCAGGTAAGTACGTAATGTTTAATTAGTTGCATTTTTCGTTATACATTACGTATTAAATTATTTTGTATGGTTATTTCTTTTAAATTTAATTTTAACAGAAACTGCCTAAATGTGCTCAGTAGGGGTTATACTAACCACAGTTAAAAGGAACGCCCGTATACCATTTACACACTGTATAATCGCAGCAAAATTTGACGCATGTATATTTTACTGTAAGTATTTACTATAAGAAAAAAACGTTACTAACAAAAGTTTCATGTATGAGGAGCTCCTTTTTTATTTCACTTTCCTCTGTTTTTTTTTGTAAATCCGCCGTAATAAAATACATTCTGAAAAAAAATCTGGATAGCTAAAAGATACAGTTCTTTAAAGTAAACCCGTTGGGCTGTATACTCGAAAAAACATGAATAAGAACTGGTAATATTAGGGTAAGTTTTATTGATACCTAGACTTAAACCAAAATGCAGTAATCACAGCGAATGTGCGCCCGTTGAGGTTAGGATTTTGGGCTTTAATTATATTTTCGAGTATAGTACCCATAGCACAAGCCTAAAGGAAAGGTGTCTTTACAACTTGTAACGGCAATTCTGTCTTACTCTGTGGACGCGCAATTATTGGTCATAATATCACCAGTGTGTGTTACCTTTAGGCATTCGGGACAAGGTCGATTTGTGTGGGATTGCCACTTGACATTTTATTTATTTTATATAAATTATCATAAAATATACCGTAAAATGAGGTTATTAAATAACATTGGGTGAATAGACATTTTTTCAAGAAAGTTTTCTGGCTGAAATAAAATCTTCCAACGCTTGTAAGTACTTCGCTTTGACTATTATATTATAAAGAGCAATATTTTCTCATTACTCTGGTAGCGCCCGACGGCCGTGAAGTTAGTCACAGACGAAGTTTGGCCAGTTGAAGATGACTATTTGAAATCACAAGGTTTTAGCTGGTACGAACTTTTCCACTGACTCAGAATCATTTCTATAATATATATACGAGTTTGGCCATGTGGTGACAGGCCTTTCGGTATAATACTTGATTTAACCTTAATGCTAGCGTCACTACTTTAAGAACATGACAGCCCTACACTTAGGTATAAAGGAATTGGACACTTTAGCTCTAGATCTGTGGACATGGGCACCGGACCGAGGCTCCGGAGATTGTGGCATTGAAACTACCTCACTTATACAACAACTAACCGGAGAAAAAAGATGGAACTTGCTTAAAACTTCAACGCATTTTCAACTTTATTACTATTGAAATTAACTTTTAATTTGATATGGCAATTAAGTTTAAGATACGCTCTTTTAAATAATAAGGGCTGCACAAGAGTGCATGAAACTAATGTTATCGTATTGTTATATAAAATAAGGTTGAGTTTTAAACAAATTATGTGGCTCTTGTTAAAGCAATATTATTTATAATGACATATGATCATGACATAGTTTCCTTTTGATCTTTTTAAGTTAATTGTTACGGTGGCCTCTGGGCTGGTATGATTGTTTTGGACCGGAATGGAGTTGGAACGGTACCTTATTTGTATAGCCTTAATTTGTATATTGCAGGACCTTGTCAGGATCATGGCCATCACAATATCAAGAATGCCAACGCGTTATACTACTTGCTTACATACATACATTAAATCACGCCTTTTTCCAAGAGGGGTAGGCAGAAACCACTTCTTTTCACCTGCTACGATTCTGAGAAATCTCTTTCGCTTCTTCCACATTCATACATTACTTGCTTATTACTCGTATGTTTATTTTTAACATGGTATGTTACGAGTTTGAGTTTATTTGAAAATAGTTACAGCTTAATTGCAATCAAGATACGGATCACAGCGCAGCAGAATTTTTTTTCACCGCGTTTTACTAAAAGTGGCATAGGTGCTTAGTTAATATTTTCTTAGTCAATTCCGCGAGTACAGCTAAAAATAATAATGCCCGGATAGTATTTAACAGTACAAATTATTATTACAAGCCAAGAGAAATACAAAGTCGAAACTCACACGCCAATTACAACCAAAATCTGGAACTAATTTCATCCTTAGGTACGTCATATATCTACAGGTCTATTTTGCGCTGTTAAACGTTTAAGTACTAATTCTGGGGTCTTTGCGAAAAAGGGTATGTCTCGTGAAGATCAAGTGAAAAAAGGTGTACACTCGAAAATCGAATTAATGACCAAAATCCTAACCTAAACCGCCGCACATTCGCTGTAATTACTGCATTTTGGTGTAAGTGCAGGTATTTTTATTAATAAAACTTACCCTAATATTACTGGTTACACGAGATCTCATTCATTTTTTTATGAAATAATGTTGAAAATAACTAAATAATCAAGATGGGAACTGTCAGAATTTGGTCTTTAATTAGATTTTCGAGTATAAGTCTGGAATGACTCTGTTTATTACGAGGTAGGTCGACTTGTACCCTTTTTCACAACTTCCCCAGAATTTCTCGAAACACATAATAAGCATGTATCTCTATGGTCAATTTATGTCAGAGCCATCCCCTGACGTTTATTATAGTCTCATTTTACAGTCCTTAATCATTAGTTCAGCTGAGTCAGAAAAAAAATAACTTAAAAAAAAATACCTGCTGGTGAGTTAGGTGACTTTTGTATTATGACAATATTTAAATAAATCAGGAAGAGTTTTCCTCCAGAGCTTTGGGATAAACGAAGTTTTGGACAAGCAATGTATTAGACAAATGTCGATTAAGGATTCCAATAAAGACCCTTTATAATATTTAATTTGTTATTTATATAAGTATCGAATCTAAAGAGCAATAAATACAAAACCACTATCAGTTTCTCTGCTCCAAAAATCAAAACACAATGCACGTTATTGTTAAGTATTACGGTTTAAAATAACGGCTGTTCGTAGCGCAATTAACGCGCAGTCGAGCTGCGCAAGCGTCGTTCCGGCTGGCTGCGCGAGAGACACTATCACCTTCCGTTTTGTAGGGTTAGCACTGGTGACGTGAAGATATTTTCGTGTCTTAACTTTTGAAAGTACAGTTTCTATATCTCAATAGCGGATTTATGCCCGGTTCCTATATTCAAGAAACGAATCGTTTTCCTTACGGGCCGTAGCGTTATGACATTTGCTACATACTGAATGTGTCAAAATTTAACGAGGCGTAAGGAAAACGATTAGTTTCTTGAATATAGGAACCTGGCATTTAAATCGTATTTTTTACATCGCTAAGATTTAAAAAAAAAAAATGTCACGCAATGTCCATTTTTGTTTCGTTACTATTGCTGCGTTTATGGCGTGACAAAATGTGGATAAAACAGAGGTTTCTGAATAATGTCTGTTTATCACGAATAAACGTTTTTTTCTGCCTTTCTTTTCTTTCATTTTTTTTCTTTATCGATACGGATAAGCTATTGAAGAACACATCTGTCGGGAGGCCATTTGCAACGTCAAAAGATCGCGGATGTGTAATTTGTTTAAGCTTTGTATTTTTGTGTATTTAGGTGTTCAAAATTCTTTTCTGTTAGTGATTTGTCCTTTTTATGATATCTTCAAAGAGAAGATTGGATTGTATTTTATTGCTATATTGATTTATACTTATACATACTTAACACTGGCGAAATCACTTCATTGTGGAAACGCCATATCCCCGCGGTAGTAGGTAGTTGTTGAAATCGCAGCGGGGCAAAACAAAAAAAAACACACGTCTGTCACTTTCTGACAAGTAAGTGCGAGAGTGACTGATGCTTTATGTACCGCTATATAATACATTTTACCAGATTTGGAGAGTTGCTAACTTTAGCGTTATGCACATATGCACCTTACCCATAAACAGTGTAGCCTGAAGGTGGCAAATGTGGCAATATGAGTAAAACTACAATGTTATGAATAACAATAAATCTTCTTCTGATACTGAACATGACCTCTACTGTACTTACTTTACGTAGATCTACCGAGGTGAAACTTGATGCTTTGGTCTCGATAAGCTGCGCGCCTATTATGGTCGTGTTTATTGATGTGGATAAACGTGGACAAAACATCTGTCACTTTCTGACAAATATGTTAGTGCGACGGATGCTTTTATCCACCGCGATAAAGGTAACCATAATACGCGCCCAGATGATGGGTAAACGAAATCCCTAAAAGGCCATATTATAAGCTACAGCCATGTTCGAGCTATAACTCTGTCCTTTTCTCTCACTGGAACTTGACAAGTTCAAACATTTAAATTACAGCCTCTGTCAAACGTAGCAATTTTAATAGTCGTAGCAAATTGAAAATAATTAAGGTTGAAGGGAACCTTTACGTTTGTAGTACTGTTAGGCGATGGGATTGGGCTTGTAGTTGCAGAATTTACCAACAAGTTTGTAGAGTTATAATGGGTAATTCTGTAGGTAGCTCTGCCTACCCCTTTCTGGGAGCGAAGGCATGTGTACGTATGCATGTATGAAAATAAAAAATATACAGTGCGACACAAAAGAGTAGAAATGAAATAAAATGGGACTAAATAAATTCCATACTAAATTGTTTGCCACGTTTAACCATGTTACGTCAGAAATGTGAGAGTTACGTAGAAAGTGGCGCCCTCATTTAATTTCTACTCTTTTCTGCCGCTCCGTAAATACGAATAATAAAAAAAGTAAGCATTATTATTCTTTATTAAACATAACAATAACAGTTAATAATCTATGTACACCTTATATGATAAATTGCTATTATTTGGCGCTTTTTATTAGTAACTATTAAACAATGTTATCATAAGGTAATTTAAATAAACCATATTATATTTAACTTATAACTAAAGAATTAAAAAGTTAACAAGATCTTTATCGAAGAACTAAAGTAGATTAAAAAGGAAGTAATCCAATTAATAATTGTATTATTTTTAAACCAATGCTATAATTAATTGTATTACTTTATAATTCTATTCCTCAATCAACCCGTCGAACAGTATACAAGATCAATAATTTAATATCTAGTAAACTAAATTCTATCAAGTCATATTTTTAATTAATAAATTGGTAAAGCTGCTTAGTAATTTATCGGTGCGGTATGACAGAGGTATATTATTATATGTCATACCGCGTTATACAGGGAGTTCTCATTGAAATACGAGCGTTCGGTAGAAAATGTACCCAATCATAAAATACAGAGAGCGTAAGGCGCATAGCAATACTGCACCGATAAGTCAAAGAGCAGCGTAATAAGATCCACCGTCGCTGTATAGTTGGGTCAAACTAGGGTGATCTCTGTGACAGTTTACATAAACACGTATTCACTTGTCTTTTTTGCTTTTTATTAATACTACAGTTATAAAAACCTTGCGACAACGTGCAATATTTAAGTGTTTTACCTTTTAAATGCCTTGATTGCGAGTATATTTAAAATTGCTATATATTACGAAATACTCCTGTCACAGGGATGACGCTACATTGATCAAATAGTAAATTATATTTAACACATTTAGACTGCAAACGCTAAACGTCCAGTGGCGCCCTCACTATTAATGTTTTCTAATAAATAAAAGTATTTTCTTGATATCGAAGAGTTGTTATTTGTTATTAAAAACAATACATGATTTATACGGTGTATGACATAATATAGATCGACTTATATATCTGAGTATTCTTAACGTCAATTTGACTACACGAAGGTTGAAGGTTATTAAACAATGTTATAAATGCCATAAATAGTGTATTCTTCGCAGCGTCTCTTCGATATCAATTCAATACCTGACTTTATTTGAAAACTCATTACTGTTAAGTAATGAGGGCGCCACTGTACTTTCGGCGCATGCGCAGCACAGTCTAAGCGATGCTATTTATGAGTGTGAATAAAATACCCATAGCTTAGGTAATCTTGTTATATAAATACTAGTTAATCACCGAAATATCTGTAGGCACGCGCATAACTTCCGAACTTCAGGTAAATGAAAGAAAAAAAAAACAACCGAGAAAATCGGAATGGCACTTGGACGAAGCCTATGGCGGCCTGCCAGTAATTAATAACATACAATTTGAATTAAATATGACGCTCACGAGACGTACTTCAGAAAGAGGTTAGTCAAACAACTGCCTTGGTTTACCACCTGACGAGTGTTGTAATACACATTTTTTTTAAAATAACGAACAGTTGCCAGTGAAATTGCGATGAATAAATGAGCCAACAAAAAAATCAGTAAAAATAAAAATTAACTACAACACTTTGGGAAATTATTACGGTACCTACACTTCTGCAAACTGCCTATGCGTGCATGTTTTATCATCATCATGGCAGTCGAAAGACGTTTACTGCAGGAAAAAGGTCTCCCCCGAGAATGTGACTCCCTCACCTAGCTGATTCCTGTTACCTTCGCCAGGTATCCACCTTCTTCTACAGTCTTCATTAATAGTGATTTCCAGTTGCTCAATGTCTTCCAAGACCCTTGAAATCCCTAATCCACGTTAAGATAGAACGGTGCTATTTTTAGAAAATTAAATTGTTATTGTAGCAAACAAAGAGGCATCACGCTGTATAAACCAATAATCTGAGATTGCTCATGTGAGATTATTGGTTTATATGTCATCAACAAGAGGCAAATTAGATCT
Source organism: Acleris sparsana (assembly GCA_923062465.1). Taxonomy (NCBI): domain Eukaryota; kingdom Metazoa; phylum Arthropoda; class Insecta; order Lepidoptera; family Tortricidae; genus Acleris; species Acleris sparsana. Next base: position 6,946,135 of record OV281305.1, on the reverse strand, counting down.
ACTAATTCCAATTTATAGCAAAAATAAAATATAATACATAATTTACATTTTCATAAAGTATAAAATATATACACAGAATAAAAAAGATCTGACAAAAACTCAATAGCGGCCTGCACACGTAAAGTCCGTACCGCGGGTAACGCCACGCGCCGTTCCAATTTTCGTTCCGAACCGCACGTGAAATGCAACTGTAATAGTAAAATAGTAAAAAAAATGTACGGTTCGGCGCGTGGCGTTTCCCGCGGTCCGAACTTTACGTGTAAGGCCGCTTAAGTTTCCAAACACAAAAAGAACACCTTAAAAAAATATCCCTCTTTTTAATTTGTAAGAGGTCATTTAAACTGAAGTCTACTTTTGGTTAAAAAATAAAATTATTGTAGGACGCCGACTTCAGTTTCATGACAGACGGAGTTGGCCGTATGCACACTCACTATTTCTCAAAGTTAAAGAAACTATGGAAGTTAAAACTGAAAATTTGTACATAAACATATAAGATATTTATACTGCGCATTAAAATCAATGATACAATAAATAAAACATGTTTTTGTGGTTGCTTTACTTGTAAAGCGGCGGTAATTTTAACTTTATACCAGTATGTGATATACATATACACTAGACCGCGTAACTAATTATTACACTTTATATGACATTAACTTTAAAAGTATGATACTTAGTTTTGCGGTCCAGTGTAGCCACATATATTTTCTTTTTATTATGTTAGTGTAGATAAAGACGACACTAGCGAGAAAAATAACGTTTATAATATACTGCCAGGTGACCAAAAATAGTTATATTAAGTCGATCCTGAAACACGTCCGACGTCCTCGGTATGGTGCTTAAAAAATGAGCCGACTCCATCGAAATATAATAAGTATAGAAGGATAACTGTCACTCAAAAAGTGTTCCACATACTTAGTGCTAAAATGGGCGGAGCTAATACTTGGTGCTCAACCGGCTTCCAGTAGGCTTTGAGTTATTGTGTCAAATGGTTGTCCTTATAGTTTTGTAAAATAATTATAAATAACTGATAAATAAGATAAACTATAGCAACAACGATGCCGACGTGCATCGTAGATTGGTGTAGGAGTCGCACGGACCCTAAAAAGGATGTAATTTCATTCCATTAATAAGTAATTACAATTAAATAATTTCCTTACAAAATGGACACGGCCGATGTTATGCAATATAAGTTCTGAAATAATTATAATATTAAAGATTAATGATTTTTTTTAGTTTTCCTAGAAATGAAGAAAAACGTTTTTGCTTGGATAGCTGCAGTTTGTTTAGAAAAACGCGATGAAACATGGCTTCCCAGCAAACATTGTAGGATATGCAGTATCCATTTTGAAGAAACTGACCTTTTAGTTTCAAAAACTGGGAGACATTTTTTGAAATGCTCAGCGGTTCCAAATTGCACAGTACCGTACAGTAACTCCCTACTGCAACGCAGACTAATCAGCACCGTAACGGCATCGCCTCGCCTTGTATGAATGAGGCGAGGCGATGCCGATCCGTTGCCGAGTGGTTATGTCTGCGACAACCGCTACAAATGTAGGTAATACTTAGGTACTGCAACTTGTTTTATTTAAATTAGGTACGATCAAATACCGCCATGCCTCATCTTAAAAAAACTTGATTTACCTATTATAATAATGTACTATTATATTATATCCGTATATAATATCGTTATTTATTGCCTACTATTTATTATATTTTTAAGAATAAATATTTACTAAAACATTATTTATTGCTGTATAAATAAAGTATACACCTTAACTTATTTAAATTACGGATCACTTCTGCATTAAACCATCCAAGTTCAGCAAAATGTCAGATGTGTCCTTTTATAGCGTGTTTGAGTAGCCATAACGAGAAAAAATATAGACCAATCAAATCTCTTGTCATAGCAGTTTAACTAATCAAAGTTTTCTTATGGGTGAAAATATATACAACCTCTACACTAATGGCGTCTACTCAAACGTTTCAAGCGTAGAGGAAATGGGACGTATTTCAACGTCAAGTTTGTTCGGTGTTACTCTTCCATACTTATTATATTTCGATGGCCGACTCCAATAAAATGTCGTTGTGCACGAAGCAAACTGAAACAAATGCGCGCCTCACTTTGCTGCAAGACGAGACACATTACCACTGTAGTGCTAGAGGATCAATGAACAGTTAATCCCAAATGGTACGTAACAGAGAAGAAGTGAGAAGCGGCAAAAGTCAGTAAACCGGCACCGCCTCTGGCATGACAACAACGCTGCGAAATTCTTCTGCCGCAACCCTCGACTATTACGAGTTTCATTTCTCAAAATGGTCAATTTTGCCTAACACAGCAACTTGTGATTTTGCTGATTATGATTGAAAAAAACGATGCCCTGGCTGCTTATAACTTTGATATTTCTGAGATGCTTACCGTAGAATGGTCATCGGTAGTTTCTAAGAGGAGAGGAGGAGAGGGGATTTCTTTTTTTCAATGGAAGAGTAAAGACGAAACCATGATCAATACTTCGAAAAAAAATTAAGCAATGATTCCCTAGATACTGTCATACAATGAGTAATGATTTTTTTAAATATCAATTCTATAAAATAATCGTTTAATCGTATTATGCTGCACAGATCTAGTTAAAAATTATAAATTGACGCCAAGTTAAATCTAATAGTGATGATGTTCTATCAAATAACATTACTATTAGTTTAAACATGGCGTCCTTATGTTTCAAATGGCACCTATTTATATAATGGCACATATTTGCGTATAATAAAAAAAATGCACTTATATTCGCACGAAATTGTTGAACCTAGATATAGCTCTTATAGTCAGCAACGAATCCAAGAATATACTTTATATACTCGTATGTTACTGGCAAGTAACGGCAGCTGGAGTCTATACTCCGCCTACAAATGTAGACCACAAAAGATGGTGCGATGATAAAGAAAAAATCAACTCAGTATGGCAAGGATTGGCTCAATCTAGAGATAAGTTGGAGAAATGACGACCTAGGGAAACTAAATAAGCAAATTAATATGATTAGAGTAATAGATATCATAAAATGAGTTGATCTCGTTAATACGCTATACCGGTGAGATATTATAATTATTACGTTTATTGGAGAAGAATGCTTCAAATATCATGGACACAATTTGCAACTATTCGAACAACTCGTCATAAAGCAGCGTCTCTCTCCATCATAAGTACAGGCACACATCCTTACCTTCTTTGGACATGTATCACGCCGGGGAAACATGTGTGTCGAACACCTTCTAGTTCGAGGAAACTTGGACGGCACAAGGGCACATGTTAGGTCACCTATGCGCTGAACTGATCAGGTTAAGGCTGCTTTGAACGGTCCTCTTTATCAGTGGACGTTTAATGCAACAATCAAAGAGGAATAGCAACGGATTGTGAATCGTGCTACCAACCCTGATGTAACGACCATGACCACTCTGCCAACAGGGTGACGACAAAGAAGTTATGAATAAGAAAATGTTATAAGCCGTATTATTTGTGAACTGGTAAAGCCTGGACAAAAAGCTATGTATGCCTTTCACGTGCAGTTTTTATTTTAACGGCTTCTGTTAGAAATCCGTTAACTCCGAAGGCAACTGATTTCTCATATTGGCGTTACGAGAGTCATGGGATGACTTTTTACCGTGACTAATGTACTGTGTTACAATAGGACTGGAGAAGAGAGGTTTTAGTTGTGAATTGCATAATATTCAGTGCAATAATGAATTCTTAATACAATTTTCACCTCATAAGTTTTGGTACATGTCCTAAAAAACCATTAGGCTACATTATTAAAACAAAAACCCTGTGACCCTGACAAGATGCATTGTAGTAACATTAATTGACGTAAGTTGCCGGACGGTCGCTTCAAACGCTTTTGTCAATTCCATACATTGTGTCAGTTTCCGAAAATCGTTTACGATACCGCTATATATCTTGTCTAGGGCCTCTGGGCCCTACGCTTTACGCTAACGTAAACGACTTTCGAACACTGTTTAAATTGACATAAAGTGCCCAAGGCGACCGTACGGAGGCTTATGTATAACGTTCACCGAATGCATCTAGTCAAAGGCCAATTGTTAATGCCCTTTTCACACACACAAGCCGAAATCCAACTGAAATATTTATCATTTTAAACCGTGGGTGCAATTGCAAATTGATTTGTTATTTGGTTACATTACAGAAAAGGGTGTTTTTTATTACAAACAAAGTAAGATTTAGAATAAGTTACCGAAGATGCAAGCTTCTATACATTTATCATTACTAGAATGTTGTTAAAATCTTATAACAGTTTTTATCATAGAAGCATTGACTAAATGCATGCATTAAATTTCGGTATAAACGTGATTTTCATTTTTCATTCCATTTAATTACTTTAAAATAGTAACACCACCACGCCTTTAGTAAGAGGCGGTTTCTCCTAATAACATGTTATTTTTTCTAAGTACAAATCTTTAAAAAAATCGGGTATATACCGAATCGTTTGCAGTTGTAGGTATCTTGAAGAACGCTGTATTAGATCTAAGATATAAAAACAAAACAATAATCAACTCGAAACACGATTAACGCACACGTTACGGTTTTGCGTGAAATTGAATCAGTTACGATTGTCGTCAATTAACAATGAACATTGACATGCAAGAAATGGCTGAAGCTACATAGCAATACATACCAGCCGGGCTACATACAGCCAGTGGTCATCTAGAACTATTTCCAACTTGTCATGAGGCACACATATATTTTCTTTTCATACTCGGTGTCCACAGACCATGACATTCAGAATACGGTGACTGCATCCTTATTTTACGTCGTTAGATTCAAAATACAGCGATTTAAATAATGTTGCAACTTTACGGTTTTAATAGATACAGGTACTAACCATAGAAGCGTCTTGAGTGTGGCAAACTCTTTGTATACTTCTCAACTTTCATTAACCGTAAATCATTTGTAAGATCATTACTGCGACTGATCTTCAATCACATCGTCATCGATCCCGTAGTCTAATGAATCAAGAAGATCATAGGGGGTACTATATAAAACTTCAGCTTGAATCCCTTTCTCGTTTTCATTTTTATTATTTCTAACTTTTTTTTTTGTAACTTTCATGACAAAGGCATTCTTTGGTTTTTTACGGTCTTCGTTGTTATCCTTCCAGATGGAATAGGGTTTAATAATATTTCGTTCTTCAGTTTTTTTTTTGGGAATCTGTGTCAAAACATCGCTCAAGTCGACCATGTTTTCTTTTTTCGTGGTTGTATCAATAAAGTCGATTTCATATTGCTTAGAATCAGTAGTACTTTCGGTAACTAAACCATTATCTTCTTTTGATTTGCTTGTTGCTTTGTATTTTGAATCTTCGTCTGAGTTCATATTTTTACTGTGTTTCTTTTCGGAGGTTGCATTTTCTTCTCTCGACTCTGTAGAATTTTCAATTTGCGATTACTTGTAAGTCTGCCTTTATTCGACGAAAAACTAGATCACTAAGGATAAACAGAAACATATTTCTATACTTCTCAATAAACAGCATAAAAAAATCTCAGATCTTATTTTTTTGCATATAATATCTTTTTTATCCAGTTTATTAACAAATTACTAATTAAGTAGCACTAAACAGAATAATTGGGAAAAAGATCATTACTAATCCTGTCGAGTGGAGAGGAATCTTTTGAATCACTATCATCTGCGATAGACTTATCAGTACCGTAGTCCAAGGAATTAAGTAGTTCCATTTGCTTTCTGTATATTATATCGCCTTGAGTCCGGCTCTCTTTATCTGCATCCGTTACCTCTTTTGTAATACTGCTCACATCACTGCCAACAACTTTGTTACTAAATATTGATTTATCCCGTTTTCCTGTTTCTCCTTTCACCTTATTACGGTACTTAGTTGGAGTTACAGTGCTTTGCTTTATTTTTTCTTCTCTAATTTCTTCCTCGTAAGCTTCGTTTATTAAATCTAATTTAGTTTTGGTTGTTTTGGGTGGTTTTTGTTTATGATCATTAACATAATTGTGCCTCCTCTTAACGTTTTCTGTAGTATGAACGACTATGTTTGATTCACCTTGAGTAACAGTTTCATACTCTGCTGTAGTTTTTTGATGTAACTTCGTATTGTTTTCGTCAATGAAAAGAGAGTCATCTTTTTTTTTGTTAGCAGCTTTCACCGTTGTTGATGATTGTAACGAAACATTTGTGGTCTCAATTTTGGACTTGCGTTCAAAAAAAGGGGGTTCTGTGTTTTCAAAAACATCGTAAGCAGCCATATAAACCTTTGAAGGGTACTCGGTAAAGAGTTCGCTTAAGTCGGCCAATGCAAGTTTTTCTGTGGTCGTATCTATGGATGATACCGAAACATTTTTATTTTTTTTAACTTCACCAGTAATTAATTCTTTGTCTATCGGTTCTTCCTCTGATACATATTTTGTAAGTCTTTTCGGATCTTCATTAGAATCACTATTATTTTTGGGAATAGATGTATCTTCATTTACCTCATTAGATTTATCAATTTCGGCCAAAGTTGTGTTTTTTGTATATTTAAGAACTTTTTTCTTGATTGGTTTTATGGCAGGAGCATTCCTTATAGCTTCAATTAGCAAATCTATACCGTCGTTTACTGTAAATATATTGAGAATAGTTATGCAAGGATAAAAAGTGTTTAACATTATTGTATTTACATAAACTAGAATAGTTCAAATTTTCAATAATGTTCAAGTTATGAACAATATTAATAAAGGCAACATGTCCCCATACTAAATAATAATTTTTAAAAGTAATTTTTTGTAGTATTACAAAATCAAAATATTTGTTCACACCCTTTGACCCCTTAATACATGTGTGTAGTATTTTTTTGTTGTTTAATCATAACTAAGTATTTAAAAATTACATATAGTTAACTAGGTTAAGCCACGAATTGAACACAATACAGGGTGATTGGAAGGTAGAGGTAAACCTTTAAGGTGAAGCTAGTACAGACCATTAAGAACCATTTGAGCCATGGTTGTCTTAGACGAAGTCTCACAATTTTTTTTTTATCGATTATTATTTGTTTTTTGAAAATATCCCAAAATTTCACAATTAATTGCGAATAGTGGCTAATTTAAACCAAAAATTAATATTTTTTTACTTAATTTCATTAGAATAATGTGTAAGCAATCTAACGAAACAGGTTGCATGTATCTTTGACATCAGAATTTTGTTTTACAGACATTTGAATCCCCGAAACATTTCTAAAGTTTAAGAAACCCTTTGCTTTAACGGCATTTAAAAAAAAAACAGAGCGTGTGATAATAATTTAAACCTTTTTAAAAACATGTGTAGTTATTCATCTTTCTTTTGAGGTACCATTTACGCGAATATCTAGGCAAATATTGAAATTAGGACCTACAAACAAAATTAAGGGGGAACATTTTGATACAACATTGAAAACTTTTTGATCCAAATAAGTAAATTAATACTCATTGATGATAACCTAACTTCGATTGTTCTTTTTTTTAATTGAAGGAATTTACATGTTTGTCACAGTGCGTCAAGTCGTAGACTTAACCCTAACTTTGAGTTGTAAAGTACACGCACAATTAAATTGTGATGGCTAGTTTTTCTAATCAGGAATATGCGGATTTTGTATTTATGTATGGCAATGCAAACGGCAACGGATCTTTGGCACGACGAATGTACCAAGAGCGTTTTCCGAATCGCAGGGTACCGAATGCTAGAGTGTTTTACAACGCATATCGTCGGCTTGCTGAAAATGGTATACACCACGTTGAACCTGGAGTCAACACGGGCAGACACGATCCTACCACGGAAGAAGACATTTTAGCAGCATTTGAAGCCGATACCAGCACCAGAGTTGTAGCTCGAAATCTAAACATTTCACAATGGAAGGTCTGGAAATCAATGCATGACAATCACATGTATCCATTCCATGGCACGGGTGTGCAAGGTCTGGAAGAGCGGGATCCCCAAAAAAGGATTGAATTCTGCCGTTTTCTCCTCAATAGAGACATTGATGATGCGTGGTTTCTAAAATCAATCTTGTGGACGGATGAATGCAAATTCTCTAGAGAGGGCATTACAAACTTTCACAATCTCCATCAATGGACCGAAAAAGACAACAATTCGCACTGGAAAAAGCAGGTGTCATTCCAGAGGAAATTTTCTGTCAATGTGTGGTCAGGTGTAATTGGCAGAACATTGATTAGACCCCACATCTTACCGGATACTTTAAATGGCAATAATTATTTGCAATTTCTACAAAATGACCTTCCAGTGCTTTTAGAGGAATCCGGTGCCTCGATATTTGAAACAGAGCGAGAAATCATGTTTCAGCAAGATGGCTGTCCAGCTCATTGGACATTAATTGTAAGAGAGCACCTACATAATTCTTTCCCTGATAGCTGGATCGGCAGAGATGGACCCATCTCTTGGCCCGCTCGGTCACCGGACTTGACCCCAATGGACTTCTTCGTGTGGGGTCGGGCCAAAGAATTAAGTGTATTCAAGCGTCGAAATAAACACAAAAGAAGAATTGGTGGAGAGAATTCATTGAATTCATGAAGATAGAGATGATGTTGAAAACAACAACAGTAGAAATGAGAAGACGGGCTCGTGCTTGTATTAGAAACGGCGGTAGTCATTTCGAACATCAAAAATGAGGGTTTTAATTAAAAATGTTGTTTTGGTCAGTCTGCCTAAGAAATCTATTTTTTTTAATTTTCCCCCTTAATTTGGTTTGTAGGTCCTAATTTCAATATTTGCCTAGATATTCGCGTAAATGATACCTCAAAAGATAGATGATTAACTACACATGTTTTTAAAAAGGTTTAAATTATTATCACACGCTCTGGTTTTTTTTTAAATGCCGTTAAAGCAAAAGGTTTCTTAAACTTTAGAAATGTTTCGGGGATTCAAATGTCTGTAAAACAAAATTCTGATGTCAAAGATACATGCAACCTGTTTCGTTAGATTGCTTACACATTATTCTAATGAAATTAAGTAAAAAATTATTAATTTTTGGTATAAATTAGCCACTATTCGCAATTAATTCTGAAATTTTGGGATATTTTCAAAAAAACAATAATAATCGATAAAAAAAAATTTATGAGACTTCGTCTAAGACAACCATGGCTCAAATGGTTCTAAATCGTCTGTACTAGCTTCACCTTAAAGGTTTACCTCTACCTTCCAATCACCCTGTATAATAAAGATAAATTTAAAATATGATTTGGTACCATTATAAAAAAGGAAAACCTGCAAAAAACTTAGTATCGAAAGACGGTGCCCTACCCTTTCTCTTAACAATTAACTAATCAGCCGGTAAAGAAGAAACATTTACCTGGAGGAGTATCTAAAGGGTTATTCCTTTTTAGTAAATATTCCATCAACGTCAACAAATACTCAATTGCTGCGTCGTCTTTCATTGTATGTCTCTTTCTTCTGTCTTTTGGACTAAACCTTGAAACTACATCCTTCAGTTTATTTAAATTATAATTTATATTTCTCACATATTTATTTACATCATGTTTCAAATTGTATCTCTTGACGTGTTGAACGTGTTGATTGTCTTTATATTTCTTGTTATTTTTTCTTTTTTGAAGTTTATCTTCAATATTGCTGAGAGCGTCGTACATTTTTTGGAAGAAATTTGTTTGTAGTAAATTATATCTCACAAGCATATTTTTTATATTGTGTATGGCATCTCTGTGTTCATTGTTTCTCTTTTTGCTTTTAGTTGATTTAGAAGTATGTCTTTCTTTTTCGTTCTCCGATTTTATCAAATTAATTATGTCATTGAGAGTGGTTGCAAACTTAGCTATAGATTTGATAAACACTTGAGTATTTGATTTAATGTAGTTTATCTGAGTGGCTTGGGTTTGTGTCAATTGATCATCCGGAACGAAGTTGTCCTTCAAAATAGCATTCAATTTTTTAACATGCTCCCTAAAAACGGCTTCTTTACTAGTTGTATTTTTTTCTTTGTTATTTTTGTTCTCAATAAGTTCTAACAACCCCTTTATTATCCTTATACTATTAAGTGCCTTTTCGGTTTCAGCCATCAATTTTTTTACTTTGCTATTAATTATTCCCATTTTTTTTATATTAACTTTGCAGGGCCCAAAGTTTTCGCAAAGCGAATCTATGACATTAATTTTATCGACTGCAGTTTTATTCCGGGTGTGAATTAATATTTTAGAAAGTAGTTTTCTGAGATATTTTAAAGTTGTAAAATGTTTATTTTTTGGTTTGTTATCACTGCCATTTTTAGAAACACCATGGATAAATTTTTCTAAGACCTCTTGTATGTTAAGTAGCGTATTATTGATTTTGGTACCTGTGGATTTGGAATCCGGAGTTTGTACTCTCTCAGCTTTAGACGCACTTCTGAAACGATTTTCATCGCTATCTTTTAACATTATTGTTACGTGGTTTGTTGAGACGTTTTCTTTAGAGTGATCTATTTCAACAGTTGTTGTGTTAAAGCTGGAACCGTTTTGAATAGTCGCTTCTGTAGCCATTGTCTTGTCTTCATTTGTGTAATATTCTATTGCTGTCGAATTCCTTAAATTGTCGATACTCATGATTACATTATTTTCAGATGTTTCAAGTGCTGATTTACTATCGTGCATACGTGTTGTGACATATTTATCAATAACGTATGCATATTTGTTTAAGCGTGTAGGTGATACTTCATTATTTGTAAATGAAATTTCTGTAGTGTTTGTAATCAGTTCGTCATAGACCGTGGAATTGGCTGAAAATAGGACATTGTTATAGTATTTGAAGGTTCTTCAACGTAATCCTACTTTGCTTGTCATTCTATTTATTATATATGCAGTAAGTCTTGCCTGTGAAGCTAGCTGTCCTATTCAATTGCCGGTAAAAGCAAATAGTTTAATAATAAGCTCGTGTATTTGTTCCTGAGTCTTGGGTGCTTTTTATTAATTAATATAGGTATTTTACTCTCTTGGTCTTGTCGGACAAACAGTATAGCCTAGCAGGGAATATCTTATCTCCAAGTTAGTCGCTATTGTAAGGGACGCAACGGACAGAAACCGATGGAAAGGAATTTTGAATTCCAAGTGCAGATCGTGCGCTGATGACCTCAGCCACGAGGGAATGTGGAAGTGCTGTGTGTCTATGCGTGTGTGTGTACAGACAGGAATTAACATTAGCTGTCAAGTAGAAGGGCCTCTGTGTCTTGATATGTTACAGTCAGTAGCCACTTCTTCACAGTCACCTTGGTTTTAACAATTGTACAGTGTTGGATGTTGAGCACTTAGCAGATGTTATTATAAATACGTAGATGCATATAGTCTCGTGAACGCTTAGCGAGAATTGATCTGTATCTTGGCAAGGGGACCCTGAATGTGCGTTTGACCAATAGTTCGGTGTTCGGTGTAGTTTGTTAATCCCGCATGCGCTCGACCTACTGCTTTTAAAACGTACAGCCGCCTTACACTCAGGAGTTTCAAATCCCGATAAAGAGCGTCAGTTGGGGAAAGAAAAGGCTTCCGCAACACGCGCCCTCTCCAGTAGCAGCAGCAGCGTACTTTTTGGGGTGCTGCCCCAGACCGTCACACCATATTTGCAATATTGATTGGCACAGGGCACAGTAAATAATACGAAGTAAAGGAAAGATTGTCATCAATAATAAGGTCCTACATGCGCACGATGTGGAGCCACTGACCAGGTTGTGACATTTGCTCGAGTGTATTGGTAGATGTCTATAAAGGAAAGCATGAAAAACAGACGGTTTTGAAAAAGCCAGATAGGTAGATTTGCTAACCCTGAGGGTAAGTAAATTGTTATCTAGCCACGCACTAACGTCTGTCAACCCTCCTTCCGCGAGGCAAAATACTTTCTCCCATGTTGATCCGTGAAACAACCACAGTATCGTCTGCGTAACAGACTACCTCCGCTCCATCCAGCCTAAGTCTAAGGATATCGTCAACATAAATAAGGAAGAGCGTGGGGCCGAGGATGCTACACTGTGGCACTCCAAAAGTTATTGGTAACTCATCGCTTATGTACCAACCTGAACAGCCTGGCGCCTATTGGATAGATAACTGCGGAACCACTCTAGAGTTACCCCTATTATGCCCGTGGCATTCAGTTTAACAAGTAGGATATCAGTTGACACAGTATTGAACGCCTTACAAAGATCCAAGAACACTCCCGCACATTAACCACCACAATCAAGATAGCTGGATAATTTATTTGATAGATACGAGTAAATTGCTTCGTCTTCCGTAGACTTTCTTTTTCTGAAGCCGAACTGATTATGCGAAAGAACTTTGTTTTTGTCAAGGAACTCCGTAAGACGAGAATTGACTATCTTCTCTAAGACTTTAGAAAAACCGCAGAGCAGGGATATGGGATGATAGTTGTTGGGATCGTTTTTAGATCCATTTTTATAAATCGGAGACACTTGAGCCTATTTCCAAAAATCGGGGAAGCAAGAGTCAGGGGCTCTAGAATTCAATCTTTGATTTATTTTATGAACAGGGGCTTGACAGAATCCGGACCCGGTGCACTATCAGCTTTAAGATTAGAAATAATTGTATCTACTTCGTTAGATGGAGAAACAAGGAGTTTGCAATTGATTTACTTGATTTTACTTTTGATGCTAAAGATGATTGAGTCTCAGAAAGTTTGGACCAAATATCCATTCACGATATAAGTATGTTTATCGTTGTCTAGGTGTTCTAGTACCTATTGTGCAAGCCTATTTTAGTTTAGGACCAGTTCATTTGTGTACCAGGGATTTCATTCGGGATACCAGCAACTTATAATGTAACGAAACAATTATTTTAATTACTCAACTCACCTAGGTGGTCAACTGTACGTTAGGTTAGGTTTTTCCCATGTGTACAGAGAAAAATAAATGTCTTTTTTGCAGACTACACTTACGGCCTAACTCTTTCTATTGTAAAAAATGTAAACTTTTTTTTTTCAATGTGAATGTATAATATTTAGAGGTTGCACAAATTGACCACTTAGGAGGAGCAAATTTTCAATGTCTATTATTTTTCCAAAAACCACAAATAACACTAACTTTCCTGTCAACTTATGTTAAATACTGATCATATTGACCATCATCACCATATTTTGCAAATTTATTCAAAAAGTTGTCAATGTGTGCAACCCCTAAATACCAAGTAATTGTATCATAATTTTGAATACTCTACGTCTTTTAGATGAGTACGACCAATAAAACGACCGAATACATTAAAAATTACAATGTGTCAAAAATGAAACACGCTACTGTAGGTGCATCAAGACTAAAGGCCTTAAGTATGTAGTTTGTTTACCTGTTACGTCGGTGGTTTCAGTTGCCATATTGGTTACATTACCAGGTTCTTCCGTTGTAGTGAATGCAGCTTCCCTTTTATTCCTCCTTACATCGTTAACGTATTTTGTGCCCTTGTACTTTTTCCCCTTGGAATTTTTAGTTTTAATGCGTTTGCTCTCCGGTTTTTTGGCGCTCCTTCTTTTGTTATTTACTATCAATAACGCATCTTTATGACTTTTAGTGTTGACAGGTTTCCTCGCATTTTGTTTGCTTTGCTTTATAAAGTGAGATTTGTTTTTTTTATGTGCTTTCAGAGAAAAACTCTGATTATTCTTAGTTTTATTCGAGAGGAACTGCTTGAACAACATTTGAGCAATTTTTCTAGGGTCAGATTTATACATTAACAGTTCCCTTGATTTTAGCGGGCTAGTTGTTGATATATATCTCTTTATGAGTAGGGGCAAAGTTTGTCCTTTTTTCGTTCCTAACTGTTTTGTTGCTATAACAGAGGCATCGGATATTGCGTCAGACATTAGATATCTTTTCACTGTTTTTACTACCATGTTCTTATTGCTCTTTTCTAATGTTGTTGTTAATACATTTTTGGCCTTTGCTTTATCGTTCCTCATAGCTTTTTTGGTTTTTGCTTTATCGTTCTTTTTTGCGGTTTTGAGACGTTTCAACGCAAACTTCTTTTTTGGACCTGCTTTTTTCGGTATCGATCTCTGTGTCTTTCCGTTTTTTGTTGCCTTCGTCTTAGCTTCTGGTTTATCTGTATCAAAACAAGTTGTAAAATTAACAAAATGAATGGTCAACTGGATGTATCTTACGCAATAGGCTAACTCAGCGGTTCTGGGTTCGATCACCAGTAGAGAAAAATAATGACCGAGTGTATTTTATTTCAGACTTTTGGAGGTTTTTTACGTTACAGGGTGTGTGCGCGATGGCAGCTCTCCTTTTGACGGTAGAAGGTTTTATTTTTTATTATAGGTCTAAATCTAACCTAAGTTAGCGACTTTAGGGAACTGCTGAATAATCAGCATAACAAAAATGTATGTCACTTCGTACAGGTCACTTTTTCCCCTAGGCCTATTAGAGGGATTTAAGGGAGGGATTTATCAAGACGGAATTTTCTTTCGTGGGGGGTCCTTTTTTCTGTAAGTTATCATGTAGGATATCGAATGGAAGGGTTTTATGAGGTGATCCCAAAAATATACCTACTTTACTGTATGTGTATAACCTGTTGTAATAACCAGTGTTTTACAAAATTAACGATTAATGAATAACTGTATTACAATACGTTATTACATTGCCGCTAAAAATATATAATTATAACACACATAAGTTGGAATCCTTCTGTTAGAAAGCAGCTAAATTATATTTTTTGTAATTCAAAGTCACGTGACGTGAATACCCTAATATCCGACGTCATGGAAGCCATATTCAAATCATTAATGACCAGCTTTTGCCCGCGACTCCGTCCGCATAGAAATTGTTATTCCCTTGGAATTGGAATCTGTAGTATTTGCCGGGGTAAATATTAAACCATGTTCGTCGCCAATCGCGGGCTGCGATTTAAATACTTAGTTGTCTATTCTTTATTATTGTAGACACAAAATCAAAATATGAAAACTCACACAATGTATATTCAACCAATTTGATTCCTGGACCACTATAGAACTGTACAAAGTGAAGTTACAAAATCCAGGATTTTTTAGAAAAGTTGTTCTGATAAAAGTCATGCTTATCATTTGAAATTCGATAAATTATGGGTTACTAATAAATTCTTCTAATTGCAAATAAAAAAGTCACAGACCACAGTAAAAATCGTTTGTCAATGACTGACAGCGCCATCTACTATGATCTCAATCAACTTGATGGCTTGATAGTATATAAAGATCCAGTTAGTTCTAACTTTAATTAGTTCTTTCGTGACATTACCAATAGGTGGCGCTATACATAAAAATTTTGAACTAGACGCTCAGTAATTCATTGCACTTTTCGATGATCGCACAGTGAGACAGACGCAGCCATTTTGATTTCCCTAACCTAACCATCCATCCAGGACTGTGGCTCACCGGTAGAACAAAAGCTCATCAGATGGCAGTCCCAGTGACTTTTGCTGTCGCATTCGCACACCATGCACCCTGTACACCAATCAGCTGAAACAGAGATAGATAGAACCCTTCAATTAATCGAAATGAATCACAGCATTTGTCAAAATATTATGTATATTCTAGGAGCTACGGGAAAACATACTAACATACTAAATAACTAACAAATAAAGGCTGCTTAACTCATAGCCCTATTTTAACAATAACTTCGGCGCATTAAAAATGTGCCCTGCGTAAAAAAAAAAAAGACAGTCCCAACCAAATAATGTTTTGACCGAAAACAATATATTATGTAAATAAACTTATTAATATATTATCTAAGAAATAATATGACATGTATTATCTTCAATTAACTATATATTCCATTCTATTCTGTTCCCTTTTGCTTCGACATAGTCAGCTAAAAAGGGACTCAAAACTAGAGAGCTGGATGTACCTACACTACCTACGTCTTCGTGTTACAATGCTGTAGCGATAGATACGGTCATTAGTCCTATTATTTTTAGAGCTAGTAAGTTCGAGTTAAAACCAGAGTCAAGCTGACTGGTTGTAGATTAGGTAGTGTGTATATATGTATACACATTAGCCACCTTGTCAGGACAGATTTGTACAAATAAAAATAAATTAAAAGACCTCTTGTATTATCAGCCTAATATCACACAGACGCAGAGACATTATAAAGCCAGTTGTTTGAAACTTCTTACGCCTTGAATCATAATGTCATTGTCACACAGTTCTATGGTGGGTCAGGATTCCTTTGAGCTGGGGCGTTATTATGAGATAGCTATGCAGTTTAATTTACGCTGAGAGAAAAGGACAGAGCTATATAACTTCTACAGCTCTGTCCTTTACGCTCACCGTAAAATAAACTGCATAGCTATCTCATAATAACCCCCCTGACATTATAATTTCCAACCAAGTACTGTCTCGTCTTCAAATACCTAATTCACCTGGTAAATCAGATGCTCATCGCTACGTAGTAATTCGCAGGTACAAGATTATTAATTAAAAAAAACGTTGAAAACGTTGAGAATGATCTCTTTCCATACAAAAAGAAAAGAAAGAAAGTTCATAAGATAACCTCAGTGAAAAAATTACGATTTGAGAAGTTTCTTTGGGGCACAATGCTTTCTCTACGTACCAGGCGGGCAGCCGATACTCTTGCTGTCTTTTAGCGGCTTGCATTCTTCTTCTTCGACCTTGTTGACGTTCAAAACTGCAAGGATATCATTTTAAAGTTTGTTTTACGAGGTAAACATAGGATAACTAATTATTATTTATATCGATCGGTGTCGAAAGACTAGGCAATGACATGATATAGCGCTCGCGGTCTCGGTCTCGACACCAATCGATGAGCTCATTCGTTCGTTCAGTTTTCTGTTATGGAGTCTTGTGGGTAGTCTTAAATTTAAAAAAAAAATCTGGTTCAATACATTTAAACTCCCTTTAAACACACATACGAAAAACCAAAAGCAAGTTGAGGTTATTTTGGTGGTATGTAGAAGTTCTAGTGGTGGCAGGACCTTGTGCAGGGTCCGCCCGGATTGCTACCACCATCTTATCTATTAACCCACCGCCAAGCAGCAGTGTTCGCATTGCTGTGTTCCGGTGTGGGGATAAGACAACCGGTGAAATTACTAGCATTGAGGCTTTTCCGTCTCAGTGCTCAGGGTTGGCAACGCATTTGAGGTGTTAGGGTTGCAGTTTTGAGATTGTAGTCTTGAGATTTCAAATGTCTATGGATCTCAGATCCCACTTACCATCAGGTGGCCTGAGTGCTCGCATGCTTTCTCATTGCCATGAAAAAAAATGCAGATGGAATACCTTCCTTACCTTCTCTAGCCGGATCTCTAAAAAAGTAATCGGCGAACCCGAGACTGCGACGGAAACGGCTTTTGCTTGCTCTATAAAACAAAATATAAAACTTAATTAATCTTACAAATATTATAAATTCAAAAGTTTTAATCTGACTGGACCCTGCCAATATGAACTACGCTCACGAGTTTTTCTATTCGTTTCCTTTTAAAACCAATCGCGTCACTGGTAGATGACGTGATACGAAAAGTCACGTGATCTACCAGTGACGCGATTGGACGATTGGAGACGCTAGTTAGCGCCGTGAATCTTGGCAGGACCCTCTGGTAAGGAATAATGGAATAGATAGGCAGCGGAGGCATGGCGCTTGCCGCCACGATATGCACACAACCGAACATCACGGCCCGCCGCAGGTTAGACACAATTCTATCATGAGAATTCTCTCGTGACCGTGAAATAATGTCCGACACTCCTACATTTTCGTTAAATGCCGTAGGTATTGTTTCGTCATTAAGGTATGTTCTCTTAATTACTTGACAGTAGAGTAGAGTTAAAATAGTTAGACTGGGGCATAATGAGAGGAGTTATTTATGTCACTGCAGCACTGGAGCAAATACACAAGTGTTTTAATGCCTAATTATGCGTACAGTCGCATACAAAAGTTTATCTACCTATGCATATCATAAGTTTTCTACAACATGTAAGTATAATATGGCCTACATTTTCAAAATGTAGATAATTTAATTTCTGTTTTTCGGAACTATTCGAAAGTTTGAAACAAATGACTGTGCGGCGCAGTGGCGGGCGGCGGGCGCGCCCGACACACCGTGGACGACACACACGTTACACTGTAGGTTAGGTAGGTACTTCTAATGTACTTTTATGCACTCCTAGTATTTGACGTTAAAAAAATGTTATGTTTGTTTGATTGTGTGAATCGATTGTAAAATTGGAGATTCAAAAAATTGTATTGAACAAGAATTTATGTTCGAAACTTGAATGTGATAAAAGTTTTGGCTACCTATGCTGTAATTTAAACATTACGATGCAACTTCAGATACAGGTTTACAGGTCATTCGCTTGTCGTTTCTGAACGATTTAGATAAATAATAATACCATAACAGGTCAAATACGATTTAGATTTTATTGCCTAGGGTAGAGGCGCTGTACACGGCTCATTTTAGAACATAGTCCGATGTTACCCCGAGAACGTCCGATTTCCCGGGGAAAAAATAACATAGACACTAATTTCGGACTTAAATTGAACAAAAACGGCTGCTTAGGTATATGAAGAAATCAAAAATATGTATTGAAAAGTTAAATCATCAGGCGCTTTGATAAATCCTTGAAAATATATAGCATACTTATTTATAACAATGTTAAGAAAAAAATTAAACTCCGAGAAGGAGTGAAACAGAATACGATGGAGTCATTATACCACAAATAACCGTTTTTATCCTTATTACTTAGTCAATAAACACAAATCTTTTGATCAATTATTTCAGTGTTACATAATTTTTCCGTCTCGGTATAATAAACCGATCCAACTAAGTGATATTTTGTGTTTGCACACATTGACGATTTAGTACTGTAACCAAATTATGTTATTCACTTGACAGTAATGGGGGCCGCGTTAAGAACAATACCATAACAGGTCAAATACGATTTGGATTTTTACCGCCTAGAATGTAAGGTATTTCTATGGTTTGAATGTTTGTTACTCAATCACGCCAGAACGGCCAAAAGGATCTGGATGAAATTTATAGTCTGCAATAGCACATCGGCTAGTTATTATCCCGGAAAGCTTGACAGTTCCCGAGGGAATAACTACAAATGACTCCAACGCGGACGGAGTCGCGAGCAAAATCTTGTTGTATTGGGTATTAGTCAACCAGTCTAACCAAAGAATAAGGTTTAAGAATAATAGTGAGAAAGATATTCCCTTTTGGAACTGGCTTCTTTCTAAAACCCCACCAAGCCCGTTCCCGTTTAAGAAATAAGTTTGTAGTAGAAATTAGATAGACGACATGGTGAAACTATAAGCCATTGATTCCCAAAGTGGTCTATATTGACTCATTTAAGCAGTTCGCGACATTAATCTTGGCTTTCCATTAATAGAATAATCGATATTCATACACAGATAGTACCTACTCACTTACGTAATAATTTCTAATACATAAATAAACACATTATCTATCTACATAAATATAATTTAAATGTTCTGTGCGTGTAAGTTTTTATTTTGTAAATAATCCCGAAGATTTTTTGATCATAGACAAGGGTCTACCCAAAACCGAAGAAAAAATGGTCTACGAGACAAGCCAAATATAATCGTTCCTTGTTGACTACGGAACCCTTAAAACCCCTCAGAAGCTTCCTTTACCTTCTACAAGTCGATCCCTCACCTCTTTTGGTGGGTGTAGTTCAAAGCATTGCAGTCCCCCACTTGTTTCTTCTTGCAGAGGGCCGCTTGGCCCTGCTTGCAAAAACATATGTAGCACGGTGAAAACTCCACTTCTTTATTTTGAACAAAGAAATATCCTTTTTGCGGACACTTTGATATTTGTTTCAGAAATACACTGGGTTCTGATACTGGGAACAAAAAATAAATAGTTAATAATAGTCGCGTAGCCAGAGAAAAATACTTATGAGAATAATAAGAGTTTTCATTGTTGCTGTGTACACCACAGCAAAATCCAAAATGGATTTTGAGCTATTTTTTTAAATAGGAGTTTTTCGGCTGTGCTTTAGGTATTTAGTAATATTGCGTGTGTTGGATTAACATTTCAAACTTAAACGTAATATAAACCGTGTTTTTTTATGTTCGTTAACTTCTGCATGGTGTCAGAATGCATATTACGGTGTCAGAATTGACCTCTAAACGGCCTATCATTGTAGTTGCGAAAGCTTCATTAAACAGATCATACGTTCGATTGTGGGACTGGGCTGGACATGTTTGTCGTATGCATCTGGAACGTTCGGTCGGATTGTCATCGACAGGATGGCTAGTGGAGCAGAGGCAGACCAAAAAGCAGGTGGTGGGATGATTTGGACGAGTTTCAAAGCGACTTGCGGGAGCTTGCAATCAGTAGGGAACTGGCGAAAAAGGGGGCACGCCTTTGCCCTGCAGTGGGAAACTAACACAGGCTAAAAAAATTAAAATATGATATATAATAATAATAATTTATTTGCAGTGTTTGAAGTCAAAAGTCTTTGACCAGTGTGAGTTGCCAGTACTTACGGATCTAAGTTACGGATCTGAGACGTGGGCGCTAACAATGGGCCTCATAAGAAAGCTCAAAAGTCACTCAGAGGGCTATGGAGAGGGCTATGCTCGGGGTCTCTGCGTGATAGAATCAGAAATTATGATATCCGCAGTAGAACTAAGGTTACCGACATAGCCCGAAGAATAGATAAACTGAAGTGGCAGTGGGCGGGGCACATTGCTCGCAGGACTGATGGCCGATGGGGTCAGAAGGTTCTGGAGTGGCGTCCGTGGACCGGAAGACGAGCTGTAGGTAGGCCTCCCACAAGATGGAGTGACGACCTCGTCAGAATCGCGGGACCGCGGTGGATGCGAAGAGCACAAGACCGGTCTGAATGGAAAGCCTTGGGGGAGGCCTATGTCCAGCAGTGGACGGCTTTCGGCTGACATAATGAATAATTTATTTCAACTTAATACTTAGAAGGTAATTTTTTTGAACATTACTTATTTTACAAAGTCAGGCAAGTATTATCTAAAAGTACTTAAGGAATTATGCACTTTATTCCCCGTACTGGTAAGAACTGTATTACGGAAGAATAACATTCACCTTTCTAAAAATAGATAAGGATGACAATATTTTCGCTTACAATTTGAGGGTAAGGTTTTAATGCTAGCGTGCGATTTTAGCGCGTAAACAAGTAGTATACGTAACAAATACACATGATTTCGCGACTTTGAATTACTTATACCAAACTATAACTTACAGCCAAATATATATATTTTTACTATTTAACAACTTACTAAACTTGAGAATTAAAACGGAAGTGTATATTATTGTGAAGTCAGTATGTTAGTTAATTGTATGGTTGTATGTGAGGGTGTGTAATTTTCCTAAGTTTTACGCTATTTTTCCCAGCAGTTTCTCTGAGCGAGTTCAGGAATGATATTATTTCTTTTTTTAAATCATTAAAGCTAAGGTGACGAATTACAATATTGTTGCTTAGCCGATTGATAGATGGACCCAAATCCCTTGAGAAAAAAAGATATGGTAAAGTCACCTTTGGTCAGCCAGAGACCAGTGTAGTCGACCTAATATGAGTGCGAAGAATGGGAAATATAACATTCGTACTCTTCCCACTCATACAAAATATAGGCAGAGGCCGACTACAGGTCTCTGGCTGACCACTGATGACTTTACCTTAGAAGATGATCTGAATTCGGTTCATAAAACTATCCTTTTGATTGTCATCGAAGCAAATTATCCAAGGTGTCGTTCAAAACTTTTAATTAAAAGTATTTGGGACTAGCTGGATCACTCATTGTATACAATATATGAGACGCTACAGCTCCTTCTCACTCGTTACAGTCATTACGCGTGTTTTGAAGATACGTAACTTTAAACCACGCTTACTCACCACATTGTTCGGTAATGACAATGAAAACGATGAATAATTATCATGATTTTGATGAAAATAATACAGATCAGTGGTCCGCGGACCTTGATATGTGACACAGTAAGGTTTGCAAAACTTTTTTTTTAATTTCCTAATTGGTCCCCCGAAATAGACACCTATATAAAAAAAATATGCACATCTGTGTTTGGGTCATTAACATATGTGTACCAAATTTCAATTCAATCGGTTTAGTAGTTTCGCAGCAAATTGGCTGTGACAGACGGAAGGGCAGACAGACGCACGAGTGATCCTATAAGGGTTCCGTTTTTCTATGAGCTGTAACGAGAAACGATACTCAACGCGAACAAAGTCGCTTGTAACAGACAGACCAACGAAGGTACGCAAATAAGACGAAGAACAAAACAAACATCTCGACGTAGCGGGTGCATATTATTTTGCATAACAAATTACACATGAGAAACCTTTGAGCGTGGGAGCCGCGATTACTCCAGCGGAAATTCGTATTGGTATTGGAGTATCAACTGACAAATTGGTAGTGTTTAAAAACAACCCGCAGTTTGGTCATCGATTTGTGAGTATAGATAAAACCTTGATTCACCACTAGGTTTTACTATTGATAATGGGTTTGCTCTTGATTAACTCTTCCCGTTGGAAGACTAAGATTTTCGAAGAAATGAAGCAACACTCAGTCAGCCCAAAAAAAACGAAGTTCGTTACATCCGCTAGAGGTATCTGGCATTTTCCTTTTTTTATGGCAATAAGAAGGCACGCAAGCACTTAGGCCTCCTGATGGTAAGTAGGATTTGAGACCCAAGGACTTCTGAAACTTTAAGACCACTTACAATCTCAAAACTGCAATCCTGAGACTTCAAACGCGTTGCCAACCCTAAGGACAAAGATGAAATACCTCTGTCCTTTTCGGACGCAAAATAAATCCTTTTAATGTACGTTAACAAGGGACAACCATTACTTATAAATGTGTTCTGTTATTGCTTGTCTGTTTTCCAATTTAAAAAAAGGGCCTATGATGGCGGCAAAAGCAGAGAAACGGCGGGAATGGCAAAAAAGTAATGTTTCATCATGACATGACATGATGACGCTCCACGCATCCTAGTCAAGTCGTCTTTTTAAAAATTGGCCTAGCCACGATTTAAGCTGCTTTCCCTCCTGCAGAAACGCAATACATTTAAAATAGAGCATTTTCATTTAAGTAGATTCCGCTCATAGAGAAGCGGTGTTATTTCAGTTCTGTAAAAGAGCAAAATAAAACTGTTCCTGCTCGAAATAACGGTAAATGGTTAATTTTGCTCAATGATTAGTTCGTACCTGTGTGTCGTGTTTTATCGTCTTTGCTACCCTTAACCTGCTAAGCTAGCACTTTAGTTGCATTTTCACTTGCTCAGCTTGAAGTCAAGCCGGCCTAATCATTTTAAAACACCATAGTCACAACGCCATACAACGGCAGGAAGGACCGAAAATCAAAAATACCAGGATCCCCTTGTTGAGGAGAGGAGGTTGCCTTTTTTATGGCATAGAGAAGGCAAACGAGCACACAGGCCACCTGATTGTAAGTGGAAACTGTGACCCATAGACATTCGCATTCACAAGACTGCAATCCTAAGACTACAAATGCGTTGCCAACCCTGACAACTAAGTTGGAATGTCTTTATGCTAGTCATTACACCGGCTGTCTTATCCACAAACCGGAAGACAACAATGCGACCACTGCTGTTTGGCGGTAGGTTAATGGATAAGATGGTGGTAGCTATCCGAACGGACCCATAGCAACCACAAGTACAGCAGCGGCACGAGGTACCCTCGTAAAGAAGCGGAGGTACAGAAGTACCACGGGGTGGCTACTCTTGTAGAGGAGAGGAGGTTGACTCAGTCCCGACAGGAACGGGGACATGGACAAGCCAAGCCTACTTCCAACACAAAAGAGGCCTGGGAATTCACGTTAAACAAAAGCCCAAAACGGAGCCCCGGCCGATGGCCTGACTTAGCCTGTTAATTTGTTCGAGCTGAGAATGACGGTCAAATTCCATGCTTACTTTTAGAGTTAAAGAAAACAAGTAATCTTAGTTTAGATAGTTCTCTTCTTGGACCTGGAGTAAGAATGATCATTAATACGGGAAGTATGCGCTTTTATAGTTTCCAGGACGACGATGGTATTTTTTTAGATCAAAAACTCAAAAGAAAACTTTATGGCTTGACTCATAGAAAATAACAAATGACAGTGTGAGACTTGAAAGATTGCGTCAAAATATACAAAAACTGAAAGTATTGTGCAACAGAAGATTATATAGTGTAGAATTAAACATAATTAGAACGTAAAAAGTGTCACGCGCCTTCCGAGCCGGCTCTTCAAAAATTCGGGCAAGGAAGTAGTGAGACATGATGCACGGTAATAATGATGCAGGATTCTCGGGAAAGTGAACACCGCTATAACTTGTGTCCTTTGAAAAAAAGGTGTATTATGTAAATTGTTACAATCTATATCTTGTCCTGACGATAAGATTTATCTCCAATTTCATGGGTCTCTGAACTGTTCATCCAGCTGTGGACAGCAAGATTTAAATCATGCAACATAGTCCTGTGCGTCAACATAGGTAAAAATGGAATTCATGTGTACTGAATACCTGTATAATTCTTTTCATGCTTGCTTCTTCAGCCGCACTAGACGCAGCATTGTCAATCTTCTTGTCAGCGAGTATCAGCAAATTAGTCTCTCGACTTAACTTTACTGTCATCCCAAAACCACTTTAACTATTCCTTCATTAATTAGTATTGCCAGCTCATGTATCTTGACCATCTTCTCAAAATGCCTGTTACTAGTAATGCAACCACTTCAGCCAATTGCGAGTCCTACTAACCTATCAAACCTATGAGCCTTATCGTTATCACGGTCCATTCGCCCCACGATGCTAATACTTGGTGCATAAATCACATTGACAATAATTCAGTCGGTTAAAAAACTCACTAACCTGTTGATCTCACGACAGGCAGTAGAAGTAGAAATAGCATCATCGTCACGGTGGTTCTTTGTAGCGCCAACACATGTACACTTCCTTTGCCTTCTTGTCTTGTCTTTGCCACAATCCCACAACACCAGTATTTGGACATTGCCAATCCTCTTCAGCTACTTACACATCTAACTAACCTTTTGAACCCGCGTCAGGCAGCAGGAGTAGAAGAAGCAGCATGTTCAGTCCATGGTTCTTTGTAGCACCAACACATGTACACGTCCTTTGTCTTCTTGCCTTGCCTTTGACACAATCCATTCCACGCCAGTACTTGGTGCTTCAACATATTGGGCAATCCTTTTCAGCTACTTAAAACTTTAACTAACCTGTTGATCCCCCGTCAGGCAGCAGGAGTAGAAGGAGCAGCATGTTCAGTCCATGGTTCTTTGTAGCACCAACACATGTACACGTCCTTTGTCTTCTTGCCTTGCCTTTGACACAATCCATTCCACGCCAGTACTTGGTGCTTCAACATATTGGGCAATCCTTTTCAGCTACTTAAAACTTTAACTAACCTGTTGATCCCCCGTCAGGCAGCAGGAGTAGAAGGAGCAGCATGTTCAGTCCATGGTTCTTTGTAGCACCAACACATGTACACGTCCTTTGTCTTCTTGCCTTGCCTTTAACACAATCCATTCCACGCCAGTACTTGGTGCTTCAACATATTGGGCAATCCTTTTCAGCTACTTAAAACTTTAACTAACCTGTTGATCCCCCGTCAGGCAGCAGGAGTAGAAGCAGCAGCAGCATGGTCGGTCTGCGCGTCAGTGTGGTGGCGCGGGCACCGCCGCGTTAAGTTCGCGCATGTTTACAAATATCGCGGAAATTTACACGTTTTTCTGTCAGGGGCGGACTTGAGTGGTATTCTTTTTTTATAATGTTTCGTTCAATCTTTTAGTTACAAAATGCAGAAGTGGTATATTGCTGTTCCCGTGGGCCTTGCGTCGCTATTGCCTAACGCACTCGCAATGACAATCGGCTTCAAAATGAAAACGATCGTGGTTGCGAGGGCGTTAGACAACAGCCCCTCTGTTCTACATTCCGCGGTAGAAAAAGGTTCACCTCCGGGCTAGCAAAAGGACTAGCTGTTTCCCGCGACTCCGTCCGCGCAGAAAAATAATCCTTAACCTTTGTTACTCAGGTGCTAATGTAGCATTCTAATGGTGAATTTTTTTTTGAAATCAGTCCAGTAGTTTTAGAGTTTATTCCTTACAGACGTACAATATTCAATACTCAATACTCAATACTCAATACTCAATACTCAATACTCAATACTCAATATTCAATATTCAATAATCAATACTCAATACTCAATCGTTTAATGCTTTCCAGTGTGTGTGTGCGTGCGTGCGTGCGTGCGTGTGTGCATGCGTGCGTGCGTGCGTGCGTGCGAGCGTGCGTGCGTGCGTGCCTGCGTGCGTGCGTGCGTGCTTGCGTGCTTGCGTGTGTGCGTGCGTGCGTGCGTGCGTGCATGCGTGTGCGTGCGTGTGTGTGTGTGTGTGTGTGTGTGTAATGTCTATATTAGTGTAGCTATAAAGATAAAAGATTCGGAAGTTAAAGGGTTCCCTAAACTTATTTTAAAGGTACCTACCATGGATTTCATTGATGGTATTTGAAGTATTAAGTAATGGTCCCCACGATACCTGCCAAGAATCCAAAAATAATCTTCATGTTTAGTTAAAACATACACAGGGAAAATATTGAAGTTTTCAAAACAAACTGAAGGGGCATTCTGTTACTGAGAACTATTTACTATTTTATACAAGCAAACCCAACTGAAGCCAAGATGTATAACGCAAACGACTTTCGGAAACTGTCAATATGTATGGAATTGACATAAGCGCTCGACGTAACCGGCAGCTTATGTCAATTATATGCATTTTCGATCACGATGCCTCTTGTCCTGGGCCACGGGACGGGCCGAGCCGGTTTAATCAGGGCCGCGCCGTCGCCGCCCTTGGTGTCGTTCGTATTAAATATCAAGCGACGCAACCCTAGCTCGAGCGGCAATAGGTAACAGAAACTCCCAAATGGCCGCAAACGAGATACTGTAATATTTTTACTTTGACGTTTACGAATATAATATCAATTGATTCATAACTTGGCAAAAAAGAGTTGGACTTAGCGGCAAGTTAAACAACATGTTCTTCAGTGGCTACTACCACCTAAAGCACTAGATTTTGGGTAAAACTTGATTGCTAATTTACACTCCAAAAAGTGCTGAAAAATCATTTAAAAAAAGTTTTTAGCCAAGGTTTGCTACTGGTGGTGCAAGACCAAAGAACGTATCAATTTCACCCCACTGTCCAAGAATAAGGCTTCTTTTTGGGTGTATAAATATGTGTGTATAAAAATACCTATGTATCTATATATCTATATAAGTATTTTTGGGTGTTTTCATGGCTTTTTTTGTGCCCCTGTAGACTATATTAGGTTGAAAGATTTGAAAATACAAATGGGTTCAATTTGGTACTTATGTTAAATATAATCATAAATGGGATGTGAGTATCCATACTTAGCATCCTATTATTCTACTGCAAGGTTAACAGAAGAGATCCTATGTGGGATAAGCTCGCCTATGTACATATCGATACTGGAAAATATAATTTAAGACCAAAATCCTAACCTCATCGGGCGCACATTCGATGTGATATTAAAAAAACTTACCCTAATATTACTGGTTTCAAGAGTTCTCATTCATGTTTTTATGAAATAATGTTATAATAACTAAATAATCAAGATTTGTTATTTAATTTCCGAGTGTATACATATCGATGCAAAATTGTATTGTAATTATTTATGTGCAATAAAGAGTTCACAGAATATGTACCTAGTAGATTGTTCAACAAGGGACTGAAATTAGCCATAATGACGCGAGATATTTAGGCACATGAGCTGAGCGAGGGTGGCTATAGTTCCAGTGTCATTATGGTTGTTTAGTCTCGCGTTTAACACTTCTTTTAACTTTGAATGCGAGGAAAAAAAGCGACTTCCTATACAAAATTATAATATTAATTACAACAAGTTTCTTACAAACTTGTTCCGCGGTAGTTTTTTTTTTGGAAAGTGACTCTTTAACACTTTCATATTTAGCCAACGGATTCAATATTTTAAATCCAATTAAATCATGCATAATAAAATGCATTCATCCTTAATATAATTAAATTAATTAATATTATTTTATTTTCTTAAACATTATAATCAAGCCAACAGGAAACCAGCAATTTAAAAAACAATCTATAGAAGTTAGAGGGTTTAGTCACTTATCATTACTTTGGAGGTCAATTTCTCCCAAAATTTTGAAAGTGCGCAGCAAAAATAATAATACGTGTCTGTTATTTTGGACTACTCTCTAACAAATATCGAAATAAACAAAATCGGAGTCGGACAGTTGGGTACCTTTCCTTGTTAGCCTGTTTGTGCAAAATATGGTTTCAGAATGTTAAGTTTATAGAGTTTTTGGTAATTATGTAGCTCCGCCGACCCCACCCTGGGAATGATGGCGTGAGTCAGTGTATGTAAGTATGTATATGTATAGAGAAATGCGTACTACATACATAGATTCGGATGCCTATTTTCTCTACAGTTCTGTTTAAGCTGAAGGGCAGGGATCAAAGGTTTGTTAATTTTCTTGTTATAAGTCCAGCCCAGCAACCATTTCGTCTTAAGAGCCACGCTCTTGTCCGCGGAGTAATTCTCACTATTCACGTTCTCCCCACCAACTATTTTAAGTCTTAGGGTTTACATAATACCCCTTAAGGGTAACCCTAACACGTTAATCATGCATTCCAATACACCGAATTCGGTTACCCTGTAAAAAAGCATTAAATAAAAAAATGTGTCACCCAAATCCGTCCAACCCAAAACAATTCTAAGAAAACACAACCATTCCGTTCGGTTTTTGATTACGAAAGCATCAAATGTTGACAGACGCCATGCTTGTGCTGCTGCTTGTGTTCTACGGGGCGTCCGGTAAGTGCGGATATTATGTTTTAATTACAATAACCAATCCATTTTAGGAAAAACAAAAGACTGTTTGGCTTATTATTTTTTACCATTTTCACTGGTAACTAGAGATAGTTAGTAGGTTAACTTTTGGTGGCAAATCGTGGTTCTAGAATCCATGGAGTCGCTATTTCCTATTAATTATACGAGTACATACCACTTTGATTTTGACCTTCAGTATTTTTTTATTTCAAAATTATTTGTTCATTAAATTACTAAACCAATTTAAATGAATTTTGGTATGGAGGATGTCCATGCTGTGAAAGCGGTACAAACAAGCAAATATTAGTAGGTATGAAATAACCGAACTAAAAATGTATTATATCATTTTGGAATATGACATATCAAATAGCAACTCCGTGGATTGTAGAACCACGGAATGCCATCAAAATCCTAACCCTACTGATAACAAATGAACAAGAGGCAGTCAGGTGCCTGCGGGCGCCAAATAGGTCACCTTACTCGGCGTTGACGCCACATAATGGGTACAGTCGGTAGTGCTCCGATCTGGATCTCAATAACCCTACCTATCGCGTGTGTCGGGTATTCCGATATGTTAAACTTGATCGATTTACCTTGACACGGTTTAAAGTAGAAACACGATTATTAACAAAAACCTCGATAGTTAAGTTATTTTACGCATGTCTTTTGTTGAGACTTCCTTACTTTACTATCGTAACAATAATTTTTGATTTGATAGTTGTGTAGGTACCAATAACTTTTCCAACGGTGGTAAAAAAAGTGGTTGAATCTGATACCGCATTTAAGGCGCGCACACACCATATCTTTATATCACGTTCTTCGTGTGTAAGCACATAAAGCCATCCCATTTGCTTCTTGTGTGTGTGTGTGTGTTTTATTTGTTTTGTGTCATTAAAAGTTTTTTTTTCTTCTCAGCTCCTACCTTATAATGTTTCTGTTTAGCCCATTGGTTGACTGGTAGAGAATGCCTTAAGGCATTAAGTCTGCCATTTGTACCTAATTATTGAAATATGCAATAAATCGTAAATAAATAAATATATAAATAAATAAATAATAGTTTGATCAAGAAGTATTTCAATTGATCTGAACATTTAATCTGTTTTTGTATTGAAGATAAAACATTTCTTTATAGATAGGTAATACGATAAATAAATACTTAGTTAGGTTGTTTATAGGGTCGAGGATTATCTAACAGATAATAATGCATGGCCTAAAACCGAAACTTAGTCAATAATAATTTGTTCAAATGCAAAAATACTTTATCTTGTCTAGGGGACACCGTTGATGTAGGAAAACATATCGCGACTTTTATTTGGTCGTCTTGCACCGTCTTATATACACAAGTAGGTGGTGTTGTTTTTTTTTTCTCTCTCTCTAGATTTTGGGCATGTTTTCCTGCTGAACTACACATGTTATTTGATATTATATATAATTTAATATGTATAGCTTTATATAATGCTTTGACTAAGTACTACCATTGTAATATGAAATATGTTTAAAATGTCTGACTGCTGAGTTTCTTGCGGTGTTTCTTCTCAGCAGGGGTCTCCTCTTGGGAAGCGCTGGTAAATTATTGACGTCTAAAAGTCCCCGTGCGGTAAACTTACTGAATAAATGACTTTTATATTTTATCTTTTTTTACTTTTTTTCGTTAAAAGGAATACAACAGCCTAAGAACTAAATGTTTTGCATGTAATGTAAGGTAAAAGTTACTAGTGAAGAAGCTCGGACTGAAAATGCAAAATACCATAAATAATGAAATCCAGCTAGCGACCTACCAAGATTGTTATTAAAACAAAAGAAACCAAGAAAATGGGTGCAGTTTGAAGTAAGAATGAAAGTTGCAGAAATTTCGTAAATTTTTTACACATTGACAAAGAAATTACTGAAATATTTTTATTTTAATACTTTATTGTACGAAAGAAAACCAAAAGCAATACTATGAAGGTGAAATGTACGAAGGCAAACTTATCCCAAGGGATCTTTTCCAACTAAACCTTGAGAGATTGAGAAAAGTGAAAGGTTGTGCATTGAGCGGGCAAGCGTAGAAGTTAAATTAATATTCTCAATGTTCCTAAAATGTTTTCTAAACTGTTAAGAAATATGTAATAAGAAAGTTTAACAAAATGCGTCATTTTAATCTCCCAATTGTCACTGGATACTTTAATGACAAAAAGTCCTAAATGCTAGGTATGTGGTTTACCTATGTTTGTTTTGTTTTTCGTTCCCTTGTACAGAACGCATGTGGATAGCCGTTTTTAAAAACAATTCCTTTGGATCGCAGTCCGCAAACAAACCGGCAAATTTAAAATGTATAACAAGTAATAATAGACTATTGGACTACATATCAAAACATGGATGGTCTTTACCCAACAGACGAAAAGGGAATGTAATGTTACAGACCTGTATAAATGTATGTGTGGTTCTCTCTTTCCACATAGGGGCAGGACAGAGATGACCTGATTTTTACAAACGAGTTGTTGTCTTAGCGTCGCGAGGGTCACTGGGAGCTTGGGTTGCTTAGTTTTCAAAAATGGCGTTTTTAAAATCGGGCCTATTGGGATCAGTGTTACCTAATTATAAATATGTGTAAATTAGATTAGAATAAAGTTTGACGTTTATAAATTTAGGTTAACATATTTTTTTACTATAGGACCAAATGTATGGAATTGACGTAAGCGCTCGACGCGACCGTCCGGCAGCAATTCGTCCTATACATTTTTCATAACGAACGCTGAATGCATTTGTCTAGGGCCTCTGATCCGTTAACAAGATTGAAAGCCATTAATTAAACAAAATTAAAATTAGGATACTCATCCCAATTGGTCCTTTAACATGGGTATTTACACGACAATATCAGAACATGTAGTCTGTCATAACGCTGGCTATTAGACCTTTTCAATCGTAATAATCCTTCTCGAACCAGTCCATTCGGTTCTTGACTCACTCGTACAACAACAACTCATGTTCCGCAGCTCTTGTTTAGAAACTACTTAGATTCTTTCTGGTCGATAATGTTAGCTATTGTATAACATTGTGGTTCATTTTCCGTTTCACTTCCGCTGAAGCAAACAGTTTGCAACAATAATTGATAAAGCTAGATAAAGGTTGGTATAGTGTTACGAGTCTAATACTTCTAAAACCATATTGGCTTTGGCGTGTTGTATTATAGACTTTACGATAGACCTTATTTATTTGACAGTAATGGCGGCCGAATTAAAAACGAATGTTCTACTTATTAGAACGACATGCCACACTCGCGTTGATGTTGAAATCACAGAGTTGCGGCGACGCACCGGCAACGCTCATGTGGCATCGCTCTTACA
The DNA here is from genome assembly GCA_923062465.1 of Acleris sparsana. NCBI lineage: Eukaryota > Metazoa > Arthropoda > Insecta > Lepidoptera > Tortricidae > Acleris > Acleris sparsana. The sequence goes on along the minus strand of OV281305.1, from coordinate 6,913,949 downwards.
TGTCAAAAGCATTATTGTTTGACCCAGTAGAATGAGGGGCCTGCTCGGTTGACGTAAAAACTGGACCGGGCGACTCCGTTCGCGCATAAGTTGTTTATCGCTTATCTGTCAGAAACGAACAACCAGTCTTCGGGTTATAAACGAGTCATATAGGTATATAGGCAACCCGCCCCCGCGGGTTCAGTTTATGTTAGTTGTCTGTAACACCCGTTCATAATCCAGAATTTGTTATACATAAAAACCGTCTTCTTAATTTTTTTTCTTAAATTGATGAAAACCGCATTAAAATCCGTTTCGTAGTTTGAAAGATCTAAGCGTACATACAGACGGACAGACGGCGGGAAGCGACTTTGTTTTATACCATGTACAAGTGAGGACAGAGCTAGCATATAAATACAACTCAGCTTGTTTTCTTGTTTTATAGCTTTCGACTACATCCCGACGAGCTTTCGCTTCGCAAACCAGCCAAGGATCTTCCGTAAAGACGAAGAAGTATGCCAGGTCTGCTTTGGCAGCTTCGAGTGCTTCGCCATGGACAAGGCTAGGTGTGACTTCAACAATGAAATGGGCACCATCTTGAATAAGTCTGAAGAGGTAAGCCATGGTTTAGTGCGTTATAATTAGGGTTAGGATTTTGGTGGGTGGTAGAATCCATGGAGCCGCTATTTCCTAATTATTATAATACATAACACTTTGATTTTAACCTTCAGTATTGTCATATTCCAAAATGAACTACTTAAATACATTTTTAATATTTGCTTGTTTGTAACGCTTTCAAAGCAGAGATATCCTCTGTACCAAAATGAATTTAAATTGTTTAGCGGTTTAATGAATAAAGGATTTTTGAAATATTACAATACTCGAGGTCAAAATCAAAGTGGTATGTTTTGTATGAATTGAAAATAGCGACTCCATGGATTCTGAAACCACGATTTGCCACATAAAGTCCTAACTCTACTTATCATACTAACGATTTGTGAACGTGTAACGAGTGAGGAGGATAGAACGTGCTTGGAGCGAGATCGCAACGTACGCGAGCCGGACACAATGTTGTACAATCGTGAATGTAAGTATGATAACCGTGTGCTCGTTGCACACGAGTTTTAGAGGTGGTAGGACATTATGCAGGGTCCGCCCGGATTGCGACCTACCCGCTGTCGTAGCTACCAAAGGGCAAGGCGGGGCAGTACCCTGGGGCCACAAGCTCAGGGGCCCCCCACGACCTGGTTACCAAACCTCTTATTGAATTAGCTGACGACTGATGATACCTAATTATGATTATTTATGATAATTGATAAAGTAGCTTTGCATTTTTTTAATATAGATAAAACCTAAACTGCCTCCCTATCACCACCATCAAGCAGTTTTTAATATAAAGAATAAATCGAAGTGAAATTCTGTAAAATGATGGCACCAAAAAGGTCATCAAAGAAGGAACTAAGGGCCGTATTAATAAACTCATCTTGACTGTGAAGCCCGTCACAAGATACGTCAAAGTAAACGCCAAACCATAGAACACTGTCGTTTTTGACGCATCTTGAGACGAGTTTAGAGTTGAGATCAGTTTATTAATACGGGTCTAAGCTTGACGTTTGTTTAAAATTCACAGGATGAAGTTCTGTCTACTTCGGATGAAGCCATGAAGAATGAAGTCGACACAAAGATGTACGACTTAGTGATAGAAGGTGAGTATCATGCACAAGACCTAGACCCCTTTTAACATATAATAGAATTAAGAAATTACCTTCATTTGACCCCAATGCGGTTTGAATTGCAGGATACCAACCACTTTTGTAGTTTTACATGAAACATAAAACCATTGACACCTACGTTCGAAGACAGCTATTGTCATTTCAAATTTACTTGTTTACAAATTGCCTGTAATTCTTATGATGAAATTAATATAATTATGTTAGTCTGAAAACACATCACTGATAATAAAAAAACGTCTTTCTATATAGCTCCGCCATTTTGTCATAGAAGGTGTAGTTCGTTCGTTCAAAGAGCGAGCAGTTTTTTTAAGTGTATCCGAATTGTGACCTCTACTTTCAAAGCTGGGGCGATAGCATGACATACTAAAGCAGTTCAGTTTAGGTTGAGAAAAAGGGACAGAGCTGTATAACTGCTATAGCTATGTCCCTTTCTCTCAACCTAAACAGGGATGGTAACTCCCCTGAACTGTTAAATGGCCCAATCACACACAACAATTTATATTATGCTTATGCGGGGCGGTTCGATGCACGAGGCACGGTAATAAATCAGCAACATTTCGTTAAAACAAATGGTAGTAATATCGAAATATCACTAAAACATGACTATACATAAGCGGGCTTGACAGCTCTGCTGTAAACTCATCGCTAAGTTGTTATTCTTTAGCATTTTACAAGTAAAAAAGTTTTTTAAATGTAGCTTACTAAAAATATTCTCCTTAAGGTCCGGTTACACGCAGTGACCTGCATGCGCAAACGTTTTGTGCAAAAATTGGAATGCCATGGAGTTAGAATTTTGCCGTCTTATCGCACATGCTTGCTTGTGCATTCAATTTGCGCAAATATGATTGAGCGTGGGCCCGTGGGGCGCGAGTGTGACTTTTTTTTCAGATTAAATTACTAAAAATAGGTGGTAACATAACATGGTAGTAAAAATTAACAAAACCTTAAACAACGTTGGAACAGTAGAAAATCGCTGAACACACATGGGGATGAAATCGATGGATGAGTCCTCTATCCACCTGCTTCGTTTGATCCACTCCCCCTGTATATTTATCTATAAGTATACATATCTATATGTATAAGTTTGTGTGTTGTTATTTAGTACCCTGAGTACCTAGGTACTAGCATAGAGCATATTGCCTGCCATGTTATCGCATAGTCAACAACAACAATACTTACTTGAAGTTAAATACAACACGATAACATGTCAAAAGCAATATGCTTTTAGCCAGTGTAGAAGAGAAGCCTAGATCAATTCTGAGATGTGTTATATTGTCCCGTGATATTTGTTCTTTTTTAAGGGTTCCGTACAAAAAATGAAAAAACGGAACCCTTACAGGATCACTCGTGCGTCTGTCTGTCCTCTGTCAGTCACAGCCAATTTGCTCCGAAACCACTGGACAGATTAAGTTGGAATTTGGTAAACATATATAAATTGATGACCCAAACATAGATGTGCAAAGTAAATAAATATATTTCTAAAATAAGGGTCATTTTCTGGGGAATAATTAGGAATTTGAAAACCTTACTGTGTCATATACACCGTGTTTTTTTTGATTTACGATAACTTCGGCATATTACTAGGTATATCCATAGAAACTAATTGGTACATTCGATTTTTAAATACTGCGAAATAAAATTTTTTTTTCGGTTTAGTACAAAATAATGAAATCTTTTATCTTTGGTCATTCTAAAAGGGCCTTTAGAGTTAACTAATAATCAGTGTCAAATACGTCTATGTTGGCGTGACATACACACACAAGTAAAGATAACCCTTGACAGGTACAAGATTGTCACTTTAGATTGACGCGTATACAAACCTAACAATTGGAAACTCTTTACTCATAAGAGTCATAAGTATTAAAAGAAAATTGTTGTTATCAATTAAGAGCCTTTTACACTAGTTTAACGTGATTAACTGATTAAATTTAAACGTATCCGTTAGACTTATCATTTGTCTGTCTTCGGGAAATTAACTTTGTTTGACCTAAAGAACGTTCCCTTAAAGTTATCGTAAATAAAAAAAAACACGGTGTATAAAATGAAAGGGCGTGTTATGAGGATCTTAAATATATTTTTGTTATTATTGTAAAATAAATAGTTTTGATTTAATTCATGAAATAAGACGAAAATTGACCATTACCCACGCCCCGTCTCCCCCTGATCTCCGAAACTACTGAGCATAAAATTTTGATTTAAAAAAAAAAAGTTATATGCTTGTAGATTACTGGAAAACGTATAAGAATTGTAACATAATAAAAAATACGTATGTATGGAACCCTCTCCACGCGAGTGCAACTCGCACTTGGCCAGTTTTTTATTTCTTAATGTTATAAGTGCTGTCAACTCGTAACTAAAATATTTTTTTATTTTTATTACAGAATCACTACAAGAAAACTTTAAGGAATGTGTTCCTCTCGTCTCTTCGTATACCAACTGCCATCGAGGTAATCCCGCTTTTATTATTATTCAGATATTTATTAAATTTTCTATAAGTTAGCTTTTAATAATTTATAATAATTATATTGGCAAAATTAATTTGTTCAACGGAGGTTACAGGCAGTTACAACTTCAAAATATATCACTGTTACCATTAGGCTTTTTTGACAAATACAAATAGGATTATTAGAATTGCTTTTAAATAGCAAAAGTGTGTCAGATAAAAATTCCTTTGGAACGTATTGGTATCTGACCTTTCTAACAATACTTTAAGCAAATGAACACGCTGTGCCTACGCCTAGCACAAGTTGTATTTTCTCCCTTGTAGCTTTAATGCGCCTCTATCGTTACAGACTAGAGAAAGGTACAACTTGTGCTAGCCCTGCTGATGGTCATCATATAATTTGGTACCGCATATACACTGCGAATGAACATAACGGTTCATGGAAAGAAATAGCTAAAGAAATCATTTAGATTTTAGGGTATCCTGCCTTTTGGTCGAAAATCATTTGGCAAAATGTATCGTTTCCCAAACCACTGTTTTTTTGTATCTTAATATTTCAGGATTTATTTCAATACCATCGTGTAGAGCCCTTTAGGTTAGTTTTTATAAAAATCCTGAAATAATTACAGTTACTGAAATAATAATAACAAAAAATCAAGCTTCTAAAAACCCGACAGTTATTGGTAATCAACTTGAAATCGTTATAAATATTAAATGATCAATTCAAAATAAAAATAAAAATAAAGAAAATTAAAAAATATTTTTAAATACCTATGCAATGACCCTATTTTTCATAGCTCGTGGTTTTTTAAATTCTTTATTTGCCGTCTAGCCGCCGCCATATTGAATTTTATACTGTCATATCTTTAGTGACACTCTCAAAACTTAAGACAAATCGGTTGCCATAAGAATCATCAAAATCGGTCGATGCGTAGTTTCTAGAGTGCCACAAAGGAGTAAGTATAGGAGGGTATTTATGGAGAGTAATGTGTTGACATTACCATCCTCCTTCGTCAGTTGTGTAAAAAAACCGAGTTGGTAAATGAAACGGTTGGGAAACGATACATTTTGCCAAACATATTTTTGCCAAAAGGCAGTGAACCAGATTATAGATTTTCAAAACTCGTACCCTGCCGGGAATCAATCTCTAGCTAACTGATAAATTTCGATTGCTCACTAATTATTTTTAGAGAATCTATGCATTGGCTGCGCGACTTGTGACTGCGACTTAGAAGGGACATGGAACTGCTCCACTACGCAGCGCCATAAGCCCGAGAACCTGGCAATCGACCACCGCGTGCTGGCCACTGTTATGGAAACCCTCAAAGCAGGTATTCATCATTCCAAGTCCTCTAAACATAGGCCTTCTCCAAGACCCCCCAAGGCGCTTTGTGGTGGCGGTGGGACTTAGTGACAGTGGACTAGGACCTACGGTGAAACTACGAGCCACCCGGGGCTGGCCTGAGTCGGACTCCTTTAATGCTTGTTACGTGATGGATGGACTGCGTATGAGGGAATCTTCGCCCCACAGTTGGAGCGGGGCCGCAGAGGAAGAGGAGCCTTTCCTTTGTGGCCGGGTTTGCATCCATTGATCTACTTTATTATGGAATGAGCTTCCATCATGCTTGAGGCAAGCTGGACCATTAATTAAAGGAAAGGTGAAAGAAGTTGTGGCTAAGTCACGGCGGAAGTGGCGGGTGGTAGGACCTTGTGCAGGGTCCGTCCGGATCGCTACCATCATCTTTTACATTAACCTACCGCCAGACAGCAGTGTTCGCATTGTTGGGTTCCGGTTTGGGATAAGACAGTCGGTGTAATATAGCATAGAGGCATTCCATCTTAGTCCTTAGGGTTGGCAACGCATTTGCAGTCTTGTGAATGCGAATGTCTATGGGTCACAGTTTCCACTTACAATCAGGTGGCCTTTGGGCTCGTACGCCTTCTCTATGCCATAAAAAAAAAGAAAAAAAAATGTGTAGATCCGTAGAGCCTTTGTAGGTTTTACTTGCTGTTTACGACCGAGTATGTGATATTATCTGTACTCGTACCTATGATTATTGATTACCTACTTAGAAAGCAGTTTTTTCTGAACCCGAATGCATAACTGTTATTTTGTATTTTTTTCTGTAGTCCATACTTTTTCTACTCCAAAATTAAGGACGAGATCTATTTATAGACATATAATGAGTTCGCCTATGTGTTGACTATATCGATGCATGTCTTGTGTTTGTTTATGTGCAACAAAGAGTTTACACACATCAGCTTCTATCAGTCTAACTTGTGGAAGGCCTGCCAACACTTCTCCTCAAATTCACGGCCACAACGTTATCCAGAACCTTAGCGCACTACCACTTGAGGTTTTCAATTCCCTGAGTTATGTCAGTAGCTTGGGTCCTACTGCAGTTTCTCCTCATTTCAGATTCAATCTTGCAATGATACTCCTAAAACAGGTATTGTTCTAATCAAAACCTGTACCAGGTATTGTTCTTATTTCCCAAAACTGACGGCAATAGCAGATCTAGGTGATGCTTCGATATGTTTTTGAATTATAAAGGACAATGGGCAAATTTGTATGGGCACTGTCCCCCCCCACCAACAGTAACGGGATGCATGTCTATATGTTTATAAGGACCCAAAAAAAGATAAAATACTTATTTTAGTAGCAAAATCAATGGGATTTTTTTAATGAAAACAAGGGCCAAATAAGGCAAATCATCCATATATGTGTTCATTTTCAAACAAATTCCTTATGATACGATTATGGTTTTCCAAGAAAACCCCATACATCTGGTGATCGTCTCCATAGTAAAAATACATAATGTTGCTGAGATCTATTAAATGAGACATGTTTCATTTCTGTTGGTGGGGGGGGATATTTCTGCCCATGGTCCTTTGACGAGTAGGTCGTACACTAAATTGTCCTGCCACCTGTTATTGTAAGGTTGATAGAATAGGGGTCTGGACTCCATTTTTTTTTTGTTAAGCTAAGCAACGTTTAGCTTTGGTTTAGTTTTCTGGATTATCCTCCTATTTCAAGTACTTACCAAATAATGTAGGCGCAGTATAAGATAAATAAATTGAAAAAAAACAATATTGTCAATGCCGTGAATCAATAATAATAATAATATCTTTCAGCCACAAAAGGCCGCAATAATAACCAACCTCAAAATACTAGATACAAAAGATCAGGTATGTATCAAAGCAGGACCAGACCGCATAAATACACGTACGAAGAAATCTCAGAGTGGATGTACGGGAAAGATGTCTTAAACAAGGGAAAGAACAAAACAACGAATCATACTAAAATAAATAACGGTAAATATGTCACCAGGGCCTCTATTCTAGGTGATAAAACTATATTGCTTTTGAGATGTTTTAGTGTTGTTTGTATCTCGGCCGCCATTACTGAGGTAAACAAGAGTTATCGTAACGTTAAAACGACATATGCAATATTGTTTTACCGCCTAAAGTTAAAGATGCAGTGATGAAATATGGTTTATAAGAATATGCAACAGATACGGGTTAACATTTTTAAAAAACTTTTTCTATCTCACTCACTCGTAAATTACCCGCTTCAGCTTAGATAACACAAAAAAGCTTTGCACAAGGGTCTTACCATCAGGTATTATATAAATCCTTGGCATGAAAAAAAATTAATTCAATGCAAACACAAAAGACAATGACACACAGTACTGTAATCGTACCCATAACCCTAATGAAAAAAAACAGTGTATATTTTCCAGGACCGACAGCAAACATCGTAACTGAAGAAATACCTGTATATTTAGGATTCGATGAAGTTTTAAGTGAAATTACTCCTTACGGAAACAAATCAACTACCACAAATTACAAATCGATAGAGGAAGAACCCAACGAGAGCATCAATACTGAACAGTTTCTGCAAATGCTGTCTGAAGAAGAGAAAGGCAACGATGTAGACCCATATGATACAATTAAAATTAGAAAAGCTTTACACACCGACCCAAGTAATTTCATGATTGATGTAGGAAATAATAACATTATCGGTAATCATCATTTATTTTTAATACAACGACCTGCAGGGTCAGCGCAATATCTCTTAACCTTCGGTTTGTAGTTTTATCTTTCACTCTTTATTATGATAATATAACCGACTTTACCCGAGACTAAAATATTTTTATTACCTATTGACTACAACTTTTTGTTTAAGCTTATATGTGAATCATAGCACTGTGATGATAGATATAGAGATAGATAGTAATATGCAAATCACCCTCACGCACAGTTAATTTAAGTTAATCTTTTTCTCTGTTGCAGATGTAAATAATAACTTACCTAAATCCCTAAACGGTGATCACGCAGACTTTAATAAAGAAATGGACAAACTGTCAGTTCTTACTAATGTGATGAAAAGAGACACAAGTAAAACGAAAGTAACAACTACAGTACCAAACAAAATAACAATTCAATCAAAATCATCCAAAAATGACACCGATGATATGTCTAATAAAGAGAACGCAGTAAAAGATATATTAGATCCGCTAAACATTATGATAAGGGATAAAAATAAAGAAATAGCTCAGCTTATTAAAATAAGAGAAAATGTATCGAAATTTTTAAATAAATACTCTGTCAATTCGATTCCACTGTTAGATAACCAATTTGATGACGATAACTCAATAGCCGCTTTAAAACTGGATGATAATATTCAATTAATGAACAATACGAGGCGAAACTTGGCTTACGGTAATAATGTCCTTAATAGATTATATATAAAGCTTAAAAAAGACCTAAATGAGGTTGTAAGAGATGTTGTCACAATACATAATAATATGAAATTAAAAGTTCTGCCGAATGATCTCAAACTCTTGTTGCAAGCTATAAAATACGTTATGAAAAAAAATAAAGATAAATTAGTAAACAGTACTAACGCTGACGTTTCCAAAAGAATATATAAAAATAATAGAAGACATTTTGATACCGGTATAAACTATTTGAACAGTATTAACGTACAAGAAACTATGGTAAGAATTTTTGAAGTGATTGACAAAGATATGCCCGTAGCAAATGCATTAAGTCCATTATCACGAAAAGCTAAAGAAATCCTTAAAAGAGTTGTAAAAAAAGTATATGTCGAAGACTTTACTTCTGGTGGAACAAAGACCATTGACCTGATCAACAATTTGACTAATGATTTAAAAAGTATAGGGAGTAAATGGCAAGAAAGATTGAAGAACGTTAAAACCAGCTCGGCAACAGAACGGCTGTATAACGTACAAATGTTATACTTCGCATTTGCACAAGACATTGCAAAATTGGAGAATGTCTTAGCTTTGCTCGACTTCGTCCAGACACGCCGAATGACTGGTATCGAGGAGCATGTAGGTATTGGTATACTAAACCACATAAATTCAAGTTTAACTGTAGTCAATAATGAAGTAATGCACTATATTATCAACGACAACAAAGAAAAGACAATGAAAACAATAGTAAAAGAAAAGAAACGAAAAGAGTCGTTATTAAAAAAAATTAAGAGCCTACTGACCAATTCTAAAAACGACTTGGTGCATCTTTTGCATAAGAAAGAGACAGAAACGGAGATTAATAGAAAAATATCGCAAATAAAAAGGGACGAAGCAAAGCAACAGAAATATTTAGAGATAATGCAGAGATGGCAAAATAACCCGTATTTAACCTCTGACAAAGTGAAAAGGTCAATTAGAGAATACAAGAGTCACAGTAACAGGATGAAAAATATTATCCCGAAGTATCTTAGAGGCAAAGTGCACCCAGCCTTAAGCGCAAAGGGGAAGGTACCTCCTAGGAAGGAGATCAGTAAAGATCATATTGGGCCGGATGAGGAAGGTAAGTGTAAAATATAAATCTTCTTATTTAATTGTAGAGGACGCCCATGACTTCGTACGCATACAATTAGTTTCCCGCTACTCCCCCTATTTTAAACCCTTAGGGGGTGAATTTCCAAAAATCCTTTCTTAGTGCTCACTTACATCATAAAAGGAACTTCGTACCAAATTGCATTTTTCTAGGTACAGTAGTTTCAGCTGTGCGTTGATATCTAAGTCAGTGGGTCAGGTTTGCCTTTTATATACATACATATATATATATATATATATATATATATATATATATATATCGCTATTCTTGAATATTTGGCCTAGTCTAGATGAATAACGCTAAGTGATTTTCGCAAATGAACAAAATGGTTCACTAATGTTTCACCGAACAACGTTTGGTCGAATGTATCGTTTCGCAACCGTTTCATTTGGCAACCCACGTTTATTTCTGTAACTGTAAATATTTCAGGATTTTTATAAAAACTAACCCAACCTAACCTATAGGGTATTCGCGAAGGTACAGAAATAAATCCTGAAATATTTACAGTTACAGAAATAAAAGTGGGTTGCCAAAAGAAAAAATTGCGAAACGATACGTTCGACCAAACGTATTTCGGTCAAATGAACCCCGAACAAAATATGTAAAATAGACATTTTAATTTAAGAGACCAGTTTTGACAACTCAAATGCAACAATGTTGCCACGTAAAGGAAGTAATGTTCATATCAATATTGTAGAAACTTTACACTAATAAAGGTGGTTCTGCAATTTGCGCGCCTTAACTATAAGTCGAGCGGTACATTACTGATAGAGAATGCCTTACAGTATTAAGTTCACCTTTTGTATACTAACTGTGAGTGTATTCTTTTATGCATAAAAAATAAATAAATGAAATAAGTACATGTATTAAAGTGGATTCAAAATGGGTATTTACGTTCTGTTAAAAGTTGATAATTTACCAGCCCGATTAGAATGCTATTCCATCTCTGAAAAGAAGAAAGCACAAGGTTCACGATGGTTCGAAAAGGTCTAAATGTAAATGCACTATCGCACTGGCTAATTAGTCAATCAATATGTAATTTTTGGTACTTTGATAATGTTTGAATCGCATTTTATACGTTTCATGCATGACTCTTTGATTCAAGAGTTTGTAAAGTCTATTTTGACGGGAGGTACATATTCATTTTGCGGGTGGTAGGACTCTGTGCAGAGTCCGTCCGGATCGCTACCACCATCTTATCCATTAACCTACCGCCAAACAGCAGTGTTCGCACTGTTGTGTTCCGGTTTGGGGATAAGACAGCCGGTGTAATGACTAGCATAGAGGCATTCCATCTTAGTCCTCAGGGTTGGCAACGCATTTGCAGTCTAAGTCTAGTAGTCTTGTGAATGCGAATGTCTATGGGTCACAGTTTCCGCTTACCATCAGGTGGCCTGTGTGCTCGTTTGCCTTCTCTATGTCACAAAAAAAAAAAAAAAAAACATACGGTCGTTTTTATCAATCCACATTCGGTCAGTTAGAGCTAAATACAAAGCTTATTTAATTATTGGGTAGAAAACGAAAAGTTATAATTCACTTTCCTAGTTTATAAGAAGGGTACTAAGATCTGACGGACCATATAGATAGTGTCCATACTGAAACATCGATATTTCCACAAGACTTTTAAATAATGATGGGCAGAATTGTACGGAACCCAGCCCAATCGTTAATATAATTATTACTTATGTAGGCTTATTTTGATCCCACTGTTAGCTGTAATTGTTGTAAATAGTAAATTCGTAAATTTAAGCGTGAGTCGGATATTCGGGAAATAGCATTGCAACGCATGCGGGGCACAGCTAGTGTAGTAGTAAACGTTGTGTGTGTGTAAATATATGAAGGCTGATAACTCTCTTCTACGAGGTTTTTGTAGTTTGTCCCCATATTATAAAATGGAGCTTATGTAACTAGCTTTCACATGGTATACATGAGATTCGTATTGGTTATATTCTTTCATTCAAATCTAGTAACACTATCTGTACAGCAAAATTTCTACGGATCGATGTAAGCTGATGACAGAGCACCTACTTTGAACATCGAAGTTCGAAGTTAAGTTAGTAAGAAACACCATGTGCCGTTCCAATCTTCGTTCCGAAGCGTACATTTTTACTATGTGACTATTACTTGCTTTTACACGTACGGTTCGGAACAAAGATTGGAACGGCACGTGGCGTTTCCCGCGGTCCGAACTTTTCATGTGCAAGCCACTTTTGTCATAATGAACTTCAAACTTTTGAAGGTTTAAAGTTGCTCACCATTTTATTGGCTGGCTGTAAATACTTACGCACGCGCATTATGGTGTAAGCGGCTAAATCGATAAACTGTACTTTTATTTCATATTGATACTATATCAATAATTATATTTCAGCTGACGCCGACGTTTCCCGAAATATGACCAGTACCACAGTAAAAAGCAAACGGACTTCTGTCCGACTAAATAAAATGAAACGAAGACATTAAGAAGAATTAGACGAAGATGAATAAAGTACAATATTTAAATCAATCTTTTATTGAACTAAACCTTTAATGAACTACAAAACTTAATAAACCTTAAATAAACTTGGTCATTCAAGATAACTGTGAAAACATGTCTTTTAATCCCAAGCGTTTTCTATTCATACCTACGTATATGTTGATAGTTAAAGAAAGCACTCGAACATAAAACTTCCATAGGCAATTTTTCTCCCCAGCGTTTTTACTTATAATTTCTTCATGTTCAACAATTGCTTTAACAGCTGGTCCTGAGTTAACAGGGGTTGAGGATTAGTTTCTTGGAACTGGCTCAGCGGTTGCTTCATTGTCATAAAGTTCGGCATTCGCGAATTCATATTTGACAGTGGACCTGAAAATTAAATTGGTTTAACTGCAAACTGAAATCAATGTCCACACGTAAAAGCTGACGTTATTTGCATGGAGTACTTATTCAGCGCTGCTATCTTAGGACGGTGCAATTTTAATATACAGGAGAATAAAATGGATATGTTCCATATGGCAATATTAAGTTACACTTTATACTTTAAATATATCAATGTATCTCTAATTTCATACCTGCAGGCGCGGGTTTCTGTAGTTCTACAAACACTTTAAATAGTTCTTGGGCAAATTTATAATTATTAATTTCCAAATTCGTCAAAACTCGCGAAGCTATGTTGTATATAATATCATTGGTTATATCTACGCCTTGTAATTCTCTCATTTTTAAAAACATTTCTATTCGCCTTTTAATAAGTTGGTTATAGATTTGATCGCGACTAATTTCTTCGTAATCATTTCTTATATATTGTTTGTTTATTCTTTTATTATAACTAGCCGGAGAATGAACTGCAGGTTTTTCCGTGGCACTGTCTTTCATTATGATTCTCTTCGGCTTTGATGCGTTTAAGTTCATGAGAACCTTCTTATTCATGTTTATATTTAAGGCTGCATTATCAACAAACTCATTTATGTCGTCCAAATCACCCGTAGGTAGCTTTTTTTCATTATTCAACGCCTGTATATTCTCTAATGCATATACATATTTTTTAACGTCAAGATCAAGTGTTTTCAACAAAACTATTCTATCAGTTGCTGGAACTTCATAAGTGTAGGCTATGTGTTTGTAGGTATTTGAATTATTTGCTTCGATCTGCTCTATTACTTTTTTTACTTTTTCGTAGGTGAGTGTTTTTGGTGCATCGTTCTTAAAACTTCTTCGGGTTAGTTTTGTCTTTCGAGCTAAACTTTTAGCAAGACGTTCCCATAAAATTACCGGCTTGGGTCTCGGCCCTGAATTTAACATACTTCTACGATTTTGAGGCATAGTTTCAGCTTCTTTTTTAACTGCACTAAATACAGTTTTCACTTTATTAACTAAATCAATGCGAGAGTATTTTTTAGGTTGATTAATAATTTTATTTTCATTTAACATATTATATAAACAGGGCAGAGCGTCCGCAACATTTATTTCACCGGGCTTTAAAGTTCCTCCTTTTTCATTTTGAATATCAACTAGATCATTCAGTATAGTTTTAAGATGGACCTTGAGTCTTTCCTTTAAACTTAGCGCTTTAGTAGTTCTCTTTGAATCTTTGTCATCTGTAGTTGAACCATGATTTACAGTAGTAAGAGAAGTAGTCGAAGTAGTCGAAGGAGTAGTAGTAGTAGTAGTAGTAGTAGTAGTAGGAGTGGTAGACTGTTGTTTACTTGATTCCGTTTTTACTAGCTTCAGAAGATCAGAGTAAGACTTAACTCTAAAAAACTCTGATAAATTAAGTAATATGTCACTTTCCATCGCTCTAATAGGATTTACTGGTAGTTGCGAGGACATCATGCATGGATTCTTCTGTATCTGAGCAATATAATCTAAAACTAGTTTATCTTTACTTGTCAATTTCGGGTTACCTAAATCAATACCAAACATCTCCTTGATGTGATCGTGTATATCATGAGTATTCGACAGAATATTTTGATTCCGTACTTTTTGTGAAACTCTGCTGTTTCGGCCAGGAATCAGTAATTTGGATACTTTTTCCATAATCTTTCCAAATACGTTTAATGATCCTTGCTCATCTTTGGACAAACCCGATTCAGAACTTTGGGAGGTTCTATAGGCGAATTTTTCACTACCATGTTTTATTGAGTAGAGATTCTTTTGCACATTTTCAAACTTATTGATCAAACTAAGAACGTTATTTAATTGTGATAAAGCATCGACCACGACAGCCTGCTCCTCTTCTGGGCCTTTATTCTTCTTATCGCAAGTTTTTGGGGCTTTTAATGATCGGTTGCCATTCATTTCATTTTTGACCTCTTCAACAGTACTGCACAGTGAAATGTTTTGAATATCTTTATTTTTAATTATGGCTTCAGAAATTTTACCTAGAGCATCCTTTAAAAATCGCTCTTGTCTATGGGTCATCGGTTCCTTGAACAACTCCAACAAATCTATTACTTTCTCGTATTTTAAATTTTCCATTTCATTTGAATCCTCCTTTACATCTTTTTCCATATTCCAGAGCTTATTTAGTAGATTACCCGCGATGAACGCCATTGCTGTTAATGTGTCATTTTTTGGAGTAAACGTTATATTTGTCAATATAGGTCCTTTTGCATCACCAATCATTTCTGAAGGACCTTTAAGTTCATTAACCACAACCTTGGACAGATCTTTATCTTTTGCTTTCTCTGTATGGTTGCCCATTATACCACTCAATTTACTGTGACTCAGAGCATCGTATTTATCCTCAGCGTGTGAAGTGTCAATTTTGTTATCTGCAATGTGATCATTGTCTAATTTTGGATGGTTATATTCAATATGAAGTGGATTGTGGGTAGAATTTTCCAAAATACCATGTGGACGAGCTCCTATAATCATGTCTACTTTTGGTGCGCCTAATGTGCCGGTTACATTATTTTTTGAAAGCGTATCTGTAATTTAAAATAAATATATTAGTATGTCATTTTTATTACGTAAAGCATTAAACACATTTAGTTAGACTGAAATCCGTTTATCCTTACTTATTCTATGCAATCTTCAATTCTACCTTAAATCTGACGTTTTAGGCCTAAAAGATTTCATTTTTTTAAGGTTCATCCTGATTCCGCATTATATTAGCAGTACGACCTCTAAGATTGACACTAAAAAATATGCAGTATTTTTTAGTGTCAATCTTTACTTAAAATAGTTATAGGCAGATTTAAAAAAAAACGTTTCGCATACCGCGTCTGATGTCTTACCAAAGCAAAGATAAAAGACACATTTATGTATTGCATTCAGAGTCATACTTTGGCATGCATTTATATATATCAGAGTGTCTTAAAAACAACCGTCAATCCTCCTACGGCTGATAGAGTAGCTAAAAAGCTATCGATTTATCTAGTTGCGGAGATATTCATCATTTTAATCTGATGATATTCATCATTTTAATCTGAATTTTTGTAATTTTCCCTTATCTCCATGTCACGAAAAATCACTAATTTCATGTTTTATTTCGTAATTAGAATCATTACCAGTGCCTATGCCTGGTCTTTAAGGTCAGAAAGAGGGCCGCACCAGATGTGCCACTTATTAAATTTAACTGATCAATATCTCCGAAACTAGTAAAAATCGCTGAACATACGTAGAGGTTAAATCGATGGCTTTTTAGCTGCTCGTTGGCGGTAGGCGGGTTGACGTTGGTTTCTACACCCTGTACATATTATTTTTATTTAGGCAACATACAATAACAATAATATATGAGGTTCTTCTCCCTCCAGCCCTAACTACCAGTAGCTGAGCTGTTCCCCGCTGCCGTCGGCACCCGTAGGTTACGTTTTTTATGTTTATTTTTTGTATGGCTTTTAAATGTTTTAATATGAAAGTGGTTTGAATATACACATATCAGTAGCTGCGACAAGGTACTAAAATGTACGACTTTTGAGTTCGTCATCAGATAAAAAAGTATCTGTAAATAATTATGGGCAAAAATGTATGGAGCCCAACCCAATCACCATTAGAATTATAACTTATGTAGGCTTATTGATCCCACTATTTGCTGTAATTGTTGTAAATAGTAGAATCGGTCAAGCGTAAGTCAGATATACGGGAAATAGCATTGCAACGTATGCGGGGCACAGCTAGTGTAGTAATAAACGTGTGTGTGAATATTTGAGGGCTGATAACTCTCTTCTCCGGGGCTTTTGTACTTTGTCCTCATATTAGAAATTGAAACTTATGTAACTAGCTTTCACGTGGTATACATGATTTTTGTATTGGTTATATGGGCCAATTTTCCCATCATTCTTTACATTAATATTTATCCACTCACTTGCTTTCGGTGACTAGAGCTACCAAATTTGTACGCCTACAAATTTCTTTCGGTAGCCGTAGCTACCAACGGAGTTTATGCGGTTTATGAATTTTATTCTGTGGATGGCTCCATATATATGGTATAAATTGTTTTCAAAGCACAGATTACCAACTTGACAACATTTGAAAAAAGTTACAGTAAAGTTGAGAAACCAAAACAATTTTTTATCTATTTTATTTTGCAAGGTGTCGGAACAAGTGTTGCAGAATGACGTATCGGTTGTTTATTTACACTGAAATAATATGTTAATCATATTTATTTCCTTATTATGATTACGTGATTGTGAAGTGTGTGTTATAGTGTGTTTGAATAACGTTTTATTTCGGTATTAAATTATTGATTTTGTTGGTGATTGGTATTACAAAAAGATCTAAATTTAGTAGGTACGTAAACCGTTTTTTTTGCTATTTTATTTTATATGGGAGCTATTAAGGTGATACATGCTAAAATATACATGTTATTTGATTCTCCATTTCTTTAGCTTTACAATGTAAAGAATATCTTACCAAATACTTCAGTACAAGCAAAGTTATCGATTTTCAAATAAAGCAAACACCGCGCCGATTTGTTTACGGAGTGTCCAAGCAGTTTAGGTCACCCTTTTTTGAAGTCGCAAGCAAGTGAGTGGTTATACAAACCTCCATATTGCTCGTCGACAGTATTATGAAATTTGATTGCCGGATTATCGCTCTTATGCTTGCCAGCTGACCGCTTGGCGCGCGATATAATTGATTCGAAACGCTGTTGAAAATCCATGAACGCTATAAAATAAAAACACAAGTCAGACACCATTTAAACATTTTTTTTTTGTGTTATTGTACCAGTTCGCCAAGCCAAGATATAAAAAACAAAGAAAGTCCCGTTTTTTATTTTTTGTTTACATTTTGAAACGATGCGTCATAGGAAATGTTGTATTGCATTATTAAAGATGATAAAATTCTCTACAACCTAATTAGACGCTGTCGCGCTTTAATTGAAGACCAATAAGTATACATTCTACTTTTTCAATCCAAAATTATTCGTTGCCAGGACTACAAGAAATACAGCGATCAGACAAGGAGATCCGATTTCCACTGTGATGTCGTATTGGAAAGAGTGCATCAATGTTTGGTGGCTTATAACTTGGTTATTTTTATAGCTATTCAAATAAGCATTTTTCTCAACTGGTTGTTATATGAATCAGCTTTTATTGAAGCCCTTAAAAAAGTCATGATTATTCCCTATGGTTAGAATTTACAACATTTTGTACGACACCACACAATGTAACAACATGTCAAAATATAGATTTATAGTACGTTGTGTATTAACGGCGGTAAGGAATTACGACCGAGGTTCTATTAGAGGCTTTCTGAGTCGAGGTTCGTAATTCCCGTACCGCCCGTGAAACATACAATGTTTTTCATCACATTTGCGAGTAAATAAATATGAATTATAGCTTTATTACACAAGTCAGCACAACTATTATTACGAAATTTGTGAACTTTTTTTAAAGCGGGCTCTTTGCCCACACCACAGATTATACAAATGTTTCGTTCAGAAACGTTAAGGGCAAATACTTACATAGGTATACAGCATACAGCCATGACGGAGTGTAAAAAAAATAATCGAAGTTTTGATACAAAAACTATTAAAGTGGATTATTAAAAAGATTTTAGGACAATTTTTGAATTGCGTGTAAACTCCTTGCTTGAACTTGCATGCTGTGCTATATATTAAACAAAAAATACTTACCGACCTTGGGTTTTATTACAAAAAGAAAGCTCGAGGGTTTTATATGGGGCATTACGGCCAAGTTAACCTGTATATTTAGATACTGTTTACGTGCAAGTGTGAGGACTAACTATTTGTTCGCATTGTTGTGTTCCGGTTTGGGGATAAGACAGCCGGTGTAATGACTAGCATAGAGGCATTCCATCTTAGTCCTCAGGGTTGGCAGCGCATTTGCAGTCTTAGGCTTGCAGTCTTGTGAATGCGAATGTCTATGGATCACAGTTTCCACTTACCATCAGGTGGCCTGTGTGCTCGTCAGCCTTCCCTATGCCATAAAAAAAAAAAAATGTTTTTGCGACAACTGATTTAGGTTAAACCGTATCATTGAATAAAGAGTCGATTCAGCTATACTGAAAATAGTACATTACATACCTAAATGGTGGAAAAACAAACAATATTTCAGATCACAGGTACTTGAGACCCGAGCCGAAGGCGAGGACGATAAACATGTGATCTGAGGATTTTTTTATTACCGCCCGTATTGTGTACTAAATTTTACGTCGTCACCTTGTCAAGAAGTAGAGTTTTCTGCCCGTAGTGGGCAATAAACGCCACTTACAGCCCAGGGAGGCGTAAAATAATTGAAATCACGCCATCTTACCTTATTTTATCTACTTACCATTGGTGCTCGCAAACTTACTCTTAAAGTGCAGTATAAAATAATAAAAATGTACATCTAGATAGTGCAATGTGCATTTATTAGAGTGCAATAGCTAGTGCTTATATCGAAGAATAGCGATGATATAACCTGAAAGGAAATGAAAAAACTGAGAAACATTTTGCATTACAAATTTCTAGAACAGCCGTCAAATGAGGTATCGTTTAGCCAACACCACAGAGCCCGTAACATCGAGGCAAGCAGGGCCTCTATTCTAGGCGGTAAAAACCATATCGTATCGTCTTTGACCTGTGTACTATCAAGTAAATAAGAGCTATCAAAACGTTGAAAATACGATAACAGATCAAAGACGATGTCGTTTTTACCGCCGAAGGTCTCGGCCCAGCATTCTGCCGCGCTAGCGATATTCGCAGTAAGTATGTAAGTAAGTATGGTTATCATACTTACTTATTATTATTATTTATTTAAGACCCTATTATGTCCCACTGGGCAAAGGCCTCCTAGGGCAGTCTCCCACCAATCCCGATTGAAGGCCTCAAGCTCATCTCGCCAACGTCGCCTTGGTCTTATTATTATTGGGGGGTTGATTTATAATGGTCTTACCTAATTAAAATCAAAACTTAACTTTCAGTTTTTTTCTAACAAACTTAATCGCAAATTCAATGTAATGCAAACACCGCTAAATCTACCGCGTGTTGTCAATGGCACCCTGTACTCAGACATACCGCGTACCAAGTGACCAAGCGACGATATCGCGACTTTGTAGGCTGTTTTCTCCAAAATTATAGACTTTGTAATATTCGATTATTGTGATAGTTATATGAAATGTTCTAAAGAATCCCTATTTACTTTTTTCGCCCCGGTTTTGGGCCACACACTGTATAATAAGCGAACCTTCGTAAAAAGTATGTTACATATATGTATATGTCTCTGTATTCTATACTATTAAAGTTTTCAAAAACGGCTTTAACGATTTCGATGAAATTTTCAACATAGGGGTTGTTCGTGAAAATTCAACCCGAGCGACTCTCCTCTGTGTGAGTGCGCTCTCGAGGAGGGAAGTCCGGATAATACACTTTTTAACCGTCCAAATACTCCATGTCCTGTGTACAACTTTCTTCTTGATTTTATCTCTTGCCCGACTAGCCTTAGTTAAGTCCTCACTTTTGTAAATACTTCCTTTTAATATATTTTTGCTAGATATATTAATTACTTTGATGTTGTTGTAAATTGTCATTTTGGTTTTAGTATTTTGTTGTCGCAGTAATTTAAGTAATTCTATTTTATGTTTACTCGTAAATCCCCCAACTGAGGAATCAGCATCTGATTTTAAAAAACTTTTTCACTGATCACTTGTGTTAACCTAAATTAACATGTTTATTAATTTGTCATTGCGTACCATCCAAACATTAACAACCATGTCTGCTGCCGAACTTATTGTCATAGATTAGTAATGTCTCTATTGATTACCATTGTCTATCAATCATTTGTCAATTGTGTGAGGGCTTGCTTCTTGCCAAAGGGCCACGTGCAGACACGTTGTTATACTGTTTAACTAGTGTATAGTTGGAAAGATTAAATCGATGTGATAATCTCAAGTCAGTGTTATTCCATCATACTTCAACATGCTCAAGAGCCTCTAAACCCCGCTTCGAACACGCCTCTTGGGGAAGGTCATAAGGTCAAAAGATACACCGAGAACAACAGTAATACAACCTGTCACGTTCACGCCTAGCGATTATTACGCACAACTTGTAACTTCCAACCTTGACATTGGCGGAAATGTCCCACTGGACGGTAGCCATGTATCAAAGATTGAACCTAACCTGAATCGGGCGGCTCAGTCTTCCAGGTAACATAAGAGAAGATATCTAGAATATAGAGACGTTTGCTTTTTGCTAATAAATACCTAAAGGCTGCTTTGTCGTGGCTCTTATCTTTGGAGGGGGAGGCGCAATATTTTGTACTAGTTTGCTTTGCCTCTCTGTTTCCAATTTCGTCGTCATTTCTGCAATTATAAAAAAAAAACAATTTAAATGTTACCTTACAAAAAATATGAAAGGTTAAGAATACACCTGCCATCGTCATCAAGGACAGTGATTCAGTCATAAACAATGCAAATTCAAAATGGTTATCGTTTATCCATCACTGAAGCATGATCCATGATAGGTTTAGTCGAAACTGTCAACCAATATAGCGCTTTGTCATAATAACCTTCAAGTTAAATACTGAACAACAACCATGACAATATTGACAGTTTCGAAGTTTCATTATCTCATAGTAAGGTTCATTCGGGGAGGCCATTTGCAACGTCATAAGATGGCGGACGTGTAATTTGTTATAGTTTTGTATTTAGGTGTTCAAAGTACTTTTGTGAATAGTCATTTGTCCTTTTTATGCCTTTGTGTTACACAGTGATAGAAGACTTGGACTTATTTCGTGTATATATATACATATATATATATATATATATATATATATATATATATATATATTACAGGGTGGAAAAAAATATATAGCCTCGAGGGATACTTCCTCCAATCTTTAAGTTAGAGCATTTTATTAAAGAAACCATTATTTTATTTTTTAAAAGAAAGGAAAGTGCCTTCAAAGATTTTCTAAAACCCGGAATTGAACCTGCTGAAAGTTTTTGAATTTTTAATTAGTTCGATTCCCGGGTGAGTCCAGCGAATTTTAGAAAATCTTTGTATGCTGTTTTGTTTCTTTTTAAAAATAATATTATTTTTCTATAACTAATATAATCTAACTTAAGGATTTAGCATAATTCCCCTCCAGGGCCCATATTTTTTTCCACCCTGTAATTTATTATTCCAACCGCTGGTTTCACAATCGACATGTAGACGATATTTGACGGATAAACCTTTCTTTCTTACACTTGAAAATAGATCAGGAGAAAGCGTCCTTGAAGTTTTGACTTGTCAATTGTAAAACAGGCCCTAAGGCTTACGGTTAATAAGATCCGACACGGCCGCATCATCGTCGCCTGCGCCTGCGCCGATGGCGCTTCCAGAGTCGAATGAGTCATGCCCACAGCTGTCCATGGTCGTATAGCACGACCAACGCCCGTCAGCGTTGCAGGTGCATCTATTGCAACCATGACATGTAACATCTGAAACATTTATGGTCGAGTGAGCATTGAAAAAAAAGCAGCAGAAATTTAAAAAACTATTCTGTTAGTAGCTGAATGAGAAAAGACCTCGCGCAGTTAACTTATGGATGAAGAAACGTGAATTTGTGAATACATGAAATACGTTAGGTACACTATGAGAAGCTTTATCGAAATTCAACCGGTAATGTAGAGAAATTTGAATAGCAGCGGATAAGCTTGGTGTTTTCAAGGCAAGAGTAAATGGACTTTCTTCTCGGTATGTGGATGTACCACCCTCGATCTCGACGTTACTTGACATCAGGTGAGACAGAGGTGGACGCAAACCGATTTTGGATTTAAAAAAAACCGGCCAAGTGCGAGTCGGACTCATGCACGAAGGGTTCCGTACCATTCTATACAACATTAGCAAAAAACGGCAATAAAATACGTTTGTTGCATGGGAGCCCCCTTAAATATTTATTTTATTTTAATTAAATTATTTATTTTTAAAGTATCTTTGAATATTTCAAGTAAATATCTGTTGCCGTTACTAATATCGAGCAAAAAACAGCAAAAAAAAACACGTTGTTGTATGGGAGCCCTCCTTAAATATTTAATTTATTCTGTTTTTCGGACGGTTCATGAGCCTGGTGACGGACAGACGGAATCCTAAAAACTAGCAAATACACGTAGGAAAGCATGGGCATCCGATAGTGTGATCTATGATAGGGATCAACCATAAACCACAACGAACGCTGAAGCTACGTCAATATCACAAAACCTATTTGATGACGTTTTTTGGACGAGAGCACACGGCGTAATAGAAGTGCTAAAAATGTGACGCGTAACTGTGTAAACGTTGTGCCGTATTTCAACCTCGTTGTGGTCGATAAGTTAAAAGTAAAAGTAACTTACGCTCATTACAATCATCATACGACGATAAATACGGTATACAACTTTGCGTCATCAATCCTTGATCAGCTGCAATAGTTAAAAATATTATGAAACAGTTGTATTGAATAAAATGTAATATAATTCTTATATATTGGTGATTATTTTGGAACGCATTCGGCAGAATCAAAAATATATACGTCGTGTACGTATCCCGTATCCCAAGACATCACTAATATCTACACGCCTCTATGTTATTAACAATAAGGTCTATGTACACATCATATTTGACGCGATAGCTGTACATCTACTGAGATCACATTTCTTTTTAATTTCTCAAATGAATATTACCCGGCGAGCTCAAAATGTGCCGTATTTTTTTTGCGTTATTTTTTATTTGGGCGCAGATTTCTTTGACAAAGCAGCTAGCAAAGAAGTAGGTTACTTGTCTACGAGCGCACAGGACAACTTCAATTTATCGGTTAGTTGAATACTAATAAAATTATCTATGAGATATTGTCAGGTGATCCCAGAGCTCGCGTGATTGTTAAATAATATTTTTTTAACTGGCGCCCAACAAGGGGCCGAAAATAAATGATTTTATGCTCCGTTTTTAAACTCGCAAGCATGAAGTCAAGCTGTATTTTATCTCGTTCTTGTTTAACGATGATACTTTGTAAGTAAATTCAATATCAATTAATGCGTTATCCGCGAAAGCATCATATCAATCCATCGATCATCGATCAATGGTATCCATCGACATTGATGTCGATCGATGTTGAACTATATGGATCTGCTAGCTCCGGTTAATCCATCAACTATCCGTGATTAAACGCTTGGAAAAATGATGGGGTAACATCTTTGTATATACTGAATATAAAAACGATTTTATGAATACGTTCCAACATAATAAATTATTACAAAATTGTTATACTTGGTACTTGGTGATATACTTGGTTATTATTTATAAATACTGACAAATAATAACCAAGTATATCAAATGTAAGAGATGTAAGATCAATATTTAGCAAATTTGGCCAAGGGAAGCGCCACCATTGTGAAGAGTCAAAACCTGCAGCTCTTGGGCTATATAATTAACATATTTCTCTCCCGTTGAGTGCCTTCATGGCATATTTTGAAACTGAGGCCTCTGTAATAAAAACATTAAGTACTCAAATCTAGAAAAGATAAAATTCAATTATACTTTGTGTATTAAGTCGAATTTATCCAGCTATAATGCTGATACTTAACTTGAGTACGAATTTACTATACCAAGGGCACTATTCCACTTTCTAAAACCCATCTTGCTATCGAAAACGTATCACTTTTGTATGGTACGGCCGCCCTTACTCTCCAGTGAACAAGGGCTATCATAAGGTTAACGATACTTTAACGATATAGTAGCGTTAACATAATGATAAGATAAGACAAAGTGGAATAGACACCCATCTACACATAGTAGAAGTATATTAAAAGGACGTGTTGACTTGATAAACATAATATAGTCTCTCATATGATGGAAAAGGTCCAAATGAGCACACGCCACTATGGTTTTCCCCTGAACCTTTCATTAATCAATCATTTATATTTTACGTACTCAAGACTGTAGAAATAGCGTTATCAATTTAGTACAAATAATTTAAAAACACTGATCAGTATCAGGTTCAACCCAAAAAGTAAAAAGCAAAACTAATGAGACTGCTTGTATCGGGTACAAGGTTGCGCGTGCTTCCCTTCCCCGCTACACCGCCCGCCCGTAGACGCGTCGTCCACGAACTTTTCGGATCATAGAGAAAAACGCTTTAGAGAAATTGGTCCTCGTATTATTCTCGTTAGACCCACAGGTGCGCGTGCGCTGATTTGAACTTTTATATAGCTAGTGAAGCATTCAGCTTTCTCGTTGTATGCCTGTGTCCAAGCAAGATGCCAATGCAACTTAAATTCTTCATAGTACGTGCGTGCGTCAATTGACAACAGGACTTTAGGATTGAAAAAAAACATGCTTAAAGGGTGTCTCAAAAGCATTTTTTTGTTTTTATTTTTATTTTTATTAACTGAGAGAAAAAGTCGTATATAGTATCAGTGTTCGCTACGCTTTGGGCTATTATTCGGAATGATGTCATTTAGTGTGTAACCGCGTTTTTTTTAGTCTAGCACTAACTGTTACGTAGAGAAAACAGCTTTAGCCATTAGCAGAAAATTGATTATTTATTTCATCATTAAATATTGAACGAAAAATAGCATGAATTTAAGACAAACCTCTAAAAGCATGATTTTTAAGAACACCTTTTATAAAAGTTCTTGTTGTTACTTTTGTTCTGAATCGTTGCTGAGAAATCTTTACACGCAAGAGCGCAATCTTGTCGAGAAACTGGATACCTATAGTGCCCTCCTTAGCTAATTAGCAGTATCTCAAATAAAATAATCAAATCAGATTCAATCCTCTCCTCTCGCAATCGCAATCAGCTTTTAAGTGGAACAGTTGTTTTCATTCTGTATGCAAACTCGCCATCGGACTATCAAAGTGAAAACGATTGCAATTGCGAATGCGTTTGGCATTAAGCCCTCTGGGACACGCTTAAAAAGCCACAAGTAACAATTTTACGGGTCTAAACAGGCAACACTGCTCAAATGGCTGCTCCTCATTGGTCGAGGTTGCGTCAAATGGAAACTTGTAACCCGTAAATTGTATTTTGTACCTTTATAAAACAGACCCCTGAGCCTCGTTTCACGAAGTTACACGATACAAATTATGAGCGGAAGTCTCTTTCTGTCTCCTTTTACTAGAAGGGTTCCGTTTGTGATTTGTAACTAGTAGCTTCGTGGAACGGGCCACTGGTAATGAGGTTGCGATTGCTAATTGTATTTTATCTGAGATACTGCCATTTGGCTTAGCAGGGCATTATACCGCCTTCTTGGTACTAAACCGTTTTAGACAGGCGTTAAGGATTTCTTCCTGTACCCTTAACATAAGTAATCACCGTACCCGCTAGCAAATCGAATGCCCTGTCCCTCGCACTCTATAACAATACTGGGAGGGACAGAGCATTCCACTCGCTGGCGAGTATGGTGATTGTAACTTATGGTGACCCTTACTCTACTTTACTGGTGTACTTGGTTTAGTTTGCTTCGATAAAGTAAATTGACAGTAAGAGCAATCATGAGGTCAGCAATGTGATGACGATATCGAAGCAATTTGGGTTAGCTAGATCAAAGTAGAATAAAGGCACATACTTACATACTTACTTATTTCTAAAAATGCATTACGGTGCTAAAATGCTAAAGTGTTACAAAGTGCAGCTGAGGAAAGTGGTTTCGTGCAATTTTGTGCAGAAATGTGCAAATTGGTGAACGAGTCGTCTGATACTGTGCTAAGTTATAGACGCGAAGATAAAAATACTCGAAAAATAAAAAACACAATATTTTTACTTCTTAGAAAAGTATAAAGGTAGGAAATCACTGTGAAAACATAATTAAAATGTAGCACAAACACAATTACACAATGCACCAAATAACGTATGTCTATTTTGATGAGAGCTACGGCTTCTGATGAAAGATTGATTGCCTTTTGTCTTTATTTCCTGAAACCTTTGCACCTCTTGATATGACCTAATATTAGACTTCTGACTTATTTGTCCAAATTAGCCAAGGATTTTCCTCTTTCTCTTTCTTTTCTTTTTCTTATCGGCATTATTATTTTTAAATAGTCGTGCTTTATCATATCTCATCTACATACTATAGACTTTAGTTAGTAATCATTTCCGTCCAGCACATCGTTTTCATTCTCCACCATAATCACATCTTCTTCCAATCTTTGATTTAGGATTATAAGCACTCTTCATAATTCTTCCATATTTTTTGTACAATTCCAAACTTCGTGCATCTTTTTACAGAACGTATTTTGTGGGTGGTTTGTTGTTACCGCACTTAGTTATTATTTTAAATCTTGGATCATCCTATTGGGTACATGTGTTCTCGTCTCGTACTTCTCTGGATTACTTATCATTGTTTACAATGAAATCTACGTAGTCCCCTCCCGAAGGGGCATTTGACAAGAGGTTTTCTTTAGCCGACTTCTTCCGCATCTGATGGACTCTGTTCCTGACCGCCGATAGAAGATTACGCCGGTGACCATCAGGATGATTGCAGCAGAACGTATCGCCTCCTGCAAGGACCAATCTTTTAATAAAGTAGAAAAAACGCCTTTAGGAATACAAAAGGAATGTAATTTAAAAAAATGTAGCTTTGAGGAGAGGTTTTATTGCCGAAAGACGTCGCCATTTTATTGTTGAGGCGACTTAAACGCTACTTTTTTTAAGATTGGCAGCAAAAGGCGATTCGCTGATGTGCAAAAAATATCACATCACAATTTATATTAACACGTTTCTACGAACAAAACAGTTAAAGTTATTTCTACATTTATTCTTATTAAATAACCGTTTCTCCCATTCCTTGAAACACTCAAAACTATAAAAAACTTTTTTTTTCACTTTCACTGGCTTTCACAAAGGGCAAAAAGTAACCTAAAATAAATTAACAACAAAATCCTAGTGAAAAGAAAGACCCAAAAGCAGTGCCACCATGCATTACCCGCGAAACTTCATACCAATGTCTACATAGTCTGACATCCCATTGTCCATGGTTCTCCTCAACCTATACGACAACTGCCGGAAGTATGCCGGCCGGTCTTGCTGAGCCATCTGCGTGTATCGATCCCTGGCGTGATTTGGATTCTTAGCATCTCTATAATATTGGCAAAATATTGGATCTCTGGCAATGCAACCCGTGGCCTCCCCGCTTGTTGCACATACGCAATAGTAGCAAATATCAGGGTTCGTATAGGCCAGAAGTGATTCGACTGCTGAGGCTACGTCGATATCTGTATCCTTCGCATTCCTACTTGAAGAATAATAAGTAACTCCTCTTTCACATTTTGCATCTGGTTCGTATGGTAACTCGTCCTTGTGCCATAGGTAATCTGTGAGGATAAGGGTTTCGTTTCACACCAGCAAATAATCAAATTTAAAATAGCACGCATAGTTACCTAGCAACTGTTACCACCACCATAACTCAAACCGAGAGATTAAACATAGATCTCCATAGGACTGCCTATATACCTAGTCTCGTTGACGGCGACGTTTAAGAGCGATATTTTTATGTAATAACTTCTTTAAAAAAAACCTGAGTAAGTTTTTGGGATCATCAACCCTACTCATAAAGAAGCCTAACGTTCTACCTTTAATAAACAAAACCGAAATGTCAACAGAACTCTAATTGCAGTACCTGCACTAATTGCACGAACTCCTCAACCGCACGGCCCTTACCACCTTGTCTTCTCCTGATCCTATATGCTAGCACACTTTCATGGTCATACGGAGCGTTTCTGTTGAAATGTTCTAATAATGTAGTCATGCGCATACACTCGTTGACATTCCGCGCGCTTCGGTTTGAGCAATAAATGTCTCTCCCCTCGGCGGAGCACACACAGATTTGGCAGCTCTCGTCGTTTGTTTTCATGGTCATGTGAGACCTCCGCCCTCCGTTCTCATCGGATTCATCATCATTCTGCTCCTCGGTCAGTTTTGATTTGTCTTGCATCTTCATCCAGGTCCGACCAGGCTTGCATTTTAGGCCTTGATCTTGGACCTCGTCTTCATTTGGTTCGGGGTGATTGTAAAAAAAAGCTAGAAATTTGTGGCGGTTAGCCTAAAATTAATGTATCAGCCATTTTTGGTGAACTTCACCTGGATTTCGTTGCACCTTGTGGGGATCCTATCATAAAGGCGCATTCAACAAAAACCCTTCTCGTAGTTATAAGTCGATTTTCACGTTATAATGTAAGTCAGGAACTATTGTAATTTCGTAATGTACCTCTAACCCACATCGGATTTATATAATGCATCAATATCAGGAAATATTCCGACACAAATCTACCTAATCTATGACTTAACTCTATGCCTTAGCTACGGGTACTAGACAGACAGTGATAAACGTATATAGAGAAACAAATACCTACATACAATACATATAGAACCTCCAACGCTTAGAAATAAGTCGCGCTCATCCCAGAAGTATTTCTCTTTACCGCGGGAATTTAGCTTCATAGCCAGGGTTACTGACATGTAGGCTAACCAAGTCGTCCATGTCAGGTGTTGGACAGACACTTCGCTACAAGGCCGTTCGTTGAAACAACTATCAGATCTATGATCGTCAAGTCAATTATCATAATATTATTATGTCTATAATTCCAGTTCTAATGTTGCTATTCAATTTTGAATCACTTTCTGCTATACTATAGGAATGAGCAGAAATCATAAGAAGCAGGGTTCGGAGTTTTCATAGCTTGGTAAGACTCAAGCGAGATCCATGGAGTCGACATTCAAATTAAATTTTCGCGACATACTCATACACAGTTTATTCATATCACTAACGAAAGAAGTAACAATTCTTTATATTTATATAAAATGCTCTAACATAACCTGATGAAAGGCATTATTCACATAGCTACATGCCTTATGCATATTGATACTTAGATACCATAACGACATCATCATTTCATCATCATTTTGCAGTCCACTGCTGGACGTAAACCTCCCCCAGCCCGATCTCCCGTTTTCGCCATCCAGTCACCACCAGCCACTTTTTTCAGGTCGTCGGTCCATCTGGCTGGAGGGCGTCCTACGCTACGCTTGCCGAGCCGTGGTCTCCACTCGAGAACCCGTCTACTCCACCGATCATCGGTTCTGCGACAGATGTGACCAGCCCACTGCCACTTCAGTCATGATCGTATTATTTTTATTAAAAAAGAAATACTTTATTTAATGATGTTTTGTTTCACTAATACACTAAAAACACATAATGAATCGCGAAAATTTAATTTGAATGTCGACTCCATATTCCGCTTTAGTCTTAGCGAGGTATGAAAACTCCG
The DNA here is from genome assembly GCA_923062465.1 of Acleris sparsana. Taxonomy (NCBI): domain Eukaryota; kingdom Metazoa; phylum Arthropoda; class Insecta; order Lepidoptera; family Tortricidae; genus Acleris; species Acleris sparsana. The sequence continues at coordinate 6,883,773 of OV281305.1, read as the reverse complement.
AACCCCGCTTATTATAATTTCAGCCCATTACTATAGTATAGTAGAAAGTGGTTCAAAATTGACTAGCCAATTGTAGCGTATTGTCAGGAGGGACCTATCTGCAGCCCTAACCACCTGTAGCTATTTGTATGTATGTATGTAAACTCTTTACATACATATATACATACATACATACATAAATTGTTTGTTTTTACTTTTATTAATTAAAACCGATTGTAAAATATTAATAATAACTTTAATTTTGGTCGCTTTCGTACAAAACCTTTGCCAGTTTAGTTTAGGCCTAATTAGGTATGGAGTAAAAATCTTACCAGCTTCCACGTAGTGGGCCACCAGCCACACGAGGAATATCACAAGGCACGCCTGCTTCAAGTCCATGGTAGTCTGATGCCGTGGACTCTTTGAGGCATGCAGTTTTATACGATTTTCTGCTTGACTTGATGCGTTGATGCTTTGTTTTAAGAAAGGGCCGTAATTGGAGAAATAATGTAAGATTTTTTATGAGAAATAATTTTTTACAAGTGGTTTCGTTTGAATAATACGTATAAATTAGTAGTTTATGTAACAGATACATAATGAGACTTCTTAAAACACGAGTGTGGTTTTAAGAACCGAGCCAAAAGAACTTTTTTTAAATAAAACCCGTTGTATCGAAACCCTTTGCCTTGCTATCAGAGCAAATTCCCAATTTCAATCTAACAGTTGTTTCAACCCCCAACCAAACAAGAGGGGGTGTTATAAGTTTGACGCCTATTGCCTGCCTGTGTCGTGTTTTCGTAGCCCCCAACAGGGTAAACAATCAGTTATAAAAAAGAAACGAAATAACTTTCAGCTGCGTTTGATGGGAATACTTAAGTGAAATAAGTTATCCGTTTTAACGAGGGTTGTGAAGCGACACTCAAATCGCGTAACTGTCGAATAAGGTGCATACAAACATTGCTCTGAGCGTTTACGTTTCTCCCGCCCTAAATCAAGTATGATTTCCCCGATTTTTTTAATATCTTGTAAGTTATTATATTATGAACTAGGTCTGTACGTTTCTGTTTTTTTTAATATGTTTCATTCTAAGATATATTTTTTTGAAAAAATGTAAAGACTTTTTTTTATGTTTTACTACGTTTAGGGGGGGAAGAAACGTTGTCGTATTTTCTATGGATATATTATAGGCAAAATAGAACGTAAGGTCAGTTCGGACAAGTACCTCTCCAGGCCATGTGCGATAAACCATCCATATCTCTTAAATACAGTATTTAAAAGTCATCCGGATGCACTATTCCTTTTTAGCGCATTTCTCACATACTGTAATAGGTAAAGTCAGCCTTGTAAGTAGCTGCCCACTGTAGCTGACTACCTTGTCGCTTTGACTTTGACGGTAGTGCAGCAGTTCAACCATAACATTAAAGTGACAAAGCACTAAAATGTGCAACTACTTATAAGGTCACAAGTGCTTTGAGTGAACGTTGAAAGCACTGATCTGATCTTAGGGTAAAAGTACCGGTTTTGGCCATCTTTACACCAAATTTTTTCGCCCAATTTTTTTTAATTATTATTAAGTGGCCAAACAGGGTACAGTAGACACAAACGGTACTTCTCCCCTACTAATTATACTTACATTATTTCTTAATTCCTCATCAAAACCCTGTCTAAATCCGACCCCTTATTACCTGAATGAAGTCAGCACACAATGTTAACCGAGCAATAAGACGAGTGGCCATTAAACCTTATCGCGCCAGGTGCGCGTGCGCCGATGCTCAGATGCGCAACTTTCGCGTAACAATAAGGGTCTTTTTCCTGCCACACGGGATTGCGACAAGATGGGCTATTTTCTTATGTCCGTTCCCAATAAATTGAGAATAGGTAAGGTTAACTTCGGGTTAAAATTAGACACGTTATGAACAGTAAAAACAGAAAACAGTACTCGGCTGTCTATCGCTTTCACCTTCTGACATCACCAATACAGACAGAGTGTGACAGCGAGGTGAGGTACTGTACGTACCGTGACCACTGAAAAATGTAAAATTTTAACCCAAAAGTAACCTATTCGCTTCTGACAGTAGGAAGCCGTATTAAAGGGACAGTGAAAAAATTATTAAAATTGGTGACTTTGACTTTGACTTATAACAATTTTAATTAAAATAAGTAGGAATATAAATCCAAACCAAAATATGTAAACAAATATATTAAGGTAAAAAAATGCAACACGTTTACCTAAGGATTTACAAAAAGAGATCTATAAACATTAATTATAAGCATACATTAAAGGCACAGATTGCTATATAGTTAACTGCAGAGGTCGGAAATCTCGTAGCACTTGTGAGCTGTCATAGGGACTTCTCGTCTATCGACTTCCGATATACATATTATGTACAGAATACAGTATTTAATATGATTACGAGTAGAAGTAAACTATAGACAGTCTTATCGCGAATGAGCGATCTCCTCGAGATAACCTTTAAAATATTTATGTTTAATTGTTTCTTTTATAATAATTTGTGCATTTCGTACGCCTTTTGAACATTTTTCGAAAGAAATTGCATCAAGAATTGCTATCGATTGTTTACATTGCAAATCTCTATTGCACATTTTTAACTACTCAAAAGTTATCTGAAAGAAATCGCTCTTTAGCGATAAGACCACCTGTTGTTTACGTCTACTTTGAGTCTTCTTTAATATGTTGTGTTCTATAATGTATTGATGAAAAATGACATTGCATTTTCGAGCTGACATAGGACTCGAGACTCGAGACGCTAGGAGCTCGATAATGCTACGAAAATTCCGGTCTCTGGTTATCTGGGTGCAGTATCTTTTACCTACGACAGCACGCACCTCCACTTACATTGACGTAGCACGTGATCTACTCGATTGAATATCGGTTTCGGTATTGAATCATCGATAAAGTGTTATGGTAATTCAATAGATGGCGCTAATAGTGACAGCACTGTTGCGTCCATGAAAGTAAAATTAGGTGGTTGGGCGCGAATTCGTCAACTGAAAATACTATAGCTTCATAGTAGGATATGCACAAATAGAATAAACTAAGATTCCATCATGTGAGAGCCATTCCTCATATTTTAGGAAATTTTACTTAACTTTATGAAATATGTTGCAGCTATGAAAAATGCCTTTGTATATTTCAGTTTTTCTTTTTTTTTCTTGATAACGAAAACATCCATACCTAGTTTTTCAACATATATACCTACAACATATCAAGATTCATAAAAATCGGACTAGGTTAAGGAAGCGAAACGTTACTGAATTTTGTTTGGAAATTTTCAGTTCCACAATCCTCTTAATACGTCATAAAACGAGTCAGAAATGATATTAATGGCTAGAACGCGGACTTTTGTCGTAATGACATCCCAATAGGGTAGTTTGGGGAGTAATTGGAACGGTGTCAATTAATGCACAATTCGGTAAGCATTCACGACAAAAATTACGTAGTAAATTGATCAATATTATCTTTTGGTATATTTTAATTACATTACTTCAAGCTATACATTTGTCCGTTAAACTGACTTTTAACGAACCAAAGCTGAGCGGCCGAAAAAACCAAAGTCAATTTTATGTGAAAATGTATGGTTTGCAGATATATACGGAAAGATAATGTCGATCAATTGACCAGGTAATTTTTGTCGTGAATGCCTACCGAATAACCGAATAAATTCCAATAAAACTCTTTATTAAAATTTATTCGGTTAGTTTTTCGTATTAATTAACACCGTTCCATTTACTCCCCAAACCATCCTATTGTGACATCATTGCGACCAAAATCCGGGGTCTATTAATGCCTTATTGTTTATTTTTACGTGTTTTGTCCCTTCTGCAATTGAATCAATCCTAATCTGAATAGCAGCATGACTTATAAATGTCAAATTTAACCAACCCCTTAACAGCTGATTAGTTTTTTTTTTATGGCATAGAGAAGGCAAACGAGCACACAGGCCACCTGATGGTAAGTGGAAACTGTGACCCATAGACATTCGCATTCACTAGACTCCAAATGCGTTGCCAACCCTGAGGACTAAGATGGAATGCCTCTATGCTAGTCTTATCCCCAAACCGGAACACAACAATGCGAACACTGCTGTTTGGTGGTACGTTAATGGATAAGGAGGTGGTAGCGATCCGGACGGACCCTGCACAAGGTCCTACCACCCGTAAAGCGTTGTTCGCTGTCAAAATGTATGAACTAACAGCCGATTAACATTGATTATTATTTAACATCGTTTGGTGAAATTGGTACTTAATGTTGGACCTTCTAACAGGCACCTATTAACGGCTATATGTAGCTGGCTACTACATAAAGCTTACACACAGCTACACATTGTTTAGCTATCCTTCTCTTATTCCGTGTTATTTTTAACAGACTAAAAAAACTGTCAGTACTTAGTGGTCCCGTTTCAACAATAGTCATGTCAAATTATAAACCGGTTTATGGTTTACATTTAACACCACTATACTTATTTTAATAAAAATAACAGTTTAAGGCACAATCGCATTGCTTAGTCCGCCTAATGCGATCGCCGAGGTAGTTTCAAACTACTTGGGCAAAGTAATTTCATCTTTACATTAGTCTGTCCGCCCAAACTCCGCCCAGGATAGGCGGTTAAAACCATATCACATTTAGCTTGTTGTGGTGTTGTTTAGTTAAAGATTGTTAAGTAAATAAGAGGTATCAAAACGTTAATAATACGATAACGGACCGTGTTTACACTAGTCTTTTCGTCTAATGTATCTGCGATCGCGCATGCGGAGACCTAACGCGACCGACGACGCAACGCACGCCATATTCACACTACGTCATTCACCTTATATTTATAGACGATCGCAGATTTCATAATAACGACCGAATGCGACCGACTACAGTCGTTTTTACACTGTTACGGCCACAATGTAATTTTACAAGTAGTTTCCGTAAAAATGTTACCCGTTAAACCGTCCTTATAATAAAAATAATAAACTTGATTTCAGGCTTACGGACTAACATACATAAAATAATATAAAACATACTAATAATCGTATTCTATCATTTGCTCGAATTTCATTTGCTATAATCGTATCACTTGCCATAATATTTATTTGCTATAAAGGCATTTATTCTGAAACCGTAAACCTTTCAGGTAATTTTTACATGCCATCATATAGATCCCAAAAGGTTAGGTTAGGTTGGGTTTTTAACAATTCTGAGTACTTCACGGTTTCAGAAAAAATGCCTTTATAGCAAATAAATATTATGGCAAGTGATACGATTATAGCAAATGAAATTCGGGCAAACGATAGAGAACCGAATAAGTATCTCGTAGAGTATGTACGTGTTAAGACCGGAGTTACAAGGTAAATTTTTAATCTTTTGTGGTGAGAGTATCCAAAGATCTGTAGACCTTTTTAAAGGAGGAATTCTGGCCGAGGAGTGTCATATTTCGGCGATTCCGTGGCCGCTTTATAGCAGAAACCGCGAAAGTGTAATATTATTAGTGGTTCTCTATCGTTTGCCCGAATTTCATTTGCTATAATCGTAGGGCAATGTAATCGGGACACGTACAACTGCGACGTGGGCGCAGCAGGACACAGCCAGTGGTTCGTTCCGGTCGGTGCGGTGCCGCAAAGGTTCCTCGGGGCAGACCTTTTCTTCCTCTCCACCCGGGTAAAACAATCCTTGTCCAGCTTGGGACACGTCGGTTGGGGGGTAATATAGCCTTAGTACAAAAATATGTCTCTAGATAAAAAATTGAGCTCATTACACACAACTCTAGTTTGACTTAATCTGCCCAACTTTTCAAAATATGGCCACATTTGAAGCACCTCGTCTGCGGCCATGCTGTGAATGGAAGCCAAACTAAAATACGCACAGGCGACGGGCACCCAGGGTTTGTATGGGCTCAGTCTTCTGTCATGAGTGAGGGTCAGACCGAGGGCCTTTTTAGCTACGAGATAGGTGAAGTGGACGTCTTCCAGGTTGATGAGAGGCACTTGGAGTGCTGCTTTGAGGATGTCCCCGAGGTATTTGCCTGAAACATTGTTTTAATATATTATTACTTAGTAACTAACTAACCCTTTCAATGCCATGTCAGATGATTTTGAGATCATTTTGACAACCAGCTTTTATCGTAGCAGCAGCATTTTTTCATGATCGTTAAATTTTTAATGGATATTTTTACATGGTCTTATTTTATTTATTGTTCTGTTTTTTTTTTCTATTCACATTTTTTCCGTCCCCAGTTTTTCCCCTCACTTTCCCAAATATAACATCGTAATACATAGGTATGTTACGTTAGGTTCGTCTTTATATCAGGCCCGGAGAGCCAAAACAACCCAGAAATTGGAGCTCCGCGAAGTGAAGCTCTGTCGACTGTCAAATTTGTAATTTAAGCGATAAAAATAAACCCGAACCATAAATAATTCTATATGAGAAAAGGTACGTGAAAAAAAGCAAATAAAAAGATTCACTACCTGAACTATGAAAAAATGCTATATATGTATATTTCAACCATTTACAAAACATGTGAAAACTCGCTACTTTGATTTTTTGAATGCGTTGCCTTAAGGACTAAGATGGAATGCGAATACTGCTGCTTGGCGGTAGGTTAAAAGATAACTTGGTGGTAGCGCTCCAGACGGACCCTGCACAAGGTCCTACCACCACTAAAACTAGGTGGTGGCAGCGAGCATACACCAGTTTTCTGACATCTCAAGTATATTTACCGTTTATCATATATCCTGTGCCAGACAAGTACTCCGGAATCACGTCCTCCGGATACAACCACCGCGGCAGGAACCACTTCGTGTATTCGTTCCTATGAGGTACCATGTTCTCCTTCTTGTACCCTGACATATGGAAAGTGGTTAGACATTCAAATTATTATAATAGGTTGGTAGATATATCCAAGTGACGCTCACAAGGGCACAGCAACAAGAGAGAGAGGGTTAGCTTAACAATGACTAATTATATGACGATATCTGGAGCTATCGCAAATACAATTCTGGGGTCCTAGTGAAGAAAGTAAAAGTCGACTTAACTCGAAATAAAAAAGGGTATATAAATGAACGAAGTATACTAGACTTAAACCCTTTTTCACTAGGAACGCAGAATTCAACTATATCTAACATTTAAATACACACTTAAGTTGTAGAGCGATTCATTAATTATTTTTTTATTTTATTGTTTGTTAAATAGCATTGGTTCGTCAATGTTTTTTATGGAATTCGGGAGATGATTATATTTTAATGTACATATAATGGGGGCTGGATTCTACTAGTTTTAATTTGGCAAACACACTTTTTTGATCTTCCAAGTCAACCCTGCTCAAACCCTGTTTAAAGAAAGGGGATATCTTAGCGGGTTATGTAAATAGAATAGTAAGCAAGATACCTAGCATAGCGGCGTCCTTGTTCTCCTTGAGAACCTTCTGCAGCATCCAAGGATTCACCATGACGTCATCATCAGTCTTAAACATGAACTTTGCGTGAGGACATCGATTTAGGGTCCACTTAAGCATCAAGGCCACCTTCAGGGTCAGGTTCTGGTAGTGGTCCTGGAATTCATGGACCACCAGGTCGCTATGCTGCTTGGCTTCCATGTAGGTGTCCACCTGGAGTTAAAAGGTTATTTATTAATATATTTACAGTCTCGGAACTTATGGAAGGGCGTACTGCTAGAGTAGTCACCATCGATTGTTTTTGAATATGTACGTATAACCAAAACTCACCAACTGGTCATCATCTGTACTCAATCCCAGGAAGAAGTAGGTCTTCTGGTGCTTTCCCCAGGTGTTCCTGATGACGTCCCGCTGGAGCACGTGGGAGGGGGAACTGGTGACCATGATGAGGACAGGGACTTGCACCAGCTCGCAGGCAGACGACGGCTCTATCAGGAGGTTGCTGGAAGATAGTTTAAAGTTGTTTTTTGGAGTCTATTTCGCGAACTTGATCTGAGAGCATCCAGGGAATGTCTAGGAGGAATAGTTACTTTTATGTATAGGAAACGGTTACTTTATTCACATTGGTATGTACATAGATTCACTCGTTTTCGAAACTTGGTAGTAAGATCATTAAGGTAGTAAGGTCTTGGACCTTGCGCAGGGTTTGTCCCTTTCAAAAAACCGGTCTTGCATGATTTTATTTACAGTAGTGTCACTTTGACATAGTCCAAAGTAGTATAAAAATTAAATTCCTTGACTGTACAGACAAACAGACACCGAATTTTCACCATAAGCGTTATTTTTTACCACTTTGGTACGCAACCCTGAAAAGTACTTACATATTGTTTAGACAAGCCGCCAGACTTCTGTTAGCTCGGTAAAATTGAAGGTTCTGGTCGGGAGGTGGTGGCGGCAGCAGCGACCTGGCGACCACCTGGCTCAAGGTCCACACCGGGAACAGCGCCAGCAGAGCTAACAAGAGGTAGGGCAGGGCTTTGCGGCCAGCTGAAATAGATACAGGTACAACTTTAAAAAAACACCCTTTTAAAATATTATGGGTCGTGCAATGTCAGCATCTAGATACCTACACTTCACGACTTGTTCTAGGCACCGGACGAAATAGTACATTTTGATGCAAGTGTGGAAATTAGGTGTGCCATTTCATTTTTCACGGGTCTCGAGGTGTTTTAGCCCGAGCTGCAAGCGCGTATAAGTATAAGTATTTATATCGTTCTCTAGTACCCATAGTACAAGCAGAAAATTAAGCTCTAAATTTGGGACTAGCTCAATTTGTGGGAGAATCTCCTACTACTTGAGCAAGTCCCAAATTCACTGTTTTTATATTAGTGGTTCACTAATGTTTTACTGAATCATCACTTGCAAACTACATAATTTTACAAACTTTCATTTCGCAAAGAGATACTTCCTGCCGCATTGATTTTTTTTTTTTTGTCATCAAAAGTCTAACCTAACTTATTTAATAACTTCTGGCCAAGGTGTCGTGTTCCGGCGGTTTCGCAGCAGCCTACCAGCAGCGACCACGATGTCAACTGTTAGTCATAGAGCTTAGCAAAAAACAACCGGATTTTATGCAGAAAGCAAGCTGCTTTACCCAGGATTCTAGATAGGGACCAATATGAATGATTTCATCCGAGGAATCACACATTTTACTATCCAGAATTCAAGATGACGGACATTTTCAAAAATGGCGGCTGCTTTAGTCAAAAAAAAAAGATTTAAAACGACTGCACTGATTTTGCTGATTGAGTTGTCTATCAATTAGTATTGATACATCTTATGAATAAAAAAATACCGGTAAGGTAATTAAAGATGGCGGCCAAAAGTTACGAGATATCTGAAATTACCTTATATTTTGATTTTTAGCTTTATTACCTTATATTAAGATTTGTTATAATAATCCTTCTCCAAAAACAGTTGTTTTGTATGCAGTTCATACATAGCATGGCCCCTGTTTTGTTTTTAGTATTATATATGGTCATTCAAATAACATGAATAACATGGATGGGCACCGCAGCTGCGCAGCGCGCCGTAGGTGATTGGGATAAGGTCCTATCGGATATCATTTATTAATTCTCTAGATCCCACTTACCATCAGGTGGCCTGAGTGCTAGCGTGCCTTCATATTGCCATACAAAAAAAAAGGAATCACTATCTACTACCTCTTATCGTTCGTTTGTAACGTTTCCGTAATGATTTTCATACGTTTGTCCAGATTAAATGCTTAACAATTACGCTAATCAAGGCCGCAGCGTCGCCTAGTTCTATTAATATTTTGCTGTAAAATAATATCTCTTGACATTCGTCTGTACCAAAGACAAGATTAGAATAGCTGAATTCCGCAAGCGATGTTTATGTTTCTTTCGATGCCAGTGCTAGCGGCAAATGCGAACGTAAAACAGACACAAACCAGCTCCACGTGATCCGGGGTGGGATGAGAGGACATCTGGATAACACAAAAAGCTCTAAAAAGACAGAGAATGGCTGGAGGAGGGGTCATGGTAGCGGTATCTCGTGGGATTCCCTCGTGGAGACTTGAAAGTTTGGAATCAGATGTCTAGAGCTTATGGACAGGGTTGCAGCTAGTGGTTAATAATTGTGGGAAGAAAGTGACAATATGCGTGGTTTATTTCCCTCCAGTAAAAGTAGACTTATTATCATGACTCTTAACTAACGTGGATGCAGCGATGGCGCATACTGACGATTTAATTCTAGTGGGTGATTTGAATCTTGGATTCATTAATTGAAATTTTCAAGCTGCATTCATTCCTTCAAATTTCAGCAACTCTTATGTCTACCGAGATTTGGTAATCTCTAATGTTCAATGAAGTGACCACATCACCCAACACAGAGCAAATGCTACCAAATTCATCCCAACTTTTATATCGAGTTTTCATTTCCTAAGATTTCCAATTTGAAACTTTAACGTATTATTTCACGGCTGATTATGACAATATTATGAGTGAGCTAAAAAATAATAAGCAAGTTTCTGGATTTCACGAAGTGTTAAGGGAATTTACAGAGAGTACTCTGTAAATAGTACGCCGTTTAGTAAAACGGCGTCATTGATAGATTAATGCCAATGCGTAGCACCCGAAAATCCATTCACAAATTAATCTTCTAGGAAAAACAGAGGACGCACGCGAGGCTTCGTAAGATCGGAAATCCAGGAGATGAATATGAATTTATTCGCTGTCATAAACTGTATTACAAATGTTATAACAATTATAAGAAAACCGTTGAATCAAATATTAGAGACAGTCCAAAGGCGTTCTGGAGCTATATTAGAAATAAAGAAGTGGTCACTATGCTGTCAGCAAGGATAACCTTGAAAAATACAGTGGCACATTCTGGGTGATATTGCTAATACGTTTGCTAGACATTTTTCTTCTGTATTTGATTCTTCAGTAGCCCGATCAAGTTATGTAGTTTCTGATACCTCCTAGGGTATATCATTGAATAAAGTTTACTTTACTGAATCAGAAATACGTTGCTCTAATAAAAAACTGAACCATAAGGGAACAGGTCCGGACCTTATCCCTCCCATATTCGTAAAACGGTGCGAGCCAGTGCTGTCCTTACCTCTTTCTCTTTTGTTCAACCGCTCACTTCTTCATCAGTAAATGGAAGAAGTCACGAATAGTCCCTATCTTAAAAAAAGGAAATCAAGATGATGCCCAAAACTATCGCCCAGTGTCAATTTTGGTCATGCTTTTCTCAATTGTTTGAATCGTTTCTTTACCCAGTATTGACAAGACTGGTTGTTCGTCTCCGACTTGTGCCAGCTGGTTGATAAGGGTTAGGAGGTAGAAGCCATTTACACTCAGTTTAGAAGCGCCTTTGATAAGGTCAGTCACTATATCCTAATGAAGAAATTGCATCACTTTGGGGTTGGTGGCTGTGTGCTCCAGTGGTTTGAGACATATTGAAATAAAAGACTTTGGAACCTTGTGATCAATACACATCTAACACTTTTTACCCCGGATCTGGGGTTCCGCAAGGATCCCAACTTGGGCCATACTCTTCACGATTTTTATAAACGATATCACTTATCATATATAGCTCCCATGATAAGAATTTGTAAAGACTATAACGGTGCTGTAAATAAATCTACCTACATATCTACCATGACAGTCTCACAACATTCAAATCCAAAATCATCTCTAGTTAGTTAGTTACTTGCATGAATATACTTCGTTTTTTAATTTATCTCGGACCCGTAATCAGAACAAAAACAAGTGGACGCCATTTTGAACTTTTTTGTTACTGGTCCGATTGCTTTGAAAATCGATATCAGAGGAACCCCAGACTACAAATGCGGACCCGTAATCAGAACTGAAATCGGACGCCATTCCGAATTTTTTGAAGTGATAACTTCTTATGGGAGGGTAAACCGCTTCGTTACGTAACACGTTACGGCGCCTGCTTAGAGGTAAGAAAGCATAGAGGGAGTATAAAAACAGCTAATAGAATAAGTAGTACTCTTCGCACCTGATACAAATGCCCTTTGTTAAAAACAGACGTCTATATATGAACAGTGTACCACTTTTTAGGTTTGTTAGTATGTGTCACTCTGCATTAGTGTGTGTAAGTTTGCAGTCAGTTAAAAACAATTTCAATATTAAATATTTCAACTTGGATTAGTTTAGGTTATCATTTCTGTCGGCCGTTCCGAGACGAACACGTTTTTTTTAAATTGTTTTTGTTGTCATTGTAACAGAAATAAAGACACACTTAATAGGTAATCAAATTAATTTCACAGAACAGTTGTTTCATGAATGTTATGTCCTCCGTAATGGTCGTGTATATCAGAATAATGTACCTACAATATAAATGTCTCAAAGTGCTACAATACTCGTATATACGATGTGGATGTACTTATTTTAAATAAATATATTAAAGAAATAAACACAGGCACCCTGAAATAACCAAACACTCGCGTCACAAGACTCACAAGGTTTATTTTCATATTTAAATTTCGCTAATGGGATAGAAGCGGAGGGCTGCCAAGAAATAAACTAGGATCTACTGGTTATTCGTATAATACGTCAACGTCAGTTTCTGATTCAATTCGAAAATATTTTAGAATCTCCGGAAATGTTGGCTAAAAATGGGCCACGGGAATTTATAGAACGCGACTTATGGCAGTTGGCATTTAACATGTGTTAGAGATTAGGAAGCTTATTTTTATCATGGTTATTATTTTTTTAAGCCAAGAGATACTACTGGATGGACAGTTTTAATAACATTTTAGCTTCACTGATATCAAACAAACTTTACAAACAACTATATATTTCATTGAATTTTCAATTACTTTCCTTTAACCTAACATCTATTATTCTGGGGCCTTATTCTACACTGTTTTTCCCTATTGCTATCGTATTGTCAACTTTATAATAGCTCTAGGACAGTACTTTAATCTTAGTATTAAACAATGACATGTTTAGTTCGATACAATGGGTAGAGTACCAATTATATAATTCTAAAGCAGTGTATATTATAGATGTTTTTTTAGTTTTCTCTTAAATATACGCCGAATTGTGACGAATGCTACCTATCCTGATCCAATTTGAAACGATGCGCGTCTTAACCTAAACCTACTTATTCAGCCTGGTACACATCTTCTAATCTGGAAGTCTAGTCACTATCAAATAAATCCAAAGGCCTGCGAGATCGTATAGTAACATTGGTAGGTCTACGTTGTATCCATAGGTAACTTAGGAACTTTAGATTAAGCATGTAAGTAGAGAACTAGTTTAAGTGTGCCCTTCGAAAAGGAGACGGGGCTCCACCACCACCCCGTCCTATGCTGCCTTGCTCGAGACGGATGTCCTCAGGTAAACTGTTGAGAATAGGTATAAATGGCAGGCACTTTTTTAAAATAGTTGTTACTTCTAGGCACATCAAACTTACCCGTTTACACCAACCTCGTATACTTAATCAATTCTAATCAGGTCATGCTGCCAACTGTCATGGTTATTAATAGCCAAAAGTTTTTTGCACTCTAAAGTGACGAGAAGTATCTTACATATTTTGAACCTTAGAATAATAACACATAGAATGATAGTTTCCTACAGCCAACCCATCAAAAGTGTCGCACAAAATGGATTCATGTGGGCGTAATCAACGCGTACTAACACACGACAACACGCACACAAGTAAACAAATAATGTTGCTAGCGGATTACATTTCCCCCTAAACTAGGGGATTTTTTCATATAATCATTTTTGTTAAATTCGATCATTTTTTGTAGTTACTTAGTAATAATACAAATGTTTATTAACACTTATGGAATAAGAAAATGTTTTGTCTCTTTCTAATTCGCATAAAATATCATATTTTAAGTAGGTAGTTTAAATGTTCTAAGGTACTTTTTTGGCCGGTGGTTTTTTGGCGGACTAAAATTCAATTTATCCAGGGACACCCAGTATATACTCGCAATCACCTTAGTAGGAACCACGTCCCGACGTAGTCTGCACAAGCCACCTTTAGTAAGATATTTGTCTGTGTCATTAAAATGTACAGAACATATTTTTGTCCTCCTAGACGGCTTCCACCAGCTTTCATTTCGATTAAGCCTAATTTATTCAATCCAACGTGCGGCAATAATCGGATTAGAAGGAAATCTTGAACGAGAAAAACAAGTAATTCAATTCGTATCACAGAATATCACAAAATAGAACAAGTACTTACTATAACAATTTAGGGGGAAAAATTTCGTTATAATGGCAACATTTTCATGTAATGTCGTTAGAAAATAATTTAATATTTTAGTGAATGTTTTACGTAAAACAACAAGTCAAAACATATTACTTACACGTGGAATGTTATTTTATAGTGTTTATTTTCTTGGTCTGAAGTGTTGTGGCACCCATTAACAATACAAATCGTCATAATCAATAAAAATCCGGGAGCTGTTGACGCTGTGTGACGTGATTGCGACTGACAGGCGGCGATCGCCGAGTACACCAGAATGGTGTAGTTTAAGTCTGACGGTTTTGGTGCGCGGACTACGTTTCTATGTGTTATTATTCTAAGTTTTGAACAATTTTCGATAATCACTTTTACAGTTATTTTTAATCTTTTGAGAGACAAGAAATTTTAAAATACGCCATTCCAAGGAATCCAGTTTATCTAAGTAAGTTTTGAAGTTGAGACCATAACAATAGAGAGCATACTCCAGTACAGAATCTACCAACGCAAATTATAAACATTTTAAAGTACCAAGATAACCCTATAACTAGCCCAATATTTACCCAGCCAAACTCTTAATTTGTCACAGATTAATCCACATCCTGACGCGGTCATCACTCCATCTTGTTGGAGGCCTACCTACAGGTCGTCTTCCGGTCCGCGGACGCTACTCCAGAACCTTCTGACCCTATCGGTCCATCAGTCCTGCGAGCAATGTGCCCCGCCCACTGCCACTTCAGTTTAGCTATTCTTCGGGCTATGTCAGTAACCTTAGTTCTACTGCGGATATCATCATTTCTGATTCTATCACGCAGAGACACCCCGAGCATAGCAACCCAGAGTCAGGATCGCGGGAGCGCGGTGGATGCGAAAAGCACAAGACCGGTCTGAGTGGAGAGCCTTGGAGGAGGCCTATGTCCAGCAGTGGACGTCTTTCGGCTGACATAGTATCTATTTCAACTCCTAAATAATATGTTACACAATCAACTTTATCTATAGGATTACATTGGCAATTGTCCTTTTTATTTTGCAGGCACTGATAACTAAGGGCAACCAAACGAAAAGTAAAATCTGATATTTTCAAATAAGGCCTGTGTATTACAAGTAGGTTAGTCTTCTCTACGTTCAACAAAATACCGTTGTCATGAGACTATCGCACTCTTGCATATATATCAAGTTGAATAGAGCGACTCATGTCAACAGAGTCAGTCTAGGCAGACACAATGCACAAATCGTCTCGGCGAATATGTAAGTTGTACTGTGACGTATGACTCCACGATAAGCATCAAATAACACACTGGACCACATCCAGAGCCCTGCGGAACCCGACAGTCAACCGCCCCCTCCTCGCTGAGCACCTCATCAACCTTCAGACAAGTCAGAGATGTTGTGGAACCAGGCATACAGCGGCTGCCTGATGCCGCATTCGTCCATCCCATTTCAAAGCGTATACTTTACAAAGTGTCAAAAACTTTTTTAATATCAAAAATTAGTGCTGCTACTATTTTTATATTTTATAAATACGAGTTAATTTCATCTAAAAAAAAATCTAGCAGAGTATGAATACCTGTACCTTGTACGAGTAGATAACCCGTGTTGTTAAGTATTATGGTATGTATAGAATTCAACTGCAGGTAATCTCTATTTGATTAATAACACATTTTTCCATTACCGTTTTCTACACTTGACAAAATTGCTATAAGCGGTCACCCTTCGGATTGGACTTCTTTTAATCGATTTGGGAACTGATTATTTTTAACTGACAAATTAATTAACTGAGAGATAACTTATCAACTAAGTAGCAGTTTGAGGTCAGTCGTGCGCATGAGGTCGCTGTCGGGCGCCTTTTTAGCATTAATTCCCATAATAACTTTTTTAACCAAATTGCTATCCACAGGCGTGTGCCTGTCTTACCACTTATCAGAACATACCAAATTTTAAAATTTGAATGACGTCATTTGAAAAACAATGGGCAAACGGAACACATATTCCTTTCACACCACCGCGGTGGCACAAATTATTGAGAATGCTATCATCAATCGACTGAATATTTTTCCACAATGAACAATGTTTATTTTGTCCCAAATCTTTTCGATATTCTTATCACAGTCTAAGATACATTGCCTGTCACATTAATTGTTACACTTTGCCTTATTACCTCTATTCCTGTATATAGTGTTTTCGGCGTGTATTCCAATCTTTGCATCATATTCTTAGGAATTCCTCCATAATGTATACAATTTGTGAGAAGTCAAATTTAAGTAAATATGGAAAGGGTTAAATACATATGAGTTATCGTGTAACTAGCACTAAAACTTGTGTGTGTAGAGTAGTTAGGTACAGCTACTAAGGTAGTATTTATTTGTTGGATCGAGTTAAAAGGTACCAATCCAGGTCGGAGTGACCAAAATGTTTTGTTTTTTCTGTTCTAATTGGCCGTTGGAGAATTTTAGCAATTAAGTATTAGAAGACTGCGTGCACTGGTTCAAGGTGTTCATCGGTTTTTGCGTCTCAGATTTCAAAGACGCCGTGTAATGTTGTGAAAAAATACTATACTATAATAAAATACAAGCCCTACACTCGCCCCAGTCCATGGTTGGTGGATTTCACAAAGTTTTCACAATTTTATTGCGAACCGGCCGGCATTTGCGCGTGAGTTTCTTACGCCATTTTTTGGTATAGTAGTTAGGTCAGTCCAACTGTATTCGGCTTTTGATTTAGAATATTATGGGACGCCGACTTCAGTTGGACTGACCTCCTACCATTTTATAAGAAGTTATTTCAAGCGTTTTTGAAGTCGAGTTTTTGTTTTTTTAAACATATATTTTATTTTATACTTTTTGGTGATCCTATTTTTGCTGTTATCCCTGTTATTTATGCTATTTGTGTTGTGTGTTCCACTTCTCAATTAATGAGAAACTATAGAACATTTAAATGCCGCCGCGGGAATGTCATAGTTATATTTAAACCTAAATGTGCTCCCTAATAGTCGCTCAAACATCTTAATCGAGATATCTTATCGCCACCCTTCAAATAGGTACCGTTAAGGAGTTCCGATGGCCATCTGTGGTCTTCATCATCAGTTCACCAAATGAACGAGTTATAGTGAAAAATACCGAAATCGGTATAGGTGTGCCTTTGAGGAGTTCCCTTGATTTCTCCAAGATCCCAGCATCAGATCCTGACGTGTTGACAATGGGACCAACTAGAAAGTATACCCATTCAAACAACGAATAAAAATTTCAAATCGGTTCAGTACTTCCGAGTAATCGGGGAACATACATATTTATTTATTTATTCAAAATCAAAGATCCTGACGAATTGAGTACTCCTCCTTTTGTTTGTCGGTTAAAAAAATAGAAAGTGAATCAAAATAATTCGGATCCACTGGCAAGGCAACTTGACTCGCCGCTGTCCGATCGGTTTACGCTACTACAGTCGCGAACTTTACTTTGGGACCCACCTTAGGGGTTCTGGCCTCGAATGTCCAATTCCTTAAATGTCCAGTCCCCGTGCGTCCAATTCCTTAAATGTCCAGTCCCCGTGCGTCCAATTCCTTGAACGACCAATCCCCGTATGTCTAATTACCTGAACGTCCGATCCCTGTATGTCTAATTACCTGAACGTCCAATCCCCGTATGTCCAATTCCTTGAATGCCTCATCCTCGTACGTCCAATTACCCAAATGTCTAATATCTGATTCCCTGTACGTCCAATCTTTGTATGTCTAATGACCTAATTGACCGTTTCGTCTGTGATGAAACATCAGAACCTGGCTGGACGTATAGTAGAGTAACAAATAGTCCGTGTGCCTACGAAATTCGCCACATATTGTTGGCCTACTATTCAGGTGACACTAAAAACCGTTTATTTACGAAATTGTAGAAAATTAAGAAAAAAATTATTTTTTACGAAAATTAAACATGGCTTTTATCTTTATTTTCTGATTTTTTATAATAAGTAGTTGCATTTTTTAAAGCATTGATATAGAATAAGAGAACAGGATACACAATCAGCCCAAAAAAGTGGGGCCCATCCATAGATATCTGAAGTAATTCTTATATTTAGATATCTATGGGCCCATCGGAAGCTGCCCATGGCATGGCTCAAACTGATACGAAAATATTGCTATGTGTATAGAATCACATATCAAGCAGACGCACTAATAATAATAGCTTGTATTATAATATAATTTATAAAACAAAATATTTATGTGATGTAAACCCAAGTGGCAATTATGGGAGGAGCATTGAATAGTCGTCATATAACTACTTTCGATAAAATCTTGAAATACTGTAATAAGCTTTCCGCTGTTTGAGCCTGTGGGTTGAAATAAAGTCGACAATGGATTGAAAAGTCACATAGCGAATTTTGTAGGCACTTCGACGAAATGTGGGACAATATTATAGCAAAAAAAATATATCGACTTCTTCAAACAACATTTTATTAGGGAAAGAACTACTAATTGAGTACGTAATATTTTTACACAACTTAAATACTCCTTAGTAAGTATAATAGTAAATAGTATTACTACATGTCAGGTATTAGCTTAACATTTTTGGACAACTAAAATATCTACTAATTAGTATTATTGTAAAAAAAAAAAAGCATACTTCTTCATTTCACAAAAATAATACACCTTACTATATATATCAGCATGACTTTGACATAGTTCCCTAGTGGATAATTTTTATTTATTTTTTCTCTTAAATATAAGTCGTAAATATATAATCTTTTTCAAAAACGCTTTAGGTTCTATTTTATCTTTGTGAATGCTTCTCAACAGCTTTAAATACTTTTTGTCAAAAGCTATGTCAATTCGGTTTCTATTTTTTTTGGGCTCGACAATAATTGTTCTCATTACTTTGTTGTCAAAGTGAGTCGCTTCTCTTTTTAGACACTGTAAAAACAAATAAATGTTGGGGGTTTTAGGCAACTTTAAATTGATTCTGTGGTGCCACCCTTCCAAGCTATTGGTTGTTCTGGTTTGAGGTTCATGTGCACAACTAAACATTTCGGGCGTAAATTTTTTTATCCAATGGTCCGTAACGTATTTTAGGAAACGTTTTCCTACGGTTGTTCGGGGAGCACTATCTTTGATTTCAGACCACCCTCTATTAATTTTGTTTGCAGGCAGTAGCGGCAACAAGGCGGTCATCCTCGTGGTATTTCGGCCTTCTATGCTTTTATTAAATTTTAACTTTTTAGATCTTTTCCAAATAGCTTTACTCCAATGAAATTGGCAGCCTGATATATCTGCCTTTGGAAAAATAGTTCGCACTGCGTTTATTTGGGCTCTTTCGTAGTCGCATTTAAATACAGTGATATCTAAGCCAAGTGTTTCTTTTAATAACCGAAAGAAACGGCAGTACGTTTCCTGCTTTTTGTTGGGTAATAACCCATACACTACTGGTAAAATACCTTTGGTCTCCGGGGTGGAATTATAATCCAGATGTAGCACATACATTTGAGCGAATGGCTTCGGTGCAGAATGAAAAGTTCCATCAGCTAGAAATGTACCCTTACAGCCTTTTATGATGTTTTTACATAACGGAGATGTAAATATTAAAATTTTATTTTCGGATCCGTCTTCACATACTAAAAAAATGTCTAGCAAGCTGCCAGATAATTGTACGTCCTCCAATTTATTAAATGTTAGTTTATCAACGCCCAAAAATTTCTTCCTTGCACTGTAACATGAGTTTTTCCTTTCTGTAAATTCCGGTATATACATAGCCAATTTCTTGTTGTCTTCGGTCTTGAGAAACTCGTTAAAATTATTCTCGTAAATAGTTTGTATAGGGCCCAAATCTTCGCACACATCTTTTTTTATCTTGTCAACTACGATATCAATTTTATTCTGAGCTACATCTGGATAGCATGTATGTTCTTTTTGCCTTATAATCATGTTATCTGACGCTAACGTGACCGTGGCACTACAGATTGATCGGTTAGTGCATCTCCATAGCGTAGTGTCACTTTTTTTATTTGTTATGCTTAAATTGTATCTAAATCCACGCCACAATAAAAGTTTCTTACCTTTACGGCTGGTTATGAAATTAACGTCCATTTTAAATTTTAATAATCAGAATGAAAACCATTATTTTTCCATCAGTGTAAGAGATAATTTTGCTGACACTGACAGCACTAAATTAAATGACATATTCTAATGCATGTTTATTATTTTCAATGAATGGCCAGTATCACTATTATCTATAGAGTTATACCTACATATATTAATAGGTTTTCCATGTTTTATTTCCGTTCACTGTCAGTAAGATAAAAAGTAAGTTAAATGAGTGGTAAATGTACATTTCCATGAACGCATAAGACCCAGTACCCGTTGTTGTAGCCGTAGATCTATTTCCATGGTGATATGGACATTCAGGGAATAGGACATTCGATAAACAGACATTCGGGAATTAGACATTCGAAGAAAATGGACATTTAGGGAATTGGACCTTAGAGCAAATGGACATTCCGGGAATTGGACCTTAGAGCAAATGGACATTCCGGGAATTGGACCTTAGAGCAAATGGACATTCCGGGAATTGGACCTTCGAGCAAATGGACATTCGGGAAATTAGACATTCGAGGAAAATGGACATTTAAGGAATTGGACATTCGAGGCCAGAACCACCTTAGGTCCAAAGTCAATGTGACATTCTACAACAATAAGGTTGAGTTTCCTAAAAGTTACAAATGAATGACTTACATCTAGAGATGTCAACATAACATAGACGACTTCAAGCATATTTTTGAGGCCATTTGCAACGTCAAAAGATGGGGGGTGTGTAATTTGTTTTAGTTTTTATTTTTGTGTATTTAGGTGTTCAAAGTTCTTTTTTGTTAGTGATTTGTACTTTTAATGCCTTTGTGTTGCACAGTGAACGAAGACTTGGACTTATTTCGTGTATCCTGGTATCTTACTTCTCGTTTCAAGTAGACTCGCAGTGGTACAGAAGTTAAAACTATCTTGGCCTCTGTCCTACATATCACCGTACAACGTTGCCTCCAATCTTCCTAGAGAAGATTGGATTTTGTTTTATTACTATATTGATTTATATTATACTTATATATACTTGACACTGGCAAAATCACTTCATAGTGGAAACGCCATATTCCCGCGGTAGTAGCTGTTCAGGTCGCCGCGGGGCAAAGAAAAAAGAAAGCATATTTTTCTTGTAATGGGTCACAAATAAACGTTCGTCATAATACCTACTGCACACTGTCCTTGAACAATGTAAAAACACAGCGCCACTTGTTCCGCTCGCGTCTTTTTTCAAACCCCGATGAGCGAGATAAATTATACGCGATATAATGTGTGTAAGTGAAGACAGAGGATGAATAAATGTTGCAAGTAGTGTCGCGTAAAAAATCACTGATACTGTTTAATCACATTTATAATAATCACGTACTCATACATATAATTCACAAACAAGCCGGACAATGTTTTTTTTGCAAACTACGATATTTGATTCCATAAATTCCTTTCCCATAACAATTACAGCCATGTTTTTTTAGAATTTTAATAAATAGACACATCTCTATTTAACATCATGTAATATAAAAATACGTACTGAATATTCGTCCTCCACAAATCCTTCTCCACATGATTCTCGTAAAAAAACCTCTCTTCAACTGTTTGCACTCAAATAATTCATTTTCACCCAATTTCCTTTGCACCATATTTTTTAGCGCGCGCTCATTGCCAAATATTTTTGCGTATACACTACATACGTTGTGTATGAGTTGTGTGTAAGCTACACGGTCTTGCAAGTAGTATTTTAAAATATACGAACCACGCGGCCTCTTCGCGTGATGTCCCGGATGAACTAAGGTGAACATTATTAGATTGAATTTTGGGAACGGAACGGTATCTTTTTATTTACGTTACGATAAAAAAAACTAAAATAAGCGGGTATGTAGGGAGATGGATCCATTGGACACTTAATTCTTATTGTACAGAAGATAAGGGTTTGTCATTTGTTTTGCAGCAATCAATTTAGGACCCACGAGGACCGTATGAAATTTGAATTAATAATTCGTAGCATTCTTATAAACTAATTCTTATTCTTCCTGTAAACTAGCTCTTTCTTCTAGAAACTTCTAGTAACTATTCTAAAGCTACTTTTCGTCATCCGAATTGAATGTAACGAAATCTAATTCATCCTACGGTTTCAACCGACATAGCCAATATGTCGCTCAAGATTCATCAGAGCACTCAATTAATATTGAATTCTCAAGGCGAGCGAAGGAATGCGACAATGTAAATGCGACAAATGTACAATACAACCATCGCGTTAGATAAATTAAAAAAGGCACGGTGATGTTCGAACGCGTATACATTCCAAATTCAATTCGAATTCGAATGAATTAGCTCATATTAAAATTGAAATTGTCGATGTTTTATTGAAGTCGTTTTTAAACCGTTTTGTATTTAGAAACAAATTATTAGAAATATTGTATTTGCGTAGTGAAGTTGATATTTAAATAGTAAAGAGAAAAAAGTTTTATACTGACTGCTTTTACCACATTCTGAATTAACCATGAAGGATTTTTACGTATATTCATTAGTAAGATATTTTTACCCTGTTGCCCCAAATGGATTTTTTTGCAAAAAATATATGTTACGCAATATTAGATTCCGCATAAAATAAGTAAAATTAGAGGTTGTCCCTATCTCGTAAGTATTAAAAAAAAATCTTGAAAAAAATAAAGTCAATTTTAAACACTTCATAAATGAGTTTGAACGTTGTTTTTTTTTTGACAGTAGTTTATTATTAGATACATAATATATCCAAATTACAAAGAAATCGAATCATTAGTTTGGCTACAAAAAAATAAAAATATTTTTTTTTCTTTCTTCTTTTTCTTCAAAACCAAGAGCATTTTAGGGTTAAAACTTCGTAAAATTATATCTTGTAATAAGGTTAATAAACACACGTAAGAAACCTACATTTTCAGCCAGGGGCAAATTTACATGGTAGATCGGCTAGACCCTTTATAGGGTATTTTCCGTTGACCTAGAACTATGAAATTTATAGGGTATTTTACATTGACCTAGAAGTATGAAATTTATAGGGTATTTTCCGTTGACCTGGAACTATGAAATTTATAGAGTATTTTCGGTTGACCTAGAACTATTAAATTTTTGGAAGAAATACTTTCTTATACTACAAGTATATGGAAAAATTAGAAAACTTTACATTTTTGATTATTTAAAAAAACAGGGTCTTTATGGAACGCCGGTCCAAATTTTGAATTGAGTTAACCGTGTCATGTACCTACGGCACCCTCGGGGGGCGAGTCTGACTCGCACTTGTTCTTTATTAATAGCGCGGTCAGGTTTTTTTGCATTGCAGTATCGCCATCCCATTATTGACGTGACTAATTAATTGATGATGGCCTTTTTGACACTTTCACAAGAGCCAGCGGCGGGTTCAAAGCGTCGTTTAGGACTCGGGTTGTCGACATTGAAATATGAACACTGACTTGATTATCACATCTAACGTTTATCACGCATAACATTTAAAATCTATATAATTGTGTCTTTTAACTAATATTTATTTCTCATAAACAAACTCCTTATAACCTTTAATACCATGTCGTGATATTTTAACTACGTATTTTATTTCTAATATTTCCCTTACTTCCTTATTGATTTATATATTATCTCTCTAACTGTTATGTTTGATGTTTTGAGATATTCTGAGTACTCGTATATTAAAAAAAGATAACCTCGAAAGTCAAGGATCTATGCTCCCGCGTTGAGGCGCCTTGGCTCTCTAACCTATATAACCTATCCGAGTCGGTTTGTGACATTTTAAGGGGTAATCTCTGGATTTACTAAACCGATTTTGAAAATTCTTTTACCATTAGAAAGCCACGTTATTTGTGAGTGTCATAGGCTATATTAGAGTAAAAAATATTGCCTAAAGAAGTGGGAACGGGAACAGCTAGTAGCAAATAAATTTATAGCATCTAAAACCAAGTAAAGATTATAGGAATTTGAATGGATAGCATGTGATTGATTGTGATTGCATATTAATTTAGGGAAAGTGATAATTATACCCGTTGATATTATAGTAACTACCCAGGGATATATCATTTAAATTATATAGTAGGAAAGTGTGAGAAAAATATAAACGTGGTCCGCACTTTTTCTGGGGTTTAGTCGTAATGCAATATGGGTGACAGGCTCTAAATCGCCAGAATTTGGTATACAACGCAATGTAGTAGTCACTTTGACTACGCATGGAGCCTGTATTGTAGGAGCCTAAAAAAAACTTGACTTAATACAGGCTTAGTGCCTTCGCATTATTCTCGGGGCGAAGAAGTCATCCCCCAAAAATGCTATGCAGGTGGAGTGCGTGGATCCCCTTCTTTCTCTCCGCTCTCAGTATTTGTCCGACCGGTATCTGTTCAGGGCGGCCTACTTTTAGGCCTACTTACCTTTAATCATCCCATTTGTCCGCGCAGTCCGCGTATAGAGGCTCTCTGCCATGAGGTCGCCGTGAACAGATACTGGTCTCACTAGGATACTCAAAGGGCTGTCACAAGTTCTCCCAAGATCCAAAACCTCCTACGTACTCTGTATCCATCAGAAGTAAACCCCATTTTTGACACTAATTTTGATGCTCTGGTCTAGGTAAATATATGCCCAGTCATTTTTGACTTTGGTATGTTTAAAGATGACCCTGGAGCATATACCAAATTTAATCGGGTGTGTAATGATCGGTATAAAAATAATTAATATAATTTCATTTAATATAATAACATTTGATATAATTTTAAAGGATATAATCACTCATTTTATATAATAAACGATTGGTATATTATCTATTTTTATTTACTATAATTATCATTTGGTATATCGTTTATTTATTATAAACATCATTTGGTATAATCATCATTTTGTATAAAAATCATGTTGTATAACTATCAAGTGGTATATTATTTTTTATTCTGACAGTGAGGCAAAGTCGACGGAGATCCGCTTTGCGGAGCTCCTATTCCGCGTAGTTATGGCGCTTCGCGCCTTGACACAATTCTAACCTAACCTAACCTATACAGGGTGTTTTTTGGTCAACAACTTCGACAATAGGGGTTACTATATTTTTTTATACCAACTGTACTTTATATGAAATTAGCTTTATATCATAAGTTGATTATAGTAAATATGCATTATACTTAATGCATGTTATATCAAATATTTTTAGAACAAATGATCGTTATATAAAATGATAATTATATCATATTTAAATATATTAAATGTTGTTATATGATTTAATTATTATATCAAATGAGCGTTATATCGACTGATATTATAGAAAATATTTTTATATCGATCGTTACGCACCCAATTTAATCTGCTCCTCAAAGATTGGCATGACTGCATGGCTTCCCATGTTTACAGATGCATCTAAACTCAGTGTCAGTTCATTCTGTTTTGCAATGAAATTTATAAAAAATCAATCAACCGTTTTTGCGTGACCGACGGACACAAATACGACAAAAGGTTTTAAATTTATTTTATAAGTAGGGTGTATCTACCGGGAAAAGGCCGTAACATAAGTAGGAAAATAAATCCAAACAAATAATATGTAAAAAATATATTTAGGTAAACAATTGCAACACGTTTACCTAGGGATTTACAAAAAGAGATCTATAAACATTAATTATAAGCATACATTAAAGGCACAGATTGTTATATACTCGTAGTTATCTGGGTGTCAAAAATATTTTCTCTATAACGAAAACATACTACCTAGTTTTTCAACAACATTTCAAAAATAGTAAAAATCGGACTAGGTTTTGGTTTCGTACTGAATATTGTATGGAATTTTTCAGTTTCAGAATCCTCTCAATAATGCCTTAAGACGAGATAGAAATTATACAATGACTTATTGTTTATTTTTACGCGTTTCGCCCCTACTTCTGCATCTAATCAATCCTTATCTGACTAGTTGCATGACTTAGTGTTATACCTAGCCATTTGCGCATACTGGTGTCTGTAATCGTCGACGAAAATTTGCATGCATAGAGAAAGTTCATGATGGTCCCATTTCAATTAAAAAAAAATGTAATAGTAAAAAGGTTTACTTAACATCACTATACTTCTTCTAATAAAAAATGAACTTTAAGGCACAATCACATTGCTTAGTCCGCCTAATGCGATCGCCGAGATAGTTTCAAACTACTTCGGCATAGTCGTTTTTACATTTGTTGTCCGCGCAGAGCCCCTATTCTAAGCCGTAAAAATCATATCGTTCTTGACCCGTCATGCTATTATTTTTGACTCGGTCGCCGCTTTTACAGTTAAGTAAATAAGAGCTATCAAAACGTTGACAATACGATAACAGACCGTGTCTACACTAGTCTGTTCGCCCAATGTCGCTGGGTTCGGCGCATGCGGAGACCTAATGCGACCGACGACGCAAGCCATATTCACACTACGTCGTTCACCTTATAAGACGAGCGCAGATTTCATGATTGTCTAACTAGGAACCCTTATAGTTTCACCAAGTCCGTCCGTCCGTCGGTCCGTTCGTACGTCAATAAAATATTGAAAAGTATTTTTTTTACTGTAACTCCCCTTCACGTGGTTAAGGGATCCGTTTATGAAATATTAAGCTTAAAAGCGCTGTTTTTTGTTAGAGTCAAGTGTTCCAGCAGCCAAAACAACAAATACTAAAAATATGAAAAATATCTTCAATGAAAGCGCATATAACGAATTTAAAAGAAAAACTAACACGGATAAGTAGATATCATTCGTTTTTGACTTACAGGCGATTAAAGTGTTTATACCTACTAAAATCATTTAAAACGGCACCAAATGACTAAAAATAGAAAGTTAGTTATTAGGTACTTGTTGTTTTTATGTTTGTAGTACTTAGCCGCTTAGGGACCCAACACTGAGCATGGTCCGACTCGCCCGGTTTTTACACTGTTAGGGCCACGATGTAATTTTACAATTAGTTTCCGTAAAAATGTTACCCGTTTTAAACCGCCCAAAATACAACAAAAATATTTAGTACAGCAATATGTCTCTCGATAAAAATTTGAGCTTATTACACACAACTCCAGTTTGACTTAATCTGCCCAACTTTTCAAAATATGGCCACATTTGAAGCACCTCGTCTGCGCCCACGCTGTGTATGGAAGCCAAACTAAAATACGCACAGGCGACGGGCACCCAGGGTTTGTATGGGCTCAGTCTTCTGTCATGAGTGAGGGTCAGACCGAGGGCCTTTTTAGCAACGAGATAGGTGAAGTGGACGTCTTCCAGGTTGATGAGAGGCACTTGGAGTGCTGCTTTGAGGATGTCCCCGAGGTATATGCCTGAAAAATTGTTTTAATACATTATTAGTTAATGGTATTTCCCAAATATACTAACTGAAACTTTCAACGCCATGTCAAAGAAGTTTTAAGATTATTTCGACAACCAGGGTTTTTCATAGCAGCAAATTTTCAAATGGCATTTTTTCATGATATGTAAATTCTTTAATTGTTTTTTTTATGTAGAGATATTTTTTATACAGTCATTATGCCGGCAGGCACATTTCGTAATTATTATTGATTCACGTTTTGATGAATCGAATTCAGATTAGGCATTATCCGTACGTGTATCCGGCCGCGTATTATAATATTTTTCATTTATTACTGTGCCATGTGTTTTTAGGTTATTTTGAGGTTTTATTCACTTTCATATTCAGACAGAGACTTGAGAGGAAAATTTATCATACGCGTAGGTGATGACCAGTTCGGCAAGAAATAATTGTGGACTTGGAGAAAGCACATAGAGATAGCTCCACGCGCTTCTGCCGATTCCGATCCGATCTTATAAAATGGAATCGATCAGACCTCTCCGGTAGAGTCATATTTATTGTTCAGTGATGTTTCCGTTCTTTATTTTTCCAACGCAATCTTTTCCAAATCATCGTAATACATAGGTATAGGTAGGTTACGCTAACGTACCGTAAACCTACCTGCGTATTACGATGTACCTAACCTAAGTTCATCTTTATATCAGGCCCGGGAGCCCAAACAACCCAGAAATAGGAGCTCCGTCGACTGTGTCAAATTAGTATTTAAAGCGATTAAAATAAACGGGAACATTAAATAATGCACATGTTTTTTATTCTCATGGGGAAGGCACCTGTTGTGAAAAAAAGATCAAACAAAAGTAACAAATCGTTAAAGGCTGCTAAAGAGAACGGATATTAATAAACTCATCTTGGTCAAGATGCGCGTCACAATTCTCTCAAGTCTAAATAGATTGATGCGCGTGCGATCGTGCCGTCATTGCGCCGTGTCTTCACCAAATGACAACGGAAGACCAGCGCTGGCTCTGCCAGCATCACGCTGTGTTGTGACCATTTAGTGGCAAATTACGTCTTTCTTGTTCAAGATTCTGTATGTGTAATATATTTGTCACGAATAAACTATTTCTATTTCTACAAGATATGACAAAATAAACGCCTACCCATAGATAACAGACATTTCTGACGCATATTAAAAACGGCACTACAGTCGAGATCAGTTTATTAATACGTTTTTTAAAACGTTTATTTTATTTTATACTTTTTAGCTGTTATGGTTATGAACATAAAACCTCATCCTTTTTTGAAGTCGGTTAAAAATCGTGAATACTGTGAAATCGGACTATGTTTCAGGGGAGAGAAACGTTGTTGTGTTTTGTACGGATTTTTTACTGAGCTTTTACTTTTCACTTTTTTTAATTAGGTTCTAAGATTCCAAATTGTACCATGCGCACAGGCCACCTGATTTTTGTGGGGTCATCTTAACACCACAAATGCATCGCCAATCTTGAGGACTTAGATGTAATGCCTGTATGCTAGTTATTTCACAATAATTGGCAGTACATTAAAGGAAAGGAAAAGTTGGTGGTAGCGCTCCAGACGGACCCTGCACAAGAATAAAACTAGGTGGTGGCAGCGAGCATACACCAGTTTTCTGACATCTCAAGTATATTTACCGTTTATCATATATCCTGTGCCTGACAAGTACTCCGGAATCACGTCCTCCGGATACAACCACCGCGGCAGGAACCACTTCGTGTATTCGTTCCTATGAGGTACCATGTTCTCCTTCTTGTACCCTGAAAACATTTATTGCATATCACTTTATGACTTTACATTATAATAGGTTGGTAGATATATTCATGTGACGCCCCACATGAGAGGGCGAGCTTAACAATAACTAATTTTCTGGCCATGTCTGGAGTTCTGGGGCCCGTTTCTCAAAAAGTATTAGTCTAATAATATTAGTGTTTTGTCTCATTTTTTAGTGTTATTTACGAGACAAAACACTAATATTATTACACTAATACGGTTTGAGAAACGGGCCCCTGGAGACCTAGTGAATATCCTTTTTACGGCTCCGTAGTCAAACTAGGAACCCTTATAGTTTCGCCATGTCCGTCCGTCCGCAGCCTAGCTCAGAAACTCTTAGTACTAGAAAGCTGCTATTTGGCATAAATTAAAAAATGAATATTTTTAACGGCTTTCATTACTATTAAGGTGGTCACAGTTCTAACCTGACCTAACTTGGTTAGAAGAGATTGACTAAAAAACATAATAGCAACAAAATTATAGTTATACTAAATGAGTAATATTCGATCGTATGCCAGATGAAATTACCTATATACTATTGCTTTTTATGCTAAACGTTCATTATGCTTTTCGTGCTTAGTTAAATGAAATTGTACAAAAATTTTGTAGCCTGACGTGGTGACGTATTTTTTTTCTCTCTTCAACCTCGTAGTTTGTGGTGTCTTTTTATGGGTATTACAAAAGTATTGCCGGTTTGTAAAATAAATATTTGGTGAAGGGATCCGTTTATGAAATATTAAGCTTTAAAGTGCTATTTTTTGTAAGACTCAAGTATATTAAAAAATTGAAAAATATCTTTATTGATAGCGCACATAAAGAATATAAAAGAAAAACTATCACGAGTAATGCCCGGTTCCTATATTCAAGAAACGAATCGTTTTCCTTACGTCTCGTTAAAATTTGACACATTTTGTACGTTGCAAATGTCACGCTACGGCCCGTAAGGAAAACGATTCGTTTCTTGAATATAGGAACCGGGCTTAATTAGACATCAATGGTTGTTGAGATACAGGCGATCAAAGTGTTTATACCTACTAAAATCATCTAAAACGGCATCAAATGACTTTAAATAGAAAATTAGTTATTACTTGTTGTTTTAATGTTTGTAGTACTTAGCGGCTTCGGAACCCTACACTGAGCATGGTCCGACATGCTCTTGCCCGGTTTTTTATTACGAGTTAAGTCGACTTAACCCTTTTTCACGAGGACCCCTGAATTCAACTACATCTAACATTGAAATATTCACTTAAATTGCAGAAAGATTCATGAAAAAAAATATTTAAATAGCATTGGTTTGTGAATGTTTTTTATGGAATTCGTGAGATGATTACATTTCAATGTACATGTAATGGGGGCTGGATGCTACTAGTGTTAATTTGGCAAACACACTTGTTGATCTTCCAAGTCACCGTACCCTGCTCTAGATTAAAGAAACGGGATATCTTAGCGGGTTATGTACATAGAGTAGTAAGCAAGATACAGTCACGAGATTTAATTTGGTACCCACCTTAGGTCAAAAGTCAATCTGACATTCTACAACAATAAGGTTGAGTTTCCTAAAAGTTACAGTCACCACACGGGATTGTTGAGCCTCATAATTTAGCCACGTAATGCAAATCGGGCGTACTCGTGTGACATCGTCGTGAACGACTGATAACGAATGATGACACGTCTATTATTCATTCATAATGCAATAAGGTCGAAACTTCAGTTCGATAGGGTTGAAATGTCAAGTTAAGACATTTAAATGTCTTATCGAATCGACCCTTGAAAATCTTGAAATGATTTATTTATTGAAAGTAAATTTACACAGCATTACAGAATGATATATATCAACGTGGCGTGGTGGGTCCCAAATTAAAGCTCGTGGCCCTAACCAATCATGATATATTATGATTTTTCCGCAGCTATCGTTACGTTATGTTATAACAATCGTCGCTAGGTTACTGTTTCTAGACCTGTAATTGGTTGGCTTTGGGTGTAATCACTCTATTGTCAGGTTGGCAGGCTTGGTCTTCGGGTTAGCCAACAGTTAAATAGGAAGTCGACAGCCAATAACGTTCACCATGGTGTTGACCAATGAATAGGTTGATTAATTCGTTGATAAATCACCCATAGCAACAGCCAATAACGTTCGTCATGGTGTTGACCAATGAATAGGTTGATTCATTCGTTGCTAATCGGACAAAGTCGGCTATATTCGATTGTGGTAAGAAAAATGCTACTACTGTCTTCGTCATACGTATTCGTGATTAATCGTGTAATCTCGTAAATGCTCGTGAATGCCATTATACTGCAAATTTAAATAACTTCACGATGGCATAACAAATAACTTGACATCTCTAATGACATTGATGACTTCAAGCATATTTTTCTTGAAATGGGTCCCAAATTAAAGCTCGTGACTGTACCTAGCATAGCGGCGTCCTTGTTCTCCTTGAGAACCTTCTGCAGCATCCAAGGGTTCACCATGACGTCATCATCAGTCTTAAACATGAACTTTGCCTGAGGACATCGATTTAGGGTCCACTTCAGCATCAAGGCCACCTTCAGGGTCAGGTTCTGGTAGTGGTCCTGGAATTCATGGACCACCAGGTCGCTATGCTGCTTGGCTTCCATGTAGGTGTCCACCTGGAGTTAAAAGGTTATCTACGTCAGTCTCGGAACTTATGGAAGGGCGTACTCGCACAGTAGTCACCATCAAACATTTAAGAATATACATATAACCAAAACTCACCAACTGGTCATTATCTGTACTCAATCCCAGAAAGAAGTAGGTCTTCTGGTGCTTCCCCCAGGTGTTCCTGATGACGTCCCGCTGGCGCACGTGTGAGGGGGAACTGGTGACCATGATGAGGACAGGGACTTGCACCAGCTCGCAGACTGACGACGGCTCTATCAGGAGGTTGCTGGAAGATAGTTCAAAGTTAAAATTGTTTTTTGGAGTCTATGTGAGTCTATGGAATTGTCGTGAACTTGATCTGAGACCATCCGGGGAGTGTCTAAGAGGAATAGTTGCTTTGGTTTATAGGAAACGATTAATTTGATCACGTTGGTATGTGTGTGCTAGGTTCACTCGTTCACGAACCTTGGCAGTAAGATCATTGGTCCTGGACCTTGTGCGGGGTCCGTCCGGATCGCTAACAGCGTGACTTGCACAAATATTGTATATAGTTAAGGAGTTAATTGAGGTAACGTTAACTTTCTTCATTTGTTTTTCCTTTGTGTAACGAAAATTATCTATAAGATTATATGACTAATCTTCGTTACACAAACGAACAAGTTAGGACTTAACAGCCCTTTTAATTGAGCCCTTAACTATGTAAAATATTTTTGCTATTCAACCACCACCAACTTACCCTTTAACATGCCGCCAAACAGGAATAACCTCATTATTGACTGCCAGTGTGAGATTTAACAAAGTTGAAGAATTCCCTTTCAAAAAACCGGTCAAGTGAGAGTCGGACTCGCGCACGACTTGCACGGACGGTTCCGTATTTAAGATAATGGTTGGAAAACACAAAAGAAAGTACGTTTTTTGTTATGAACTTAATTTTCTGTGTAATAAGGTCCATTTTGCTTAGCTTAAATTTTAATACAAAGAAAAATAATTATCTTTAAGTCAGAAATGTTTCAGATTTTATGGTCCATAAACTTCGAAGCCCCTTTACAAATATTGAAAAAAATATCTTCGTTTTATTTTTACTAAAAATAGATGCGGGAAAGCATGTTATACAACTATGTAAAATTTTAAGCTTAGCTCCGATAGTTTCAGAGAAAAACTGCTGTGACATACATACAGACAAACAGACACCAATTTTTACCACTTTGGTACAGAAAACTAAAAAGTACTTACATATTGTCTAGACAAGCCGCCAGACTTCTGTTAGTTCGATACAGGTGAAGGTTCTGGTCGGGAGGTGGTGGCGGCAGCAGCGACCTGGCGACCACCTGGCTCAAGGTCCACACCGGGAACAGCACCACCAGAGCTAGCAAGAGGTAGGGCAGGGTTTTACGGCGAGCTGAAATAAATGAAGATACAACTATCAATATACGCACACTTGCTTGAAAAAAAAAAAACAGAAAAAGGACACCATGTTCAACATTCATGGTTTGCGCAACTGCAGTATCTAGAATCTAGATACTCGTACACTGCCTTCACGACTCCTTCTAGGTGCGGAAAGTATTTCATTTTACACGAGTCTCGAGAAGCGAGGGACAATAGTCGGAACGAGTAAAAATTACAGTTCCATGGCTGCGCAGAAGTTGAGAAAAATCACTAAGGTACTTAGTGATCTCAAAAGCCTCGACCGGGAGGGGTGGCTACTGAACTCGTATTTTTGGTATAAATGCGGGAAGTGCAACCCATCCGCCGTTGCATAAGAAAGCACCTTCGCTCCCCTTCGCAGCTTCAGATTTTTGAACCAGTCTCAGCCCTACGGCTCCATTGTAGCCTGCACTTTCTTACAGCGGGCGAGGGTTGCCCTCCCTTCGCGCCTCCGGCTTCTTATATATACTCTTGGGGTAGGGCAGTCAAGACCATGCAAAATCGGAGGACAGATCGGTTTATGTAGGGGGGGAGCTGCACTTCCCGCAGAGCCGTTGGAGCAGTCGCAAATTCTAAGTGGAATGATAATTCATTTCACTTAGAATACGTTTATATGTTTGACTGAAGATTAATATACCTATCCTAGGATATCCTATATTAGGATAGGTATATTAATCTTCGGTCAAACGTACTTCCGGGATTTTAAACATTCGGTCATTTGAAATTAGATATTTCATGCTTCGGTTAAACGTAGTTTCGGGATTTTAAACATTCGGTCATTCGAAAATAGATATTTCAAGCTTAAGTACAGATGTAGTGCATAATTGTTTTCCTTCGTATTATCAGTCGCTATTTCAGTCAGTCGGTCACAGTACAAAAAGTACTGAGGGTGACTACGAAGAAAAACAATTATGCACTACATCTGTATATCGGGTATAGGCATTTTGTACTTTCTGTATTTTGATTTTCGATGTGTTAATCGTCGGTATTTTTAAATGTAGATATTATGAACTTTCGGGATTATAATAGGTACCTCTTTAGACGCACCAAATAACTTTCAATAGAAAATTAGTTCATAGTGTTCATGCTTGTTGTTTTTTGAGATAGTTATTGTGTAGCAACGGCTACGGAACCCTACACTGAGCATGGTCACACATGCTCTTGCCCGGTTTTTTTAAATATATGTTTTTATACATAGTACTCAACAAGATAGTCATACAGTATTTTTAACGCATTCACTGCTAGTTATTACTGTTTTTCGAACATTCGCCATGTGGCTGTGCCGTGCCACATTTTTTGTTTTATACGGTGCTTGCCTACTGTAACAACGCACATATACGTTGAGGGCACTGGGTGGAAGTCAGGAGAACGCTTAAATGCGTTGCTGGCAGTGAATGCGTTAAATATATGCACTCGAGAGCCAAAATTTATGATATTTACAATAAATTATGATAGTTCTAAAACTAATACACCTAGCTAAGTAAAATAACTTGAACCTTATAGATAATTTTACCCTCCTTAATTACAAGTATTAAAATCCATTGGTAACATATTATAATAATGACATGAATTATTATTTTTAAACAAAATGATCGTTTTTGAAAAAAAGAACTGTTCCCATTTTCCATTTGTTTTCGTTCTGTCATAAAATGCATATATAAAAAGAGTCTCAAATGTTCAGTGGTCATTATTAATGTAATATTTATGTCACTTACACCCGAAGAATACACGAGAATCCTTACAATACTGGAAAACGGCCGAAACCAGCGAGAATAGCCGGAATGACGTTGTCAACAGTACAGTATGTTCTTCAGCAGTTTCTAGAAAGTGGTTCGAACTTACGAAGACCAGGAGCAGGCAGACCCAGGTGTACAACGGCACGGGAGGATCGATATCTAGTCAATACTTTGCTGCGAAATCGATTTCTTACGGGAACTGCATTGACACAACAATTTTTAGGGCTTGGTGGGAGCAATTCTAGCGCTTGGGCTGTAAGACGGCGACTTGTTGAAGCTATTTTGAAACCTTTAGGCCTGCAAATGGCCCTAAACTGGAAAGGCACTGTCGCACAGCAAGACAAATTTATGCACGCGAACACTCAGATTGGTCATGAGAAGTCAGGAGTACCTACCCTAAAAGACGCACGTGTATGAGGAGATATGAGTGAGGAGGAAGCGAGCGAAGTTTGTCTGGGTCGTAGCGAGTGGAAGGAACTGGTCTCTGCCTACCCCTGCTGGAAAGAGGCGAGGTTCTCAAACGAATCAAAGTTTATGCTGTATCAGCACGACGGAAGGGTGAAGGTGTACAGAAAGCCAGGAGAACGATTCATGCAAGCATGCATTGCAGAAAAAGTTGCGTACGGTGGCGGTTCGGTACTCGTGTGGGCTGGGACTTCTGCAGAAAGCCGAACAGAGCTGGTACTAATCCAAAACGGTAGTATATGGCGTAAGATACGTGGAAGGAATCCTAAATGAGCACGTCGGTCCATTTATGGCAAGACTCGGTGAAAATACTATTTTCATGCATGATAATGCCCGTCCCCATACTGCTCGTGTGGTACAAGACTACCTGAACGATGTGGGTATTCGCCGCATGGAGTGGCCGGCCCGGAACCTGGATCTCAACCCGATCGAGCATGCCTGGGACGAGCTTGGACGACGAGTAAGGCAACGAGTACCAAAAGCGCGTTGTTAGAGGAATGGGAGAACATTCCCCAACTGTGCTTCAGAAACTTAGTGTATAGCATGCCGAATCGCATGCAGGCAGCACGTGGGGGTAATACCAAGTATTAAAATGTGTCAAAATTAGTAGTTAATTTTGTTTTTTTATAAAATTGAACGAACATTCAGTAATCAATGTAATGCGTTTTATTTAACTGACATTAAATTGTGTTTAAAGTTCAATTTATTTTATTAGGCTAGCTGTATTAGCTTTTGAGATATTGCAAGTTATGTTAGTGACCCGAAAGTTTTGTTTTGTTGCTCTTGAGTGTTTGTGAAGACGTAGACTAATCATTTGAAGGCACCAAGACGTAGACGTAGACGTAGACTAATCATTTGAAGGCACCAAGTATATCGCTAATACAACGTCGTGCTTCTCATAGCCTCCAGGGAGAACTTGATGAAAGTGTTTTCACACCAAATATAGTGGCCGGTGTGGCTATTTGTATGCTATTGACACTTAGTATAAACTAGCGACCCGCCCTGGCTTCGCTTCGGTTTATCCGAGTTTTGTGTAACACCCTTTTTTTTTTTCTTTAAGTGAAAAAGGATGCAGACTATTTAGTGTAAGTGATCATCATGATCACATAATCCTGGAGTTATTATGTATAAAAACCTACACTTGAATTCATCTATACATTAATGCGTATATACAGCCAGCCAGATGGCGGGAAGTGACTTTGTTTTGATGCAGCCTTCGGCTACGGATGCCTAAAAACAAAAAATAAAAATAAAAAATAAATATCAGGGGACAATGTCTCACCAATTGACCTAGTCCCAAACTAAGCTCTAGGCTTGTACTATGGTTACGAAACAACGATATAAATACTTATATAGAGAAATATATATACATAGATAACATCCATGACTCAGGAACAAATATTCGCGCGCTCATCACACAAGCATCTGCACTTTTTTTTTTTTTTATTTCATAGGGAAGGCTGACGAGCACACAGGCCACCTGATGGTAAGTGGAAACTGTGACCCATAGACATTCGCATTCACAAGACTGCAAGCCTAAGACTGCAAATGCGCTGCCAACCCTTAGGACTAAGATGGAATGCCTCTATGCTAGTCATTACACCGGCTGTCTTATCCCCAAACCGGAACACAACAATGCGAACACTGCTGTTTGGCGGTAGGTTAATGGATAAGATGGTGGTAGCGATCCGGACGGACCCCGCACAAGGTCCTACCACCCGCACCGGGACTTACTTGCACTTACCGGGATTTGAACCCAGGACCGCTAGCTTCGTAGGCAGGGTCACTACTAACTAGGCCAGCGTGTCGTCAAAAAATACTGTATACCTAGCAATCACGAATCGAGCTACTGGGCCGCCGCCGCCCTTTTCTCACTGCCAATGCTGCTGTACCCTTACCCTGAGTACACTTACCGTACTCGCGAGCGAGTCGAACGCTCTGTCCCTTGCATTCTATAACAATACTTGCGAGGTCTGCGAGGGACAGAACTTCGACTCGCTAGCGAGTACGTTAATTTGTAACTCATGGTAAGGGTACTGGAAATGCAACTGTGTCACATTCGCTGTAGGATTCTATTCCGGCGTCACTCCGCTTCGACTGACCATTGACCTAATTGAAATTGAATTAATTTTCCTAAAAATAGATGGACGCACTAGTTGAGGAATAATATAAGGAGAAAATAAGCGCATAATGAACTCTTAAAAACTGGTCAAGTGCGAGTCGGACTCGCACACGAAGGGTTCCGTACCACCGCACAATATTGAACACGTTTCTTGTATCTTGTGTACCTATTTTTCATGAGGTACAGCCCGCTGGCAGACGAACAGGGGGGTTTAGTCACATTCAAAAGTAATCAGTGAAACCTAAGACCGTCACGTTAAGACGAATCTAACTTCACCTCGCTTCTCGAAATCGGGCCATCCGTTCAGCCTTTACAAGGGAATAAAGAAGCATACATACATACAGGTCAACTCCCTCCTTCGGCAGTCGGGTAAGGGTAGGAAATGGGTGGATCAACTTTTTGTTGTTTATATTCTGTCCCGTAAGCCAGGAGACAAGAGTCATAGATTTTCTTAGAATAATGGTTATTATATACACTACTAACAAACTTAGAAGAAAACCCATAAAAGAATGGGACTGTAATTGCCACAAAAGCTGATGTTTGCTGGAATTATATTCTTTAAAAATCGTATTTTTAAAGAGTGACCAGGAGATGTCACCATGGCAACGAGGTTCAAAGAAAAGTTAATTGAACCAAATAGACCTCGGAATATACGAGGCAAAATTAAATGACAGCTAGGGATCACCTACATCGATAAATTCAATTATAGATGCATTTCCCATATACTAGTGATCGCTGCAAGTTTTGTTTGCAAAATGTTTTTTTATTGAAAGTATGCGAATGAAACAAAATAGCAACATAATTCTGGTTATACTTTATTTTAAAAGGATTGTTGAACCTTCACTCCTCATCCTTTCATTTTTCTCGTTGTGTATTTCAGAATTGCTGTCCGATTTACTATTGTATAATATATACAATAATAAATATATATATACGACCAGAGTTGGTTCCAAATTTTCGGGCGTTTAACTTCTCCGTCTCGACTGATGAATCCATTTCAGGTGGCTAAAAGACTTTTCAATATCTGTGGACGTAGAAGGGGAGAAAAAATAATACACACAAACGATCACTACTATATGGGAAATGCATCGATAATTTAATTTATCGATACAGGCGATCCCTAGCTGTCATTTTATTTAGCCTCGTATATTCCGAGTTCTGGTATTAAAGGAGAAGGGTCATATACCTATTAAGGGATGAAATTATCGAGGTAACAAATGTCAATCATTTTTGACAATATTTTGACGACTTTAGCTTAGCCTATTTAGTAGTGATCCTGTCTTCAAAGCTAGCGGTCCCGGGTTCGATTCCCGGTATGAGCAAATAATCGTTTGATGAGCGTGAGTATTTGTTTCTGAGGATGCTTTCTATGTGATAAAAGTTCATTTCTCTTTGTAAGACATAGTAACTAATAAGACATAATAAGTAATGAGTAATGACATAGTAACTTAATGAATTTATTCACAAATGTAACTTAGTTAATTAATCCAATGACATAATGCAATTAAATTTATAATGATAACTAGTTTATTATGCTATTGAATATAATATTATTAATGTAAAAATGACTATGTATGATTAATATAAATAAATAAATCTTATCTTATCTTATCTTATCTTAAGTAGTTATATTGTTGTCTAGTACCCACAGTACAAGCAAGGCTAATTTGGGACCAGGTTAATTTGTGGGAGATTCTTCCTTGATATTCATTTATTTAATATAATGATGTACGTCCGTCGGAAGGTTGGATGCCGTCTGACGGTGTTCCAGCTGCGGTCGCTTCGCTACGTGCACTTCATTGGCCCTAGACAAGATCCATACCGAGATCGCGCTATCGTTACCGAAAATGTTATTGACGTAAGCTGGTCTCAATGCGACTTTGTCTACAGTCCTATTTCGTCACCTTCCTAACTCGTCCACAATGCCATGTAATTCCTAAGTTGTCACCATCCTAACTCGGCCACATTTCTATGTCGTCAATTTTCTATCTTGTCCACATTCCATAGTGCTGAGTCGTCCACATTCCTATATCATCCACAGCGCAAACTGAAGTTAGCCACACAATATTGAAGAAGTCGACCACACGATAGAAATGTGGACGAGTTAGCACTGTGGACTATATAGGAATGTGGACGATTTACGAAGGTGACAATATA
Source organism: Acleris sparsana (assembly GCA_923062465.1). Lineage (NCBI taxonomy): Eukaryota > Metazoa > Arthropoda > Insecta > Lepidoptera > Tortricidae > Acleris > Acleris sparsana. Next base: position 6,843,979 of record OV281305.1, on the reverse strand, counting down.
GGAAAGTAGACTAGTTAGGAAGGTGACAATATAGGAATGCCGACGAATTGGAATAGTGGGTCATATGGCATTGTGGACGGGTTAAGAACGTGACGAATTAGGACTGTGGACGAAGTCGCCCTGAGCCGTAAGCTGCCAGATGGTCGTGTCGAGCGCTTACATGACGTTTCATGAAGTTTTCGAAATTTGATTTCGACCAAATAATCAACAGTAAGTACACTCGCGGACAAATAATAGAGTGCGTTTTTCATACAAACGAGGCTATTTCGAAGCCTTGGTTAATCGCCAGGGGTTGTTTTGAGTGAGTTTTAATGGTGGATACTGCGAGGTTCAATAGAGGAGGTCAAAAGTTCTTATGATACCTAACTGATCGCACAATCAGTTAACATCACAGCGGTAGAGTTTGGGTCAGCACTTGGATTCCCTTACATTTTATTGTCATTTTAGATGTTTTTCTGAACATGCACTATTCCGGCGTTAACCGCAGATTCATTCAGTTAGGTATCCTAGGCACTCTGGAAGTCCTGTATCGATGCTCGAGGTATTCATCATCACATTTCACTAAAAGCATTCCCTGGCGAGGAAGGCACCAAGGCTTCGAAATAACCCCTTTAGTATGAAAAACGCACTCTGACCCGTTTTATTAGTCCGCGAGTGTATATTAAATTGTTAGCCAGTTACTCAGTTATCATATGTATTATTGTGTGAGTAATTTGGTTATTTTGTTTAATATGTTTCCGGTCGATATTTTTTAAATACACTTACCTACTAGAATTGTAGAGGCAATTTCATTTGAGCCATATTCAAATTAATATTTAATAGCACTTAATACGATCGTATGAATGATAGACGGACTGCTTTTTAAAAGTGGTGTAAAACAGTGGACAGGAGATAAAAGATAAAAGATAAAAGATAAAAGATGTTTATTCAGTAATTAGGCCGCACGGGCACTTTTACACGTCAAAATCTACCAGCGCTTCGCAAGAGACCACTGCTGAGAAGAAACGCCGCAAGAAACTCAACAGTCAGTCGTTTTTTAAAACTTATGATATTATACAATTATAAAGCTTAACCTAGCATGATATAAAACAATGAATTTAACATAAAATAAAAATAAAAATAAAAAACATTCAAGCGTAGCTTGTGCAAGAAAATGTGTCAAAACTAAGAATTTTCATAGGGAGTAATAAGAAGTAGTAATAAAAAAAAATATATATTTATATAAAATATGTATATATATTAAAAAATATATATATACTTTCCTATGACAGTGCAAGACAACCACCACATACAAAGTTTCGATACATTCTCCTACAGAAACCGTGTCCCCTAGACAATATACAATATTTACATATTTTTATGCCTATTTTATTAATCAGTTATTTAGGTGTTTAGTTAAGTTTAGGCCAAGCATTTTTATCTGTTAGATAGTCCTCGACCCTATAGTAAGCCTTAGACATCAACGACTTTTTCAAGTAACTTTTAAGTACTGGAAATGGTAACTTTAAAACTGAGTCAGGTAATTTATTATAGAAAATAATGCATTGACCTACAAATGATTTATAAACCTTACGGACACGAAATTTTTTAATAGCAATTTTATTTTTATTTCTTGTATTCAAATTATGTATATCACAATTCTTAACAAAAGAGTCTTGATTTTTAATGACATAAATTATATTCTCATAAATAAATTGTGACGCTACTGTTAAGATACAAATTTCTTTAAATACTAATCTTAAGGAATCACGGGAGTTAAGGTTATATATAGAACGAATGGCTCTTTTTTGTAACACGAATATAGTCTGTATGTCAGCAGCTTTTCCCCAAACCAGAATACCGTACGACATAACACTATGAAAATAACTATAATAAACTAAGCGAGCTGTCTCAACATTGGTAAGTTGCCTGATTTTTCTAACAGCATAAGCTGCCGAACTTAATTTGCCTGCTAGTACTGCTATATGGGGACTCCATTGTAAGTTTTTATCTATAGTTATCCCTAAGAAAAGCGCCTTATCTACCATTTCCAAACACTCATCATTTAGAAATAAACTGGATTCTACTGGTCTAACATTAGGCAAAGCGAACCTAACACATTTAGTTTTTTTAGCATTGAGTAGCAAATTGTTACTAGTAAACCAATTAAGTACTTTACCTAGCGTGGCATTTATCCTACTGTAATCGACGGATTTTCGTTCTACCTTGAAAATTAATGATGTATCATCAGCAAATAGCACAATATCACAAAGGTTATCTACCGTGCGTGGTAAGTCATTAATATAAACCAAAAATAAGAAAGGACCTAATATAGAGCCCTGAGGCACACCTAGTTTAATAGCTGCTCCCATGGACTGTGTTTTGTTTACCACAACCGTTTGTGTTCTATCACTAAGATATGAAGACATAAGATTTAGAGAATTACTTGACAGACCATAATGTTCTAATTTTAATATAAGAGTCTCATGATCTACGCAATCGAAAGCTTTGGAAAGGTCACAAAAAATTCCTATTGCATCACAAGATTTCTCCCAAATATTATATATATATTTAATGAGTACAGATGCTGCGTCAGTTGTGGATCGTCCTCTGGTGAAGCCGAACTGATTACTGTTAAGCAGTTTATTTCTATTGAAATGACCTAACATATCTTTTAACATTAACTTTTCAAAAACTTTACTTAAAACAGATAGAATAGAAATGGGACGGAAATTCGTTAAATCACTCATCTCGCCCGATTTAAAAAGTGGTATGACTTTACTATATTTCATAAGATTTGGAAAGACCCCCTCTGAAATGCAATTATTGTAGATTAAAGCTAAGTGTGGTGCAATTATATCTATGATATGATGGATGACTTTAACTGACGTTCCCCATAAATCCTCGGTTTTTTTTAAACTGAGTGATTTAAATACCTTTACGACTGAAAATGAGTCTACATGGCTAAAATCAAAACTTAAATTACATTTAGTAACCTTACCACAAAGTAATTTTTGAGCTCCAATCGCAGATGATTGAAGACATTTCGTGGTATTAATGGCTATGGTGGAGAAATAATCTTCGAACGCTAAGGCCACGTCTTTGTTTGATATGATTTGTTTGTCACCCTTGTTTATGGTGATTTGATTATCGCGAGTTTTTGATTTACCCGTTTCTCTATTTATTATTTTCCACACAGTTTTTACTTTATTGTCAGAAGCTTTGAGCTTAAGACCTAAAAAATTTGACTTAGCAGTCAAGCAAACTTGCTTAAAGGTCCTAGAGTAATTCTTAACATAAACTAAGAAGTCAGCATTCTTGTTCTCCTCCCTCTCTTTATATAGTTCATATAGCCTATTTCTACTTCTATGAATGCCTACAGTAGCCCATTCACTAAACTTAGTTTTTGACCCAGAAATAGTTTTCATCTTAAAATTATTATTAAATTGATGAAGAATTACACCAAACAAATCATTATAAATACTATTAGAATCATTATGTGAAAAGGATAACCCACAAAGGTTACTCTGAACTTCATTTTTGAATAAATCCAAACGATTGCTAGTTATGGGCCTGTATGTTATTGTCTGTGGTTCTTGATGAAAATCATTTAAAAAAGAAGCCTTTTGACCACTGTGGTCAGAATTAAAGCAGTTAAATATTTCCTTATCCAACCATTCGCAATTACAAAAAATATTGTCTAAACAAGTAGCACTTGAAACACCTATCCGTGTAGGTTCAAGGAATAAATTATCTAAATTAAAAGATTTAAATACACTTAAGATCTTAATAGTATTATTTGACGGTTCCAGTAAGTTAACATTAAAGTCTCCACAGACAATAACATGCTTTTGAGTTTTACATGCTAATTTTAACACATTTTCCATTGTAGATTCAAACATGCTGAAATCAGCTGATGGTGGTCTGTAAACGCAAATGATTATGTAATTTACTAGTTCTATGCAAGAGATTTCTACAAGCCTCTCTATAGATAGCCTGACAATATCTTTCCTTTCTTTGGATTTTATGTTATTTTTAACTATTATTAAAGAACCACCATGAATGGCGGATTTTCTGGCGAAAAAACTAACTAATTTAAAATTAATAAAATCAAAAATTAATTGATCTGGTCTAAGCCAATGTTCAGTAACACACATAATTTGTACATTTTCAGAATCTAAAAATAATCCAATTTCTAATTCTTTGCTGGAAAACCCTTGAATATTTTGGTGAATTATATTTATACTCAAAGGTGTTTCCGCTGTCCTATACTTTAGTTTAAATGATTAGGAATGGCATTTGTGCTACTATTGTATTTATTTGGTTCTATATTAAAGGCCAAAAGTTCTACTAAAGTCACAATATATTTCTTTGGCAAACTAATTTTGTTAGAAGTTAGCGTGAGGCGCTTAATGAATTTATTTATGTCAAAGAAATGATATTTTTTATTGCAACAAATAGCATTATACATCAAAGAATTTAACTGTGCTATTTTATTATTATAATTATATGGCATATTTTGTGAATATGGTAATGCACAAAGTATAATTTTACCTATCCCGGCCACTTCAATAAGGTTTAATGTTGACATTAATCTAGCCACACTAGCCTTATCTATACCAAGACTGTTACCTACTATAATCACTAGAGTAGTAGAACTGTCATAACTTCCCTTTGATATTAAATCACATAATTGCACGAGACTTGCATTATGATAGCAATAATTTGTGACCTTTTGTGTCAATTTATTTTTTAGCATCGAACCCATTCCAGACCCTATCTGATCCGAATAAATTATAGTTTTATTATTTCTAATTTGTCTAGGGGAGTCATCTAAAATTATTTTTGGGGCACATAGCTCAGAAGTATCAAGGGCCACATCTGGCTGAGCTGGCTGAACTGCAGCTGTTGGTACAGTTTCTGAACAATTACAAATACCAAGGTCATTGTTGATTAATGAATTAAAACGCTCCTCATTATATCTACTATTTTCCAGCAATTGTGTGAATGCCATCATGTGCTCCTTGATTTCGCTTTGAGCCGTTGAGTATTTTAATGAGATGTCCCCAAGGTTATTACTTAATCTATTTATTTCAGCATTTAATTTGTGAACATTTAAATCATGTTCAGTCATATCTGAGTCTAATTTCTTATTGCACATTAGTACCCTATTTTTCATAACTGATAACTCTAATTTCATTTTAGAATAGTTTTTGATACACCTTTGACTTTTTATTAGTTTCTGAGTACGCCTTATGTATTTGTTTATGTTAACATATTTTTTCAACTTATTGTTGCTATTAAAAAATATTAAGTTCTTAATGTTACTGTCCTTATTGTCCTTATCACCAACCATCTCCTGATACAAATTTTGTGTGATTGAACTGTCATAACATTCACGTTCTCTCCGGAGGTAATTTAACTCTTCATTAGCAGCACCGAGTTCTTCTTCGAGGTTAATTATACGGGTCAATGCCACTTCATGGGTAGAAGCGCATTGGTTAAAGTTATCTACAAGGGTCTGCAACTGCTCCACCCTATCTTGTGCATCTATTAGTTTATAGTCATACTCTACCAGGTCGTTCCTTAACACTGTGTTTTTAGCTAACATTTTCTTTTGCTCTTCCTCGCAATCTTCCCTTTCCCTTAGTAGCTGGTCATTTAAGGTATTAGCAGCTTGCAGCTCTTTCAAGGTAGCCTTTAGTTGTATCTTCTTGTTGTCTCTTCTTTATGTTGTATGGAGGGCAGACATAGCGAAACTAAAAGGATTACGGAACCTTGTGTGGTGCGTGGTACAGAACCCTCGCTGCGCAAGTTTGCATTTGACCGGTTGTTAGGGTTTCGAAGTCTAATTATTAACCCCCGACGCAAGGGTGTTATAAGTTATACGTTTGTCAGCTAGGTGCGTGTGTATGTGTGTCTGTCTGTGGCACCGTTGCTCACGGCTGAACCGATTTAGATTCGGTTTTTTTTTTTTGAAAGCAGGTCTTCTTGCTAGGTTTTATGAAAATCGGTTGAGCCGTTTAAGGGATATCCGCTCTGAAAGAAGGGGTCACCGTTATATCGGGAGTTTTTATCTACCTAATGTAATTTTAATTGTTTTGTTTTACTCAAAATGCTAATATTATTTATAAATATAAGTGGCTAAATATTTCGGGTTGTAGGCAACGATAAACTAAACATACTTGTGTTAAGAAAAAATACTTTAATAGATAGAAAACAACATTTACTACGACATGTATTGTTATTGCACAACTTGTGTTTCGACTCGATTTTATTATTGTGTAGGTACCAACATAAACTGTACTGCCCTTATTTCTAAATACTAAACAATATCACATTCACACCATGGCTGGACGAATTTGAATGATATTTGGAATCGAAGTTATACTTACTGTTCCCGTGGGACAGTGAAAGTAGGTAGGTACTTCTGCACGGACGAAGTCGCAGGCAGAAGCTAGTTGTTTAAGGTTACTAGCTGTGACTCGCGAGTCGCGACTCCGTCCGCTTAGAAGTCGTTTATCTCTCTTCCCTCGGGAACTGTCCAATTTATCGGGATAAAAAGTACCCTATGTCCTTCCTTGGGCTTCAGGCTATCTTTATACCAAATTTCATCGAAATCTGTTTAACGGTTTGGCCGTGAAAGTATAATTAACCGACAAAGTAACTGTCACATTTAAAAGTACAATTAACACTTTTTGATAATAATCATGTACCCATACCTACATATGCATGACACAGGACACACTAATCGGACAGTGGTTATTTTTCTGCAAACTGTATGATATTTGATTCCATACATTCTTTTCCCACAGCAATACTGCCCTGTCTTTTTAGTATTTTAATTCTAATCCTAATTATTTGTGTTTACGTTACAATTCTGATTGGTTATTGGTGTAAAACTCAAACACATCTCTATTTAACAGCATATAATATAAACATACTTACGGAATATTCGTAAAAGCCTCCTTCTCCACATGATTCTCGGAAAATAACTTCTCTTCAACTGCATAATGCATTCAAATGATTCATTTTCATCCAGTTTCCTTTGCACAAACAATATATTTAGCGCGCGCTTACTGCCAAATTCTTTTGCGTTTACACTACATAATAATATGTTATTGTATTAGTTGTATGTAAGCACACGTCCTATCGAGTTGTATTTTAAAATATACCGACAACGCGACCTCTTCGCGTGATGTCCCGTATGAACTAAGGTGTACATTCATAGATTGAATATTAGGAACGGAACGGTATCTTTTATCTTCGCCACGGTAACAAACCCTAAAATAAGCGGGTAAGGTAAATCGTGTGCTGGCCACCTTCAGTAACTGTCCACTTTGCAATAATATGTCTTAAGCAAAAGATATGCTAATATTTTGTGCGATTAAACTGGAATACCCAGATCCAGAGTTATAATCCGGACTACTGTCAAAGTATGTTTTCGAACGACGTCTGTATATAAAAATGGTGGCTGGTAACTAAATGTCATTTTTTTAAATGGCCAGTTATTGACGACTTACCCTATGTATTTTATATGTAGGTATGATTGGTTTTCGGAGTAATTTAAAGAGTAATAAAAAAAAACTCCGACGCAAAAAGAAGGGCTGTTACAAGTTTGACTTGAGTATCTGTATATCTGTGTATCCTTCTGTGGCACCGTAGCTCCTAAACGGCCCGGAGGGCCAAACTACCCAGAAATAGGAGCTCTGCGATAGCAGAGCTCCGTCGACTCTATTAAATTTGATTTTGAAATAGAAATCATTGGTCAGTTGTGCCACGGAGTAGTACCACGGGCAAGAAAGGTTTTTAACTAGGTTTTATTAAAATCGGTTGAGCCGTTTAAGAGAGATCAGCTCTGAAAGAAGAGTTTTAATCTATAGTTATCGTTTATTAGCAAATAAATGATTCTGCCCCGTCGTTCTCCGTATTTGAGGGTGTGTGTACCTACGTCACTATGTGGTTAATGTAAGTATTTCTTTGTACTTAATATGTTTATCATTGTCTAGTACCCATAGTACAATCCAAAAGCTTAGTTTGGAACTCTGTGTGATTCAAATTGTGTATAAGATTATCTACCTTCCGTTGATCACCTACCTACCTACTCGAGTTATTCCACAGCTGATCACAGGCGTCTCCGATGACAACCCTCTGAACCCGTTGTGAATGCAGTATTATGGGGACTAATGGCTGATCTGATGGTGGAGTCAGAAGGTTGCAACGAGATCTCTGCTGTTTTTAACGCCCATGTGACGTGTAAAAGTGCCTGTGCGGCGCATTGAATAACCTTTTATCTTTTATCTTTATCATCCTACTCAATCGCATTTACATCCGGATCAAGTCTTCAATCTGGTTCTCTTAAAGTCGCTCTTGAACTCGCCGGACCAATTATTAACCGACGAGTTTAAGTGGTCCTGTCAGCGTACAATCATTTAAGGGCGTGCATTCTCTTTTGCCATGTAAAATAATGCCTAGAGTACGTTTTGCGCAACAAATCGAAAACCTTGCAGCTTGAGTCGGGTTCTTTTACCTGTATTTGATATTTGTTTAAATATTAAGGTTCAGGGTAAAAGTGAACCTAGACCCGGGATCAAAAATTAGTCAACTTTAATTTTCCACAACATCAAAAATCAGTTTCCACCACAATGCGTGACGGTAAAAAATACTTTTATGAACAAAATCGTGTCTAAAACGTGTCGTGTCCATTGCCTTATCAGTGTTATTTATGTGTCAATAAAGAAAGAGCCCTATTCGTGCTCTAAGAGCGTAAGTGGCGAAGCGTCACGTAAATAAATAGGCAAGCCGGAGAAAAAAAGGTGTACCTATGGCGTGTGTCGGTTTTACGTTTTGTTTGTATACCTACTCTATGCATAGGATTTTTTGGTAAAGCCGTAAATAATCGGCTTGTACGAACGCCTCGCGACTGGTGCTCTTTGTAAAGATCAATATTGATTTCATTATTGATATTTTGGCCGCCATCTAGAAATATTAGGTTTAATTAAGTTAGGAGATAACATAAACCAATGTTCATAGATTAGTAGTAATAACCACAAGTTGATTTTAAAAGACTGATCATTAATAAAAACTCTATTTAATTATTGAGAGCACACAATGCCGCCGAAGGGAAACTTCTAGAGAGAGAACTTTTATACATCATACAATTTTTACAAGCTTTTAATTAATTTGCAATGTAAGTCCTGTTCAGACTTACTTGTCTTAAGTTGTAAACAACTTCCTAACCTCAAAATGCAACTATTTCGTATTAAACAGCTATTTTAATAAATAAAGTAATCACGAAAAAAACATTGGCCAAGTGATGTACAAAATGTTTTCGCAGTTTACTTTTTTTACGATAAAAGAGCTGTTTTAGCCAAAAAGTTTCATTTAGAGGTTAGAAAATTGTTTACTACTTAAGACAAGTACATAAGTCTGAACAGTATGTATGTACGGGTCAAATCTTGCAAGTTAAATTTGGCCCCCTTCCTGGTTTTCGATGAAGCTGAAAATTAGCATACACCTTTAGTTCTGATGATACAATAATATACCTAGTAACTTCGAGCTGGTGTGATGATGGAGACTCAGGGTGGCCTAACCTAACCTAACCTACCCAGTTTTGGTATCACAATTAAAATTGTATGCCAAAAGCTGGGTGCAACTTTTTCTGCGGTGGGACAAAGAAGTGGGTCCACGGGTAATAGTGTGATAAAGCCGTCGTGTTAGTGCTCTTTAAAATCGTATTGAAAAAAAAAGTAAAGTCGGGAGCAAAAACTTGTCCCAAAAAAGAATTTCTTGACAAAAACTTTTGTAACTTCGTTGTAATTGCCTCTAGGACAATAAAAAATAGTATAAAAACTAAAGGGTGATTATTCGGCGTTTTAACCTATTACTTACCTTCCCAAGGTACATCCTTACAGTGTAATAAGACAAATCAATCTGTTTTATTTACTCATGTAATGATTTCGTAACCACATTTGTATCTTTAGCAATATTTCCGAGTGATGTAAAAATAATTTTCTTAAATTCGCAATCGGCAGGTAAATTATCTGTATGTACAAATAAATACACAACTTTATATGATTAATAATAATGTCTCGTTGCGGTGCTTGTCTGAACTACAGCGTCGTCAGTTATTGCCATTGTCATGCATATATACTTAACGAACTGTTAGCGTTTGTTCAAAATTCCGTCAACCAAGGAGCCATGAATGACGTTAGCATCGTGCAGATCTGCAAATCCAGCTTCACAGAGGATGAAATTTGCAGTGGCATGGTGCTGCTTTACCAATCTGCGGGCAAGGCCGCGCAGATGCCGTCTAGACGGAGGGATAGCGAAAGTCTGCAGGAATTATCTCGGTTACCCTTCCGGATGATGTGCCTGCGTTTGTAAGGATCCAGCTGTTGCTTTCTGTCAGTTTCGACCACGTCGACGTCACCAGACTATTGAAGGATATTGTCGCCCTAAAAGCAAGCCTGGCTGAGATTGCTGGAAAATTCGATGCATCACAGAACTGACGCATAAGTATTACCGAGATGCGCAATGAAATTACCTGTTTGCGCAAGTCTGTACCTGTAATTAGGTCAAATTCGATACGTTGGTCTCAAGTTTCGCGCCCGCGCTGACGCAGCTTGAGAAGCCAGCGCCTCAATCACCGCGTGCCGCACCGCGCGCCCCCTGGGCCCGCCGCGCAAGTCTAAACAAACCCCCCGGCCGAGCGCACCTTTTTAGTCGTCGAAGAGAGCTCTAGCTTCCGTGAAGGAGCTCCCTCGTACCGGTGTGGATAAGGACTGCCGACGGACGGATGGACGGACATGGCGAAATTATAAGGGTTCCTAGTTTGACTACGAAACCCTGATAAAAAGTGTGAGTTAAATTCACAAAAAATGCTCATAGATTTAAATTGTTATTTCAAGCGGACAGCATTCTACGGAGTATGTTTTGATATGAGACACCTTGTCACGGCACCGTACGGAGTTCTAGTTTACACTAACCATGTCAACAACGCGCCCCCTGGGTATAACTTGGTCCGTGACATTGTGCAATGTAAGTAAGTATAATTATGTACCTTTAATCTATCTATAAAAATAAAAATGAATCACCGAAATGTATCTACGCGCATAACTTCCGAAAGTCGGCACCAACTGGATAATTCTTTTTTTTGTTGTGTTTGTCATTGTCAGGACAAGGTTTGTATGAAAGAAAAAAAAACCCACCGGGAAAGTCAAATATTTATAGCGGGACGAAAACGAAATTGTGCTGTGGATTTATTGTTTCAATAAAATAAATAAACAAAAGTAGAGAATATTTCGAATCGGTTCCGTGGTTCCGCAGATCGAGATACAAATTCGAGTGCGGGTCCGACTCACTTTTTTTTTTGCTTTACTGATTTTTTACGTTCCTACTCAAGAACGAAACATACAAGCTCTCCAACATACAAATAAAAACGGCGCCGTCTATAAATATCAATAGTTAACCCATGGTTAAACCCTTGGATAAATATACCACTGTTGGGTAAACAACTACTGACAGTAAGGTAAATACAAAATAAGTAATGCCCACGTAATGAGGTCAACTTGACCGTGTCACGTCGTCAGCCGGCTTGACCTTAGGGTTACAAACATAAAGTTGATAGAGTATGTTTCTAAATCCGTCTGGTACACATTCGTCAGATTCCTTTTTCGTCAGAATAAATTATAGCCTGTTTTTTTTCGGACGAAAACGGACTTTCGAGCAGATTCCGCTATCGTCAGAATAAAATGGCTGTTTTTTCGCTTCCGACGCATAGTGCCAGAAACACATATTACCTGATACGCGGATGACCATAGAATACGTAGGTAGGTTTAGGTTATGTTAGTTTTGCAGCAGGCCCGGAGGGCCAAACCATCCAGAAATAGGAGCTCCGTCGACACTGCCTAATATTAAATAATATAATGTAACAAATAAATAAATTATAAAAAATAACCAAAGTTTTTTCTGTCCAAAAGGTAATTCCGTTTTCGTCCGAAAAAAAACAGGCTATAATTTATTCTGACGAAAAAGGAATCTGACCAATGTGTACTAGATCTCTAAATCATCATGTCAATGGGGCAAAACTATTTTTCTGATCTTAATGGGATAAAAAAACGCTTTAACACTATCGTTAAATGCATAGGTACAGAGGGCCCTGCCGAGATGCACTACGCTACCTGGCGTTCCTATTCGTTTCGTTTTTAAACCAATCACGTCACTGGTAGATGACATGATACGAAAAGTCACGTGATCTACCAGTGAGGCGATTGGTTAAAAGCATGTCGGACCATGCTCAGTGTAAGGTTCCAAAGCCGCTAAGTACTCCAAACATAAAAACAACAAGTAATAAGTAATCTATGTAAAGTCATTCGGTGTCGTTTTAAATGATTTTAGTAGGTATGTCAAAATACACTCTTTAATCGCCTGTATCTCAAAAACAATTGGCTGTAGGGGGGACACTTGACTAACAAAAAATTGCACTTTAAAGTTTAATATCTCATAAACGGATTCCTTAATCGCAAAGATGTTTTCACAAACCAGCAATATTTTTGAAAGACCTATCCAACGACTTCCCACACTATGCCCTCCGTCCACTAGGATCCATTAATAGGTTCAAGTGGACTTTAATGACGACACGCTGGCCTAGTTGGTAGTGGCCCTGCCTACGAAGCTAGCGGTCCTGGGTTCAAATCCCGGTAAGGGCAGATGTTTGTGTGACGAGCGCGAATATTTGTTCCTGAGTCATGGATGTTTTCTATGTATTTAAGTATATATTTCTCTATATAAGTATTTATATCGTTGTCTAGTAACCATAGTACAAGCCTAGAGCTTAGTTTGGGACTAGGTCAATTGGTGTGACATTGTCCCCTTTAAAAAAGTACACTTAAGTCCATTTGGAGTCGTATACACTTTCTAAAACGCTGGGATCCATCAATGGATTTTGTTATACTATGAAGTCTACAAAGATCCATGAATGGATTCTTTTGAACTTTTTATACAACGGGATCCATCAATGGATTTTGTTATACTATGAAGTCTACAAAGATCCATGAATGGATTCTTTTGAACTTTTTATACAACGGGATCCATCAATGGATTTTGTTATACTATGAAGTCTACAAAGATCCATGAATGGATTCTTTTGAACTTTTTATACAACGGGATCCATCAATGGATTTTGTTATACTATGAAGTCTACAAAGATCCATGAATGGATTCTTTTGAACTTTTTATACAACGGGATCCATCAATGGATTTTGTTATACTATGAAGTCTACAAAGATCCATGAATGGATTCTTTTGAACTTTTTATACAACGGGATCCATCAATGGATTTTGTTATACTATGAAGTCTACAAAGATCCATGAATGGATTCTTTTGAACTTTTTATACAACGGGATCCATCAATGGATTTTGTTATACTATGAAGTCTACAAAGATCCATGAATGGATTCTTTTGAACTTTTTATACAACGGGATCCATCAATGGATTTTGTTATACTATGAAGTCTACAAAGATCCATGAATGGATTCTTTTGAACTTTTTATACAACGGGATCCATCAATGGATTTTGTTATACTATGAAGTCTACAAAGATCCATGAATGGATTCTTTTGAACTTTTTATACAACGGGATCCATCAATGGATTTTGTTATACTATGAAGTCTACAAAGATCCATGAATGGATTCTTTTGAACTTTTTATACAACGGGATCCATCAATGGATTTTGTTATACTATGAAGTCTACAAAGATCCATGAATGGATTCTTTTGAACTTTTTATACAACGGGATTCATCAATGGATTTTGTTATACTATGAATGAAGTCTACAAAGATCCATGAATGGATTCTTTTGAACTTTTTATACAACGGGATCCATCAATGGATTTTGTTATACTATGAAGTCTACAAAGATCCATGAATGGATTCTTTTGAACTTTTTATACAACGGGATTCATCAATGGATTTTGTTATACTATGAATGAAGTCTACAAAGATCCATGAATGGATTCTTTTGAACTTTTTATACAACGGGATCCATCAATGGATTTTGTTATACTATGAAGTCTACAAAGATCCATGAATGGATTCTTTTGAACTTTTTATACAACGGGATCCATCAATGGATTTTGTTATACTATGAAGTCTACAAAGATCCATGAATGGATTCTTTTGAACTTTTTATACAACGGGATCCATCAATGGATTTTGTTATACTATGAAGTCTACAAAGATCCATGAATGGATTCTTTTGAACTTTTTATACAACGGGATTCATCAATGGATTTTGTTATACTATGAATGAAGTCTACAAAGATCCATGAATGGATTCTTTTGAACTTTTTATACAACGGGATCCATCAATGGATTTTGTTATACTATGAAGTCTACAAAGATCCATGAATGGATTCTTTTGAACTTTTTATACAACGGGATTCATCAATGGATTTTGTTATACTATGAATGAAGTCTACAAAGATCCATGAATGGATTCTTTTGAACTTTTTATACAACGGGATCCATCAATGGATTTTGTTATACTATGAAGTCTACAAAGATCCATGAATGGATTCTTTTGAACTTTTTATACAACGGGATCCATCAATGGATTTTGTTATACTATGAAGTCTACAAAGATCCATGAATGGATTCTTTTGAACTTTTTATACAACGGGATCCATCAATGGATTTTGTTATACTATGAAGTCTACAAAGATCCATGAATGGATTCTTTTGAACTTTTTATACAACGGGATTCATCAATGGATTTTGTTATACTATGAATGAAGTCTACAAAGATCCATGAATGGATTCTTTTGAACTTTTTATACAACGGGATCCATCAATGGATTTTGTTATACTATGAAGTCTACAAAGATCCATGAATGGATTCTTTTGAACTTTTTATACAACGGGATCCATCAATGGATTTTTAGTATACTACAAGGTCCACGAGTATCCATCAATTGATGGATCCAAGCGTATAAAAAGTTTAATAAAATCCAGTCTTGGATAGGTCGTATCATAATACATAGTAGTGTACTAAGACCCATTTATAGCTCGAAGTATAGTTAAGAGTGCAACAGGATCCCTGCGTATTAAAAAGTGTAAACGATTCCAAATAGATTTAAGTAAACCTAAATTAAAGCCCACTTGACTCCATTAATAGATTTGAATGCACAAAAAGGCTATGGGTTAGATGAGAGAAAAAATATACATCCCCAAGTTACGTGTAGGGAAGGTACATTTTTTTTAACGTTCTATTTTACTACTTTGTTGGTGTGAATAATATGTATATTCATGACAAATTACAGCTTTCTAGTACTAAGAGTCTATGAGCTAGGCTGCGGACGGACGGACGGAGGGACGTGGTGAAACTATAAGGGTTCCTAGTTTGACTACGGAACCCTAAAAACGAAACCAATAGAAACGCTAGCTATCGTAAAGCAACTTGGCAGGGCCCTTAGGGCCAAGATTCTAGGCGTTGACAACCATATCGTCTTTCTACCGAAGTCTCTTGCAGCCCATTACAACTCCTCACCGCCCAAAGCATCTGGAAATTCATGGACGCAACGGGCCTTTGCAGTGACCTAAACAAAGGGCTGCCACAATAGATCAGCAATGGTCGTAGCGGCACACAAGGTCTATCTCATCCCCCCAACAATAACAAGTTCAAGTTGGTGACCCTGTTACTTGGGTTTAAAAATTCACATATACTACATATATACCTTATCTATCAGCGATTTGAATATTGGGAATGGATATTAGATACCCCGTTGCTTACGTTATCACTTTTATCAGACGCAGTAGGTGACCGAATCGTTATAGGCGAGTGACAAAGTTACTAAAATGGGTCAGGCAGACGACGCCATAGTTATATCTTTCGTTCCAGAGCTCTATTCTACTCTGTAAAACTATATGGCTTTTGACATATCGTATTGTCAACGTTATGATACATTAACATAACATTAATGGCGGCCGAGTTATAATTCGTTTTTTAAATCAACAACAGGAATTTTGACTGATTTTTTGTGACAACCCTATATCACCGTGTGCGCAATGAATGATCTTAAACAGACCGGTGCAAATATTAGTACCGACTTACCTGCTTATACCGGCCTACCCAATAGTTATGACGGGAAAAAAATAGTCAACCTAACGTTTTCATATTCTATAGGCTTCATAGTTTCGATTAGTAGGTATGTAATTTGTCTATTAAACAAGCAATTGCAATTATTATAAAAATCTTTTTATTTTTATTAATTACCTATACGCCTTATATTACTTAATATATTAAGTTTCATACAAATTCTTTTTATCGATTAAACGGCCTGGTTTCCTCGTTTCCTATTCGGATATTGGTTATAAGTATAATACAGTTGTTTTTATCCGTGACTGAGCGATAAAAATAGATGAGATTAGATAGTTTCACATTCATATATCTACCGGGAAGCAGTAAGATGCACCGAAAAAACAAAGCAAAAAAAAAGAAAGCAAATAAGACAAAACAAACAAAGCAAAAATCCTGAAAAAAATATATTTATAAAGAAAATTAATCTAAAATCTTTACACGTTTACCTATGGGTTTACGAAAAGATCTATAAATTTTCAATCGCATCATGCAAAAAATGCATTTATAGGTTAGGGTCCTTGAAATTCTGTTGCTATATTAGTACATTAAACTGCACATAAATAGTCCAACGTATGCTAATTATTTGTACAATCATTACTCCTTAAAGCGTATCGATCCATGAAGACGCGCCCCACCACTTTATTTATGTACATTTAAGCAATCTTCCTACATTTCATTGGTGGCTGCATGTTAGTGAAGTGAAAAGATTATATATATATATATGAACATACATCTAGGTTCTTTCTAATTTATGCAAAAAAATATTTGAGCTTCGTTATTAATATACAAAACACCTAATTTAGCTAAATATACTTTGTCACTTTCTGTTATATTCGAATGTCACAATCAAAGAATAGAATAGAATAGAATAGAATAGAAAATATTTATTCAACACACAAAAGAAAACAATGGAAAAAATTAAAGGACAATAATAATATGTTGAATAGGATCCCTCTCAGCATTGTGCCGCAGTTAAACTGCGGCGCTGATTTTCAGAGGGACCCTGACTTAAAACTAACCTAAAACAGACAAAAAAAAACGGGTAACAGTAAACAGGTAACAGGTAACATTACAAACATTAGCGACAATTTTATACATAGATGAATAAATAAAAATATAATAAATTAATATTTGTTTTAAGCTTAAAACCCTTAAAAAAATAGGTACTAATAAAGTTTTTGTGTGACAACACCAGAACAACACAACCATTTCCTGTTGGATCGTTGCAAGTGACGGCCAGTTTCAATTTCAAAGGTATGGATTACGCATATTACCAGTTTCATATATTCCAAAAAATGATATACGCAACATTCCCAGATTTAACAGTAAAAAAGTAACTAATTTTACAAATAAAAAAGAAAAAAGTAATGTGCTTGACTCGTATATAGCAGCAGCCACCCAACAAGCAACATAGCGAAACGAAAGTACCGCCATTTCTCAATCACTCGGCAACCCGGCCGAACGTGGAAGTCGGCCATGCCTGCCACCGCTCCAAGAGACGCGACGTTTGCGAAAATACAAAAAGAACATGGGACAAGAAGGTAATTTAATGATTTCGTTTTTAAATAGTTTTATAGATAGAAATGTACTAAGAATATATTAAAGTAATAAATAGATTCACGATTATATAACATAGATATTATAAAGACCTAAACCTAATGACTCGCTTCATTGCCCAATCTGCGCCTCAAGCACAAAAATCCGACATTTCGTCTTAAAAACTCCCGTTGTTTTTAGGGCACGGAGCGGAGGAGGGAGACTGTTCCAGCACTTCGTGGCGGCGTAACGGAAGCTGCCGCGGAATGCAGCCGAGTGGTGCGGCGGGCACACGAGCTGGAGGAATCTCGCTGACCTGACTTGAGAGGACCTGGCGTTGTTGGACCAAGTAAGCTTGTCGAAGAGGTACGAGGGCTGCTGCCAATGCACGACACCGAACATCAGTGTGGCTAAGTGTAGTCTTTGACGCGTCGACATTTTTAGTATCCGGTTTTGATTTATAAACGGGGTAATGTGAGCGCGTGGTGGGACATTGAAACAGAACCGCGCGCAAGCATTCTGTACGCGCTGTACCAACCGCTGCGTGCGCGCAAGTAGACGAGGCCCGTACACGATGTCACAATAATTTAACTTTGACAAAACTAGCGCATCACACAATCTAAGTCTCAGTTCTACATCTAGAAAGTCGCGTATTTTATAAAGCAGTTTTAATTTGTAGAAACAGCTGCGAACGGTACTAAGAAGATGGGTTTCAAATCTCAATTCTCCATCCATTTCTATCCCCAGGTTACGAGCCTCTTGTACATACTCCAATGGATTATTATTTATGTGTACTACATGATTGTTATATGCTAATTTTTGTATTTGTAGCTTGGTACCTAGTATTAAGTATTTCGATTTGGACGGATTCAAGACTAATGAGTTTTTATGTGACCAGTTATCGATTGCATTAAGATCTGCGTTTAATTTAGAAACCGCTGAGCTTACATTTTTAGCATTGCATGAAATATATAGTTGTAAGTCATCCGCGTAAATATGGTATTTACAATACTTAACTGCTCGTGTTATATCGCTGCAATATAGGATAAACAAAATGGGGCCCAAAATAGATCCCTGCGGCACGCCTCTAGATACTGGGCTTATATCGGAAGCTAGGGTCTTCCCATTTGGGCTACGGAGCTCTACTATTTGGTAACGGTTTTTAAGGTAGCTATCGAACCATTTTACAGTGTTACTGTCGAATCCATAGTAGGCCAGCTTGGATATTAGTAAGGCAATATTGATGGTATCGAATGCCCGCGAGAAGTCCAACAATGCCAAAAACGTACCCTGTCCTTGGTCCTGAGCAGTCAGTATATTGTCCGTGACGTCAAGTAAGGCGGTAGCCGTACTACGATGCTTGCGGAACCCTGACTGGTGACTTGGTAGAATGTTGTTACCTTCTAGATACCCTGTCATTTGCTGATATACAACTTTTTCAAGGATTTTAGAAAGACAGGGTAATATACTTATGGGCCTAAGGTCTTTTTTCTCAACTGGATTCGGCGTTTTTGGTATTGGACGGACTAAAGCTACTTTCCAAGCGTCAGGGAAAGAGTGTGTAATAATCGATCTGTTGATAATTGCAGTAATCACGCCTAACGTGCGAGGTAGGGTGAGAACTATCATATCTAATGTGATGCCGTCGATTCCCATCGCATTTGATTTTAACGATTTAATGATTTTAGCTACTTGAGTCTCTGCTACAGGAATCAGTTTGAAAGTGGCAGTACTATGACGGTCAAATTCAAATTTAGTTAAGTCACTTATCGTGGTAAAGTAATTACCGGGTAGGTCAAGAAAATGTTCGTTTATAGCGTTTGGATTATTCAGATGACTTGGCAACTCTTTTAAACTGTTACTATTTACAAGTACATCTTTTTTAAGATTTTTCCACAAAGTCCTGGAGTCATTGATATTGCGGTTGATTTTATGTCTAAAAAACGCACGTTTCTCATTAAACAATGCATTAGTAACAATATTCTTTAATTCTTTATAATATTGTTTATGGACTAGAGATTTAGAGATCCTATACCTTGCGTGGGCGTCATTTCGCAGACGCATCATTTGCTTAACTGTGTAGGTGATCCAGGGGCTACCATGAGACTTAATGCCAACTGTCTTAGTCGGAGCGTACACGTCAAACAATGAAATAAGTTTTTTATTCAGATCATCCACCATGTCACTGACGTTAAAAATGTTACAACTTTCCTCGAAGTCAATGCCACTCAGATCACGCTCAAATTCGCTTAAATTAATTTCTTTTAGTGGTCTGAATGATATTAGTTTCGGTTCTGGCTTATCTAATTTTATGTTTAGTTGGCAAGTGATGAAGGCATGTGCGCTTAAGTCGGGGATGTAGTTAACCCGCGTAAACAAGGCAGGCGCATCGCTACAAACGAGATCAATCATTGTGGCACTGTGGTCCGTGAAATGTGTGGGTTCGGTTACATACTGTGTTAGGTTAAAACAGTGCAGAAAGCTAGTAAGTTTCCTACAGTTTATGTCTTCTTTAGCCAACATATTAATATTAAAATCACCTAGTAAAATTACGTAATCAAACTTGGCGAACGAGCTCGTGGAGGCCGTAAGGGCGTCTATAAATGTGTCCACGTCCAGCCACGGCGGGCGATACGCTGTACCTACAGCGACCCTCGTACCCTTAACGGTAAGGTTCAGCCACATCTGCTCGACGAGCGGCGCGACGGGGTGCGCAGAGACTCGCGCATTGACGCCGCGCTTGACGTAGAAACCTACTCCGCCACCCCGGGAACGAACTCCCGCCGGCCGAACCACGTGGCGTAGGCTGTACCCTGGCACATTCGGAGCATGCGAATCTTGGCCCTCTTTCAGCCATGTTTCGTTGATGGCTATCATGTCAACAGAATGAGACTGCATTGCTACTATAAATTCTTCATGCTTAGTCCCCAGAGAACATGGATTCAAAAGGCCAACTAGAAGTTTATTACTTTTGTTCAAAGATTATATATTTAGAAATACTCAAAAAACATTTAAGTACGAATGAATATGATAAATAATAATATTGCGCATTAAAATTATAAATAACAAATAAAATATTGAAATTGTAAACAAACAAGTGTATGGAAGTACGTAGGTAATACATATTATTATTATACAACAGGACAGGACGGATAACAACAGTGTGAGCAGTAAAAAACGTAGGCGCGGCGCATAAAGTGACAGTTTCGCTGGGGTATGCTGCGAGTATGACGAGTGATGGTTGCATTAGGTTGCTACTGCTATGTAGGTATAAATGGACAATCCAATATAGCGCAGAGCACAACAATGAACGGATAAAAGGGATAACCCGAACGACTAGGACACGACACACAATGCGATTTAACAGTAATATTTTAAAACGGATACTTAGCAACATAAACAAATACAAACAAAATATCATACAGGTTTGCCCTAAGAAGATTCGGTGCCAAAAACCTGCGCGAGATCGCTCGGTGACCGGACCCGGCGCGCAGGCGCATCGCTGTTGCGGCGCACGTACACGCGCCCCTCCCTTGTCCAGGGATTGCGCCATTCCAACCGCTTGCACTCCTGCCGCGCGCTATAGAACAACGACCGGTTTAACCTAGTCAGCCGCTCGTTCACGTAGAATCGGCTAGGTGGCCCAGGCAGTCCGAAGTCCGTCGTGTCAGCCCCGCGGCGCACCCTCGCGGCACGCAGGAGGTCGGCGCGCGGCGCGCGGCGGGCAAGGCGCACCACCAGGGGACGCACGCGCGCGCCCGCCCCGCTCACAGCGCCCTCTTGCGGCCGCGCGCCAACGCGCTCAGCGAAGACGATATCGCGCTCATCCAGGGCCACGCCGAGCTTGTGCGCGACCATACTCATGAGATGAGACCGGCTCTCGCTGGGCAGTTCGGGGATTCCTGCGATCTCAAGGTCGTTCAGGAGGAGGTCCTGGTCCCGGTCGTTCAGCTCAGACTTGAGCTCTGCAACGGTGTTGGCGAGGTCGCAGTTGGCATTGTCGGCTGCACGCTGCTCCGAGCGCTCCTCGAGGCGCTTGACCCTTTCCTCGACGGCCTCGATCCGCGCGAGGAACCCTCCAAAGGTCTTCCGCATTTCGACCAACTCTTGCCTCAGACCAGCGATCTCCTCTCTCATGGAGCCGAATTCCATGCGGAACATTCGCAGTTGCTCAGCGAGGTCCCGCGCCTGCACCTCGTCCAAATAGACCAATATAGACCAAAGCAAATATTAAGCATTCTTTAAGTAAGTATTGGGTAAAAACAATAGAGAGTAGAGTATAGAGTATGTAACTAAAACTTCACATTTATTTACAATTTTCAAGAAAGAGAGATCAACGAGACACAAAGTGAGATTTCTTGATATTACAGTCAAGTAAAAGATAAACCTATACGAGTTGTATACCTCTCACTGCCTGGAACTTTTCAGTTTGTGACAGTTATATTTCAGACTAGCCTCCAAGCTCTCCAGTTCTATTTCTACGGGTTTCATCATGTATTTTTCCATTCATATACGCACAGCGCCATCTAACGGGCCGATTTTTTTCACCTTACGATTTGCGCATACTATTATCGCACTTTAAAGATGCTATTCTAACTCTAACGGGCCTCTAAAAAGGATACTTTTACATTCTATACCTTATGTCAGTTTTTGAAAATCGTAGGCCTAGTTAAAATGAAAAGCTAAACTAACGTTTATATTTACTATCGACTCAAAATGTATGGAGTTAACATAAGCGCACGACGCAATCTGTCGTCAGTTTACCTCAATCCTAAAATTTTGCTAATTTTCGAAAATTGTTTACATAGCGTTATGCAAGATGACTCGGCGCCCTTTACTTAAAGCTATCGTAATATAAGTGCATACTCTACTCTCTAATTTTACTAGTCGAATTATAAACAAGACGTGTTGCTCACAATTTCTTTTTGAATACACAAAGATGTCCTTTAAGAGGGTTGCCACACTTAGGAGGGATACATATAAACTAGAACAACATGCCACAGGATGCGTTGAAACTCTTGCGTTGCTCTAGGTTAAAACCACAGCGTTGCGGCGACGCATCGCACCGGCAACACCAGTGTCGCATCGCTTTAAAGTGAGACACCCGATTATAAATTGCAATGAATGACATCCATTTAAAACATCCCGTTACTAATACAAAAAAAGGTCGCTAGATAAAAACTTGAGCTTATTACACACAACTTTAGATCGACTTAAGTTCCCTAACTTTAAAAGAAATGGCCATATTCGACGAACCTCGTCTGCAGGCACAGCGTGCATGGAAGCCAAATTAAAATACGCACAGGCGACAGGCACGCAGGGTTTGTATGGGCTCAGTCTTCTGTCATGAGTGAGGGTCAGACCGAGGGCCTTTTTAGCTACGAGATAGGTGAAGTGGACGTCTTCCGGGTAAATAAGAGGCACTCGGAGTGCTGCTTTAATGATGGCCTCAAGGTATTTGCCTGAAACATTGTTTAATTAGATATATTCGTTGATAGTGTTTTCAACGTCACTTGCTAAAGTGATCAAAAGTAAGAGTAAGTAAATGCGTTGTCACCCGTCAAGGATCTCCGTAATCTCAAGATGCCAATTGACCCTTAGGAGGGAGTGGTTACTATCGACGGTAACATGGTGTTAGCGACGGGTTGTCTACGGGTGTTGTCAAGATTTTCTGATATTTCAAGTTACCGTTTATGATATATCCTGCGCCAGCCAAGAACTCTGGAATATCGTTTTCCGGGTACAACCACCGCGGCAGGAACCACTTGGTGTATTCCTCCCTGTGAGGTACCATATTCTCTTGTTTGTACCCTGAAACATGAACAGTTCAATCATACCCTGCTTATCATTCAAGTGGCCTGCTCATTTGCCTACTCCATGTTATAAAAACACACCGGAAAGCATCTGTGCGAACATACCAACAATAGCAGCGTCTTTGTTCTCCTTGAGAACATTCTCCAGCATCCAAGGGTTCACCATGACGTCATCGTCAGTCTTAAGCATGAACTTCGCATGAGGGCACCGGTCGCGGGCCCATTGCAGCATCAGGGCCACCTTCAGGGTCAGGTTATAGTAGTTTTCCAGGAAATCGTGGACCACCACGTCGCTGAGCTGCTTGGCTTCCGCGTAGATGTCACCCTAAAGAGATATTGGTCTGACGATTTTTTCAAAAGCAGCATGTTAAAAAATATGACATTGGTTATGTTGCGGCGTGTGGCAAATACCTAGGTTACTAGATAAGTTTTGCAATACAAACATATGTAACAAAGAGGTGGCACGGCATATCACATTATTATGATGCGCCAATAAAGTTAGTCTCTCACACACAATCCCGTAAATCAACGTCTGTAAAAAAGTTTTTTTTTGGTAGATCGAGTTGTTCTAGACAATCAGCGTAATGTAACTAGTACAGTAATTAATTTTTGCCTCGGGTGCTAGATTAACTTAAGGAAATCCGTCCCAACTCAAGACTCGGAATTTACGAAACGTACGAACGTGTCAAGCTACTTCAGTCAACCTCAGAACTTTTTGTACTGTGATTGACTGAAATAGCAAGACACGTTCTTACGTTTCCGTAAAAATACGAAGCAAAACAATTATGCACTACATCTGTAACGCACTGGCACATCGCGCGACAACAGTGTTTTTTTTAAACTGCTGGTATAACAATAATTGAACCATACAGCCCCGATTTAGCTCCCTGTGACTTTGCTTTATTCCCTACTATCAAAGAGAAGCTAAAAGGACGGAAATTTACCAGGGAAAACTCACGAAATGGTTATTATCAGCACTCAATCCCATGAAGAAGTATGTCTTCTGGTGTTGTCCCCAGGTGTTCCTGATGACGTCCCGCTGGCGCACGTGTGAGGGGTGACTGTTGACCATGATGAGGACAGGGACTTGCACCAGCTCGCAGGCTGACGACGGCTCTATTAAGAGGTTGCTGGAAGGTGACTTTAAAGTTAAAGTGGATTCGGATTAGGTTTATTTTATGGCATGAAGTCTTTGGGATAGATTCATGGGTTGTTGAACCGGTTTTTCGACCGTCCGGAGCCCGTCTAAGCAGTATACTTCAATAACGGCCACTTTTACGTACGGGTAACAGTTCATACGATCAAATTGGTACACTCATTTACGAACCTTGACAGTTACGAACGTTGATATAAATTATGAACAGAGTCGGCCGGAGTAGGAAGGAGATATCAGTCAGAGCCCTGACTTACTTAACCAATAACTTACGAGTACCTTGCTGACCTCAACCATGTGGGTAAGTACTTGGTAAATGCAGTGGTTTACCTCTAACCCCGTATTATTCCAATTCCTTTACCAAAATGGTTAGAGAGACTGTGTCGAATGCCTTCTTAAGCTCCAAGAAAATCGCCATTTATCTGTCATCTCAGCAACTTGATCCGTTACTAGGAATGTAAGTGCAAGTACCTACAGCATCTTTAGTAGACCGTCGTTATCCAGTCAAGTGCAAAAATATGTATCAGAAGAATCCTCTCATAAATATGTTACGAGGTTCTTATTACTCTGGAATAAGGTGCATTGAGACATATTTTAAGATGTTGCGTTCTCCCATATTTTTACACTTGACTTTACTTACTTTGGATTAACACAGAATGCTGTGAGAGCAGTTACGTGTTGTGAATCCAGTGGCCTCAAAGCCACCAAGGAGGTTTTTAGTGGGTAAGCCACCAAGTGGCTAATTTCACATAAACCAACTACTTCCCTAAAGAACTCTGTTATTTTTCAAATTTTCGCAGATGTACTTGCATATTTCCTATATGAGACGCTAAAGTTCCGTTCGTTTGGTACAGGTGAAGGTTCTGGTTGGGATATGGTGGTAGCAGCGACCTGGCCACTACCACGCACAAAGTCCACACCGGGGACAGCGCCAGAGCTACCAAGACGTAGACGATGGCTCTGCGGCCAGCTGGAATAAAAATGGTATTTTTAATTTAAAAAAAACGGATGTGACAGACAGACACCGAAGTCTCAACATAAGGGTTCCGTTTTTACCATTTAGGCCACCCTAAATAAATACACTATCTGCGGGGTGATAATGAGGAAAAAACATTCATTAATTTAAAAAGATAAAAAAAAGATAAAAGAAATTTATTCAGTAAGTAGGTAGTAGTTTAGATCTACAAGCGATGCTGGTCATTTCCTACGGTTTCTGAACCCAAATTAAAGTGCTTATGATATGTGCGTAGATAAAGTTATGTGTGATATTGTAATGTAAAGTAAATAAACTATATACCTAAATATATCTATCTCATAGCTTTTAAAAGTAAAATACGTACTACAAAATCGTAAAGTCCTCCTTCTCCACATGATTCTCGTAATTTAAACTTCACTTCAACTGCATAATGCACTCAAATGTCTCATTTTCACACAATATTTTTAGCGTGCGCTCGGTGCCAAATATTTTTTCTCTCACGCTACATATGTTTTAAGCTCCACTGCACTTAAGTTGTATTTCAAACCGACGATGACGCGGACACTTCGCGCAGTTTCCAGATTGTCCGAGATAAACTAAAATTTACATAGAATATTAAGAACGGCTTAAAGTTTTTCCTCTATCTATGTTATAACTATAAAAGGGAGGTCGCCCATGACAAAGTATAAACAGCAAAGTGGTTTGTCTCCGTTTTTTAGGAATTTCTGTTACCTATTGCCGCTCGGGCGCTAGACGTGCGATACGCGCGCATCGAGTCGCGCGTTTCGTGATCGCAAAACTAGGTAACTGTATACGACACGCGACAGAATCGTATCACTGCAAAAAGTCGTCGTGGGCGATCTGCTTAATAGACAAAAACCACTGTTACAATGGTAACTCCTACTTTCGGAGAAAATATCTCTATATCGGAATGACCGATTTTCATGAAATTTAATCAAGAACCATCCCTATAAAACTAGCAGTTTTAAAAAAAACGCGGCCGACTCGGTCTATCCGTTTGGGAGCTAGGAGGCCACGTAGCTCAGACGCACAGACATACACGTTGTTACACCCTGTCTTTGTATCGGGGGTTAATGATAACAAACCCTTAAATATGCCCGTCAGTAGGAACAATTGGTTTCCGGAGATATCATATAAATATATTATTTTTTGAGTATCCACTGATTGTTGATGAGAGCTAGAGACTATGGTCTTTTTCTTTTTAATTCCGGTGACTGACGAGGCTTCTGCCAGTGTCAGTTTTCAGAATGTGTAACGAGGTAAAGTTTTATTCTATGAAATAGGATAAATACGGTGAGCTTCATCGTACTCATGCCAGAGATCGGACAAATGGGCGTCCTTACTTGCAATAATGTGGTCATGACTCCAAAGAATTAAAATTAAACAAATTAAATGACATTAATTGATTACTTACCCTAAAAATTATTTTGATTCTGTGCGAGACAGTAATAAATAAATAATACAAATACGTAAGGAGTGGCTATTAATATTAATCTACTTAAACCACCACCAACCCACTGGACGGGTCTATTTTGAATGAAAATCAGAGCCCTTGGCAGTCAACGTGTCTGACTCTGAGTGCGATAGTTAGAAGTGTTAAGAAGAAGGTTTTTAACAATCTATATTCTTTTATATTGATTTGTATTCTTCTTCTTGTTTTTGGTTCTACTGTGACAACTGTATCTTTCAAATATATTTTCAAACTTGCAGACGGTTTTTAACATGGTAGCAGAGCAATAATAAGTTATAATAATCCTAAGTTTATTGCAATAGCGAGAAAAATAGAGCTCTCGATCATGCAATCGTCACTAGCGTCAGGCATGAAAATCGAGATCGGTCGGCTCGACGGTTCCGCTAACTGGCAAACATGGAGATACAAGGTAAAGTTGTTACTAAAGAGTACTCCAGGGTCGCTAGAAGCAATAGAAGGAAAATTATATATTATATATTTTCAAACTTGCAGACGGTTTTTAACAAGAAGACCATCAGCTATTGATCTAAATCACCAGTTCACCGCCAATACGCGTCAAAGTCGCGTTGTTCCGCTGCTGCGAAGTGGAGGCATCTAAAGCGTCTTTAACTATCAAGGACCACTAGGTCCTCGAGATACATAAAATATGTGAATATACTACGATACTCTATTTTTAAGTATACTCCATTAACATTGTGGATTGCGAGAGTGAAAAGAAATAAACTAACAACAATTTATATAAATTACTATTTATATATGCTGTAATAAATGTACACAATAACAATTTTTTACAACTAATGTAATTTAATTTGTTTAATTAAAATCTTGAGTCATGTCGAGTGTAATG
The DNA here is from genome assembly GCA_923062465.1 of Acleris sparsana. Classification (NCBI taxonomy): domain Eukaryota; kingdom Metazoa; phylum Arthropoda; class Insecta; order Lepidoptera; family Tortricidae; genus Acleris; species Acleris sparsana. The sequence goes on along the minus strand of OV281305.1, from coordinate 6,816,041 downwards.
TGACGCGGTGACGCCCATTCGTCCGATCTCTGCAGTTATGACATTCGAATCGAGATAAGGACCGCTAGTAAGTGTCTGTCTTAGGCAGGTACAGGTGTAGTGCATAATTGATTTCCTTCGTATTTTCACGGAAACGTACGAACGTGTCATGCTACTTCAGTCAACCTCGGTACAGGTGTAGTGCATAATTGCTTTCCTTCGTATTTTCACGGAAACGTACGAACGTGTCATGCTACTTCAGTCAACCTCAGTACTTTTTGTACTGTGACCGACTGAAATAACAAGACACGTTCGTACGTTTCCGTGAAAATACGAAGGAAAACAATTATGCACTACATCTGTACTTAATGTACTGTGACCGACTTAAAATAGCAAGACACGTTCGTACGTTTCCGTGAAAATACGAAGGAAAATAATTATGCATTAAATCTGTACATCACATACATATCGATGTTTGGAAAAACTTTTGTCCGCTGTTTCGTTTGTCCGAAATATTCATTTGCCGAAAATCACTTTTCTCTGAACCCATTAACTTTTCAATAGGTATGTTTAAAGAGTAACTGTAGGTTAGGTAAGGTTATTATAGTTGTATGTACAACAATCCAGGAAAGTACAGTGCGACAAAAAGTAATAAATTAAATAAAATTGAACTAAAAAAATCATACTAAATTGTTGCCATGTTTAAGAATTTTTCGTCATAAATGTGACAGTTACGTAGAAAGTGGCGCCCTCGTTTAATTTCTACTCTTTTGTGTCGCAGTGTAAATCGGTTACAGAAAAATAATAATCGGACGAATGAAAATTTCGATAGAACGCGAAACAGCAGAAATAGTAATTTTCACAATCGTGTTATACTCGTAATAGAGAGCTTTTTAGTCGAGTACCGTGTTTAGGCCACGAAGCTTACTGAGTGGCCTAAGTAAGGTACGAGATTGATTATGGCACCACTATTGATTGTGAACAATACTTTTTGTACGAGTTCATTAAAATTAATAATTTATGTCATTAATACGAGTATATGTATAAGAAATGTTACGTACCTACTGCGTCCGTAATGTTGCAGTACTGTCTGCGTTGTGATTGGCTAAATACTAGCCAATCACAAAGCGCAGTTTTTTTTAGTTTTTTTATGCCCTGGATACAGCAGCAAGTTTAAGTACACTTTTGACAGACAACGATCGAGTCTCCTTAAACAAGGACACATATTATTGAAATAAGTCTAAGTTTGTATAAGTCCCATTTTCAATTTTTTTTCGGTTGTCTAGAGCGTGCCGAAACAGTTATTTCGGTTTAGTTAACATAGACTATTCAACGATGAAAAGAGTGACGTTGGAGTAATTATCTATGAAATCTTAATAGATTCAGATTCAGATTCAGATTCAGATTTTATTACTCAATATAACACAGTATAAATTAAATTACATGTCAAATTATATGCAGTTACATTGAGATCGTCAGAAATAGAATTAAATTATAATAGTAAAAATAGTAAAAGTCAACACAAAAACAAAGTACATTACAAAATTGAATAAAATAAAATAAAATTATAATAATTAAAAGTCAAACTAATTTACAAGTCAAGTTCCATATACTCATTTACCGAGTATAATGGGTTATCCAACAAAAGATTTTTAAGCCGGCGCCTAAACATTTCGTCAGATGGTTCGCGTTTAAGTTCGGCGGGTAGACGCTCGTAGTAGGTGGGACCGATGACGCGCGGGTTCTTACCTGCAAGTGCCATGCGACGAGGAGCAGTTCTCAAACGCCCTGTGTGGCGGAGTTGTTTGCCGACGACGTGTACTGTTGCAAATGAAGAAATATTTGATCGGACAAACATAATAATTGTGAATATGTAAAGTGAGTAGTGCGTCATTATGCGGTGTGTCGTGAAAAAGCCCCGACAAGTATGTCTTGGCTTCGCCCCAACCAACGTACGTACGGCACGTTTCTGCATCAGCATTACCCTGTTGGCATCCGTAGAGTTTCCCCATAAGAGTGTGCCGTACGACATCAGTGAGTGAAAATGTGCATAATAAACCTGTCTTAGAGCGTCATCAGATATAAGAAATTTAAGCTTACGCAACGCAAAGACTGCACTACTCAATCTACCACACAAAAGGTCAACATGGCACTTCCAATTAAGATTCGAGTCCAAGGTGAAGCCGAGAAACCTACACTGATCGCATACAGGCATTGGACTGTTTGCAACGCACGGAGGAACAGGAACACTACGCGCCGAGAAAATCATGACGCTTGATTTTGTGACATTCAGGAGCAAGCCGTTACACGAAAACCACTTCTGCAGTTGATCACACGCATCATGAATTTTCCCAGCGAGCTGGTCATACGTGCGCGCGCCAACTATGACCGTTGTGTCGTCTGCGAACTGCACAGAAACGCCGGTCGTGATGCTGGTAGGAAGATCATTGACGTAAGCCAGAAAAAGGGTGTTTCCTAACGCGGATCCTTGAGGGATCCCTATTCTCACGGTGCCAACATCAGATTCGAGTCTCTTGCCGCCCGCAGACAATTTGACAACTTGTTTCCGGTCGCACAGAAATGACGTAAGTAGGCGGTGGGAGGTGTCTTGTATACCATAATAGTGCAACTTATCCAAAAGCAGCTCGTGGTTTATTACGTCAAAGGCTTTGGATAAGTCACAAAATATACCTGCCATCTTATTTTTATCGTCGAGACCGGAAACGATACAGTCGAATACTTGGCGCGCCGCTGCAGTAGTGGACATCTTTTGCCTGTATGCAAATTGGTGGTCCGTCAGCAAGTCGTTGCCTTCAAGGTGGCCCATTATGTGAGACGATAGGATGGATTCAACCATTTTGGAAACTGTGGGAACTATCGTTATTGGCCTATAACAATTAACGTCAAACTTGTCACCCTTCCCCTTGAAGACAGGACACACCCTAGTACTTTTAAGCACGTCTGGGTAAACACCGGTGTCGAAAATAATATTTATTAAAACTACTAATATATCAGAGATTACTGGCCATATAGAAATAAGTATATTTGGCGATATGTCATATGTATCAGCAGTGGTGCGTGATTTTAATATGGAGTGAAACACTTCGTTCAACATATCGCGCGTGACGGTCGGCAGCGCAAGCGCGGGCACATCCAACTCCCGCAGGTGGTGGTGCAGGTAGCGTCGGCACTCGGACTTGTCACTTTGAATGACATATTTAAACACTACATTTAAAAAATGGGAATTGAGCACATTAGGAAGGTCACCATCTTCAATATTTGTGTGCGTCACAGGGTCTTTGAGGCAAAAGTCAGGCGACCTTATTTTTGTACCTATCTCCTCATTAACCACTTTCCAAATTTCCCTAGATGGATTTTTACTACGTAACAACCTATTTTCAATGTGGGTCTGCTTAGCGCGTAACGTTGTTGACTTAATTAGATTATAATATCTGTTAATACACTCTGTTATTATTGGATTATCCGGATATTGACGTCGAATTTCATGTAGATCTCTATGTTTTTGTATATATTCATTAAGGTCATCAGTCAACCATGCCACGATATTTTTGTTATTCTTTAATTTTATAGATTTAACTGGGAAATGTATGTCAATATAGTACGTCAATATGTTAAATAATTTGTCAAATTTAGTATTAATGTCAATGGTGTTATTGTAAATAAAACTAAAATCATAATTTAAAATGGCAGAGTAAAATAAATAAATAGATTCGTCATTGAACAAACGTCTTTCAATAAAATCAGCTGTTTTGTTGTCTCGCCCGTCATCCCGACCCACGGCGAGTTCAAATAGCTGCGCGCTGTGATCGCTTATTGCGGTGTCCAACGGTGATACCTTAAGGCACTCGCGAACGTTATTCGCTATGCCGCAATCGATGGACGATGCGCAATCTGCAGTCACGCGAGTAGGAAAGGTTACTGTGTTACTGCAACCATAACTAGTTAGTACGTCATCGACCCGCCGTCTCAGACTGTTGTCTGATAAATAATCCACGTTTTGGTCACCAACTATAAGAAATCTTTTGTTTTCGTCAGTTAATTTACGCAGTAACAATTCCAATTTATCCAAATAAGTGTCAAATGTACCATTTCCGGTTCTATAAACTGTAATAATAATCAATTTACTATTCATAATTTCAATAGCTGTGCATTCGAAGTGATACTGAACGGAGAAGTTCTGCAGGTCGTTTCGCTTTTTATAACCTATACCTTCACGTATATATAGCGCGACTCCGCCATGCGCGATGTTCGTGCGGCAGTATGAATTAGCTAGCGCGTACCCACATAACCTCACTCGTTCAATTTCACTTTTCTTGCACCAAATTTCACTCAAACCAAGTACATCCGGTTTTTCTGTACTACATAATATCTCTAACAGTGATGTTTTACGGCATAGTGATCTAACATTTTGGTGAATAACTATAAATTTTGCGTTTTCCTCAGTTTTGATGTTACTCGTTCCGCTTCCAAGTTTTTTGCCTGCACAACATTGAATGGACGTACAGACACTCCCTCCGGCCAGTTCTGACTATTTCTTACACTCTTCAACTTTGCGGCCGGGACATCCAGGCGAAACGAAGAGTAGTTGCCTCGTGTGACCACCAGCTGCTCGCACACAGGCGCCGCGACACCCATCTGAGTCTGCACGTGATTTTAATACACAGATTTTAATCGACGAGTACAAGACGAAGGGTCCGTCCCGATCCACCACCATCCTACCCCAACCAACCACCACACAGCCCCCAAACAAACAACCAAACAGTTGTGTTCCGGTAAAACCACCGATGAAATAACTAGCATTTGGAGTCTTGAGGCTGTCATCGTAAGATTGCAATCTTGAGATTGCACATGCAGGGCATGCGAAAAATGTCAGATTGGTGTATTACTCGTAGTCCTAATGCGTTGTACTACTGACCAAAATTAGAACCATAAATATGAGGTAGGTTTAGATTATGTTAGTATTGCAGAAGGCCCGGAGGGCCAAACCACCCAGAAGTAGGAGCTCCGCACTAGCGGAGCTCCGTCGACCCTTTTAATTTGATATTCAAATAGAAATCATTTGTCAGTAGTACCACGGGCAAAAAAGGTTCAGATTCCACTAACCATCAGGACCCTGTTTGCCTTCTCCGTGCCATAGAAAAAATGAGGTAAGTAGAAGACGGGCAACTACCGTCTGTTTTTTCGTGAATTCGTTGATTTTCAAGAAGGTTTAAAGCTGGGCATTCACGGACGGGCCGCTTGTCTCGGCGACTTGCGCGTGCGCTTTCCACTGTGGTGTATAATGGGTGTATAGCATGAATTCTCTCATACGACATGTCACTATACAACGCAGTGGAAAGCGAACGTCGCCGAGACCAGCGGTTCGTTCGTGAATGCCCAGCTTAATAGGGAACCTCTTTGGATGTCATCTCATCGAACTCAGCACAAAAAGAACCGTTAATATATAACAATTCCGCAGTGATTTCGCTTTTGTCAAGTGAGTAAGATTACCTAAATCAGTAACAGAATAAATCAAAATCAAAAGCAGGCCATCTTTCAATTGGCGATCTTCCCTCCCGGAAGATTACCGGAAGACCACGTTATAAATCACTAACGGAGAATCTTATATTCAAAACGCGGACAGATAAGGCTTACTGCGGGTTAAAATTTGTCATTTGCCCATACAAATGTCCTTATGTTCGTCGTGAACATAAGGACCAGGTGTTTTTATACAAGGTACTAAATGATTTCATTGAGTCGCAATACCTCACGAATAACATTTCTTTTAGATGTCCTAATTTCCGATCTCGGAATAATAATTTATATTCTGTTCCTTTCTGTCGCACAAAATACGCTAAAAATTCTTATCTCGTCAGAGCATGCTCAACCTACAACATGAAATACGAGGGTTGATCCGTACGCACCACCCCTGACCTCTTTGCTGTTACTTGGTTATTAAAACCTTTTTGCTGTAGGTTCATAGACATTTAGAGGTTATTATAAAAAAATTAAAAAAATAAAATGTCAAACTATTATCGAGCTACAGCTTACTGAAATTGTTGAATTGCGATTTTTTATGAAAATGGATCCTGTTGAGCAGAGGGCGGTAATAAAATATCTACAAAAAAAGGGTATGACACCAACTCAAATCCATCGAGATATTGTGGCAACTGTAGGGGAGTGTGCAGTATCCTATGACATAGTCAAACGTTTTTGTCGAGAGTTTAAGTGCGGAAGATCAAGTTGTGAAAACCAACATGGCGGTGGACCACCTGTAACGGTCACTACAGACGAAAACATTAAAAAAGTTCACGATATTGTGTTACAAGACCGACGAATACGTATCAGGCAAATTGTTGAAGAGACTGGCTTGTCATATCATGTAGTGCAACAGATACTTACTAAAGAATTGGGCATGAATAAGATCAGTGCAAGATGGGTGCCACGAATGTTAACCATTGATCAGAAAAGGCATAGAGTATTGATTTGCGAGCGTCTGTCGGACATGTATCAATCAAATAAATATAATTTTCTCCATAGATACATAACCATGGACGAGTCTTGGGTACATCACTATGATCCCGAAACTAAAGTTCAAAGTAAACAGTGGAAACACAGTGGTTCTCCGCCACCACGTAAATTTAAAGTGGCATCGTCTGCTGGAAAGGTTATGCTGTCTGTATTCTGGGATGCTCAAGGGATAATCCTGACTGACTATTTAAAAAAGGGAGAGACTATTACAGGGGCCTATTATGCAAACCTTATTCTAAAATTGCGAGAGGCTATTAAAGAGAAACGCCGGGGTAAGTTAACAAGTGGCGTACTCTACCACCAAGACAATGCTCCCAGCCATACCTCCTGTGTTGCTAAGGCTGCCATATACCAAGCAGGCTTTGAATTGGTTGAGCACCCACCGTATTCGCCGGACTTGGCCCCCAGCGACTACAGGCTATTCCCAAAATTAAAGGAACTTTTAAGAGGAAAAAAATTTTTGGACAATCAAGAGGTGATATCTGTTGTTGAGGAGTGGTTTTCAGAGGTCGGACAAAAATTTTTTCAGGAGGCTATTGAAATGCTGGAGCACAGATGGAATAAGTGTATTAGTGTACAGGGAGACTACGTAGAAAAATAAAATATAAATCTTGAATGTAGTTTCATTGTAAGTTGGTTAGGGGTGGAGCATAGGGATCAACCCTCGTACTCGTACATTGACCCCTTCAGTATGCACCTTGGGCAGTTTATTTCCGCAGTGAAATCAGTTAATACAGAAAATCGTAGCTAGTTATTAGTGTTTTAGTTGTCGTTATTGTTTTTGTCTATTTTGTAATTATTTTTTTTCCAAATTTGCTGTCTAACTCCGTCCGTTCATAAATGTTATTATTAATGTTGTAATGTTATTGTTCTGTTTATCACGTATTTGTATCCTCTGAGCATATAATTGTACTAACTAGTAGTGAAAACTGTTTTGGCTCTTGTATTAACCATATTATTCTATATTTCGTTTTGTAATATTTAAGCTGTTTGTTTTCCAATAAATAAATAAATAAATAAATACAACATGTGTCAAATTGGAATCCGAACTTTACACAGAATAAAGACAAAAGGCATAGAAACCGTGCAATAAGATTAACGTTGCACCAGATACTTGTCTCTAATTTATAGATTACGTATTGATAAGAGGAAACGAACGAAACATAACCTAGGTGTCTTTTGTTCATTAATCTGTCATGCATGGTCAGAAGGTGAAGAAACGTCAAGTTGGACTGGACTTCTTTGGCCTTCCAATACTATGAAATGAAATAGTCAATATTACGACCTACTAATGTTATGTCAGGGTGACTATTTCATTTATTAGCTGTGTTACTGTAAATTCCGGCCACTGAACCACGGCCAAATCACGCCTTGTGACGATGTACCAAATAATGAAGTACAGCATCTCTTTCCAACTCACTTTGAAAACCATTAGTTAAAAGATTTCAACCATAATGTATTTTCGGCTTATTTAGGACGGTTTCTATGCCTTTAGTTTTTATTCTGTGGAAGTAAGCCTATTATCCGCGGTTTGAATAGAAGGTTCGGCCTATCCCAGTATACAATAGTAGTCTTTGGTTCGGCCCATGTTCGGCCATAAGTAAAGTCCTGCCTAACTAACAATTGTAAATGTCAATCAAAAGGTCACTGTGACATAGTTCTATGGTGGGTTAAGATCACAGAACTATATCAAGATAGAAGGAAAGAGTGTATGTACCTCGCGTGCTAAAAAGAGGTGCTGAGCGCCCCATTGCTCGCCGCGATGCTCAGTCCGCTCTCGACTGGTGTCGCGTGTGACGTTCGAATATAACAACAAAATGCCCTCTTGCTCGATAATTAACTGTACAAACACCATCAAAAAAGTAGGAGCTATAAATCAGGATATTTCCTTTCATCGGTAAGTACTCTTTGCCCTGAAATATCTGTTATTATTTATAAAACAATTTATTTTGTTGCTCGATATTAATTTCATATAAACAGTAGCGGGCGACTCTGTGTCTAATGCTACTTTTCCATTGCTGCTTTAATTTGACGCGCCAGACTTGGCATGCATTGAAAATCAGCAACGAAAATTAATACAAACCAAACTGTCGAGCACTTGTCGAGACGCGTTCAAGGTTGAATTCTCATTTTTCTGTCAAAAGTAAGATGTAGTGTTGTACCCTGCGATTTTCAATGCCGATTTCTTAATCGATTAAAATCGATTTTGAAAACAGAAAAGACGATAATTATTTTTACAAGCTTTTATTTAACTTGCAATGTATGTAGAATATGTAGATCTGTATGTATGTAAGTTTGTATGTATGTACGGGTCAAACCTTCCAAATTAAATTTGACCCACTTCCTGTTAACCGAATGGGCTGAAATTTGGACCACATATGTAAACTCGATGACAATGCAATATTATAGTATCTTTGAGGTGATCTGATGATGGAGTCGGAAGGTGGGGACAGGATCTCCGCCAGTGGCGTAGCTAGCATGGGTGGCACCCGGTGCGGATATTGATGGTGTCACCCCAAAACTCAATAAAATTGTTAAAATAAAAAACAATAGTAAATTTAATTTTCGTTTTATTCAAATATTACAAATTATTTTCATAGGTTTTTTTTATTACTAATCAACGATGTTTGAAATAAATTAAAATTTCTTCCTTCTAACTTTAACACTTGCAAACTCCGAGATCACGTCATCAAAGTTTATACTTTGTGTTGCTTCATGCTCTATTGTTAAAATACTAAGATTGATTAATCTAGTTTCAGTCATTGTAGCCCGCAAGTAATTTTTGATCAATTTTAATTTGCTAAAACTCCTCTCACATGAAGCAACTGACACGCATATTGTTATATATAACTTCAGTGAGACCATTAGATTCGGAAGAGATTCTGTAAAATCCCATTCCACAAAAGTCGTATCTCGATATCGACTACCTACCGAGATACGAGGTTTTGAAGAGTAGTGACTGTTTTGGTAGTGACTTTTGGCAGTCAACAGACGAATTTTATTATTGTTAGGTACTTACATTACATATTTATTACATTATTTTATTGATGGCGGTTATGTAATCTGCCACACATTTACGAATTGTTATAGATGGCACTCACTACTGATGTCCACGGTCAGGTCGGGTGTCACCCCAAAACGGGTGACACCCGGGGCGGACCGCCCCCCCCCCCGCCCCCCCTAGCTACGCCACTGATCTCCGCCATTCTTAACGTTGACCCGCCGTGTTAGGACTCAATAGTTTGTTATTGTTAAGCCGGTAAAGATTTTCCAAAAAAAAGTACAGTCGGTAACAAAAGCTTATTTAGACCTACTATTATGTAGCCGTGTGATGACTGATGAAGTAGTAGGTAGTCAAAAATAAATAGATAATAATTATAGTTATATCGATAATTTAAAAATATAGTTACTATATTGCAATTTTGTTCCAGTTTTCCTAAAGATCTTCTTATAAAAAATAGATGGATAGAAGCAACGGGTCGCAAAAACTGGTTTCCTACAAAAACAACCGAATTTGTTCCATATATTGTCACAAGGATACCCGTTTCCCGTCGAAGTCTGTTGGCTCACTGACGCTCTTCCGTTGCGATCGATGACACGATTCGTAACGATTCTGTTTTAGTTGTGCACATCACTAAAAGACTCGCGTGACGTCAAAGTACCTACGCAAAATGTTTCACGCTCGGTTCGGGTGCGCCAAAGTTGAACTAAATTTTTAATGTCGATTATCGGAAATCCGAAAATGTTGTTCCTAATAATTTACATCCTAATAATCACTACTCATAACTACTTTGTTCCTAACGCTCTGAATTCCTAATCATTCAACTTCATAATGTCCGTTGCAATAAACATCGATCATACAACATACTACTATTTGTTTTCCTATATTTTCTCAACATAACCATCTTCTACCACATAGAATACGTTAAAATAAGCACATTTTACTTGAAAAACTTTTCTCTAAAGTTAATAGTGACTGAGATCCTAAGGGTCCGTCATTACGTAGGCAGTAGGGAATAGGGACTTAGTGGCAAAACCGACTCGGATCGCGGATAGGTTAGAAGACGAAAGCGGGAGCATCGCTCCCGCTTTCGTCTTCGAGGTTATTTTTTTTTATAAAAGAGCAGATCATCTTTAACTTTAAAATAATCCTGCGTAAAGTCCTGTACTCGGAAAGTAAAGAATGTTATTTAAAAAAAAAATAGGAGTTTACAAAAAGTTACATCAGTGACATTAGCACTTAAAATTTTAAGAGATATGAGTTTTATGAGCTACGTTAATAGTAAAATAAATTGTAGGAACGAAATTTTTAGGAAAACATTTTTTAGGAGCAGTGATCATTAGGAGTACAAATCGTTAGGAAAATCAATTTCGGGTGATAAACTTTAGCGAAGCCAATATGGACCCGCTCGGTTCTCATATAAATCGACGAACTCTCTCCTTCTATCTCGATATAGTTCTGTGGTTAAGATGCTATTTTTAAACCCCGCCCCGACGCAAAAAAATGGGTGTTATGAGTTTGACCGGCTTTTGTGTGTGCATGTCTGTCTATGGCACCGTAGCTCTTAAACGGGTGAACAGATTTGTATGCGGTTTTCTTTATTTGAAAGCAGGTTTTCTAGCGGTGGTTCTTAGCTTAGGTTTCATGAAAATCTGTTGAGCCGTTTAAGGGATATCCGCACTGAAAGAAGGGGTCACCGTTATATCGGGGGTTTTTATCTATCTAACCGTTATACCTAAGGGCCTAAGGGGTTATAGCTGTGTTTATCGCGTAACAAAGTTTGGATAAGGCGTCCGTCACCTTCTGACACGTAAATAACACACGTTAGTAAGAGAGTGACGGACGCTCTATCCACATTTGAAACGCGATATAAATGAAGCCATACTATACCCACTATTGTACCTACCTATTATGAGAATTCTTAGTCGTAGTCGTAGATGTATACTTTCGGAAATTAAAGGACGGCTTTATACGGGATAAGACCTTATGAGATCCTTGAAGTTTTAACTATAGTTTAAGAGACTCCAATAGTTTCTTCTGTGCAATAACGTAGGAACACCCGGCACGCGCGGGAGAGCAGGAGACGAGCCTTCGCTGCGCCTCACAGCTTTTACACACATTGTTTTTGTCAGTAAAGTGATGTTTTCTGTTTTTAATACATTATAATTATAGCTTCGGTACTTACCAAAGTTGAGAAAATGCTTAAAACGTGTAAAAATCTATTAATAAAATCTTTTCGGTCTCGGCTGTCACAAGGACCAAAGGGTATAAATAATAAATTATAACAAACGACTTATTTATTTTATTAAATAACAAAAATCTTATTTAAATCTTTGGCTGAAACAGAATACAATTATAATGCAACTAACAGCGCCATCTATACTTCCTAGCAGAAATTAACAAGCTCCGAACTAAATTAAATTGAATTAACAATTACATGTACTATAAATACATGAATAGTATATTTAACCCTAAATTAAAATAGCTATATTATATTTACGTTTAAATTTTATTAAAGAGTTGTTCATAGCGACATCTATCGGTGTTTCTTAGGACTATTCGTCAGATGGTTGCTTGACCCAAAAGCCCCATGGTGCATAGCCGTCGTGCTTCGTGGGTCCGCGGTATACCTTTATTTGGACTCGGGCCACGTCATCTGTTGGTGGAAAGCAATATTTATAAATACACCATTTTGGGTTAAGTTAAGTATCACAAGAGGTCCTATTTTGTTGATTTTTTACCTTTTCTATCTCCGCTGTGGCCGCTATCGTCGTCTTCTTCAAATTCCTGTGGCCTAGCTGTAGTAAGGACTACCACGGACAGCACAATCAGAATCCAAAGGTTTTTCTGCAAAGTGAACACATTAATTTTCTACTGATCGCTAGATGGCGCTACTGAGTACGTTCCTGAGTTTTAGGTGTTTCCTATGCATTTAAATTTAAGTATGTGTTTCTTTCTATATTATATTAGTAAGTTTATCGTCGTTTGGTACTAGTAGCTAGAAGAAGCCATGAGCTTAGTTTGGTACTATGTCAATTTCTGGGAAATCATCTCTAAGAAGTTTAATCTTAGGTGAAGTGTATAAACAAACAACATCAGACCAATTCATATTAATCTTGCTTTCTTAGGACAGGTGTGACACATTGCAGTTTACCCAAACATTTTTTAAGCAGTTCCCAGTGGCAGTCGGCACCAGCTCTCATTTATACACTCGTGTAAAGTTTTGCAGTGTAACGGCCAGTGAACAAAAAGGCATTAACTCTTTAGCCTTATAGTTATGCCAAGCCAGTAACGGTTTTACTCCTGATTCGTTAGTTTTAAAAAGATATGCTACGAAACTTAATCACTCTTAGGCCTTGTGTTGGAGCAGTATAAAAAGTAACAGCATTTTGTATAATTTTCAGTAATCATATTTTGCATAAAATTATAATTTAAAGAGACTTGGACTTAATTATTCTTTTCGGCACACTGTGGATATTTGCTAATTTCAAGTTGTGCAAATTTGATCATTTATCATCGACTATAAAGATAAAGGGAAAGACAGAAACAATGCAATTTTCCTATAATCTATATTAAAATAGCCACATTATTGATAACTTAATTATAACACGTAGAAAAATAACATCACAGAATAATCTAACTACACTTTACTGCTTTCTGATGCTTTATCTGACTCATTTCCGCTGTCTGTAGACACTGGCTGAGCAGAAATCTTCCTCTCTTCTTCTTCATCTTCACTTAGCGACGAGCAGTCTGATAGTTCTGCGTCAATCCATAACTTTTTCTTTTTGGCTTTAGTTTTTTCCTCTACAACTCTTCGTTTCAAGCCAGTTTCATTTGAAGTGCCAGCAGCTTGCCAGCCAGCATCTAAAGCGGCGCTCACGCGCTCCGGCAACTCCTGACGTTCGCGTTCGTAACTGGGGTTCAAGTTGACTTCGATCTTAGGCTCAGCGATTAACCGTTCCAATTTTTTCTGCTTACGCTCGACTGCCTCCCTTTCACGGTCTTCCTGACCTTCCAACCACTTTCTAAGCCTCTTTTCTTCATTAATGTCTCTCAGACGACGCCCTGATAGATCGCGGCAAGCTTCCCGATTAGTTGTTTTCTCTATTTGAGCACCGATGGCTCGCAGCATAGATCCGAAGCCACCTTTCCCTCCGACGAGTTTTTTGAACACCCGGAGAACATTATCATCGGTTTTCCAGTCGTAATCACTCGGAACTGCCTTACCGTTGATTGTCACGAATACATCTTCAGTTGCAATTCCATATTTTTGTGAAATATTCCATTTCAATGACGCTATATCGTGAATGTTCTTGATATCGGTTAAGACATTGTTCTCGAAGTAAATTTGGCAAGGCATCTCTTTACTATCGTATTACGGTTTTACTATGTAATTCACCTCAAACTGTTGATCAAAATTATCGCGATTCGATCAGAAATCGTGAAATTTCGAAATTACACGCAATTAGTTACAAATAACACGACTCACAAATACATACAATACAATTGAACGAAACGAATGGAATGGTTTAAAATGGTAAATGGTGACAATCAATGACAAGTCAAGTCCATAGAATGTATAGTCAGTCAAAACAAAATTGAATGAATGAAAACCCATCAGGCTTACAGGATTGCCACCATTACAGTTTGTTTGTTCAATAACATGAGTGTGTTGGTTGAATCGATTCAAACACACTTTACTTTCCAACTATTTAAAATACCTAATAGCGCTCGTTAATTAGAAAAGAAGTCAAAGTTAAAGTTTAAGCGAAAAATAAGGAAATGATTGGTTTAAAACCGGATAACGTAAATTTGGTACTTACATCAAACATTGTCGGAATTTCTGTTACATCAATATTGCGACGAAATCTCAATCACTACTAAACGTAATACTAAAGAGTAGGGTCTTAAATATACGTTTTTGTTAAATAACAAGAACACTACTCTCTAATTTCACGCTTCAACGAACACTAAAGTTACCAAGAAAAGTGAAAGCACAACGCAATGAGACAAAAAGAAAGGCTAAAATAATTTGTTTTTTGTACTTATTGGTTTTTTACTACTCTCTTTAATCAAATAGCTAAGTTTCAACTGTTTGTTTAATGATAACAATCGAAAAAAGAAATCACCTTAATTTTCGCGTTATTAATAACCATGGTTAATAACAATAACGATTAACGAAATAAAACTGCTTTACCATTTATTGTATGTAAAGTAATAGATGGCGCTACGGTTTTGTTACGTTGATTGACGCCATTACAGACTCCTGTCAAAAGAGCAATTTGATTGGAGCTTTTTCAAATTAACAGGAAGTCGCCTTTTATAACAGACAATTGGAGACACCTGAATTCACTGCTCGTGGTATTATTATGGCTCAAAATATCAATCCACACTACGCTTCTTCGTCAAATCCTGCGAAACAGAACGAGGACACGATTAAATTGAAGGACAACCATGCAGTTAGCAAACGGTAAGTTGTGGAAACAAAGCGTTCGATTTTCTGCTTTCTCCCAGGGCTTCAGTCACGGACCAGTTATATTTCTGTTGCAGACTGCAGAAGGAGCTGATGGAGCTGATGCGGTGCGCTGACAAAGGCATATCAGCGTTCCCTGAGAGTGAAAACTTGTTTAAATGGATCGGGACGATTAACGGTCCACTCGAGACTGTTTACGCGGGACACAAGTACAAACTATCGCTGGAGTTTCCCAATTCTTACCCGTACGCGCCGCCCGTGGTGAAGTTCGTGACGCCCTGTTTCCACCCGAACGTCGATACGTGTGGGTTAATATGTTTGGACATTTTAAAAGATAAGTGGACAGCGTTGTACGATGTTCGCACCGTTCTACTGTCGATTCAGAGCTTGCTGGCGGAACCTAACACCCAGAGCCCGCTGAACCAGCAGGCGTCCTTCCTGTGGCCCAACCAGCCTGCCTACAAAAAGTACCTAGACGATTTTTACAGTAAACACAGAGACTCATAGTTTAATTTGGCACAAGGTACGGTTTGATTTGCGTTGTATTTTGTGTTGTGAATGTTTGTGCGTGTGCCGAGGCGGATTGAAGGAGCTCCTTGTTTAAGTTTTTTTTAATTTTCTTTAAGATTTCAAGAAGATTTTAGATTCAATATAAGGTCTGACGGGGAGACAAAGGTTTACTTGCATTGAGTGCAGAACCGGCAAGTAAATTGTAATTCCAAAGTCCATTCAGCTAATTGAAGTTGGTCAACCTATCATTTACCTAATGTGTTCAATTATGTTATTATACTTGGGCTATTGGAAGACACATAATGATTTTTTGGGAACCATTTTTCTGTAAAACTGTGACACTTACATAAGTAGATGATAGCGCTACTGTTGTGTGTCCTTCTTTCGCTTTGCACATTATAAATACAGATTTATTTATATTATGATTATGTTGACAACTATCATTAACCTTGTTGAACACCATATTTTGACTCCAGAATAATGTATTCTCTGTAAATTTATCATCATTAAAGGATTATGTTCTCGATACTTACTTGTTGATTGTACAGCTGCTTATTTATTTCTTTTAATGTATTTCCTTGGCCCGTCTCTTCACTCGTAGTTTGATTCCAAAAGAAAAGAATAATTGTATATTAAAAGATCATTGACAAATATAATTCTTTAGTGCATTTATTTGTTTACTTTTCTTTTTCCATATCAGATAGTTTTATCGAAATAAGGTAACCCGCCTGAACATGTCTAATCATTGCATTGAGACCTAGATCTCCCGTAAATGAAAATGGCCCAACAGCAAAAGGTGGTATTAGCATTATGGTCTTTGTAGCGTAATATTGCCTTTTTCTTTTGGATTGCAGTACCTTACTTATATCAAGTAAAATTCGTACTGCTTATGTCATTTTAACTCTTCTCATGGTGCTGCAGGAACAGCTCACGCATTCACGGCTGGCAATGTATAAAAGCGTTGTCCTCACTTTCATGCATATGTGCGTTCTCAAAGTAGAGAAGCTCTTTTAAAACTATGTGGCGGAAAGTTCAAAAAATAGTACTGGCAGTGAATGCATTAAGTTTTTAATGGGTAATTGACCTTGAAAACCAGCCAGTAATACACTCACTGGTAAAAATACCCGACCACCTGTCTTTTGTTCATACAATTGTTAACAAGTAACTTCCTAAATCATAGCGTAACTTCAAAAATTCAGAACAAATTTCGATGTAGTTTGTAGTGCTCTGTTGCTAAGTAATCTAGGTCTAAAATGGCCAACCGATATATTTTTTATACTATGTGGCTATTTCCAAAGGAACCCTAAAGATCCTAGATGGCCTAGGAATCTAATTGGTTGACTATCTTCTTAGGAAATAATAAATTCTTAGCCAATTGCCGCATTGTTTTTTCTGGTAAGTATTTTTATTTGTTTACTGAACCTATCAAATAGAAATTAGGTATATAGGGCAACTTGCTTGGCCACAATTATATATATATAAAAATAAAGTACCTGGAAGACAGCGCTGCTCGGATTGAAAACGAAATTTCCCGAAGGTGATGACAGATCGATTTTTCGCCCTTGTAAACCCCTATAATATTTCAGATTTCATCGAAATCGTTGGAGCCGTTTCGGAGATCATTATATACATAAATATATACAAGAATTGCTCGACAAAGGTATTAGATAGATAAAATTTCATAGTAATATGTGAAAATGGGCTTTCAAAATGAAAGTAGAACTATTATAGCAAATTAATAGGGTATAATTTTAAAGGGCTTGATTTGCACATTTAAAACAATTTTTATGATTTTTAGTCTTCTAGTTCCGTATTTCTAACCAAAACCGTCCAAAAAAATACCGTATGACGTTTCATCTCTGAAGTTTACTTTACGGGAAGAAAAATATGAAATAGTTCCGACTAATCGACATTTATCAATATTTTATAGGAAAAGTATATCAAACAAAGTTATTAAAATCATCAGTTTTAGAGATGTTAATAAGTTAGTTGTTGGTACTTGACGGTAGATGGCGCAAACTGGGAAAATTGTTCTGATGCTTACCATTTTAAATACGGAACTCTCGGTGCGCGAATCCGACTCGCACTTAACCGATTTTTCCCCCTGCAAACTCAAGTCAAGCAGTAGTGTTCGCACAGTTACACATGTGAAATTACTTAAGTAGAAGCATCCCATCCCATCGTATCCTCAGGGTAACACCAAATCTTAAATTTGCAAATTTCTGTAGGCCACAAAGCTCGCAAGGCCAAGGCGGTTTAGTGCGACTTGCTCGTGAATTATTTGTCGCTTAGATATCTCTTTCTAACTTGGCTGTAACGAACGACGAGGAATCGCGTTGAAATGGTGGGATAGGATAGGGACCTAGGCAATGACACACGAATCGACAGAACGCTATGAAACGATATCTAATATAAGAAAACATAACAACTTATCTGCAAAAATAAAACTAGTCACATATTATATGATTGTCTTATATATTTCATTTGATGTCCTTTTAAAATTAAGTCATAACAAAACTATATACAAACAATATAGCTACTGCCCTCCATAGCCAATAGGCAGTATCTCAGATAAAAATCCTATAACAATATCAACCTCATTTCTAACAGAATACAATTAAAACTGCTTTGATTATTGAATTTGGGATACTACTTATTAGCTTAGAAGGGCAAATAGTTAACGATTAAGAAATACGCCACTATATTTTTCGCATAGCTGAGCATAGCCTCGCTATGAAATAAAGAATCCAATCGCGACTCGCGTGATCAACCAGTAACGCGATTGGTTTAAAAACGAAACGAATATAAATGCTAGTTAGCGTAATACGTTAAGGTTAACTAATAGCTATTCGGTTAACTCTCGTCACGCTATCGCTCTGTTTTATATGAACTGTAGTGTCGTTTCATACGCTTAGACAGGAAAAGTAAGTGCCTTAGTGTCGATTCTTAACGTACCGAGGTGGGCTATGTAGTTACCAAATAGTACAGTCGACGTGAAAGATATATTCAAGATTTTGCATTTTGTTTCAATAAAATAGTGAAAAAATGTTATTATATCTTTGACTTGTCGACCTTACCAATGAGTTGCATCAACTTAATGCCGAACAGTGCTACTGCGTGAACGCACACGCCGACCCTTTTGTGCGTTCACGCAGTAGCAGTACTATGCTGTCTACTGTTTGTTCTGTTCGTGAAATCATTATAAGTACTCGATGATGTATACGGTAAAGGAAAACAGGAAACAATATTTGAGGAAACCTACACACGAAGAGCCGTGTTTGTAAGGGGGGTAGGTAGCACGGCGTCAAAGTGTAATCGAGCGGACCCATCTGTACCAACTAAAATATAGATCTTAATATCTGTCAATAATTGAATGCATATTAAGGCAAGGCTATGCTGAGATTGCTATGCTATACGGCTTTGACAATAAGGGCAGAATTAAAAAAAACTGGTAATATATACACACTCAACTGAAGTTTTAGCGTGCTATGGGCACTTACGTAAAAAGTTAATAAATAGTTATTTTCAATTTGGAAATTCAGTCATTTATTTTAGTGGTTTATTATTGGAGATGTTAGTCTCTCTTGGCTTCTTTTAAACAGCCATATTTGTTGTTAGCCTGTAGCATTATGAAGAAGCATTGATTATTAATTAATTTAAAAAAAAAGTGGGCCATTGAGTTGAATAACGCACCGTGGTTTATCAAGATTATTAAAACCAGTGTCATTTTCGTTACTTAAAATTGAACGCTTTGGTCAACAGGTAAATCTTTTTTCTAAGTACCTATGGTCTGGGGTACCTAATAACTTCAAATGTTAAATAAATTTAAACAATTTTTTACATCTTACAGTAAGTAAGTACTTAAATAAACATATAATAATAAATTTAATGCTCAATTTT
Source organism: Acleris sparsana (assembly GCA_923062465.1). NCBI lineage: Eukaryota > Metazoa > Arthropoda > Insecta > Lepidoptera > Tortricidae > Acleris > Acleris sparsana. Next base: position 6,796,644 of record OV281305.1, on the reverse strand, counting down.
AATTTTCAGCCGTCAACATTTTAAATACGAAGGCCCAATTTTATGTTTAACTCAGGGCGTATAATTCCAGTATATCTTAAATATATAGTAATCTTCTGCGTCTTTATTTTCCTTTTTTGGTAAAGCAAGATCAAGACGAAACCAGTAATATAGAACTCAATCGATTATAACATCGTCGAGACAAAGTTAAATATTACAACTTTAAACCAATTTTTCAATATTCCTAATAGTAAAAAATACAGCCAGCCTCCAAAGATTTTACTAAAGCTAAAAAATCCATAATGAAAACATAAATGCACATTTCCGCAATATAAATTAATAATTATAATTTACATGATTTTATGACTTAAAACAATACAGACTAGAATCGTGTTTCACACTTAATGCTGGCTTGTAACATTCATTTGAGAATAAATAAACATGAATGAACGAAAACTCCATCATCCATCAACCTAATTAATTTGGAAATTCAGGCAACCAGGTTAATAAACGCCTTTTAAATCGTGTTTTTTTTTTTAAATTATATTATAAATTCTCCAAATAAACCTTTTAGTTAACTTGGCACTCAATCTCTCAATTTATTTTAAAGGCAAAGTTGACAATTATTTGAGGTCTGACGATCTATTGAAGAAACTAAGGCACTGGCAAGGGGATCCAGGAAGTATAGAAGTTGCCTACTCAAATAAAAACAATACTGTTGCTTTTAATGGATGCCTTAAAATAGAACGACTTCACAAAAAACCTTCAAACAGTCCACAAGATATTACTAAAGCAGAATAACTGTAAAGAATTATTTGTGAATTTACTTTTGTTTTCGTACAGTGAACGTTCCTAGGCATGTTAGGAACTGATTTAGTGGTTGTTTTTTTTTTTTATGCGGGAGTAATAATTAACTCTTAAAATGCAGATGGGCCATAAGTTAATCACGAATTCATTGCTCAAGCTTAACATAAAACACAATTTAAACCAATACTGTAAACAGACCCAATAAAAATAATTTTAAAAGTAAATAAGTCTTTACAATTTGAACAACTTAAATAGGAATGATTTGTTAAGCTTTTCAGCTGTTGGAATCTAACCCTATCTAAATTTAATAATATAATTTTCACTACATAATATAAGGCAATATTGACCTTACATATTTGTGGCAACAAAAGGCTGTTTTAGGTGTGTTTTAAAATATACTCAAAAAAATAGGACTGTTCCGTTGTTCCCACTCCCACCCCTTTTTTTTACGGCAATTCCATTTCTACATCGACAGTTAAGAAAAAAATTGTTCAATTGTTGGGAAAATACATATTAACCTTATGATGGGATTGCTGATAAAGTGGGGTAGTGAGAACGAAACTGATCTCGGTGTTAAGTTAGTTTGCATTTGATAAAATAATATTGTTAAAAAAAAGATTTTTAGTTTAGATGTCAATTTCTCAATGAACAAAATCGCTACAGACGATTAAGATTCTAGATTAAGGCATAAGTACTTCTCCTTTGGAAATTTTAGAAGTTCCTTAGAGAACAACAATTTAGGAGTTCAACACGGAAGTAGTCACGACATAAAGATAGTATATTATAAAACACGAATAAAATAGCCTTCCACACGATATGAGAACCATTGTTGGTATTCACTTAAAAAACTTCGTCGCTCACTTCGTCCCTTATTGGCTACTATATAACATGATCGACCTCGTAGGCATATGGCTGCATTGGGTATCTACAACCTTGGCTGCGACCAAGGTCGAGACACGCAAGAACTCGCACATTAAGCGCAGTTACGGGTCAAGTTACGCTCGCCACTTTCCATAGACGAGTTTAAGGTGGGCAACCTATCGCTAGTCTGAAGTTTTCTATCCCAACTGTTTCGTTTTTCTGAATATTCATAAGTAAGTTCTTTTTTATTTTAATCAATTCGTTTTTTAAAGGTTGGAGATATACCTGTAGAACCCATAGGTTAGGTTTGATTTGTTTTATAACAATAATAGAAAGTAAAACAGTTTCAGTTAAAAATGCATTTCTCTCTTACGAAAATCCTGACAAATGAAACAATTTGGAACAAAAATTAGACCTTTTGATAGGTAACTGTTTAGCTTCCAGTTATTTAAGTAAATAACACGACATCTCTATTAACTCTTAACTATTATCAAGAGAAACACCAAAATGATTATCACAACAGCTAACACCAAAATACAGTGCATTTTCCTATTTTTCCTCTGATACCTTTCGGCCTTCTGCAACTGCTTGTACCCCTCCTGCACTTGAACTTGTGTGTTCTCTATGTTATAATCAATCCTATCTAGGACGGTGCCCTGTTCATGTACCATTTGGCCTAAATCTTTGAATATTTCATTCAAATCCACTATAGAACGCACTATTTTGTTAACTTCTTCCTCTCTTTCGGCTACCATTCTTGTATTTTCTTCTTGCATCAAAAGCATTTGCTTCTGGTTCAACTGTTTATCTTGGGTTTCTTGTTGCTCATCGTCTATAAAATTCTTCTGTGTACCTGATGTGCTTGGCAGAGAAAACAACAGGTCTGTTTGATTATTCGTAAGATCTGGTAGAAAATTTGTGTTGTCGTCCAGACTGAGTTCTTCAAAGTTTGGGAGGTCGAAGTAGGCGTTCGACCGTTCTTCCCTGGATGTTAGAGATTTTAAGTAGTTGGATTGGGCAGAACGGAATGTAATGCTTAGTTCTTGTAGGGTAGAGACAAGTGCTTGAACTACGTTGGCTGCCAATTTCTGTTCCGTTTTGTTTCCTGAAACAAATATAACAACAACATTTTATTGAGTCTGGTAAATTCCGAATTCGGATTGTTTTACCGTCACTCATTTCATCGAATATATCTTATTGTTTTTAGGTTATCTTAAGCACGGGTTAGGTAGATTAGGTCAGACCTTTGACCACCAATCAATCTCCTGCCCGTGTTTGTATTTGAGATGAATGTCGGTGATTCAATAGTAAACCGGGAAATTCAGTATGTAAATGAAGTCCAAACGTAAAGTAATATTTAGCCGTCGGCGTGTGGACTAATACTTTCGTGTAAACTGCAATAAATATACCAATATATACATTTTTTTTGTTATACATAATTATTCTTTTTTTTATAAGCTTTTATATAACTTAACTTGTGTGTCCTGGAATTTGGCAAGTCGATTTTGAGCCAGTCCAACCAGAACCCGTCAATGGAATGGAATGACAATAATGCAATATTATTGTACCATAGAGCTGATCTGATGATGGACACGGAAGGTGGCAACAGGATCTTTGCTGTGCATAATATTATGTACCCGCCGAGTTGAGGCTCGTTAGTTTCGTCTTGATAATCAGATGATGTCTGAGCGAAAAAAAGGGTAGTCAAAAAAACCTAGTCCCAAAAATGTTTTTTTTTTACAGAAACTTATATTTGGTTTTAACTCGTAACCCGTAACTCGTAACGTTTTTGCGTCCACTTCATTGATTGTATTATTTTATGGAATCTCATTACATTCCATACATACATACACATACATACCGTCACGCCTTCATACCAGAGGGGGGTAACAACTTGTTAATTCTATAACCACATTTTTCCAGACAGGCCAGGATCTTTACCAGTGTCTATTAGTGACAGGTTGCAAGCCCATCGCCTAACAATACTACAGGCCTTTAATCCCTTAGTCACCTCTTACGACTTCCTCAGGACATACATATTTACACAACCAAAAAAATATCATACCTATACAACTAGAAATGCCTTTCCATGAAATGAAAATTCTGCGTAACGAAAGGTGTTTGGATATTTTTTTGGAATGTATTGCTGTTTGTACTTACCATGCCTCACTTGCGCCTTGATCGCGGTGAGGTGCGTGTACGCATGACTGAAGTGCCGCCCGATCTCGGCCGTGAGCCGCCCGATGTGTTGCTGCTCGCCCGAGTCGTCGAGCGCCGGCCGCCGGATCTGCCGCGAGTGCCGAGACTGCAGTTCCGAAATCTTTGTTCTTAGCCTGGGTACAAGGAACAGCATATTCAAATTTATTTATTTCAGCATAATACACATAAAAATAACACATTAACATGAGACATTCTCGCCCGTATCGGCGAAAGGCTTTTAAAGAACACTCAGTGAATAATATGTAGGTTGCATGTAGCATTGCCTACTGTCGGGCTTTTTCCTGTGGTGTCCGGCCAATTTTGTAAGGCATTTGGACAATCCCGCCCCCCCAAAAGATTCAGAGCGAATGACTTAAACGAACACGCATGATTCGCGATCTTGCGGGAGCCGCAGGCAGCAAGGGGTAAGCCCTATGTGAATCATTAAAACAAATAATTAAGAGTACACTTTTATTTCCAGTTGCCAACATGTGCAGCTATTCACTGCAGTGTTCTTGTCAGGTCGATAAAGTATGAGGATGAGGAAATGGTCTAAAACAATAGTATGTACCTAGTGATAACATAATGTGCTTCCTCAAGCGTGTCTGTCCAGGGCGGGGGCGCGTTGGACTCTGACCGGAGCTCCAACCCCGCCTCCATGTCATGGGAGCTGCTCCGCATGAGCTTGACGTGTTCAGACTCATTCTGCAAACAAACGAAAATAAGGCATTAGAGGTGAATTTAGTTAATCTGTACCAAGTTCAGTCCCTCTCTTGGTATCATAAAAACCCACCTGTGCCTAGGAGTGGCACAAATAGTGATTCATTAATCATTACATTTTAAAAAGTATTGAGACTTTTTTCCGTATGCCGACTCCCTCTAGAAACTTCCCTCTTGACTCGACTTCAATAGATTACAGATACCATACACATCTATCTGAAAATCACTACAGATAACAATAGCATATTAAAAATTAAACTATTAATTCATTCCAGTCCGAATTGAATTGTGTAACTGTAGCATATATACATAGATTGAAGTCCCAAAATATTTCTTCCTGTTGTGCCATGGTCGCAGGAAAACATCAAGAGTTCAATGTAATTTATTTAAAAAATCATGAATATTCATTTAATATATTGATATGTAATATATTGGAATGGCCATAACATGCGAATTCCAAAACTAACAAGAGCATATTCATACCTATCATGACCATGAAATAAGAATAAAGTGTTCAAAATGTGCAAACGCAACTCCACTGTGGATGATATCGACAACAGCAATATTGATATGAAAATTGCATCAATCTAGTATCTATGAAAAATCAAACAAACAATTTAAGTGTAAAGCGACTAAGAAAAGCGACATTATTGTCGATGGTGCTTACGCCACACTGCGTCATGCGACGTTCTATTTATACATACATTTCAATTTCAAATCCAACATCCTCTGTCTCCAAAGAACGCAAAACCACACACGCACATTTGCACACAACTTAGAAGACCACGAAGACCTTGAGATTACAATTGTCGAAGAACGGGCAAAACGCTACTTGGCAAGCTACAAGGATCGACTAGAAATCCAACCTAACCCACTATCGAAAGACTTGTTGTGATTCCAAACCCGTTCAAGAGACTCAAAAGAGCTGGTGTGTTACATATTTGAGGGGGAATAGGACAGTGGCCCTATTTGCCGACAAAATCAATACTCCACTTAACTCATCTGCTCATAGTCTAGCAGAACCGACTGAAAAAAAAAAAAACCATGTTATGGTGTATGTACTCGTAGTGTTGTAATGCAAATAAACTATGCAAAAATACCATTATTTTATCTTCAGGCCAACCCGACTGACTTGTTCCATTGGTAAAGTCATTTTGCTTTTTAAATACCCTACAATACAGGCAATTCCTGTACGCATGGCAATATTGATTAAGGCAACGACAAGCTCTGGGGCTGGGGGTCTACTCCAAAATTCGAAATCCGAACTTCATATGGTGCCATCTCTTTCACTCTCCTGTCATACACTATATGAGTGATATAAACGGCACTATTCAAACGAACAAACAAACAGAACTAAGTGCTAGAAAGTACAAAATTTTTCGGGTGTCTGTATCCAACCCTGAAACAGTAAGCCAACAAATGGATTAAAACACATTCACTTACAGCCACTGCCACGAGTGTTACACTATACAGCATTTTTCCACCGTGTACCAAAAATCCGAGCAATGTACCCAACTATCAGGTGGTTGTTGCTGAATATGTTAATGCAAATAAATATGCCCAATTATGCCCAAAATAGTTGATTTTATATGTAGCTTTGAAAAGGAAAACAATATGTAAGCTATAAAAATGTTATTGGTTAGTGGTGAGAAACTTATCACTAGTATTGTAAATAGTATCCGTAAAGATTTTGTTAAGAAAGTTCGTTTCTAGATTAGATTTCAAGGCAAGGGATACTGGATGATGCAAGGCCAAAACGTAATGCCAAAGAAAGTTCTACTTTGACGTAATTAAAAGTACGATAACTTTCTATGTAATCGCCTCAACGAACATTTACTTATCTTTATAAATTTATTATAATATAGTGTGTTACTTTTTGTCGATTTTGCCATCTAATAAGAGTTATGTTAAATAAAATAGACCAAAATAGTTAGGACACTTTAATCAATAAAATGTGTACCTGTTCGGAAAACAGCTGTCGACTGTGTATTGCATTGTTGCGCATCAACACGAAGACTTCAGTCAGGTTTCGTGACACCATTTTCGTGTTTATTAAGCGATATTTACGGCCAAAAATTAATAAATTACTTAATTTCACATTGGACTAAGCCATTGACAGGGATTAAAGTACTAGAACTGACGTTCTAATGATATTTTTTGACAGTAGGTGTATTATTGTGTACATTTTTAAGACCGAATTGACACTCTGGGTTTCCTTTACGATATAGAGAAGAGTAAACACGAAAATTTCAGTGGATATTGTAACCGCTCAGATTTTTGGGCCTCTTTGATAAATATATTACAAGCAGTTTTCCATTTGTGCATATTTTTATTACCTATTTAGACAAATCATCGTTTTTGATAAGGTAGCACAAGAATGGTTTGGACAAGCCAACCAAATATAGGCCTACGGCATTCTACGGCCTCAATACGGCCTACGAAAATGTCGAAAATTGGCTTTATGTCATTATACTAGTTCGTTTGCGAAGGAGGCTATGATAGTGTTTATTATTCTAATTGTACAGTGTATATAGTGTTTTTTTTTTTATATTGGCAAAGACGTAAGTTGTATGAAATAAATATAGTAATCACTCCTCGAAAAAATCAAGTTATATAATATTCTTTATTCTTATTTACTTTGTATAGAAATTTACCAAATATTTACCCTGGCATAAAAACTTATGTTAATGCGCATCATACGCGTCGAAAAAAATAATGTTTGACAGTTACCCTTTGAGGTTATAATTGTTTATTTTGTGTTAAAAACTGAAAAACGAATTTATAATAAATATTCCTTAAACTAAGGAATTACTTGTTTTGTACGCAACACATTACTCACCAATTTTCTGCTAAAATGAGTATGCCGTCGCACGATCCAGGTCCCGAACAGTTTCAGCAGTTCCCACCGAACAGAATAATCGTTATCCACCCAGGATCGCTTTACGTGCGAATAGGAAGAGCCTCGGACCTTCTTCCTGTCAAACAGCTGCACTGCATTGCGCGGAAACGTCGACATGGTGGTAAAATATATCGTGATCCTTTCGTGCCGCCTAGCGTTCCAAAAACGAAAGAATTGATCGAAGAGCTTGAAGAATGTCGGCTACAAATATCCCATACTTTGCAGTCTTGTATGCAGTCCAATGGGGCGAGAAGATACGCGACGCCACCTCAACAAATCGCGGCTTTTAATCGAAGATCTTTACCAGAATGTGTTAATGAGGGGGAACCATGGGCCCAAGTGGAATGCGACATTGTCGTCGGTGATCTAGTCCTCGACATTGACCCAGACTTGCCATTCAACATACATTTCCCATACAGACGGGGAGACTTTAACATTCACTCAGAAGTTGGTGGCTCCATTTCCTCTGTTCTCAATGATCTGTACATAATTTGGAGTTCCATAATAGAGCACAAGCTAGGCATACCTCTCATAGAACTAATTAAGTATAGGTGCGTTTTGTTAATACCAGACCTGTATTCAAGAAGTCATTTGAAGTATTTAATGTCATTACTTCTAAAAGATTTAGGATTTGGACATTGTTTCCTTGTACAAGAAAGTGTAGGAGCTACTTTTGGTGCAGGCATAGGTTCAGCTTGCGTCGTAGATATAGGAGACCAGAAAACTGCCATATCTTGTGTTGAAGATGGTATATCACACAAAACAACTAGATTACGTATGGATTATGGCGCCGGTGATGTCTGTCAAGCTTTATCCTGGATGTTTCATAAAAGTGCTTTTCCTTATAAGAACTGGAATGAAAATATACCAAGAGATGTTGTACTGATGAGAAATTTGTATGAAGATTTTTGCCATGTCAACTTAGATGTATGTGGCCCTCAAGAGAAATCATTTTTAGTAGATCACCCGGGAGACGTAGCTAATAAATATACACTCCAAGTAGGTGATGAATGCATTATATCTCCTCTGTCAATGTTTTACACTGACCTACTAAAGATAACAGGCACAAAGGCTACTAAAATTCAAAACCGCCAACCCAGTGACCCAGAAGATCCATTTGATGCTGAATTTCTCAGAGAAACTGGTAGAAAAAGAGAAACTGCTGACCCAACTGCAAATGAAAGTCAACAATTTGAGGCAGTTAATGAAAACCATCTTGTAACAAATCCAGATGAAGATATTGTTGTTGATACTTTGGAAGTTGGTCCTGGTGACGTTGCCTTGGCTCCAGATCAAGTTTTAGCATTAGATGCAGCTATATTACAAAGTATAGACCGGTGCAGCAGTGAGGAGTTGAAACGTAAAATGTACAGCAGTATCTTGATAATCGGTGGAGGTGTTAAAGTCCATGGATTATCTATGTGGTTGCAGAACCGGCTAGCCTTGCAAATACCATATGCATACAAGACAGAACAATTGGAGATTGTGACATCTCCTAAAGACATTGATCCAGCAAGTACTGTTTGGAAAGGAGCTGCAGTTATGTCCTGCTTGGAGTCAGCTGTGGAACTATGGATCAATCAGAGTGAATGGAATAAGCATGGATTAAGGATATTGCGGGAAAGAGCGCCATTTATTTGGTGAATAATAATATTAAAAATAATAAAGCCTCTTTATTTCGGACATGCATAACTGCTCTATAACAAATACCTCCTCTCTTTCCTTCTATTCCGTTCTTTCGCTTGCAAGTCTCGTCCTTGTTTTAGTTTGTCTATACATCTTCGGTGGGTGTCCCAGCAGTGAATCTTTCTTATCTTGATAATATTATAAATGACGAAGTATGGATGTTTGAATGTTTGTTATTCAATAACGCATCAACTACTGAACGGATCGGGATGAAACTTGGCACACATATAGGTTAGGACCTGGAATAGGACATAGGATTGTTTTTACCCCGAAAAAACATCTCATTCCTAGGGAAAATCATCTTAATCTGTAAAAGCTGTGAAATACAAGTAACAAAATTGAAAAGGTAAAAATTAGGTGCGGGTAGTGTTTTTTCATTTCTCTTTACGTTGGTCATCCTGTAATCCTTTCAGATTGTATTTATGGATGTGTGCATAGGTACAAATTTTACCAAAGAAACGTAGTTTTAGGTCTGCATAACCGTGCCGTCGGTCGTCCACGAAGACGAAGTCGCAGACAGAAGTTAGTTTATAATAAAACTACAAACATAAATTGTAGAAAATTAATTTATTAAAAAAATACTGCAATTCCCCACCAATTGTAAAACATATAACAAAATATCAAATACGCAAGTGGGAATGGATGCACCTTAACTTATTATTATTTTGGCGATTCATTTGAGATTTATTAAGTACTACTTAATTTATTTGTAAAATTACATCCAAAAATCTTTACTATAATACGTAATTTCTATTCATATATTTATTTGTAATCCTCAAATGGCATTAAAATGAACACAGATTTTATTATCACTTATTGCTTATTTTATTTAAATAAAAGTACAAAATATCATTGAAGTTTCATGCATGGATAGAACCTTTCTTTGGTTGAGTTGGTTTCATTCAGACTTAATTTCATAATACTCCATACCAAGACGTCTCAACCTTAAAATGACATTGTTTCATAATTCTGAAATAACGAAACACCTGATTTTTAGGGTTCCGTACAAAAAATGAATAAAAGGAACCCTTATACGATTACTCGGGCGTCTATCTGTCTGTCCGTCTATCAGTTAGCCTAAATTTTTGAAAAAAAAAAAACAAAATGTACCTAGTTCATTGCTTGTAGATTACAGGAAAACCTATAAGAATACTATCAAATAAAATGCTAAAGTCAATATAAAACATTCACTTACGGAAAATATCACTAAAACACCACTAGATAGCGCTAGTAGTAGAGAACTCGGGACTTACTGTGAGGATTTCAAATGTGATATTTTTACTGTGTCATAAATGTACGGAACCCTGTTCACTCGAGTTCAACTCGCACGTGGCCGGTTATTTTTTCTCATACGACATCCTAATGAATGGCTTAAATGACCAAAACACCAGAAATTTGAACAACTTGATTAATCTTCTTCGAAAACGATGTACAAATGCAAACTTATATTTTTAATGGAACTCTTTCAGCTAACCCTTTACTGATCGAGAGAAGAGAAATGTATATGGGCATTAGAGCCCACTTACTTAACATCGTGTACCATGTGTGCCTACCTTAGAACTTAAAAAAAACCTCCTATAAATATTTAGAAGTCTTCGAGATTCATAAATATTTCTTGAGTATCTTCATAAGTACGTATTTGTAATGATTAGGTTATCCGGTTATTATGAAACATTAATACAAAAAACAACTGATAATCGTAAGAACAATTTCGAGTAGGGACATCAAACATTATCGAGTAGGGACATGTCCATCCATTGTCCATAAGTAAGATTTTTTCTCCATTAACTAAAGAAAAAAAACTCATTACCCCCAGTCGACGCCCGCTTCAGTCAGCGCCTAAAAGTGGTCTACCACCCTGAGGTTGAATTTAGTTAATACATCACAAAACAAAAGACCGATAAGATGCGTTGCGTTTGTTCGAAGTGTCTACTTAGCTACATTTCGTAGGAAGTCTTCTGAAAGGCCACTTGCCGGTCAGACTGTACACGTTTTTAGGTAACGTGCTTTATCCTTTTGAACGGTCGTGAACGTCGTTGAAGGTTAGGTTATCTCTTCTCGTCACATGAGTCATATCAGTGTAACAAGGAAGTCCTACATAAGTCCCAATCTTGCAGTTTCGTATTTGTTCTATAAGTAATAATTAAATTAAATATTCCGCAATAAGTACAATCGAGCACGATATCGAGCTTAACGTACGGTTAATTAGTTTTCATAAAACGCCGCACCTTCCCAACGTTGGGGATATTAGCCTAGGTACAAACCAGGTACAAGTATCAAAAATACAGATCTTTAAACTTTAACTAAAACATACTTTTACGAAAACTATTTTTTTAAATGCTGAAAGTATTTCTATAAATGCTAGCTTACCTCAGCAAGTTGACCGTTAACTTTAAAAGAAACACTGACTCCTGTGCCATCGCGGCTCAACTTTGGATGGAAAAACGAATAATATAGTACCATTAAAAACAAACCTATGATGTAAGGTACGACTGTAAAGACCAATACAGGTGAATATAATATAGAGTTCCTCATTTCTTCCGGCACGAAGAGATACCAAATTATACCACAAGCAACATTTTGTATAAAACAAATAGCATAGTAAATAGCGTATCGGTACCTTGTTCTTCCTTCTATGGGTAGAATGTATGTAAAGAGGTACACAGCGCCTAATGCGAGTGAGAATGACAGTTCGGCAATTTTGTTATGTGCACAAAATGGTGACCGGTCGAACAGCTGTAGCCATGTTGACATGATGATGATGTGGATCGCGCATGCCAGGATTGCCCAGTAAGGGAAGAGGTAGGCGATTATTGATATGGACATTACGCGACTCACTGAAAATAAATAAATTTTGAATAAGTATATTTACTCACATTAGTTATTAAGTGTGTGTGTATGATGGTTAGTCCTTCACGCTGAAACAGTGAACAGATTTGGATGAAATTTAGAATGGTGATAGCTTATATCCTGAATTAATACATACGCTGCCTTAAATCACAAGAAAAACCACTGTTCCCTTAGTAATGATCAACGCGGATGCTTCACTAGTAAATTAATTTACTTTAAGTATCTTACATGTCACCAGGAAATGCCACAGGGTCTGCAGAACAGTGCCCGTCCAGCTCATGTTCTCTTTGTCTTGCTGAGCGAAGCGCACAGCACGCTGGTAGGCCGCCAGACACCACCCCATGCCGATAAGGGATGAGCATATCGACAGGATTTGGTGCACTGGAAATGCAATGGGCAATCATATAATATATCAAATCAATTGTAGTAAATAGTCCAAAATCCTTCTTAGGTAAATCTCTGCCTTGAAGTGTGCTTGGTAAGAGGAACCGAGACTGTTAGAACAGTGTAGGCATTTTCTGGGGTATCCCTTCATTTTTCATAATTTCATTTGCCATAATGGTCACTGGCTATAACCTTCATTTTCCCTTATACCGATTTTTTTTATAGTAGGTACTATACTTACGACACAACAAAAAAAAACAAAAAAAAGCGGGGCCTCACCTAATAATATAACAATAATTATTAATTATTATGACAGATGAAATTTATAGCATAACATTTTATAACATTTGATAATAGGGAAAATGAAAAGTATGGCATACATATTGTTATGGCACATGATTTGTTATGGCATATAAAATTATGTCATATGAAATTCCATCTAACGATAGAGAACCATTTGCTGGTGGTAAAACTTTTTTCAGATGTGCAGGGTATGCTCAGATCAATACCACCATCGTCGTACCAGCTACCAGTATGACAGCCAATGAAATGGCTAGTATAGAGCCATTCCATTACAGATCCCAGAGTTGGAGATGCATTGTCATCATAGGTAGGTACATAGGTTGGTAGGTAGGCTTCTGTGCTAGTCTGCCTGCACCGTGCCATAATTACCTTTGAACTGTGAACCGAGCGCGAACAGTAGACTGGTCTGAAGGACCTGCTGAGGAGCGGCTTCCAGGAAGCACTCAAAGATCCTCAGTAGCGCAGCGTCTGCATCTTCCTTCAGCATCAGCTTGTAGTACATACGTTGGGAGGCATGGTCGCGCTTGGTTTCTGCTCGACGGGACTTTATCGCGTAGCTGTAAATTGTCAAGTGCTGTCAATTTTCACTCTTAAGCAGTCCTGTACAAAGCCCAAATTCTTTGATTGATTGAGAGAGAAGACCATTTCGGCATCACCCAACCAATAGTCACACGTGACTTAAGACAAACGTTACGCCGACGCCGAGCGAAGCGTGTTACTAATATTGTTGGGACAGGTCTGCTTGCATTTAATTAAGAGACTTAGGTATGTGCTTCTGTGAGAAAAACGTAAGATGGAGAGTTTGCGCGCGCCTTGATGGTAGCATCAACTTAAAAACAACAAAAATTATTTGAAATAAGGTTAGCTGGGATTAAGAAGTTTTAATACTCAAGTTTTAAGTCAAAAATCGTCATTAAAGATTTATTGTAGGGTTTCGAAGATTGAACCAAAAACCTGCAGAAAAGGTGAAAAATTACACTATCAAGGATTTTGGTTCTAATTGTGCACTACAAACTTCATCTGTAAGCTCTTAAGTGACAACACAAAGAGTATATGACGTTTAGTAAACTTACATCAAAGAATCAGTGAATCTGAGAATCGGAGCTAGTTGCAGCACCAGTATGAAGATACGTAGCCAGTGACGCTTCGTCACCTCATTTGTGATGGAGTCCTGTTGCTTGTCTTGTGCATACCTAAAGGATAAAGTTATATTTCAGAAACTGGGTGACGTGGACATACATAAGGAGCATAGTAGCACTCCCACCAAGTCAAGTGAGTATTGCCTTTTTCACCTTTATCTCAGGCAAACTTTTTACTCTCCTTATCTTACTAACTACTTAAATATTTTTGCATCACATACCTAGTGTTACTCCATTTATTGTTCAATTTGTAATTTAAAATTTGGGTTTGTGAGTGTGAGTCTGCCATGTTTTTTTAATTTATTACAGCAAGATGCCTGGTTACTTATCATAACATTATGTGTCAGGTTACTTAAATATTTACCTAATTATTCATAAAGCATAATAATCCTATTTAATTAAAATGATTATATGTCACTATCTGTCTAATTGAAATATCACCAGAAGAGATAAGATCGTAGTGTCTTGTTGTCAAATAAATGTGCATTTAAATTTGAGTTTGTACGTTTTAAGAATACCTTATAGTGGGGTTATTCATACACCACATACTGAAAGTGACATGCTTTGGAGGGGACATAATAATATCTACATTCAAGCCAATGCATTTTTTGCCTACAACTGCGCAGAACATTCACACACTAAGTTGATGGATGTTAACGACTGAGCGTTAGCTCAGTATTATTTTCCATTTAGTATATTAAGTGAGATTGAAGCTGTTGGTGGAGATCATTGCTAAAGGACTTTGTCACTGCTGAATTTGTTTTGGCAACTTTGATTATTGTTTGTAAACATAATATAATAAATAATACAGTAAAACCAGGATATTAATAGTGCTCAGCTGTCTATCACTTTCACACTCTTTATAGCGGTCCCATACTGCCCTCATAAGTCAATAGGCAGTATCTCCAATTCAATAGCCTAAGCAGATTCAACCCTCTCCCATTAGTAATGAGGTTCACTTGCTACAGGTGTTTTGTCTGAGATACAGCATTTTGTTTTATGAGGGCAGCGAAGCCTCCTCTTATAGCGATTGGTGGAGCCCATCCTGATCCTCGTCAAGGGCGGATATGTGTAGACATTTTCTCCAGTTCAAAAAAAAACTGGTTAACAACACTAAAATAAAAGGGCCAGGAATGGGTTTAAAATAAACGATGATGCATCAAGACTAATGAAGACTAGTGATTCTATAGGGTAACCTTGGCAACCAGATAGAATCAGGCCTTTAATTAATTAATACTCATCTTTGAAGCTTAACAACATTATATAAATAGGTTACCTAAGATAAAAAAATAAAAAAAAACATTTAAGTAAAAGCTTCTATAGTTTTCTGACTTATAAACTAATAAACATGTATTCATACTTACATTCGTATAGACACAGCAGTGTTGACAAATGCTGGCAAAAGAATAAAGGCAAGGGTCCAGCCAAACTCCACCACATTCTTAGCCAAAGAGTACTGTACGGCCACGTTAATATCAACGCCCAAGTCCACAAAATGCCCAACAATAGCCACAACATACATAAAAATATCAAAGTTAGTTATAGTAATATTGTCTGGCATACGATCAGTTTCGTCGTACGAATTCCCATTTTGTAGAATTTCACGCATCGCTTTTGGCATTTTGAGGCTTAAAAGTTGACAATTATATGTCGTTTCCGAAAGAATTCGTAAAAAATAGTGTCTTTATCAACAATAACATGACACTTTAGCGCGCGCTAGAGATAACTAGCGGCAAGCAAGCGCGCGCAAACACAGACCAAGCGCCAAGCGAGGCGCGCGCGAAAATCCAAAGACTACTATTGTATACTGGGACGAAAATCGGCGTCTCGCTCGGCGAATTACTCATTACCAGTGTTGCAGGTTTTTTCCAACTTCCCCCTTACTTTTTTTCCCCGTTATTAAATTCATCTAGGGCCTGGATGTATTTAATAAATCCCCCTAGTTTCTCGAGTACGGTTGGCATAAAACCCTCTCACGATTTTTGTAAATCACATTTATCTAAAATATACGGATTATTGCATACCATCTGCCAGTTAATGAAATACTAAATTGATATAGTTTTTATTAGGTTTTATGGTAATTTCGGTACATTGAACTTAACTATAATCCGTAAGAGTTTCCTTCAAATTAGTCGGTGTTAATGTCTGATTTAATAAAAATCCCATTGGTAAGAATTGTGAAAAACCTTATATTTAATGACATTGAAACCTCGAAAAAATCTCAAAGACCTGCAAAATCCCCTAGTTTTATGGAAATCCTCTAAATCTGGCAGTACTGATGTGACATGAGCACAGCGCAGAACATTACAATGGAACAAATGTCAGTGTCATTTCGCTGACAGTCTGAGTTTTTAATCTCATGACACGGTGACATGAAAGTGTGTCGAGCCAAGTTCAAATATTATTTTATCTACGCACATATCGTAAGTCCTCTTTTATGCGTTCAAAACCCGTAGGAAATGACCAGCATTATTGCAACTAATTTTACTATGAAAAGTTTCTTGTCTGTGGTAGTAGGTAAAATTTGTACTGTAATGGTTATAACAGTATAGATTTTGGTAAGGTTATGAGTTTCAAATTTGGAACATGTTCCAAAATTAACACAATTTAAATAGGTCCAATTCTAGGATCAATTGGAACGTCAACTCGTTATATTTTTTAGTACAATATCGTAGGATATTTGAATTTCGAACGACATGAGAATAGGTATGTCTATCATATGATTTTAAAAAAAACCATTCATATTCGTGACACATGACAGGTTTCTTTTGCCGCCATTTTTGTTGTCAATTCGTCGTATCGTAAGTCGTAATTTGATTTCATTTAGTTCATTTCTTTGTTGAGTTTATTGTGCCACTTATGAAAATTCTGCTTATCCAAGTAGACAACAATTGATTAACATTGATTAAATTTAACATCGTTTGGTGAAATTGGTAGGTACTTAGATATGTTACAGGTAGCGCTGGTAGCAATGCAGGTCATTTGCCTTTCGGCTTCTGAACCCATCTTTAGAGTACTTATAATGGGCGTATTGAGGCCATTGAGACTAGAGTGTCCGGATTGGAACAGTGTAGGACTGAGGTCGACGACGTAAAGGTTGCAGTTAAGGATATTTTGTCAAACATGCGGAGTAACGAACAGTGGGTCAGGAGGTCCAATATCCAGATAAACGGTGTGCCCGAAACAAACGGCGAAAACCTATATACGATTGTGAACTCGTTGGCGGGATTAAGTGGATACCCTCTTAATGTCGCGACTGATATAGACTTTGTGACCCGTGTAGCCGTGAAGAACGACAGGGACAATAAAAAGCCGAAGCCTATTATAGTCAAACTACAAGCTCGCTACAAAAAAGATGATTTTATCTCGTCATTGCGAAAATTAAAAAATCTAAAAGCGTCCGATTTGGGTTTTTCTAAAAACGAGAGTCGAATTTACGTAAATGATCATCTTTCCAGCTATAACAAATTCTTGTTGAAAGAGGCTCAACTCAGAAAAAACCAAAACCAGTATAAGTATTGCTGGGTCCGAAATTGTACTGTTAAGGTTCGCAAGTCAGATAATTCTCCTATTCTGTACATTACTTCTGAAGAGTCGTTAAACAAAATAACATAAGAATGAGCTCAGCTGTGTCTTCTTATTATTATCCATTGTTGCATAAAACTACTTATTATCTACCGGTTAATACACTTCAACATTGCAGAAACAAACCATCTATTTCTCGTTTTGATATACTTTATTATAAACACTTCATTTATATATTTCCTCGTAAAGTATTATATTGTTGCCATGCTCACATTTATTTAGTGATCCATTTAAATTTCCTTAGTAATCTTCTATTCATAAAAATTTATAACGTAACATTATTATCTAATCATTATGTTTAACATTTACTATCAGAATACTCGTGGACTCCGTACTAAGACTATCGAGTTCCAGAGAAACGTTCTAAAATCCAATTACGATATTATATGCATAACTGAAACGTGGTTAACCCCTGGAATTTTTGACTCCGAGTTATTCGATGCGCGGTATAATGTGTATAGAACTGATCGTGATTGTCAGAGATTAGGGGTAACTAGGGGAGGAGGCACGCTTATAGCAGTGCGCCGCGAGCTCAGGGTCGACGCGCGCGCCGCGCGGCCTGCGCCCGCGCTGCCTGACGCCGATATCACTTGTGTCGATATTCCTATTACTCAAGGCCCTTTAATAACAAAACTAAGGTTATTTACCTGCTACTTCCCCCACGGTAGAGAACAAAATGACTCCCAGTTGCTATTCTTTGAATACTTATCTGATTTACATACTGACTTTCCCGATGATGAATTTATTGTCCTAGGTGATTTTAATATAGGAGATGCCAGCTGGATCCGTGTTGATCAATCTTTACAAGGCTTGAAGCTAGTTAATCCTAATGTTAATTCTATGACTATGCAGTTGTCAGCATTCTTGAACTTTACCAATTGGCAACAATTCAATCATATTCCCAATAAAAATGGTAGGCAGTTGGATCTAGTGCTATCCAACCGCAGTTGTGAGGTTTCTAGCGTGGACCCTTTAGTACCGATCGACACTCATCACCCAGTCTTTTGCGTAACGACTGTTATCGGTTCGACTGAGTGTCACCTAAAACCTGCCCAACGTATGGTTCGCCGTTTCTTTGCAGCCGACTATGACGTTATTAATTCGAAGCTAAGGCAAATCGATTGGGAGTCTCATTTGGATACAAACAACATTGACGTTGCTGTTGATAGTTTTTATTCTATAGTTAATAAAATAGTTGATGAGTTCGTTCCATCTAAAATTATCAAAACTAACAATAGCAAATACCCTGCATGGTACTCCCATTCACTTATAAATTTAATTAAGAAAAAAAATAAAAAACATAAAAAGTGGAAAATCTATGCCAGGTCGGCCGACTATGATGCTTTCTCTAATCTACGTTTCAAAATTAAAATCATGGAAATCTCTTGTTATAATTTATTTATATCTAGGGCCGAAAATAATATAAAATTTAACTCAAAATCTTTTTGGTCTTTTATTAAGTCTAGAACTAACAATAGTGGTATACCTGAAACTCTATTTTTGGAAAACAAGACAGCAACTGAAGGGCTAGGTATAGCCAACTTATTTAATGACTTCTTCCACTCAGTTTTTGAGCCGACTGGTGCAGCTAATAATATCCAGCCTGACCATAATTCTGCAGCCTGCGTAATCAATACCGTCCAAATTACGTTAACCTTAGTGGAAAAACATTTGAAGTCATTAAAGGACTCGAAGGGCAGTGGCCCTGATGGCATTCATCCCGTGTTTTTGAAGCGTTGTAGTGGAACCCTGGCGTTACCAGTGTGTATATTGTTTAATTGTTCTTTAAATTCAGGAGTACTACCTAAACTTTGGAAGAAATCACTCGTAGTTCCGGTATTTAAAAGTGGGGATAAACACAACATCAAAAATTATCGTGGTATATCTAAATTATCAGTTCTTCCTAAATTATTGGAAAAAATTATATACGATACCTTATTTCCAACAATACGACCAATGTTAATATCTCAGCAGCACGGTTTCATTAATAAACGCTGTACGGAGTCAAATCTATGCGAATTACTGGATTATGTCCTATGCGCAATGGACAGGAACTGTCAGGTAGATGCTATTTATACCGACTATTCGAAGGCGTTCGATAAAATTTCCCATTTTATTTTAATAAATAAACTAGAACGGGCCGGGATTCACGGCGACCTACTGCGATGGCTTACATCCTACTTGCGGGATAGAACTCAGGCTGTAACTGTTAAGGGGCATACTTCTAGTTTCATTCCAATCACGTCTGGGGTCCCCCAGGGCTCCCATTTAGGTCCACTTCTTTTTAATATTTACATAAATGATGTTATTAGCTGTTTCTTACATTCTAAGGTATTATTGTATGCCGATGACACCAAAATTTTCACTATTATTCGTTCCGAAGCAGACTGTATTAAGATGCAGAAGGATTTAGATAACTTAAATGAATATTGCGTTAAAAATAATATTTTTTTGAATATTGAGAAATGCTCCGTAATAACGTTAACTCGTAAAAAAAACCCTCTAAATTTTTACTATAGTATTGGTAATCAAACTCTGAAACGGGTCAATGAGGTTAGGGATCTGGGGGTATACATTGACAGCGAGGTCCAGCTGACAACTCACATTGATAAGATAACGTCAAAGGCTTACAGAATGCTGGGTTTTATTTTCCGACAAAGTAAAGATTTTAAAGATCCAAATACATTGCTCCTTCTGTATAATGCCTTCGTAAGATCGCATTTAGAAACGGCATCTACTGTGTGGAATCCTTACTTTTTGGTTCATATGAATGCAATCGAGAAAATTCAGAAGAAATTCATTAGTCGTATGAAATATAAGTTCGGGTCTTTCATTCCAGAAAACGTTGAAAGTCTTCAGATGCGAAGAGAGAAGAGGGATGTGACGTTTCTATTTAAATTATTAAACAATATGATTGACTCTCAAAATCTCTTGAGTAAAGTATCATTTAGATGTTCTAACTTTCGTACTCGGTCCACAGAGTTGTTCTCTACATCGTTCAGCCATAAAAAATATGTGAAGAATGGATACCTCGTGAGAGCATGCAATACTTATAATAAGAAATATTCTCATATTGACCTATTCGGACTTAAGTATCATCAATTTGTTTCTGCAATTAAGAAGGTAAATAAATAAATAATTGAATAATTTGTAAACTTTAAAGTATATTGGTACTGTTTGTTTCTTTCACTATTGGATTACTAATTTACTTTCCTAATTTATATCTCAAAATTCAAAATTTAGTTTTAAGTTGTAGTTTTAGTTTATGTTTTCTACTTAATTATATTTACTCATTATAATAATGTTAACTCTTTGAGCAAAATTTAATGTATTAACTATAGGTGGAAACTATTTTGGCTAATGAATTAAGGACATTTGTTAATTTAGTTGTATTATATCTGCTGTATGTTTCCCTTTACAATAAATAAAAAAAAATAAAAATATATATGTGTGTAGATAAAGTATTGTACGCGACTCTGCGTAATTGGCATTACAACACTCGTGTCATCTATTATGAAACTCGCCTTGCGGCTCGTTTCATAAACCACACTCATGTTGTAATGCCTGTCATTACGCAACCGTCACGTAAACTACTAATGTTTTGCTTGCACAATGCAATAGCCAGGGTAATTTTGAAAATATTACAGTAACTTGAAAAAGAGTAAAACTATAACAATTAATTACATCTTTCGTTTAAAAGTTATCACGGCAAAAATATTTTTTTCGATCTTTCATGTTATTACCAGTAGGTATTTCAATATAAACACAATGACAAGTTTAACCCTAAAATTGACGAAAAAAAGTCGTAATTTTAATCCCTTGATTTTGAATCATTATAAAAAAAGTACCTATTATTGTAATTGTAAATGTTGGACTTCCATGAAATAAATAAACGAAAAAAGTGAACATCACGTTAACTAATTAATGTTGTACATGTATGTTAATTAATGTTTACCCAGCAGTGAACATTGGTTAACCCGTCGACTGTAAATGATGTAGATACTGTAGAATGCCTATGTTTCTTTGTAGGTAAGTTTTCACTGGCTCACCGCAAGACCAAAGTTTTATTATTATCTCACATCCAACGTCTAGTTCGCGCCAATAGCTCTGACAGTTGACATAGATATTCACTTGTGTGTGTGAGGTAGGGTTGCTATATCTATTAAATAGATACAAACACTACACAACATAAGTACTTAATGATTTTTGATCTGTATCGCCCTATGTCCCTACATCCATACCGTGCATACAACTTTTTTCAAAAATGTAACGCTAGTTCACCTGGCCATGTCATTTGTAAGTTTCATTCGGAAAACGCCAAGGATTGTGCCATCTATATACATAGACGACGCATTAAGCTTAGTTGGTATTTATTATTTATTTTACCCATCATTCATATATATATATATATATATATATATATATATACACAGTGCTTTACATATATTATAAACTTTAACTGCTCGCTTTTGCATTATCCTTCTCAGTATCATTTATCGAGGGAAATAATGTCTGAAACAGGGGATATTGAAGCTGGTGATTTGGTGACTTCAACCTGAAACAGCAAAAATATTTAAAAAAATAATAATTTGATTTGTGCAGTTGAAGTTAATAAAACAATAGGTAACTACTTTGCTTTATTATTTGCATTACGAATGTTCATACTGTTTACAGGGCTATTAAACCGATTTCGATGACTACTCGTACTTGCCAATGAATTATCATAAGGATTGATTATTCTCCCGAAAATGTTACAAAATCTTACTTTTCTTGTAAAAATCGTGTTACTGGTCCCCATTTTTTAGGGTAAAGTGTATTATTCGCGACCCAGTGCTCGTTCATCAAGTCGGTTATCGACGCATTTAAGACCTGTAAAAAGGTTTTGTGAGTTCGATATGTGAGTCAGATGTTTGAAATGTTTCTAGCACTTTCTGTTCTGGGAGATATTTAGAATCTAATGTTCTCATACAATTAGTTTTATTTGAGTATCATAGCTGCATAAGATAAATAAATAAATAAATGTAGGTGGATGATCACGCTAAGTTACTTAAAATATTCACGGACAATGCTATCTTTACCATACCATAAGGGCACACACATTAAATAATTAATATCCTATTGACAGTTCTTCACTCAAACTCAAAACTTTTGAAAGTCAAAACATGACCCCGTCCCCCGCAATCGCGGGCAATGATTTCCGATCCGTGACGGAAAACATGTTTCTGTGTTTTTAAACAAAAAACCTTTTGGCCACGCCCCTTTTCTGTTCGAAAAACATGTTAGATGTTTAAAAACATCGAAAACACGGCACAGCGGACGCGGATTCAGAAACAACAAGAAAGAAAGACTTATTGGAAACCTAACCTAACTCCTAGTT
Organism: Acleris sparsana; assembly: GCA_923062465.1. Taxonomy (NCBI): domain Eukaryota; kingdom Metazoa; phylum Arthropoda; class Insecta; order Lepidoptera; family Tortricidae; genus Acleris; species Acleris sparsana. Next base: position 6,773,855 of record OV281305.1, on the reverse strand, counting down.
CCTCCAAAGTTCAATAACTATTTATATTTCTGGTCTCCGAAATTACCTTACCTTCAAATATCCACATTTCCTAGTATAAGCATCAACCAGCACTTGCTCAAAGAAATTGGGAACAAAATCATTCAGACAATTCTGCACGTTATGTACAGAGTTGTTCATATCTTGCGCATGCTGCCGGGTCTTAATGGTCACTATGGTCACAAGGCTTTCTTGCATAGTTTCGTTAAAGCTAAAAAAATACACTTCTGTATTATTTACCTAGTTAAATATAATAATTAATTCATTTAATTTATTTCACTATTCAAATTACAACTTAAATACTATACATTTATATTCCCGCCAAACTGCTACGTTTATTATTATAGCTAAGGTATTGAACTGACTTTTTATGCAGAAATCGTTCAAATAATGCGAGTATTTAATACAAGATGGCAGCAGTGAATTTTGGCTGACATGATGATCAAAAATAATCATAAATAATAATAAAAAATAAAAAAAATAGTACCTAATCAACCATCAGGCCATTGCGCGTGTATTCTTGAGATTGTATACATCAATGGGCCTTGAAGCCCGGAGCTTACCATTAGGTGGCCTGAGTGCTTACATTCACCGTGACATTAAAAATCTTAAATTCACTACCTGCATCGTGTCTAGCTTATACTATTTTTAGAGACATGCTATCTGCCTGAATGTTTCTACCAGGCCCGGATCTACAGCCGTTAAAATATATGTAGGTAGGTACGTACAGTACAGCCTGGTGCAATATGCAATGTGCAACGGCGACCTCGTCAGGAAGTTGATCGCTGCACTTATCAACCGTTTTAAAGTTCCTCACGTCTTCGAAATTGCTAATAATCCCGAGAAATTGTGTTCTTATTTGTTCTAGCTTCTCGACCGACTCCATAAGACAGTGCTCTGTAATATCTATCATCTAAAAAAAATGGAGTTTAAATATTATCTATAAAAAGTTTAAAAGACAAGCTTTTCGGACAATGTGCAATGAATGGCAAGTAGAGATAACTGCAGTAATAAATAAATACATTTTCTAAGTTCCAAGTATTTCCCGACCACGCCTCAATTTAGGGTTTCGCACCTAACATCGTTAAAGTCGTCTATTTAGTTTTTAGACTTCGTAGTATGACGTCAGATACACAAATATGCCGATAAAGAAAATCTCTCAAATGTGATATGGGTCTCTTATCAGATGGTCATGTCATGTCATATCCATAGTGATCTTGACTATGACTATAGCAGAGAATGTGAAAAAAAATTATCTTTGGCTTTTGCAGATCTTTGGATCTTAAAAATCAATAAGATTTTTTACCCGATTACAGCAAGTCAAAAAGAAAGGGTTATGATTTTAGCAGGCTTTATACGAATGCATTAAGTCGCTAGTTACCTACGGAATTGCGAAGAGGCGTAATGGAGGAAATACTAAACCGTTTTTGATACTCATTATAGTGCCACGAGTGTTATATTAGTAAAAAAATGGTCGGGTTTGTTAAGTCTAGTTTATAAAATACGTAAGTACACTTTTCTATCTTACCTCTTCCATCGACATTATATAATTAGTAAAGTCATGAAAATACTTTATCTTATAGAACTTTACGATCGCGCTCCGTAGCTCACGCCCCATCTCGTTATTCATTATTTGAACCAAATCAAGAAAAATGTTGATCGCTTCAATAGAGTCTTCTTTTAAATTATTGTAATTTATTCTACCCATGGTAAAAAGATTTGTTGCTACGTTGTATGCCTCTGATACGAGATAATATTTTTTGTCAATATCTTTAAATGAAAGCGTGCTTGAACACTGAAAGCAAAAACAATGTCTTTTAAAATTGCGATTTAATTACTTAAGTAACTAACAAACAAACTATTAGTGAGCTAGTACAGTGTTTATAATCCACAAAGTCCTGCCACACTACATAGTTTTACGTAAATTGACGTTATTTTACAACGTCAGATTAGGTAGCGGGGCGGGCGTTCGTAGATTGAAAACACTATAGCAAAAGCTCCGGGCAATGAAGTTTCTCACCACCTTAATCAAGTACAATTTCCACGATGTTTCACAACAAGTTCCGTTTTTCATTTGTTTCTTTCTAAGAAATATTTTCTTGGAAAGGAAAACGTAGGTTTATATACTATATATAAATTGGAACTTAATCGCGTTTTAAAATAAACATTCACTCGACGTTTCGACTGTGTTAGGTTAGGTTAGCCTTGGTCACGAGAAGGCTCATAATTCAGTCCCGATTTATAGTTTTAGTTTGTGTTAAAATCGTGTTAGTTAGGACAAGGAAAACGTACAGACATATTTTTACATAATAACTATATATGTAAAAATCGAAAAACTCGGGTTGAGTTTAAGGGAAGACGAAATTTTTAAGTTAACCATATTATTTTTGGGTAAATAATACATACCTTATAAACGTATAATGTTGATAATACTGTAATAATGTAACCAAAATTCTGAAGACCCATTACAATAAAGCTAAAATAAATATAAGGGTTTGAATAAATCCAATAACACTTTTTACATTTATTTCAATGAGCCTTATTTATGATTAAGTACATATGTTTTAGAACTTCTATGGGTTTAATGCGCGCCACAGTCAAGGACAGACATCGATAAAGTTTAAAGAAATTTAAATTTAATAGTTTTAATTTGCAGAAAGTACCACCACGTTTTCTTGTTCGTGTAAATAGATTTTTTAATTAATATTACGCAAAAAGCCGTGAAGTTAACGAATGGTTAGGTTTATATGCGATTGTAAACTTCTCTTTTCAACGGAGATCATTATATTTTTATTTATGCGTTTATTTTATTTATTTTTACTAACGAATCTATATATAACTATCCAGGTAGTTTCTGAGGTTCCATCTTTGAAAAACATAAAAAAACTCGTTTTTCAAACCAGGCACGGCCGAGTTTTTTATTCATAGGTACAGTCAACGTCATATAGTCGGTAGCATCCAAAGTAGCCAAATAGTACGTTACACGTCATTATTACCGTAATAACAAGGGCGTGTAACGAACTATTTGGCTACTTTGGATGCTACAAACTATATGACGCTGACTGTACATTTTAAATGCTTTTACATGATTAATATAAAGCAAGCTTCAAAGACCCGTCTGCGTTTTTAAACTGTATCGATATACCCATGTTAATAATTGTCAATTTACAATTGTTGTTATTTCAATTTTAACAGTTTAGGAATCCCATATCACCCGGGATGGTAAAAGGATTCTTACGATACTACACAGATCTAAATCTGCTCAGGCGTTTAGAAGTTATGGTGTAATAAAGAATCGTACATACATACATGAACCCTGAAAAAAAAACTGAAAAACTGTAGGTACCTACTACTAATTATCAATTAAATGTCACTGAAGTCACCCTGTCATTTAACTAAATGTTACTTGCGCATTGCGTAGTCTAAAAAAATCTACTTGTTCAAGAATTATTAATCATCCAAAAATTCATGTCATAAATGGCACCGAAAAAAATAATCATTTTCTTTCGAGTTAACGATTTCTGCACCTGAACTAAAGAACTTGGTCCTTTTTCTACATTTTTGGGTTGTTGACCCTCGTTTATTTATCCATGCCTAACATCGCTGCATGCTGCAGCCACATCTGCGGGATGCGACAGATCTTAGTACTTCGTTTTTTTTTTTCTTTGTCCCTACTCTACACGGTACAACTATCTTAACCAAGGTCTAGTTAAACAAAATACCTAGCTAGTAATCAAATATAAAATGATTTAAATAAAGAGAAAGACGTTTAGGGCAAACCCTAAACGTCCTTCTCCTCTTCTGTCTTCTTGCTGCACGGACATAATACTTTTTCTTACCGGCTCAAGCAGATTCCGCGTCGATAGGTCTGGGAAGACCCTTGGTGTTTAATCCGGGAAGTCCCATCGTACTACTTCATTTTTGATAGTTTTTTAGGGTTCCATATGCGAAGGGTAGCCCCACGAGACCCTAATAATATGCCTACGCTGTCCGTTCGTCCTAATGTATCTTATGATTCTTATGAATATATTTCGGGTTGTTTTTATTGGGTGCCCCTTGAAATCTCGACAAACTTTTCATCGAAAACGATTCATAGAATATTTAGTATAAATATTATCTCTTGGAGTATTATGGCTTCATCGACTATTCGTTATAAATTAAAACAATTATTAGAACAACGGTACAAGGATTTTTAAATGCTTTTATCTTTTTTATCTTTTATCTTAAAAATACATTTGATGAACTATTCAAGAGACAGAACAACTCAATATAATTACTATTACTAAAAACTGATAATGTAAACAGAAGTTGCGACGACGAGCGTCAGAACCGATTTGTTTCATTCCAAAATAATATATTGGATAAAATAAAAATAAAAATCTATCACATAAAGTATCTAGTTAATAATATTTATAAACATTAAAAATCGATGTTTTAAAAATACATCATTTAATTGTTCGATGTAAAGAATATTCGATCAAATGAAAATAAGCGAAAAGTTGACTTTGAACTGATTTTCGATTAAACGTTTGTCGATATTTCAAGGGTAACCCGTTTTTATTAGAATATGCGTATTTTAAACAAAGTGTTATTTTAAAGACCGTTTATTGTACTGGTAAACAATCAAGCGTGTACTTTAATATGATTATGGTACAAACCCTGAAGAAAAAAAACTCTGTACGGAACCCTCGGTGCACGTGTCCGACTCGAACTTGACCGGTTCTTCATTAATTGACGTCACCGTGCATAATGAAAGTGATATCGTAAGCATTAAAACTTTGTGTGAAGAATAAAACAATACAATATTTTGTAAATTATTTTCTTTATGAACCAATTAAAACGTAAAATATTACTTACATGTATATTATAAACAGAATAGAATATGTTAAATTTAAAGCATTAATAACCTTAATAATTATTCATGTAGTTATTATATTGAAGCTACTTGAGTATAAATACACAACACTTTTGAGCTCCATGGATATACCTGCAAAACATAAATAAAAGGTTGGTTAATGGTGTACAGGAAAACAGTGAATTATTATTAGATATTTTTACTGGCAACACTAGATATTTACAAACAAAAAATATAGCTTGGCCAAATAGTTTGGACATAGAGACAGGCACTATATTTCAAGTAGCAACACTGGCAACCACTTAGAGCCAGTTGCACCAAAAATTTTACACTGGGTTAACTCGAGTTAGTGTCTTAACCCAGCAGTGGTTAATTTTTGGTGCAAGTTGCCCCAAGTAAAGCCCAGTTTACGAGTAAAAATTGGGGCATGTTGCCAATTTCTCTCCAATAAGGTTGATGATTGGCAGGGAGCGAAACTTTGATGCAGGTGACAGCCGTATGACGTCAAGCTTCATACACAGTGTTTTTATCTACATTATAGATAATCACTAACAACTTATTGGCCTCTTTAGTTTACGGATATTTTATTGACACTTGAGACGGCCAGTACTTATAAAAAGTGACACCTAACTGTCTTTGTTATATTAATCAGAAAATTGTCGGAGACAATAATAATGTATATCCGTTTAAATAGTATTTTTTATTCGTGAATTTAAGAACTGCGAATTGTTATAACTAGCACATTACAGACATCGCTTGACCATAGTCGCCATGGAATCTATGCATCCGTATTTGAAGACTTATCCTTTTTTGGATGTTAAAGATGAAAAAATGTTTTGCTCCTGCTGTCAGCAAAATTTAACAGCTAAAGCAAGTAATATAGAAACACATTTAAAAACCAAAAAGCACATTGAACGAGAAGGATCAAAAATGACACAACATGATTTTAATATGGATTTAACAAATTTCATGATAGCTTCAAATATACCTTGGAAACAATTGCAAAATAAGAACTTTTCTGATATCATCTATGTCATTATTTTAATATGTCATGTATATTTTATAAAAACACCATATATGTCAATTTGCGTCATAATGACGTCACCGGCATCAAAGTTTCGCTCCCTGATGATTGCTAAGCACTTTTTTTTGTGCAAGAACTGTCTGTTTCTCGCATACTGTACTATCGCAAAGTTTTTCCATAAATCTGGGGTTGTTTATTGACATTTAACTTTAAATGATAAAGGTCTCCTAATACGGTTCTTTTGCGAGGTCACAAGGTGGCATGGCATCCAATAGCTGGCCTTACTGATCCATCAATCTTTTTTTCGGCTGGTATTAACCCTTAATTTGGCAATGTATGTCACAGTGAACATACCATAATGTTCACTTTTCATGTTTGGAATGTGTTTTTATTGTTTTGCTGATTGAAAACCAAAAAAGGGTTTGAATTTCCGACTTTTTTATTTTGTCAAATTAATGCACATATTGGCACATCTAGTGGTGGTAGGACCTTGTGCAGGCTCCGTTTGGATCGCTACCAGCATCTTACCCTTCAGCCAACAAAGAGCAGTGTTCGCATTGTTGTTCCAGGGCATAGGTAAGACAACCAGCATTCCATCGGAGTCCTCTGGGTTGCCAACACATTTGCTGATTGACATTGTAAGTTTGTAATATAGAAATTGCATATATATATGCCATTAGGTGGCCTGTTGCCTTCATGATGCAAATAAATAAAAACCTAGGCTTACCGCATAATCAGTCCTTGTGCAAGAACTTGTTGAAAGCTCCGTATGAAGTCTCCAAGTCAAACACAAGCTGTCTGACCTGCGTTTCTGAAAGCTCGTCCGATGCCGACATTTCGGACAATGTGTCCAGCCACTCTTGTACCTGGGGAAGAAGTGAAATTTGAGTGTACTTAATGAGCTAAATTGAACAATTTCCTTTTCTAGGGTTCCGTACCTGTAGGGTAGCTAACGGAACCCTATTCATATGCCCATGATGTCTGTCTGTCCTAAATTTAAAGAGCTGTATCTTTGGAACCGTAATAGATAAGAGGTTTATTATTTTTCAGAATATGTGTTCTTACGGCGGATTCAATAATCAATAACAAAACATAAAAGTGAAATAGTAAAGGGATTCTTCGAAGTAACGGTTTTTTAGATTTGTAAATTTTTTGTATTGTAAAAAAGATAAAAAAAACTTTATCTTAAGCAAAAGATAAAAAACCTTTAGCTTTCCCTCAAAGTCTTCAGGCAACATCATCAGACGGTCCATGGTGTCTCGCAGGTCCCGCAACTCTGGTTGGATCATGTCCATGGCATGGAACTCTAGGCGGAGCTTATCCATCAATGTAATAAACAGCTGGAAGATGTTAAATATGTTGGTTAATTCAAGTGTCATTATTCGGGGTTGAGGAGAAATAGTGACATTGTGCTACACTAATAGTGCTTTTACATGCCTAAATGTTGTCTTTTAAAAAATTAGTTGTAGTAACCAAAGTACTAACTTATGTTATTTTTTTGAATCTACATAATACAAGACAACTACGGCATGTGTATACTTTTTACATTTCCTGTACAACCAAAGATTTTAAGACTTTTCCTATCCTCAGATTACTAACATGTAAAAAAATACTTACAGACACAATTTCAGCAATGTATTTGTTGGTGTTTCCTTTGTCATCTTTGATCAAATTTGGTTTGTTCTCCCTTATCCTCTCAAGAGCAGCTGGACAGTCCAGCTAAAAAATATATATATACCTTTTGAGATTCAACTCAGAGTCAATGTTGAAGTCAAAATGACCAGAGACTTTAAGATACTTGCCTATAACCCTTTACACACGAGCCTAATGTGAAGCGGTCAAATAAAAGTGCAACTGCACCGCTGCTTAATGGTGCGTCAAAAACGGCGCCATGTTGTTACTATGACCTGTCTTTTTTTATGTAACAAATTGTATTTTATGAAGCGGTCTATTGCATACAGACATAGTGACTAAAAAAATCGTTTTATTTAATAAGTTACCCAAAGAGTAAAATAACTAAACACTAAGAGCCATCACTTTTTGTTTACAAAAAACCTTCACAAGTAAATCAGCTCGGATGTCAAGGCGCATCTTGGCTGAGATGTTATACTTAAATGGCCCCATAAAGAAACAATGGGCAATTGTAGCATTTCTGTAGAGCATGTGACATAATAAAGGGATGAAGAAGATGGATTCCCAAAAATTATTGATATTGTCATATTCTTAACACATTCAGTGCCAGCAATCAAATAGTCGGGGCAACTGTTTGAAGCAGATTTTGCTTATGTACCTTTAAAATGCTGCTACAGGCTACAGTGTAGCACTGATATCATTTCTGGCATTGAACATCAAGAAATAAGTGAAATAGTTTAACACTCTCACCACCAGGCAGTCCGCCAGCAGGTCGTTACTAGCAGCATGCAACCTACACATGCGCGGGCGGATGTAGGGGCGGTTCTTGGAGGAGCGCATGGCTTGATGTCCCTTAAAAACTCTATTTATGTGTAGCAGTGAGAGTGTTAAATATTTGTTGTTTTTGCATCATTTAACTGACTTGACCTCGCCAAAAGATACTTACTCTGAACTTTGTAACAAAATTTTCGATATTAGGAAACTCGTCGCCCTGTACTTGTTTGAACGCTACGCGATACTGCACGAGCAGGCGACTACACGCTGCAGTGTACTCCTGGGCTCTCACGCAGTCCCTCATATAAGCCTTCTCCAGATGCTGCAGAGTACTGACTACTGCATAGAGTTCCGCCATGTTATCATGCCTGTAAATGTCAAGGAATGAAAGTTAATAAATCAGTCGCATGCAAGACAAAATCTAATTAGAAAAAAATCGATAACTTTGAGTAAACAACGTTCAACGCTATAATTAGACGTTAATTTTAACAATACTCACTTTTCTCGCTCCCTAGCATTGCGAAACAGCTTCACTTCTTCGTATAATTCTGGTCTCGTGTCTGTGAAATTAGTAAAATGTTGATAAATAAATGAAAACAATGATAAGGAACTTAAATTTTTCGTTACTTACCCTGCATTGTTGAGGGATTCTGGTTTTAATATGATATTGTTCAAATGCTAAGAGTAAATAGGTGAAAGGTCAAATTATTAATAGAGAATTCAATAAGAACACATCACACAAAGATTATTTTAACAAAAATTATGACAAATCCTTGTTCCCTACTCCCCAGAGTAGGTAGGTAGCATTTAGCATTTGATTTGAGGTGACGTTCATTTCATTGACACAGACTAGAGCCACATCAGCCACAGACAGACGTAGGCCACAGCATGCTATGCTATGGCAACTTAGTACATTAAAAGTGGTCGGCTTGAGTGGGGCGGGTAGCGCCATCTACCCAATTACGCGAATTCAATTTGGTCTTGCTTACAACTTAGTGTCGCTAATAAAGCAGAAAAATATATTGAGGAACCAAAAAGAAGTGATAATAACGCAAGGGGTCCATATTGGCTCATATAAAAATTTGAAGTTCAGATGTATTGTTTACTCATAATCATCGCAAGTTATAAAGTGGTTTTTCTGAAACGGTTTCTGTTTCAGGGTTTCTATAAAACAAACCTAACCTAACCTAACCTCATTTAACAGCTAGATATTTCAAAAATCCTGAAATTAAAACCTTTTCTGTTCAAAACACTTTATGACTTGCGATGATTATGAGTAACAATACTTTCGGACTACAGATTTTTATATGAAACAATGCGCTCCCTAAGGCAAGAACAGAAACATATTTAGTGTTGTTATTTTGAAGAAGAAAAAACATTATACTGTACTACTTTTGGCAGTTTGCATTGGATTAATATGATACGGGATGTACATATATCAATCTTTCCGTGAAGGGACGAGGTGTTAAACAAAAATGATATTGTAATTACGCCAATATAATAATAAAAACGTATCGCGTTGACTGTTTTATATGTAGGATATTTTCTTTGAAGTTTATTAGTTTTTAATGTCAAACAGTGCCATCACGCCTGGTAGAGTCTGTCTAATGAAAGGTGAACCTGGATTTTTCTTGGCTGACGAGTCTGGCAACACTATTTAATATGACGTTTGGACTTTGTTGTTGTTAGAAACTTGTCAATTCGAGATCTAAATTGATAAAAATACGGAGTAATCATACCGTCGACGATAAGAGGCGGTGTCCGGGAGATTCTGTATACTATTATACAGAAGTACAAAGAAAAACAAGAAGAAAGAAAAGCATTATTGATGCAAAAAATTAATTGTTTAGTTACGGTGACCAAATTTATAGGTTAGTACGGCTTTAGTACGGCATGTTCATTTTGATACTTCTTATTTCTCTATGTGCAATCCTAAGTTTAATTTACCTTTTTCTGTCTATTATACGATGAGATTAAGAAATTAAACGAAATTAAATTCGTTTCAGAAAACCTGGACGTGCACGTTGACAAAAGTGTGCTGGAAAACGTAAAGCAGCTGAAAGAGGTTGAGGAAACTGAGTTAGCCTGCCAGACTCAGACGAAATATTTGGAAGAAGTATCTTCAATGACCGGTAATTACTAAAATTATCATTGTCTTTCCCTATATAATAGGTGTAGGTACCTATTGTCTGTCCCTATATCATGTTGAATCTCTTAGCATTCACAATTTTATTAAATTAATTTAATAGACAGATGATTAATGTAACTGACACTCATAGTTTCAATAAAACAATAAGGAGGTGTTTAGTTAAAAGATATCATAAACATATTATTTGATATGTATTTTCTGTGTGCGGAGCAAACAGCATTTTGTTGTTTATGAACCAAATGTACACTGTACAGTCGATTTCATAAATATGTGTACACTTTAGTACCTTATCTATTTATTTAATGTCATTTTTGATCGGCCAGATATAAAAGATGTTCGGGTTATATGAGTCTTCCTTGTTCTTAAACCGTTGCGATTAGAACCTCACCGATGCAATTTCATTTCACCTAAACCCAAATGTTTTTAGGGCTGTCGGACTGTACAATGGGGCTGTACTGCGCAACCACACAATGTATTTCTAAATGGTGTTCTGTTTATTTAACACTTTCTTTCTTCTTACAGATATCAGTGTTTCATCTTTAAAAAGAATAAGTAATGAGGGAAAATTAAACAACGGTGTCTTTAGTACTCCCGGAAAAAAGCGACCTCACAAGGCCACGGTGTCTAATTTGGATAGCTTTGACATCCAAGCTATCCGAAATAAAATAAATGAATTTTATATTGTAAAAAAACAAGTGCCTGTTGTTAGAAATAATTATTAATTACTTTACTACCTTGTAATGTTACTTTTAAGAATAATTGTATTTTATGATTGGAAAAAATGATCTGCTGGAGTTTCTTGCGGCGCTTCTTCTCCAAGATATAATTGTCGTTAGATAGAGGTGTAAGGGTGATGAGAATAATGTTACCTCTAATTACTTTATAAAAAGGTTGAATATAATATTCCTCATCATCATTGTTTTATTATGCTGTGTGCGACACAGACGAAAACCTCTCGTATCAATGAAATCTATCAACAGCACGACTAGCACAAGTTGCTCGTGACTTGTTTGTCGCTCGGATCTCCCTTACTATCTAGTCTGTTACGATAGAGACGCACAGAGCGACAAGCGAGAAAATACAACTTGTGCTACACGTGCAGATCACTATATTTTCATGTCAAATATATTTCGAAAAACCAAATGTGCTCCAGTCACTGTCATCGTATTTTACCTAAAGTGCTTTTCATCAAAATATAGCGCTCGTAATAATATATATGAAAATATAGTACGCGTTTCCTCTTCCTTTGTGCCCACCAAAATAAATAAAATAATAAAAGTATCAATATCGTTTATTCCTTCATTGATCGGTAATACCATATCAAGATTTTTTGAATTTGCCGCTTTTTCCCAGGTTCAGCTTTCATTAGACAGACTCTATGTTATTTTTGGTACTACCTACTATAAATCAAAATTTAACCCCTTTTTCATAAAATGTTATAACAGTGTTTAAGCCCATATTAGTTAATTTGTGCCAGCAACGCATCTTAATTAATGTTGTTACTTTGTATGAATAAAGAGGTAGCGAATAGTTTACGTACTTATGTGGTATGTATAATAAGCACATGCCTACACACAGTGAATTAGTGCCATTAACACAAACTAGATGGCAGCACGTGCTACGAACAGAAAAAAGAGCAGGGCTACCAGTTTTTAAGTCACAAATGGGCGACAGAGTCGTCAGATTAGCCCTATTAGCTCTATTTTTTCTCGCAATATATTCACAAAATGAGATGGTGTATCAACATTTTCGAATTAAGGGCTTATAATATAATCAAACAATCCAGATCACAGCCGAATGCAGTGGGGCATGGGGGATTTACGCAAATGGTTATTTTTTAACATGGCAATACGAGTGGGGCGAGGTGACGTAATTTTCCAATATGGCGGATGACGCGCGCACTCCCTGCCGCCCGCGCCCGTAGTATCATCGGCAACTGCCACTCGTCGCAAACGATTTCACCTTGCTATGAATAAAAACGGTGAATAACTCGTATACGAATTGTCCAAGTAACTAACTGATTGTTGGACCTTTAAGGTGTATTGTGAAACTGCGTTTGTAAAGGTGGATTCGTGGTTTGTGTTATATTTACCAGTTCTAGCTTTATTTTGTTGAAACTGAAGTGTTTACGTGCTAAAACCGGGGTATTGTGTGTAACGTAGCGACTCCGGGCTTCGCACTTGCCGTTTAATGGGATCTTGTTGATTATCAGGTCAGTATTCTCGAATAAGTTTCGGTAATGCGGCTTTGTAATTAAGTTTTAATTGAGCGTTGAATGACTTTGTTTTTGTATAAAATTTTGCTTTTTAGGTTTTGAAACGGCATTGATTACATAGCTTTACTATAGAGAGTTTTACTATATTTTGGTTGTAGTAAATAGTGTAATTCTTATTGGAATGCAAGAGGGCTAAGCGTGGCCAGTGGGCGCGCCGGTCGTCCTAGTTTTGTATTGATAAGTACTTCGAACTCAGGTAAGCTGTTTGGCACGTAGCGACCGCAACGGATTTACGGTCACTTTACCTATGTCACGAAAGTGTTTTTGAATGGATTTTGTATGATAAGTTTCACGACGTCCCTTTATTCTTAAGGAACTATCTAAAAGGTACTTATAAGAGCCCTATAGCAATGAAAACTATTACTTTACTAAATATTTTTCATACATATGAATTAGTTCCAATTTTATTTCATTCATTATGGTTAAAGATATTTATTTTCTCAGAAGAGTCACAAATTGCTTAACAAGAAAGTATGTGTTAAATGTTAATAAATCTATATAATTATAACATAGCATGTGTATATTTAGTAGTTAATTTAAAATTTTCACATATTGTGTTTAGACTATCTCAGTGTTAAAATCCTTTAAGTGCTTTGGCAATTTAAATGCTGAAAAAAGAACCAAGTTCTAATCTCCATGGATTGTGATTTTATAGACAAAATTGTAATGGAAAAAGCATGCTTTGGATTTATCACTAATCATTTAAGGGTTTAATTTATCCTACCAACACATCACCATTAGTAATCATTTCAGGTACTTATCATAACAAATGCCAATAACTTGAAATATGCTTTGAATTATATTAAAGTTTCGAGCAATGTTTTTCATTCTCGCTGAAACAAATTGTCCATGAACTTGTTAATCTTCAATTTGTTTTTACACATGCCAATCTAAATATAACAATGACACATTTTGATAAAATTCTCAAATATGACTTAACCACAATTCCAGTCTTCCTGGTGACATCACCATTTTCAACTGTATAAAATATTCTCAGAAAAACCTATTGAATGATGCAATTCGCAAGTTTAAAACAGTTTTATACCCTTTGAGCCCCTGGTTTTTTTGGTTGAAATCACTGACAATTGGTTGAGATGCTTTGTGTGCACATGAGGCAATGTAAGACAAAATTTGTTGTGTGCACCAAATAGGGTGCTCAACAGTTAAAAAGTTCTCAAAGATATCTCAAACCTAACTTAAGTTAACTAGTGCAAATATTTTGAAACGGTTGAACACCAATGCAAAGCGATTGTATTGATGTATACCAATATTCTAAAATTTATGATGTGTTTCTGTTCAGTCAGTCAATTTCGGCGTTGGTACTTTTTTTATTATACATCAAACTTTAAATAAAATTAGTAATAGCTTATTTATCTATTTATTAATTGTTTAGTGTACAATACACTATTACAAGATGTTGAGGTTGTAATGTGTAGGCAGGTACATTCAGCAGCAGCAGCAGGTTTCATGCTGTATAGAAAACCAGGTTTTATATGTCAAAAGTTCATTATCAATAAATTGTTGATAATTATTTTGATAACAGGTTACCAATATAAGTATTATTTAGTGCAATGTTTAATCTCCAGCTAAACATGTATATACCTACAAAACAGTATGTAGTCTTCGATACTGAAAATACTTCTTACTGTTAAAGTGGAATTACATGTATCTACTGTTTATGTAAATATATATGCTCTTTTATTAAGATACAAAAGTTACAAGCCCGGTAAGTACAACTGTTACTGTTCATCATTCATCATACAAACTTTGTCTCTGTCTTTGTCTACCATTGCACCATTTCACCAGCAAATCTTTATTAATATAGTTAATTTTTTAACTCTGCCAGCATCTGCTATATAACCTACATACCAATATCACAACTTCCTTTAACAATATTTATAGCCGATAGTATTTTGGGTGGTCCATGTTTATATTGTTAATGTGGTGGTATTTTAGGAAACAAGGAAATTTGGCCTGTTTATCGTTAGAAGGGCGAGGATTTTTTATTGGATAATATAGGAAATCCCTATCAGCTTTTACTTGAATGTTTTTGGTGATTATGGTATTCCTAGATTGAAGCTTTGTGCTAATTATGTTTAATTACAGTTAAAACTAACAGTTATGCCACTGCTTAAGCATGATTGGTTGTTCGCGACATAAGGTTTATTATAAAAAAGGACAACTTTATATGTTGATGATTTAATATAGGTAAGTACAGCGTGTATGATTTCCTTTTCCTAAAAGTTTCGTATTCGTGTCTAGGTATTCGTCGAATGATGCGATCTGTAGGTATTAGTATTCGTAAGAGAGAGGTAGGTATCTATACCTACCACTGTCTTACTAATACTTGTAATAACAGCATCATCTAAGGACCAAGGTCGAGTAACTAATCGTAACTGTAACTTGCTATATTGTGATGTCAGTTCCATTAGTGATAGGAATGAGAAGTTGGAACAGTCGTTTCATTCGTGTCAAAGACGAAATCATTTGTTTAACTGGTCTATTAAGCTGTCATAAAAATTAACAGGCGTGGCGGGATGTCGTGAACACGTGATTCCTTGCGTTACGTATATAATGGAATTGGAAGAAAAAAGATTTTTTTTTGTTTATGTTCAAACCATAGATTAAAACAAACAAACACAGTAAAAGTGAGTGTGGGGTCTGAGCTAGGACCTAGGTGTCCATGTGGTGCAAAAACCTAATAGAAATCCATACAATAGGTTATTAGGGTTACCTAGATAGGTACCCCTTGTCATATAATTAGTAGTGAATAAAAAAAAACCCACCTGAAATCAAATTTTACAAAATTTACGGGATGAATGATATGACAAATGAGCCAAATTTGATATTATTGTTTGCGACTTTAAATCGATTACTTAAAATAGGTACCTACCGTTGAGACTTTTTGTTTTGTACTGTGCCGTATTTATGGTTCTGCTGCGGTACTCGCAAACATACTATAATTCATACACACATTCATCCATGCACGAAATACGCTGAAAACTCATTTATTAATAGAATGTGTAATAAATATAATAACTGTTATAGTAATGTTGATATTTTGAGCTTGTTTTATCTTGTCACTTCCTAAATTTAAGTCATCCCTTAGAGTGAATAGTTATCACTTGTTGCATGTTTGAAATATTGTTTCCTTTTGCTGTTAACTACTCCTATTTTTGTACCCACGCTTCCTTTATTTTTAATGTTTCTGTAACTTGTGATAACTTCGCTGGCTGATGTTATTTTTTTTTTACCTTTAAATTATAATGTACCGTTTGTGCCCAAATAAACCATTAAAACATCTCGCTGATCCTTTTACATTATTCCTATAGAAATCGTGTCGGCATCAGGTTAGGGCACTTATTCTTGTTTGTTAACGTATTTCCATTCAGTGGCGGCTTTCTAGGGTCCAGTCCCTTTGAAGCTTAAAATGTGCAACATCAGACCTAGCTATAAGCAGGTGTAAGCACAAAGAAAAATGCCCCCTCTAATTGAAATTCTAAACCCGCCTCGGCGTCGTCGACTTTAACCTACCTGTAGTTAGAGCAAGACAGCTATTGTTATTTATCATAGATTACTAGAGTCACCTTACCAGCAACAATATTTATGTTTACCTAACTAATCTTATCTTAACTATGCACACGTACTCTAGCGCCACCTTCACGTAAACAATCATCGCCTTTACTACAAAGAACTCAGCATTCACTATTGTTTGCAATTGTTATCTTTACTGCTCCAAATACTTAGGTTTCATCAATGAATCCTATTCAAACAAACTTTGTAATAATCTCGTGAGTCATTCAAAATGTCTGGGTTTTGCTAAGTTATTGGTTTCATATTTCATATTTCATATTTATTCATTGCTTTACACGGGTAGGTACAGAGAGTTGTTATTCTACATAGTATAAAGTTCAGCCATGTAACCCTGCAGGGCACCGCATATTGTTACTTACGTACTAAAATTCAATTTTACATTAATATACTTAAATAAACAAGCTAAAATATTAATTTCATACATTCTATTAGGAACTAGGTACTAGGTTGTGAATTAAATTGAATTAAATTAAATTAAACTTAAGCAGGTATTTTAAATTATTTCGTCTTTGTCATCAAAAAAGTCTTGCAACGTATAAAAGCTCTTATGGAGTATACGCTGTATTTTTTTTATTAAAAGTGTTGTTATTAACCTCGTTTTTTATATTTTTCTGGATATGGTTATAAACTTTTATGCTCATAGCATAAGGGCCAGAACTATGCATTTTTAACTTTGAAGGTGGTAAAGGCTCATTGGGAAAAAGATGTCGGTGTTTCCTCACAAATTTACAAATCTCTAAAATGTAAATGGACGGCAGTGTGAGTATATTTAAGGTGCGGAAATGTGTTTTGCAGCTTTCAGTCTGCTTGATGTTAGCCAGTATTCTTATGCACTTTTTTTGGCATATAAATAGTTCGTTAACATCGGTACTGTTTCCCCATAATATTACCCCGTAGCGTAGCGTTTCTTCTGCGAAATATAAGTTTTGCCATCAAATTAAACATTTGAGCGTCGTTTTAACAAACTTACATTGACTGTATCTCTCATATATTCCTTACACCTTGTCACTGAAATTTAATTAATTTAATAACTAGGTATAGTCGACTAAAGTCCTTTACTATTTTTCGGAATTTAACTACATACAAATAGAGTCGAAAAGTGGTAAAGGACTTTTTTGGTCGATTATACCTAAATCCTTACACCTACCTATAAAACTGCGTTTATTGGGCCACACAGGCTAACAGTCGGACTGACATACCAAAAGGAAAGTAGCTATTTGTTAGAATGGTAAGATTATTTACGTCCCTCCAGGTCTCTCAGTCCCATAAGAAGCAGGTCGTAAAAATAAACTGTATCCTGACTCGATTGCTCTGTCGGCCATTACAGCATGCCATCTTTTTAACTTGCTGGTTCCCGTGACTGCAGGAAGTTAGAAACCTGCATTGTTGGCATCTCTTCACTGGTTCGGAGTGTCATGGACGGCCGACGCACTGAGCACGCGCAGTTTCGTAATCAGAAACTGTGTCACGCTCACGCTCCAAGTGTTCTAAAACACAAGTTACACGGATTATATCTTAAGCATTATAAAAACGTTGTCTTTATAGTGATGTTAAGAAATTGTTGGGAATTAAGCTAATTCCTTACGTTCTTGGAAAAGAGCTCAATTTCATTACCTCAGCGGACATTCGTGAACTTGTTAAAAAGCTGATTTATGTCAATTTAAATGGCAATATATTTTTGGTAGTGAAAAAACATGGACTATTTTGGTGTTGCTCCCTGCTAAATACACGGCGGATCTGTATAGATATAGAGATCCGGCAAAAAAAAACAGCAGGAGCTTTTAGGGGAATAACTGTAAAGGACTAAATGCACTCCTAAAAGTACGAAAGAGAAAAAAAAACAGGAACTTTGGAGAATGACCGTCAAACTATGAACAACGTTGTCCATGACTCAGCGGTGATAATTGCATCACATAAGTGTTTGTTAACTAAGTATGGATAATTATACCAGTCCTAATGATTTCTTACGTCATGTAGCACCTTTATCCATGACAACATTGTAATTTTTTCGACCAAAATACAGACTTATCACGATGATCTTTTTAAGGTTAAAGACGTGACGTTGGTTATAATTGTAACCAGTCTATGTCATTTTAAGTAGCGGCAGCCACTGGTGTGCCCACCACGTTTTTATCCACGTAGTCAGTACAAAAAATAACGAATGACACTAAAAAGGTGTAGGTATCGAAGTGCTTGCAAAAAATCACCATTATTAACCATTACTTACGTAGAACCTTTTAACTTCGCAAGCCCCTAACCGGTTTTTAAGACCCAAAGGCGAGTTTAAAATTAGAATTTACGCCAGAATTTCTGTGCTGCAATTTGTAACTTTTGAAGTTGCTTAGAGGACCTCGGTTTTGCAGCACACCGGTTAAGAGGCCACATACGATAACGTCGGTAGTGTTCAGTGATCTGGATCTCAATAACCATAACGCCTATGTGTTTGTTCTTTGGGTATATTCAACTTGGTCCTATTTCCTTGAGAGTTTGAGACTGACGGTTGGAAGCAATATCTTCGATAGTTTTATTTTTCAAACATGACACGTTTTCCGCACGTTTTTGGTTGATGATTTCTGATTCAATCATTGAGTACTTATAACTTTTTAATCTTAGTAACCGACCACCTTACTTGGTAGTTTGAAAGTAAACAGCAATTATTTGAATTTGTCGCTGCAATCCAGGCGCGCACAAACGGTGCTTGAAATGAATTTCAGGTTGGCGATGTCAAATCAAATGTGTGAGAAGAATACTGATCCAATGCGATGACTTGTTTCAAAAGAAAAAGTACCAGCAACCTCAAGACCAGCGAGTGATGAAACAAAAAAAGGCACCAAAATCAAAATATCACTAGCTGGTAACACGAGATGCATAGCTATAGGTAAAATGGTTGCCGTATGAAGAGTTTGATAAAAATGCTAGTCACCACTCACTGGTCGGACTCTACCCGGACAATGTGAAAATTCTTCTGAACTTATTCCAGTTTTGAAATTTCTTCCCGTCCGCCCTGAAAGTAAATCAGAAATTCTTGATCAGGAAGAGAATTTACAACAAAAATGCAGCCACGAAATGCTGGAACAATAACCCTCCTCCTATTATAAATTCAATATCATTATTTTCCTTCCCTTTTAAAAGCGCATTTACTGTCTACTCAAGTTTAATATCAAACGGTTTCGTGTCGAGGCACAAAATAACAAAATATAAATACAGGTATGAAATGTATGATAATATTGGCAGGTTAATCATTGTATTATACTTGTAAAAAAAACAGAATTCATTAGATACAAGCACTTATTGTGTAGGTACTGAGTTCATTTAAGTAAGTGTCATTTCCCTATGTTAATTTGAGGGGAGAAGCGAATGCAATGTATGCTGTCTAGCAAAACCAGTCCGTGGGTCCACAGAATACCAGCGTCGCGCTTCCAATAGGTGTTAAGGCATATAGTGGATAGTGGATACCATATTCGCAGGACTACTTTTCACACACAGTAATAATTTATAATCGAAATAAATTATGTTCGAATCTATTCTATTCTATATTTATAACTATTGGTAATTACTAAAAGCGCCGACCACACTATGAGTGTCGACCACAGATAATGCAACACCAACATCATTATAAAACCCGATAATGTCATGTAATACCAGTCGGTGATGGATATAATTTTGGCTAAAACACTTATGCGCTTAAAACAGGTTCCCTTGAAGTGTGCCTTTAGGTTGGGTCAAGGAATGCAGCCAAAATGTTAAGTGCAACTGCATGGCGGTTTGCATTTGTTATCTGTCTCTGAAAAACTATAGTCTCGAGCAAAATTAATGGCGTCATGTTAAACTGGAAGTCATTGCAAAGTTACCCGTTAGTTTTGCTCGCTAGTATAAATAACACCTTAAGCTTAAAGTCGCATTGCTTTTAACCCCCGATAAAAGAATGGTGTTAAAATTTTACGTGTGTATATGTGCATCTATTTGTGGCATCGAAGCTCCCAAACGTATGGACCGATTTGAAAGCAATATTTAAAAAATTATGCAATGGCTGGTAGTTCTTGGCTAAGGTACATAGTGTTATGAAAATGGTTTGGGCCGTTAAGTAGATATCAGCTCTGAAAAACGGTTCGCGATTATTTCGAGGGTTTTTTAACAATGTCATAGTTATTTGGTAACGTGATGTTTCAACGAATAATTACGTTAAACATTAAATTAATGGTTCCTTCTATCTTGTTTTAAATCGCCCGAGGGAAACTCCAGGAGCTTTACGGTAGCTAAAGAAAGATTAAAGAAAATAGCCCTGCAGTTAAGCAAAAATCGCTTGCATTTTAATAACTTTAACGAAGCTCGGTTTAGCATAATCGCATACATTACTGCACGTTACGAGCTGACGGACTAGGTTAACTGCATATTTTCAAGACCTACACTAACCACAACTTTGTATTACTGACGAAACATTTTATAAAACGTGTTGTAAATGCGGACGGTGACGTATTTCTCGACATTTTCCATCTAAAATAACAACGGATATAAATATTAACATTTTTAAGGAAAATATATCGGAATCATGCGAAATAGTTGACATACCTTTGAATGCGTTTAAGCTTGTGTGGAAACTACATAACCGTTCGAAAGCCCCTATAATATATTCTTCAGAATCATTGAGTTGACTACCCCAATTATATGCAGTTGTCAGTATAAAAGACGTTTCCTTTTCACATACAGTTAATGGTGGCTTCATATATGGTTAGTCAAGTTAATTGAATCAAGTTAAGGACTAGACTGGGTACGATTGTGAACTTCGAAGATGGCTATCTATAGAGTTAAACTAACGGGTGTTGGACACAGATAGATGTATGAATAAGTGAGGATTTGATATTAGAAAGTGTGCATTCGATAATGTGTAGTGCAGTATTATTGCGACAGTATTTTGGTCGAGTATTACGATCCAAACCACCGTCTAGTTTAGTAATGTGGCAGTGCATTCTATCTATAATTTATCCTGCCAATTTGCTGCTTATAAAGACACGAGCAGGATATTTATATCGTTAAATATGCTGTCGTTCAGCTGACGTTTTCCTTCCCTTTTTGCTCATTTATAGCACAGGAAAGGAGTAAAGTTATTGATATAATTTAGGGCCCCTACGCGATGTGTGTGGGTGTAGCCGCTAGCCATGGTCTAGGCAAACCAGTTGGATAGGCCAATGCTCTTGTGTATCAAGTTTAAAGTCCAGTTTTACAATTTGATATTTGGGACTTATTTAATATCCGAAAGCCAGTTCATTAGTAATAATAAAGTAAATAAACAATAAGTCAAATGTCTACCTAAAGCATATAAAAGAGCTGCCAGACGCGTACAGACTGTTAGTATGGTTTTCTTTCCTGTTTGATGAAAGCTGACAAATACAGACTTCTGGCGCCGATTATGTAACACACAAGAAAGTAGCAAGATGATCAATCACGTATTGGGAAACGTCTCTGTAACAAGTATTCTAACGACTTTTTTGTTCGGTCGGTAATGACGTAGTTACGTTATATATTATTTGCAATATCTCGAAGAGTTGAAACAAAATATGTTGGACTTGAAACAGAATATGGTGCCGTGACCAGGATTAAAATGTATAAAAAAAACTACGTGAAATGCAGACTATTGTTTTATTTTATGCTTATTTCATTCTTAAAGGCCAGTAAGTTTTATACATTATAGTAAATTTCCGTTTAAACAATTATTTGATTAGTCATTAGGATTTAACTACTTAACTTATTTACATATTGAGTCACGAATGACATAGTTTAGTGCAAGAGGTCACTAATGTTTTGTTGATGTGACATCACCAACTAAGCTCTAAAAATAGCGTCATGACATAATACTTATTTATTTAGCCCTTTGTATAGTTTGATGAACACATAAGTATATCATTATTTTATGTTAACTATCATTGAAACGTTAGGCTGAGTTATCTGAAGTTCTATTGTATGTCGAATTGTTCTTTTTTTTTTGGTCTTGTCAATGAATCGTCTGCTATACGACTGTGAAAATATTATTAAAAGAAGTAATATACTCGTAGAATCGTTTAATTATTTTTAATTCAATGTATATCCAAACGTTATTATATGGTAACAGGAAGCGATCGGGCCTGAATGGTAAACCGGTAGACTAGCATTTAGCGAGATGATTGGTCTGGTTCGATGAACCATCAAGCACTAATTCGTGACCGTTAGCCTCGTAGTCTATCGCTATCTAGACTTCGATAATGTCTAACAAGAAGCTATCTCAGGATTATCACTGTCGCCTGTTATATATATATATATATATTTTTAATTACTGGTGTGTGGAGACTTAAATGAAATACCTACTACCAGTCTGGAGTTAAATGTTCGAGTAACATTCAAGCCTTTTTAGTACGAAGATTGTAAAGAGAGAAAAAACAAGAGCAACCCATAAAGTGATTCTTTTCCCCGTTAATTTGGTCTCGGTAATTGAATGCTTGTCTAGAACCAATTGAAAATCATTAAAAGACAAAAAATATCAATCAATTTTGTACATCGAGCCGAGTTGTGCTCAATTATAACTGGTACTCAGTAGGATTTGCACTTAGTTTGATGATAAGTTACTGATTATAGATAACCAAGATCCTTTCTTAACTTATCATTTATAATACAGTGTTATTTCACATTGCGATTTACATGTCATTGTCTTTATTTGAGTTCTTGCTACGAGATTTATTTCAACATTCCAGAGCATAATAATATTAAAGGCACCCGTCGCAGCATGGCAAACATTTTTATTACAGAAACTTCCGTCTCTTAAAGTCCTAAAAATATTTGACGACTATCGAAGAGATGATAAACAAGAAAAGAAAAATACAGCAATTAACGATTCGTTTAGTTTGATCGTAAATTAAGTTTCAAGATTTGTATACACTTCATCCAGTGTTTTTTAAGACAATGTTCTCTTAAGTGCGTAAAGGTCAGTCGAGCAGTGTTTGGTTCCAAAAAGTACTCCCACTAACCGCCCACGAAAATACTTTACACTGCGAAGTATTCGTAAGACTTCTTGCCTCCGGCTGTCGGATCCAATACATCACGTTGATTGTAGGCCAATTACATGTTTACGAGTGGTAAATACATGAATGTTATATCAAACGTCTTTTTCTAAAAAGGCGAAACACCATACTTGCTGGACAGAAATATACCGAAAAAACGTTATAAAGATAAAGATAATGATAATGATAAAGAAATTTATTCAGTAAGTAGGCCGCACGGGCACTTTTACACGTGAAGAATCTACCAGCGCTTCCCAAGAGGAGACCACTGGTGAGAAGAAACGCCGCAAGAAACTCAGCAGTCAGACATTTTTTAAACATATTATTTCATATTACAATGGTACTACTTAGTCTAGCATTATATAAAGCTACAAAGCAAGCAAGCTTTCTTTATCTTTATTTTCTTAATACCGAAAAAACGTTATATTTAACGTCAGTTAAGATCTGACTGCCAAATTACACAAGCCTCTTTGAAATGTGAGCAAAAATGACCATGATTTAAATAGAAAACACAATCCAAAGGCCCTTCAAAAGGAAACTGCGGAACATGACGCAATTCTTTAATAATGGGAAACAAATGACGTTTCAATCACAATGGTATTGAAATGTTCCTTTCTACAGTTTTAGCTCCAGTTTCTGTTCGAATATACGGTTATTCCAATTTTGTATAATGTCGTTATGACAGGCTAACGCTTGTTCAGAGCTGGCTCTACTGTAGCTACCTTTTTCAGATTGTTGCTTTTACTGAATGTATTCACTATAAACATATTGCTAACCCGTTTACAGGTTTAGCAAGCAATTTATTACAGACTCTAAACGTCTTTCATCTACTCCAATCCAAAGTAAAAGAAACGGTACAGAGATCGCAACTAATCGCGTTTATACCCACCCGTCTGGCGTCTAACGTGGTACCGGCAAAACTTGCTGCAGGCGAAACCGGTCTCCGACGGTTGTATTTAGCCGCGATGATGTCAGACAGGACCGGTGCTTGAGGATGCAGTTTCTGAACGTCAACAAGCCAATGGTTTCCAAGTTATAGAGGCTATTCAGTATTCAGGGTCGCTGATTGCTTTACGAGTACTAAATGTGCTCTCTGAGACAAACACTTAAATGTCTTCTTGCAATATAATAATACAAACTTTAACAGGTAATATTATTAGACCATCGAAAAAAGATTCAAAGTTATTATTAACTTTGACGGAACGATGAGTTTGAAAATACAAAATTCGCCTTAAATCCAGAATAGGGACTATGCATTTACATTGATGACGTGATCTAACGTGCCTTTTATTTTTACGTATTTGGGAACTTCCGTTAAAACTTACAGTAACAATAGAAAATCCTTCCCTTACCATCGTCACGGATGGCTGCATTTAGAATCATAATTGCTTAATTAGCATGGATTAAGTGGTATTGGATGCCGTAATGGCTCAATTCTAACTTCTTCACTAGATTTCCAATTTAAATCTGTCTTGTTTATTCATTGAAAACACGATTCCCATGCAATTAACTTGAATTTAGAAGAAAGGTTTCGTTAAGAGAAACCTTGAGCATGTCTTTTAAAATTAAATAATGTTTTTAATATCTATATTGGAGAATACAGGGTCTACAAAAACGTAACACTGCAAAATTTCAAGTACCTATGTATTGCCATTGCAGTAAACCAAAAAACTTCACTAACCGGTCGAACCGCGTATTTATTTCTGTGATGTCACCATTTCGGTTACAATTCGACTAACCAGTCAAATTTAGAGGTCAGAGTCATTGATTCTTGAGCAACGCTTCGAGGCGTTTTGTATTTAGACTGGTTACGGTTGGAGGATTCGAATTTTGAATGGGCGGTTACAAACTGCCGTTTTGGGTAGCATGTTGTTCAAGCGATTTTTACGTTCCATCCCAATTCCCAACGGATACCATCAAATTGAAAGTGAGTAGTTAGTAGAGCAACAATGGAGGTACGGTTCTCCAAAAAAAAAAAAGTAACTGAAGGAATATAATAAACGCAAATCCCGAAAGCACTTTTTAAAATTTAAGCACAAGTAACATGGTGGCCTGCAACTTGCGGACCTAAAATTTCTTATTAGGCGCTGCTGACGCGCATGCCGAGTTCATATTCCATACAATCGTTAGTATGGGCATTAAACGTGATAAAATACAATCAATTGATCACTCTTACTGCTCAATTGACCAACGGGACCTACATTCTGCCCTTCAATAAACATTAGAAAAGGGACAAAGGTCTGTTACGCTCTAGTGACTATTGCAAACTCTGAACTGAGGTCACTTTCCAATTCTATACCGATAATCAGTTGCCTTATAATTCATCAACATTTTTTATTGGTAGCCTTCATTGAACATAAGCTCCTGATATGTGAAATCAAATTGATACGTAGAGTGTATATAGGCACGCGGTAACGAACAGATACAGATACAGATACTTTTTTTTTTTTAATAGTCTGCCAAAACAAATCCAATTTATTTTATTTATTTTTATTTATTTATTTAAGGATAAATAAAAATAAATAAAATAAATTGGTTTTGTTTTGGCAGACTATTAAAAAAAAAGTAAACATGTAGGTCTAGTTGTGCCGCAGGTTAATAAATAGTACCTAAATTTCCTAATTTCTGTCGAAAACAATAACACTGATGGTTTACCATCATTTGCTAAATAACATATTTTTTTCCGAATCTGTTCTACAAGATGGTCCCGTATCCAGAAATATTTAGTTTCGGAAAAAAAGCGTCATGCAAAATGATATGTTTATGAAATGAATCACTTTGTAAAATGTTGTTTAGCAAGTGATTGGATACTATTAATGATACATCTAGAACTTATTACCTACTTGGCTACTGGATTTTTATCGACGTAGTTTTTGTTTCTGTCAGCACTACCACGTTAAAAATAAAAAAGATTTATACACTAATCTATGTCATATTAACAATTAATGACATGCCTTTCTGCCTCGGACCGTGACGGTATGCGATGACGTGCTGTGACCCCATATATGTATTGTTCGCTTCATTCCGCATTCAATTGTAGGTACCTCGAAATTTTGGACGCTTACACATTCCAATGGGAGGCCTGTCTCTCTGGTTAGCGTGGGATTTGATCCTACGTTGCATTATTTAGAACGATTATCCTGGAAGACCTCAAAAGCTACAGTGTTCTGAGGATTTGAAAAACAGAAAATGCATTTGTGCTATGTTGAGAGAGCAGCAGATATAGGTAATGTAGGATACAAATGTGTATCTACATGACTCCGTCAGTACACCGACCTAACGTCGTAGGGACTAAATAAGCAAATCGATATTATATTGTGAACAAAATCTCAATTTTTTATCTTTTGATACCTATTTTACTTCACCTGATTAATTTACGTACTTTTTATACTGTATTCATATGTTCACATGTATGGAAGCATTATAAATCAAAAGGATACTGTGTAACATGTATATATAGGTTCAAGGAGGGATCTTCAATTCTTGCGAGTTACACAATCCTGCACATTATTAGATTAAACGCTGACATCATAACCCCGGCGCGGTATTTTTGTCGGGCCCTGCGCAACGGCATCTGTTCTTTGTTGGTTCAACTCGGTCGCGGTGGACAACACCTTATGTAAACAGTGGCATGCTGAAATTGGAACATTATCTTGTAATCAGAGAGGCGGTAATATAATTTCATACTGATTTATTGATGCATTGGACACGTATAATTTGTGTGCCATAGCCGTCATCAGTCATCCTCGTCTGCCTATGTAATAAATACGGTAGTCCTCTGGTGGAGAGTATCAAGCGCTCATTAACCAATTTCTGTCTATCCGATTTCATACAAAAAAACATGCTTTCTAATACTTCTTAGAAGATTCTTGTATTTAAAAAAATTAAGGAAATAGTGCAGAAATAAAGATCCACTGGGAAAGTCGGAAATTTGCAGCGGGTCGAAGGCGTTGGCGGGCCACAACGAAAGAAAAAGATATGATGATTGATGGTTACTTATTCACTTAGTGGGCTGTACCAGCAAATCAAGTTCAGTCCCACCAAAAACAAAGCTTTTAAATGTCCAGACTCTTATAGCATTGTCTTATAGCTTGCAACTGAGCAAAATGCAAGTCCAAGCGATAGAGCGCGAGCGAGCAGGCGAGAGGATGTCATTCGAAATAACAACTTATATTTGACGTAATACCTATTTCCCTGAATTCGGTATTCCGTATTACTTAAACCAATATTGAGTAACGTAAATTGATTTAAGATTAGGCATACCGCTGGCCAGTGATATATTTATTCACTGTAATAAATTATAAAGAGGAAGAAAATAAGCGCTAACACAGTCCTTATGTATTAAATGTACAAATTAGAAACCTATTGTTTGTTAGACGTACAATATAGACAAGTCTGAAACAATCAGCAAATATATCTTCGCAAACATGACGTCTACCTTACTTATCCCATCATTTTATAGGGCCTGCGGAGCCAGACTGTCGCGGAGCCACGTCGCACTTTTATATCCGAACATTACTAGTTTTATAACGCGAATAACGATCGGAGTGTATTTGGTGCTATAAGTGTATTAATTCTGTGGCTAAATTCCTGTGAAATTCACATTTGCTCGTAGGTAATCGATTCTTACTGCGAATTTCTAAAAGTAAAAACATGTCGTTCGATACTATGGCTATTGGATTATAAACCAACACATTTTCATCCAGTAAAGTGCAATTTTGCGTTCCAATTGCTAATATCTTTTTATTACCCCATGAAATAGCACGGAGATGGGTTTTATTGCCTTATTACATAGTAAGCGTTGCGTCATGTAGATGAATGACTTTGTTATAAAACTGTTCAGAAGTATGTAATGTTTTTGAATAGCGATCGACAGCCTTCGTTTTTCTATGAAATACTATAGAAAAAAATAATTTACTGTCATTTGCGCGTTTAAGTGCGATACCGAAACCCAGCCGAACGCTATTAAGAAGCTGGGACTGCTGGGAGTACTGTACAGAAAGGGAAACTGAATGACGTACCTTTTTAAAAGCGATAAAGTTACGTCCGTACGTGGCCGTTCAAATCAAAAAGGACCATACTGCGGATGGCAGTTTGGCGATTCTTATCATTGCTATTACAGATAACATGAAATCACGATCAAATATGTCTACAGTTCTGTTTTAAATCCAGTTACAGCAAATGTAAATTAACAAAATTATAGACGCGTTATGATCAACTGTCCGCTTGTATCCGGTGGGCGTAGCAACCCATCATCACCTCCATTACTTTTTGCCTCAGCTAGAAATGCCATTGAAACTTTGAAAGGCCACCTAGGGCGTCTAATATGAAAACTATTAGGCCAAGGTCTGGACTAGTGGAAGGAAATCCGGCTTATAACAACGTTTTGATATATAACAGGCGACGTTGACTCCCACACGTAAATGTCGTCAAATTTAATACTTTAGTTTTTCGTTCGTAACGTGTTGGGGAAGTATTGTATTATGGTGGATTATTGTGTTAGTAGACTATAGTGAAAAATGACTACTGCGTGCTTAAGTATTACTTATGTACTAGGTTACTCCAATGCCAGGGTTTTCTTGAAATATCGCCGTTGTTAAAAGATAAAGTCGTGTGTTTATTGACAGTATTTTATTTGACCTGAAAGCTTCTCCGATATCAGAATATTTAAAATAGTTTTAAAACAAAAACAAAAAGTGTTTGGATAAAAATGTATTACTTGTTGTGTACGCGTCGTTATTTATTCCATCCATCCAGCTAGCTATCGATCGGGACACTCGGTCCTGCGCTCATCGCACTATCCTTCCTGTTATTTTGCAAATTTCATCCAGTCCCTTCGTTAGGCAACCATTGCCTAACCAATTTCGATCATATTTTACTGAGACAATTTACTTATTAACTGACTAATAACAGTATCCGTCTCAATAATTAAAAATAGACTGTTATAAACTCCGTTAACTAGAAGTGACCCATCATGACTTCATTCTTCGTCATCGCCTGGCATCACCTCTGGCAAGGCTAACTCTTGTTTGCTATCGCCACTGACCCATTGCCGCTACTAAAAGATGAATTACTCGGTTTTATTGCCACTTTACGCTTAGATAAAAACGACCCGTCATTTTATTGCACTGGTGGCAAGTGGCTTTTACGCCATTTCGTGGATGATTTTTGAGAAATTCTTAGTGCGCCTCTATCACGACAGGAGTATAAAAATCGATTTTCGCCTTTTTTCTGTAAAACAGTAACGAAACAGTTAAATATGTAAATATTGACTTCAAACCACGAAATGTGATATTGTTTATTAGTTCATTTCGCATTCCTGAATTTGCAAATGAAAGACGTTTTTTCATCAAGTGTTCATGTTAATGTTTTTATCAATCCGTCCCAGTCGATGATGGTGGTGATTATTTCTCTAACTAATGCAAAAACTTAGTACCCTAGATAGCTGCAGAAAATCTGGTTCTGTATGCACAATATTCATGTAGTTATCGGTAATAGATAGCTCCTAAAATGACACCGTAACTGCATTATCCTGGACCATCGCTTACATTTCCTCGCTTAATAGTTTCCTAATTGACTTTGGACGGGCATGTATAAATTATAATGTACTTTTCTGTCTCCATTGCTTGTAGGGTTTTCTCGATTATACTTAGAATATTATTAACTCGTAGCAAAATGTAAATGTTCGGGTTTATTGCAAAAGTGTTTTTTGGATATTGAGAAATAGGTATTTGATGCTTTATCATTTTAGACTCACTCTAAAGGTTGGGTCATACTCCAGGAATCGAAGTTTGGTGTTAGTTTGGACTAATCCCATTTTCTCAATTTAGCTGCGTTACGAATCCAAAGTTTTCATTTCAGTGCTTCGAAGTTCCTTGGAATAACATTAGGGCTTTTAAAATGTCGTAAAAAATTTGTAAAGCCTGTCTTCAAATTATTGTCGGTAAATTTAAAAATAGGACCACTTTCTTGCGACAATTGTAACGTGTCCTTTTATATAGCTGAAAAACGCATCGGTTAGGCCCTGTCAAGTACCTACCTAGCCTTCAATTTCTTCTGTTTCGTCCCTTTACTGCGTTTATCGCATATTTATACGTACCTGACACACCCCTTCTGATGCTGTGATGCACTTAACGAGCATTATACCTCGATGAGTCATTGACACGCCGATAATGGTCTGTTGACCCCAATCACCGCTGCCCTCTGATGATCTTACTTCTCAATTGACATTGAAGGAAATATAGTTAAAAGAAGATAGATGTTCTACCAGCTATATAAGTACATACGTATTTTGTAATACAATCGAGATTCAGTTTCCTTTTCTTTTAATGGCATAGAAACCTGATGGTAATCGGGATCTGAGACCCATAGATATATGCATTCTAGAGACTACAATCTTATGACTCCTTAAGATCCTATGACCGCAAAAGCGTTGCCAACCCAGAGGAATAAGATGGAATGCATCTGTGCTAGTAATTTAACCCCCCCCCACTGGAACACAACGAACAAACACTGCTCCTTGGTAGTAGGTGAGTTTGAATTGACGAAATAATGAAGAGACAGTTGTTGTTTTGATGTTTAAGAACAAACCCGGCTTTGGCAGTTGGCTTTTTTTTGCGTTGGATTTTCTTCGATGTGCGAGGAGTATTTACTTTCTTTATCCGCTGGCTCAGCGATCTGATATGGATATTGTTTTCCGATACGAGTTGGCGCCATCGCGACCCGTCTTGGCCGTTCTCTCAATTTTCTGCGCGTAGGTAAATCTTTATCCGTCCAGCAGTATCTACAGTAGTAACTACTGTTACTATTAGTATGTTTGTAGTGAGTGCTTGTATTTTTTACTGGGTTTTACTTTATTTATGAACACTGACCTTTTAGAGATGCGGTTCCAACGTTCCCTAAAACAGACCGTTGTGGTTTCGTCTGACTAACTGAACTGGGAAGGGCTTTTGTATAAATTTATCAAGACTGACATATTTGCCAGATTGGCTGATTGCTATAGTAATTATTCATCATCATCATCATGATGATCATCATCATCAGCTTATATTTGTCCACTGCTGGACATGGGCATCTTCTATTGCACGCCAACGAGTACCTACTCATAATTTTACTTAAAAGAAACTGGTATAACAAAGCTCAACGTTTCTAATTGGTTGAAAATGTTATCGGAACTTGTTATGTTTTGTAAGTCAGAATGAGTGATAACCCCCATTGTCTAGTAGATAACTGTGACGGCTATTTATATACATGACTCATTTTGTGTAGTCCATTCATCTGTAATAGTTTGTGATTATATGTATATAGACACATGCATGAGTAACAAAGATTTAAAAAATCAAGATAGCAAAAAAAGAGCAGCCAATGTTTGCTTCACGCCTCGTGCAAGATTGTCAAGTATGCCAATTCCTAAATAGACATGCTACAGAAGAAAATGTCCCATTAATTGTATAGATGTAGACCGGAAGTACACTTAAAAGTGACTTACGAAGTCGACTGTACTGACAATTATATACTAATCCTTTTTTTTCGGACGATATCATCTTCAGGTCCATTACCTACCCGTTGTGTTCTCTCCTTATAACCCAAAACAAGAGCATATCTGCTTAACTGTTACTTTAGTATATTCAACCACTTTTCTAACAGAATAAAGATGGAATTGCTTTAGCGAATAATGCACAGATAGGCCAGTTTGGTATTCGACGGCGGTATTAGTAAACTCTAGCTAAATATAGGCGACCATTATAAGTTAAATCGGTTCTGGCGCAGGGATAAAAGTGGTTTTATTGCTCATTACCGGCTTGCGGATTGCGTAAGTGCGTTTGACTGGGGGCACGGCAGGGACCACTCCCAAGTTTAGGAGGCAACCCTCTTTCAAAAGCAACTCGAGGCAATTGTGATCACCCTATGTTTTTTTAGAGACTGAGAGCAGCAAACCTGCAATTTTGTTTATGTTGCTTAGAGTGATTAACACATGTTCCAAATTATATGCCATTCAAATTTTATAATTTCGTTACTCCGGTCCACGTACTGACATGATAATTACAATTCTACACCAACATCATCATCGTCATAGTTTTCTTGTAGCAGCACAAGCACAGCATGGTAGCACAGGTTGTATTTCCTCGCTTGTTGCTCAGTGCGTCTCTATCGTTACAGACTAGATAGTAAGGGAGATCCCGGCGATAAACAAGTCGTGGACAACATGTGCTAGCCGTGCAGGAAACAAGGCTATCCACATATCTTAAAATATATTCGTATTGGTTTCCACTATCCAGACATTGGAAGTACCTATATACAACTAAATATCACTGGAATGCAGTCTACAACAAATGCCAGGTCTTTAGATGATTTTTTATCTACAGTAATTTGTAGACAATTTTATATCGCTTATTGAAATGATTTATTGATGCCGTAAACACAACGTATCTGGTGTCAACGATGAGGTCACGTTAACTGATTGTAAACATTATCTTAATTTCCTTGGTTTACTACATGACAGCATACGCTTTATCAATGAACCAAAAGAATACTTGTACAATCTAAATGCAGTCCCCATAGTCTACGTTACATGGTGCTATAGCCACTCGATTAAAGATTATCGTACAAACTTTCATTACGCTAATGATGTTTCTATTTTTGTTACAGGTACAGCTCTTCATTAAAAATCAATCGCCTAAAGGTTGGTTTTATAAAAAGCTATTCGATTCTATTTACACTCCGTCATGATTAACTTCAGGCTGTTTATTTCGACGGCATCATTATTTTTATTCCCCATTTACAAGTCGTTATGGGCATTATCGCCCTTAAGCGCGAGTTTCTTGGATTAGGGATTGATTACACAGATTATACCACATGCGATCAATCAATTTTATTTCGTGAACAATAAAAAAGTTCTGATTATATTCCCCCTTGCATATAATTCTTTACTTTTAAAATTATTCCATACCTCCTTCTGACAAAAACAAAGTCAACCTCGTCCTATTGCATCACGTTCAGACTGATAGTTTCCATAACTAGATAAATTGATCAAGTTAAACTTCAAAGTCACTGTGATTCACTACCCGAGCTTTCCCTATTTCCCATCTCCCCTTCCGTGCTGCCCCCACTTCCCTTTCCTGT
This sequence comes from Acleris sparsana, assembly GCA_923062465.1. Taxonomy (NCBI): domain Eukaryota; kingdom Metazoa; phylum Arthropoda; class Insecta; order Lepidoptera; family Tortricidae; genus Acleris; species Acleris sparsana. The sequence goes on along the minus strand of OV281305.1, from coordinate 6,740,384 downwards.
TAGACGAGATTGCACGCAACTTGGAGCGAAAACATTGCCTTTGGATGTTTGTCTACATCGTTATTTTCAAACTCGAAACTCTGTGGAGAAGGCGTAAGATCCCTTTTTGGATGTTACGTTTCTTGTTAGTCTGGCAGGATGGTTATAGGCTTGTTTGGGTTGTTATGTATGGTTTCGGTATAAAAGAATTTTTAATTGGTGTCGAAAGTTGCTTGGGGTGGATAAAAATAATAATTACTGTGAACAATAACGAGAAGTTTACCTTTTCCTTTTGAGTACAGTCATTATCAGGCACTTCCATGTAGTCTTTAATCTGTTCTGCAATTGTTTCCTAATTTCCTTCCTAAACTAATCAAACTTCAGTATAACCGTGAATGCCTTTAATGCCATTATTATCAGTAATTACCCAACAAATCAACGTTTATAGGTACCTACTTTAACTATTGTAGTATGGATCGCTTAAGCTTTGCGTTTAGATACTTGTGTGTAAGCATGTGTTAAATAGATGAAAATCGCGACTGTCATTCATTCTAACACAAGCACCGACATGTGTGTGCCAATATTATTCTGTATCAACGTTGCATTGGTTATACCACCACAGGCACAGACCGCATCTCTGAAGCGATTTACCTAAACCGTTCCCTTCCCCCATCGTTGACAACGTCATTGAACAAACCAAGTTGTTATGCGTTATTGAAAGGGATGGCATTCTCCCCTCTGACCTAACTACGCAGTAAAAATTGCTCGCTTTCGAACTTTCCCCTACGTAATGTTGAATAAACACGCAGGGCTTTCCTGTTTTTGTGGGTAAAGATTATTCCGTTGTGGCGATTATAGGTTTGAATCGTGCCATGCTAAGCTGTGACATATACGGACGGACGCGGACGTAAAGATGAAAAGGGTCTAAAGATTATATCAGGAATTTACACCGAATTGACCACGTCTGTCGCGATCTAAATCCAGACATCTGAATTCCAAATATAACCCAAAGTTCTAAACTGATTTCTGAATTTGATCAACGGGATATGACCCAATTTCAGCCTCCAGGCTGGACCCGGGCGGATCGATGAACCGAACAGCTGTGTAAATTTGTCCAAAGCTTAGTTCGAGCTTAATTAAATTCAGGTCGAAATCTTCTGACCAAACCAAACCTCTGTATTAGAATTTATAAAATTTGTTTAACGTAGCATTCGGATTCGGACGCAGATTTGTAATGTTCATGATCACATGTAGATTACGCTTTGGTTATCATGATATGATATTAATAGGGGGCTGTTGAAATATCGTCATTACTTATTAAAACCATTTCACTTCTTATAGATAGTACCTAATGTGTGTGAAAATTTGGGTTAGAAAACCCTGACATGCAATTATGCAGTTTAACGTGATGTCAATATTCATAACTGTTATTGTTTGTCATTACGTTGAATGAAACGTTAATGAACTTACGTCTCATTCATAAAGTAATCATTCGTATTGTTTGGTCGTCGAGGTTAACTAATATTCTTGAATTACTCTTTTCTGACATCACCGCAAGACAATGCAGTGTCTGCATTTAGCAATGTCAATGTCCTGCTTATGCAAAACGCCCACGCGTTTCAAGCTCGCTTTGCGAGGATTACCTGAGTTTAGAATATTGAATGATGCAGATACAGCGCTTGTTAAAATCTCCTGTAGGATGTTTTGTCTTCTAGTTTTAAATTTCAACTATCTTCCACAGTTTCTAAACATTGCGAAGGAACTATTTAATTTTGCAATACTTAACTTATTACCATTATTGTCCAAAAAAAAAACATGGTTTACTAAGGTTTTTAATTACAACAGAGTATTCTTCGCTGACGAAATATGGTTTCTTAATTCGTTAACGGTTCTCCAATGACCCAGCTGTTCCTTATACAGAATACAGCAACATAAACATCAATTCTGCCACTATCAGGAGCTACATTAGTTACAGTTGAATGCTCCCTGCAATCAATATGGAAATTTATTGTACCATTGTAAACATGCATTCGCACGAGTTGCCTGCGTTCTACTAACGGCGTTTGGACTAGGGGTGTCTTTATTGCTTTGTGTGTGACTGCGTGCTTCTAAACAATTTGTTATGAGCATATTAAATTGTTTTTATTTTCGAAGCAAATCATTTAAAAAATGCATAATATTCCCTGAGCTAGGTCCTTAACTTGTACCGTCTCGTTATTACTCTTCAATCTGCTATCTTTTGTAACAAATTTAGCTTGAGCTATAGAATCATCCAGAAGTTCATAAAAAATACTTACGATCCTAATGTTTACCCAATTTTACAGCCGGCCAATAAATATGGGAAGTAAGGAAACGTCCATTATAATGACGAGCGAGATGCTTGACAGACACTTTAATGGGTTTACCTACTTACAAAAATATGCTGATAATGTATACCATTAGCAAGAGCTTTGGTTGCGGTGTCTTCGCTTTTATTGTTAGAGAGAAGTAATTAAAGTCGCGTGTCTGGTGGTCTTTTCATTACAAAAATATTCGCAAAGGGTAAGGTTAAAAAGCCATTTCTCATTTTAATGCTCATAATGACCGTTGTTGAAATTATTAGGTAGGTATAAATAGAGCTACGGGTCCACAGCCCTATAGCAAGTCTTGTCTACAGTAAAATTTCTTTGAACAACAAGTAACACGATTAAGTGTCATGAACTCTGGTAATTGATTCTGCAACTTGGAATGTTGCCAGATACTATAATTCATCTAGTTTGAGACTGGTAAAAACTGTCCTCGACTAAGGAAAAGTCTTTGTATGGTGAAGGAATCTTCGTGTTTGGAACAATTTCAAAAGATTAATGGTTCTAGTCGAACAAGCGGGGTGGAGCGGATGCGATTATTAAAAAAGTTGCCTGTAACATCCATAAAAGTGGATGCTTTATGAGGTTTATGACATTCCAAAGAGATTTAAAAATAAATTTCTATGTTTTGGTTCCATTTGCAACATCTTTAGTTAAACGATTAATCAAAATAACTTCTGCAGGTTTATTTTAAAGAATCGAGTGGTCACTCAATTCGGTCTAGATCTGTCAAACTATATATAGATTTTAGTTACCCGTATCGTGACTTACAGTAATTTAGTTGGGTGCGATGATGGTTAGACAGTTAGACAGACGGAAATTGCGATTCCTAAACAATTACCATGACTGGCCGACCAATTAGTGTCTTCCTTTTGGTAAGCCGCTAATTTACTCTTTTATTTTGGCCTTTGCATGTGTGCGTTCATATACCCACCACGTTGTAAACATTAATTGTGATATCCCTAAATCGGGTCGATTTCATATAATCGGTTCTTAAAACTAGAAGATATGGGATGACAAGAGAGAGAGGGAAATAATTGTGCAATTATTCAAATAAAATGCTAGAACGATGTTAAAATTGTCATCAATTTCACTAAATGATTTGACACTGCGATAAGCTTTGTGGCACTTATACCTTATTCAATTCGCTTAGTATTCATTGAAGGACAAATGATTGTATTTGATCCTTGATGTTTTTGTTTTAGCGTTGTTTTGTGTTAAGTTTGTCACTTTCCGTTTTTTCACCAAGCGGTTCCAACGGAAGACCAGTGCTGGCTTTACGGCTAGCGAATGCTGAGTTGGGACTGTTTCGCAACAATTTTTCTGTGTCTTGATATTTTTGTATCTACGTAATGTGGTTTTGTTTTGTTGCGAATAAATGTCTCTTTATCTTTTATCTTTAAATACTCCCATGACTAGACGAGGTATGTAGGTAGGACTAGGTGACGTCACATATACATGGGAAACACTAAGGTTAGCTTTGTTTAACTAATGTCCCGCATTTTGACTCTTATATATATATATATATATATATATATATATATAATAAATAACGTCTTTTTTGTCGGAACGTCTATTATTCTAAATATACAAAAAGCTCTGTGCTTTGACTGAGCTACTGTATTTGTAATAAAGTTATCAATCGGTAAGATTCAAACATAAAGAATACCGATGTGTGTCGATACCGAAGAAAGCCGCACTAAACAATAGTGCGCTTATGTGAACAAATTCGTCATTGTTAGCTCCAGACGAGCCATTGTTGATTAGTTATTGTGTGCTAATGTGATAGGGAATTTGGTTTTCTATTTAGTTAGCGGTGTGTATTATATGCTAGCTTTAGGTACGTCTTATATTAAAAGCTGCTTTGCAGTTAAGATTACTAAAAATATACTATTGTATTTCGTTTTGTTAAAATTCATGTCCGGTTTATATTGTCGAATTGAGAAAAAAAAAAAGTATCAGGCGGATTCATACTATCTTATTAGGGTGTCATGGGTAACATGTTTCGTTTTTTATTGTGATTAACTGATTATGATTCGTCGATTAGGGTACCTCATACTAGATTCTGAGCGGGATTTAGTTTATAACTTTTTGTTTGGTAATATGATAAACAGTTAACAGTCATAGTATCTGGTGGCATCTCTTTCAAAAATCCTTTCGACACAACACCAAGGCGTATTTTTAGCGTAAAGTTTACGTGTTAAAAGCTTAAAAAATAGCACGGAATCTTTAAATACTCCTGAGCCCTACTACCTACCTACCTACCATTTAAATATATTATCTCGCAAACCTACGTCGATTACATCATGATTTCCCCGTGCCGTTGACGCCTATAATGATTCACCGCGTCCGTGATTTGGAGATAAAATTATAATCTGCCGGACGTAATTTCTCACAGTTTACAGTTATTTAATACCTATAGTAAAGTCACGGGCCATAGTTTAGCCACATAGAACCTGTTGCCAAAAATGTCATGATACAATTTAGGCAGTTCGTTTCTTGCGATGTGATGAAGTAACATTGTGACACTTTTATGGAAGCTATAATGCCAGTGATGGTACCTTCTTAGAGTGAGACAGTTGCCCAAAAACCTGTCCGTATAAGTTAAGGAATCTTGAGTAAGGAGACAATTTTAAGACGCGCCTGAATCAAGGTGACGGTTTTTAGTCACTCAACATTTGCTTTTACTAGTCTTGAAGACGACTTTCACTTAGAAATAGATTAATGCGGTCTTAAAACTTTACTCTAATGTTAGAATTGTTTGTATATGTTTATAGAATCGAAACCAATGACGTCTACGGTTTTAGAATTAAAATGCGCAACACATAGTTGTTCAGGAAATGGATTCGAGGAATCGCCGCTTAACACGTGTTCAGAGGGTTGACCACCTATAGTTTATTTAGATTGACTTGTATTATTGGTTTATTGGGCAAATACATGTATAACCTAGAAGTTAATATTACGCGATTAAGTTCGGTTGGGGATGCTACTAGAACTGTGTTTAATTTTTGAGATTCCAGAAATTGATATGCTAGCTTCACAAACATGCAACACGTGTTTAAATGACCTGTCACAGGGATAATCTTAGATTAACGTAGAATAATTAAAAAGGCCTTTAGTCAACTCGGTAAAACAATATTGCTTTTGACGTGTTTTCGTCTCGTTATTAACTCGGCTGCCATTGCTGTCAAGTAAAGTAAGTGCTATCGAAACGTTGACAACACGAAAACACTTAAAAAGCAATGAGGTTTTACCGTGTAGAATCTCATCCCTGGACTTTGAGTTTTGCCCTCAGGTACTGAATGATTTTATAAATAAAATGGCGGCGATGATTCGAGATTAAAGTTTTTATTACAAGACAGACACAGTTAACAGTGCAGAGGCCAAAAATTATGAGAGCCACAGATCCTTACGGTTTTGTAATGTCATCTGACGGCTGTCAAAAATACAACGTTTCGTTTTAGCTATGTTCCTGTACAGAAATGACAGGCATTAATTACAGGTACAGAAATGAGCTCTACGAGCTCACGTTATGGGGTCAGTATTGTTTGAAGGGGAACTCTCCTATCTAGAAGCGCGAATGTTCGTGGTACTTGAGTACACTGTGACTGAATCCCTATATTTACTATTATGATATTTGCGAAAGTGTGTTTGTTTGTCCCTTTACAATTTAACGACTCCACTAAGTAATCGACGTACTATAATGATACAAAAATAATTTATATTCCGAAAACGGAAATGGGTACACCTAATTCCAAAAAAAAAAACACACTTTCACACATTTTCCTGCTCAAGCAATGCTTGAATATATTTATTTATTTATTTTATGTTAGATTCATTGTTTTATATTATGCTAGGTTAAGCTTTATAATTGTATAATATCATAAGTAGTATTTAACAACGACTGTTGAGTTTCTTGCGGCGTTTCGTCTCAGCAGTGGTCTTTTGCGAAGCGCTGGTAGATTTTTGACGTGTAAAAGTGCCCGTGCGGCCTACTTTCTGAATAAACATCTTTTATCTTTTATCTTTTAATAATCTTCGCGAACGGATTCGCGGGCAAATTTAGTAAACACATCTTATGTAATAGGTACCAAGTAAAAATTCCTGTCCCGTTAGTAGGACGAGTATTTTTACGCCCTACGATGAAATCACGTTATGATGCCAGATATAGGGCGCAGATATTTATCGAGTACAGATGTTGTGCAGAAATAGGATTGGATTTATTTTCTTTTTGCAAGCGGAAACATAAAATCTCAATCGGATATTATTTTAATTTACGATGACAAGCAATTCTATCAAATAGATACCTACTAGGTACCTAGTTTTTATAACATGTAGGTCTTCCAGGTTTTTCGTAAGCATTTCATGTTTTCTCTATAAAATGATATTGTCCTTCTTGGTACCGAATCTCAGACACACACAAAGACAAGATTTTGAATTAATTAAACATGTAATTATAATATACATTGGTAAATACAAAAGCCGCCGGTTTACATAGGCCCTTACATTATAGAAAAACTCGTCCAAAAACCTTCCACAAAGTTGAACGCGAAACTTCACAAGAATCCCACAAGAAAGTCCTCGTACACTTTCGCCTGTACATTTTGGCACTCAGTGAAACTAGCAAGTAACGAAGTACCTGTGTTACCCTACTCTGTGCCGGGTCGTTGACCCCAGGTGCGTGACGTCACAGCACTCACAGCTAACTGTGACGGCCTGAGCTATCACATGGGTCTATGGCGCTAGATATGACAGGATTTTTGAATTTTTATGTTTATATTTTTACTAAGTAACCGAAGTGTAACTTTTTGGCTTCGATATCGTTATTAGATTGTGACGTAATGTGTGACAGCTCTTATTCACGTATCATTAAGAGTTGTTGCAAGATGGTTTAAATATGGCTAAAACAACTTGGAACAGAGCCGCTGGACTGACAGCAGAGTAATTTAATCCTTACGTTCTACGTAGAGGTTATGTTTATCAAGCAAGGTGCTAAACCATAATGTAAATTATCCCAATAAAACGGACATTGGATTTGGATTTGGATATTTATTCATAAAATTTTGTATTTTACATGTCATTACATTACATTACAAATCCATAAACAAGTTCATAATTAATTATTGTCTAATTATCAAACGACTACTTTAATGTACTTTTAGATCATTTGATATAGGACACGTAATACAAAAGATATTTGACTTAATATCTTGTAATAGTTTTGTCTTGCGATTACGATCGCCTAGAGCTAGACTAGACCAATGCCAAATCAAACTTTGTTTGTAATTGTAACATACTGCTGTACCCACACGATTTGGTCACACACAGTAATACAAACAAACTGAAGGCTATTGACCGATTCCCATACAACTTTAGACACTACACGACACGCTTCCCGCTAAAATCGGTCATGTATATATTTACAACGGCCTGCTCAAATACTGATACTGTTTCCGCGAATATTTTTGTTTCATTTCCTTTAGCGTTACAAATCTGCAGCGGCATACCTACATACATACACATACATGCCGTCACGCCTTCATCCCAGAGTGGGTAGGCAGAGCTACAGAATTACCAACAACTCTTAAGAACTTGTTGTTAATTCTATAACCATATTTTCCACAAACAGGCTAGGATGTTAACCAGTGTATATTAGTGACAGGTTGCAAGCCCATCGCCTAACAATACTACAAGCCTTTAATCCCTTAGTTGCCTCTTACGACTTCCACAAGTTCCACAGGAAGGCATGGAGTGGCACTACTCTAAGCAAGCCGGAAACCACACTGCGTACCTATATCATTTTAAGCTCAAATTAGGTCAGTAACCCCTGCTGCCAAAAGAGGGGTATTAGGTTTAACGTGTTTATCTGTGTGTGACATCACAGCTCTTAAACAGATGGATTGATTTGGATGCGGTTTGCTTTTAAAAGTTAGCGAATTTAATCGGGAATATCGGGATGGTCCTTAGAGCTATGTTTCATGAAATTCGGTTCGTCCGTTTAAGAGATCAGCTCTGAAAGTAGGTCACTATTATATCGGGGGTTTTGATCTATTATAGTTATTTTATGATTTAACTTCCAATATTATTCTCGACTTAAGTCAAAATGGTTTGGGTACAATTATTGTCATTCGTAAATGTGGTATATTATGATAGATCTATTTAAAATAAACACATTTTGTTATGTAATGTAATACTCTTAAGTGCATCGGAGCCGAGATATTTAAACATTTGTACCTGGGCGTGGTTTTAGTACCAAAAACTGAATACTTAAATCTTACATAATCTCCGGCCGTATATGTGTGTATGTAGACGTCCTCTAAACCGTTACAAGAAAATCACCCGGGCCGCTGATAAAACAAAATAATATTTTATTTTTGTTAAGGAAATCCAATAACTATCTATACGATTTTTTAATAATGTTCATACAAATTTACCCAATGCCCTTTGACGCAACTAGGAGCGCTTCACCTTCTCCTTAGCAGTTTTAGTAACTGATTATCATTGTTGCCTAACAATAAGCTCATTTTGACCTTCAACGTCTTCTTTTTTATAAAGCTTAATGGCATCGAGGGAGCCGTTTGTATACGGTCTTAGAATCTACCTTCGTATAACTTATTTAGTCGAGGCAGGAACTCGATTTGGGGTCAGTTTTGTATAGAATCCCGAGACTCTGGTATAGAATGTGGAGCGTTGTACTGGTAAAGCTAACAACGGAGATTCGGAACAAATTTGACACACACGTCGCACTCGCACTGCTTGTGATTGATGCGGATCTTGTACCTATTAATCGTTTGTCTAGTCATCTTTAATAATGACAATGACGAAATAAATAAAGAAAAAAGAACTGGTGAAATGTAAAGACTTTTAAGAAGTAACACAAAGAATAGTGTAAAAGAAAATAATCTGTTAACTTTTGAACGGAAAAGGTTAGCAAACATTTGGCTAACAATGCGTGAACTTTCGAATTCCTTTGAGAGAACATGAAGCGAGTTGATAATTTCGAAAAGATTTCTTATATTTCTTTGTGTTGCTTGGGGTGTAGGTGTAATGGATTTAAATGAAGACAGTGTAATAACTACACATATACATCGATGACTTCATAGCAGATGTTGAACTTCAAGTCTAAGAAGTTAGGTCATTGCATCAAATAGGTAGAACAAACATAGTGATTCATAACTGATACGAAATTTAATTTATTTTTAAATTGTATTGTTTTTTTTAATTTTTAATATGTGATTATTATAATCTTTTGGCATGCGTGGTGCCTGCTTCAAATACAACTAACCACTTTTTGAGCGTTTGAGCGTTTGAGCTTTTTGTCAGATTTCGAGCGTTGTTTGAAAACTCATTCACCCACAAACTTGGGGACCTTCAAAAAACGAGCCTACTCTTTTCTCAAAGGCCGGCAGCGCACCTGCCTCCTTTTTCACAAGAAAAATATACATCTACCGTTATATAAACCGTTGCAATTTTTTTTATACTAAAGCACGTCAATTTATGTACAATGCGTCGCATGCGGCATTGTTCCGAATAGTCCACATTGTTTGCGACCGTTGTTGTTTTATCGAGTGGATGTTATGACATGCCAAGTTTCCACGCGATGGCGCATGCAATGAATAGTTTCTCATTTTGACTGATTTACCCGTTTCATTTGCAACAGGCAGGTTTTTAATGGTGGCAGGACCTTGTGCAAGTGTCGTCCGGGTCGCTACCACTATCTTATCCTTTAACCCACCGCCAAACAGCAGTGTCGGCATTGTTGTGTTCCGGTGTGGGGATAAGACAATCAGTGATATTACTAGCATAGACGCATCCCAACTTAGTCTCAAGTCTACAATATGAATATGGGTCACAGATCCCACCTACCATCAGGCGGCCTGTGTGCACAATTGCCTTCTTTATGCCATTAAAAAAAAACATCAGTTGGCTAATAATGTCCTTCTATAGCGGCTGGAGGCGACTGTAGTGGAACTAATATAAAAAAAAACGCCCTATCACTACTCTGGTGACTTTTGGTGCATCACAAAGTCGTCGTGGCCAACAACATATAATTGAGCTAAGATTGCTTCAGTATTGCAGGCTTGAAAATTTTCATGAGCCTAAGAGCCGAGCCGACATATCTTCAGGTAACCTGTGTGCTCGTTTGCCTTGTCTATTCGTCTTTATTGCTTCGAATAATAATGCGTCTAACTTATTGCGATAATTGGAAGCATGTACGCCTAATCTTCTCGTACGACGGACGACGGAAGAAACGCACAGAAGTCGTACTGAGTAAACCAAATTTGGTCTAGTTCGAGTGGCATCACAAACAAGTTGTTTTGTAACTTTTTGAGTATCGTGATGATTTGTTAAAACATTAGAAATTAGTTTATTGCATTAAAATTTATACGTTTTCGTTTTGCTAATGAAGCTCAACGGTGTGGAAACGACCGGTTTAATGCTTTCCGCATTGGACACTCCCGCGACCTTGACCTTACATAATCTAATTAATTAAACATTCGTCGTAGAGATGAATTAGTTTTCATAAGTAACTTTTAAAAGCCATATCATTATCATTATTAAGGGCCTGATGTATCCCACTCCTGGGCAAAGGCCTTCCCTCACTTTTACTTCACCTTACGTGATTCCCTATTCTTATAAGTCTCTGGCCATTCCTTCTAAAATAAGTCCGACTTATTCCGCCATCACAAAAGAGGTCTGCCGCGTTTCGTCTTGAGTTGTTGGGCTTCCACTCTGTGGCGACTTTAGCCCACAGGACGCTCTACATGCGGCAAACGTGACCAGGCCAGTCCCACTTTAATTTTAATAGAAGCTATATAATTGTTATTTTTTACCTACTCTAAAGGGTGGCGGAATTAACAGGGCGTGCCTATTAGAAACAGGTCGCTGGGTGGGTCCGCTACTCCGCTGTCAGCTAGCCATTGGAGTTCAGCTTAGTTAATCGGTTGATTTAATGGACTGTTTGATTCAGTGAAGTTAACCAACCTAGAAGCCACAAAACCATCGTTCGCCACCAGTTATTGCTTACCTAGATACTTTTTATCCCACGTGGAATTTCTACTTTGATGATAGAGTGACCTATTTGCCTATTGCCTCATGCACTCACAATCGCAATCGACATCAAAGCGGAACAATTGCTTTCATTTTGTACGTAAACTCTTCGATTTTCAAAATGAAAACGATTACGATTGCGAGTGCGTTAGGCAATAGCCGCTCGGGAGTAGTAGCTATTACGAAAACGATGGGCGTGATATGACAATGAGTTCTTAATTCAGGTATAGTAATTGTAAACCTTGATCTTCTGCACCAATTGCTCTTCGTCGTGTCAATTGAAATTTATTTTTAAATTAGATATGAGGCAATTTTAGTCCAGGCAAGGCAAGTTATGTATGATACTGCGGTGATTCGTTATTGGTTTAATACTTTGGGTAACTAGGAATGTTTATCTGAACCCATGGAGTTCTGCATTTTCTTCTCGGACCGCGTTGAAATCAAAACATGTTGTATTATTGTCACCTTTAATACAAAGTAGCGTATAGATTACTGTCGAAAAAACACTGGCGGTTTTCCTTCATTCAATTTCGCAAAGAAAAATTAGATTTTCTAAAGAACAAGATATTGTAAGATGTGTCCTAGCGCCACAAGTTTCACCAAGAACTTAATAATTAAAAAATTGCCGAACTGGTTGACAATGTCCTGGCAATAACATGGTTAATACTAGTTAAAACTATTTTAAACCCAACTTAAAATAGAAAATATAGTCCATATTTTTTCCGCAATATATTCGCTATATTTTGACGTGTCGTAACGCATCAAATTCCCAACGATCATCAATTTTCTGACTGCCGCGAATACCCGTCTCGCGTGCGGACATGCAAGCAGAAAATATTGGGAGGGGCTTTGCTTTACATGCAGCGTTGCCCGATGTATGAAAAAAAACGTACATCTACGGTTTTTAATCATATCACAAAACGGAACTCCATCAAAAAGTAATTGCTCCGTACGTAGATTATAAAATATTAGATCAGTTAACACCAGGAGCCCGACTGACCGTTGTTCGGCTAATAATAAACTACAATTTTGCAGGGAATTTGTTCAAAAATTTAGTTCATTGTAGCTTTTGTTTTGCTCGTTCAGAATTTCATCATCATCATCATCATCATGTCAGCCGATAGACGTCCACTGCTGGACATAGGCCTCCCCCAATTTAATTTAACTGCCCCTAATTTCTAGATAGTTGTATTTTATTCACGATAGCAAATAGCTCTACAAATGCATAAGCACGAGTAATAAAAACAAACATAATCTAACCTTTCTCTTATTAAGGTTTAAAGTAATTCCGATATCCAATGCTTCGCTTGAGCTGATCCCACCTAATCTTAATGAGCTTTAGTTTGAAACTACACAAACAAAACGGTTAACAAAGCGCCACTATAAAAGCCTTGCATTTTAAATTACTAGATCACAACGGAAACCCAATCTCCTCGCTGTAGCTCAACAAAACGCAAGAATGGACCCTTTAGACTTTGTCAATAGCTCCGACCGAGACGCAAAAATAGACGCTAGACAGGATCTCATTTATCTCCGAGGCTATGTGAATGGCGCCTTAATACATCTCGATTCTCCAACAACAGTTTCAAGAGGTAATGAATAATATATTTGCCTGGCAGACGTCTGTCTGTCTCGAGTGGAAGTCCGTCTATTTGTTACTGTAAATAAATATGGACTTCATATTTTCGCAGTAGAATTTGTGCACGTTAAATTGTATTGTGTAGTAATTGGATACATCGTTTTGCCCTATTGAAAGAAAACCCATTATGTTTTACAAAACGTTTTTTTCTAATTTTTACAAAGATATGGTAACAGTTAAATACCAGTATGTCTCCTTAATTGTTTGTAAATTTTACTCTTCGTAGTTTCACCAGATTCAGCTCGTAAATCTGGTATCATTAAAGACGCCACGGCGGTGTTTACGTTGGCAGCTGTCTTTGTTTTGGCGTAGAATGCCGGCGTTGTCATCGAGTGTAATCGCTCGTTAGTGTTATTGGAACATCTGGTATTCCATTTGTTATTTATAATGTAATTTTAAGTAGAAATATCTAAATGGTTTAGCAATAGCCAGCCCTGTTGCAGTAGCTTCACGTACTATCAGCCCAACGGAACCCTGACCCCACTATAGATTGTCACAGTGACATTACAGAACAATTTGTTTGGCACTTTTTACAACTTGAGTCATAACGTCACTGTGACACAGTTCTATGTTGGGTCAAGGTTCCAATGGGCTGAGAGTACATAAATATTGCACCTGTTTAGGGCGTACATTTTTGGTGCCGTGACCAGGATGTGCGGCTAATTTGTTTAAATTATAGTCGGGCAATATTTTAGAAAGGCACTTGTTTCCTATATTTCTTGAATCTATACTCATGGATTTAGGACTAAATGGTAAAATAGCTACTTTCTTTATGCCACTTCACACGATTTATGTTTGATGGATCGTTCGGACTTGAATCATCGCTAGAATTGGTTTTAGATCAGTCAGTAAACTTGTAATAAATCAGTCTCGTCATTTACAATTGCTCCCATTTACGTCAATTACAATTTACGATTCCGTTTGTTCTGTAAAATATTGTGGTTGTAACTGCTGTATTGAAATCCAATATTTTGCGCAAGAATATTTGTTTTCTATTATAACAACTTTTCTTCGTAGATATCTCTGCGATTGCTTCTCGTATCCGAATTGCACCTGCCGCAGCCTGTTTCGAGATAAGCCACTGGCTAAATATGTGTATATCCGTGGCCAGGTCGATTAATGCGATAACATGACTTACACGGCAGTCAAAAGTTAGTGTTATCAATGTTATTATATTTTTAAATCAGATTTTGCTTTTATCTTTTTCGTCGTTTAAAATGTTTTATTTATTTCTTGATTGTCTACTTAGTACATTGTCGGATACATGCCCCCAAGTCGTATTTATTGAATTAATTCAATTTATTTCATCATCAATATCATTGACTTTATTTTCATTTTCTGCCGATGATTCGATTAAATCATTTCTGTTTTTAGCCCAACAGAGAAACGTTACATTAAGTATCTAAATTAACTATACTTATCTAATTCCGGGTTAGGATTACTCCCTTGCTCAATACGCTATTGATTCTCTGTACTCTTGAGACAGCGCGTCTGTTGATCCACGCTATGACTACTCATATTGGTATGTTCAAACAAATATGATTGATCCAATCGTGTCTTGTTACGTCTCGCCATTTTGAATATACGAGTCAATAATAAGTACTTATTTTATCCAAGAGGTTCTTTGACTCGAAGGAAGGAAAACTTCTTATTAAAATCGGAAGTATTTCTGCCGATGTAAGGTAAGTTAATTTATCACTGTAAGCTTAATTAATTAAATGCTCTCGATTGGAAAGGGACGATTGATGGTCGGTGTCAGTGGCAAAGCTGACTTCACAAGTTCCTTAAGCGTCGTTCATCGTTAAGGTATCTTGATCTTGATTAAATATTGACTCTTGATCTTAAACTTGAGTCGAATGTCCACCCAACGCCTATCACGTAACCGGTTCGCATAATTTTATCATTCGTGCCTATGAAACTATTGTAAGTATTTTTAGTGGGCCTTGTCCCATATGACATCATGCTGTGACCGGCGCGTACATAGCGTGCTATGAAACGACTTAATTCTTGAAAACTGGATCTGTCTAGGAATACTAATCTAATCTATGTTTCATCCAGTCTTCTAAACCTAAATAGATGAATCCTTTTCATTTAAATAGAAATAGGACTAGCGGAATTACTAATGAAATACTTATTTCATGTATTGTTATACTGGATCATCTTCATCACCTGCGGATCCTTTCCTCAAAGGAGGCACTCCCCAGGATCATATTCCACAGGAGTTGAGAGACTTTTACTCAGTATGAAGTAAAAATAAACCATATCATAAAATGCATTTTTTAATTCTCGTAAGTAAAGATAGATAGCATGATGTCATAGCACCGGATGGCATTGTATACGGTCAAGGTTGTATAGATAAAATAAACTGCCTGATTGAATGATAGCCTTTATAGCGTACTGTATGAGAGCTATGTTTGAATGAAGTTAATTTAGGACCAATTTGGTGTAGTAATAAACAGACTTCATTTGATTTGATTAAGTTGGTTAAGGATACCAAGGAGGCTTTTATTATTGTGAATTGAGTAGGCGACACTGCGTACTGTGTGCATGATTTCTTCAAATCTTATGTTGCTGCTATGTTTTGAATGGAGAATTCCCAAGTTATCAAAATAGTAGATTGTAACAGTTATATACCTTTGTCACGGCACATTTGTCCAATTTTAATTATTTGAGCACAAAAGACACTAGAAGAACCAACGGGAACCATGACCGCAATGCAAGGGATTCTCTTGCCAAATGTTTTAAACCGAGTGTTTATTACGACGAAACGAATAAAACTTACTTACTATACTCGTAACATTAAGAAATACGGCGCCTGGCAAAAGACTGATGGCTGCTCTTAAGAACCATTTCTAATTTGTATAAGTATAGAAATATAGCCAGAAATGTAAAACCCATTGAAGACCAATTTTGATTAAAATATAACCATTTTTAAAGGGCCGTGACCAGGAGTAATGCCGAAGTTAAGATGTGACGATATAATACTTTTTTATTTATTGGTCTACTGGTTTGATTATGCGCTTCCTCTACTCGTCTCTGTCCAAAGCGCATCCCTAAACTTTTGCCAATCCCGTGCAAACGAGTGTATCGATCTGTTTCCCAAAACTCGACAATTCCGCGTAGCAATTATACCATTCGCGGTCTTCCCCATTCGTGATTTTACAATCAAAATTATTATTTTATATAGTATTTAAAAATACTGTACCTAAAATTAATCTTTCCCTTAACTGAAAGACATTATACGGGAGTCTCAAATATATCGTACAATAACCATGAGCAAACTAATGCCAATACGTTTAGCGTTCGCGAAAAGACATCTGCCAGTATATGAGTAATAAACCCATCCAGAAACGATAGAGATATAAAGCATTTCCAGCTAAAACGTTTATAAATCATTTGCCACCAATGATCCCGCAACTGGCACCGTGCCAGGCCAGATTACACAGACTGTTGGATCTTTAGTCATAGTAATCATTGGAATATGCGATACAGAAATCTCTATGTTATGGAGGTAAAGCGTGTCATTTTAAAATCGTTCTGAAATTTACAAATGTTTTTGATTAATTTGTTAGAGGAGTGGTACACTGAGTTCATGTAAACACGTGTACCTCGTGTTTAACGCGCAGTTGCGCAAACCTTCACTGAATATTCAATTGGTTTAAGTCGTGTGCTGTCACTGTCTGAATTGACGAATAAAAAAATTTACTAAAGGAGTCCTAATGACCGTATACGAAACAATTTGAAGTGGAATAGGTAGTGTTAGTTAGTTGTATAGAGAAAAAATGTCAAATAAGTTCATGTAGCCAGTTTGCCCGCCAGTGTATTTTTCTCCGGATGATAAAAATGTGCCGTATTCTGTTATCGATAAGAAATAGGGTAGTCTTATTGTTCGAATCCAAACTGCAGTAGCCATACAGTTGCAACAATCGCAAACTAAGCAGAGGCCCTAGACAAGATGCATTCGGCGTTCGTTATCGTTATCGAAAATGTATAGTATTGACGTAAGCTGTCATACTGTCGCGTCGAGCGCCTACGTCAATTCCATACATTTTGTCAGTTTTCGTAAATCGTTTACGTTAAGTTGGCGTGGAGCAACTTGTCTAGCCTCACTGACAACTCAAGTCAAGTCATGTGGCAGTAATTCCTTTCGACATGTATCCATTTATCTATCAGGGAACCCGGCGCCAATTTACCCAAATTAGGGCCACGGCTCACCCGCCAAGGAGGCCGCAGGATAAACTTGTCAATCAAGATGGCGCCTTGTGGGTGGCAGCCTTAACAGTGTTCAGACGACGGGGTTTGGAACTTTGAACCGGGATTAGGGTACCGTCGGTATGTTGAAGATTTGCCTGAACTGACATTGGGTTTAATACGGATGTTGTTAGTAGAACAGATGACACAACGCGAAAATACAAACTATACTGGATTATTTTTTGTGTTATATATGATTTTTTTAATGTATTAGAAGATTGCGGTGCTTGGCAATAGATAGTGGTGACGTGACAGGTCAGTATTTCATTACGAACTATCGTTTTGACACTTCATAAAGAGTAGCCGATTAAATTGTCAAGTCAATATTCTTATTTGAACTGTGACTGTATTTAAACCTCTCAAAACGTGTCTTAGAAACGCCAAACTAGATTATTGTTACACTAAAATTGAAATTGACGTTTTTAAACGTAATTCTTGACATACGTAATGTTAAAGACAACAGTTTCGGATTCGATTTTGAGGTATAGAGTAAACAAGATATGAGTTCAGTTGTAATGTTGGATCTTAAGTCAGTACTAATGAAGGACGAGAGTCTGGTAGAGTGCGCTTGAGATACTATCGTGTAATCACTCGTAAATAATAGAAGTTGTTGTTGAACTTGGAACATTATTCCGATAATAGATAAGGACAAGTTCGCCTATTTACATACGATCTGTGTTTCCGTCTATTTTATTGTTTGTTATTTTCCTGTTAGTACATTACAGTAGTTTACATACATGCATAATAGAAAATTGCAGCGTAGGTCTAATCTAAAAAAACCTTACAAACTGTTACCCATTGAAACCACATGAACACTGAAATGTAATTCAGAAAAGTTCAATTTCTTCCCAAAATGGTTTTTTTTGAACATGCAAAACCTTTCTCCGGTTGCTGATATTTTGAATCAGAGCAAGTTGGTAGGTATTTATATCACGTAAAAAGTAGAATAATTACTAGAAGAAGAGCTCAGTTATGTTGTGTGAGATCGTGACTCAAGCGGAAGCCTGTAGGTGTACCGGTTTTTGACAAAATTAAAGACAATCTAGTAACATAATCTCAAGACTCAAGGCGTCCGCTCAGATTGCCAGTTCCTGCACCAGAATTAGTGATGTCATACACATTTGGGGTCTATTTTCGTCCTTGTATATCGTCTACTAGCGACCCACCCTCGCTTCGCTTCGGATTATATGAGTTTACTGTGCCACCCGTACATAATCCAAATTTTATTATACGTAAAAGCTTCTTTTTGAATCACTATCTATTAATCAATTACATCAGACGGCGGGAAGCGACTTTGTTTTATATACTAGATATGTAAAGATATACAGAAACAACTCGCTACATACACATCACTTACTAACTTAGCGAGGTTTTCCTCTATATAGATAGACGATATTTATGTAGTCTTAAGACCAGCGCTGACTTAAATGCCAGCATTGCGCTGAGTCTCGACCATTTTTTCTAGTATTTCACAAAGCCTTTTATCCAATATGGAATCAGTAATCCTATTCCTTTGAAATTGTTAGTGCGGAGATCAATAGACTCCGATTTCCGATGCATTTGACAACGATCGATCTATGGGTGTCCAGGATGATATACCTACACTAACCGGTGGAACTAACCGGTGTGGCGTATTTTACAAAGCCATAACCTTGGTACAAATTGGTCCAAATTACATGAGAACACAACACAGCCCATTCAATCATCCAATGCACCATACAAACGTTGGGGCTTATGTCTTTATAATTACAAGTGTTTGCGCCACGGTCGGTTTAATTATATAATGGCGTTCGTCACAACATGCGACAGTTTGGAGCGTTGTTCCACTTTTTGTAAAACTAATTAAGATAAAAAGAACAAACTTTGTTATAATAATCTGAGAACGACAACTTCATTTTTAATAAAAAGTTAATGCTTATTTTATAAATACTCATTAAACATTACGCTATATATCGTACCAACTACTCAGCACTTTTAAGCAAAGTATCTAAATCCGGAAAGGACCCCTTTCTCGTCTTAAGAGGGTTCCGTTAAGTGTCACTTGGACATTATGTCCTGTGAAGTAGGAACTTGTGAAAAATTTTCGGTATTTGTTAGTGATTTTCGCCTTTTCTCACCTTACAATAGAGTATTTACAACTCCACGAAGTTCTCACGTGGTTTAGAGGCTCTAGCGGGTGATTTATATCTCCATTGTGACGCCTCTAACGCTGCATTCGGGTGTGCATAGAGGTCATAGCATGCGACAACACATCGATGGTTTGAAGCGTAAATAACGAATGTCCGAGGCCCTTGCTTTGCGAAACTACGTTAAATCACGCTAGTAATACGATATTAATTTGAATACCAAAATATTTTTATGGGTCTTTGGTACATTCGGTGTTATCGTGATAAAGTGATTGAAGTCGATAAGATTCTCGTTAATGGCGAGGTAGTCTTTTGTTATTAGTTTGGTCTCGCTGATTAGGTACACCTTCGCTTGCGTCCTGTATAAGACATATTAGTTTTATTCGTATGTTGTTCCTTCTCTGTTACTCTGTATTTTTGATTGTGTCCCACAACCTGGCGACATGTTTTTCAACCCTTTTAATCTGATGAATGAAGTGGTAAGCGAATCAATTTGTGGAAAGCCCATTGGCTTGGTGACCTTGGTGTTTCCGTTTTGCGATGCTGCTCCTAAATTTCAACTTCTTTCTTAGATGTAATTTCCCCCAGCAGTGTTGTACCCTTGACAAAAACAATGAAGTAAAACAAAACTCACTAAGTACTGTTGTGTTACTGTTAAATATAGTGTCATGTTAATTCGCTTTTTGTTATAATAAATAAACCACGCGGAAACAACAGCTAGGAATAATTCAAGGCAAACAATATGCATGCAGTATTATCGCTTTTAAGCGATCGCTTTGACTCATCTAACTAAAGATAATAGACTTTTAAACAAGTGGAACTCAACTACGGTATAAATGCTACTATAATTCAGATATTTTTTGCTTCTGTTACAGTCACAGATGGGCCATTTGTTTAAGCATTGTAAATGATTATTATACATGTTGCCAACGTTCCACATTATGCGAATCAGTTAACACATTCGATATCGAATCCATGTTGTCTAGACATTAAGAAAAAAGAGCGCCATTTCGTCTGTTATCATTGGAGATCGGATAATTGAAAATAAATTTACCAATAGTTCGCATAAACTCAATAAATAAAACAAAATTATTTATTCCTTCTATCTATAAAATACTGTAGACCGGCTGCAAGCAACACGAGACTTCGTGATTATAGTAGAATTTGTAAAAAAAAAAAGACTACTATTAAGCCCTTCTCTCCCTTTTCAGGTGAAAGACGACCGGCAAGATGCCGGAGGGCGTGGCCAAAGAGGCCAAGGATGAGAAGAAGGCCAAGGAGTCGCCGCGGCGGCGGCCCACGGGCAACGTCGCCCAGGTGCGCGTCGAGCTGCTCGATGGATCCAAGATGCAGATGGAGGTGGACGTAAGTCAAATCACAACATGTTGCTTATACAAGGTTGATAGTTATGATAGGCATGACGCAGTAAAGGCAAGGGCAGTTACTAGAACCCTAGCCGCTACGCGAAAATGACTTTGGAGACTATCTGAAAGTTACGTCAATTGAAAATCACGTTTGATGCCAATCGATCCTATTTCTATAGAGAATTAATGGACTCTTGAATTAACCATGGTTAGGATACCTACCTACTACACAAATTGGAATAAGAGAACCAATTCCTAGCATAGAGGTCATCTTAGTCATCACGGTTAGCAACGGATTTTTGGAGTTTTAGGGCCGTATTCATAAACTGATCTCGACTGTTATCATAAACTGAACTTGACGTTTACTTTCACGTACCTTGTGACGGGCATCTCTGCTAATATGACTTTATTAATTCGGCCCTTAGGATTGTAGTCTTGAGGATTAAAATGTCTATGGGTTAGATCCCACTTACCATCAGGTTGCTTGTGTGTGCCCTTCGTGGTATAGACAAAAAAAATGTAAGAAGAAATTAGACATTTTTTTATTTTTTACGCTTGTTTTATTAATATTTATCATTATGTGTTCAACTTTTAAAACTTATTACATCTGGTCATATTGATGAAGTCATCGTTTATTAATTATATCGTCAACTTGTTCGTGCGACATGATAAGTTCTAGTTATGGTAAGCCTTTGTGTGAACTATACTGCCCTCCTGAACCAATAAGTGGTATCTCAAAGTAAATTCAATCCTCTCTTTTTAATAATGAGGTTGTGATTGCTGCAGGAGTTTTAACTGAGATGCTGCTATTTGACTTAGCAGGGCAGTATATATTGATCTATATTTTTCGTCTTGCAGCGAAAGATCCGCGGGCACGAGTTGCTCGGCAAGGTGTGTGACACCCTGAACCTCGTGGAGAAGGACTACTTCGGGCTCCTGTACGAAGACCGTGGGGACCCGCGCGTCTGGATCGACCACGATAAACGCGTCTCCAAAATGCTTAAACGTTAGTATTTGATTTAATTAACCATAGCAGCATATTAGGGTAGCATTGATGTGTAATGATTTGCATAACAATTAAAGTTCCAATTTCCTTTTTTATAAATAGCACAAATTGCATAACTTCAATCTTCTGGGTCAGCTCGCTTCACGACTGCAAAATCTTCGTCCTCCAAGGGCAAGAGTTAGTTAAGAGCAAATGTATCATCAATAAACAAAAATCGATATAACCAACTAATGATACCTATACTCAAATCACTTTCTTATCTAGAGACGGAATAATAAACGCAGAAGACTAATAACTGTCGTAAATACTTATACTTACCTGGCTTACTTTATTATGTATTTAAATGTTAATTAATCTTTAAAACCGTTGCTGTGTTATTACTGCACTGTAAGTAGATTATTTATAACCATCTTATTCATTTTCCAAATTATCGTTGATTGACCATATTCAAATAAGGATCCTTTCTTTTTTCAGACGAACCATGGCACTTGCGTTTCGCTGTGAAGTTCTACCCGCCGGAGCCAGCACAGCTTCAAGAAGAACTGACGAGATACCAGCTCGTGCTTGCTGTAAGGAAGGATCTGCTGGAAGGTAAGGAGCAACGGGTAAGGTCGGCCTTATACGTAGCTGCACAGTTAACTACTTTGTCACTCTCATGCCATGTTTAAACTGCTGGACTAGATCTCAAAGGCTTTAAAGCGACAAGGTATAAAAGTGTGCAGCTGCTATAAGCTCGACTGTACTCTGCACCTATTTTCATTTATCAAAACACAACGAACGTAACATTACGCAGAATTTTCTTGTCACCGCATTGCGCTTGCATTTCTCCCCGGATGGTATGTTTTTAGTAGGTCAAGTCTAAAATAACAGTAATGTGGTTTCAGCAGAAAATAGTTTTCGATGAAATGATATTATCATCGCTGATGTGAAGTTCGATTAAATGGTAGGTTACCACTTTGAACTTCCGGTAAGAAGTTAGAGAGGTCTTATTCTTTTAATAACGGCTTAATTGTCGGGTAAAGCGGGTAAGCTGAGCCTGGACCCCCTTAAATGTGTGGTCGCCGGCCGGCTGAATTATCTCACTGATTATATCCACGGGAGCTCACAGAAAAGAACCTAATCCTGTTCTTAGTTTAGCCTCTTGATTGTCTGTTCCGTTTTTCTTTTGCATCAATTAAGCGGAGCGCTAGAATCTCGCGGCGATCCGCATCTACGATCTTGATTCGCAGGAGGCAATGCTTTGCTTTACACCACAGATTAAGATCACCAAGCCACCAACTATGTGTAACAATTATGGCTAGACGCACGCGCTGCCGTCTTCTTGCCAAGAGCCCCCTTTGTTGCAAATTTACTGGACGATAACCACACTATTAGAAAGGAATCCAGTTTTACCAAGTTTGTAGAGACAAAACAACCGGACGACGATTCAGTCTGCAAACTTAGGAGCCAGTAAACCGGATAAAGACATGTCTTTATGGTAGATTGCATTTTAAAGGAGACAGTTTGTTTTATCCACCTTTCAGTTGCAAAACGGCCGCGGCGCGACCGCTTTAAGAGGATCGTGTAGCTAAGAATTTCCATACAAAATACGATAAAGCTTCTCTTCCCGTAAATCTATCTACATTATGTTATGTTACACACACACGTTATGTGTGTGTAAATCTATCTAGTCACATTTGTACTATTTTTGAAAATTTAGTAATTCTGTAAAACTTGGTCTATTATGTTTTCCTTTCCAACGGAAAAACGGAAACTTACAAACCTAGTTTATCATAACAGCTAAAACATATTCAAAAATTGTTGAAATCGGATTTGATATAGGGGGTGAGAAACGTTATAGCCCGGAACTAAATTTAGTATGGATTTTTTTGACAGCTGCGCGTATTAAGCGTCGGTTCACAATGCTCTTAATGCAACTTATCAACTCCCGATGTCGCGTCTATGTATATCATCACCTGAACTAAATTCACTCTATTCCTTCCAGGACGCCTCCCATGCTCAACGGTAACCCACGCTCTCCTAGCCAGCTACCTTCTCCAATCCGAGATGGGGGACTTCGAGGAGTCCGAAGTTGGTGTCGCCCATTGCAAGCAACTGAAACTTGCGCCACCTTCGGCATGCACTCCTGAACTGGAGGAGAAGGTCGTGGACCTGCATAAGACTCATCGGTAAGTTACACTTTTAGTGTAGAACAGATACTCGTAGAGAGCTAAGCAGAATTTTTGATAAGAAATTTTGTGTATATTTTTCTTATTCTTAATTTCCTAAGGGTTCATAATTGCAACAAATATTCGAATCGTAACTGACCTTTTTCTGTCTATTATCTCGAAAATTGCAACACTAATTTTCAAAAATATTATTTCTGAAATATACCTAATCCTCATTTTTTTTAGTACATAATACACAATATACGTTAGGCACAATTGCACGCGGCAAGCTTATTAACATTCTAGAGCCCGCGTGATTCTGCTAGGTTATGCGAGTTAACGCCATTTATATTTGACCAAAACGACTTGTCCTGACCGGTCTGGTAAGAAATCTGTTGTCACATAGGATCTGCTCTCTGGTTCCTATGGGCCATATATATTAATTTTATACTGTTAATGTTTCTTACAATACCCTTTTATTGTGCAGAGGCCAGACACCCGCGGAAGCCGAGCTGAATTACCTGGAGAACGCCAAGAAGCTGGCAATGTACGGTGTGGACCTTCACCCTGCCAAGGACTCGGAGAACGTTGACATCACCCTCGGAGTCTGCTCTTCAGGGCTGTTGGTGCATAGGGAGAAGTGAGTACTTGTCTTACTTATCACACCTAAATCACACTAATGTAAATGCACAACAAGTTTGTGTGTTGGAATTGGAATTATTTTTACATACGCTGAAACGGCTTGAGTTGATTTTGGGGGATATATAGAAACGAGATAGGCCTATACCCTGAAGGATTAGAAGTTCCCTTGGAGTGATCTGATCAACAAAGTGGAAGGTGGAGAAAATTACTAATTCTCCGCGGAAGAAGTCGCGAGAAGAAGCTAGTGCGGAAACAATTATGGTTACGATCAAAATGTCAAACAAAGAGAAGTTACCAACTTATTGTTAAGCCACCGTAGAATTCCGACAGCGTGAAGTCATAACGTCCTAAGAAACAATTTATTTGTAAATTAATCATTGGCTTAAGTTGTTGACTGTAGAGCGAGCTAGGAAACGCTTTACGATGTGCGAGTAGACGTTATTTTCACCCTTCTTAGGTTAAGGCACGTCGGGGCTGTTACAAGCATATTGAGAAATGAAGAGTTTTCACCGCTACAAGGTTTAGGGGTAGGCAGATAGAAATACTGCTATCCGGAACAAAACTATTTGTATGTATAGTGTACCAAAACAGACTTGTACCATTTTTCGACTCTATTTGTAGGATGTTAAGGTTCAAATTTCTTGGTCGACTATACATTCTGCGAGATCTATGTAAAATCGGTTTGACTAATATAGAAGCGATCCTGGCGAATCCTACACAACTTCCAACTAGGGCTTGCAGTCTCCGGATTTTTGGGAATGGTTTAGTATGTGCTAGTCCCGAAAATCCTGGTTCTGCCTCATTCATTGCGTTCGGATCCGGGACCGCAAACTTTTCAACCAACAGCGGTTGACCGAGTCACCTTTACTAAGATTGTTTTTTTTTCATAACTAGACTACGCATCAACCGCTTCGCATGGCCTAAGATCCTCAAGATCAGCTACAAGCGTCACAACTTCTACGTGAAGCTGCGCCCAGGAGAGTTCGAGCAGTTCGAATCCACTGTTGGCTTCAAACTGGTCAACCATCGTGCGGCCAAGAAGTTATGGAAGACCTGTGTTGAGCACCATACGTTCTTCAGGTATTAATTTTGACTGCTTTGTTGTATGTATCAAGGCTATGTTGAGATTTATTAAGATAACATTCTGTGATAAAGCTTGAAGTTGATCATGAAAGACATGTATATGTAGGACGTGAATATTCCTTGTATTAACCTGCATGGGAGGGGTGTCCCCAATATGATTGCTTACCTATAAGAATATTTGTGACTCATACTTTATTATAGATGTGTACAAAAATGATATCATACCTTTTTTCGTTTTCTTAATACTATTCTGGTTTTATAATTTCTGACTTCTTGTACTATATTGTGATAGAAGATTTGCTAAACGATTTTTTGTATATCAAAATTGATATCATGTGAATAAAAATAAAAAATAAAACTGGTTATGTTTTTAGGTTTCTTAATTTTGAGTCTCTAAGAGTTAGACAACGTATTACCAATCGGAATTTTCGGGACTGATTTTGTATCACGAAAATCCCGGTTATGGCGTTGACATTGTATCCTAGGACTGCAAACCCCAAGTGACTGACCCCCCCCCCCCCCCCCCCACAGACTGATGTCCCCTGAGCCGCCGTCCAAGAGCACGCTGTTCCCGCGCCTGGGCTCCAAGTACCGCTACAGCGGGCGCACCCAGTACGAGTCGCGCGCCGCGCAACCGCAGCGCTCGCAGCCTTTCTTCGCGCGCACGCTGTCATCCAGGCAGCTGTCCTCGCGCAGCATGGACGGTGAGTACCGGTTACGATTAACGTTGTTTATGGGGTCCGTACCTCAAAAGGAAATAACCAGTCGAGTGCGAGTCGGAATCGCCGCACGGTATTATTATATTTCGATTTGAATGCCATTTTGAATCCAAGCAGCGCGTGCCCAAACACACTTGACTATTTAAAAGTATTAGTTGCTTTTCTTCAGGGTTCGTACTATAATTAGACAAAATTTGAAGCTTTTTTGTTTTACCTTTAAAACGATTCATCAAAAAAATAGTTAAACTTTTTATTGTATTTGCATCTCCTTTATTTATTGGTTCTTTTTATTTATTTTATTTTTTTTGTTAGTAAATCCACCGCAATAACACTTCGGGAAAAGAAAAACAACCGGCTATTTATTAGGGTTCAAAATATACAGCTCTTTAAAGTTAGAACAAACGGACGGACAACCCTAAAAAAAACCTACAACCCTTGAATACGTGAATACGAGGATATAACGTTGTCAGGATT
Organism: Acleris sparsana; assembly: GCA_923062465.1. Lineage (NCBI taxonomy): Eukaryota > Metazoa > Arthropoda > Insecta > Lepidoptera > Tortricidae > Acleris > Acleris sparsana. The sequence continues at coordinate 6,713,558 of OV281305.1, read as the reverse complement.
TGTCTAAATTGCATTGCATTTGACAACCGGAAGTTTTTAATACTTAGGTGTTCTGAAACAATCATGCTTATTGAGGTATGTCTCAAAAGCATTTTTTTATTAACTGGTAAAATAGACAACGGTAATGGTTAAAGAGTTTAAACGCCACATGTCTCTGTCTCAGATAGCACTAGAATTAAAAAAAAAAAACAAAACACGGTTACCAATAAAATAATGTCATTCCGACCACTAGTACAAAGCGGTACGCGCCCGCAAGCAATATTATCATTCAATCGTTTTTTCTGAGTGAATATTAGTCTTTCTTTTTAAAATTGTATGCTTTTGAGACAAATCTCTATACCTAATTGTGATTTTTATCGAAAACATTTACCCCTAAAACCTTTTTTTAATTCGGCTAGGCCGCAGTTTATCGACCTGAGTACAGCAGGACACAATGAAAATGGCGTACGTCAAAGCTCTTACGCCGTTGACCAAGAGTCTATTATTTCTTAATCCGCGCGCCAAATTAAATGTGCCTGGCTATAAAAGAGGTAACGATTCCATTTTTTTCAATCGATTCGACTAGTGACTATTCGCACGGCCAGAGTCACCCGTGTAAAACCGCATAAACCCGCATTCACGCGATAGTACGCGACCTTGCTTATAACCCGAAATATATACCGAAGCACATTGAATTCCTATTTCTATCGATTCCAGTAACAATCCGATCAACCACTCCATCATTACCGTAAATCCACTTATTGCATCATACCGTAAACACATTCCGGTAAAACTAATATGAACGCGTATACCGAGAATTCGTCTGGCGTACTGTTTATGTTCCATGTATATGTAGTTTTACTTTTGTCTGAGGTTAGATGATTTTTACAGGAAACTTATGTTAGGGTTTCTACCCGGACTATTTTGGTGATTAGAAGAGTAAATGTAACAATACAAAGTGAGAACTTGAATTTATTAAGGACTAATATATATTTTTTGTACTGAGGTAGGAGACAGTGTTATAACGTACTTCGATCTGAATATAGAATTCGACAAGCATGTCAATGCTAATTACATTGTCAAGGGTCAAATTTTGATTATTTGTTGATCGACTGTATAATCAGTCAAAAACTGATCTAGGCGTTAAAGAAACAAGTGTAATACGTGTTTATATGGGCTGTCACTGAATTCATCTTAGGTGAAAAAGAGCGTATGTGCTCAAAATGTTCGTTTCATGATTTTATTATTATACAGTGAATATCGTAGATACAGTAATGTAATTTTGTACGAGAGTCAACATCTATATAAACTACGTGCGCAATATTCTGACCGAAGTGTTGCAGTAAAATCCAAAATAGCCTGCGTTTTCTTCATTAGGGCGACTTGAAAGCAACACTTAAATAAAACACCATTAATCTAGCGTTATGATTGGTCGTTCATTTTAATTTATACTAGGCAAATGTTCTTCTTTTGTCTGTCAAACACCACTCTCACAAACTTCCACGCGCTCTTTTCTCGGGCAGCCTTTCACCAGTCTCGTTCAAACTCGTCATCTTGTCAGTATACTTCTATACGAATTCTTCTTTCTATCTTACCCTTCTTAAGGTCATGCAAAATGACAAGTATCGAAAGGAAAACTATGAGAAAAGAACACTTCACGAAAAGAAGCTACTCGTAACTAATAACTAATAACTAACTAACTCGTAAGTAATGATTTCGATGTTTGCGATACCGCGACCTACAATTTAATATATGAGTTTATATGAGACTAGCTGTTCCCGTGCCCACTTCGTAGGGGCTTTTTTTGTTGGGAAATAATATATTGCCTATGACACTCACAAATAACGTGGCTTTTTATTAGTTAAATAATTATCAAAATCAGTAGTTCCTGAGATTACCCGTTACAGCGTCACAAACTGTACCTTTTTATAATATTAGTATAGATATATACCCTCCCAAGCGACCGCGAAGTCGTCGACGCCGAAGGCTGGTATATTTGTAAATGTGTCAATGTCGGGTTCTCATAAAAAGTTCCAAGTAATGCACTTTTCTAAAATAAAGACGTGATTCATTCCGCTGCAGTGTCGTCATACCCGAAACGAATGAACGGCCTTGTATTTTAATAGATCGCAAATACAAAAATGATAAATGTTGGCGAATCGTGCTACCATGACTGTTATCATACAATAGACGAGCGTATTTACGTTTGCGTACAACAGATCATCTATTTTCGGTAAGAGTGACTGATGTGATGTAAGAGAACGGAATTAGTCTAGTTTAAGGTTTTAAGGCCTAAAAATAGAAAAGCTGTACACATAACAGACCCTTACTTACCCGGAAATTTTACCCTAAAAACCTGAGACACTTAAAAATATTTTCATTACGTATTTATTAGGTACTATTATTAATTTGAGACTGACCCTCCGCACACGGCGTCGTATCGTAAGCATATCGTAACGTGCGCAGTAAGAACGCTACGATTATCGTAGAGTTAAAGATGTACGTGGTCGTATCGCTCTCGTACTACGCGCGTTACGATATGCTAACGATACGCTTACGATACGACGCCGTGTGTGGAGGGCCTTAGGCCTTACTCTTAGGCCTTCCGCACATGGCGTGTTCCGTAATTTGCTTTCTATCTCATAATTCGTTTTCATTCGCACGCAACCCAGTCCATAAGTCACACCTAGATATACCAGCTGATGTACTTGCAGTTTCGCGCCAAAAGTGCTAAGTGCGACGGGGATGACTATATCTGTGATAATTATCACTTCATCACTTTCCCCGAACGCCATTATTATCAATGACCGCACTGATGACCTCGCTGTAGTCACCGACGCGACGCCGTAATCAGTGAATTTTAGCGCTCACACATTACTCATGCGCCTAATTGTCACCTTGCCAGCCAGATGCATCGCAAGACGGTGTCATACCAGCATTCACATAACTATTTAGATTTCTTTTAAGAGTTTATATATGCTAAAAATAAATCCTTGATGTTAGTAACAGTCGTGTTTGTCCCCCGTCTGTATTTTTTGCTGCGTTTTTTCTGTGCAATGATAATCTTATCCGTAGCTCTAGTAGATTCACTTTATATTACCGACTTGTAAAAAAGCCTTTCAATGGCTTGTTTACTCAATAAATATTTTAAATTTTGCATTATGTCACAAGTTCAAATCTATATCCCTAATCTTATGTGGAATCTCGGGCCCATGTACACATGGAATTCAAACATTGCAACTGTGTAGCCAATTCAATCACTGAGATGGAATACATCCATGGTTTACGCATGCATGCTTTATGCCGCTTCGCATAAAATGATTTATGACCCCGACGTTTAGTTGGTAACGGTCTTCATCTAACTGTTTCACCGATAGTCGATTTTTTCATAGTTTTAGTCTTGAACGCAAAAAAGTATAGAAAACAGTAAATATTTAGTTCAAAGAATAACTGGCATTATTCGGCATACTGCGCTCCATATAAACAACTTACTAAACTACATAGGGTGAAGTAGGCGATATTAATACATTATTTACTCAACGGGCTGCCGGCGTACGCGCAACATAGCACTTCAGTCTAGACCGCGCTCTCTGTTGGAACACATGTTCGGTGATAATATCATTATATTATAGTGCTGTGAAGTCGATATAGATATTAGTTTCTGGAGGGAAAGTTCAAAATGGTTTTCAATGATTGTTGGAATTGTGCAAGTTAGTATTTTTGATTATTGGTACTTTTTAAATTGGGTAATTTTTTGGGGATGTGATTTTTAATTTTGATGCGGATCTCAACAGCCAGTGTACGCGCGGTCGCGACGATATTATCCTGCCAAGATTCCTTTAACAATATCCACTCCACTTGTTGCTTTTCCACTGAAGAGGCGCGGCGAGAAAAATACAATTCCTCCTCGGTAGTTTTTTTTTAACAATTTAAAACTCTCGTCTCGCCTCGCCGGTGGAAGAGTACCTTAAGAAGGGCGTGTCTCCACACGGCGCGACATACTCTCTCCACCGGTATACTCCGGCCTGAGTATAAAAAAACGGTGGATTAGAAATAGAAAGCTTTTGAAATAATCCTTGGGCTTCCAGAAATACCAAGAAAAAAAGAAAAGCATACCAATATTCAAGGTAACCTTCATTAAAATTAAAGAGTCCATAATTTTGAGTACCAAATGAATATTTTTCTGTACTTAATACTGTTTTCTTACTGTCTGACAGAACGCTCAGCCTAAACTACTGAATAAATGTAAGCATTGAAACTTGTATGTGTATAATAATGAATAAACCACAATAAACGTAATAATGGCCGGATTCCTAGTGTATAAAACACAACAAATAGATACACGGTTAAAATTGCGTTATAAAATATTAAGTGGGGAATGTTCTGTTGACAAACCCAATTAATAAACAGTTAAATGAGTTATAGTTTATTTAATACCCATTACGGATGTCATTTAAACATCAATTGGACCTCATTACGGGAAAGCCGCTAACTAGCCACTGTTTATGTTAGAAGTACAGTCGGCAATTACAATCGTATTTAATATGAACTTACTAGGGGTACTAGGGTTTGGAGTTTTCATAGCACGGTAAGACTACAGAGAGATATGGAGCCGTCATTTATATTAAAACTCGCCCCATATTCAAACTCGTGTTCAATCATTTATGGTATTCCACAATTTATCTTAGGACAGTCTTACACTAATTGACCTATTCCTGTACTTTCCTTATTCCTGATTCCTTAAGCCTGTACTATGCGTACTCGACAACGATAAACATACTTATATGTATAGAGAAATACATACTTAAATACATACAAAACATTGAAGCTACAGGAACAACAACTCGCGCTCATCTAAAAAAAAATTACTTATACCGGGAATCTAACCCGAGACCGGCTAGCTTCGTTGCAGCCGGGTTACTATCAACTCTAATTGACATTTTGTATAATTAACAAAGAAAATAAAAATCTTTCTATATTATATAAATTGCTTGATATGCCTGAACATAATCTAATCAAAGGCATTATTCCTCTAGCTACATTCATTATGGTACTTGGCACTAACACTAACGTACCTACCTACACATGGCTAAGACTATGATCGTATTTACTTAAAATAAATATGCTTTATTAAAACGTTTTATATTCATAATCAGATTGCAGATTGCAATAAATAATCGAGTATGAGTATGACGCGAGTTTTTATATTATTGTCGACTCCATGTCTCGCTGTAGTCTTACTATATTATGAAAACTCCAAACCCTAGAACTTACACAGTATGGACAATGCAAGTCGTATGCACTGTATACAAAGTATACAAACCTCATCCTGCATACAATTTCGATTCCTGGTAAGGGCATATACTTGTATGATTACTGATGGATGATTATGAATATGAATTTTGTTCCTGATGTTTTTTTGTGAATCCAGTTACTCGTACATATAAATGTCTCTATCCATATAATTATGTATCTGTATCGTTTGTCCAGTAGTCGAGATTTTCCAGTTACATTTATTCATTTGTATCGTCTGTTAGAGTCCGGAGAGGGTATTATAGTTTATCTATATTATATCTGTCCGTCTGTTCCATTCGTTCGTATAGCTATATAAAGCTTCAGAACTTCACAAGATGTGTTTGACAAGAGCTTACTACAGCAAAAAAAAAACCACGACAAAAATAAATGAAATATTAAAATTCTGTGGTTAGTACGCAGATAGTAAGCTGGTAAGGGTGTAAAATTTGAAACCGCTTGAACCGATAAATTTAGCCGTCTGTGGTTGAAACGGCCGCAAGCAATTGCGAGATAACACCTCAACTAGGCCGAGCCATTGCACTGCGGTATTCACTATCTTTTGCGATCATAACTTGTACATTTGATCATATCTTTCTTGGCTATATGTAACTGAGCGATAGTTGTAAATTAAACTAGGTTTTCCCCGCGTCTGCGTCTGCGTTGAACTCATGCATTTCCCTTTATACACCATCCAACAATTAATATGCGTCATGAGTTGTCGATGAGTTTAAATATCTTTCTTCGGCTAATAAAAATAAATGACTCGAAATTGGCGGAATACAGCTCATCAGGAGTAAAGAATATTAAAAAAAAAATTAGAAGCAAACTTAAGCCATCGTGCGTTTTTGAATAAGAGGGTGGGGACTTAACCGCGTAGTCTTCTTGTTTCGCTCCTTGATAATTTGATATGCCCAAATTGACCATATGTCTATCAATAGTGACTCAATGTAAACAGACAGTCACGCGACTTGAATTCATTCAGAATTCTTCAGAGGTTTATTTTTAATTTACATACGGTGTGTAAATTATTATTTTCTGTCATTATGGAACTATGTCAAAGTGACGCAATGAGTCAAATCATTTAACGTCTCTTAGGATTTGGATTGATTACGTCACTACGACATAGTGTCGGCATCTGTTTTTCTGAGTGTTATGACCTGAGGGGCTATTGCCTAACGCAATCGCAATCGTTTTCATTTTGAAAATCGAAGGCTTGTCTGCGTACAAAATGAAAACAATTGTTCCACTTTGAAGCCGATTCTGATTGCGAGTGCGTTAGGCAATAGCGACGCCGGTGTCCATCAAAATTAGGTTAAAAATGATCTTTTTCAGAAAATTAAACTTGCCTTATCGTGGGTTCAAGTCCAAACCCATAAAAAACTTAAGTCTAGAAAATCATTTGGCTGACTTTACACGGTCTGAAACGAATATTTTTGTTGCCTAGTTTACGGGCTAGCCACGATTTAATTATTAATTTATAGTATCTACTTATAACTTACCTACCGGATCCATTTAGTTAATGGATGTGGTCATAATTAGCCACTTCATTCATACATGTTAATTAGCTCAAACGTCACTGAAACACGCCCTGTTCTATCCTAACTATAATGAAAATTGAACTTAAAAAAAGACAAAACAAGATAATGAGCCATTACGAATTCAGGGCACGTATGTTAATATTAAGTATATTCCAGTGGCGAAGCGTCACGTAAATAAATAGACAAGCCGGAGCAATAAAAGGTGTATGGCGTGTGTCGGTTTTACATTTTGTTTGTATACCTACTCTATGCATAGGAATTTTTGGTAAAGCCGTAAATAATCGGCTTGTACGAACGCCTCGCGACTGGTATATTCATTGGTTTCAATCCTATCAAGGTTGGATATAAGGAATTTGTAGTGCCATCTTTTAACCTAGCCTGTAACACTTCGAGGTCTAGATACCATTCTAAATCTAGTTCTACTCACCTGTTTGTTAGGCATTCCAGCTTGTTTATGCACTATAACTTTTAGCCACATATTTAGAGGAATATTACCTCGATGTTTTACCATTATTTTCCTCACAACAAGGCATACTTCTTCTTTTGTTTAAATAAATTACAATACCATAACAACCAGCCGGCATAACAAATCATTTGACAGTTCATGTTTGCACATTTTGGTTCTGCATTACACGCATGACAGCGCCATCTGTGATCTATGACATTTCCTCTTGACGATTTTCATCAATCACGTCTGATTGACTCTTAAATGTTTGTCAAATCATTCGTTTATATTTAATCTAAATTAATCTATTATCTTACTTAAATAACTTCATCGTATTTTATTAGAGATTTTCTTCAAGAATCAATTCGACACATGGAACGAAACGCGGACGCGTTTAGAAATGTGCTTGTCGGATTCTTTAATCCTAGATTATGATGATTTTAACTTTTGAGTAAACAAGAAATATAATAAACTCAATTTCCTGGTTTTATAATAATAAAATCCCTTCTTTAACTATTTATTGGTAAATAAAAATATACAGAGCCGTTCGGAAATCTTTGACCGCCGATGACCGAGCATCTTCGATGCCGTCTCCGTTGACCTCGATCGAGTTCGATTCGTCTTGATGTGAGCACGTACATCCAAAACGGAGAATCGCCGATCACGCCAACCGGCCCTGCCCATGGCAGAACTTTTATAATTCAACTTCAAATGGATTGAGCTAATCCAAATCTTTGTGCCAATCATAATACTTTCTTCTGCACCCTCATAAATGCTTTCTTAACAAGCGCCTTTACTTTCTCGAGCTCTGACACTCGCCTTATACTATAAAAGAAACCCACGGCTAGTGGGTTTCTTTCTATTACGGGAAGTTTCTTTCTATTACGGGCAGTTTCTTTCTTCGTTCGTTTCTTTTCTATTTCACCTGCCTGCCTTTTTATTGCTTCTCTAACACTCCGTTTACGAGTGGAGAATAACTTGTGGTTCCGCGGATGGAGGGGTGAAGTTCATCAAGCGTTGCGACTTTCTCCTTTTTCCCGTCGTGGTTCTGACGACCTGCACTAAGAAAAACTTCAACTCTCCTGACAATTAAGCCGTTCTTTTACTACAGCAGAGGTTATTAAACGGTGCAGGTATTCTGTAAGAAGATGCCGCGTGAGTACCAGGCTACCTTTTTTACACTTAAAGTTATCTCGTTAGGTAGTCTTTCTACTGTATTGTTAAATTTCATTATTGGAATACAAATCTAAATTTGCATCTTGTGTAGTAGGTTCGAGACTGGCAACCCACGACTTCACGCGAGTGGATCAGTCTCGATCCTATGATTTATTTAAGCTTCTCCTTGATGGCAAAGTTCACTACCACCTAGTGTGTCTATTTAAGCGTAGTAGGTTCGATACTGACCAACCCCGATTTTGCGCTAGTGGAGCAGTGTCGGTCCTATGATTTCTTAGACTTCCCCTTTACGGCGGAGTCCATTGTGTAATGATGTATTTGGCGTTCTTTAGTTTATAATTGTTGAACGGTTAAATAAATGTAATTTGAATAGATCTGAGATTTTTATTTGAATGATTTCACTCGTTGACGAGAAGTAGGTCTGGCCCCCTTACTGAATATAAATTTGACTTACTCTTTCCTGGGCTGAATCTTACTCACACCCTAGTCTCACAAGCTCACCTATCCAGCTACCCTGCACTATTACAAGCCTCTGGTTGGATAATGCGAACATATTTTTGGTTGTCACCCCAGGTAGTTTATAATAACATAGCTGCTGCCTGCATGGCAAGCATAAAGGACAGAACAGAGCTGTGGCAGTTATATAGCTCTGTTCTTTCCTCCCAGCGTAAATTGAACTGCATAGCTACGTCACAATAATCCCCTGGGTCCGTAATAAGAACCGTACAACCCTTACGTCTTACGTTTACCTGGCTAGCGATTACAACCGTTTTTTTTTTCAACCCTAGCTCATTTTCTTTATTGTTCGCAGCGTTGGCAGCCAACGAAAACAAGGCGGACACGCTGCCTCCAGAGGCTGCCAAGCGGCATACCATGCCGCCGCAACCCGCGCCGCGCCCCGCCACCAAAGATAAGGTACATTGTACACCTGTACATCAATGTAAAAATATTTAATATTAGCATATTGACCTGGCCACGACTGCGCGGTGGCGGTGACCAGCGGGCGGTAAAAACAAAAGCATAATTCACCAACTTTGCCGTTTGCCGTTCTTCTCCACCGTCCCAGGCTGTTAGAAACATTATTAAGTAACTAATCTATGGGTGAACCTGAAATAAATAATTTTGGTTTGATATCTGCGTAACACTTGTGGGAATTAACTTAACACCGTACTCAGAGACTATTAAATCGTTCCTTTTTCAAACTTGTGTATGTAAAATCGTCACTACAAACGACTAATCTTCATTACTGGACTATGCGGCCGTTAAGCACCAGATATTTTTTCTTACTAAACTTTAATGTCTTAGAACCCCGAAACGTTATTACGCAGTTTTTAGAGCTGATAAATAACTGAACCATCTTGATTAAATTAGCTTTCAATGTAGAAAACGTATTGTAATCGGTTTATCCGTTAAGGAGCTACAAATCCAAAGACAGACATACAGACAATATTATTACAGAATAATTTTGAAAAACGAATTTACTCTGATTATTTGGTTGTGGTGCTTGAGTACCCAAATTTGTCACATCAACTTTTATTTCGTCTACTGAAGTAATAAAATGTCTGTACAGTCCGTGAGCTCCTAAAAAATCCTTCGGATTTTAGAAGCATACTTGGGGTTTTGACGATGAAACGCGATCGTGATATGCGGTTCTGTTCTGTTATCTACTTGCAAAACTTTTCGAAATTACCGTTAAAAGTAAAGAATAACCATCAGTACAAAATAAAGCTTACTGTAATAATATTACGCTTATTTATCGTTTTCTAATTTTGATACAATATGACTATTTGTTATGATACCAATAAAACAAAATCATCATTTTCGAATTCCTCCATAGTAATTTTAAATAGAGAACACCCAGCCTTCACAAACTACTTTTATTTGGAAGTATATAGAGCTGTTTATACCCACGTGTGGATTCTTAGAAACTACATTCGTATATTATTGTTTTTTTAATGTACTTTTCGAAATCCCCGTTGCTTCTATAACAGGTCTTGACCTTATTAAATTATTTACAATCAACACTTTCCTTGAAACTTTCAGCTTCTTTAAAAAAATATTTATATACATTATAAACCATTTCCCGTGATTGGCTATTTACAGAAATACCCTGTTGAAGTTGAATTTAATTATATGGTTATCTTATCTCATGTAATTTTTAAATGTGCATGGGATTCAACGTATCTTCACAAGGCCCATAGTGTTAAGAAATGAGTCAGCGGAATAAGCCTAACATAATAAAACTGTCTTGGAAGTTTGTATCGGCTTTCACTCTAGATACCTTCAAGTCCTCAGAAAATCGCACAGAAAAAAAAAAGATTTTCAAATTATACAATCGATCTAAATTCCATTGAATTTTCTATATGCTACTGGGTCATGTGAGGTTAAAAAGGGCAGCTGGAAACTAGACATTACATAAACACAAGTGCACTTTGCAAAATGTTTACTTGCTACAAAAGAAACTAGTAAATATGATATGCAATAAATGATTGAATTTGAATTTGAAAAGCCAAATGGATACAATTCACTTTGTTAGTTAAAATATATTATTTCCTGCTAACACACACACACACACCCGAAATGTATTCAATTCCCAATGTAATGCTGTGCCATCTATCAATACGCGGCTGTTTCCAAACGCCTTATTCGATCTGTATATCACTTTGTAATTAACACCTCGTAGTATGCGACTATTGTTGTTAGATCACTCACATAGTGAGCATGTTGCATCAACAACCATTGCGTCATGGGAGATCAACATTATATAAATAGCCAATAAAGTGGCTATGGTGTATCTGGAGTAGGGTCTATCCTTCTTACTTTTCAACTGTCACGGAATAGAGAGAAAAGGAAAATAATATTATAAAGTACTTTAAAAAAAGAAGTACGTTTTAATATTGTTATAAACATATTTTTTTCTAATTGGAAATGTTTAGTGCTGAGTTTGGCCACGGTTTTTATTTATTTATTTATTTGTCAAAAAATAATAGAAGATTAATATGATACAGCATCTGGTTCGACCATTATGTGTTTATCTCCCATGTTACACATAACTAATAAAGTACAGCGCTAACATTTAAATAATTCACCTTGGGAATGTTCGATTATCGTGTTATTTTGGATAAGATTGCGCTGGCGGAGATGTAGTTTAGTAGAGCTGTAGTTTTAATCACGTATATTCTTGTGTTCTTATTTCCGAATATTAAAGAAAGAAATATACCCGAAGATTCCCGAGGTTATCTACCTGTTAGTGCTTTACGTATTCGTGTAATACCGTGGCGTTTCTCTCACGCCGCTCGGAAGCTGCGCCGGCGCTCCGGCGGCACCGTCAGCGTGTCGTCGGCGAGCTCCATAGAGGGAGAGTATTTGGCCGACAAGGCAGAAAAGGTGTGCTTTTTGACGTTAAAAATGGATGGACTTCGCGCATCCGCTGCCAACAAATGGCAATAAAAGTTAAATTATATTTGACCAGCGTGTCACTGGCGCTGAATGATGCACTCTTTAAATTCGATGCAAAACTTTTTTCCAAGTCATGAGACGCTCCAAATTGTTCATAATATTAAACTAACTTTTGAAATAATTCAACTTTCATAATCATGTACATTATAGTTTTCTTGTATATTTAATGCACAGTATCTTAGAGTAGACCTAGAATCAGATACAACTACATTTCGTATAATAATTTCCCAATTGAAATTCCTTTTTTAATCGTAATTAACTATTGCTTACAGAAACCTCCCCCTGGCGCCGTGAAGGTAATGCCAACTGCTCCTCCAGAGAAGAAGGAGGAGAAGAAAGTAGCGGAAAGGAAACCGGCTGAGAACGGTAATATCATCTACATAGATATCAAGTGTTCAAGATCTTTGTTTAAAGATGTTATCAAGGACTCAGAAAGTAATTCGTTGTGCATTCGCTTACTCAGCACAGGCCCAAGAAAAGTAGTAGAGCATTCGGATAAATGGAGCCGTGAATCACCATAGAACCGTGTCACAGTGACGTTAAAAATTGCCGATTATAATTGTGATGTAGCTTCTACAGTATAGAAAAAAAAAAGATCTTTGTTGTTGTAACACGGTTTCGCCATTACTTGTAAAATTAGATCTCTTTAGAGGCACTGAATATAATAAACAATATCCTTGATTCATTTTATATATTTTATTTGGATCTTAATATTACATAGATATGATATCCATTGTAAGGTAGTATTTATTTAGTATGTTTATATTTTGTTTCGTTTTAGGCACGGACACCTCAAGTGATCCAGGCGTCATCAACAACGTTGAAACCACGCCTAAGAAAACCAAGGTAAGTCTTAAAGTAAGCAATCAAGCAATTTGACCAAATTTTCATATTGGTAAAATTTAAATTGTATGCCGTAATGTCTCTGGCAGTAGAGTAATTTATATTGTACAGATCTGTAAATATTCAATGTTAGAAAACGCAAATAGAGAGGCATGGAAGCATATTGCAATTTTTAATGTTAATTTGCCGTGTGACATTTTATAAGTTACTGCATAATGAAAGCTTGCATTGTTATCGTCACACTTTAAAGCATTTTATAATTTTCTGCGTTTGTTTTATTATTTTTAATTATTTTTTCTTTTTTCCCACCCTCACCCACATCCTATCGTAGACGGGAGGTTTTGGCCTATTCGGTAACAAAAAAGAAAAATCGCCTAAAGAGGAAAAATCACCAAAAGAAAAGTCTCCTAAACAAAAGTCACCTAAAGATAAAGATAAGAAAATCAAAGATCCTAAAGCCAAAGTGGCAGTGCTTGATACATCAAACGAGAGCTCCAACCTCGACACATCGAATGAGAAGAGTCCTGCGAAATCTGAAGAAAAACCAGGTTTTACAAAACCTTACGAATACACTGACACCGAACGAAGTCCTACGCGCTCAAAACCGTTCATCCAGGGAGCCTTCAGTTATGAGAAAGAACCAGTTTCTGACGAGAGGCAAAGGCAGCTCAACGACAGTCAAAGTCCTTCGACAAGAAAAGCTGGCCTCGCGTTTAACTATGCTCCAGGAGAAGATAGAAAAGTCGCTGAAAGCGCTGAGAAACGCAAAACACCTGAAGATCCTAGCAAACTCAAGACCCCTGGCATCGACTACGTTCAATCAGCCGCATTAAAAGAACAAGCTAAAGCGAATCTTGTTGATCCTACTCTAGCTTTACTAGACTCAGAGAGAGCTCACCATGAAGTGCCTCTAGCGGCTGCTTTACCAGTCGCAATAAAACCAGAAAACGAAGTTCAAGTCGTCATAATAACCGGCCGGTATAATCCTAAGAACAAAAAACTTGATGACGCTAACGGTACAGTTCTCGTTATCAAAGGAACGCTTAACAAAGCCAACAATAAAATTCAGACAGAAAAGGAACTCATCGATACCAAATCAGGTAACATTACGTACACAGACCCTGCAACAGGGAAACAGGAAAGCAAAAACGGACATGTTGATTCTAAAACAGGACACATTCTGTTTACGTCTGGTGTGATTGATCCTAAAACTGGCAAGCTTGATCCAACGCTGGCCCAACAATATTGTTTCGTTGAAAAGGCTGATGATAAAGTTGGTGCTAAGCCCGGAAAGGAGGTTAACTTGGTTGTTATTACAAGTAAATATGACGGCAAACATAAAAAACTTGACGCCGCACATGGTCACGTCGACGTTTCGAGAGCAGTTGTTGGTGCGGACGGCAAAGTCAGCTCTAATTATGGTGTGATTGACCCGCGATCGGGCAAGATCGACTATGTAGACCCTAAAACAGGCAAACAAGAACCTAGACAGGCATATGTTGATCAGAAAACAGGCAATATCCTAGTGACGACAGGCGTCCTTGACCCTAAATCGGGCAAAGTTGATTCTTCTTTGGGACAGCAGTTCAGCATTGTAGAAAAGGATGCCACTAAAGCCAACAGAGAAGTCCGATTAGTTGTCATCACAAGCAAGTATGATTTGAAAAGCAAGAAGTTAGACCCGCATTACGCTCATGTTGATTCAGTCAATGGTGTATTGAGCGGCAGTGATGGTAAGATCTACACAGACTATGGCATCATAGATCCTAGAACTGGTGACATTCAGGTAACTGATCCCAAGACAGGAAAGCAAGAGACTAAACGCGCCGCAGTGGATCCCAAAACTGGAAATATACTCTTGCTATCTGGTGTAGTTGATCCTAGAACAGGAGAACTTGACACGACCTTAGGGCAACAATACAGTATTGTTGATAAACCGATAGATACGTTTGCACATTGCCCGGGCAAGGAAGTACAACTCGTTGCAGTGACAGCTAAATACGATTCTAAGAACAAGAAGTTAGACACTCCTAACGGATTCGTTGAGACTTCCCGCGCTATCATCAGCGATAAAGATGGAAAAGTACATACAAATTTCGGTATTCTAGACCCTAATACTGGCAAAGTACACTACACTGATCAAAAGACCGGCAAGCCCGACACCAAACAAGCTATCATCGATGCAAAGACGGGAAGCTTCATAGTGACGTCAGGAGTCATCGACCCTAAAACTGGAAAGACAGATTCGTCTCTCGCCCAGCAACTATCAGTAGTGGATAAAGATGCGCCTAAAGGCATTCCTGAACGACATGTCAATTTGGTCATTGTCACTAGCAAGTATGACTTGAAGAATAAGAAATTGGATCTAACCAATGCTCATGTTAACAGCATTCCTGGTACAATTGGCAATGATGATAAGGTGTATACAGCGTTTGGTGTTGTCGATCCTAATACTGGTGAAATCACTTTGACGGACCCAGTGACGGGCAAGCAGGAAGTGAAGAAGGCCTCGGTTGATCCAAAGACAGGTAATCTATTGCTAACGTCTGGTGTCGTTGACCCGAAAACTGGCCAAATCGATTCTAGCTTGGGACAACAGATCAGCGTTGTAGATAAACCTAAGGATAAGTTTGCTTCAGTGCCCGGAAAAGAAGTTCAATTAGTCGTTATCACAAGCAAATACGATTCTAAATACAAGAAACTAGACAACCCTAATGGGCATGTAGAAACATCTAGAGGTATCATGGCCGCTGATGGCAAAATTCACTCTAACTTTGGTGCTATAGACCCTAGAAGCGGAAAGATCGAACATGTTGACCCTAAAACAGGTAAACAAGAGATAAAACAAGCTATAGCTGATCCTAAGACGGGGCATTTGCTGCTTACATCGGGAGTCACAGATCCCAAGTCTGGTAAGACTGATTCATCTCTTGCCCAACAACTTGTGATTGTTGACAAAGATGCTAAACCACAGGAAAGAGAAATCCGTTTAGTTATTATTACATCGAAATACGATCCTAAGACCAAGAAGTTAGACTCAAGTCATAGTGTTGTTGATACTGTCAATGGTACATTAGGGCCTGATGGAAAAGTTCATACATCGTATGGTGTTGTTGATCCGGCTACCGGAGAAATCGTGATCACCGACCCCGTGACAGGCAAGCAAGACGTTAAGAAAGCTACGATTGACAACAAAACTGGCAATCTTCTTATTACCTCAGGAGTTACTGACCCTAAGACTGGCCACGTTGATCCCACGCTAGGACAGCAAATCAGCGTAGTGAACAAACCTAAAGATACATTCGCTGCAGTACCAGGCAAGGAAGTTCAATTAGTTATTGTGACTAGCAAGTATGATCCCAAGAATAAGACATTAGAAAATAGCAATGGCCAAGTAGAAACATCGAGAGGTATCATAGCTGCTGACGGAAAAGTTCACACCAACTACGGAATAATTGATACTAAGACTGGAAAGATTGAGTGTGTTGACCCGAAAACGGGTAAGACTGAGGTTAAACAAGCAGTTTCGGATCCTAAGACCGGGCATCTCCTTCTAACATCTGGCGTTGTAGATCCGAAAACAGGAAAAACAGATTCATCCCTTGCCCAACAGCTTACCATTGTAGACCAAGATATTAAACCTTTGGAAAGGGAAATTCACCTGGTGATCATTACTACCAAATACGATCCAAAGACGAAAAAGATCGATCCGACTCAAGGATATGTAGACACTGTTAGCGGAACTATAGGACCTGACGGTAAAATCCGCACAGCCATTGGAGTCGTTGACCCAACTAATGGAGAAATCGTTGTGACCAACCCTACAACTGGTAAGCAGGAAATGAAGAAAGCTCAGTTGGATCCGTCAACTGGCCATATGCTCGTCACGAGTCAGGTGTTTGACCCAAGAACGGGTAAAGTCGACCCTACGCTCGCCCAACAGTACAGTATTGTCAATAAGACAGTCACGCCTCACACCAAACCCGCGTCGGTTGGTGAAATCCGCCTTGTGATCGTGACAAGCAAGTATGACCCGAGAACCAAGACAGTGGATGCTGGCGCAGGAACTATTGACGCCTCCAAGGGCTACGTTAGCGCTGAAGACGGAAAAATACACACAGATTTCGGCATCATTGACCCAAGATCGGGGCAGATCCTGTACAGAGATCCACTAACCGGTAAACAAGAGCTGAAGCAAGCAGACATCGATCCTAAGACCGGAAACTTTATAATCACGACCGCAGTTGTAGACCCCAAGACAGGCAAAATAGATCCATCATTCGCTCAACAGTTGACGATTGTTGATAAGCAGAATGTGTTGGCTAAAGCACCACTATCTCAGAGAGCTAGTGTTTCCCCTGCAAGGCAGACACCGTCGCCTATTAAGACCCCTGCTTCAACTCCAGTACAAACACCATTGCAATCACCCGTTCGCACTTCCTCACCAATTGTATCGACTCAAGCGCAAAAATCTGCGCCTACCGCAGCAGCGGTACCAAAGACACCGCCTGCCAAGCCAACGACGGCGCCACCAGCCCCGCCTAGGAGGAAAATCGTCAAAATCATGGTTATCTTTACTAAAATCGACCCTAAAACCAAAAAGCCGGACTTGCATACTGCTGAGGTAGAACACCTGACTGGTATTCTAGACCCGAGTGGGCTAGTTGAAACTAAATATGGAGTAATAGATATTAACAAAGGAACCATCGTCGCAACAGATTCCGCCGGACAAAAACAGACGAGAGAAGGCGTAGTTCTGCCTGAAACAGGCCAAATTTTTATTAACTCTGGTGCTATCGATCCTAAAACTGGCAAAGTCGATCCTACCTTGGGCATGATCTTAAGCGTCGCTAAGCAAGATGACCCGGTCGTAGATATCACTACTATCACAGGGCCCATAGATCCAGCAACAGGTAAAGTAGACATCGAGAATGGCACGGTTGAGCTTACTAAAGGCAAAGTTGACGCTGAAACAGGCCACATTTCCACTAAATACGGAGTTATTGACCCGGCAAATGAAGTCATTTACGTGACTGATACTAAGGGAGGACAGGACAAGAAATCCATTAGCATTGATGAGAACACCGGTCTTGTAACTTTGAAAGGAGTGGTTGACCCGAAAACAGGTAAGGTTGATCCAAAACTTGGACAAGTCATCGTGGTTGGAACACATATTGACCCTGTTGTTGAAGTCACGACGTTTGTTGGCAAAGTCGACTCAAAGAAGGGTTTAATTGAACCCAAACACTCCGTTATTGAGAGCACTACCGGTCAATTTAATCCAGATACCAATAAAATTGATACAAAGTATGGACAAATCGATCTTGTGAGAGGAACTGTTACTTACAACGATCCCAAAACTGGCAGATTAGAAAGCAAAGATGTTAAAGTTGACCCTGTTACTGGACAACTATTGCTACGCAGTGGTCAAGTAAACCCCAAATCTGGAAAGCCAGATAAGGATGTCGGTAGACTTATTTGTCTTAGGATTATTCAGACTAAAGTCGATCCTGTCTCAGGCAAACAAATCGTTTCCAACGAGCCACGCAACGTTAAAGTGGATCCTAAAACCAACCAGATCTGGACCGCTGGACCTAAAGACCCACAAACTGGAGAGGTTATTTACACAGCTGGTCAAATCGATCCTATCACTGGCTACATTATCACAATTTACGGCCGCCTTGACCCTAAAACTGGAACGATAGTCAGAGCCACAGATATTGACAGATCACTTATCAAGGTTGACCCGATCAGTGGACAAATATACACGGCCACAGGACAAGTCGATGAAGATAATCAACCGCTCTATTCCGCCTCTCAAGTGGACCCGTCAACAGGAGAAATCTACACCAAAGTCGGCAAAATTGACGGCAGAACTGGTAGACTAGTGATCATCAAGATCTATGTCATTACCCAAAAAGACGAGAAGGGACGCGTCAAGGAAGTGGATCCTAAAGATTGTACGATTGACGAAACTACAGGAAGAATCATAACGACTAAGACAGTATACTTGTATCAAATTATTGACCCCATCACTGGAGAAACAATTGATGTAGACCCGGATGATCCGAGACTTAAAGGTGCACGAACAACTGTCACTCAAACTATGACTTTATCAGGCAAGATTGACCCCGTCACGGGTAGGATAAAGACCGAATACGGAGACATAGACCCAGATACAGGGGACATTGACCCGAGCACGGCTGTTAGAGACCCAGTTACCGGACAGCTAATACTACATTACTCACAAATCGATCCTTCCCACTTCGAAGACAAGAGCGGAAACTACACGATAGAGAAAGAAACGCAAGATCTTCCAGCTAACATCGATATACAGAAGGTAAACACGCATAAATTCTCAACGTTTGGAAAAGATGAAAGCCCAGTGAGAGGCGACGAGCCTAGGACGTTTACGGAGTTCACAACTAGCGAGCACATTAGGCATCAGGGTTACGTGTCGTCAAACACCCCCTTATCCTCAAAGATCCCGGTTTCGCAGCGGGCGAAGAAGACCCCCACGCCTCCAGTCGTCGTCAAGACGACCACCAAACAACTCCTCACTAGAAACGACGAGGGCGTTACGCATAACGTCGAGCAAGAAGTCGAAAACCTCGGCACTGGCGAGGTCACATTCTCCACACACACGAATAAGGTTCGTTTCATTCTTAACCTTTTTAATTACCGGCCAGACGCCTTAAAAACTTAATCATCTTTCCATTTTTGTTGTCGTGTGGCCTTTTTAATTATGATTTCAACCTTTCAAGCTTTAAAAGCCTGTAGTAAATGTTAAACTAGTTTTATGTTTTTGTAAATAGTTTGAAGCATGCTAGTCTAACCCTTAACTTTAGGCCGAAAGCATAGAGCCGATGGAGGGTCCAGGAAAGAGCCCGTACGTGACAGCCAGAGCTGTTACCACGAGAACGGCGACTACACACCACGACCTCGACACACAAGCGAAGACTCAGCAAATGGAGGAAAAAACGGTCGCACATACGCTCACGTCGTCGGCTACGCGACAAGAGCAACGAGTATTGACTCAAGAAGTCAAAACGATGGTCACTACTGGAGACAAGGTAATTAACAACCCTAATTTCAGCAGGATAGGTTACATTCCATTGCCATAGGTTCATTGCATGAGTTTGTTTCATTGAACTTAGTTTTATTCTGTTTTTATCATTTCGTAACTACACTGTCACGCCTTGGTTGACTTTACTTGTGGTTGCTACTTCATTCTTAGATATTTATCTTTTTAAGTTGTGTAATGAAGCAGCAATCACTTGCACGATATGTTTTTAATTTTGTTCTAATTCTTGTTTTTTATTTTATTTTTCATCTCAAATCGACTTCAAACGGAATTGACGCACGCTACCCCGGAATGAAAACTGACTGGTCTTGACTTAAATCGTTTGCAATCCTAATATTAACTCCTTATTCATAAATATTGTGATAATTCCATCCCATACATTCGCCATAACGGCTCTGCACCCCATCATATCAAAAAAAATAAAAAAAATCTCTCATTTTCTCGATTATTTTTACTCATCCGTGTGTTAACTCCATTTCTAAAACATACATGGTGTTTCCAAAATCGATTCCTCTAAATACTCTGGTATTTCGTACCCACCCGATCTTTCCCGAATGCTCCCGAATGCCTCCGGAATGTTCGTGGCTTGCATACATCAGCAGTTAACACGACGCGGCTCGGAAAGCTCTCTCTCAAGCGGAGACTCTGGAACTCCCATAGACTTCGATGAAGGGGCGGGCGAAGGGCATTACTACACCACTGTAAGTATCCCGTACTTTATAAGGGGTAGTTTATTTTTGAACAGTAAAGATCAGCACAGGTTAATTATTGAGAATAAAACACTGAAGGTATGTTTTGTTCGTAGCATGGTTTGAACTTTCGTTGAGTTGCATGAATAGTAATAGAGCGAGTTGAATTTATTTCCTTTAATATTGTGTTGAGTAGAAAAGAGTGAGAGTGGTATGTTTTGAAGTTTTGCATTGTTTTGCCTCAACTAGTAATTTATCGCGTTAACAAGAAAAAAACTTGCACCTAGTAAAAGACCTTATATTTAAATTTAAATCATTTTACGGGTAAGTGAAAATACGTAGGAGTATAACGATAACATTTAATTTATAAAAATATAAGACAGTGCTTTAGGTATTATGAATATTATGAAAGGTTAACTTCAAGTATTTTACAACTAAAATTTTTTTTTTTTTTTTTAATATATCAAAAAATATATAAATCTGATAACTAAAACATATCAAAACCCTGCAAATCTCCCGCTAAAAAAAAAAAAAAACTTCAAGTATTATTTCTTAAGCTGATGTGCAGGGAATCATACTTTGGATCTAGATAACCAAAAAGTATGTAAGATTGTCCCAGAGTTATAGTTTCGTACATATATCTTATTCATTAGTGTCTCCTAAGGCCCCAATGCGTTTACTTAGGACATTTGTCAAAATTACCATTTTTGAGGAAAATATATTTGACGTGAGCCTTAATCTGATAAAAAAGGACCTTGTCATTGAAGAGAAAGAAAAGTGTTGCCATGTCATAAAAAAAATATTCGCATATTATTCCAGATAAAACTTCACAATATTTTTGTTTTTTTAAATGACGTAAAAATCACCCCGTTTCTGTTTTTGTTTACATCTGAAGTTGCTGGGTAGTCCGCGTTATTTTCAATATGCAAAAGACAATAATGAAAGCCTTGAAACGCCCGAATTATACACCCTTGGACTAATTTCCAACAGGATAAAGATAATGATAACCTTAAATGTTTAGCACCATTTCGTCACCGTTCACCACAGGTAGACGATGACCGTGACATTATGAAACCTACCAGTAATTGTCTTATCTCGTTGAGAAAGGGTCACATGTAGCAATTACATTAAAGAATGTTAAGTAATATGTTGTCTGTGTTTCAGGAGCCTGGTTCGTACAGAACGACGACGACGACCAGCGTGATGGGCAACGCTCCTTTCGGTAGCATGGTGCACGGAGCCACTACCAAGGTCAGTACCTCATCTTTTCAGGGTTAATCATTTGTATAAACAGACATCAGAGTTTTGGGTTAAAATCATTTGACAAGCAGTGGTTTCGTGAATCTATAAGATCACTTTTTTTTCACTATATTTCTTCTATTTAAAAAGGTGCCAATTTTTTTTACTACATTTTTGACAACCAGACCAATTTATTGCCAGTTTTCTTAAACACTTAACATATTTGAATAAATTAGAATTGACTAACTTTATTTCACCAGACTTACGCCTAGATTTCTATCTATGTACTTGTCACCCTGTAGATTGATACAAACTACGGAACTTCTTCCTCTTAAATATCCCCTTAATATAAGGTCCTGCGCCACTAGCAGTGTAAAATGTATGGCATGTGTTTTCAGACAACGTCGAGCACAACACCCGAGGCGGAAGAGACCACCATCAACGAGGAAGGCGAGGTGGTTTCCTCGCAGACCATCAGCTCCAAGACGCGCACCGTTGAGACCATCACCGTACGTATTCTATGTTCTGCAGCACTAAAGGTTCTCCTGGGTTACGCGCCCCTCAGACTGTAGACCAAGTATGGCCACATCCATTTAAGAAAAATATAATGTAACTGGTTCTTGATCAACATCATTTTATTGGCTAACCACAAAACAGGACCAAGAACTCGCACTATAAAGGGATTACAAGGGATTACTTCGACAGTTCATTGAAATTGACTACCCTTGATTACATTTAAGGGCCGTATTAACTGCAGCAGTTTATTAACTGATCTTGGGTGAGGTGACCGTCTTGAGACGCGCATCTAAGCCAAAATCAGCGTACTGATAAAGCGTTAGCGTAAACGGAGGCGGGCCGTGTAGCGGCAATGGAAAGCGCGAGTTCTAACAGTTTCCTCGGCTCTTAGCTCTGTCAACGCCTAGGCGTCTGTTTAACGGTATATATTTCAGTGAAAAAAAAAAACTACAACTCTCACTATCATGTTTTACTTCTGTCACATGTCATACAAGTCTAGAGCTAAGTTAGGAACTTAAGGCTGTATTAATAAAGTCATCTCGACCGTAATGCTCTCTAATCAAGATGAGTCAAAAAATACCGTTTTGTTTGGCTTGACGTACTTTACTTTGAGGTATCTTGTGAGCCTCTACGGCCCTTAGTAAATGCGTAATAATCCTCGGATAAGTGTTATTTTCAGGTGTTTAATATAATTAACTCGTCTGACGTCTTGACTGCGTCTCGACCGTGCTAACTTATATGTACTATTATTCATTCCATCCCCAGTACAAGACGGAGCGTAACGGCGTGGTGGAGACGCGTGTGGAGCAGAAGATCACCATCCAGTCCGACGGGGACCCCATCGACCACGATCGCGCGCTCGCCGAGGCCATACAGGTAATACTTCCAGCAATGGTCTTGGACTTCAATTAGGATGTCCTATAGCCTTCAAGCCTGGCTCTCGTCAGGTCAGGTCTCGTTTCCTTTATATAGGGTTAGCCTAGGTCTAAACTTTATAGCTTAGACTTTAAACTCTAAAGAATGCTGCCGTCCTAAGGGTGTCCGGACTCTGCACAAAGTCTTCCACCAGAATAAACTACTTACTTGTTACTCAATTTATTCAGAAAAAATTAAATTGATCCCTCAAAAGCTTTGCTCTGGGGTTAAATTTTACCGGATAATTGAAATAATGGTAATTTGGTTGGTTACATAAATCATCTTTATTTCAACAGGAGGCCACAGCAATGAACCCCGATATGACGGTAGAAAAGATTGAAATACAACAGCAAAGCACGCAGCCTTAACGCCCTCGACACACCAACTGAACTAGGTTAGCCAACTGACTAGTCGACCGACAGATGTAAGTCGAAAAAGTTCCACTTAGTTAAGTCTTAAGCTAAAGAAAATAAAGCTGATTATTTTCGACCTATTTTATTCAAGATATAAATTGTGTTTAATTTGCGAAGCATTATAATTAGCACATGATCTGAAGTTAGAACACAGTTTAAAGGTCGACTAGTGCAATCAAAATGGCTGTTGTTACATCATTTGTATGTATATCGAGTTACATACGTTACTCTGTAAGCGACAACACTGCGAATATTAATTATGTAAGTTACGCTAAACTATAATTAATTAATTATGAACGTTAATTAATCTTATATTGGATGTTGTGACGTCGAAACGCACCTCTACGATTTATTTTATCATGCAAGTTTATTTTGTATAAATAATGTAAGTTCGGCAATGATATTAAAAATGCATTTTTATAAGCTTAGCCTAGGAACAACGCATTACAAACAATTATCAGGCTTTGTAGAAATGAATGTTGCCATAGTAAAAAAAGTGTTCGTGTATTAAAAGTATAATAACGTTTCATATTAATAATGTTTTCAATATGGAATAGCTTTAAAACGATGTCACACGAGTTAAACCACCGTCTTTAGATGTAAAAATATTATCTCTCCCCTATTTAGTATTGAAATCTTGATTAAATTTTAAACTCTACAATGTAAAGCGGGACTAATTGAAATTGTTTTTAAACTCGACTGTTGAAACTTCAAAAACAATCTATGAAAATTAAAAACGATGACCCAAATGTTGACGAAAACAAATCAATTTGAACAAAACTGTTCTCAAGCGTATGAAGATCTACAAGTCGAGCTACAAAAAGTATATGTTAGATTAAATATATAATATATGACGTGTTGCTACAACTTCTAATATATTTCACTACTTAGGTGCTACTATTTAGTAATAAGGATCCCGAGGTCGAATACGTTTAGTCGAAACGTGCAAACAAATTAAGACTCCAGTGCCTTGGCGAAACAATCATTTTCGCATTTAACTTTAAACGTAACGTAAGGGCATTCCACTAGATGGCGTTAATAAATCACTCACGAAGCTTGAATTTTAGCCAATCAGAGCATGTGGTTGTAATTTTCGCCCAATGATATTTTCGAATATCATTTACGTTAGAAACGTTTGCATTGTTCGTTGTAACTCATCCACCGCCCAAAATACGGCGGTGTGTTAAAAATCAATGCAAATTACGATTTTGGGCGCTGTATGTGTTAACTAAGCAGTTTCGACCGACATCATATTTGCGTCTCGTGTTTTTTTAAACTAACCAGAAAGAAATAGTTGATCAATGTTAGTGTTAATGTAAGGGCCAGTTGAGCATTTCTGTACGCAAGCACAAACGGCGAGACTCGCAGCTTTAGTTGTAGAGCTGTATGAACTGAATGTGTATTATACGGTTCGTATAACTGCCATTTTCATTCGCTTTTGCTAAAATGAACTATATTAACATAGGAAGGTTAATCATTATAGGGAATTTAAGTGACATGACCCTTAGGAGGCATAGAGGGATCCAACCAGCCTTTAGAAATAAACCCACTGACTGATAATAACATCCAAAAAACAGTCGAAACACGAGTAGTCCATTACTCGGACTTAACCCTGTATAATCAAATATACATGAGCCACTTTTGCATATGGTCTTTTTGAACTTGCAGTTTAAGGGGTGTGTCAGTTATAATTTCGCTGACGATTATTTTTCTCATGATAAGTAGTTCGAAAGCCCATCGGTGTTGTAAGTCCATCGCTCCATTGTCATAACATTTTATACCCGGACATTCCAATATACCTGAATTCACAAATTCGTATCGATAAGCTTTACGCTAGGACATGACAGTTTTTACTCTGTTTTAACTTCAACTCTGCGGGTGTTTACTTCCTTTATAGCAAAGAATTTATTCTAATTTGCATTATATTTGCAATGTAAGTTCCATATTTATCACAATCACTTAATACATTTATTTCTCACTAGTTCTCATAAGTGAGGCACGCGCAGAGTTTTAACGTAAATGATACTGATATTGTACAATTATTATTAATATATTTCTTACACGCTAGACGTAATGTTTTGTATTAGAATAAGTTTATATTATGAAGTTATCGACACTGATTTTAAATCAGATTTAAGTGTAATATTATAATTTTTCTGTATTTTTATCAATTTGACTTTATATTGGTCAGTTCTCTTTAATATGTTGCATAACTTCTACTTTTTTGATTATTAAGTTCATATAAAATATGGATCAAAATAAGAAGTCCCTACTTTTTTCAATGAAAGGAATTCTTCTGTTTGATACATAGTTTTTTATGATCTTTGAAACAATTTGTGACATATTTAAGACAATTGACTTGCTGACGGTAAATTTGGGGAAAATATCATAAATGGACACTGAATAGCAGTGCTAACTTATGCTTGAGAGAGTTGGATATTTGTCCCCAAATGTACGCCTCTCGTGTTGTCGTATATTTATTGAAGATGTTTATTTTTCTAAGAGTCCCAGCTCCGTATTATTTTGTATTTAACGAGAAGTTATGGATTTAATTACAATAAAGATGCTTTGTTTTAAGACTTGTATTTCATTAGTTAACCTCGCTACCGGTTTTGAAATAACCTTTATACGACCTTTTTTTCTTCCGTTTCAGTTTTATTCTAAAATGTCTGTAGCTACACGATGTGCATTTACTTGGGTACTAATTGTCCAACAACCGGGTCTCCTATTCATACCTGTTGTCTTACTACGCACGTTTCCATGATTAAAATAGCGATTAGATTTAATACTTAGGGTTAGAATTTAATCGGCAGTCGGCTCGACATGTGAAAGACGCCACCGTTGGCCACAACCGACACAAGTTCAAGAACGTTTCATGAAAATGAAGTTGTAATTTGCACCGCATAGCCAAACATGGGCGTGGGAGTGACACGTTTGTATTTTATTAGTAAAGGCGCCCGAAACGTGGAAAGGCAACATGGTATCAAAATAAAGCAGAGTTAAAACAGGTAAGTTGAGAATAAAAAACGGCTTTATAACTTATTTCTACTTTATTATATCCGTTCTGGATATACTGTTGACAATTGACCTATGACAAAGATAACAATATAATGTGATCACAGTTAAATCTGGTATTTTTAAATATACTGGTAACATTTACCGAAGGCTCACTTTCATATTGATTATTTATGATTGACGAAAAGGTCAGATATGATAAGATTGTGGTACTAAACACTGAGCGATAGTATTTTTTTAGGCCGTGATAACAAGTATTCAAAGTTACCTGGTTAACTGTATATATTTGATAAATTTAACTAATATTATGCTAAATACAAAAAGCGAATATTTAAGTACACAAGTAAACAACAGTTATAACTTAATAAACATGAAAAAAACAATTCCTACACTTATCTAACCATAATTATTGCACGTAGAACGGATGGAAAGGTCCATGCACTGGAGGCACAGCGTTGCTAGGCCCCACAGCATCCTTACACGGCATATTAAACAAATATTTGTATTGATATATAAATATGGCAAGATTCTGTTCACTAAATATTACGAAGAAACTTACAGAGAGCAGATTTTGTTCCTTAATTTTCTATATGTTGGTATAAATATTTTATAAGTCATAACATAAGTGAGACAGGCAGGCATAAATACATTTTGGTACAAAATATCAACAATAGATGTCCTACTCTAATTTGGTTGTAATATAGAATAAGACCTTCGCAATAATTCCTAAAAAAAATGCCTGTGTAAACATATATAAGAGAGTAAGCCAACATGTCAGTATCAGGAACCTATTTAATTAAAGTGACCAAAAAAAAGACGGGTTTTACGAGTTTGACGCCTATGTCTGTCTATTTACATGTAGCTATGTAATTCGCGTTTTCACAGACTAAAATAATAGGGGCTAGTGTAATAAGGATGGGTTGTTAACTTTGAACGAAATCTGTTTGGTGGTTAAGGAGCTAGTTTTAAAAGTAGGGGTTGCAAATACATTGGCGCTTTTTTATCTATGAAAAGGGGTAACCCGTTATATTATCGAATTTCACTTAATCCATTGCATCAGTTCATCGAATTTCTCTGCTGATACCATTATGTTTTCAGGTTAACTAGATATTAATACATACAGTGCAACAAAAAAGGATTAGAAGTTAAATGGGGGCGCCACTTTCTACGTAACTGTCACATTTTTGTCGTAAAATGCAGATGCACATGGCAACAATTTAGTATGTTTTTTTTAGTCCCATTTTATTTAATTTCTACTTTTTTCTGTGGCACTATAGGTGTTTGGTTAGACTTGGACCTACAACAAAAAAACATACGGCGAGAAATGCCTTTCGATGAAATGAAAATTAAAAGGTGTGTTAAAACCTATGTTATGTCATATCATAAATATATAATTGGTTAACCAAACACATGACTTCCGACGTTCCTGACGACCCCTTCGTTGTTCCTCCACGTCAGGCCGACCTTGCCGATGCCGTAGGGGCTGTCCTCGCCCGTCTGCAGGAAGTATAGGCCCCTGGTGCCGGGCTGGCACGCGAAACCCATGTTGCTGAAGAGGAAGGAATAGTTTTAGTCAAGATTCAAGTTGAAACAGGCCTTAACCGGCTTTAGAGATTACTTAACGGGGTCGTCAACTGAAAGTCTTGCCACCGATGTGACGGCGGCTACAGTCGTCACAAGTTCAAGATTAAAGAGACTGTTTCGTATCAATATGTAATTTGCATAGCCTAGCAAACATTTTTGTCGTGTCTGTGACACATTTTGTATTCGACGTAAGGCGTTTATAAGGTTTAATTGGGGTCCTATTTTATTCCTTATTTTTAGGTAATCCGAACATTTACTACATTAGGTTAGGATCGCCTTGTAAACTATAACAAAATTTTAACTCTCACGGGTTTTTGTCGATGAAACGAAGATTCTCTTGTCACAAATTATAGTAATGTACTAAGATTATTATATAAATATATATTACTTACCTGGTCTGGTTCTCGCACTGCCCGGTCTTAAATTCATCCCAGTTCTTGCATTTGATAGCGGGGAAGGCTTCAGGCCTGGAGATGGACTCCGAGAAGAGCTCCCAGGCCCTGGAGTGGCTGCAGGTCTGGAGGAGACAGTTGGGCTGCAAGGAGCCGCTGTTGGGGTAGTAGTCCACTTGGCCTGGAGGCAGATCAAACGCATTTCTTCATTTTTAATAAATTTTCAATAAGTTGTTTTTGAAAACCATTGGGAATCAAAGTTCTCCTGATAAGATCTTTGCATAAATGTATTGTTATTTACCTATTACAAAATATAAAACATCTAGAACTGATTACAAAGTCAGCAAATAAACTTTTAAATAGTGACGTCATCCATAAAATACAACTGCCAACTTTGAAGTCACCGTATAAACTGTATTATCCTATAGTTGAGGTAAAATACTTAAGAATAATATGATAACCCAAAGAAACTTAATCACTAATGTGATGCTGCCTAAACTAGACCAAATGTCTGCTTTGCTTTGTACTCAGTACCCAGTCAAGGTCATAAATATATACACGTTCCCAAGACGCTAAAATTACACACCCATATGCCACTATCAATAAGGTCTATGTATTGTATACATAAATTAGACGCAATGGCTGCGTAGATATTAATGATTTCGACTACTATTTCTGCGTTTGTGTCCGTATCGCCTTCTTAGATTTACGCCTACATGCTTCCATCTGTGGCTTCAAGATTGACGAGACGGCTGTATGAAACTATCAGTCTATGGGTAAAAGTAAAAACTGCAGTGCGGTAACTATTGAAAGTGCAACAATAAGGTCATCTCTAAAGGATCACCTACCGACTGGATCCTTAAGTCCATAAACGCCTCCATCGGTATGGATCACGTCGACAAAGTCAGCATCGCTCGCCTTGAGCCTCAGCTCCGGGTCCACGTGGCTGAAGCACGGCCCGGCCGGGTCCAGCCCGGTTATCCGGCCGACCTTCTTTCCGGTCAGATCGGAGAACGTTTTCCCGGTGAAGCTGGAGATGTGGGCGCCCAGGCTGTGGCCGATGACGTGGATGGCGGAGGGATCTACGCCTTCTGTGGACGCAGAAGTTACACGATTAGTTTAAAGGTGACAGATGGCATTCACGGCAGTTTCTTAGCTTTGTATACTTTCCATTCCGAAATCATAAAAGGTTTTTTAGAAATCTTATATATACTGGATATATTAGAAATGCTACTTGACAACAGATGGCGCTTTTTTTAACCCTATGATCCGTTAGATATCGCTGTAAAGCTGAAAAGTGCTAGGGGTTTTCTTTCGTAGATTGTACTTAATTAAGTGTAAGGTACCGAAATTGTTTTTTATGATCACTAACCTAACCACGCAAGCGAACTCGCAGGTAGCTACTTAACATTAAAGTTGATTTGAATAATAATGGAAATAAAGTAAGTACATAATTAGGTACATCCGCGCTTTACTTAGGTAGGTACCTACTCAATTACCATCTGATTGAGCAAGTAATTGAACCACAACTGTAATTTTGTCTAACTTCATTGTCTTCACAGATAACCAATGTTTACAGATAACAAAATAAATCTGACTCCAAAAGGAGACACGGGCATTTATTCTGAATAGATTTTGCATCAGTTCAACCGATCAACAAATCATTGCGTGTCTCACAATACCTACAGGATTTATTACACGACAGTAAGTGGGCATGATTGTGATTCACGTTATTTGTAACAGCTCTATCGTATAATATATTTGATTGCATGTTCTTGAATCTCTCATGTATTTATGATATTGTTAGCTAAGGGCGAAGTTGACGAAGTTGTTCCTTGATGTCGATTTTGTATACGCAAGTTTGAAAAAGTAAAGAGTTAATTGGCTCAAAGATGTCTTTGAGTACGACGGTTATACGTTATATAGTTATACGTACTGTTGTGTAAATGGTTGTTCGAATAAACAAAAGGACGTATTTTTATATATTTTTTACCTTTCCGACTTACTTTGTACGGTAAGTTTATCTTTTTAATACTTAGTAGGTAGGTTCTTATTACGAAATAGCGCTATTGAGTACCTATAAACGGGTTCTTACCACGGCCTGGGTTTTTGATGGCCCGCCCAATATTTCGACGGCTTTATTTTTTTTATACGAGGGCGACAATGAGAGTTTTTAGATCTGGCCAAACAATATAATAAAAAAATAAGTTTAAATTTTGAAAATAGAACTCTTTGCCAATATTATTGAGTATGTATTTTATTCATTTGTCATTTGTTTTACGATTTGTCGGCAAATTGAAAGTTGTCTGTGTCACGTCAGCATGAATTTAACGCGAGGATAATTTTCGTGCAATGATTTTCTATGACTTTCGATGTCATTTAAGTCAACAAGAAAGTTATGTTATGATAGACTACGATTGGCCTTTCACGGTGAAGCCCCATCTCGTGCCACTGTTTACAATTGGTTTAATGAGTTTAAACGTGGTCGCAATAATCTCACCGATGATCTGCGTGAGGGTCGGCCTTCTACGGCAACGACTGAAGATAACATCAGTGTTGTGCGGCATATGATAGAGACGGATAAAAGAGTGACCTATCAGCAGATTCGCACAAGCTTGGGCATCGGTATGAGTCAAGTGCACAAAATCCTCCATGAACATTTAGCGGTCAGGAAGCTTTGTGCCCGGTGGATACCTCATAATTTGAGCGAGGCCCAAAAACTCCCTCGTGTTGATTGGTGCCGTGAAATGATTTTAAGATTTAACGGAGGTGAGTCAAATGCTGTGTTCGACATCGCAGTAGGATCCTCCTTCACCACGACAACGCCTCGTCACACACCGCCAGGCGAACGATCGACTATTTGGCGACGTCAGACGTGGAATTACTGGGTCACCCGCCGTATAGCCCGGACCTCGCACCTTGCGATTTTTATTTATTCCCGAAAATGAACAAAAAAACTTCGAGGAAAACGTTTTATGGACGCCGGGGAAGCTGTGGCTGCGTTTCAAAAGGCCCTCGAAGAGACCCCTAAGGACGAGTGGGCAAAGTGCTTTTGGCAGTGGGTCCATCGGATGCAGCGATGTATTGACGTCAATGGACACTATTTTGAAATGATGTAATAAAGCTAATAACTTGCTAGTTTAATCAGTTTTTGATTTTCTAAGAACTTTCAGTTTGACCCTCGTAGGTATTAACTTATTATATTAAACACGTTTTTAAGTACGTATTTGTGTTAGGTAGGTACCATGAGGGCGGTGGAGTGGAGTGGAGGGCGAAAACTTGCATTGGGTTAATACTTACCCACCTACATTGCTTTTAATACTTATATCAAATTATGGTTGGTTTAGTTCTTAAATAAACGATATACGACATTAACAATTGGCCCGCCTATTTAATACCTACTCGAGCGACTCGCGCTTTGAAGGTCACGTGGCACGAGCGGCGCCGCTGTCAAAGCATTTATGATTAGACGCCGTCATACAAAACTAAACCTTGATACTTTTGCCCTGATTGATGTATACTAGGCGTGTGACAACCCTAGCACTACACGTGTCACGTGCGAATGAATACAAGTTATACGATAGTAAGAGAGGCGTAGAGTAGGCATGTTTCTCATGCCTAAACCGCGTTTTAGCAAGGAAGTGCAACTTCTGTACTTGTACTATTACTTATTCTGTGCCTCTGACCGCAAAAGGGAGGTAAAATAAGGAAGGCATAGCATTTGATGATAAGTGGGTTTTGGATGTTTGCAATGTTGAAAAAACAGGATCCTACCCAAACCCGGTGACTCAAATGGCGCTATGCTAGTAGTAATTTCACCGTGTTCATACCCCCGCTGAAGCGCAACAGTGTGAACACTGCAGAGGGTTAAACGGTTATAGCAACACTAGGAACCAATTGTTATAAACGATAATGACATATGCATGTTAAATACGTTTAAGTAAGTGAGTTATTAAGATGTTATGTTATTATTTTTACCGCTGGCGCGAAGGCCACGCATGGCTTTGCATAATTAATGATTATTTTGATGAATATGCATAAAACGAACCAGTTTTTCACTACGCTCCATTAAGAGCCACCATTACGCAGAGGCGTTCTACAAATTCAGTGGTGGTAAAGGACTTTGTGCATGGTCCAATACCTACTTATCTCCCGCCAAACAGCAGTCTTCGCATCGTTGTGTTATGTCAAATAAATAAACATATCAATATGTACTGATATTCTTCCTAGTTTTAGTTGTTTCTTTTTTACTGCTATTTACTTCCATCATTGTTTCACACGTGGTGTTTAACTGTAAGTGATTGGTACAGTAACACTATACGTTTTATGATATAAGTATATATGAAAACGGAGTCCTGGGTGCAGCGAGGGATTCAAGCTCGCCCAAGATGAAAACATCTTTATCCCAAAGGAGAATACTCTAATTTTCTCACTTTTAACGAGAAAATAATAGCAAGGCTATTTATTAGCAACAACGTCAAATCTCAAATCACTTTCGCTTTCGTCACTCGACATTTTTATTCAAACTATAATCTTTCAACTTCAACATCCTGCTAACTAATACTACTGCATCTTTTGCAACACTTATTTGCCTTCTTTATACTATTGTAGGACTTACTGTGGACCATGGCAGCCAGCACCTCTCCCAGCCGTTCCCCCATGAAGCGGACGTAGGTCGAGGAGCGAAGGTACAGCCATCGGATCAGCGCGCTGCCGTCCAGGGCCAAGACGTTGCAGTTGCCTGGAAGACAAGGCTAGCTTCATTCTTGTAGGTGACAACAAGACACACAATGTTGACATTCGGATATGAGACCCGCACGGTACATTGCACCATATCCTCCATTGTTGAGTTTCTTGCGGCGCTTCTTCTCAGCAGTGGTCTCTTGCGAAGCGCTGGTAGATTTTGACGTGTAAAAGTGCCCGTGCGGCCTACTTACTGAATAAACATCTTTTATCTTTTTATCTTTTATCTTTTTCTCAAAATAAAGTAAAGTTATTTTGGATTTATAGACATCGAAGTTTGTATGTAAAGGTTGTGCTCTAATATCTACGAGTAGATAGTTTTTGTTTTAATTTACTCAACAGAGTTACCCAAGATGTATTCTGAAAACGTTAAGACGGACGCCACACGAGCGTTGCCTGTGCGTTGCGTGGTCGCCCCTGCGTTGGTCTACATATAAGTTAGAACGACATGCCACACGACGCGTTGAAACACGTACGTCGCCCTATGTTGAAATCACAGCGTTGCGACGACGCAACGCACTGGCGTCGCCCGTGTGGCATCGCTCTTACACTGTAAAAATATTAAAATAGACCACATTTGTCTATTTTAATATTTTTACAGTCGTAAGAGCGTTATAATTTATAACATCCTAGCTTCTGCCCGCGACTTCGTCCGCGTAGTTATTATAACTTTAAAAATTTCCTGGATAAAAATGGCGCGTTTATGTTAATACAATGTATAAGCTATTTCCACTCCAAATTTCATCCAAATCCGTCCAGCCGTTGCAGAGTGAAGGAGTAACAAACACACACATACACAAAAACTTTGGCATTTATAATATTAGTAGGATTTATTTCTGGGTTTAAAAGATTTTTGATTTTTACTGGAATAATAGGTGTCAGGAATAACTTCTTATTTACATTTAACTGTACTGGTAGTTTTAATATACAAAATACGTAATCATATAAGAATTATTTATTATAGAATTGTGGTATGCCCAAAAACATAACAACGTGACGTCATACCGTATCCAATTTAAAATGCTAAGCAGCGGTTTTTACTGTAGCAACTAGTTTAATTGATATTGTGTTATTTTAAACCAACAACCGGTTCCTTTAATTAACCGGCCTGACTAGGTAGACAGCATTCTTATAATACTCTTGAAGGAGAATAAAAAATGACCTGACGTAAAAAAGAATTACCTAACTCATAGAAGTGGTTAAAAACTAGGTCTTGTTTATTAAATAATTCTAACTAGGTAGTTTCAATAAGCTAAGTCATACTTAAGATATAAAAAATATGTTTATACAGATATATGCTAGACATATACATACAGTAATACCGATTTAGTGGACGCGCAGCTATATATAAACTCCCTTGCAAAGAAAACGGGCAATTTCGATTCGTTTCATTTGTTTCTGGACTTGAATGAGATTTGAAAAAAAAATCATTAACAAAGATACATAGTATTAATTTAATTATGTAGCTCTATATAAAATCTCATTTTCTTTCACCACATTTAAACTGCCATTTTCTTCGCAATGAGGTTTACGCTGTCCGGAGTTTTACCTTGGTTGAGCAGTGCCGTGCTGATGGCACTGAAGCTGCCCTTGCTGGGGTCGTCGGTGAACCCGTGGATGAAGATGTACAGCCTCTGCGCGGGGTTAAACTCGCGGGCGTTGGGGATGCGCGCCGCAGCCGTCGATATATTGAAAACCATGCGCAGGCCACTGCGAACCATAATGGTAGTTATTGAAGTTTCAAATACCTACACTCAACAGCGAAAATACTCGCACTTTCTTCTTTTTTTCAGACAATTGTTATAGTTCAGGAAATAAGAATTGGCCGTCTGTAATCTTCACTATGGCTATGGAGAGGGCTATGCTCGGGGTTTCTCTGCGTGATAGAATCAGAAATGATGATATCCGCAGTAGAACTAAGGTTACCGACATAGCCCGAAGAATAGCTAAACTGAAGTGGCAGTGGGCGGGGACATTGCTCGCAGGACTGATGGCCGATGGGGTCAGAAGGTTCTGGAGTGGCGTCCGCGAACCGGAAGACGAGCTGTAGGTAGGCCTCCAACAAGATGGAGTGACGACCTCGTCAGGATCGCGGGACCGCGGTGGATGCGAAAAGCACAAGACCGGTCTGAGTGAAAAGCCTTGGGGGAGGCCTATGTCCAGC
This sequence comes from Acleris sparsana, assembly GCA_923062465.1. NCBI lineage: Eukaryota > Metazoa > Arthropoda > Insecta > Lepidoptera > Tortricidae > Acleris > Acleris sparsana. Next base: position 6,678,069 of record OV281305.1, on the reverse strand, counting down.
AGTAGACGTCTTTCGGCTGACATGATGATGATGATGATGAATCTTCACTAAGATCTTTTTGTTAATATCAAACAAAAGTTTATTCGTAAATCCGCCCTCATTCTTCAAAGAGCACAGTTGGTTGAAAGGTTAGGGTTAAGGTTAAGTTTGGTAAGTCTTAACACAGAAATAAAGATCGCAAAGTAGATAACAGACAGCCAAATTATATTTCCTGAACACGTGTAACTTCTTAAATGAAAAAGTAACTTCGAAAATACTGTACGGATCGAATAGCTTGTAGTGTTTTGTTGCTATTTAACCTAGGTCTGAAGGCCTAAAATCTCTAAGGGGCGACTTACGGCCGAACCTTATAGTCCAACCGCGCACCTCGGGGTGCCTCGGGTTAAAATTGGACATTTGTTAATTTTAATCGGAAGTAAGCCTATCTATCCGCGGTTTGAATATAGGGTTCGGCCATTAATCGTCATTAAATGACTCCAAGTGCGGCCGTAAGTCGTCCCGCTACCTTCGCCTTGATCTACCACGGCGCCCACCATGTCACCCACCCATACGTATGACAGGTTTTTATTTCAAACTAGCTTCTGCCAGCGACTTCATCCGCGTAGATTAAGATTATCGTTATTCCACTGGGAACTTTTATATTATTCGGGATGGAAAGTAGCCTCACATAGGCTATAATGCTAAGGCTAAGCCAAGCTTTAAGGCTATCTCCTTATCAAATTTCATCCAAATCCATCGAGTCATTGCAGCGGGAAGGAGTAACAAACTAACACTCTGACACACGCACATAAAGTTTCGCATTTAAAATATTATAGTAAGTAGGATACGATAGAGCTAGAGGACGCCGGCGATTTCGTACGCGAAGAATTAGTTTCCAACTACTCCCCCTATTTTAAGCCCTTAATAATGAATTTAAAAAAATCCCTTCTTAGTGCACCCATATCTCCACGGGTTATGCGTTGATCAATAATCAAACTCAAATTCGAAATTGGCTGGATGAAGCCACACGTCGCGTCGGTAATGGAGTGAATGTCCTAACGATCGATCAGTCAGTCATTATTTTATATATATTTCAAATTAATGTCTCGAGGAGCAATCAACTCACGGGTCCCGGTACTCCAGGGTCAGCTTGTCCAGCTGCGGTTCTTGTTCCCCCTCATACTGCTCATACGCCACTCCCAGTATCTTCTTCACGTGAGTACCTGTAAACCAAACAGTCCGTAAACACCATACCAATAGGTGAATTAAATTAAGTTATTTTCAATCCCAACTACGGCCTTGGTTTTGCTAAATGAGGTACATGATAATACTTATTAGCAGTCATTAAAGGTGATTAAAATCTTTAATACTGCATCCGCATGCACTGAGCACGACCTGTCCAGGAAGACCAGAGGAGGCCACGCACATTGCTGTATAAATAGGACCTTACTTAAACAGCATTCATACATTAATTATGTGCTATATAGGAACTTATGGCAAGGACCTGATGGTAACTGGGGTACAATAGGATATCATCATCGTCATATCAATCGAAGCAAGTTCACTGCGGACAAAAGAATGCCTCAAAGATATCCATCATGATCGGCCCTATGCTGATGGTGATGATGATGGGTGAGGACGCCCGACCGGAGCAGGCGGGGAATCGGTCTTCCAGTCATACGTTACCGCCCTGTTCCTTTTAGATGGGAGTTAGGGGCTACTTACACCCAGTTGCCTGCCACGTTCCTTATCTGTTTTCATTGTAGGAAGTGGTCACCACTCCTAATCTTATACTACACTACCTACAGATATAGATATAAATAAATAAATAAATAGAAAATAGTCACGCGACATCGTATTATGTCGGAATAACTCATTTTGGACTTGCTTTCTCTGTTAGCTTTATGAACTATAGATAAGCTAACTGAGAAAGCAAGATAAATACAGTGCAAGAGATTTTAAAAACTCATTCGGGCTCGGAGGAAGTCTGTTAGACTAGCATAAGAAAGAGCGTATGAGAACGGGGGAGAGAGAAGTACTATTCCGAAGGTTGTCTCAAATGTACCTACTGTACGAACTTATCCGAGAAAATATAAGGTGACGTTTGATTATTCACTCCATTTGTAGATACTTTATTGCAATACTATATAGTTACTTACATTGGCTAGACCCAACGTAAGCTATAGTCTCGTCAATCGGCTGCTTGACCGACTGAATCTCCCTCTGGACGCCTCTGCCGAAAGTGTTGGCGAACTCCGTAGCGTTATTCGTCACAGCGTTGTCTCTGAGAGCAGTTGAGGTAGACTTGGCGAGAGACTTCACGGCATCTCCTGACTGCACCAGGGGCTTGGCTCCATCGGCGATGGTGGATGACGCGGAATTGGCTAGGGACTTGATGGAACCGACGGAGAAAGGGTTGTCCGCTGTTGAGACAGCTAGGGATGCGAGGAGGAGTGGGAGGAGGGCTGTCATGGTGGCTGGAAAGAAGACCACTATTAGGATAATAATGAGTAGTTTACGCTAAATGTAACACTAGGATAGGATATAAATAATTGGCGCCTTTAGACGAAGTTATGGCTGGCTATCAAATTTGTACTAAGTAAGAATAATTGAATAAAAATACAGATCTAGGTAGTTACTCGTAGTTTAATCTCTACATAGTATAAAACAATGTCGCATTCAGCGTCTGTTTTTCTATCTGTCTGTCTGTCTGGTTTTCACCATCATTTACATAATTTTTCACGGAAGGTCGTTATGTATAATAAATTCTGGTTTACTGGTGTGTTGCAGAAAACTCACATAAACCGAAGCGAAGCATTCGCGTCGCATAAATAAATAGGTACGTTACTGTAAGAATGCTGATTTTTTTTAAATATTTGGATGCTGAAGATTCAAGGAGAAAGAAAAACCTAAATTTGTAAAAATAGTTATTGTAAGTAAGTCTGTTTCAACACACATGACTTACCAAAGAACGGTGTCTCTGTGACAGTTCTATCCTGGGTGAGTGTTCCATTAGGCTGATATGACTTACAGCGTAAATAATAATGGCATAGTGTTCAAATAATGTAGGATATTTTTGATCCTTGGTTATTTTGATACGTGTGTGTGTAAACATGGTGTAAACCAGCAAACGTAATGTAACGTTGGTAGGAAGGTATTAGGTTGTATAATTCGTACCCAGAAGGAAAACATATCGTTACTACTTTAGAAAAACTCGTATCTGATATTTTGAAATGCATGAGTTTGCACTAAATTCCCTTCATGCTTAAGTTTAAAATACGAGGTTTATTCAAAGCAATGACGATATAGAAGTTTAGTAACAAGAAATTAACGATGTTTGTAATCAATAACCTTTGCCCTAATCTGTTGGTATCTTTATTTTTTATTTTTAAGAGATATCAGTTTAAAGTATTCCACTAAATTATATAAACAATTAAGTATGTTGCTATCGAAATTGGCTTTTAAGAGTTTTAAGAATGATTATTTGGGACACAGAATATTACCTACTTACAGAATATTAACTGTCATGCTGTCTCTACTATGGGTATATTTATTTCTGAGTCTTAAATGCTTTATGTTTTTTTCTCTAGGTATATAAGTATGTTTATCATTAGTTTGGGACTAGGTGAATGTGTGTGCGATTGTCCAATTACTCATCCCGCAAAGTTTGCCCGAGTTGAACTCACGCGCCTCGGTACAGTATCTTTTACTAGTTAAAACTAAGATCTAGAAGAATAATGCTAAGTTAGCAATTTTGGAAAGTCGACTAAATTTATAGGATTCAGTTAAATTCGAGCTAACGTAGCTTCGAACTTCGATTTTCAAAATAAATAATGCATTTACGCCAATGCACGGAATAAAGCCTATAGATGTATTACGGAAGCAATAAGACCTTGATTGTAAAAGGTAATGACGACAATTATCAACAAGAGCGACCTTCGAATAAGGTTGATGTAATGTTGTACATTAGTGCACTGAACTGCATTAGTCACAATTCCAAAAATAAAGGGTGTTTTAAATGAATAATACAAAAGTGACGAACTTTAACTTCAAAAATCGGTACGAAACATGGTTAATAAACTAAACAAGTATTATTATTTAACTAATAAAAACGACCAGAGAAATACAAGTAATTCGTTTTAGATTTTCATAAGAAGATCAGCTTGTAATAAATTTTTTTGTAATTGCCTATAGAAAATTATTTGGTATTTTTTTGTTAACTAACTACAATGTGAAAACGAACCAAAATCCATTCATTCCTTTCTGAGATTAATAGGAACATGCATTATATAAATATTTGGTGATAAAAATAAAACTACCCTATGTACTAGTTTATTTATAATAGTACATAATTGTATTATTGTCTCATACCTTTGAACGTACTGTTATTACGTTAATATTTCGTATATTAAATCGTTATTAGTCCTTTTTTCTCCTGTGTTTTTTTTAATGTGTTTTATCCCAGGGGGAAAGGCAAAGGACATTGATCCATACAGCCTGGTCATAGTTTTCATACTTTAACATCCAATTTGAAGTAAGGCCGAAGCCAAAGTATCTTTGTAGTCAATATTATCCTTAAATCTTGAGTTCTGAGGCCGTAGTCTTGTCAATATAATGTTATGTGGCATATGACATTCTGATTGAAAAAAAGGAAATAACTTAAGGTTTTACTCATTATCGAATGTATCGTGCGACAAATCGTCGGTGATATAATACCGCGTAGCGAACAAATTAAATACCGTGCAAAATACATTATATTCAATTTGTTACTTACTTTGTATTGCAGTGTCAACTACTACATTACATAGAAGGTTGAATCGTGGTGTTAGAAGGTGATGACAAAATTACTTAGTTATGCCCACGAATTTGTATCGTCAAAGTTTTAAGATTGCTGTTTTTTTTTTGTATCTAGTTTTTTTTTTTTTAAGCTGTGCTTGAAACCTGACTCACTGAGTCATATATCAACGCACAGCCCAAACCGCCGGGTCTAGAGATTCCAAATTTGCCACATAGTTCCCCTATGAGGTCTAGGGATGCACTAAGAAAGGATTTTCCTAAAATCAACCCCCAACGGGAAGAAATAGGGGGAGTAGCGAAGAAACTAACTCTACGCGTACGAGTCGCGGGCGCCCTCTAATTTATTATGTAACCGTTAGATGGGGTGAATAGAGATTCGCGGGGGGATTTAGAATATAAATGAATCTAAAATAAGTCATGACTACTGGAAAATTACGCTACAATCTCAGTCTTACAATTAGTAGAATATGCTTTATTTTAGGATGTATTTCTATTTACCCCGCGAATCTCTATTCACCCCATTTTACCCGGTACCAATATTTAACTGCGAACATAATTAACACTGACTGTAAAAATACCGATGTAAGTAAAAATAATCGATTTTAAAACAAAACCCTCGGCATCCAATTTAAAAAACTTTAAAGCCCCTACCTTACACCGGGTATCCTATATCCTATATAGTCTGTGGAATCAACTGGCCACTCCACTCGCGAACTGCTAGCTTAGTACTGGCAGCAATGGCGATGTGCGTGCTTATAAATGATATTAAACGTAAGCAACTTGTGATAAAAATATATTTCTCGGAACTCTGGGAAGTTTGCAACAACTTTTAAACATTGGTGTTATTGAAATAAATAAGATAAAAAAATTAACCGTTGTTTCTCCAAAGATTGTTAAATTTTACAAATCGCAATAGGTATAACATGTTGAAACTATTTTTTCAATGTCATCTTTATTAATAAGGCTGAGTACCAATTTAACCATACGATGTTAACAACTTTACAGACGATTAGAGTGTTAACAGCTGTCATAATGTATGAACTAATCGATTAACATTGATTAACATGCTTGGTACTTACCTAACCTGTTTTTTTTTTGGTTCCGTACCACTATAGTAAAAAGGATCCCTTATCGTGAGACGTCGATGTCTGTATGTCTGTATGCCACACAGCCTCACCTCCTGTTTTTCTCTGAAACTATAGAAGCTATCAACTTGTCATTTTTCATAGTTGTATACTTAACTTGCTTGCCTGCATCTGTTTTTAGTAAAAACAATTTGAAAATATTTTTTATAATTTTCTGTGACCCACTTTTTCGTTCATATTCAACAATGAACATAAAATAACCGTTTCTCCCATTATCTCCGAAGTTTACGAAGCAAAAACACTGACAAATAAAATGAAGTCAAGATTTTTTTTTTTTTTTTATTAAACTTTAAAATCTGTATTAAAATTTAGGCTAGTCAAAATGGACCTTATTGTATAGAAGATAAAGTTCATAACAAAATGAGTATTTTCTATTATCTTAAATGCGGAACACTTCGTTCACGAGTCCGACTAGCGCTTGACAGGATTAATATAATATGTAAAGCCAAAAAAGTTTTTTTTTAGTATCTCTTGTGATATAAAGGGATTCCCCTGGCGAAATGACCTACTCTTACTTTCCTCTACGTTGTTACCCTGAGATAAAGATTGTTTTATAGTGAGGTCAAAGTTAGGCCATCGACCCGCTATCTGTTAGGTAGGGTTGAAACGATAAGTCTTTTACATTGAGCTTTAACAAGTTGTTACTCAGGAACGGTTGTAAATGTTGAATTTTTTTTTTGGACATGTATAGTACCTTTCCACCTGTAAATAGGTTACGTACAGAGTTTTTTAATAAAGGGAAGAATAACTGTTTTTCTATTTTGAATGATGGGATCACTGATTACTACCACTAGTTATATAATTTTGCTTATAAGTTTCAGCCCTTCTAGTAACAAAGTCTTGACTCTTGACAGACAAAGTGGTTGCATTTTTCATTCAATTTTATACATCAGTACAGAAACCTCAATGCATTTCTAATTTATCTAAAACTGGCTTCTACCCGTGACTGCGTCAATGCAGATACAGTAATTCGCCATCCCCCGGGGACATTGTCTTCTTCAAAATAAAAGGAAACTTATTATTTTCTATACGAGCATATGTATATAACAGGCAAACCTGACTCACTGACTTGTATATCAACGCACAGCCGAAACTACTGTACCTAGAAACTTGACATTTGCTACAGGGGTTCGTTTCATGATGTAAGTGAGCACTAAGAAATTATTTTTGGAAATTCACCTCCTAAGGGGTTAAAATAGTAGCGGGAAACTAATTCCACGCGTACGAAGTCGCGGGCGTCTCTAGTCTATATATAAAAAAGGCAAACCTGACTCCCTGACTTATATATCAACGCACAGCCGAAAGGGGTTCGTTTTATGACGTAAGTGAGCACTAAGAAAGGATTTTTGGAAATTCACCTCCTAAGGGGTTGAAATAGTAGCGGGAAACTAATTCTACGTCGCCGGCGTCCTCTAGTTCGTCTATATTCGTTTTAGGGTATATGCGTAATCCATGATATTAGCATGAATAGCTTGTTCCCACGACCCCGACCATCACACGGTAAGTGTTTTTTTTCGGGATGAAACGTAGCTTATAATGTGACTCAACCTCGTATGTAGAATATTGTCCAGTATATACTGACACTCACTAAGTACGCGAGTGCATACTTAGTGCGTGTCAGTTCATACTGGACACTATTCAATATATTATGAGGTTGAGTCACAGAACCGTCGATATTTAAATTCAGAGTATTCTAAATTTAATCCAAACCCGTTCAGCCGTTTCAGTGTGAAGAAACACACTCAAACTTTTGCATTTATTATGTTAGTGTGATGTTAAACCTAGTGTATTTTTTTCGACTCCATTGAATACATAAATGTAAATATTTTTTCTTTCAATTTTGTAGGTAACCAAAATGTGGCCAAAGTAAACTCTTTGAAATAATGCATTAGCATCTCTATATTAAGAGGGTGTCTTTGTTCAGGACACCTTTAATAAAAGTACCTGACGAATTTCGTCGATCTTCCTGTTGCATGACGTGCAAAGAGAACTTAACTTTTAGGATGGCAGACCACATAAAGTAATAAAAAAACATATTTCGAAAAACAGAGAAACTTCTTATTTTTTTCAAGTGGGTTAAAAATGGAAAACAGGGAAGAAAACTTTACTTGCTATTAGAACACTAAATTAAAAAAAAAAAGTTGAACAAAAAAGATGAACGAAATGCTGAGAACCTCCGTTTTTTGAAGTCGGTTAAAAATAGAATTTAGGAAGGAAACGTTACTTACCTTTATTTAAAGTAAAGAGCACTAAAAACCAAAACCGGTATGAAACCATTTCTTGGAGGTTTGCACTCACCCTGTAGTTGATGAAGATCTTCATAGTTACTTTCGAATTCTTCAGCTCCAGCGGCTATCCGACCACCTCCAACCCAGGGCTTAACCCGCTTAACAGACTGGACCTCGGAGAAGTCGCTCCGAACTTTTTTGGGGATTTTTCCCAACCGCATTTTCCTCACCAGTACTAATATTCCTGTTCCAATGTCTGCCTTTAATCACGTATTCCCTTTTAGGACGTGAACACAACACTACAACAACGCGTAGTAACATACATCAGTCTAACGCTAGACAACGTCCTATATTTTATAGTTTAAAAAAAAGTATAGCTTCCGTGATAGGAAAAACGTAGTTGCAAACTGCGGGTTCCTACCATTACTATGTATGTATGCATCGTTATGTAACGCATATGATTATCAATACTGGTAATACTTCAGTAACTATTTTTATTTGCATTTTTAATTTTTGGAGCTAGAACATATATTGGTCAAAAAGGCTACTTATAGGGGATGTAGCAATTTTTTTTCCGAATTATTAACATTTATTTATATAGAGGTCATTATTGTCTATTACTGTACCAAATTGCTACACTATATACTTTTAAAGCACTAAATAGCTTTTCAGAAACTTAAAAACAAGGTTGATATATGCGAAAAAATATAAGAATAAAAATAAAAAGCTCTTAAAACTAAGTTGAGTTGGTAGTAGCAAGTAGGTAAATAACATTTGACATTATTTGCCTTTTTTCTTTCTTATAACAAAGTCTAGACGAGTCAATTCATAGTAATCTTCAATTACATTATTCTTATATTGTACCAGTTTGTATTATGTATAAAATATAAAAAATATAAGGGTGCGTCGTACAAGTCGCTGGTCGGGTTTTACTTCGTTGGGTAATAAGTTTTTTCATTTTCTTTTAAATAATAACACCGTACATCGCTTGCTCAGAAGTTTGTCTTAGTAGAGATACCTAAATGCTATGAATATGTGAGTCATTAGAATGTTTCTCAAACCGTATTTTTTCGGATTTAAATCGCACGCAGGTAGCATTCTAAGTCTTACTTCTGGTTCGTTCTGATTGATAATGCCAAGGTGACTCGAGTTTGTGACAGACTCGCGTTGGTTCAAAATGTAACAAATTTTCTATACAACTGAGACTGAACTAGATGGTAGCACCGCCGTCATAATATGTTCTGAGCTCACAGGTACAGGGTGATTATGGTATTCAACACTTCCCTTACTTTATTTGCAACAAAAAAGATCTTATAGTGTTCTGTAAAAAGCAGTATTATATATTTTTTAAATATTTTTTTTAATGAAGTTTGAGTTAATTCAACTTGTGTTTCTTAAATTATTGACATGTAGCGTAGATACATATTAGTTAAACCACTTTCTTATTGTTAGTTTACCTAGTAGTACTACTTGAACATGCACTTTTATGCTGCGAAAACCTTTTGTACTCTACGGGGCACCCCATTCGAAGGAATGTATCAAATAGAAAATCACGCTGTATATTTACACGCATATAATTCAACTTAATTCATCTACGTAATCATTACAAAAACCTGTGATTCTATTTTAAGCGTGCGATAATAAGTTTAACGCATTATTATAACAAATTCTCATTATTTAATTATACCTAATTAAGTTTCTTAGTACGTGACCTTAAAAATATCCGAGTCGTTTTAAGAAATGTAAATCAAATCCAAGAACTCTATTAGGAGTTCATTTTGTATGGAAAGGAGAATACTGAGCACGGAACGTGCTTACGAAAACATTGAGGAAAAATATTGAACTCTTAATTTGACTGTTAAGGTTAAGGTGATATTTAACAAGGATTTTTAAAGTTCCGATTTTAGGGCTCCGTGCCGAAAAGGGAAAAACACTGGGCGATTACGAGTAGGCCTAGCGTAACGAGGGTTCCGTGCCAACCCGCTCACAATTAATATGTTTATATTATTTGCTGTTTAAGTACCTTTACGGATTGCACTAAAATCACACCAAATTTAATGCAAAAACGAAACTTTACGAAAAAACGTTCATTAACATTTTAATATTATTTGTCAAGCAATATTTATAAAACGACAGACTGTTGAGTTTCTTGCGGTGTGTCTTCTCAGCAACTTCTTGAGACGCGCTGGTGGATTTCTGACTTATAAAAGTGCCTGAGGAGCTTTTTCTCTCTCTTTTATTTACAGTTCAAGAGATTCAGCTCTTCAAAGGTAAGGAAGACGAGCGAACGGATCGTTAGACACCCTTCTGTTTATACTTAATGTGCGACTTCGTCGTCCATTCATGTCTGTCGCAGCCACTAAAAATAAATTATTATTCTATGTTACTAACAAAACCGTATACTTACAGTTTGTAAATGGAATACAAGCAAACATTTAAACTTGACGTGGGCTACTCATTCTGTGACGTAGGGCATGGCTCTACAAGTCATGTTAATGTAGAATTTCGTTAATAGCTATAATACAAGGAGAGCAATTAATTTTTGAAGGTCCCGTCGAGCAGCAAAGTGTCGTGTAAACGAAGATTCAAGTCTTAGTTAATTGCAGCTTAATTGGGCTATTTCTGATACATTGCTGTGCGAATTTATTTGTATAAAAAGAAATACAACTTATGTCAACGGTACACGTGTTTTTATGTTAGGATGCAGTGGTATGAATCATATTTTAATACTTTTTTAATCAAGTAGGTATATTTTACTTTTTTAGTAAAGAGGCCTAAATGGGGATCGAAAGCGAAGATGAAACAAGAAAGGGATGTCAAATAAACATTCGAAAAAAATGTCATACGTAGTTTAACGTTAATGTGAACCCGTAAAGGCAAAGTAAGTATACTTCCGTGAAATAATTTCGTGGTAGAGCTATCGAGCTTGTTAACATTGGGTACAGTCAAGTTCATAAATATGTTACACTTTGTTACCTTGTCTATTTAATGTCATGTTCAAATTGCCATATACGTATTATCACAGCGATTAAAGTGGCAAGGTACTAAAGTGTATACATATTTATGAGCTCGACTGTAACTCGTCACATTCAAAATAACATAATAATTTATAACATTAAAATTACATGAATCGTGTTAATAATTACTACGTGTTGACAGGATCATTGTGGAAAAATTCGATCTCATTTAAGTCTGCTTAAGGTGAAGGCAAAATTCAACAAGGTTTTTTAAAAGCGAAATCTAAAGTTGCTCTTACAAACAAGCTCTTATTTGTGATGGGTAAAAATACGAAGTTTTCATCAAAACAAAGTCGTTAACCGCAAATAAATATAAATAGATATGGTAACGATTATGCCATGGTTAAGGCTAACGAGGCAAGGATTCCATGGAGAACCGGATCCGATTATCTTTGATATGTTAATTGTCAGGTACTTGACAGGTATTTCGTAGTAGTAGCCAAGCTGCGAATTCCCGCATATTCCTTAGGGTTGCACCGAGGAACTAACATAGGGAATAATATAATTAAATCAAAGAACTCGACTGCGTTAAAAACTGAGTAACTTATGTACCTACAGTAACACTCCCGATAAAATGCGGTTCTATTTATAATCTAATCTGGAATTATCTAAAATGGACCACAATACAAAGTACGCCACCACTTGAAAATACTTTTGGAGTTTGGGTAAAGGGTCTTCACTATATAAAGAGATTAAAGATGATTTTTAAATAATTATCCAATGAAGGTAACTACCCCATTTGTCATAGTCCGACGACTTTTTTTTTCTTGTTCACAAAACAAGAATACAGTTGGACTGACCTACCTACTATTTTATTAGAAGTTATTTTTTGCATTTTTGAAGGCGGGTTTTTGTTTTTTAAACTTTTATTTTTAGGGTTCCGTACCTTAAAAGGAAAAAACGGAACCCTTATAGGATCACTTTATTGTCCGTCTGTCTGTCTGTCAAGACCCTTTATCTCGGGAACGCGTGGAGGTATCAAATTGAATTTAAAACCATATACTTACTTCGGTCTACAGTCCCTTGAAACTGTGAAAAAATCAAACTTTTTCAATAACGTAAAAAAAGACCCGGCCGTTTATGCCGCAAAAAACATGAACTTCGACACTCTCGAGGGAATCAAAACGTATAGGGTATTTTCCGTTGACCTAGAACTATGAAATTTGGCAAGTAACACCTTCTTGTACTACAAGTATAGGGATAAATCTTGAAATTCTTAATTTAACGGTCCAAATTTCTAATTTATTTAACCGTGTGTTGTGCAGAACCCTCGGTGGGCAGTGCGACTCGCATTTGACCGTTTTTTTACGTTTAGGTACGAGTAGGTACGTTACCCTAAAAAGTGACTGATTGGTCCCTAACTACGATCCCACAGACAGATACACAAGTGTGACTCGTATTTCTAAACACGCTTAAGCAATAACACTCCCTGTGCTGCCATCGGGGGTTAAAATATATAAAATATTGCCGCCTACGTTCGCTGCTGCGCACCCTAACGCGTGGTTTAACTGAGGAATAGGTGTAGTGGTTCAGCACTTACTAAGTATGTCTTCTTGATTTTGTCGGTGGCATAAAGGCGTGTAGATTTTAATTTATTTATGTATTAGGTTTTTTAGACGTGTTGGTTAACGTGTATATTATATTAATGCCTTCGTCTGTAACATGAGTAATTTCACATATCGGACTGTGTTAGAGCGTTCAAGTGGGGCCATCTGTTGTCAAGTAGCGGTAACGCCGGCAGAAACTCAACAGTTACTCGTATTATTACCTAAAAATATCTAAAGTTACTCACGTTGTTGTGTTCCGCTTAATGGGTAGTAATACAGCGTGCAGATAATAAAAGCGAAATAAGTTGCATAGAGTCTATTGCTTATTCTGTGATAGAGTATAGGAGGCATTCCCCCATAGTCCTTAGGGTCCGGAAGATTGTAGACGTGATGTGGGTCTTAGAGCCCTTACCATCAGAAGGTCTGTGTATTCATTAACCTTCTTTATGTTATAAGTTTATAACATAGTTTCGCTCGTGTCACACATCTCAATGTATTGTTAAAAGTTTTTGAATTTTCGTTTTTGCTTCTTCATAATCAAAGTGTATTAATATTATAGTTTATTGTAACAATGTATTGTTGTAAAGAAAGAGAACTTTAGTTTAATTCAGTGTTGTATCAGTAGTGGAAACTATTCCTATTCTGTAAATATTGTACATACTATATTCGAATTACATACATATGTACATACTTTTTGGGCTGATATATTCAGCATGTTTGTATTTTTGTCTTTAGCTTTTTTTATATAAAAAAGAGAATTATTCAACTTGTAATCTGGGAGAACAAAATTACTTGGAAATATGTACTGCTTTATACATAATTATGTAAACATGCGTGCGACATTAAATGGTATAAATTGCGACCGTTTTACCGACCATTTGATTAATTCTTAACTTGTATGGATTGACGTCATCTCCGCCATTCTCAGCATACCACCTGATGACTCTACCATCTATTAAGTATTCTGTACATGTACTATTAAGTATTCTGTGATTGTCTGTACCCACGCGATCTTGCTTGATTAGCTGTTACCGTCAACTTCGCTGTTTTTTCTATCTAGCGAGAATAGTACATTTTCCTTATACATTATTTAGGACTCCGTAACAACAAAAATGTATGGCTCACAGGTCACCTGATCGTAGACGAAAAAGCTCATAGATTGCAAGATTACGATGACAATTCCAAGACTGCAAATCCGTTGCTAGCTCTGAGGAATGAAATTGAATGTTCCTTCGCTAGCCATGTCACCGGTGGTCATACCCCGGCGATAAAAAAAGGGCAGTCTTATAGTGCGACTCCGTCTGTTTGTCTGCGTGATCGTCCATAACAGCGAAATATTTCAGCAAAGCTTCTACCAAAGCTACAATATGAATACCCTATGTTGCACCGCGACTACGATGGTGTACTGTATATTTCGAGAATTGTTTTTTCCAAGTGGCGAATAATACCATTCGTATATTTACCCACGACATTTATTTTTCAATTGGGTTCTTTCCCACTGCGCAACTGTCATAAATATGAGATGGGTTTAGGTTATGTTAGTCTTGCTCAGGCCCGGAGGGCCAACACCACCCTGAAAACGGCTCAATTTAATTTAATTTTGATTTTAAAAACATTGGTCAGTTGAGTGGGATGAGCAGTTCAGTTGAGCAATGGGGAAGGAGGGGAAAATAAATATAGTGGGAAAATAAGCGAATGGTTAGGAAACCCCCCGGCAAAAGTAGCTATTGAGAAAAAATAAAGTGGTAAATTATGCGAATGGTATTAATCGCCACTTGGAAAAAATGATTTTCGAAATATACAGTACACACACCATCGTAGTCGCGGTGCAAAATTGGAATTGTGCTTCGCAGTATGTATTACCAAGTGTGAGGTCCGCAGGAGAGTCCAAAAATTCATTGACAATTTCGGTTTGAATTGTCTGGGTCTGCGCTGGTTCTGGTAACTATTGGCATAAATAACAAACACAACAATACAATTACAATTATTATTTTTAATAATTATTTATTTTATTTTCCGGCAGTTAACAGTAAATAGTGTAGGTAATTTAAATGAGTCTGTAATAAAACCCGCTGGGTAATCTTGTCTGGTAAGATGAAACAAGACGGTACTTACTGCCAAGCATCCGTTACGTGTAAATCGGTCGATCCGTTAGGGAGCTACCAGGCCACACAGACAGACACACAAATACACAGAAATTCTAACAACACCTGTTTGTTTGAGTCAGCGGATCAAAAAATCAACCCCTACATATCATTGTTTTATTTAATAATCGTATTGAAAATTCATAACTTTCAGTAACTCAATGTTAGTTCCAATATGCTCGGTAGATGGCTCTGGCTGTAGATTAGATTGCGCAATCGTTTGGCTCCCCTGCAAACTTAGTAATAGCGCGACATTGGAATACATGTATCATCTAATCATCTACTTTTTGAGCTGTCTGACTATCATTATTACGGTGATAGACATCATGACGGTTAAAATATATATCAACTAACCTCTCATGTAGTAACGTGATTAACATCTCTACGGTGTAAAGATCATTAAAACTGAATAACCAATAACAACCATTTTTTTATTTTATATTTTGCACCGCGGCGACTTGAACAGCTACTACCGTGGGAATATGGCGTTTCCACAATGAAGTGATTTCGCCAGTGTCAAGTATATATAAGTATAAATCAATATAGTAATAAAACACAATCCAATCTTCTCTAGGAAGATTGGTGGCAACGTTGTACGGTGATATGTAGGACAGAGGCCAAGATAGTTTTAACCTCTGTACCACTGCGAGTCCACTTGAAACGAGAAGTAAGGTGCCAGGATACACGAAATAAGTCCAAGTCTTCTATCACTGTGCAACACAAAGGCATTAAAAGTACAAATCACTAACAAAAAAGAACTGATCACCTAAATACACAAAAATAAAAACTAAAACAAATTACACATCCGCCATCTTTTGACGTTGCAAATGGCCAACAACCATACCTAGGGTGTCCCCAAACCTATCGATGCGGAATCCGCTTGAGCCGGTAAGAATAAGTTTTATGTGCATGCAATAAGAGCGAAGGCGACGTCGTTTTCGCTCTCTTATTCGCGGCTTAAGCCGATTCCGCGTCGAGAGGTCTGGGGAGACACTTACGAGTCATAATTTATATGTGTCGGTCACTTAGGGCCTCCATTCAACGGATTCAACCAATAGTGTAAAAACAATATCGTTTTTGATCTGTTATCGTATTGTCAACGTTTTGTTAGCTCCCATTTACTTGACAGTTATGGCGGCTGACGTCAATATGGGTCAAAACAGTAATGGCGGCCGAGATAAAAACAAAACGATAACAGTTCAAACACGATTTGGGTTCGGTTTGTGTTATACGAGGACTAACAGGCCGATATCAGTCGACGGTAACAGTCCGTTTGAAGTGCCCTTAACGCGCCCTGCAGCTTTGTGTGCACTTTTAAAATAAAACTAGAGGTTTATTATACTTATTATTTTATTATTGACTTAGTCAGGTAGGATAGTACAATAGATGTCCGTCTTGGAAGGGGTGAAGACAACAAGACGTGCGTTGCACATAAACCTTATATTCCATGTCTTAAGGTGCTTAGCTGAATGTAAAAAAAAACCACGTGTTACTGTTTGTCAGCCAAATAGAAGGAAATAGATTGAACCCCGATAAATCAAAGTTGGACAGAATAGCCCCAGCTTCCTAAGGCCCGCCAGGTATTGTTGTAACAAAATTTAGGTTTTTTAATTAAATTTATGTTGTAATAAGTGTATGTTTTGTTGTAACAAAATTTTAAATGTCAATATTGTCAATGGAATATGAATCTATTGTGAATGAAAAAAAGACAATTTTCTAATCTGATCATGACTTCATGAGTCATAAAAACAAAAGAAATTTCGCTTTTTCCTTACTTTGCACTAGATCTTTTACCAAATGGTCGTATTATGTACTATTTCCAGTAAATCGGGCCTCAACACTCAGGGGGCTCGGCAATATGCATTTTTAGAACGTTATCGCTATCGGCCCACGTGTATACGATGGACGTAAGCCGCCGGCCGGTCGCGTCGATCATTTTATGTCAATTCCAACACCTAAACAGTTTTCGAAAATCGTTTACTCATCATGATCATCTTGTCTACGGCCTCAGTTATGATAGTGCCGGATTAAGCCAGTGCGGGGCTCGTAGCTAATTCTATAAATATTACCCTGTTTGTTGTAGGTTATTTCTTAAGTCATCATCATCACCATGTCAGCCGAAAGACGTCCACTGCTGGACATAAGCCTTGGTCCCCCAAGGCTTTCCACTCAGACCGGTCTTGTGCTTTTCGCATCCACCGCGGTCCCGCGATACTGACGAGGTCGTCACTCCATCTTGTTGGAGGCCTACCTACAGCTCGTCTTCCGGTCCGCGGACGCCACTCCAGAACCTTCTGACCCCATCGGCCATCAGTCCTGCGAGCAATGTGCCCCGCCCACTGCCACTTCAGTTTAGCTATTCTTCGGGCTATGTCGGTAACCTTAGTTCTACTGCGGATATCATCATTTCTGCTTCTATCACGCAGAGAAACTCCGAGCATAGCCCTCCCCAATGGTATTTCTTAAGTGTAGGGTGCTAAATCAAACAGAACTGGTAGAAATACATGTCAGGATACGTGGTGCGCGGAGCCTCCCGATGCGTGGGGCCCGTAGCTTTTGCTACTCTTGCTAGGTGGCTAATCCGACACTTGCCCCCCAGGTTAGGCAGGTTTACATTCAGTTAAGTAAGTAATCAAATAGAGTTTATACCTATTACCTTTATTTATCATAAACACACTACAAACCTATTTTAGTTAAAGTAAGTGGAGACAAAGCATGTTTAATCGTGTTTTAGCTATTGTGCGTATCTGTATAAGAGGGTTACTGCCGCACCAAGAGACGTCAATTAAAAGCAACTTTAATGAATACAATTGTATACAATTTAATAGACGTCCGTGAGTGCGGCAATTGGTGTCTAATGTCTAATACTCTTGAGTTATCCGCCAGCGACGCAGCGCGTGGGCTCCCCGGGCGGCGGCGCGCGGCCCGCGGCGCAGGCGCACGTGCGCCCGCCCGGCGTCGCCAGGCACAGCTCCGCGCAGCCGCCGTTGTTCTCCGAGCATGCGTTGCGCCCTGAGGCAGGCTCATTATTAGAGTCATATTGGTTTGTTTGTAAAGCACCAAATGAAGTTTATATCATCAATATCAGGGGGCATAGCACAAGTTGTCGGATGTCCCCTTCTATCTAGTCTGTAACGAAGACGCACTGAGCGATAAGCGACAAAATACAACTTTTGCTAATCCGTACAGGGATAAAAGACAATCTCACAACAAAAAAAGAACCTCCTCCGTTTTTTGAAGTCGGTTAAAATGACCTAGTCCGCAAACTAAGCACTAGCCTTGTACAGTCTGCAACTGAAATAGGTTTTATTTTTCTATATGGGTTGGGTACGTTTTAATAGACAAATACCTAGCAGATGTGAAGACAGTCAAAGAACTCAAAATTATCTTTACACGATTCTATTGTCAAGGTCAAGGGAATAAGTTCGTGCGGGATGATAATTTTGAGCTCTTCGACAGTCTACCTACTTCTGCTAGGTACTTTTCTGTAAAAACATACCATAGACAAATATATATACTCAAATGCATAGACAATATCCAAGACTCAGGAACAAAACTTGCGCTTAGCTCACAAATATTTGCCTTACCGGTAAGAGAACCTGGGATCGATAGCTTTGTGGATAGGGTCACCAGTGTCACCACCAAGCAGGCTAACTCGTTAAGGAGATATCAGCTCTAAAAGTAGGAGTTGCTATTATATCGGGTTTAGGTACCCGGTGGGTACCGGAGCCAGTGTCAAAAAATACTTTATTTCTGTCTTAAGACAATACAACTAATTTGTTTTTTAACTCCCCACCCAAAAAGAGTGTTACAAGTTTGCATAACCGCTATGTGTGTGAGTGTGTCTGTCTGTGGCACCGTAGGTCTTAAACGGGTGAACCGATTTGGGTGCGGTTTTCATATTTGGAATCTGGTTTTCTAGCTGTGGTTCTTAGCTAGGTTTCATGAAAATCGGTTCAGCCATTTAAGAGATATCAGTTCTTATAGAAGGGGTCGCCGATGTATCAACGTTTTTTTTAAAGTAACGAAACAAATGGTTAAAATATAACAGTAGAATATTGTCCCACAAAACTGTTTACACAGTTTGACTGCGCGATCATTGATCTATGTATCTTATATTATATTATTCGCTATATGTGTAGTTTCGAAAAATTATTTATGGTACCCAATGATTGACACTGACCAGTACGCGAATTCCTGGTTACCAGCCGAATATCGAACAGCGGTGGAGTCACTGACTCCAGCAGGGTGACGTTGCCGTCCGCGCTGAGTCGCCGCAGCTGCCCTGAACTCTGCTCGCTCCACACCAAATCTCCTGTGACGCCACACCAGCAAAGTATTTATTATATTTTATGGCGAGAAGGCCAACGGCCACACAGACCACCAGATGATAACTTGGATTTGACTGATATGAGACCCATTGAAATTTTAAAGACTACAATTGAAAGACTGCAAGTTGCCTATATGATAGAAATGTCACCGGTTGTCTTATCCCCATACTGGACCAACATGCAAGCACTGGTGCTTGATCGTAGGTTAAACAATAAGATGGTGGTAGCAACCCGAACGGACCCTACACGTCAAACACAATTTTGTTTCAGCAGCTTGATTCCACACAAGCAAAGCGGAGAGAAGAAGAAAAGGGCAATAAAACTGTTTTGTGTTTCACCATTCGTTCCTTCCTCATTATATGTATGCTTCAGCAATTCAGACATAGACTTAGACATAGGCAAATGCAGTCGCAAAGAACTAAGGAACTAACCGTCGACCATCGCTAGTCCGTAAGGCTGATCCACTGGCGCTGCTGTCTCCGAGCCGCCCAGGATGGTGGTCCGCTTGCTGCTGGCCAGCTCAAAGCTCTCGATCTTGTTCAGCTTCGTGTCACACCTGAACAATCATCATAATATCTATTGAAACAAGTCTACTGCTGAACATAGGCCTTCCTCAAAGATCTCAGAGAAGATTATGCACATGAATGCGAACTTACGCACGGGGATGTTAAACTAACCTGACTCACCAGTAGAGTATTTGTTTGTCCATGTCCAGAACAAGGCCGTTGGGCCACTTCAGGTCGTCGGCCACTAGGATACGCTGCCCGGATCCGTCCATATTGGCCGTCTCTATGCTGCCGTAGGGGTTGGCGGCTCTAGCCCACACTGACCAGTACATCACACTGAGAAAAGGAAATCCTAAATAAGACCCCGAAAAGATCTGCCAGTTTCTGTAAAAAATCTACCGAGGTTAGAGCAACAAAAATACCCTCGTGAGGGAACTAAGCTTCAACCTCATACCCGCGTTGTGGATCGAGCACGATGCTGTGTGGGTTGTAGTTGCTTTTGCGGAAGAGCACGTGGAGCTGCGCCGGCGCCGCCAGCCGCGCCACCGACACGTTGCCTACGTGGGAGTCCGTGAAGTACAGGTTCCCACCTGAACAGGACACATTTTAGTAGGGAGGACTAAGGCATACCACAATCTGACATGTCTTGTTGTTTAATAATGACTTCAGGGGACAATTAACTAAATATATATCAGGGCGACAATCTAATACAAATTGATTTAGTCCCAAACAAAGCTCCACGCTTGTCCTATGGGTACTGGATGACGATAAACATACATAAACAGGCCACCAGAGCCTCTATTCAACACGGTAAAAACCGTATCGTGTTTGATCTGTGTTATGATACTTAGCTCTTATTTACTTGACAGTAATGGCGGCTGACGTCAATATGGGTCAAAACAATACCATAACAGATCAAAGACGATATGTTTTTTACCGCCGGGAATAGAGGCGCTGGCCACATAATTAAGAACGCTAGCATTTTTCCCGTACAATTGCATACAAATATGACTTTTCAATTTTGTCAACCAATCAAAAATTTCTTAAACAAATTTATAATTGAAAATTCATATTCGTAGGCAATTGTATGGGAAAAACGCAAGCGTTCCTAATTTTGTGACCACCACTTTACATATAAAATATAGAGATATATACATACTTAAAAACAGACTCAACCCGTATTCACAACCAATACTTAAGGGATCCTTCACTGAGTAACGCACTGCGTTCAATACAGCTTTGTGATGGGTCCTTTTTGTTTATGAGTCGATTTGAACCACCCTGTGCATTCGTAAGCACTGTGAGACCTCATAGTGACGTTTATGAACACGTGTCAGGAGCTAGATATTCCCGCTCATCACACAAATAATTGCCCATACTAAGAATCGAACCCGAGCTTCGAGAGCAGGGGCTAAATGCGTCGTCAAAATGACTTCACCAACATCAGTAAAGTTCTTTACGTATGTCCCATTAGGACACCTTATAAGTCCCTTTTTATTTGCCAAGGTTAAAGGTGGACTTAAGACGGCATTTAATTAAAACCATGAACGCTTTTGCAAGTGAGTGAGTGAGTGAGTGTGTGAGTGTTTTGCGGGCGGCTACCACCATCTTATCCATTAACCAACCGCCAAACAGCAGTGACCGCATTGTTGTGTTCCGGTTTGAGGATAAGACAGCCGGTGTAATGACTAGCATAAAGGCATTCCATCTTAGTCCTCAGGGTTGGCAACGCATTTGCAGTCTTGTAAATGTGAATGTCACAAGACGGGTTAAAAAGTGGGCAGTCGTAGGGTTAGTGATGAATAGTAGTTAGAGACGGATCTTATCGGGTTATTGTTTAATGAAGTCAAAATTGAACTTAGGGTTGCAGAACACATATTTAACCGACTGTATGTACAGTAAGGAAAACTAAAAGACGTACCTTTTTCGCTCTTGTCGCAATGTCAAAAGGGACGTCTTTCAGTTTCCCTTACTGTACGTATATGTATACTACATGTATGTAAACACTGTATAACAGTGTTAAATTCATAAAAGGATAAAAAAGAAATACAAATTACACAGAAAAAAGGGTTGGTCAAATACTCGTTCGGTTCGAAGCATAGGTTCGAAGTAAACCTACCCATCCAGTCAATCGCTATTCCTTGACATTCTCCAAGACCATCTTTAATGAACTCCTCTCTACCACTGCCATCCAGTTTCTGACGAATAATTTGCTTTCTAAAACAAAATAAGCTCGAAACTAAATATGTAGTCTACATGGGGTCTACATGTATTATATCATATTTTTACTATGGTATTGTCAACCACCGAGTTAAAAACGTAAAATAACATTTCAAAAGCAATATTGATTTACCGAGTAGAATAGGGCCCTGCTTGTGAGGCAGTGAGATCAATATTACGAGCTCTACAACCAAGCAGGGGACTGAATTGAAGAAGTTGATGATGATAATGATGATGATGATGACTTACGCGTATACATCGGAGAAGTAGATGTATTCCGTTGGAAGGTCGACGTCAGCGACAGTGGGTCGGTAACCGGCGGCAGGAGCTGCTGCCAGGGTGGGGGACAGCGGTAATCCTCGCAACTCCACCACCGGAGGGGCTCCTCGGGTCACCAGCATGAATGATTCTAGTGGTACACCTGTAAGAAAAATAATCGAACGGATCGTGAGTCGAACGATGGCAAAATTAGATTACTTTGCCGATCTACCCGCTTTGGAAGATGAAGATGGCAGAGTAAATGAAAACTTACTGTCAATTGAATACAATGACATGCGGTGAACGGTGATGCTCAAAATATTGTTTTTTTTTTGAGAGTGTCTTGTGTAATACAGGTTACCACTTTTTTCTTACACCACTTTCTTTTTTCTTATCATACGGCGTATATATGTTTATGATACGGCTGTTTTCTGAAGTGGAATGGAGGCTGGTCTATATGATAGGTTATATCTAAAGAGTTGCAAACGTACCTGTACACCGTCCCCAACTGATTGAGTCGAGCTGGTACCCGTGTTGGCAGAGGCACTGAGCGACAGGGGTAACGCCCTGGTATGCCGTCACGCAGATGTGTTGGCAGCCTCCGTTGTCCTTCGCACATGGGTGAGAAACTAGAAGAACCACATATTTACTAAAGTGGCATAACAAGTTGAATTATGTGTACATTAACTATTGCAGGAATGACAGATGTTTTTTGATTACAGCATAGAGATAGCAAACAACCACACAAGTCATCTGATAGTTAGTGGTATTTGAGACAATTAAGACCCATAGACAACTGCATTCTGGAGAGTAAGAGTTGAATAGAATGTTAGTAACTTCACCGGTGATCTTATCTCTACGCCGAGCACAACAATGACGCCGAAACTGTTTAGCAAAGGGTCTAAAAACAACAAAAAACTAAAATTATTGTTACATAATTTGCATACCTTTTGGCTGCCTGCTCTCATGGAACACGGCAGCGATGCAGGCGAACCCGTACATGGTGGTGCTCTCCGTGGAGTTTCCGGTGACGGTCAGGACGCTGCGGGACCAGGGCAGGTACAACGTTGACCGG
This sequence comes from Acleris sparsana, assembly GCA_923062465.1. Lineage (NCBI taxonomy): Eukaryota > Metazoa > Arthropoda > Insecta > Lepidoptera > Tortricidae > Acleris > Acleris sparsana. Next base: position 6,654,822 of record OV281305.1, on the reverse strand, counting down.
AACCTGGAGAACACCTGGATGTCCTTATTGTAAGCCTGGAAGGAAGCAAATATGTATAGACAGCTTCAGAACCAGAATGCGCGGGCCGGATACAACTACAAAAAGGATCGATTTTTCGGCAAAGAGGCGTTGTGTAGAAATTTACTCACATCTTGGATCGTGTACACTGTAATTCTTCCAGTTCCATCATAGTTACTCTGCATTATAGTATCCGTAATATCCGTATCGTCGTCGACCCAGAAGACCAGCTTGTTGGCAATGTCCAAGGTTAATGCTTTGGGAGTACAGGCTCCAGAACAGTCTTTTGGAAGCAGGCCTGTAACTTCACCTCCTGCAAGGTTACTGCGGACCAGGCGGGCAGGGGTCGGGTTGTTTTGTGACCAGAAGAGGAAACTGTGAAGACATTGATTATTGTTCTGACATGGAGAAGGCAAACCACTCATGCAAGCATTAATGGATGGATTTTATTGGCTCAACATTGCAAATGCGTTGTTAACTCAGGGTTATGATGGAATGTTCATGGTTAGCCTCCTCTCGTCGATTTTGGACTTTACCACACATACCCAGCAGTCTGGTTATCGCCAGCAGGCGGTGTAGGGTCCACTGCGAGACCACGCGGGTGTTCCACACCGCTCCGCAGCATGCGGCAGTGCCGCAGGGTTCCGTCGCACACGTAGAGGCACCGCTGCAGCTCGTCGACGAAGTACCAGGCGCCGGAGGCCCAGTCGTATGCCATGCTGTTCACAGCTGGAATTCATGACGGGTGGATTAATCTTTTGAAAGCCAGTTAGTAGGTAATATTGGGGAATTTAGTGCTGCTATCGTAGCCATCCGCTGTCAGTTAGTTGTCTATATACAGTGTGTGTCTTCCTTTCGTACGTTTTTACGTACTATTAACGATTTTATGATAAAAATATAACAATTACGTTGCCTAACGCACTTGCTATCGCAAACGACTTCAAAATGGAAGAATTGTTTTCATTTTGTATGAAGACAACCCTTCGATTTTCAAAATAAAAACGATTGCATTTGCGAGTGCGTTAGGCCATAGCCCCCTGTTATGGAATTGTTTTTAATTCGGCCGCCATTACGGTCACGTAGGTAAATAGGAGGTATCAAAACGTGGGCTTTGTTGACAATACGATAACAAGTGAAAGACGATATGGTTTTTCCCGCCTAGAATGTTGTTAACATTTTACCACTACATTTCGTTCCGAATTAATTTGTATGAAAAAAAACTTTTTTTTAACAAATGATATCAAATTATATCGTTAAAATATAATTATGTTCGTATGGAAATTACGCACTTGAATATACTTGTCGGCATATAACTACGAGTTTCTATAGGCACCTGCGATTGCGGTAAAAATAAATACATAGAAATCCCCAAATCGCCGCCGCAGCGACTATAGTTGGCGCGATCTAAAATACCCGATTTGAAACCATTTTTTTTGTAAATTAGCAAGAGTAAGTAGATGCTTTTCCACCGGCGAGGCGAGACGAGGCGGGGCGAGATGACATCTTCGGTGCAACTCTGCAACGGAAACACGATTCTGGCATGATATTGCGCCAGCCCGCGCGGTATCGCGCGAGGTCGCGCTGGCTCGCGATGGCTATTTTAAATGTATTATCTAGCACTTCGTCATTGTAGCAATTTTTGTTTGCCGTAAGACGAACTGAGCGGCAATGTATCTTCAAAATACATGACCAACAATCCAAGGACGATATCGCGCGAGCTCGTGCTGGCACGCGCCGGGACATGGGACCATCCCGCCTCGTCTCGCCGGTGGAAAAGCTAGTAAAAATGCAAATAATCTGGCCCACCCTATATTGTGTACTGCGTTGACACCTATCAATTCGGGCCTTTTGGAACGCGGCAAGTATAGATTATTATCAAATCAAATCTAATCTAATCAAAATCTTTATTTTACATAGATCATGGTCTTATAAAATTACATTGGCATTATCTTTTTAACTTCATGTTTTTACTCGTATGATGTAGTTTAGGCTACGGGTTGCCTGCAGTCAGTCATTGAGTCATTGTAACATAGATGCTACCTATATAAGTCTATACGTAGGAATTGCTTTCTTACCAAATTGCGTCGGGAACATGGTGGGCCCAGGCAGTTCCCAGCGCTGGCTCAAGTCGTTGACCAACGCACACTGGAAGGTTGACCGCGGGTTTTTTTTTTTGATGTAGCAGAGGGATCTGTGAAGGACAGGCTATTAACGTGGAACTTCAGAGTTTTGAACTGACTGAGTATGCTAACTATGACTAACTGGGATCTAAAGTATAAAACCTGCGGGCCTTTTATGGTCGTTTTTATCACTGGAATTGGATACAATACAACCGTCACTTTCTGACAAATATGTAAGTGCAAGAGTGACGGATGCTTTATCCGCAGCGATAAAGAGACTTATCATTGTGCGTGAAATTATCTTAATACACGAAGTTTTTAAAAAAGGAAGAGATTCTCTCTGAATTTATATAAATCTTTTTTACAAATATGTACTGCTATAATTACTAGTAGAAATAATTTTCTCACATTGTTTGAGAAAAGTATTATAAGTACTTATATGGCTCGGCGGAAACTGGATTGCCTGACTCGTATTGTCGCAGGCCTCGTCAACACTGGGCCTCCTACTACCCTACTACCCTACTTTCCGGGCCTAGGCAATAATGTACTCGTTGTTTCATAGAAAAACGGCGCTTTCCGATTGCTATTCAGAAAGCTGGTGGTTACTGTATTCACTTTTAGGCAACTTACTTGTTGGCATAATTGAAATCCATGGCATTGACGTAGCCATATCCGTATTTAAGCGCAGTATGGTGGTCGCTGAGTTTAGGGGGCGCTGGGGGCCACACGCGGAGGACGCTGTCCAGGGTCACCACCAGTACTGACGGCTCCGCATCTGCAGCAGACTTGACTTTGACTTTGACTTTGATTGATGATGATGATGGTGGTAGTGGTGGTGGTGGTGGTGGTGGTGATGATGATGAGATGATGATGATGGTGATGATGATGGTGGTGGTGTGGTGATGATGATGATGATGATGATGGTGGTGGTGGTGATGATGGTGTTTAAGAGCTATTAAAATGTTCTCACGATAACAAGTCAGAGACAGGTCAGCTTTCGAAAGCTTTACCCTATATCGTTATCGTGTACCCTATATTACAACAAAGAGTACACAAGTAAGTACTTAAATAGAATTTGTGGTAGAAATTAAGTACCGTCCAAATTTTTATGAATTGTATTTTATACCTGTGTGTATATAATTTCAAAAGAAAAAAACATTCGCAACGGTCTATTGAACTTCGTTAACTTACCTGTGTTTGGCTCACATCCTGACGTCACAGTTAAAGCAAACACCACAGACAGAACACCCATGCTTTTCACTCTTAAAAAGCTCATGTTTATTCCTATGCAACATGCAATTATAATATTTTCAAGAAACAACGCTCCTAGTCGACGGAAGTTGTTGTCATTGAGACAGCCAACAACAACTAATCTTATAAGGAAAACTTGCGAATGAACTGTGGCCGGTAGTAACCGGTTTAGAGTTCAAGACGTTCATTTGCTAGGGAGTAGGGAAATACCTAGTACCTACCCTTTAAAAAAGGTTTTATAGTTTAGCGTAAATTACAATTAAAATTATACATATTCATGTTTTTTTTTAATTAAATAAATAACTTCTTTGCTCTAATCTATAGGTACAGTCGAGTGCATAAATATGTATACACTTTGGTACCTTGTCTATTTAATGTCATGTTTAAAGGTACTAAAGTGTATACACGTTTATGCACTCGACTGTAAATAAATAATAACTCTTCCGTTACTTGATGATCGCTATTTCTTGGGTACCCGAGGAAAGAAAACGGGATACAAAGAAATGATTTTTCGAATATCGACCCCCAACGGCCTCCTCCGAGTAGAAGGAAACAAACTCTGCGCGCGCTTAGCCCTGAGCGTCCTCTACCTTCTCTTCAATATTCAATTAAAAGGCTGATTACTGGTTCTTTTACCATGTATACATACCTATGTATGAAATAAGAAACTTACTGACGGATCGATCAACGCACCGCCGAAGGAGGGATTCCTGGGATATCATAGGGTTTCACTAACAACAAGAAGGGATTTTTGGAAATTTATCCCCTAAGGCATTAAAATAGGGAGAGTAGTTGAAAAATAATTCTGCGCCTAAATCGCAGGCGTCCTCTACAATAAATAAAACAATTAATTTATAATCGTAGGTGTATAATTTCAGTCAGGCCTTCTTCCGCCTCTTCTGCGTCTTGAGGAAGACGCACGCCAGGCGGTTCTCCACGGGCGCGACCAGTAGTTCGTTTGTCTTCGTTATTACCCTGAACGCCACCAACTCATCCAAGACATTCTGGAACACGGTGAAAAAAAAGTTTAAAATATCAGATTCTAAATGCACTGACACTTAAAGGTATTGTTGATTACCCTCTACCTAATATTTCAAAGCTGACGTTTTGAGAATCGAACGTAGTAAAGAGTCATTAAAGTAAGTTAACTCTTTACGCACAAACAGAAAACGATTTACAAAAAACGAATGATTTTGGAACGATGAATTTCTGGCATTTTGCGATTCAGCGATAAAGTGGCCACCTTTAAAGATTTTTTTTTGTGGAACATTTAACCGTGTGTATTTAAAGTGATGCAAGCAGGATGAATACTCGTATGACGATGACAAGCTACGCCAAAGCGTAAGATAGCTCTTGGTTGGGTATACGAATAGCGACATCTGGCGACAAGTTCAGTCGAGTTCATAAATATGTGAAACATGACATTATATAGACAAGGTAAGTACTAAAGTGTACACATATTTATAAACTCGACTGTACATACAACACAGCAGTGGCGAAGCGTCACGTAAATAAATAGACAAGCCGGAGCAAAAAAAGGTGTATGGCGTGTGTCGGTTTTACGTTTTGTTTGTATACCTACTCTATGCATAGGAATTTTTGGTAAAGCCGTAAATAATCGGCTTGTACGAACGCCTCGCGACTGCAACACAGCCATCTCCGACACCACGAGCGTCAGACAGTGCGCACTAGTCAGTTATATCGCAACACAAAAATAAATGTTGAAATAAAAATAAGCCAAGTTCTTATGTGCCACAAAACGTGGTGATATCTAAAAATATGCCAAATTTCGCTTTAGACCGTAGACATAGTCAGACCTATATATTGCCACTGAGTGTATTTTGAACCCTAACTTATCAGTTGAATATACAGTATGTTACAATATCATGTATTTATATAACTACTTACTAGTAGGTACGGCTCGTATAACGTTACGTGTATTTTCGAGTAAATACACACACTGCAGTGTCGCTTAGTTTTTTCTTCGAACTTGTCCAGACACATGCCATGTGTCTAGATATACTAATTAGTAATTACCTACAACTTCAAACTTTATCCCTACGAACGTAGGTCCCGCCCGAGGTACCTTTACCCCTTTAGATAGTCTTCAACAATATAACTTCAGGTTAGTAGTACGACTCACGATTTCTGCTACGGCGTTCCGGATTGCGGCGGTCATCTTGGGCACCCTGGCGCACAGGGCCATGCCCAGCGTCTCCTGGACCGTGCTCATCTTTATTTGATCTGGGAAAGGTAAAGGGGGGATACCCTGAAACCTTCGAGGAATTTGAATGTGTGACATAATACGAAACTTTCCGGGTTAAGTACACGTTTTTCACGTGTCGTTAACTCATTAGTCATATACGTCGGGAAATGTATTCACAGGTAATTTACGTATTTATGATCACACTGCTTTAACTTTCGTGTTTTTTTTATGGCATAGAGAAGGCAAACGAGCGCACAGGCCACCTGATGGTAGGTGGAAACTGTGACCCATAGACACTCACATTCACAAGACTGCAAGCTTCAGACTGCAAATGCGTTGCCAACCCTGAGGACTAAGATGGAATGCCTCTATGCTAGTCACCGGCTGTCTTATCCCCAAACCGGAACACAACAACGCAAAAACTACTGTTTGGCGGTAGGTTACTGGATAAGATGGTGGTAGCGATCCGGACGGACCCTGCGCAAGGTCCGACCACCCGTAACACACAACAACGTTTTCTACTTACTGTCCTTTATGTACATGACTCCAATCACGTGGATATTGTCGTCAATACGGAACACCGTGTCCGTGACGTCTGCGGTGAAGTCCTTGAGACCAGACACCGAGGGAGGAGATTGGAAAGGTTTTAGTCAAATCTCGATTTGTAAACAAACGCTATGTGGAACTCCTACTAAGGCTAAGTACCAATTTCACTAACCGATGTTAACCACTTATCAGACGATTAGAGCGTTAACAGCTGTCAAAATGTATGAACTAACAGTCGATCAACATTGATCAAAGACACCGTTTGGTGAAATTGGTACTAAGGCTAATAAAGTTTATATGAAAAGTTGGTAAGCCTAATAAAATCATGGAACCAGAACGTAAACAGAGCTCTGTTTTCTCATTACAATGCTGTTCCTAGAGTTGATCAAGACCTATGTTAGAGTCACGTATGAATCACCTAAACATATACTCAAAATAACCTTATGGACACCACAGACGAACTGTCTGCTGGCCGATTTTGGCCATTGGAGTCGGTCGTATTAGAACAGTGACAAATCTTATATTTTGGTCGTTCCAACGACATATCTGCGACCCTCTCGGCCTGTCAATCCGTTTAATTGGGCGTCCTTTACTACAAAATCGCAGTTTGGGACATTTTTCTTTTTTACCGACAATAGCTTGTCTCTCATCTTATTATGCGTCTCATGAGAGTATTGATAATTGTGTTTTTCGTCTCGGATGAAAACGGCCACTCTGTCAGTGTTTCTGGTAAACCTAATTAAAAATAATAAAATATTATCTGCAGGACAGGAAGCATTAATTAGTGTTGTTAAAAAATAAGTATTACAACTTTTTGATAACGAACACTGAAACCATAGTTATCGATAGTTTAAAAATCTAATAAACAGAAAATAAGTATTGTCGGTAAAAAAGAAGAACGATCGCATTATTCCAACTCCCTCCGTGATGTTACGTATAGACAATCAAAATCAATACTTACCTATTTACGAATGCAGAAACAATCTGAGACAGCGAAATCCCCTTACCTCGGGCAACTCATCCTCCGATATTTTCTTTTTACGATGCGAGGGTGCCATACTGACGAGGTATAAAACTTATAAACTCAGTAAACGCTTCTAAATAAAAATGTAGCACATAATATAACGTCACATAAAAATCTTACAAATTAAACTACGCAAAACTACAAAATATAAGTTCGATCTAAATCCGATGAAAATAAATTACAAAAAGAAAATATCTGTATGGCTATGGCGAATACTTGCCGGTTTTCGTATATTCAAAGTTATCAGGAAACACTCGTGTGGAGTGATGTGAGTCAGAATATATCTGTCTAAATAACCTTTTTGATGGCCCCTGGTCTCAGAAAACATTATTATAACTAGCGACCCGGCCTCGCTTCGCTACGGATAGTGTTGGTGTTCTGTAACACCCGTACAAAATCCAAAACTTATTATACATAAAAACCTCACTCAAAAGAAGATAACAATAACAACTCCACCGCACGTTTCTACAGCGACATCTAACGAACAATAAGGTAAAAGACAGCGCCATCTATTGTCGAGTAGCACTGTTCATATGCTTGGGTAAGTAAAGTAAACTCTTAATGGAGTTTAACAATATGTTTGCCCAATGATGGCAATTAGGATATTAACAGTGCATTTCGCAGCCATCCTGATATTTTACAATTACATAAACTAAGATTCTATGACATTGTCAGAGTGCCCGTCCATTAGTTTTGTCAGAGCATACGGTATCCCAATAATGAAGATTATAACCAATCTGTTGAAAGAACGAAAGGACGAATGGTTAGTTCAAACGGTAAGTCCAAGAACTTCACTTTCTCTCCGTCCATTACGCCTCCTTGAAGCTTCAAAAAAGCTTCTTCTCTGGACTTACAGCAAAGCTTCTCTGGCTTGGCCGTTTTGACCGGCCTATCATTATAAAAAAATGTACAACCGAAATGAGGTCCTCTTCTTTTCGATAGAAATAATGAATTAAAATTGAGATGATAAATTCACTAATTAAGATGGTTGTCAAATAATTAATGTGTTACATACGAAATAAACTCCGTGGTTTTATTCAAACTTACGATACTAACAAGTCCAATCCACTTAAAAAAACAAAGTCGCTTCTAGGGCCGAGATCCTAGGGGTTAAAAATCATATCGTCTTAGTTTAGCTCTTATTTACTAAACAGTAATGGCGGCCGAGTTCAAAACAATACCAGAACACGTCAAAGACAATGTGGTTTTTGCCGCCTAAAATAGAGGGCCAAGTCAGACTATCCAAACATATCAGAATACTCTAAAAACCTTTTCAGGGTTCCGTACCAAAATGGTAGCTAAAATTATGGTGAGACTTCGGTGTCTGTCTGTATGTCACAGCAGTTTTTCTCTAAAACTATAAAGTCTGGCATAGTTGTATAACTTGCATGCCTACGTCCAATATTAGAAATAAAAAAATAAAAAATAAATTTTGAAAAGGGGTCTAGAAGGAAGGGGTTGAAAAACTCAAGTGATTTGATGACAAACCGGATGTCTTATGAAAGAGCTCAAACTGCAAATCCCCAAAACATTTTTTTTAATAATTTTCCGTGACGTAGCCAAAGTAACTCTAAATTGGGTCATATCTCTATCCTTTTAAAATATAAATAAAAATGCGATATTGATTAAATAAATACAATTTTTTTTATTTTAAATATACAGTCTGTTACTACACCAATAAAAAAAAAAAAAATAGCTGACCCGAGAAGGAATTGAACCTCCGACCGCCTCGACTGTAATACAGATGGGTGCTCTGACCGCTGAGCTACCGGGTCTAGTTATCACGTTGCCAAAAAGAGGATGTATTATTTGCTGATGACTCATCAACGCATTGTTATGTTACGTTATCTCGACATTCTCGACGAATGGCCAAAATAGCTTTTAACGTTTTAGAATTAGGGTCGGTGATAGTGCCGTGAATTCTATAATCATTTCGGGGCATATCTCATTCCGAATATCCAATGGCCTACTCACCCAAACTCAAGTAACGATATTTAACAAAATGTTTTGAATGTTTAATTTGACGCCAATAGATATAAAGTTGAGAAACAAAATAATTGCAATGCAAAATAGACGAAGTCTTCAATCGGGTGGCCCTGTAACCAGGGTCAAGGCTAGGAAGCCTGACACCATGCTGAGTGGCAACCTTTTCGGTGTTAAAAGTTTGTATTGCTCTACTTTTTTATAATGTTTTTGCTGTTGTTTATGTTCCTTTTGTTTTAGAATCTAATAATCATTTCTATTCTATTATATTCTAAATAAATTCGTTCCTTTTAATCTGAGGTTTTCAAAGTGTGGGGCGTGGCGTGCCCATAAGGAGCGCAACGGCATACAAAGGGCGCGGCGCATAACTCATAAAACCAGCCTTCCATAAAATGTTGGATTGATTTAATGTTAATCTAACCACTTAACTGTAATACATAGTGGAATATTTATTCGATAGGGATATAAAGTTAAAATACTTACCGATCGGCACATTCGGCACTCTTTGGTGCCGTCGCTGGCGTAGCGCGACTAAAATATCCTAAATATTTTTTTATAACAAGTAGGTAGGTGTATTTGTTCTTATTATAGCTAATCTAATAAACTAATGAACTAGGATTATGGGGGGCCTTGGGGGGCGTAGATATTTATCGATGACCGATGACATAACGTTGGAGTTACAATAATAAGTTTGGGAACCCCTGCTTTAAGTGTCCCGCTGTTAAATAAGTGTTTTATTATTTATTTTACGTTTAGAACTATTCATAATATTATGTTTATTTGCTTATTGCAGACTTCGGACATCAATGATGTTAACCCAATGGTGGACAGAATAATGGAGGACGACTCGGTGGAAATAGTCATTATGGCTAACCATGAAGGTAGTGAATGTTCAGAGTCCAACGTAATGTACAGTCACTAGCAAAAATATATGATCAAACATTGGAATTAAAAATATCTGAAACGCTCTTATGCCTCGAGTCATAAATAACTAAGGACTTGTCAGATATGTTCGAGTCCAATTTTGAATCATATATTTAATTGCTAGTGTCTGTACCTACAGTAAGAACCAGGGACTTTAGTTTTGCCTTTATCGCCGGCATGCGACGGTGGTGCCGGGTGCAGAACATCAACAATATAATCTTCCAGTGTCCTAAGCATTGATAGGTACCCAGGCAAAGCCTGCGCTTTGTTTCCCTCAGTGAATGCACACTTTTTTTCGTATCTTGTCGCTTTAATGTCTTTGATAAAGCACTGAGGTGTGCAGCTACGTAATAACGTTCGTAAAATAAAACCCAACGTTCCAGGGCTGCCGATCCTGACGAACGGCAACGCGCTGGGAGCCACCCACTACGCCACCGCCATCCACCGCCTCGGCACCATGATCCAGGCCTTCATCAAGGACATGGTTCGTACTCGATCATTGGGATAAACTATATTTTATCGATGATCTAACAATGATATACAACTTTAATTAAAATTCAGAACCGGATGGGAATCGCACGGTGTTGTAGTGTTGTACTTACTTGATTATCATATCAGTAAATAAAATAATTTTAATCCGTAGATATGTATTTTTGTATATCGACGGTTATGTGACTCAAACTCGTATATTGAATAATGTCTAGTTTAAACTGACGCGCACTAAGTATGCACTCGCGAAATTAGTGAGTGTCAGTTTATACTGGACATTATCCAGTCCAGTCAATGTCCAGTATAAACTGAAACTCACTAATTTCGCGAGTGCATACTTAGTCACAGAACCGTCGATATGTTACTCGATTTCCTATTGTCGACCTATTTTAATGAATATAATTAAATTTGAAAAAATCTGGTCATGGGAACCATGCAAAGTCAACAGACCTCCATAATGATTTAGAGCCGGTTTGTTTATTATATTACATATTTCACTATAAAACTTACAAGTTGAACCATCTACGAAGATCGAAACTGGGACGGCTAGCTTCGTAGATTCGCATCGCAGGTTTACCACGTTGTCACACGCTTCTTGTCTAACACAGAGGGCCTAGGTATTATGTTTGTGGTTATCGATAAGGATAATATACATGGCAAAAACATTCTGACCTATGTAGGCTCAAAGTTATCTGACTTATTCACATCTATCGACCGCGATAAATTCAACCATAATACGGGGTCACCTGTAGTTCCCAACTTTATTCAGGATCCGTTCGACGAGACACTGGTCTTCCGGGTGAAGACTGTCAAGAGGGAGATGCTGGCAGCGCCGCACCAGGAGTTCAGCATCATCGTGGTGCAACACGGCCGGCCCAAGAAGGTTAAGAAGAGCACCAAGAAGATTAAGAGGAACCCAGCGTTTATACAGGACTGCTGAGCGGCTGATGCCTATGACACGCCTGGCGTTCTATCATTTTCTACAGTTAGTTGGTAGCAGTGATAAGACGACTCGAAATATAGTCCACTTTGTATCACATGTGCACTGTAACACGCTGTGATGTAGATGGCCCTTGCCGCCAGCTAAGGCACTGCTAAGGAGGTCTGGGTAGTCCATCGGATAGCTTGTGTGTGCATGGGCCTATGCTTGCCACGAAAAAAAAGACTCCCCTTTTTTCATGGCATATAGAAGCCAATGACCACACGGGTCATATGATGGTAGAGCGGGCTCTGGCCCTATGAGGGATATCAAACTCAAGATTCGAAATGCGTTGCCAATACAAATACAATGTCGATTCTAGCAATTTCACCACCGAATGCACCTACAAAATGGAGTTGTCCAAAGCCTCTGAAAACTGATCAAAAGCCTTTTTAGTCTTAATATAATTAAATTTGAATGTTTGTTGATGGCTATGAACAAACATTCAAATTTATTATATTAAGACTATTTGCTGCTTCTCTGCTACTGCTACACACTTTACTCGCATACTCATTATACTCACGCTTATTATTTTATCAATTTTTAGTATGTGTCCTTTAGAAGTATTTTGATTTAAGAGTTCTAAAATAAAACAATCAATTGATAAATCGTTTTTTATTTAAACGTTTGTACAAAAATGTTGCTGCTCTATTTACCTAATTTACTTTCTAACCTACTCAAAAACTGTTTGATAGTCTCTATATCCAACGACATTTGATCAACTTTTACGTTTAATTCCTCAACAGCGGATTGAGCCTTCATGTTTTCAGCTATTTGATCTCTAACATCAGACACTCCATCGTCTAAATTTTTCAGATGTTTCGATATCTCTTCTATCTTACCTTTAATCTTAACTGTTCTATCCTCAACTGCCACAGAGTCTTTTTTCTTCTGTTTCCCTATTATAGCATCGTGCATTTCATCTAATTTCGTTCTGAATACCTTGATATCCATTTCTTCTTCCTTTTGTTTTTCCTGAGCCAGTGCTTTATCCAAAAGTGCGTCCCTGAGACGTGACGGCAGCATTTTATAATGTCTCCATCTTGGCTTTCCAGGGCAAATAGTAATAGTAGCTATAACTTTTCGTTTGTTTTTGATACTGTTATTCAATCTTCTAGGTAACACTTTACTAAAGAATCTATTATAAACCAGCACATCCAAAGTACCTAAAAATTCAACTTGCTTCGCGAGCCTACTGATGTTACCTAGGACTTCTAAGTCATTAATGTCACTGACGGCTACACCGACCATTAGGTTCATTAGTACTATTGCAGCTAATATTAAGAATATGACAAACATTAGTCGGACTATCGACACAGAGGATGAGAGTGTTTTGGCGTGACCTTCGTCGAAAAGGGCCTCGTAGTCGAACTCTGAGGTCATCATAACGATGGTCTTGACAAGCGCGGACCAGGGCCCCTCGAATGGAGCCGTAGACCGGAACTGGATCATAAAGCTCAATGCAAAGCCGATGACTAGGAACCCAAAGGTAAGAAGAATCTGAAATTTAAATGAAATGTTCGTCAGAGTTACATAAGGACTCTCCAAGTTGCTATTTGATTGGACGAAGGGCTTCTTTTTAATCTTGTGATATGGCATTACGCTTTACAACAAGCCGCAATAGTCTACGCATTATGCGCTATGTAGTATGGCCATTCTCACGATTGGGTGTTCTCCTCCTAATTACCGGGGCAAATTTTTTTCTAATTTGATTGACTTAATAACATAACAATATGAACAACAGGAAGCTAAATAATCAATATGTCGAAATGGCATCAGAATATAAAAATGAAGAAAGAAATATATACTCAAATACGTAGAAAACATCCAAGACTCAAGAACGAATAAAATAAATAAATAAGTTTTAAATATCAAGAGACAAACAAATATTCGCGCTCATCGACCCGCGAGCGACCTGCTTCGTAGGCAGGGTCACTCCCAACTCGGCTAACCATTTAGTTATTTTATAAACCTTTTGCACTAGGATTAGGGTAATGAACCTGTGTTGTTAGAAAGAAATGTTACATTATTAAAGGCTTTACCAATCACGGGAGTTCACGGGACTAATAATGAGAGTTCTGGACCGTCACAAGGAGCACATGGAGCCAAAGTCGACAAGCAGAGGCTCTTTAGGCAACTTTTATTCACTAAAGTGATGGCAAGAGTTAGGGTAGATTTATTAATAGAAGAATAGGAAAAAACAAAGTAATAGACTATGGAACTGAAGTTATATGGACTTTTATTATGCTATTAAAATATACGCATATACTATTGTGATATATCTATGGACACTATGGCATCAGCCATGCCGATGCTAATAACTTTGGTTGAAAAGGTATACGGTGACTCGCCACTAACTACATAACTTCAATAATGTTATGGTCAAATGCAATATGTACACAATTTAATGTGTTTTGTTTGCTTACAAGCCGCAAGTGTCTTAATTTAAGGGCCTGTCTTTTTTGCTGTTATCACTGTCACAAAAATTGATTAAGATAGAGATATATACCATATCGTGCTTTATAGGCACAATATTTTGCAACATTGACTGTATTATTGCAAGTCCTTCAATATTTTCATACTACGGTGATCAGTAAATGCATGGTAATTAGCACTACGGTACTTAAAATAATTCACATTTTCCTAAAAATATCAAAAACTTATTGTTGTAAAAATACAGCAAAATTGTTGTACATAGAGGCTTTAGAGTTATTTTATTGTAATAAACGACAGCGAATTTCCATTTAAGACCAAATTTAAAGAACGGGGTACGGGAATTAGAAAATTTGTAAACCAAAGTAACGATACTTAGACACTTACTTGCACTGTGGCAATATACGGCAAACCTGATACGTTCACATAGTTTGAGCACCGAGGCACAACCCTCAGCTCGCAAGTCATGCAATTTTAATGAAGAAATATGTTGTTACTTGGGAATGAGCCCTTCGAAAAGCAATGGCTACGGTAATTATATATTTGGGCCGGACAGATCGTTTTTTAATAATATATTTTTGAGGAATGGTCCTAGCGAATTATAAATTAATCGGAATATATAGACAGTATTTAGCCTAGCAGGATTCAAAATGGCACAGATAGAAACCGTTCCTAATTAAAATTAGAATCAAATTTGAAGACCAAAGTAGCGTGCGGACCGGCTAAGGTTTTGAAAAATAAAATAAGTATGGCAATAAAATATCAAACCTAATATATATCGAATACCTTTAGATAAAACCATAATCTACATAAAAAATATATATATACAGTTATTTCCGACCATGTTTAGGGAAAAATATTGGGCCGGACATGCAAAAATTCGCTATTATAAGAATGGCCGTTATGATGGCACCTTGACTGCATCCCAGCTTATACATCCATCACAACAACCACGGACGGAAAAGGTAAAACGCTGATGAACTCTAACCATATCATGTAACTCTAGAGCTACCTACCTTCACAATATTCGAGGCGACCTTCCCAAACATGAGGACATAGTATCCCCAGTTAGGGAACCTGGACAGTAGGAACATCATCTCCAGCCATGCCAGCAGCAGTGCCGCCGTAGCCACGTGCCTCGGCCAGTCGCCCTCAGACCACGAGACGATGATGACCGCCGGAGGCAGGGTAGTGGCCAGCCCAATAGACCCAAACTTCACCCATGTTTCAAGCTGCAGGAAGTAGCGGCTGCTCTTCACGTTCATGTACAGCAATTCCTGATAAAATACAATACAAAAATATTAGGTGGACTGTTTTCGACGCACGCTCTAAACGCAAAACATTACATAAATTCTAAAAAACGGTTTAAGAATACTTTTTAATTTTTCAAAATATAAATTTTAGACAATACTGACCTGTATTAGTATGAGACAGATTGAAGCATACACAATATACCCCCAGATATGCGGAGAAAGCCAATCCGGTGGATACTCATCCGTATCTTTGTAAAAGAAGACAGACACGATGAAGGTAGATAGGGATAAAACGAAGAACGCGAAGAAGGCTATGATTGTGTAGAAAAATGGCAACAACGCCTTCCATTTTAAAAACAGAAAGCTTTCTAGCAGCGGGTGAATGAGTAACCTCCTTTGTCCGTATCGGTTGCCGGTCTTCAGGAGGGCCTCAATCACCTTCATCTGTTCCATTTCACACACGCTTGGTATTATCACGGAGTAATCGACAGTGACAACGCAATCGCTTTCTTGAAAATTCTGTGAATTCGAAGAGATATACGAGTCAAAGACTTCTTCAAGATACTCTGTCGGTTTGGACAGGTTGTTCAAGATCATGTCAATAGCCGTTCTTCTGTATTTCTTAGGGCCGTCTGTGTAGCCAGATAGGTTGGCTCCATCTTTTAATAGCATTGCAATGACTTCACGGCTTCCGTGGTGCGCTGCTGTGTGTAAAGGGTACCACCCCATGCTGTTAACCTCATGAATCGTCGTTTTATCCATGCTGAGTATAACCGTAGCCACTTCTGGGTGATTCTTTGCCGCTGCAATATGCAAGGGCGTCGAGGACTTATGCGGGCTGCAGGTCGTCCTTTGCCTGATATCGGCGTTCTTTTGAAGCAATAGCTGTACGCACTGGGCGTGGTTGCCAGAAGCTGCGAAGTGAATGGGAGCGAAGCCTCTTCTGTCACCTGCTGTTAAAGAATTGAGCATCGCGTAGCTTGTTTCATATTCGAGGAGATGTTTTAATATTTCATAACGACCGTGGTCTGCAGCAATATGGAGGACATTAACATCACCCGGCAAAGTAATATCGATGGTAGCGTTTTCATTCAATAGTGCCTGGACGCACTCCAAGTGCCCGTTTATAATAGCTTTAAACAAAGGAGTTTCTCCTTCATCATTTTGGCAGTCGATGAATTTGGTTTGTTTTGCAAGGCTGAGGATTTCATTGAGGATCTCCAAATTGCCTAGTGTAGCTGCTGAATGTATGGGAGTTTCTCCGTCGTTTGCCTGAAAAAAAATTTTTAGCAAAAAGTTACTCAATATATTGAAGCTTCTTTCCAAAATATAAGTTAGTTATTTCTGTCTGCTTAACGTTATTTAGACACAAATTGCAAGCTAAGAGAGCTGGTGACCGAAGGTTCCTACTGAACTGACCCTCAGAGCAACGTCAGCACCAGCCTCCAGAGCCACGCAGACGCCAGCCACCCACTCCGCCTCGATCGCAGCCTGGAGCACCGTGTGGCCTTCGCCGTCCTTCACGTCCACCATGGCTGACATGGGATCTGCGTTCTTGTACTCGTAGTTGGCTAATATCTGTAGCATCACAACGTGATTAGTAATTTTACGTAAATAAGGAGGAAATGTTTTAAAAATTAATAATATGCAGCGTCACTCAGAGTAGAACAAGACTGTAATTTTATTTTCGTACTTATCAGCATTTATTTTCGCGCAGAATTTCACTTGCCGCTAATATTTCGGAACCTTTTACCAAGGAATACAAAATCAATGTAACTTTTTGGTGGCGTGCAACCGCCGGACAAAGGTCTGTCCTAAGGATTGCCGGACAATACAATGACCAGTCCCGTGGCGCCAGATAATTCCTGCTTCCTTCACTAGGTAGTCGGTTCACCTTGGATGGCTCCCACGCTCCATAGTTATTAATTACCTGCAAAGGTTCTTCCAGTTCTTTCTTAACGCACAAATGCAGCGGCGTGAGCCCTGAGCTGTTGAGGCAGGAGACCTCGGCGCCGTTGTCCAGCAGCAGCTCGAGAGCGGTCCTGCTCTCAAGCAGCACGGCTGTGTGCAGAGGAGTGTCCACGTTATTAATGCCCTTCTTCCGCATAGTGTGAAACTGGCCTTTGGCTTTGAGCAGGAGACGCATTACGTCAACGAAACTATAAAAAGAAAGGAAGATGTCAGCAGAATGCAACGCGGCAGATTTTTTAGGACAGTAATTGACCAAAAATATTAGGCGTAAGTGAGTCATCTCTTTTTAATAAGGTTTTCTGACAATGTGTCGTATCATTATTCATATGCCCTAATCCAGTTAATCAAATATCGGCGCTT
This sequence comes from Acleris sparsana, assembly GCA_923062465.1. NCBI lineage: Eukaryota > Metazoa > Arthropoda > Insecta > Lepidoptera > Tortricidae > Acleris > Acleris sparsana. Next base: position 6,637,265 of record OV281305.1, on the reverse strand, counting down.
TTTGATCTTTTGGCAGAGTGAAACGCACAGAAACTTATTGATAAAATACTGCACGAAGGTGCTTTTCCACCGGCGAGACGAGGCAAGTCGAGAATTAAACTTTTGTATTAAAGATGCGCGAGGAGGGAATTTAAATTGTTGAATACAAATTTCAATTCTAGTCTCTCCTCGTCTCGCCGGTGGAAAAACACCATTAGACCATATATACATAATTTATGGCGCAATCGCAGCAATATAAAAAGCATCACGATGTGCATATTAAAATATTTGTCAACACGAGTAAGCACTCGACAAAACCCGATGTATGTACCTACCAAGTCTCGCAACACAGCGTCACGAGAACTAAACTATCAATGAGCTGAGCTATTAGGCCCGTATTACTAAACTGATCTCAACTCTAAGTGTTCTATGGTTTGCCGTTTACTTTGACGTATCTTGTGACGAGCCTCACAGTCAAGATGACTTTATTAATACGGCCCTTAGACGCTCAAATTGTGCCAGCTCCGCTAATACGCATTTTACAAGCTGATTCTTCGGCGTTTTAACCGGCATCATTATTGTCTTCGCATATTATTCGGATTGGAAACTACCCCCGGGTCTGTAACATTAAAAGTGGCTGATAGGTAGGTATCATTAATCTCGTCAATATATTGAAGACGGCGTCGAAACGCCTGATTATTCACCCCCCAATGTCTGCCATTTTAACATACTTCTCAACTTTGATGTCCTGATTGTAATAATACGCGGAGCCGGCGACATCTAGTGGCGTGCGGCCCATGACGTCCTTGACGTTGGGGTCGGCGCAGGCGGCGAGCAGCAGGCGCGTGCTGTGCCGGCGCGCGCACGAGCTGGCCACATGGAGGGGGGTCCAGCCCGGTTGGAACAGGGGGAGCTGAGGATAGGAATCTATAGTAGCTATTGTAGTCTATGAAAAATGTACCTATATTTTGAATGATTTTAAGGAATACCACTATGTCAGCCATCGCATGACAATAGGCTGTCTAGGTAATGAACGAAATAAAAAACCAGTCAAGTGCGAGTCGGACTCGAGTAACGAGATTTCTCGTTAAGTAATTTTCTTCTAAAATATTTTATAAGCTGCTGAATTTTAAATGAAATAATTTGACAAGCGTTATTATCACCTTTACAAGTGGCTGTGTCTGTATGTGAACGAAATTCGGATGTTTCATTCTAGCTCCATTAAGTACTAAATTATTTTACACATCTCACGGACATTCATCGGACGGACATAGTTACAACTCTTTTAAACTGTGCTTTTAAATAAACAAAAATCCTAAACGCCTTTATTGTAGGTACTTTTTTGTTTCAGCCACTGGGTGTTATTTTTCTTATTACCAAATATCTCTATGGTCATCCATCGACATCAAAATATAAACAATTAATATGACTATACTGTATAATTTGTGAGCTTTCTAATGATACCGTTGTTGGATCGCAATTCTACGATTTATCGGGGTTTCTATGTGATAAAAGTGTGTGTAGGTACATACTAAAATAAGTTATCAGTGTTGTAATCAATAAGAAAGTAAGAATTGTTTAGTAATTCTAAAATTGTGAGAAATACCATACAATAATAATATCTTGTTAGAAATTAAATAAGCATTAATTAAATAATAAAAATAATAATGTAAAACTTTTCTTAGCAATTACTTTACTTACCGTGCCGGCGATATCCTTGCACTCGTGGTCCAGGTTGTCCTTCCAGGCCTTGGGCAGGAGCGCCTGGACCACCCCCAGTTCACAGCGCACGTTCACCAGCTGCCTGGCGACCTGGCACAGCCGCTTCACATCCTCCTCAGTTCCTGACGACATGTCGCTCTCTACTCGCGCTTGCATATCTGAACGTAGGTAGGTAAGTTTAAGAAGCGTGAAGAGAGATTCGAAAATGAAAAGGTTATTTGCATGTCTGGTTTTCCGCCAAAATTGAATGCGGTTTTACCATAATTTAAAGGTTGTCTTCGAAAAGTTTTACATGTGCATAATCCACATAGATCTTGTGACTCGCCACTTGTGAGCCGCGTAGTATATTTTATATTTATCTTTCATTTCTACAGTCAAGGGTAAAAATAAATAGGTACCTATCCGCATAAAGTTGCAAAAACATGTACATATAGCCCTTAATGCCATAGTAATAAGGTTTGTGTACATATTTTCGACACTTTGTGGTGGATAGGTGCATATTGGTGCCAATTGGTGCAAAGTAAAGGCTTCAGTGTAAAAACACGAATAACGTGCACGTGTTATTTCAAAAAATAAGCTTTAGTAAAAAAATGGGTTATCTTTTGTTGCTGACCGCTGTACTTTTTTTAAGAGTCATTGTCTTCTTTTAAAGCCCAACATGGTCTACGTTAAGTGAAGCGGAGATCCTAATCTGTCATCGGGTTTACACATGTGGTCCGAATTTTAGCCCATTCAATTAACGGGAACTGGTTCAAAATTGGTTTATACTTTTTGATGCGGACAATGACCAGTCGAAAGCATTTATATCTATACAGTCATCGCGTAAATATGTATAAGTACCTAGACTTTATTGTTATTCGTAAAGAGGCGTGTAGATATTTATGACTTTGACTATACATTCATACGAACAGGGTTTATATTCTACATGGTAAATCCTTATTGCTTATGACGTGTCATCGTTTTGTCGACGTTCTGATAGTAATTATGGCAGCCGAGTTAGTAACAGCACGTGTAAATGCCACAAAACAAAGATACAGAGAAGTAGAATAGAGGCCCAGTGCAAGTTAAATAAAATCTTGTAAAAAATGTCAACATACCTTAAACTTCGACTGTAGGTATATGTGGAACATCCCTTAGTAGTATGTGATGTATCAATGTAGTATATATACAGGCCAACTAAACCTTACCTCTTTTCATGAAAGTAGATTTAAAATTGATTTAAAGCCAAGCCACCAGAAGCCACCTCATGAATTTCTAGCAGTTTCATATCAACCTCTGTGAATGCCGAGAGTCGAAAACACTGGCAGAAAATAATCTTTGAACGACAGCTGTGACCTGCGACGTTCTTCTTTTAAGAGCAGAGATATCGACTGGAATTCTGTTGTTGGAATTGGCACGAGGAATAAGAAAAAGAGTTGTTTTCGAGATATTTACATTTATTATTGTATTTGAACTGCTCCCAAAATGGAAATCGCACAAAACTATATGGTAGTATACACATCCATTAATTTCTCATTATTTTTCTTGACACGATTTTAACATGGATTTTATTGTTTTGTAACATTCATTTTGTAACTCATTTTCTATTATTTGTTCTTCGCTGATCTCTTAAAAACTATATTTCCTCCAGAATTTTCTTATGGTAGGTATGTACATCAACGCTCAGGTGCAACATCAAATTAAAAAGCGGCGCGGCCATTTGCGGATTGAACACCCTGCGGGCCTGCCAAGATGCACTATGCTAACTATCGTCTCTATTCATTTCGTTTTTAACCAATCGCGTCACTGGTAGGTTTATCACGTGACATTTCGTATCAGGTCTACAAGTGACAGTGACGCGATTGGTTTAAAAACGAAACGAATAGAAACTCAGCGTAGTGCATCTTGGCAGGGCCCTCAGAGGTGATCTAGTATTGGCTTTATTTTTAAACTAATATTCTCAGGGTCCATTAGCTACCGAAACCATGAACCGAATAAATGAAAACGGAAACGTGGTGGGGACCATCATAGTCAATCAAGAAGGTAAGTAGTAACGGATATTTTATATTTTCGAAAACTGAATTGCTCTAGGCATACAATACCTTGTAAAGCCATTTGAACAATAATCTAACAGCTTTCGTGTTTTAATGTAAGATCACCATAATTAGCATCCTCGTACTATGCTCTTACCGTCTCTAAACTGCATTTAAGTACCCATGCCCAATTACTATATACCTTGGCCAATCTGACAATTACTATATACCTTGGCCAATCTGACAATTACTATATACCTTGGCCAATCTGACAATTACTATGTACCTTGGCCAATCTGACAATTACTATATACCTTGGCCAATCTGACAATTACTATATACCTTGGCCAATCTGACAATTACTATATACCTTGGCCAATCTGACAATTACTTTTCCAATTGGGGCCCATTCCTGCTCCTAATTCATGGTAGAATCAAAAGTATGACCAAACATAAAGATAAATTTGGATTTCGGAAGTGTGCCTACTAACTACTGAATTTCTTATCTTTTCTTCAGGGTTTCCGGAGACCACGACCCTGGACAGTTTAACGGCAGCCACCTACTCCACGCACATGAGAAGCCTTTCACATTACGCCGCGAACGCGCTTAAGGAGATTGTAAGTAAAACTTAGTAAAGAAGACCAGTATGGAGTCATTATCTAGTTTAAAAAGAGATCGGATATAGGGATAGCACGCCAGTCTAACTCCGTCAATTTGCGGTCGTTCTCTATTTCCTATTAGTTTAGCTGTTTTAAACTTAACGCATGATTTAAATGGTAAAATGTTCCAATGGGTTGTTCCAACCTTGTGTCCATGAGTAAACGACTTATCTACTGAATAAAAAACATTTACACTACGGACACATTTATAGTCGTGTTCATCGTTGTGGCGAAAACATCTGTCACACTTTGACTAGTATGTAAGTGCGAGAGTGACTAATGCTTTATCCACCGCGATAAAGGTTCAGGTTCTGAGTTCTAGTGTCCATTGTTTATTAACAGGACGTCCTGGACGAACTGCTGGTCCTGCGACTGGTCTCGAAGAAGGCCGAGGCGGTGGTGGCGCCCGACCAAGAGTTCACTCTCATCGTTGTCATGAGAAGCTGAAGTAGCCTTACACCATGTGTTATAATTGAGAGATAGTATTAATCCTAGCCCTTTAGGATGTAGTATATTTCTGTCCTGCTAAGGCTAAGGCAGCTCTCAAATAAAAGTCCTGCCGCAATCACAACCTCATTACTAAGGAGAGGATTGAATCTACTTTGGCAATAGAAACGGACGTAGGTACGGTCAGCCTCATAAGTAGCTGCACACTTTAATACTTTGTCACATTAACGTCATGTTTGAACTGCTGCACTAATCTGTGAAAGGCGTTAGAGCGACAAGGTACAAAAGTGTGCAGCTACTTATGAGGCTGACTGTACTGTCTTTTGGCTTAGGAGGGCAGATTTGATCAGCTGTTAAGTTTGCAAGTATGAAAGCATTGTCTCTCTGTTGTTTAAATATAATTGTTTTTTTTTTTTTTATTTAATAATATTTAATTAATCTTCTTAAATTGATGGTAGTTTGTGTTGTTTTTATAAGGTGTTAGTTGAAAATAATAAACGTATGGTAAATAATAGACCGAACTTTGTTTTTAGTGTTGATGTCGAAATAGGTACTGGGTGAAGATAATAAACAATATTGAGAACCTGGTATTTTAAAATACTGGTATTTCGGGAATGAGCGGTTGATACTGCAACTGAATTATTTGATTACCTATTTTTCATACTTGTACGGATGTGACGTTTCTATATCATCATCACTTTCCCAATTTTTCACATTTCCAAATATACACTTGCTTAGTTCTTCACATGCCCAATTCTTCACATTTTCAATTTATCGCATTTTTAGTTTTTGAGTCCCAATTTGTAAAATGCTCAGTTCCTCAATTTCCCAATTCTTCAACACCCCAACAAATGACAAGTACAGTCACCACAAATGGCAAAATGACTACGTTCATTTTAACCAACGTGTTATTGTGATAATAATATATTTATTCGCTAGATTTATATGATATCAATATTTTGTGCCACCTAAGTTTAGATAAAATGTATATAAACCGCAACAGTGGCAAAATCAATTAAATTCTTTGATATCACCTGCGTAGAGTATCATACCAAGAAATAAGGTAAAATTTCAAGTGCCATCTAATCATTTAACGATTTTCATTGTTGTCAACTACATGCGGTGTAAGTAGGTAACGTGATTTATTTACTTATATGAAATGTTTTATTAGATACAATGGAGGCACCAAACGATAACTGTGTAATTATAGAAAATGAATAAAATAAATGTTTAAAAAAACAAAAAACCGCCTTCAAAAATGCAAAAAATAACTTCTTATAAAATGATAGGTACCTATAGGTAGGTCAGTCCAACTGAAGTCGGCGTCCCACATTATTTTAAACCAAAAGCCGATTTACAAACAGCAACACAGCTGAGTGACTATTGAAGATGAACAGAGAGAAACTGTCTCTGTCTGTGTCTGTCTGTAAAATCTATATTCATCTCTTTCTACATTTTCTAACTTCGGTCTTTAATGGGCAGTTTAGTGTGTGGTTGTTTGTACCTATCATTAAAATATTGTGGGACCTCGACTTCAGTTGGACTGACCTACCTATAGGTACCTATCATTTTATAAGAAGTTATTTTTTGCATTTTTGAAGGCGGTTTTTTGTTTTTTTAAACATTTATTTTATTTAATACTTTTTAGTGATCCTATTTATGCTGTTATGTAGTTCCACTTTTCAATAAATGAGAAACTATAGAAAATTTCGAGCTCGCCGCAAGCAACGCCACTGGAAAGTTACAGTCATATTTCAACAAGTAAATATTCTTCGTTGTAGTCGCTCAACTATCTTAATCGACATATCTTATCGTTATCGCCACCCTTGAAATAGGTACCGTTGAGGAGTTCCGGTGGCCATCTGTGGTCTTCATCATCAGGTCCACTTCACCAAGTGATACTTTCTGAATGCAAATGCTAGACTTGTTACTAAAAATACTAAAATCGCTTTATGTATGCCTACAATATTTGAGGAGTTCTCTCAATTCCTCACTGATCCCCTCATCAGATTCCGATTTGGTGGCAATGGGACCACCTCGGAAGTATACCCTATCAAATCAAAAAAGAATTTTCAAAATCGGACCACAATTGACGGAGTAATCGGTGAACATACACAAAAAAAAAAAAAAAAATACATACAGTGGAACGTATAACCTCCTCCTTTTTTTGAAGTCGGTTAAAAAGGAAAGAAGGTTGTAGTAGAGGGTGGATACAGATATTACTATCACAGCCAACGCCAATGTAGTTTAATAAATAGTTTGTTCTAACCCGAACACATGAGCGTCCCTAGGTGTTACTAGTTCAAGGTCAAGTAAGGCTGGTGGTACGTCTTATGCGCTAACCTTACCTTCGGGAAAGTCCAGCATGATGGCGACCTGTCTGGAGTTCCCAGCATAGGTGGCCAGGTGCAGTGGCGTCCGGCCCAGCCTGTCCAGCCTGTTCTTCTCTGCCCCGAACTTGAGGAGCAGTGCCATGGCGTCTCCGCCGCTTAAGGCGGCCATGTGGCACGCGGACACCAGTGACAGCCGGCAGGTCGCGTTGGGGTTGGCACCAGCTTGGAGCAACCTGGAGGGACAACTGCTGTTTAAATCTCTGTTTAACTAAAGGTTTGCTTAACGTTTTTATCTGCAATGTAAGTTTGACCTGACCTTGAGCTATTTGCGTGTTTGTGTTAGGGTTCTGACATGATAATAAAGAAAAAACAATTTTCCATAGATAAAATAGGTTTGTTCGAAACATGAAACCACTTGAGAGCTTAGGAACGTTTGCTAGGTCACGTTACGATGACGTCACAGCCCGGTGCTCGACGGGAACAAATTACTCCGAGGAATTGCTTACCTCTCGACGCCCTCGACGTCGTGCCCCTCTATTGCCTCGAGGAGCTCGGTGTTGAGGCGGCGCAGGCGCCGGTCGCTGCGGCACCAGCGCCTCGGGGCCGACTCGGCCGTCTCCGTCTGCGGCGTCGGCGTCGGCGTGCTGCATTGTGAGTCGATGTCGGGTATTGACACCTTGAGATTGGGTCTACTGTAAAAAAATGCAATAATTTAAAATGAAAACCAGCGGATGATCCGTAGTCTAACCAATTTGCCACACTGGTGTGACTATGGTTCATTTTATTTATCCGTATATAGTCAGTCACAGTCACACCAACACTCAAAAATAGGAGTTTATTTTGATACAGAAATAGACGCAAAACGCAAATTCGGTCTTGGTGTGACTACGGGTAAATAAAATGATCCATAGTCACTACAGTGTGGTAAATTGGTGTGACTACGGATCGGACAAAAGGTTCCTACAGCGACTACGCACTGTGACAATTTCAACTTTATGCCTGTAAGAGACAACAAACATACAGAAGAACAAAACCCTGAGTACTAGGCACCCGTTGGGTACGATACTAATATTGATGATTTCTGACGATAATGCAAATAGCAGTGGGACAAAAAGTAATTTCAGGGGCTGACTCGTGGTCACACCAGTTTGTCACACCACTGCTATTCGGGTATTTTAGTCGGTTATTCGTCAGAAATCATTTTTATTCCGCAAAAGTAGGTAGGTTAGGTTCGTTAGGTATCTTAAGTTAAGATGCCCGAAGGGCAAATCGCTCAGGAATAGGAGCCCTGCCATAGGCAGGGCTCCGTCGAAAGGTACTGGTGTGACAACCTGGTGTGACGACGAGTCTGCACCCGTAATTTCAAATTCAAAATTTCAAATCATTTATTCTGTAAGTAGGCCCTGTAGGCACTTTTACAAGTCTGAGTCTACCAGCGCTTCCAAAGAGACCACTGTTGAGAAGAAGCGCCGCAAGAAACTCAACAGTAAGCCGTTTTTTCCAAATAAATCACTTATTACATTACTAAACTTAAGCTACACAATTTAAATGTCACAGGGATGTACAGGTCCCAGTAGTAATAATAATTAAATATATCAAAATGTCGAATTAAAATAAATAATACAATTTCGGAGATGTAAACAGTCTCCAAATGTCAAATTATGGGACCACTAAGCCTAACCGAAGTACCTAAACGCTCCTCTATTTCATTTTTACCTGGCATTAGGGCGAGGGGGGCGCTGTGAGGGGGGAGTGTTCTGGTTGGCGTCGCCGGACAGAAGCGGGCGCAACTGGACGGCATCTTTCGTGACGGGGACGCCACGCTCGACGTCTGAAAAGTACCGACATTAATTGACAACAAACCATAAATAAGTTTAAAACATACTATGTTTTAAACAGTTCTATGGTAGAACTATTGAAGCAAAACATGTGCTATTTGTTCTATAAAACTATAGAGGCACTTTAAGTTTCCCATCAAGAGTCTATTAAACAATGGAGGAGTTTTTTAATGATAAAGTCTAACTTTGTAGGATTTAGTACATAATTGCGATTAGAAATAAGTATGATATTGTATTCTTAATTATTCACGATTTTATATTAGCATTTGAAGTGTTTGTCATTTGTAGTAATTATTATTATTACTTTGACCTATTTTTGTACGCCGTAAGGCAGATCACAGAGGTCCATTCTTACTGCATTTATAACACCTGTAATAACCTGTGTTTCACAAAATAAAGGATTACTGATTACTGATTACTGATTACTGATTACTGATTACTGATTACTGATTACTGATAGTCCTATGAAAGTATGACGTCATATAACTGTTGTGATATTTTCTTCTCAGCAGTTCCATGGTAGAACTATTGAAACAAAATTTGGGCTATTTGTTCTATAGAACTAGAAACTCTTCAAGTTTCCCATCAGACCTATGAAAGTATGACGTCATATAACTGTTGTGATATTTTTCCCAGTAGTTCCATGGTAGAACTAAGAAACAAAATTTATGGTATTAGTTAAACTTGAAGTGCTTCTAGTTCTATAGAACAAATACTACATTTCTTACTTGAATAGGTTTATCATGGAACTGTTGGGAAATAAAAAAGTTAACAGTTCTATGACGTCACTTTCTATAGAACAAATGGGAAGTCACTTTTTCGTGTACTATACCTATACATTTCAATCCACGAGTTCCCGCCCCACTGCTTATATATTTTACGTCGGTACAGGCGAGTTCATACTTTATTACCCTGTCACTTTAATCGCTGTGATAGTTCGTCCTTATACGGCAGTTTAAACATTACATTAAATAGACAAGGTACTAAAGTGTACACATATTTATGAACTCGACTGTACAACCATGCAACGTAGGATCGCGCCTTCCTGGTTCGACAACACTTGAAAACGACTGTTTGCTATCGCGTAGCATCTTAAGAGCATTGTGAACCGACACCTAAATCGCGCAGCTGTCAAAAAAATACACGTTTTCTCGTGGTCCTACTAATTTGTCCTACTAGTCAAAAAGTGAACCTAGATTTGATCACTAAATACTAATTGTGGTTGTAAAAGTAGGTAGGTTAGGTTCGTTAGGTATCTTTAAACGCCCGAAGGGCAAACCGCCCAGAAATAGGAGCCCTGCCGCAAGGCAGGGCTCCGTCGAAAGTCAGTAGGACAAAAATAGTAGGACCACGAGAAAACGGCCAAAAAAATCCATACAAATTTAGCTCCGAGCGATAACGTTTCTCACCTCCTAAATCAAGTCTGATTTTTACTATTTTTTAATATTTTGTAGTTAAAAAACCCCTAGCCATAAACGATTAGGGTCCCGCGATTTACGTTACTGATGATTTGGAGTGAGCTTGTCCCGTTAAATCCTTGTTCTGGCACATATGTGGGCCTATTATGGCCATGTTTATCGATACTGACAAACGCGAATAAAACATCTGTCACCGTCTGTCCCTGTATGTGCGAGAGAGACGGATAATTTATCCACCGCGATAAAAGCGATCATATTACGGGCCCTGGAGGCCCAGCACAAGTTGTCCGCGACTTGATTGTCGCTCGGATCTCCCCTTCTTTGTAGTTTAACGCTAGAGATGCACAGAGCGACAAGCGAGTAAAAACAACTTGTGCCAGCCGGAGGTAGGTACCGACTGAGGGTCCTGCCAAGTTGCACTACGATAACTAGCGTTTCTATCCGTTTCGTTTTTAAACCAATCGCGTCACTGGTAGATGACGTGATACGAAAAGTCACGTGATCTACCAGCGACGCGATTGGCTAAAAACAAAACGAATAGAAACGCTAGTAAGCGTAGTGCATCTTGGCAGGGCCCTCTGAATTAGCGAAATGTCGAATAATATCGAATCAAAACGTGTTCATTAACTTTCATGGCTGTAAAAAGTAACACAAAGGTGCGAAAACGAGTTTATTTTCCGCAGATACCTGAGTTTTATGTGTGAACTATTACTAATTTGACCATGAAGTTGATTGATAACATGATAACACTACCTTATACGTTGATTTTAAAAAGATTTGCGAACTTTCCCGCTGGGATTAGGAAATAACTATTTCTATGGTATAACTTTTACATAGTTTCTATATTTTCCTTGATTGGTTTATTATTGGTAAATCGCCTATTACCACAGAATAAGTAATAAATAGTACAAACAAGCTGTTACTGGCAACCTTGCAATAATATATGTAAAGAAAGAGATATGCTGCTAAATCTGCGATTAGACTAGTATAGGTACCTAGATATAGGTAAAATAATATTGACTATTAAGGAGTGCTAATCCCATATCTTTTTATTAACATAGTAATTGCAACCTAGTCGAATTAATTATTGGGGGCCTTTTATACTTGGCATTAGGTTCTGAAGCGAGAAACTGGGCACTCAGGAGGGTATGAAAAGGAAAAGGGGCGGACCCCTAAATAGCTTATCATCAAAACCGGTTCAGCAATTTAGCATCAAGGGAAACCGGAATTTATACAAGAAATACCAACCGCTGATTACTTAAAAAAAAGGCGATAGGCTCACACAAATTGACTTACCCAAACTAAGCTTAAGGCTAAGGTCCTAATTGCATGGGAGAATTGCAAGTGTCCTTAATTATGTGACCACCGCTCTACAAAGATAACATCCAAGACTCGCGCTTATCTTACAAATATTCGCCCTTTCCGGCAATCAAACCCGGGACCGCTAGCTTCATAGACAGGGTCTATATCAACTGGGCCAACCAACACAGTTCCCGGTGCCAGTTAAAACTTCGCCACTCCAACAGCAACACTATAAATCGTAACTATCGTACCTGATGAGAAAAACGACGAGAACACGCCTTTAGTGCACATTTATAAACATACACACACAATTCAGTATTTAACACCACCTTGTATAGAAATGTCAACACAGTAAAGCAACTTCGATTTTTAAAACACACATTTCGCTTTTTAATTCATTAGTTCACGTTTGTTCGGTAGCATGGCGGCGAAATGACTGAAATCTTCATCGGTAACCGCAAACTTATCAATGCAAGTGGTTAAACTTAGAACTAAGGATGTTTTAAAGAACTTCAGAGACATTCGTTGACACGAGCGCCACTCTCGCCGGCAGAAGTACCATTGTCGTTTTAAGCATACAACTTAGTCATTCCTCAAGCAATCATTGATGAGGCGTCATCTCAGTGAAGGTCAGGTTATGGTAAACATTACTGTTTCATTACCTAGTCACTGTTGGGTGTTATCAGTTGGGTCACACAAAACATTTTATAACTAAGCTTTTTAATTTTAAACATGGAGTAGTGGAGTATCATTTTTTAAATCCATCATTTTAGCATTATAAATATCCATAGACTCTGCAAAGCTTAGGCATATCTTCTAATTAGCTACCAAGAAAAATATGTCAGTAAATTTTTTTAGAAACTCTTAAAAAATTATTGAAAAAGCTAATACTAATAAAACGGACTTTCGATTGTATAAAAAGTCATTCTTTGTCCGTGGTCCTACTATACTTATCCTACTGACTTTCGGCGGAGCGGGCTCCTGTTTCTAAGTGGTTGGCCCTTCGGGCATCTGAAGATACCTTACGAACCCAACCTACCTACTTTTACAACCACAATTAGTATTTGGTGATCAAATCTAGGTGCACTTTTTGTGCAATAGGACAGATATATAGTAAAAAAAAGGCAAAAAATAACAAGTTCTAGATGATTTTAACGAACATTACCTAGTTCTAGGTGTTAATGAGTTTGACAATGGCTCTATTGCATTGTCTGGTGCGTGATTAATGTGATTATATATATAATTATGATATTTAACAGCTTGTTTTAATGTTATCTCTGGTGGCCTTGACCATAGCGAAGAATCTAATAGGTAGTGTATAAGTGTAGCATGAGCTATTAAAGTAGAATTATATTCCGCGAACCGGTTCAACGACTCAAAATTGACAAATGTGGCGGCATGGAGAATGCTTTTCGAATCGATATTGATATAAGTTTACGGCTTGGAACACTAAATAAAACCTTCGTTATGTTTATAAACGCTTCATTGATTTAATGTTAGCGACCCGCCCTCGTTTATGTGAGTTTTCTGTCACACCCGTTCATAATACAGAATTTATTGTAAACTAGTGACCCGCCAGCGGCTTCGCCCGCTGCAAATTTCCGACTTTCCCGGTGGTTTTTTTTTCTTTCATACAAACCTTGCCCTGACAATAACGAATACAACCGAAAAGGAATCAGCCAAATCGGTTCAGCCGTTCTCGAGTTTTAGTGAGACTAATAAACAGCAATTCATTTTTATATATATATAGATAATAACTTTCCTCTTCAATCACTCTATCTGTTGCTGAAAACTGCATAAATCCGTTGAATAGTTTAAAAGATGTAAGCGAACAGAGAGCGCCCGCGACGACCGCGACGTTGTTTTATACTGTGTAAAGATTGAAACATTTTCATTTGTTTTTACATTTCCGATGTGAATTCATAAAGCAATTCATAATTTCTAATCTTTAAAATTATTTCTTTTGGTGTTTACTATTTAACTATAAATATATAACAACTTAAGAATACACTAACATATTTTTTAATTTAGATGCCTGCCTGTTATTTAACCTGTTCACAAATAGCATAGCTTGGTTGAGCTTACGCGAACCGTTTGAATTATATTTTACCTGCGCTAAAACTAAAATAAATACGCATTTATGATTTAAACTTGTATTTTCTCTCTAAGGGAATCTTAAACCGTAATTAACAGTATTATATTGGACAGTACGACTTGAATAAACATGTAGGTGGACTCGCTGATACAATTTCGAAATTTCCTCATGTAAGTTTTTTTTTTATCTGTCGAATTTATTCGCCAAAATAAAAATTGTACTACAGCTTGTTCTGAACCCATTTAAATCTTATAAATAATCAAAATTCAAAAATTCAAAAAAGACAAGAGATTTGATCAGTAAATTGGCCACATGAGGGCTCTTTTACACGTCGGTAATATAGTGAATCTACTAGCGCTTCGGACAAGACCATCATTGCGGAGAGGAAGCGCCGCAAGAAACTCCAGCAAAAGGTCATTTTTCCAATAATAATAACAATAATACTTAAAAGTAAGTTTACATTAAGTAATATTAAGGTAATAAAATAAAGTAATAAATAATAAATTCTTAAAACTAGCAAAAATAATATTATTAAAAATGTACGGTCAAAAAACCCTAAAACTAAAACTAAAAATTATGACAATGAGAACAACACGACGAGGTCTCTGCGTCGTATTGTTCTCATAGTAATTACGTCTACGTAACGTGGTACGTGGGCTATATTTTGGGGTATAGGGCCCAAAGAGAGCCGTCTGTCCTCAAGGCGTTTAAGTAAATGCCGGCCGGTAAAGACTGACTTCCTTCCCTCCGTCATATCTGAGCCTCTACTCGAAAATCTAATTAAAGACCACATCCTAACCGCAACGGGCGCACATTCGCTGTGATTACTGCGTTTCGGTTTAAGTGTAGATATTATTATCAATAAAACATGATAAAACTTACCCTAATATTACTGGTTACACGAGTTCTCATTCATGTTTTTATGAAGTAATGTCAAAATAACTAAATAATCAAGATGGGAATTGTCAGGTTTTGGTATTTTATAAAATTTTCCAGTATATAGGTATTTTATATTCTTTTAGATATGCATATACGCACTCATTTATTTTTCATATTTCGATACGCAATCTTTAAGGTATGCGGTTATTTCAAGGGAGGCACACATGATAACAACAAACCACATTGATACCTAACATGATAAAACATTCATAACGTTTGGCGGTCCCGGGTTCAATTATATGTACGATACGAATAGACAGTAAGTCAGTTTATATTATGTTAGTACACTATCGCATTGGGTGTCACGTAATCATAGTGTAATGTGTTAATAAGTAAATAAATAAATAAATTCTAAGTATGTAGGTATGGGGGAATGGTGTGTGTTTGTTCAATGTATTTAAGTATATATTTCTCTATATACGTATTTATATCGCTGTCTAATACTCATAGTACAACCCTAGGGCTTAGTTTGGACTAGTTCAATTGGTGTGACATTGTCCCCTGACATTTATTAAAACACTGCAACAAGGGGATATCTATGACATACTAAAGTAGTTCAGTTTAAGTTGAGAGAAAGGGACAGAGCGTTGTAACTGCTTTAGCTGTGTCCCTTTCTCTCAGCCCAAACTGAACTGCTTTCGTACGGTCACGAACGTTAATTTGTGACCCATTTCAAGAAAAGTATGCTTGAAGTCGTCAACGTAATTAGAGATGTCGATGTCGATGTCGATGTTGACGACGTGCTGGCCTAGTTGGTAGTGACCCTGCCTACGAAGCTAGCGGTCCTGGGTTCAAATCCCGGTAAGGGCAGATATTTGTGTGATGAGCAAGAATATTTGTTTCTGAGTCATGGATGTTTTCTATGTATTTAAGTATATATTTCTCTATATAAGTATTTATATCGTTGTCTAGTACCCATAGTACAAGCCTAGAGCTTAGTTTGGGACTAGGTCAATTGGTGTGACATTGTCCCCTGATATTTATTATTATTATTTTAGATATTTATTTAATTTTCTATAAATTAGGTTTTTTATAATAAACATTCAAATATAAAAGTAAAATAACAATACTAATACAAAAAATATACATTATAAAAAACCTAACCTACGGGTGCCGCCGGCAGCGGGGCAGGGCTCAAGCTACCGGTGGTTAGGGCTGCAGAGAGAGGAACCTCCTCACAATGCGTGCCGTGTCGAGGAGTACTGCCTTCTGTATCTGGCCCTTGATCCAGCCATCTAGCGAGAGTCTCTTGAGGTGTTGGTCGAGACTCTTCGCTATAAGACCGTTGGCCGAAACAACTATCGGGACAATGATAGTCGAGTCAACATCCCACATGGCGGTCACCTCGTGAGCCAAGTCAAGGTACTTGCTGAGCTTGTCCTTCTCGGCCTTCACGAGGTTCTCGTCATGCGGGATGGTGACGTCGACGAGCACTGCCCGGCGTTGAGATCGATCTACCAACACGATATCAGGCTTATTGGCGACAATAGTCCTGTCCGTGATGACAGATCGATCCCAATAGAGCGTAGCACGACCATTTTCGAGAACTGGCGCCGGTGTGTACTTATAGTACGGCACTTCAGAATCAACAAGATCATATTGAAGGGCAAGTTGTTGATGGATGATCCTGGCCACGAGGTTATGTCTGTGCAAGTACTCACCGTTGGCCAAATGCGAACAACCGGAAATTATATGTCTGAGAGACTCGCCGGGGCAACGGCACGCTCGACAAATGTCAACCGTGCCATCCCTCAGAATATACTTCCGGTAATTGTTCGTCATTATGACTTCGTCAGCAATTGCACAGACAAAACCTTCGGTTTCCCCAAAAAGGTCACCAAACCGTAGCCAGTTCACGGACGCTAAAAAGTCTACATCGGGCCTGGTTAGGGCCCGGTAGAAACGTCCGTGTAACTCCTTGCTCTTCCATATGCTCTTGCGGTCCTCAGTGCTCAACACCGTTGGTCTGCGCCAGTTCCCGTTTGCCAAGGAGAGAGGCGTGAGGTTCCTGTCTACTGCAACCACATCGCGATGCATCCTACACTCATTGTTAAGGAAATAATCCCTGAGATTGCACACCTCGTGGTTGTGGAGATTCTTAGCATTTAAAATGCCTCGACCTCCACATTTCCTCGGGATGTACAATCTCATAACAGATGAGCGTGGGTGCAACATGCGATGTGATTTAAACAGTAGACGGACCCTCCTATCCAGAGCATCCAGCTCAGTCTGAGTCCATCTTAGTATGCCAAAGGAGTATGTGAGCAGCGGCATCACCCAGCCATTGAAGGCGCGCACCTTATTGCCACCCGACAAAAGACTGTTATTATTATTATTATTAATTGTTGTCTATTGTTGTAGAATGTCCGATTGACTTTGGACCTAATGTGGGTATCAAATCGTTCTTGACCGTTGATCATGGTAGGTAACCCCCCAGTTAAAATGATTGTTGCAATTTCTACTGGCCCTGCACAATGTCCTGCCACCACTAAAAGCCTAGGGGTCCAGACGGGAGGTTTATTTGAAAGCTACGGTGGTTCTTGTTCTTAGCTATGTTCCATGATTTTCCAGAACGAGATCTTTTAGGCTTTTAGATTGTCAAAGGTACAATTACTAGCAAATAGTCATTCCATCATCCCAGTCAGTGCTCAGACATGGCAACGCACTTGGAGTCTTAGGGCCGTATTAATAAACTGATCTCATCTGTACTGCCCTCCTAGGAAAAAAGGGAGTATAAATTAGTAACCGCGTATAAATTAGTGACCTTATTTCTTAAGACTGGGGGTAAAATTTACTTAGACTATCAAATTGCCTACCTATGCGTCCTTTTTATTTAGGAGGGAAGTGTATCACTCGTGCCAAGATGTGTCAATAACGTCATTTTTCTGTGGCTTGACGTTAACTTTTGCGTATTTTGTGACGGCATCTCAGCAAAGACGAGTTTATTAATACGGCCCTTAGGATTGCAGTGTTGAGATTGTAGTCCGGATAATTTCAATTTCAATGAGGCTCGGGTCTCGCACTTACGAGTACCATCGGTGGTCTGTGTGCTCGTGAGCCTTCTTCTTGCCATATTTTTTTAAATTAGATGCCCTTTTTTGGTGCAAACAAGTAGATCACATTACGGTAAGCACTGGCTGCCCATTAACAATTACTCACCATAAATAAGTACCTTATCAGTTTAACGTCACGTTATTAAGATAAGCATGGTCCTACCAACCTGATTTTGTTTATGGCATGAAGAAGGTAAACGAACAGACAGAACACCTGATGTTAAGTGGAGTCTGACGCTCAGATATTTGCAATCCCGAAACCATCTCAATATGATATCAATAATGTCAAGAGTGTAAACGAGGAACAAGCCAACCCTGAGTTTCTTTTAATAAGTTTAAGATCGTAGCGAAACCAAAACATCAAGTAGATATTTATTTTGGCTCACTAAATGTTTGATCAAATCATCATTTGACAAACGTATCATTTTACAAACTTTCATTTGACAAAGACATACTTCCCGCCGTATTATTTTTTAGTTTTTTGTGGTCGATATTGTAATCTAACCTAACTTATTTAATAAGCTCATTTAACCTATGCAATATGTTATGGTTTAAGCACAAACACGTTTTTGCGAAATGAAAGTTTGTAAAATGATACGTTTGTCAAACGTACTTTTGGTCAAATGAACGGACCCCATTTATTTTATTACCCGACTGCCCGAAGATTATGTTTGTATCTACATGTTCTGTGGCATGCCCTGCAGCCTGAACGGCTTGATGGATTTTAACATATTAGGTGGGGGGCCATTTGCAACGTTAAAAGATGGTGGATGTGTAATTTGTTTTAATTTTGTATTTTTGTGTATTTAGGTGGTCAAAGTTCTTTTCTATTAGTGATTTGTCCTTTGTATGCCTATGTGTTGCACAGTGGTAGAAGACTTGGACTTATTTCGTGTATCTGGCATCTTACTTCTCGTTCCAAGTGCACTCGCAGTGGTACAGCGGTTAAAACTATCTTGACCTCTGTCCTGCATATCACCGTACAACGTTGCCCTCAATCATTCTAAAGACGATTGGATTGTATTTTATTGCTATATTGATTTATAATTATATATACTTGACACTGGCGAAATTACTTCACTCTGGAAACGCCATATCCCCGCGGTAGTAGTGTTAAAGTCGCCGCGGGGCAAAGAAGAAGCAGAAGAACATATGAGGTGTCATTCGATTCATCTTAATTGTGAAAGTGACATGGTATATAATATGTTAAAATGGCGTCCGCAAAAAAAAGAGGGAGACAAGAAAAAATAATATTGTATTACAACAACAGTTCTCAAATGGAAGCTAATAAATGGCCTTTTTTCAATTATATTAGCGAAAGCGAAAACCAGCTCTATAATCTAGAGAAAATTGAAGGAGCAATGTACCTCGATACGTGAATGTAGGCCGATGGGGCACCCATAGACATGACTCAGCGGCCACATTTTGTCTCCGCAGCTGAGGGGATAGGTGTTAATATGCCTTGACGACGTGCTGGCCTAGTTGGTATTGACCCTGTCTACGAAGCTAGCGGTCCCGGGTTCAAATCTTGGTAAGCTTACACATTGGTGTGATGAGCGCGAACTGAGACATGACTCATGAATGTTTTCTATGTATAGTATATATTTCTCTATATAAGTATTTATATTGTGGTCTATATAGTACCTACCCATAATACAAGCCTAGAGCTTGGTTTGGGAGTAGATCAATTGGTGTGACATTGTCCCTTGTGATATTTATAGTAGTGCAAATGGCACAATCTATATGAGCTGTCACAGGGATCACCCTAGGTTGACCCGACTATAGTCAGTAGTTCAGTACTATGAGCTGTCACACGGATCACCCTCGGTTGACCCGACTATATATTCAGTACTCACCTCGCATCGGCGACATTTTTCACATAATTAACCACACAACCACGATTCGCTGACACACGACCGACCAGTCTGAAGGCACTTCTCGATATGTGATTGATGTCTTATCGGTTTTTAGTGTAGGGTTATGCATATCTAGACGTGATACATTTATAATTCGTTTTAAATTGTAAGTACATTAAATAACATATAAACACCTTTTTTATGGCATAGCTCAGAGAAGGCAAACGCACAGGCCACCTGATGGTAAGTGGAAACTGTGACCCATAGTCCTTTGCGCTCACAAGACTGCAAGCCTAAGACTGAGAATGCGTTGCCAACCCTGAGGACTAAGATGGAATGCCTTAATGCTAGTCCTGCTGTCTTATCCCCAAACCAGAACACAACAATGCTAACACTCTTGTTTGGCGGTAGGTTAATGGATAAGATGGTGGTAGCGAACCGGACGGACCCTGCACAAGGTCCTACTACCCGACGCCGCCGCCGCGTTTTCTTGGTATTATTTCAATTTATGTGTGAGCATGTGTACGCATATGCCTACAGTGCGATAGCTCTTAAAAGGGTCTTCGGGTTTGTACTTGTTTCTCACTCTCTCTCATTCGGTCTTATTAAGAGGGCGTGAGAGAGAAGTACAAACCCGATGCACCTACGAAGTGCTCACAGACTGTATGTACCTATTATATTTTATTGTATTAGAAACAGAAACATTATAATCTATACAAAATAGCGATCTTTTTTCTACAAGGGATCTCTTCCAGCTCACATTTGGGTGATTGGGAAAAAATTAAAACAATATTGAGGGTTTATACGGGGCCTCTGAACATTAAGTACAACTTGTTCCAAATTTCAGTTCGAAGATTTAGAGAAAAACATATTTCAATTTTTGATAAGGAGCCCTAATTTACCTGAAAAATAATTATAGAAATAAAAATTACAAAGCGCAACTATTTAAGCAGCAGCACAACGTATAAAAAGAACGTCTGTGTTATTCATAGCTCTACGATTCCACGAATTTATCAATAGATAAGCGATTTCCTTAAGATTGTGAACACCTCGGCGATTCAACCAATGCGCCATATTACTAAGTTAACGTTAGTTTTCCATCCGATCCATAGTCACACCAAATTGCCACGATAATGTGACTACTTATGGGTCATTTTACTTATTCGTAGTCACACCAACACACGCTTGGGTCAATTTGCGTCTTTTATCTAGTGACCGTTCTTTGCCCGCTATCCTACTGCGTATTTCTACTACTATAATATCAAAATCAAGAGTCGACAGAGGTCCGCTCTCGCGGTGCTACTATTTCTGAGTGTTTAGGCCCTTTGGCCCAGAAGAACTAATATAATATAACCCTTTCTGGATCAGTATGTGATTACGCGTGGATTGCTATGATTTTAATTATTAATTTTCATAAAGTAAAAAAAATATTTTTTTGCTAAAATTTGCACGATCGTATTGGCTCGGCCGGAAAGAGCTAAACCTACCTCGTATTTCGAATTTTCAGATTTTATTGCTCAATATAACCAGTATGAAGTACATCCGTCTTTACACTCGTGTGGCGATAAACGCAGCCATGTTAGGGCCCCTGGAATCGCATAATTTCTCAACTTAATTATGGTATCGTAGATTATACACCCAACTTTCAAACCTCAAAATGCAACTTTTTTGTATGAAACAGCCATTTTAAATAGGTTTAGAGAGATGCTTTATTTACTCATAAGAACAATACAGTTCACTTAAAATGAGCTTACATACTAGAATTCCTTATAATTAAAACATGTTTAGCGTGATCGCTAGAGATTTGTTATACAGTTTTATATATGTGTTCTTTCAATTTGGTTTTAAATACACTGAGGGACTCACAATCTTTCACATTGTTTGGTAATTCATTATACATCCGAGCCCCTTCATACATTATGCTACTTTTACCGTAACCGGTTCTATTTTTTCGCAGTTCTAACTTATTTGTATTTCTTAAACAGTGTTTGAATTTTCGTTGTGTGAAATAGATGTCTGAATGTATTTTACTTGTTAGAATCTTTCTTATAAAAATGCATGTTGTGTAGGTGTATAGTTGCTTTAAGTTTAATAGTTCCACTTTCTTATATAGTAATTGAGTGTTCATTCTATAGTCATATTTAAATAGTGTTTTTATTGATTTATTTTGAGATCTTTGTAGCTTTAGCAGCACTTCCCCATATCTCGATCAAATAATCTAAGTGTGATTTAATTAGCGAGTTATATATTGTCAAGCGCGCTTTGTGAGGGATGCAAGATGCAATTCTCAAATTCAAATAATATAAAGCAATCACGGGCAATATATTGGCCAAGTGATGGCCAAAATGTTTTCTCATCATCATCATCATCATCATGTCAGCCGAAAGACGTCCACTGCTGGACATAGGCCTCCCCCAAGGCTTTCCACTCAGACCGGTCTTGTGCTTCGCATCCACCGCGGTCCCGCGATCCTGACGAGGTCATTTTCTCAGTTTACTTTATTTACGATAAAAGAGCTGTTTTAGCCAAAATAGTTTCATTTTGAGGTTAGAAAGTTGTTTACCATAGAAGACAAGTCTGAACACGTTTTACTCCCAAATATTTCAACGCTGGCTAATTGGGAATCTGGTAGAGAGTGAGTAGTCTAGTATTTCGGGAATGAGCGAGACCCAGGCTACCGGGGCTGTTTTAATATTTAAACAAAGTTAAAATCCAACCGCTTGGCTTAGACTTGAGTGTCCCCTTGTAGATTTAAGAAATTGGGTACCTTTAGAACCGTCGCGTATTGTTCTAAAATGTAGTAAGCATAGTATAGCAGTAGGTAGTGACCCTGTGAAGCAAGATTAGATTTTCCCGTACATATTTGTTCAAGCATAGTTCTTGTCATACCATACTACTGTCTAAATAAAAATTGACAGCCTAAACAAAGCCTAAATCGACGATAGTAGGAAAATACTTACTGCATCCGCACAAATAAAAATACATATTGTTTAACTTCTGAATATAATTTACACTTACATCTCTAAATATTTCTATTCTTAATGAACTGAGTATTACACATGCGCGAGGAAGTGCTGGCGATACTGCCAACATTTAGAAGTATAATTTTTAATAGTCAACTTTCTGTTCATTCAGCATTCCGAATCTACATGGTTTATTTTATTCATGTCTATACTAACAGGCGCGTGCTGTGGTTTATCCTTATCCATCTGTTCTTTCATATCCAGTAACATTTTAAACATGGTGTCGAGGAGCTCTTCCGGACGAGGTCTCGGTCGTGCCCTCGAGTGCGACCGTCGTGCCCTCGATAACGACCGCGAAGTATCGCGCTTTACCGTCCGCCCTCGCCGAGCTGGCTTACTCTGGCTCTCTTCCTTCAACCCTTGAATCTGCTCTTTCAAATTCGCCAAGTCATTACTCAGAACCCCAAGCTTCTCCAAAACGCTGTCCAGCTTATTCTTCTCGGCGCCATCATCGCCCTCGTCCGCAGACTTCTCGATCAACGCTTCGCGCAAAACTCCGAATTTCTTCTCAAAACAATCCTTACTAAAGTCGTCTTTCACATTCTTGATCTGCTCCATGGCTTTCTTAATTATAGCACGACGAAGATGCAGAGGTATGAACTCGTCATCATGCGACATAGAATCGTCGAAGTCGAAGTAGTATCTGATACGCCACAGTTTCTCTTTGCTAGGGCAGTTGTTGATGCTCCAATGGTACCTTTTGTAGTAGGTGTTGATAGGGAATACCTTGCTCACCAATCCGTAAACTAAATAGTCTAAAGTGATGAGGAGTTCTACTTGTTTTTCTAGTCTTTTTGTGTTGCCGGCCACGTTGAGCTCGTTTACGTTGCTAACAGCGATCCCTACCATGAAGTTCATAAGAACTATTCCAACAAACATGAGGAATAGCGCAAAGAGAAAACGGGCGACTTCTACAGAGTCTCCGAGTGTCTCCTTGTTTTTCTTTCCGAACAGGTCGTCGTACTCAAACTCCTGAGTCATCATTACCATCGTCTTTAGAAAGGCTAGCCATGGGTTGTCAAAGGGATCCTTTGCCTTGAACTGAATCATGAAGCTAAGGGAAAATCCTAGGATCAGGAACATAAACGTGAGAAGAATCTGGAAAATAAAACGGTTTTCGGTAAGCGTGATCGGAAATTACTATCTTTATTATTTTAATAATAGTAGTATTGTTTGGTTAGAGTTTTCTTTTACATTATTTGCAATTTCACCCTCATATTCTACTAAAAAAACTTAATTCCTAACCTTAAATATATTGCCCGCAACTTCGCCAAACATGAGAACGTAGTATCCCCAGTTTGGGAACCTGGACAGCAGGAATAGCATGACGAGCCAGGCCAGCAGCAGCGCTGCCGTGGCAATGTCGCGGCCCTGGCAGTCGCTCGGGTGCACGCTGATGGTCAGCGGCACCACCCCGGCCAGGACCATGCACGACAACCTGATCCACGTCTCCAGATTCAGAAAATATCGCCGCTTTTTCACAGTTAAGAAGAAAATTTCCTGCAAAGTAGAATATTAGAATAGAAAACATTTGTTTCGCTTAAGTTAAATACTTAGACGACGCCAATTGAACATTGGAGTAAAAGAAATAAGGTGGTGTTTGTAGGCGACAGGCCGATTACCTTCAAACACTACGGAATACGAGTATGTTACTAGATAGGTACCTACGTGTATCTCCACTATAGGGTATTGCTCGTTCGCGCTTGCCGCTAAGACCGAAGTAGCTACGTTAGGATAAATAATTGGACGGTAAAATAACTGAATTGGGTAGTTGCATGTGGGACATTGGTTGGTAAACAATGTCATAAATAAGCAGTTCTCAAAATATTTAATGTAATGTTTAAAAAAGGAAAAGTAATTCATGATCGGGACTAAGATATGAAGGCCGGCTCTTTTGCCCCCACACCTACTATTTCCTTAAATCGACAGGTCCCCTATTCCTGGGAGGTTTACACTTCAGGCGTATATTATAAACAACTAACTAACAACCTTTTTTTGGTGTTTTTAACATTTTTACCAAACCATCAAAGCCCTCACGGAAGTTGGCCGCGCTTTTCAATTAAAGTGACAATTAGGTACATTTTACAGCTTACCGTGAAGTGCCGAGCTGCTTTCCTAACCGTCACCAATGCGTTACCGATCTCGAAGAAGTTTTATGACATTCATTAGTTAACTTTTGTCGGAATTATAAGCCTACTTTAAATATAAATTTAGACTCATGTTAAAATTGTCTAAAAACATTTAATAAGGCACAAGCTTTAAAGCTTTTAAAAGACGAAGAACTTATGGCACTTTAGTATTTGTTGCCCAAATATGGTCAGTAAGTCAGTGAGTGGTCAGAGGGAACTACTGGAAACACTAATCAATAATGATTAACAAATAAAAATGTTACTTATAAACTAAATTGTTACATACATTTTCGAAGAAACTCACCAGAATTAGCATTAGACCAATCATGGTGTATATGAATGCGGTGAAAACTAAGAAGCTGTAATTAGAATTGAAAAGTTCTGTCGATCCCACAGCAGACTTGTTAGTATTGGTACGGTCGAGGTAGAAGAAATACGTCACGACATAGATATTCAGCGTCAGGACAAACATGCCGTAGATTGCCAACATTACGTAGAAGAATGGAAGTAACGTCTTCCACTTTAAGTGAAGAAGGCTTTCCATCAAAGGGTGCAGCAGTATCCGCCTCTGGCCACATCGTACCAGCTCCTCTATAACCTGTATTTGCGTCATGTTGTGGCTTCTACTTGTAAGAAATCCGTAATTGACAGTAATCTCAGTCTCATCACGTCTGTGCTCGTAGTTAGTGAAAGAATCAAATACATTTTCAAAAAATTCACCTGGATTTGGGAGTTGGGATGTAATAATCTGTATAGAAGTTTTCTTGTCATATCCTGCGGTGAAGCTCGACAGCACGGCTTCAGTATTATGTAAGAAGAATATCATGATGTTGTTCCTACAATGAAAAGCTGCTTCGTGTAGCGGCGTGAACCCCCTGTTATTGACGTCGTGAATCGTCTTCGCGCTCTTGGCGATGATCGCCCTGGCCACTTCGACGTAGTCGCCCCGCGCTGCGAAGTGCAAAGCGGTGCAGAAGGTGTCATCGGGCCAACTGGTCCTCAGCTTTTCACAGTTACTGTACTTAAGGAGCAACTGTACACACTCGTGACTGTTGTTACTAGCGGCAAGATGAATCGGAGCTAATCCATCTTTGTTAAAACTGTCGATGAGGTATTTGGATTCTGATACGGACTCTAGTAAGTAATGCATTATTTCTGCCCGTCCATATGTGGCTGCAACGTGCAACGCGTTACAGTTGTCCTGAGACATTTTCTCTATGCCAGCTTCGCGGTGCAACAAGGACTTGGCGCAGTCGATATGTCCCTTCTTGATGGCCACGCACAGAGGAGTATCTCCCTCAGTGTTTCGGCAATCTATCAGATTTCTTTGCTCTGCTATTAACAAAACTTTCTCGAGTATCATCATGTTTCGCCCTTGCACTGCCAAATGGAGGAGATGGGTTTTCATCTGAAAATATACAATTATATCTTTGCATTGGATAGACTGCTTTAACCAAATCGCGGTGGATTCTTGGAGAAGGAACACTAGCACTTCGGTTTCAGATATGTGAAACGGAAGGTCTTTCAATGGGGTTACCTTTGCTGCGGCGAAAAATGTTTGCCAAATGTATCGTTTACCAGCCGTTTCATTTGCCAACCCGCGTTGTTTTCTATAATTATCCGTAAATATTTCAGGATTTTATTAAAACGAACCTAACCTAACCTACGGGGTTCTACATGATGGTACTGAAATTAATTCTGTTTTTTTTTATATATAACATTCTAGTGCCACAGTCTTTGTAACAAAACTCCTCCGAAATGGCTTGACCGAGTCTTATGAAATTTTGTGTGTATATTCAGTAGGTCTGAGAATAGGACGTTAACTATTTTTTATAAAGTTTGTGTGAAAAAAAAATACACGCGGGCGGCGCCGGGCGCGGACATCTAGTGTTTATATAAAATTGAGTAGGCAAATAAAAAAGTTGGGAAACGATACATATGGCAAACATCTTATTACCAAACGGCAGGCTCCGCTTTCAGTGATCTTAGCTGTATATTTTTTATTAAACGATTATTTACAGATTAGTGACCTCAAGACACTCCTGAGCGTCGAGGTGGTCGAAGGAACTGGAAGCATCCGCCCCAGCCTCGAGTGCGAGGCACACTCCCGGCAGCCACTTGAGTTCTACTGCAGTCTTGAGGACTGAGTACCCGCGCTTGTCCACAACGTTCACTCGCAGAGAGGACTCAGTGTCGTCGCAGTTATAGTACAGGAGAATCTGCAAGAAACAGAAAGGATAAACCTTTAAAAAAATGTAAAGCTGATCATGTACGAGTTTTCCACAAGTTTTAGTTGGAAATTGGATTTGGACTTCTGAGACCGAAACATCCATTGAGCTAATAATTCAATCAAACCTCTTCAGCATAAACAGTACTTCGTACCGAGAAGCGGTAGCACTATTACATTACGAGAAAATTACATAAATACAGTAAGGACATTTTAATTCCAAAATGATGCGTATCAAGGTCAGCGAAATCGATTAAATTTTTGCAAGTAACATGGTAACATAACAGACTTTATTTGGTAAGCAACAAAATAGAACCTTGTCATAATAACAGCGTCAAAAAAATGTTACAGATGAGATGACACATGCTAGTTTTATTATATATTCATTGTTTTATATAATGCTAGGTTAAGTATATTCATTTCCATAAAAAAAAATTAAAAATTACTGCCTGTTTCGTGCGGCGTTTCTCCTTCGCAGTCTTCTCGTGCCCATGCGGCCTACTTACTGAATAAGCATCTAGTCTTTTTTTTGTTCCCGCGTACCTCCAGCAGCTCCTCGAACTTGTTCCGCAGGCAGAGGTGGAGCGGCGTGTACCCGACGCTGTTGATGCAGGCCACCGACGCGCCGGCGTCGAGCAGGAGCTTCACAGACTCCGTGCTGCCCAGCAGCGTGGCCGTGTGCAGCGGCGTGTTCAGGTTGTCGAACTCGTCGCTGCGCATCGTGTTGAACGTGCCGCCGGCCTCCAGTAGCAGTTTGATCATTTCAGCTAGGCTGAAATGGAATTTTAAACTAAACTTGCACGCACTCACGCACGCACGCACGAACCAATTTTCGCATTTTTATTTTATATAAACCCCCTTCCTATAAATTCATAAACACACAATAAAACTATTTTAATAAAAGTTTTATTTGTCCTTTTTCTGTCAAATTTAAATGTCATTATGACAGATGAGGATAGAGTACATTTTTACACACTTTAGCTATTGCGCGTAAGAGGGTCACAATAAAATTTAAAAGGCTGAGCAGACAATGTCTTTGCCTGCTAAGAGTACTCTTAACGTAACGTAGTTCGTGGTGAACGGTACCTATATCGCGTTTATCTGGCCTAACACTTGCAAGTAGGTATTTGCTGTAAGTTTTCAAACCATGTTATAAATGGGTGCGTAACGATCGATATAAAAATATTTTCTATAATATCAGTCGATATAACGCTCATTTGATATAATAATTAAATCATATAACAACATTTAATATATTTAAATATGATATAATTATCATTTTATATAACGATCATTTGTTCTAAAAATATTTTATATAACATGCATTAAGTATAATGCATATTTACTATAATCAACTTATGATATAAAGCTAATTTCATATAAAGTACAGTTGGTATAAAAAAATATAGTAACCCCTATTGTCGAAGTTGTTGACCAAAAAAACACCCTGTATAGGTTAGGTTAGGTTAGAATTGTGTCAAGGCGCGAAGCGCCATAACTACGCGGAATAGGAACCTCGGAGTATACACCATTAAACCTCACTCAAAACAACGCCTGGCGAGGTACCAAGGCTTCGAATTAGACTCGTTTGTATGAAAAACGCACTCTGACCCGGTATTTTTGCTCCTGAGTGTACATTTTTCAGTGGACGGCGCAAAGGCAGCGCCCGGGTATTGTTTTCAAACTAACTTTAAAAAATGTACCGTAATTCACACGAGTCAAAGCTTACTTTTCAATGTCTCACTTTAAGCCGAACCGGTGCCGAGCGGTTATGTATCCGCCAATTTTTATTAGGGTTCCGTAGCCAAATGGCAAAAAACGGAACCCTTATAGATTCGTCATGTCTGTCCGTCTGTCCGTCCGTATGTCACAGCCACTTTATTCCGTAACTATAAGAGCTATACTGTGGAAACTTGGTAAGTAGATGTATTCGGTGAACCGCATTAAGATTTTCATACAAAAATAGAAAAAAAACAATAAATTTTTGGGGTTCCCCATACTTAGAACTGAAACTCAAAAATTTTTTTTTCATCAAACTCATACGTGTGGGGTATCTATGGATAGGTATTCAAAAATGATATTGAGGTTTCTATTATAATTTTTTTCTAAACTGAATAGTTTGCGCGAGAGACGCTTCCAAAGTGGAAAAATGTGTGTCCCCCCCCCCGTAACTTCTAAAATAAGGGAATGATAAATGTAAAAATAATATATGATGTACATTACCATGCAAACTTCCACCGAAAATTGGTTTGAACGAGATCTAATAATTAGTTTTTTTTTAATACGTTATAAATCGTAAACCGCATTTTACCTTTCATTCAATCAACTCAAATATAATAAAGAATTAAGAAAAACATTTATTTAGATGTATAGTGGTACGGAACCCTACGTGCGCGAGTCCGACTCGCACTTGGCCGGTTTTTTAAAGATGGGGTGGATGGTAATGCTCACTGGGCGGGCTGCACGTGGTGGTCGTAGTAGAAGGCGGAGCCGGCGACGTCGAGCGCGGTGCGGCGCGTGTTGCCCGCGCCGTCGGGCGCCGCGCCCCGCGCCAGCAGAGCGCGCGCGCAGCCCACGTGCCCGCGCGCCGCTGCCGAGTGCAGCGCGCTCCACACCGGCTTCTCATTCAACGGCTGATGATACGGAATATGCAAGGATTTTTTAACGGATTTTTAAACAAATATATATGCAGTACAATTAAAGATAAGGTAAGTAATATAACGTTATTTGTAAGTTGACGATCTCAGGTATTTAAATACCTATGTAAGTATATTTATAATTTGACTTATGTTAAACTTATGTAATATTATTGAGAAATAAATGATTTATCTTTATCTTTATGAAAATACCGTAAAAGTACCTACTTATTAAGATCATGGATTAAGACCAAATTAAGTAAGACCCCATCCGTCGTAGAGCTTGAACCCAGTTGCCCGACCTGACAAGCTTACCCAAGTAGGCAGCATGTCGAACCGGTGCCGTTCTTCGGAGTGCTCATCCGCGGGGATGTACTGCATCTGCGTTTCAGCCTCGTACCAGGACATGGTGAACAGCGCATTGGGGTTGGATCCTCCCTGCAGCAACCTGGAACACGATCATACGTAACCTAGTAAACATATGGAAACCAAGGTTAGCTGGACGAAGGTTGGGGAAGTTTGGGCCTATGTCGAGCAGTGGATCAACGCCGTTCGGCTGATATAATAATGTTGAAGTTGGTTACTGGATAATCGTCAAGGATGTCTGTCTAGATGGTCCATGGGCAGACACCAAAAGTCGGGTGAATGACGGCTAAAACCCATATTTTTATTTAGTTTTCACTTCAGTAGATATTTAAACCTTAGCAAGTCCTACCACGAGTAATGTATGTCTATTACTCCTTCACGCCGCAAAGGCTGAAAGGATTTTGAAATAGAGATAGTATGTATCCTGGATTAACTCATAGGCTACTTTTCATCATTAAATGTCCCCAAGAGAATAACGATAATAGAAATCTATGCCCATGAAATCGCAGGCAGAGGCGAGAACTTATTTAAAAAAACACTCAACGCCACTTACTTCTCCACCTTCTCAACGTGGTTCCACTTGACGGCCAGCAGCAGCTGGGCTGCTGGATGCTGGTAACTGAAACAGAGACTCAATTTTTGACAATCGCTAGTTTTGAACTCTATGCTTAGGAGGTGAAGGGAGAAATGCGAGCGCACTGAGCTCAGTACCCTTACCAAGAGTTACAATTACCGTACTCGCTAGCGAGTCGAATGCTCTGTCTCTTGAACTCTATAAGAATACTGTGAAGGACATAGCATTCGACTGGAGTACGATAATTGTAACTCATGGTAAGGGTAATTAGACTATGCATAGAATATAACGAGAGTTCGCAGTGAAGTAGCTGTGAAGGGTCAGTCCGAATCGCTACCACCGTCTAGGATCCTAGACAAGATGCTCAACGCGAACGTAAACGATTTTCGAAAACTGTCTAAATGTATTGAATTGACATTTGACAATTGACGCGTCCGTCCGGCAGCTTAATTATGTCGATCCTATACATTTAAGTTCGATAATGATAAGGTTCGCCGAATGCGAATACTTTAGTACTTATATCAAAAGATACCACAATAGAAATGAGGGCGCCCCTGGGCGCTTGGCGTAGGTTTCATTGATTGAAACTCTGTCAGTGTCGTCAACAGTTCCTACGAAGTTACGTCAGAATTAATAGCTTTCTACGACAAGGTTCTATAATGTCTTACTGTATGGCATCTTTGGGGGTGATAGTCTTGGTGGGGGTGGGGGGCCGCGCGCCCTCCGGCCAGGGCTCGGAATACAGGTTCTCTTCCTCAGCAACCGGCTGGCACAGCGGCAGGAGCGCCAGGCCGTCGGGCTCCAACGCGAACCCAGCCTCCACATCTGTAATATGGTTGAAAGAATGATCTGATTAGGCTCGCAATACCCTCGTAAGGCCCACGTCCAATCTCGATAGGCCAAAATTGAATCTTGTGTCAGTCAAGTTAAGTTTGAAGTGATTGTGACATATGTCCTACATATAGGCCGTTGGGCCACGAGGATACTTTTACCCCTTGAATTTACCATTAGATAGGTTTAAAAAACACCCTATATAATGGTGATCCCGTCTTTCGGAGCTAATATCTCTTGAAAGGCCACACCGATTTTCATCAACCACTGCTAGAAAACCTGCTTTCAAATAAAAGAAACCGCATCTGCATGGGTCCACCCGTGTAAGAGCTACGGTACCACAGAAACACACACACATGATGGAACCCTTATTCCCCGCATTCGACCGGTTTTTTAACCTCACTGGTGATTAATGAATTATAAAGAAAATTAACGCACTATAGGCGTTAGACCTTTACCTACTAGTCACCAGTTAGAATCAAATATACGAACTAAGTAGTAGAAATTTGTTAGAATCGGCCATTGTGGTGAGCTTGAGTCACTGGATGAGATCCAAAACTCGACAGGGTTACCTGTGGTTAGCGCGCGGTATTACTGTTATATAGGATAACACTGTTTGTTAACTCCAATAAATGAAATAAATAACGATTAAGATAAAGATCAGAACCCCCAATATAATGCCGATCGGCATTTGCAGTATAATTCAAATAAGTATCCTCCTTGACTGCTATAAATCACTGTAATAATCATAGCGTCAACAAACAGCTTACACACGGAATCAAAATGTTCATTCAATGCCGAGCTCGATATTTTCCTTACAGAACGGACTCAATATCAATAAATTGGCATTTAACGTGAAAGAGAACAATAAACAAGTCAAAGACTTGGACCAAAGCCGGTAACAACAACAACGTAATCCCCGCCGGGTCATGACGTCATCGTCATAATGGCGAAACTGGGTTTCACCCGTGTTAAGAGAATCTCAAGTCAACTGACACACATCAGTCGCGAGGCGTTCGTACAAGCCGATTATTTACGGCTTTACCAAAAATTCCTATGCATAGAGTAGGTATACAAACAAAACGTAAAACCGACACACGCCATTCACCTTTTTTTGCTCCGGCTTGTCTATTTATTTACGTGACGCTTCGCCACTGTCACACATACATACATCTATAGTAATAATATCGTTTATTAAGCTTCCCGCCTCGGCCTTTAGACGTACCAACATTCCCTTTAGGCTGTGGAGGAGGAGGGGGTTTTCTGGCAGAACCCCGTATCGAAGACCGAAGGTGCAAGGAATCTTGATGGGCACTGCCATTAAGAATCACCTCTGGTCCTGTCCTAGGTTCTGGAGAGGACGGTAAACGTTTTTACCCGACTGTATATAAAAAAGGGTAATGAGTTATTGCCTAGAAAAACACCACCACCCAAGCTTCAGTCAAGGACAACGAAATAGTAGGGGGCATCATTCTGAAAAATATGCATACTTACACTACGAGTAGTCGATTGGCAACGAATTTCTTTCACAAACAGCAAGAATGGATGAACCGCATCGATGTACGAAGTGAAGCAGATTCATTAGTAAATGACATTATGGGAGTATTAATGAAAACACAGGTACCAAAGGATGCCAAGGCAGAAACAGAACGAGCGAGAGATAAGAAGTATAAGAACATCCAGAATAAAGCACAACGAAGAACTAACAAACCTTTTCAAATTGAAACAGGAAGAGCGTGCGTTCAGAGAACATTTCGTTCTTTTCAAGTACATAAGTAGTCTGCATTTAATATATGTGACTATTATTTATCCCTTCGTTGAAGTCGTTCTATGCTGTCCGTTTGGCAAGGGTTCTATTTTATTTTCTGGGATAAAGAATAGCTTGTATGTGTAAGTAGTCACTTATTTTTCTGCTTCTTAGTACAAAAAAAAACCTCGTCTCGAATCCTTTTTGACGTAAAATCATTACAGACAAACGGTATTGCACTAACGTGTAGGTATCCTTATTTTATAATTATGTATAATTTTGGTACTTATTACAAGTTATTCATTAAATTTAATGTTTTTTTTAATAGGTCTCGTTTAATTGAAATAATACAAATAACTTACCCCTAGTCTTCATTTCAACAAAATCCAATCACTACACAGGTTAAAGCATTGCTATTTATGAATTTCCTTATTGTTTACCTCAACGATGGCTTCAGTATGACTGACCGTCTATGACTGAATTTAATTACTGTCCTGTCTCTGGACACGTCCGTCTCTACACTGGACACGTCACAAACTGCCTAATACTGACTCGATATTCTAAAAATTGTTTATTACCTATTCATAATTATTAGCGGTTTTTACGGGACTGTAAAAAAAAGCTTGCAACAGGTTTGAATATATGAAATTTCGAAATTTCACGCCTTTGCCGTATATTGTACGAGGCCACATGATGGTCGTTTTAAAATGTTTATATCATGAGACCTATGAGGAAAACATTATTGAATTATTTGGGGTGTAATGCTGCTTACATTTTATAGATACGGATATCTGTCGATAGTTTGCGAGCAATGGCTTAGTTTCATTTTATTGGGCCGTTCGAACGTGTTCATCAGTGGGACTCCCGCTGCCGCGCCGCCACTACCAATTACTCTTTTTTAATTATTTATTTAGGCAACATACTGTCTCATAAGCATTATAAAAAATATACGTTACGAAATGACCTGTGCCCCGTTTCACCAAGCTACCAGTTACAAATTACAAGTCTCTTTCTAGCAAAAGGACTTCCGCTTGTATTTGTAACTTGTACTACTTGTAGCTTCATGAAACGGGCCTCTGGAGTTCCATACTTAAATATACTAATTACATTACACGACAAATATAAGCAATGAGTCGCTGACTCTTGTAAACCTGGAGTAAATAAAAAAGGACACTTGTATTAGATGTCACTTAAAATCTTTAGGTACAACTACCTTTTTTATTTACTCCAAGTTTATAAGAGTCGGCGACTCATTGCTTATATTTCTCTTTTATTTCACTTTCTAGGTACTAATTCTAATTATTCTTATAAGGGTGAATTGCAAAAATATTGTACATACCTTTTTTTATGGCATAGAGAAGGCAAACGAGCACACAGGCCACCTGATGGTAAGTGGAAGCTGTGACCCATAGACATTCACATTCACAAGTCTGCAAGCCTAAGACTGCAAATGCGTTGCCAACCCTGAGGACTAAGATGGAATGCCTCTATGCTAGTCATTTCATTACACCGGCTGTCTTATCCCCAAACCGGAACACAACAATGCGAACACAGCTGTTTGGCGGTAGAGATACCTAGGAGTTAATTGAGATAACGTTAAGTTTCTTCCATTGATTTTCCTTTGTGTAAAGAAAATTATCCATATGATTATATGACTAATCTCCGTTACACAAAGGAAAAAGTTAAGGGCTTAACCACCCTTTTTAATTGAGCACTTAACTATGTACAACATTTTTGCAATTCATCCATAAGGGAAAGTTTGTTCATATCATAAATAATAGATCCACGTATTTTTGTATGCACAATAAATAGTACCTACCCAACCTTTAGCTATGTAGACACGGAGTAAATGGTGATGAAAAGGTAAACTTACTGGCTGGTGGTGAAGCCTTGTGCTTGGTAATGTAATGTAATAGAATTTCGTGAGTTAGGCCCCTGTTGTACCCCTGTCCAGACTTTTGGATATTTAGAACTTATTTAACATTTAAAAAAAACGACACGTTTTTGCGACAGCCTTTATTATACAGGGTTATTGGTAAGTCGACCTATTCCCGTTAGGAGGTGATAGGGGTGACTATTTGCGATAATTTTGACCCCCATATGCATTATGCAAAAGTGAACCATTTTTGAGTAATCGCGATTATTAGTTTTTTTTTAAATTAGTCGGAAATTCAACTTGAAAAATTTATTACAAAAAAAGTATCAATTTAAATCTTTTTTTTTCTTCTGATTTGCAAAACCGATTAAACACTGGTTATTTCTCAATATTAAAACAATAATTATCGGTCCAAATTTGAAAAAGCGAGACGGAAAACGAATTTTTTTCAATATTTTTTGCGATCGCTTTCCACTAAAATGCCTTAAAAACAAAAAAAAACGTTATGAAACTTGGCTTGCAGATTATTTTAAAAACTTAACTGTTTTCTTAGCTCTCCAAAAACGCATAACAAGTAGAAAATTATTTAAAAAAAACCTGAAAAAATAATCATCACAAAGGAAGCGGGCGGAAACAAAAGTCACAAATGCAACTTCAAAAATTAAAATTAAAAACATACCAAATTTAAATCATACATTTTTTATTTGCTTTTGTACAAGATGAATTTGTTGTTCCTATGCAAAATAAAAAAAAAATATCTGTACACGTTTGAGAATGCGAGGCCGAAAACTAAAAAATACATGTTTTTTTATCAGACTCCAACATAAATTACACGAAAACAGAAAAATTTACCAATACATTTGGCGTGCAGATTACACATAAAACATTGACGTTTTTCCAGCTTTCTAACGAGCTATTAAAACTAAAATGAGTTTTGTTAAAGATTGCTGGAAAAAGTTGATCACAAAGGAAGCAACAAGGAAGTCACGTCCGAACATAGCTTAAAATTAACTGACTAAATCAATGAAAACTAACTGTTATACTCGTAAACACCAATAACAACATTAACTTATGTGAGAATAAGAAATGGAGGTAGCCATTTTGAAAATGAACTATAAAAATCCTGATTATTTCAATTTTAATTGTTTATTAGTTTTAATTTTGTAACTTTTTACATAAGTTAATGTTGTTATTTGTGTTTACGAGTATAACAGTTAGTTTTCATTGATTTAGTTAGTTAATTTTAAGTTTTGTTCGGACGTGACTTCCTTGTTGCTTCCTTTGTGATCAATTTTTTCCAGCAATCTTTAACAAAACTCATTTTAGTTTTAATAGCTCGTTAGAAAGCTGGAAAAACGTCAATGGTTTATGTGTAATCTGCACGCCAAATGTATTGGTAAATTTTTCTGTTTTCGTGTAATTTATGTTGGAGTCTGATAAAAAAACATGTATTTTTTAGTTTTCGGCCTCGCATTCTCAAACGTGTACAGATATTTTTTTTTTATTTTGCATAGGAACAACAAATTCATCTTGTACAAAAGCAAATAAAAAATGTATGATTTAAATTTGGTATGTTTTTAATTTTAATTTTTGAAGTTGCATTTGTGACTTTTGTTTCCGCCCGCTTCCTTTGTGATGATTATTTTTTCAGGTTTTTTTTAAATAATTTTCTACTTGTTATGCGTTTTTGGAGAGCTAAGAAAACAGTTAAGTTTTTAAAATAATCTGCAAGCCAAGTTTCATAACGTTTTTTTTTGTTTTTAAGGCATTTTAGTGGAAAGCGATCGCAAAAAATATTGAAAAAAATTCGTTTTCCGTCTCGCTTTTTCAAATTTGGACCGATAATTATTGTTTTAATATTGAGAAATAACCAGTGTTTAATCGGTTTTGCAAATCAGAAGAAAAAAAAAGATTTAAATTGATACTTTTTTTGTAATAAATTTTTCAAGTTGAATTTCCGACTAATTTAAAAAAAAACTAATAATCGCGATAACTCAAAAATGGTTCACTTTTGCATAATGCATATGGGGGTCAAAATTATTGCAAATAGTCACCCCTATCACCTCCTAACGGGAATAGGTCGACTTACCAATAACCCTGTATAACTGTTTTTTTTGTAGCTGCTGAAAAAAAAAACATTTATCTATTACGGTTCAAAAGTTACGGGTCTTTAAAATTTGGACGGATGGACTCCGTAGGCATATTAACAGGGTTCCGTCCGTTGGACTCGGCTTCGGCTACGGAACCCCAAAAAGTAGGTAAAATTTACAGCACCTTAGAAAAACGAAAGAATTAAACATCAAACACCACAATGGTAATTGAAATTGAAATTAGAGTATCACGCATAACCATAACATGAGTCAGATATATTATTATCTGGTAAAACCGCAGATAAATAGGCCAACAGTTGTCGTTCAGAAAAGAATCCAGAGCCTAACGAAATTTTTTTTTATTGACACGACGGAGACGGCCAAATAGAACACAAAGGCCACCTGATAGTAAATAATAAACTCTGAAGGCATAAATATTAGCCATCTCAAGATTTCAATCTGGATGACAATCTCAAGACTGAATTATACTACGAAAGTGTACCTAGTACACAAAATATTACTACCATAACTACTATTATTACTACCAGTTGCATTAATAACTATTATTATGTAGCCTTAGTAGTAGGTTAAAGGTGTTAGTGAAATGACTATTATAAACGACGTTTGTAACAAATTAATCCGGTATACGTAGGTACTTGAGTTCAATTCTAGGGTTTCTTACGCCATCTCCTGGCGAGTAGCCGTAATAGTAGCGAATAGAGTAATGTTACGGCGACGAATGTATATATAAATAAACGATTTGATGAGACAAAATATTGTTTATTTATTACTTCATTGCCTTCAACAATGTAATTTTAATATTGTCTTAATACTTAAATAAAATGTTAAAAAACACTTTTCAACAAAACAATTTTAAGGCTTCTTCTCAAGAGATGGCGATAGTTGTAACTTATTTTTTTAAATGATACTTAACTAGCTTTTGCCCGCGACTTCGTCCGCGTAGAACTCGTTTATCGCAGTTAAGTAAGTTACCAGTTTAGAATTACTTAAATAATTTTATTTCTTTCTTATTATTCTATACACATGTGATATTGAGCTCGAAATTTACCGGGACACAAACTTTAAGAATGACTTACGGGAGGGCACTCCCGATACCTCCAAAGAGTTCAGGAACTCTAAGGGTAGGATGTGACTGGCTCGGTGTCTATGACATTGTCTACCAAGAGATACTCAACAACATCGCATTCTATATGAAACATTTTTTTTTCATTTATCCACCCGACAATTTTGTTTCTCGGTGCCCGATCTACAAAACAATATATAAAGAATAGAGAATGTTTGCGCGAGAGGGAGTTAGCACCGACACAGATAAAATACGTTATTTTTTAGATCATCGTTGATTTGTACGATATTACAGAATTCGCGGTTTAATGTAATCATACCGTTACTATCTCTTGCCATACGATCTTCCCCTATTTTTAGTAGAGCTGCCACATATTGTCCCGGCTGTGTTTCATTGCATAGTTCCGGGCATATTTGTAGTCAGATACATTTTTACTTAAACAAATATCGTAGATGCCGAAATGCATTTATTTTATCCGCTGGTGTGCCTCTAGTTATCACCGGTACGGATAAGAATCTGTCTAAATTCGCCATCTCAAAGTGGGATGGTGCTTGTCCCATGATAGTTTGGTTACTCTTAATGTCCATCATAGTTTAATATTATATTATATTCGTGTGCTTCCGGCGAGAACCGAATCTTACTCTAAACCCAATTCTAGATTACTCGGTACATAATATTTTGTAAATTAGGTAGGTAAAAGATAAATTAGAACTCCCTTAATATTATTGATTTTATTATGCACAACCTGATAAGTAATCTTTAAGTCAGTTACTGCATACTTTTTAGCAAATTTACTTCACACATCATTTTAAATAACAATTATTTAATTGTACATTTTGTATGGAAAACCCTCCCCCATTGAAGTCGCCAACTTCGCCATACGGATCATTTTAAATTGTAACCAGTCATATTTTTAAGTCTAGAAATAACGAAGTCCCATTGAAACTCCCCCCTAATAAGTAGAAAGCTACTTCTTCTTTCTTTATCTTTGCCTACGCAGATCATTATTAATTGTAATCGAGAACTTATATACCTATTGCATAGTTCTAAGTCCAGAAATGAGAAAATTTCCATGAAGTCGCCGTCGATAGAACTTGTGAACAATGTAAACAAATTAGTACTGTTTGACACATAACCTCAAATATTCACCAAGCGTGTTTTTATTAAAAATAACGTACCTATAATTAATAGTTATTTCATCTTAAACTAAATATGAAAATAATGATCTAGTGTATAAATCGTTGCAAAGACCTCACTTTACTTAATTCAGTTCATGGTGAATTGGTTCGTTTGGTTTTGTTTACATCTTTTGCAAGTTCTATTGACGGTGAACTTACAAACTTTAACCCCCCTATCTTATTCCTTTAGGGGGAAATTTTTGTCAATTTCAACTGCACAGATCATTTTAAATTGTAATCGAGAACTTATATACTTATTTTCATACTTCTAAATCCAGAAATTAGAAAATTCCATATAGACTTCACCCCTTATTTCACCCCCTTAGGGGTTGAATTTCTTAAAATCCCGGTTTTCTTAGTGCTCACTTACATCATGAAAGGACCTATTTACCAAATTTCAAATTTCTAGGTGTAGTAGTAGTGCGTTGATAGAGTCGGTAAAGTCAGGTATATAAAGGGTAACCTTTATATATATATATACTCGTAACTTTTATATATATATTTATATCTAGACATATAAAATGCTTTGTCCTGAATGACTGACAGCCTAAACCGCTGATCGTAGAGACCTAAAACTTGGAAGGTGTGTTCTTTGTATGACGTAGGCATCCAATAAGAAAATTGAAAATGAAATTCATTCCCCAAAGGGGCTGAAAAAGGGGTAGAGAGTAGAAGTTATTTTGGGGTTATTTTGCTTTTAAGTTGATATCAATACTCCTTAGTGCTTTTATATTACATTTTATCTTGACACATGTTTAAAAACTAAATTCGTTTTTATTAAAAAATAGGTTGAAATCACATAAAAGCTTGGTGCAATGCAAATACCCAAACCGCTGAGTCTAAAGGGTCAATTTTTAGGGCTGCAGTAAGAAAGGATTTCTCACGGATTTCCCGAAAATCGACGATATAATTTTTATTATTTTACGTTAGCTTCGCGTTCAAAGTTACGTTAGCTTCATCCCTGTCACTCTTCATTCAAGACTAAATCGAGAGAAAGAGCTGGAGCTAACGTAACTTTGAACAACGGTTTTCAAAGTAGGGCCTCAGGCCCTAGGGTCACGTTTTATAAGGCTACAAGTTACAATTTTACAGGTCTAAACTGGCAACACTGCTGAAGGTTGTCCACCTCGACCATTCGAGGTTGTGTCAAATAGAAAATTGTAACCTGCTTTATAAAACAGGCCATTGGTTGTGGCTCGGATCTCCCTTTCTATCCAGTCAATAACGATAGAGACGCACTGAGCGACTAGCGAGAAAATACAACTTGTGCTACTTCCTGGCATATTGTCATCTCTTTTCATTTCAGAAGATACAGTTTAGTTAAAAAGAGATATAATTATTTTTGAGTGTTCGATGTTGGAATGTATATTATTAGTTTATTAGTGACTCGGTGTTGGTCTTCTTCTTTACATAGTATAAAATGAAGTCGCTTCCGCTGTCTGTTCGCTTAGATCTTTTAAACTAATCAACGGATTTTAATGCAGTTTTCAGCAATAGAGAGAGGGATCCAATTGGAAGGTTTTTATGTATAAATTCTGGATTTTGTACGGGTGTTACAGAAAACTCGCACTAACCGAAGCGAAGCAAGGGCAGGTCGCTAGTATATGTATATATTTGTATAGTTTGTGGTGTTAGTAGTAGTATTGGATTGGATTAACATGCCCGGTCCATAGGATACTTAAGCTTGATTTCCTCCTACGCTGACATCGGTCTCTGACGTCGGTCACGCGTACGAATATATGGCAAATCTGCCGCGGAGCGTCAGCGTCGCTGTGCGGTGTAATGGCGGTGTCTCATAGAACATGGTGTATATTCGTACGCTCGACCGACGTCAGCGACCGATGTCAGCGTAGGAGGAAATCACGCCTTAAGCCGCGTCTGCTGCGGCGTGTTTTCAATGTTTTTAAACATTCATAATGTTTTTCGAACCGAAAAGGGCGTGGCCAAAACGTCTACGAAT
Source organism: Acleris sparsana (assembly GCA_923062465.1). Taxonomy (NCBI): domain Eukaryota; kingdom Metazoa; phylum Arthropoda; class Insecta; order Lepidoptera; family Tortricidae; genus Acleris; species Acleris sparsana. The sequence continues at coordinate 6,595,890 of OV281305.1, read as the reverse complement.
CGAATCAAAATCGAAAACACGGCGCAGCGGACGCGGCTTTAGTCATTGTCTTACCGCCTGTTTCACAATCCACAAAGCATATTCTATGACAGATCAATTTAGCCCTTTCCCTTTCTTACATTTGAAAATAGACAAGGAGAGAGCCTACTTTCAATGGCAAATAAATTTACTTGTCGATTGTGAACATAATTATTGTGAAACAGGCCCTTGGTGTTACCACTTTCGCGATTCTGGTTCTGTGATTTAACTGTTATGTCACTAAATTTAGTGAATTATGAGCGATGATTACTTTCTGATGATATAAATTTAATCTGAGATATATTTATATATAGTTATAAAATAAATATCAGATCCAGGAACTCTTGGAAGCAAACTTATTATAGTCTGTGATTATAGTGATTACATAAATGTAGGAAAACTATTTTCCTACCTCTATGAGTGAGTGATTATTATTCGCAACTAAGGTGGCAACACCTTTGACTGTGGCTTCTGGGTAGCTTGAGGCTTCGCTTCTCTCTCTTGCTTGGCTTTACGTGCGTGCGGTACAAGAAGAGCTAGGTGAACCAGTGTCCTGTATCGTGATATACATTAAGATTTAAACTAACTTTACTCTTTGATATAGGATAAGTAGTTTTATAAAATAATGACTGATAAAAACGGTTATAACAGTAACGATTTCAAGCGATCTAATCAAGACATGCAAGGTGGAGACGCCGACCGTCATGACCAAGATGGCGACGATGGAGCAAAAATAAGTGACAAAGCCGGAGAATACATGAGAGAGTTGTTGAGTGAGAAAATTAAGCTGAACACAGCTAAATTCCCATATGCAACTAAACTTATAGATCAAGGTAAATAATATATTCCTATCCTAACATTACCTACAATACCGTCTGTTGTTAAATTCGGTACCTATTCATTGAACAGTAGTATTTTTCAAAGAATTAGGTTGTTACACGACCTGTAGTACAACTTAGTCATTGATTAAATTAAACGTTGCTGAAGCGTGCATTCCACCGCTTATCAAACTGGTGTTTCAATGTGCTTCGTTAAAATTATCGATCGTTTGTTCGCAGAGGTTACCAAGGTGCAAGCGTCAGGTCGGATACCGCCCAGAGACTTCAAATACGTAGATGTATACCATGAGAAGCCGGTCAAAGTCACCGTTAAGGTGCTGGTACCCCTCAAAGAGCATCCGAAGGTGAACATTTTAAATGTTTTGTTGTATTATTCCAGATAATGAAGAATTAAATCTACCGTTATTTTTAACACTTAATTTGCTAACCAAAGTTATTCTACAAGTACTAAATATCGGCAGCAAGATTTACAAATAGTGGTCAATATGAGTGCGGCTCCACTTAGGAAGACATGAGATGATTAAGCGCGCCTTGTGTACGTTAGCTTAGATTGTATTGGTTAATATTGGCACAGCTCTGCTACACTCTGCTTGTCTCTGCCTCAGTGGAGCTGCACAATAATGCTTGCTTATATAAGGTAAATGCTACAATAAAGTTATGTGGTGTTTGTCTGACTAAAGTTCTGGAGCATCATGGTGAAAATTGATTGGCCAGTTCCTTGTGGCACTTTTAGCCACTTTGATGCTATTAGTAGATACATGCTAATTTTGATGTGTTGTACACCCTGATATGACGTGGGCAATTGGATGTTTCTTCCCAATATTCAAACCACATTCACAGTAACTTAGTAAGCATTTGACATTTGCTACTTACAAAATGTTTAAAATCCATCTGCAGTTTGAATATTGTGACTAGGCTTAACATACTAGTTTTAATACTGCAATGGAAAGTTTTTTTTTGCATGTAAGAAAATTAAAAAACAATTGCATTTTCGGTATAAGTCTAAGCAACAAATGGTTTACAGTTCAACTTTGTGGGCAAACTGCTGGGACCCAAGGGGAACACCATGAAGCAGTTGCAAGAGGAGACTATGTGCAAGATGGCGGTTCTTGGACGTGGATCAATGAGGGACAGGTAAGGTGTCTTATCTGTATATTTAAAAAGCAAACCCGAGTCACTGTTTTTTTTTTCTTTGCCCTGCGGCGACTTGAACAGCTACTACCGCGGGAATATGGCGTTTCCACTATAAAGTGATTTCGCCAGTGTCAAGTATATATAAGTATAAATCAATATAGCAATAAAACACAATCCAATCTTCTCTAGGAAGATTGGTGGCAATGTTGTACGGTGATATGTAGGACAGAGGCCAAGATAGTTTTAACCTCTGTACCACTGCGAGACCACTTGAAATGAGAAGTAAGATGGCAGGATACACGAAATAACTCCAAGTCTTCTATCACTGCAACACAAAGGCATTAAAAGTACAAATCACTAAGTACAGGGGTTACGGTACAGGGTTTCATGATGTAAGTGAGCACTAAGAAAAGATTTTTCAAAATTCACCCCCTAAGGGGTTAAAATAGGGGGAGTAGCGGGAAGCTTAATCTACGCATATGACGTCGCGGGTGTCCTCTAGTCTTTTAGAGGCGGGCTCTTTCACTTAAACCCTCCAGAGTCTTTTGTGTGATTCTCTATCTACTTGGTCATGTTACAAGCTCGAGTAGGAAAACAATTTAATACTTACTCTTCATCAAGCATGTGGATGGAAACATTCTGTGGATGACAACTTATGGGCTAATATTTACCCTATACCCAGGATGTTTTATATGTATTTATCAATACAGATCTGAGAGAATTGTTGAGCAAAGGGTATAGCCGGGTAAGCATGGCGAAACTGCCCTTAGCGAAAAAAATAATTTCCTTTTACTGGGTTATTAACCTTTACATATGTAGTGCTTTCACCAAAATTTAAGCCTCAAATCCTTCAGGTTTAAAAAAAAACCGCATAAAAAGAAATAACATTTTTATTTTATTTTACCCAAAGTACTAATCCGATTTCTTTGTAATTTGGATATGTTGTATATACAATTAAGGTCGCTTTCTAAAAAAAAAATTAATGAATTATCTCTTGAAAAAATAGAAAAAAATCGAGTTAACAATTTTAAAAAAAATAAAAAAAATACGTGCGAGATTGCGACAATTTCCAAATTTATATATTTTATGTAGAATTTAATAATGTATAACATATAAAAAATTTAATAACTAAAATCGGGATTAACAGTGTGAAAAACTTGAATTTGTACCATCCCATACATTATTTTCAAACAAAATAACTTCTACGTATTACACTATGAAGTTATATTTACAACGCATTTTGAATTTGGAACGAGACTTATTTTACTGACAAGGAAAGGTACCCAACTGTCCGGCTCCGATTTTGTTGATTTTGATATATGTTAGAGAGTAGTTTAAAATAACAGACATGTATTTTTTTTAGCGGCCCAAACTCAATCTGTTGGGAGAAATCGACCTCCAAAGTACTGAAAAGTGACTAAACCCTCTAACGTATATAGAGATAGTATTTAAAAAAAAATGCAAGTTTCATAGCGGTTTGATTATAAATGTTTAAGAAGATGAAAAAATAATGAGCACGTGTTTTGTTATATCGGCTAAAACTAATATTATAAAAAAATACCACAGGAAGTGTATCTTCAATGATCTTTGAAGGGATTTTTTTATTAAATATGAGTTTTAGCCGATATAACAAAACGCGTGCTCATTATTTTTTCATCTTCTTAAACATTTATAATCAAACCGCTATGAAACTTGCATTTTTTTTTTAAATACTCTCTCTCTATAAGTTAGAGGGTTTAGTCACCTTTCAGTACTTTGGAGGTCAATTTCTCCCAACAGGTTGAGTTTGGGCCGCTAAAAAAAAATACGTGTCTGTTATTTTAAACTACTCTCTAACATATATCAAAATCAACAAAATCGGAACCGGACAGTTGGGTACCTTTCCTTGTCAGTAAAATAAGTCTCGTTCCAAATTCAAAATGCGTTGTTAATATAACTTCATAGTGTAATACGTAGAAGTTATTTTGTTTGAAAATAATGTATGGGATGGTACAAATTCAAGTTTTTCACACTGTTAATCCCGATTTTAGTTATTAAATTTTTTATATGTTATACATTATTAAATTCTACATAAAATATATAAATTTGGAAATTGTCGCAATCTCGCACGTATTTTTTTTATTTTTTTTAAAATTGTTAACTCGATTTTTTTCTATTTTTTCAAGAGATAATTCATTAATTTTTTTTTTAGAAAGCGACCTTAATTGTATATACAACATATCCAAATTACAAAGAAATCGGATTAGTACTTTGGGTAAAATAAAATAAAAATGTTATTTCTTTTTATGCCGTTTTTTTTTAAACCTGAAGGATTTGAGGCTTAAATTTTGGTAAAAGCACTGCATATGTAAAGGTTAATAACCCAGTAAAAGGAAATTATTTTTTTCGCTAAGGGCAGTTTCGCCATGCTTACCCGGCTATACCCTTTCTTTTGTAATTTGTAGTTGCACTGTTACCACATGAAATTCTTCATTCCCAATTCTTTTATATGAAATATTATAATAAAAATCACAGGCAAAAGGAGGAAGAGCTCAGAAATTCACTGGACCCCAAATATGCACATCTCACTGATGAACTCCATGTTGAGATCTCAGCACTGGCTCCCCCTGCTGAGGCACACGCTAGGATTGCATATGCCCTGGCCGAAGTCAAGAAGTACCTCCTGCCAGATGTCAATGATATCATCCGTCAGGGCCAGATGCGGGAGATCAATGACCGAGGTTTGTATACTTCTTGCTTCATCTCCTACCCAAGGTTAACAGTTTTAGACTGGTAAAATATACTAGCTTTTCTTCATGTTGAAATTGGTTATTGTGATGTCCTTTTTTTTTGTAATTAAAGAGCCTCCATACCAAATTTCATTAAAATTAATTTAGCTGTAGGTAGGCTGTGAATCCATAACAGACATAATTTTACTCTCAATCACTAAATTTGTCTGAAATGTCTGCCTTACTTCTTTCAATTTTTAATTGTCAATATTTCAGTTATTATTTTGATAACAAATCAGTGTTGTGCAGCTTGGGTATTTATTTTATAGCAAATTTTCAAGGTTTTGTAGATAAGTTGAACAGAAACAAATTTAGAGGTAAAATGAAAAAAAACATAGCATTGACATAAATTACAAGTTAATACTAAGTTTTTTTTAACTAGTTTGAGTGATGATTTATGATTTGAAAATTAGGAGGTCCAATGTAGACCCTGCATACTTCTGTCCTATATTTACCACTGGAGCCCTGGTAGTCACTACGACGCGTTTCTCTTCCTTCTTAATAAGCAACCCTGCGGTAAAGATTAGTGACAGGGCAGAGAAACGCGCCGTGTGAACTCCCGGGACCGTTTTAAATTCAGTCCGGGTAAAACATTGCGGGTTGTCACCAGATGCGGGACCGGCGAGGCACCCGCTCCTCGAGAACCCGGCCCCGAGGCAACCCGACGTGTTATACAGTGCATGCACGGTCACGAAACGTTCGTTCTCCTACCAGGGCCCGGTTGTTAGTAATGTTCGTAACGCAGGTCCGCCGCGGCCAGGCGGCCCGCCGGGGCGCGCGCCGCCGCGCATGCCGCCGCCGCACGTGCCGCCGCCGCACATGGCGCACGGCCACGGACACGGCCACGGGCCCGGCCACGGCCCGCCGCCCCGCATGCCCGCCAAGACCAAGGTCATCAGCATCCTGGACCGCGCGCGCTCCGCCATGGAGTCCAACTACGGATATGATGATCCCTACGCCGCACCCGAACCCCAGGTAACTACACTGTTCAATTACAACTTTGTAAACGCTCATGTTCACAAATACTAATTGTACATTCTCAACCATCATTTAGAGTCTGTTAAACGTGCTAAGTCTGCAAGGTTAGAAAAACATTACATTTGTTAAACAAGATGCAATTCAACTGTCTCTCACCTTCACTCCCTCTTTTTTAATCTCTCTTTCTACTCTCACTTTTACCACAACTACATTTAGTGAGCAGAACGCAATTAACCATGCGCGTAATTTGTACCATTTTTATGTAAATATCCTTGTCGAATCTAACTATGGCTAGTTCCATCAAACACTGGCTGTGTGTTTCCTGGAGAGTTAACCGCGTGCTCTGCCCAGGCCCGCGGGCCGCGCGGGGGCCCCGACGACTTCTACTACGAGCGCGGGCACGACCGGTTCTTCGAGGACGACGGCTACGGGTACAAGGAGGAGCCGCGCGACTTCAAGTCGTCGCGCGACGTGGGCACGCGCCGCCCGCAGCAGCAGCAGCAGCGCCACTACGCGCGCGCCGCGCCCTACGCGCGCCCGCCCAAGTAAACTGTGTTCGTACCAGCTGTTTAGTGAGGCCGTGCGGGCTGCACCGTCCTTCAACATCGCAAACTTCCCACGATATAATCTCATTTAAACGCGAACTGCCGTAGCTAGCTAATACGCTGCTTGCATTAATGTGAAAAAGTGTAGTTGTATACACATTGAAGAATTATTTTCTTGCACTCTTACTCACAGCATAGCAGCTCGTATTGCCAATACCAACGCAGAGCCAACGCCGCTGGTGTGAAGGGTCTCGACTTTTCTCTTTGCAGTGTAGTAGATTTTTCTGTGTAGCCACGCGTTTTAGTCATCTCGTCCACATTTGGAAATGTTGCCCCGCACTTGCCACACATTATTTTTATTTTGCTTGTAAACTATCTATGTAAGCTTCTTAAACATTCAGTTTAATTCCTGTTTCACTTTTATTGGTCTGGCTGTTTCTTTTTGTATGTGTTTCTATTATTAATATATTTATGTTAACATTTCAGACCGGGATATAAAAAACGACTGCAATAATTTTGGTGAGTATGCTAAACTGGATCTAAATCAAAATCTGAACTATAAAAACGCGAGCAGCGAAAAATCAAGTAAAAAACAAAACAGATTTCAAAAAGGAGCTTGTCAAACCGTGTGTAACCTTCAACTTGAAAGTACATTAATTAAAATTAGTTAACTTGCGTTATATATTTAATTTTAATTATTTTACGGACCAAAACTCTAAACATTCTTCTTTTACAGAATAGTGTTTGGTTAAATATTGCAACAGCAAAAGACCTAAAACTGACAGAAATATATAATTAACCAACCCAAATAATGTTCAGAAGATTGGGAAAATACTTTAATTATGTTCTCAAGAAAAAGATTTTTATGTTTTTTTTAAGAAATTAATGAAAATGGCGCACAAGGCAGAAAAAGCATGATGTAGTTACAAACTGTAACCAAACTCCGTGGCGCATTGATTTCACTAAATAGGTTAAACTATTTAAAACATAAATGTTTCGTTTAGCTTATCTGAACAAAAAATTCATAAATATGAATCACTTATATGTAATAATTAAGACACTGTTTTTAAATAAGCTTAGTGAACTGATAATTTCAACATGTTTTGATGTAGCCTGTCGACGTAAAAACGCAACTGTAGTGTTACAATATTAAAGTATAACTAATAAGGTGCATCCCGCATCAAGCTATGCATAAAAATATTCTCAGAGTAGTAGGGTTATTAAAACATGTTGAACCAATTATAGACTTAAATAAATGTATTACAACAATTCTTGTGTGACTATGGATAAATAAATAATATTAAAAACATAAAAACAAAGATTTTTAATTGGTTCACGGCAAAATGTCCCAAAACTATTGTTTATAATTAAACATTGGAAAACTGTTTATTTTTAAATTATGGGTTTTGTAGGTAGTTAAAAAGTTATATGCTGATGCCAAATCACAACTTCAAAGGACACGCAATGGACTCAAACATGGAAAACCGCAATGGTCAGGTATAGATAACAAAATATATTATGCCAGTAGACTTTTTGAGGTTAATATTGAATACTAAAAAGTAATTTAATTTCAGACTAATTTAAACTTTTGTTAAAGGCAAATAAAACTAATTTCGGTGTCTGTTTTTAAACTGCCAGTAGCGAAATCGCCCGCTTATATGGATAAAACGCATATTATTAACACTGATATTTATCATATTTTATTAACCGAAATTAGTTGTAAAATCTCATAGAAAATGTTTCATTGTAAAGGCATAAATAACCAAATTATGTATTAAGTACAATTATTATATTTAAATACCAGTAGTAGTAGTAGTAGTAGTAAGGCATAACCTAAAATTCACGGTACTGACTGGGTCTGTAATCCGCGCGCTCTGAGTATTGGGAAAAGCATAAATTTACAAGGCGGATTTGTCGCAGCCAAAGGAACCCGCACGAAAAGTATGGAAAAAACCATCAGTGAATTTTGATAAATATGTGAAAGAGAGCGCATTGAAATTATATTACTAGTTTTAGATATTTTTTTAAAATAAATCTTGTCTATTTTGGTTGTGTAGAAAAACGAAGGAAAAATTTGTGGCCTATTTTCAATAAAACAAGTTTTAGAAACCATTACCATAATCAACTTCATCAAAGAAACGGATATAAAAGTATTTGGTTTTTGAGTTGTAGCGTTTCATAAAAATACAAAAGGAACCAAGTTTTTTTTTTTTAATTAGTTATATTTTCAGTTCTGCATTTTTAAAAAATAACTAGAGAGATTGCATCGATTTGTTTTACAACACAAGTTCTATACATTAAATCACGCCTGTTTCCCAGAGGGGTAGGCAGAGACCACTTTACACCTGCAACGATCCTAACAAGTTTTATATTAAAGATCTATGATTTAGTATTGTTATTCGATTTTTTTTAACATGAATTATTAAAATTCAAACATCTACGTACAGATTACCAAATATATATTTAAGTAGCCACTTAAAATTCAATTTCCTTTTTAGGGTTCCGTAGCCAAATGGCAAAAAACGGAACCCTTATAGATTCGTCATGTCTGTCCGTCCGTCTGTCCGTCCGTATGTCATAGCCACTTTATTCCGTAACTATAAGAGCTATACTATGGAAACTTTGTAAGTAGATGTATTCGGTGAACCGCATTAAGATTTTCATACAAAAATAGAAAAAAAAACAATAAACTTTGGGGTTCCCCATACTTAGAACTGAAACTCGTTTTTTTTTTTCATCAAACCCATACGTGTAGGGTATCTATGGATAGGTCTTCAAAAATGATATTGAGGTTTCTAATAATATTTTTTTCTAAACTGAATAGTTTGCGCGAGAAACGCTTCCAAAGTGGAAAAATGTGTGTCCCCCCCCCCCCCCCGTAACTTCTAAAATAAGGGAATGATAAATGTGAAAATAATATATGATGTACATTAATTACCATGCAAACTTCCACCGAAAATTGGTTTGAACGAGATCTAATAATTAGTTTTTTTTTAATACGTTATAAATCGCAAACCGCATTTTACCTTTCATTCAATCAACTCCAATATAATAAAGAAAAAAGAAAAACATTTATTTAGATGTATAGTGGTACGGAACCCTACGTGCGCGAGTCCGACTCGCACATGGCCGGTTTTTTTTAATCAAATTTTACTGATGTTTTTTTTATTAATTGCTTGTACCTACGCTCGTTATTGGCTAAATGTCGAAAACCTCTCGTTGGAAAAGGTTCTAATTCATTCGTGGTATAATAATCATATGAACGCAGTTATGTTATGAGAAATAACGGCAATGAATAAAACCCATTGCTATGGCAAGAGAAAAATTAGAACAAAAAGGGTGTTTGTAAGTAATCACAATTGTATAATTGTTTTATATTCTCTATCTAAAGTCTGTCTTAGAAAAACGCAAATTGTTTGTAATGATTCAGAAAATAAATGTAGATTTTGATGATAAAAGAAAATTATGATACAATATCCAACTAAATAAGCATGAAAGTTTAAACAATGGGTTACACGCATTTTCTAACAGCAACGCTGCTCCTGAAAACTAAAACAACAAAATTATTTAAATCAGAAGAATGCACTCTAAAGATCCAAGGAATCAGGTAAGTGACAAAGGTAATAAAAATGTATATACTTAGCTGGAGAGTACACAGTATTCAGAAGTATTATAAGTAGCCTGATAGCCCACTGTCTGAGGTTCTTCCTTGCGAGTAGAGGGAACAAACCACTTTGATTTTGTCATATCGCCTCACAGCAAGGCAGATTATTATTACAGTTGTTGGCAGAAGGGGGTCTGTTGTTTCTCACCGGATGAGACATTTTGCACTAAGCTTCGATTTAGGCCTATAAGTAACTGGAACATCAGTTTCGCTACTGAGACGCGAGGTTTAAACTTAATCACTCCATGGTAGTAGAACCCTTAAAGGAAAAAAAAGTGTCCTTTGCCCCCCCGGAAACACAGCTGCTGAACCGATTTTCACTGATGTAAACAGTATTATTTGGATTTGTAAGTATATAATTTGAAACCGGCAGTGGTTTGAACTATCGTATGGGTTTTTTAAACAATAAATATATTTATTGTAAAATGATTTTTATTTCTGATCCTTTAAAAACCTTAAAGGAACTATCAATTTTAAGAAATTCTTTCCCATCGTGTGCTATACACGACCAGAGGGCCCTGCCAAGACGCACTACGCTAACTAGCGTTTCTAGTCGTTTCATTTTTAAACCAATCTTGTCACTGGCCGATGACGTGATAAGGAAAGTCACGTGGTCTACCTGTGACGCGATTGGTTAAAAACGAAACTAATAGAAACCCTAGTTAGAGTAGTGCATCTTGGCAGGGCCCTCTGAACAAGGCCTGGGCTCACGGTGCGGTGTAGCAAGAACGGGTAGATCTCACTATTCCCATTGAGCTTTCCCATTGATGGTAATAGTGATACTACTTGTATCACTATCCCCATTGCGTTTATATAACCGCTACTATTCGCGACCAATAAAACGCTCGGATATTATGCGTATATTTGTTTTTTTGGGTGCAGACTCGTCGTCACACCAGTGCCTTACGACGGAGCCCTGCCTATGGCAGGGCTCCTAATTCTGAGCGATTTGCCCTTCGGGCATCTTAAGATACCTAACGAACCTAACCTACCTACTTTTGCGGAATAAAAATGTTTTCTGAAGAATAACCGACTAAAGCGAATAGCAGTGGTGTGACCACGAGTCAGCCCCTGTTTTTTTTCTGTGGGATAGTATATTATTTTACACCAGACGTTTAAAAAAAACCGCTCAAAATGGGAATAATGAGACATTTTGTAGGAGAACAAGTCTCGCTATTACCATTCGGCGTTTCGTAATTCAATGGGAATAGTGAGACTGATTGAAAAAAAAGTGCAGTCAGTATTACTATTGCAATGGGAAATGGGAATAGTGAGATCTACCCGCAAGAACTGCTTCATAACAGAGTATTACCACTGCAATGGGAAATGGGAATAGTGAGATCTACCCGCAAGAACTGCTTCATAACAGACTGAGAGCCGGCCGCTAAGTCGTACCTTATCAAGTTGTCGGAAGCTGAACCTGCAGAGGAGTAACCTGGTACTTTTTCGCAGTTTTTGGGCCCTTGTTATACCTGTCCCTACGGGTGGGTTGTTGTTTCGCCAAATTCTTATTAACAATTAAAGTTGTGACTTGTCATAAGAAATTCCGGCAAAACGAGAATCTGACGAAACAAGAATCCGGCGATCGGGGACTAAACGTCTTTTGGCGTACAGGTGTATCTCTTAGTTACCGAACGAAGTCTGTTGGGGTGGTGTCCGTGGTCCTAATGCGTTGCCCTAAGGGCTGCTCCCAGAAATAGGAGCTCCGTCGACCCCATTAATTTAATATTCAAATAGAAATCGTTGGTCAAGAGGACCACGGGCAAGAGGCAAAATTCAAGAGGGAGACAGTCTCTTACAGCCCTATTTTACCTCATCGATCGAGTTACCAAATGAAAGCAGTTTTGGCATTTTTTTCCCTTTTGTGTATGAACAATTATGTCACCTACTTTTAGCATTATCGTTTTTTTTTCAATCTAAATATAAAAGGCAAACCTGACTAACTTATATATGAACGCATAGCCGAAAGTACTGTACCTACCTAGAAACTTGAAATTTGGTATAGGGGTTCCTCTCATGATATAAGTGAGCACTAAGAAAGGAGTTCTGGAAATTCACCCCCTTAGGGCTTAAAATAGGGGGAGTATCGGAAAACGCGTAGGTCCTAAGTCGTGGGCGTCCTCTACTACTAAATAATTATTATAGTCGGCATAACTACAACCCAGGTACTCAAGTTTGCCTGCAAGTTAAATATATAATTATTTTTATTATTTAGGGGTAATAAAATAACCGATAGACGTTTTCTTGTGGTCCTACTACATTTGACCTATTGCACAAAAAGTGCATCTAGATTTGATCATTTTTAGCCCGCGGTCCTACTGCGTAGTCCTACTGACCAAGGATTTCTATTTGAATATGAAATTAAAGGGGTCGACGGAGCCCTGCTAGCTAGCGGAGCTCCTATTTCTGGGCGTTTTGGCCCTCCGGGCCAGCTGCAAAACTAACATACCTAACCTAAAACTACCTCATATTTTATGATAGGTACTAATTTTGGTCAGTAGGGCTATGCACTAGGACCACGGGCAACCACCGATTTGATCACCAAATACACTAATTGTGGTTGTAAAAGTAGGTTAGGTATCTTCAGATGCCCGAAGGTCAAACCACCCATAAACAGGAGCCCGCTCCGCCAGAAGTCAGTAAGACCTCGAGAAAACCCCTTTTTCCTCGTGGCCAAACTAATTTGCCAAACTCAAAATTGTCTTCCTCCTGTATAATATAGGGTGCAGACTCGTCGTCACACCAGGTTGCCACACCAGTGCCTTTCGACGGAGCCCTGCCTATGGCAGGGCTCCTATTTCTGAGCGATTTGCCCTTCGGGCATCTTAAGATACCTAACGAACCTAACCTACCTACTTTTGCGGAATAAAAATTATTTCTGACGAATAACCGACTAAAGCGAATAGCAGTGGTGTGACAAACAGGTGTGACCACGAGTCAGCCCCTGAATTTTGGCCAGTCTACTCTCCGTAATTCAGTTTTAATATTGGCTAACTGATGTCTGTTTCATTTTATCTATCAAACGTTTAAAATAGCGGGTGTAGACATTTGTTTAAATAATCCACAGTTTGACCACAAGGAAATTTAACTCCCCGTGGCCAAACCAGTTTGGCAAATCAGTTTGGCCACGAGGAAAAAGGTGAGAAAACGGCCTAAACGAGTGTCTATAGTCATAAAGAAAATTTATACATTACAGAAGTATTATTCTAAAGATAACGTCGCCCCGGTTGTCTACGCCCTGAACTTGTTAAATCAAATGCAAACTTGCGTAAAAATCATTTATTCAGTGTAAGAACATTTGATTAAATTAGAGTGCAGTCGCAAAATATAAATATACACTTCACCATGTTCATAAAAAGCTTCTATTATACTTGTATCATAAAAGTAAATAGACTAAGTTGAACTTATTTCCTAAAATTATTCTTAAATGGCTAGAAAAACATAAAAAAAATCTCTTACATTGCTTACGAACAACTCGATAAAAAAGTGATGGTCTAAAGTAAATGGGCCACATTATCAAATGTTGCCCAATCACTGCCGTAAGGTGACTGCCAGTTGCCACTCAAAAAGAATGTATTTTCACCTGAAAAACTTATACAGAGCTTTGATCGTTTTGTGGTTTACAGTGTTGACTACCCCATTATGTTGCAACCTGTATTTTTTTAATCGGCTTCTTGGCTTGCCTTGCCATAGTCAATCAATTTACCAGTAGCTGCTGCATAGCACCGTTACTTAATGTGAACATCTGCTTTTTTCATTTGAAAGTGTGACTCAAGACTCAATAAAATTTGCTAACAATTTAGTCTAAGGTGAGCTTGAATGAATGCCAACAAACAACTTGTATTACTAAAATACTATGAAACCATTAGTGGATTATTTTAAACCTTACCTAGATATAGCATGAATAAATGGTACTATTAGTGATGTTCTACGGTTTTTGCCTAATTGCTGTAAAATAATTTTAAAAGCTAATTATACAAATATCTTGTTGCAATGTATGGTTTGCTTGGTTAGCAATGAATCTTGGTTATCAATTACCAAAAATACATCCAGTGCAAGAGCACAAAGTCAAGAGTTTGGGTAATTTTCGATAAAACTTAGAGTGTAAGAGAGGAGTACTAACCTGAAGGCTGTTTTTGTCAAATATAGATACACAACAATATAAACCTTACAGTAGCTCAATTATTGCACTATACAAAAAAATAAGTTTAGGTGATTACACTATTAAACTTAAAACTAGTGTGCTTCATTAGTCTGATGTGTTTTGTATGACTATTAGTATGAATTCACGATCTGGAGCAATCAGGATCTCATGGCGCTTACTTCTCACACGCAAGAATGTTAAGTCATTTGAAGAATCCTGAAAAGAAAGTTTGTATTAAAAATGGATCCATTAGTTTATATAAACTACCATGTGTATGGCCCTCTGTTCTGAATATCAAGCTATAAATAGATCAGGTGAGTTCAAATTTAATTCATTTTGTAAGAGTTGAAATATAAAGTATCTTAATCTATATACTCTATCTATACACTTAATCTATATCTAATACTTTGATCTATAAGTGATTTGAATACAAATAATTAAACCAGTAGGTCTTTTTGCATGAAGATCAGTTAAAAGATGTTAGTTTTGGTTTTTATTGTGATTGTAATTAATTTGTACAAAACATACTCTGGTACAAAAATATAAATCCATACATCACTAAGCCGATAGATGGTAACAAAATAATAAACTAGATAAATAAAAGCAAAGACAACCAACCTACTAAAAAGGGAAATGTATCATGCATGATATCCTTTTTTAACTGATACTGTGGACCAAGTCCTAAAAGGCAGCTCCCAATTTCAAACTACATTGTTTTGGTTACATTAGGTTTAGGTACATTTTAAACCCAAATCTATCTGTGGTTTGGATATTGGGAATCTTAGCCCAGTCTGGTTAATAACAGGGCAGAGAAATGCCTTTCTCCTCAACTACCCTATTGGAAAGAAATTTGCTTACCATTTCCCTGACCACATTCTTAGCTTTTTCTGTCAGTTGTCCAATAAGACCAGAGTACAACACCGAAGTAGCGTTATCCAGGGAGCTCTTTATAGGTATACCTGAAATATGTAGGTACTGTATAAAAGATGTTGGGAAACTTTTTGTTTGTACAGTTATCTATATTTATATAGTGTTCATGTAATTACAACACGGTAATAACGAACAAAGAAACCATTTAAATTCGAAAGTTACTATAGAAACATGACAAAATCGACCAAACCTTCGTGGTTCACAATGATCACACCCATAACTCCTTTATGGGCTTGGATCCTCTTGATGGTTTCTTCAACTTCAGTAGCCTGGAATTCAATAATACATTAGAAACTGCTTATAGAACAAAATGCAAAATGTATACGCAATAAATACCATTTCTAGTTAGAAAATAATGAAACGAGTACTCGCAACTGTAAGCTCACGTCAATATAGTGCGATGACAAATCCAACTTTTTTTTAAATTATGTTGTCAGCTAATTCTGCCAATCGCAGCAATAGACGGCAAATGCTTTTATTATATTGCGTGTTGATAGGATGAAACTAATTCTTGAAAAGTATTGCGCCAATCACGTGAAATGAACGAAAACGACAGGAAAAACCATTTCGGGTACTAATAAAAACCATAGAAAATTTCTTGTTCCAAATAAAGAAATGTCAGTGTGACGTTCGATTAGAATGACAAAACGTCGCCCTTCGGTTCATGGGGTTACGGTACGGAAATTTGCTCTGACTGGCAAATGCCGTACCTACAATAAATAAGGAAACAAAGCAATAAAACTCAAAAAAGGGTCCATTATGAATGTAAATTGGTGTAAAATGCCTACTATCTGAGAAAAACATGAACGATAGCGCGGCAGAATGCTCGGAAACTCTGGACCCTAGAGTGCAGGTACTGGTAATCGATATTAATGAAGGTAACCAAGTGTTACGGAGTCAGGATGAGGTGCATAGGACCTTGAACGCCTGTGCAAGGCACCAATTGCAATTATTCAGTAACAATTCGTAGATCTTTGATTGTTTTACGTAGGCCAATGTTTATTAAATATTTCGTTTTTGTGTGCGATATTTTGCCTATAAAATAAATTGTGAGACCATTCAGTATATCAACTATCAACAAGTTTTGAATACTGAGAAATACAATTTTTTTTTTAAGAGTATGTCTTTTGTTAAAAACACTGATACATTTAGTGATTTATATACATATCAATAACCAATTTATTTACCAATAATAAATTATTTGTTTCTAAAGACGCACTAGTACTAACATAGATCATAGATCATAGGCCATAGAATAAATCTGGAATAACTGCAGATGCTTTTTTATATTTCCAAAATGATGCATTTAAACAAACAATCTCAATTTATTAATTTATTTTATTTGAATAATATAAACGTGACTTGAGAGTTTCCTTTACTGATAATTCTTTATAGTCTTTGCTAAATTTTTATAGTTGGATAATAACTCATTCACCAATAATTTAAATTACTTCAAACATATTGTTCTTTTTTCTTCATCTATGTCGATGTATTAAACCTTTGTCATCTATTTTATAACTAAACTAGCTGTTGCCTGCAACTCCGTCCGTGCAGAAAAATTAAAAATAGCCTATGTCCATCAGGGATAATGTAGGATTCTAATGGTGAAAGAATTTTTCATATCAGACCAGTAGTTTCAGAGCCTATTCAATGCAAACAAACAGACAAACAATCAAATCTTTTCTCTTTATAATATTAGCGAAGATTAATTTGTTTCTAACTTGCACTATTTATTTTTATACATCGAGGCGAGAGGCTGGCAGAATTATCCTACAGGGTCACCTAGTACAGACACCAGGCCCTCACACTGGTCAAACAAACTGCTAATTCTACAGTAATAACTAGATTATAAACCAACAGCTTTGAGAGAAAATAAAGATTTTAATTATATTAGTCCTTAGGGTTGGTAACACTTTTTCAGTCTTGAGATTGCAAATATCTATTGTATCAGCCACAAAGTCAACTATACACTATACTATACTATCTTTTTTTTTTTTTTTTTTTTTTTTTTTTTTTTTAGTTTTCTGCTTCTTGGCAATCTGTTCAGAAACAATAAGCCAATTTGTTGTCCGGTCTAACCATTCATAGGGTTTTCAGGTAAGGGAAGGTCCAATGACCCTGCCCTTATTCTATGTTGTCGAATCTTCTACTAAGATTTGGCACACTATGTCTCCTCAGTCGTTTGAAACTGGTACTGCCTGTTCCTTGAAGGATGGCGGCTAGTTCATTAGGGTGTTGTCGGAGTCGGTCTTGATATTTTCTGCTGACAGCTGATATTTCTTCACGTACAGTGTTCAACTTTAGGTCCTGGTAGATATATTTGTTGCTGATGTAGAATGGGATATTTAATAAAGTTCGAAGCGCTTTACTTTGGAATCTCTCTAAGATATCAATGTTGCTGTTACTGGCTGTTCCCCATAACTGAATCCCATATGTCCATACCGGTTTTAACACCACCTTATACAGGAGGAGTTTACTGTTAATGTTCAGTCTTGATGTTTTTCCTGCCAGCCAGTAAAGACTTCTTAGTTTATGATCTATCTGTTTGCGTTTTGTCCAAATGTGTTTGCGCCAGGTAAGACGACGATCTAGATGCATGCCCAAATATTTGGCATCCTCTGCTTGGGGTATCGTTTCGCCGTTTAATAGGATCGGTGGGCAGGTTTCTTTTCTTAATGTGTAGGTAACGTGAACTGACTTCGACTGATTCGTTTTGACTCTCCATAGGTCAAACCAGTTCTCCAGCTTTTCAACCTGTCGCTGTAGATTCAGTGAAGCTGTATGAGGGTCGCGGTGTACGGATAGCAGTGCAGTGTCATCAGCGTAAGTGGCAGTAGTAACTAGGTCGCTTACAGGTAGATCTGAAGTAAAGATTAAGTACAGGATGGGCCCGATTATGCTACCCTGTGGGACACCAGAACTTATACAATGAAGTTGCGATGTCTCATTGTTGACTCTGACTTCAAAGCACCTATTTGTTAAATAAGACCTCAGAATGAAGAAGAAAGAATGAGGCAGGGTTCTCTTGATCTTATAAAGTAAGCCATCGTGCCAGACTCTGTCAAAAGCCTGGCTTATGTCCAGGAAAACTGCTGAGCAATATTGGTGGTTTTCAAATGTGCGACTGATGATGTCTGTGATTCGGTGCACTTGTTCCATTGTTCCATGTTTTTGGCGGAAACCGAACTGGTGACAAGGAATGATATCTGGTAAGTATTTATTCATTCTACACAATAGCAGTCTTTCCAGTATCTTGCCTAGAATTGGTAGCAAACTTATAGGCCTATAGGAAGAAGCATCGTGTTGGGGTTTTCCAGGTTTTAAAATCATTACTACCTGAGCTATTTTCCATTGACTTGGGAAATGAGCCAGTCTCAGGCAAGCATTATATACGGCCACCAAAAACATGATGGCTTTTTTAGGAAGATGTTTGATTATTTTCGCATCTATCAAGTCATACCCAGGTGATTTTCCATCAGGAAGACTTTTCAGCTCTCTTCGTACTTCTTTTGGGGTGACATATACCAGAGGAAGTGACATTTGCAATGGGTGCTCTAGGTACTTATCTACTTTTTTGTCATGATCAGGATTCTTACTGGGTAGAGGTTCGAAGACTCTGTGTAGGTGCTTAGCAAAAGTCCTAGCTTTGTCCAGATCTGTCCTAGCCCACTCTCCATTATCCTTTATTAAGGGTGGCACATGGTTTTCCGGCCGTTTCAGTTTCTTGGTTGCTTTCCATAGCGAATAGTTTGTTTCCTTCGTTGCAGTTAATTTACCCAAGTACAACTGTAGGTTGTTATTTTCAGTGGTCTTTATCAAGGTTTTTAGTTCTTCACAGGATTTATTAAAAGCAGTTTTGTCTCGTGGATATCTAGTTTGGTGCCATACCTTTCTCAACTTTCGCTTTTCTTCTAGTTTTTGTTTTATTATAGTTGAGTACTCTTGTTTTTTAGGGTTTATCATTCTATGGTTTGATGTTACATTATATATAGCTTGATGAATGAGTTTATTAAAATATTCTATAGCACAATCGATTTCCTCAGTGCTTTTCAGTGATGCTTTAATGTTGATTTCATTGTTGAGTGTTCGTTCAAATATATCCCACTGAGTGGACCCGTTGTGGATTCGTGCTGGTAATTCAGTAAAGACAATTTTGGCGTAGACACTTAGGACTATAGGGGTGTGATCGGATGATAAATCAACCACAGATTCAATATTAGTCCGTGATGCAGGAACGTTTTTGGTCACATAGAAGTCCAGGAGGTCAGGCTTTTTATTTGGGTCCGTGGGCCAATAAGTCGGTTTTCCATCCGAGATACACTCGAGGTTTAGTTTTTGTGTAGCTTTGAAAAGTTGTCTACCTCGTGGTGAGGTTAACCTTGACCCCCAGAAGGTATGTTTGGCGTTCCAGTCACCCCCGCAAATAAAGCTATCTATACTATCAGAGCCCTATTCCACAGATAGAACATTCCACAGATTGAGCTTGAGCGCCTGAACACCTCGACGGATGAGATCAACCGGCTGGAGGTGGAGCTGGACGAGGCGCGGCTAGGCTTCCGCCGGCTGCTCGCCGAGGGCCACCTGCGCATCCAGCAGCTCACCAAGAAGTTGGGCACCAGCGTGCACAAAGCCCGGCCTTACTATGAAGCGCGATTTAGAGCTAATATTGTAAGTGCCATCACATAATGTTCACGTAGTATAAAACAAAGTCGCTCCTCGCCGTCTGTCCCTCTGTATGTACGCTTAGATCTTTCAAACTGCACAACGGATTCTAATGCGGTTTTCATCAAAAGGAAGCTTACAGAAAACTCACACAAACCGAGACGCAGCGAGGGTGGGTCATTAGTATATTATATTACAACCGGGCGTCGTTTCGACAAATCAACGCAGAAGGTGTAAGAAAGAGAAGTGCGTAAGAACGGCAGTCATACCATCTCCTACCAGCGTGTAGTACCATAGAACCAGGTATGCGTTTCCCCATTTCCCTTGCCCTGTCATCTTCAAAACCATGTTTGTCTGTTTTTTTAACGTTTCGTCGTTACTCACAGTACGCGGTACCATGGGCAACCTCGCTGTTGACGAGAGCTACCGCGAATCTATAGTCCTGTTTCTCAAAATGATTTAATGATCGCACATTGTTAAAATAATATGTATCTAAATTAATAATTAAACTACCACCAGACATCCCAAGAGCTGCAAGCGGCCACCATCACGTATGACAAAGCGAATAGCGCTCACGCCGCCGCGCGCGAGATGGTGTTTCTGGCGGAGCAGGGGCTGGCGCGCCTGGCCGAGGGCTCGGAGGGCGGCGTCACCCTGGACCCCGCCTGGCAGGAGATGCTCAACCACGCCACGCACCGCGTCAACCAGGTGACTCCCCACAGCCCTTACCTCCTCACATCCTTTAACTTGAATGAACCCAAGTAAAGTGTTCCTTCATTGGCTGGGAATGGCCTAATGGCCGAATGTACGATCACGAACGTTAATTTGTGACCGATTTTAACAAAAACAAGCTTGAAGTCGTCAATGTCATTAGAGATGCCAAACCATTTTTAACTAACAGGAAACTCAACCTTATTGTTATAGAATGTCAGGTTGACTTTGCACCTAAGATGGGTACCAAATTTAAGTCTATGACTGTCAGTGGCGTCCTCATTAATATTATTGTGTTTGCTAATAATACTAAAGTATTTTCTTGAAATCGGACGGTGCTTTTTTGTATTAAAAGTGTTAAAGTGTTACAAATATCTTAAAAACCGTGCTACTTTGCACAATAGTGAATGTAGTCAAAAATGTCCAGAGTGACCCTATCATCTCTTAAAACACCCTCACCCGACTGCCAAACACGCTGTATAAAGCTATAGGGTATTTACACTGGTCTGTCGAGCCCAGAATGGTCGTGGCGTAATGTTATAAGAGCTGACGGGAGCGTGCGCAGGCGGAGTGCGAGCGCGCGGCGGCCACGCTGGCGCAGCGCGCGCGCCTCGCCGCGCACCGCGCCGCCGCCGCGCTCGTGCAGCAGCTGCAGAACGGGCTCAAGAGGCACATCGCCAAGTCCAGGTACACACTACTTACTAGTATACTAGTACCTTCGGTATACCGGGTTCATTACCATAAAGTGCCCGTGCGGCCTACTTACTGAATAAACATCTTTTATCTTTTTATTCTTACTTCTCTAATATACTTAACTACTTTCTTACCTCCAAATGAACCTTTTTTAGCTGAAACAGCTCTTTTATCGTATATAAAGTAAACTGAGTAAACATTTAGAACGTCACTAGGCCAATTTATTGTCTGTGATGTATTTCTATTTAAAATAGCTGTTTTAGCCATTAAAGGTTCAATTTGAGGTTAGAAATTTGTTTACTATATAAGACAAATAAGAATGAACACGGTATAGTATTGGAAATCCAACAGCTTTGATGACATAATAGAAGTAAACTTATATAACTAGAAAGTCAATGAAAAGCACTTAAAGACAGAAATATGCTATTTAAAAAATAATTTAACAGATGACAGACAACACAGTTTTACGAGTAAGAAAGTAATAGTAATAATTTGAAGAAGTATAACTATTCATAAACCCAATTCTCTTATATCTCCTAAACGTCGTCGCCCGGTCATCAATGTAGTATTTATGATAAGTCAAAGAATACAAGTGTAATGCGTGTTTATAATAATATCAGCTGTCACGCTCATCCCCCTAGATTGACTCAACTATAGCACTTCTAGACCTGTATTAGGAGAATTTAATTGAATATTACTTACTGATAACTATTGGTAGGCTATGGTGGATACTATCCCAAAAATGTTTTTAACTGTCAGTTTTGTTACCTAGAAATGTACTGAATTTTGCTAACGAAACAAACTTTTGGAAATCTTTTGTAACCATCTTGTCATATATGTATACTACGCAAATAAAGCCTTATAAATTCAAACTAAGTAAATTTGTGTAGGACTGTCCTCTGGTGTTTGTTTATCTAAATCTTTAGATTTCGTAGTCGTAGTCGCACCAAATTTCAAGTAATTTAGCTAGTAATTTGCAAACTATCTAGTACCTTTAAAGTAGCTAGAAATTTCTACTCCTGGTAGGCATTGTTTCAATGCACTGCATCGCCTGATACTAATTTTCTGTTTTATCTTCTTAACTTATCATATAACAGATAAACACTTTTTTCCATATAACAGATTTTATTCACCATTACCTAAAATTTGTCTTTATTCATAAAATAAACAGCGCCAAAACAGATTTCTGCTAACGCTTTACATAACAAGTTGAAGTGACAGATTATGTTACTTTGCTCATTTTGGGACTTCAACTTGATTTTTCTCGCTTGCCTCTCGGTACGTCTCTTGCATTTTGGACTTGTTTAAGAAGGACGTACTGCTCAACAAAGAACGGCGGAATCAGCCAGAGTCAAAAAGCAGCTCTAATTTTTTTGAATAATTTTGTTGGTCTAAATTGTTATCTACCACTAACTTGTCACATATTTAGTAGACTAGCCTATCGCTTCGCTATTCTTGCCCCGCTCTATCCAAGTGCGGGCGCATATGTAAGAGCGAGACGACTATATCGCACCACTAACTATGCACGGTGTTGTAAATAGCGCTGTTTCTGCTTGCGTAGTGGCCGCTCGCTGCGCCGGCGCCGCCGCAGTCGCACCCACGGTACTTATTTATTATTCTTCTGCATGTTTATTTTTAGTTTGCATGACTATTCTAAGTATAAAAAGCTCTCTTTATACCAATTTCTCAAAAATGTACAGTTGTTCAAATGTCTACCACAGTATTGTTTTGGAACTTCCTTTTTTGTTACCGAATCAAAGAATTGCTCACATAAAAGAGGATTTCATATTTATGGGAAATTAATTCATTGTGCGGATTCCTAAAATTACACTCTAGACCAGAACCGCAAAATACTAGAATTAAAATATTTCGATTTAAAATATGTAATAAAGGTAAAGAATATGGTAAAGTACAATTCGGGTGTTTTGGGAGAGAGCATTGTTATTGTTGCATATTTTCGTTCACCTTATCCAAAGAATTTGCCTATTTTTATTAATGGGGGAGAAGATTAAATTAGACTTAAAAAAATAGGAGATTCTCGTCATGAAAGAAGCTTGCTTTTTACTTCACATTACCCATTAGCGTTTCCTTACATTTAGTTTTTTTTTAATCAGCTAAGACTTTTTATGTGTTAAAGTTAAACAAACTTAATTATAAATATCGTAAATGCAATAAAACAAAATATATATATATTTAATCGAGTTAGACTAGATTGAACAAGCCTAGAGCTTTACTTGTGTGAGATTGTCCTCTGAAATGGCCTGTGTGATCAATTGCCCTGAACCTCGCCAGACCGTATTTCGAAGAGAAAGCCCGCATCAACACCGCGCTGGAGGGCCAGAAGGCGCGCATCCAGACCCTGGAGGAGCAGGTGTGCGAGGCGAAGCAGCAGTACTCCTCGGCCCTGAGGAACCTGGAGCGCATCTCCGACGAGATCCACAAGCACCGGTCGCGGCGGCAGTCGAATAGGAACGGTGAGTTGATGAACTTAAGTTAATACGAAACACGGCTAACAGCATGCAAGTTCATTGTGTAGGCATGTTTTGATTCGGTCGTCGTAATTTTAAATAATTATGTTATGCACTTTTAAATCCGCTATGTAGTTTTTAAGATTAGGAAAAAAGCAACCCAGGATCACTTTGTTGTCTGTCTGTCAAAACTGTTTTTCTCAGAAACGCGTGGAGATATCGAGTTAAATCGAGCAATCTCTTGGAGCTCTTCAAAAACTTCCCGGACATCGCAATTAAAATATACGGCCGTTTATGCTGCATATTTCGACACTAGCAAGGGAATCAAAACCTATAGAGTACTTCCCATTGACCTACAATCTTGGAATAGAAGCAAGTAATGTAAAAATCCGGTGCACGAGTCCGATTCGCACTTATCTAGGTTTTTTTTGAAATAAAGTATCCATTGAAACTCGTGGTGCTAAAACGAATCTCAAGACACATCGTTTGTCGAAATTGGGCATTCAAACAGGTCCTTTACAGGTCAAACCTTTACCCTTTTCCATCGAAAGTCTGGTAAATGGCCTCGATATTATTAAAATAAAGAACAGTTTTGACCCCTAAACAAACTCTTTGGTTAAATACACGGCTTAAGAACAAAAGTATACTTACAAAAACCGGGCAAGATCATGTCGGACCATGCTCAGTGTAGGGTTCCGAAGCCGCTGCTAGACCTCGCGACAACTTAACTTTGCGCTTGGAAAACCGTTATCCCCATACATCGGCATAGGTCGCGGTCAGTATACCAACACCGCAAATAAGTTTTCGGTAGGTAATTTTTTTTAAAACCGTTTGTTACTCAAGGACCAATGAAGTCTACTTTGTCGTGATAGTTTTCCTATTCAATTCATTATATGTGCTTTCATTTAAGATATTTTTTAGATTTTTAGTATTTGTAGCACTTGACTCTAACAAAAATTATCGCTTTAAAGCTTAATATTTCATAAACGGATGCCTTAATCGAAAAATTGTTTTCAATAACCGGCAATATTTTTGAAAGACCAATCCAACAACAATCCCCCACGTTGCGTGTAGGGGAGGTACACTAAACAAGAGATTATTTTACCATTTGGTTGGCGTGACTAATATGTATAGATGACAAAATACATAAAAATAGCCTCTTATTCATAAACGCGCAATAGCTAAAGGGTCCTTATGACATTTGAATTTGATAAAAAATGACAAGGAATACTTTACGTATTTTTTTTATGCGTTTATGAATAGGGAGGTTATAATCTAACCAATAAAATTTACCGTCTAGTTCCGGAAATGGACCGCGCATCAACGATCACCGACCTGGGCAGCGAGGCGAGCACCAACGGCACGCTGGAGGAGCTGTGCGACCACAGCGCGGACGCCTCCGTGCGCGAGTGGCTGCGCCGCGCCGCCGCCGAGCGGCCCGGCGCGCGCGACGACACCTGGACCGAGATCGACCTGGACTACTCCAGCCCCGAGGAGGTAACATCATCGGCTTAGTTGGTGACGCATGCGGTAATGGTGTAGGAGCAGTGCTATCCCAAACTTTGGTTAGGGTATACTCGGCTAAATACGATATTGTATCAAGGAGTCACGTAATTAAACCAGTTTGTCATAAGTTTAAGTTAGTAATTTTGAAGAAACAAGTGAGGACTCCAAGAGGGGTTTATTGTTTAAAACTCTGATAAAAAAATTGTCGACCTGTACAACTCGAGCCCCGAGGAGGTTATCATGCCATCGACTTAGTTGGTTACGCATGCGGTAATGGTGTACGAGCAGTGCTGTCCCAAAGACTTAGTAAGTTTACGTGAGTAATTTCGAAGAAACGAGTGAGAATTCCAGGAGAGGTTTATTGCTTGAAACACTGTCAAAAACTAATCAATCTGGACTCTTCGAGCCCCGAGGACGTAAACATATCATTGACTTAGTGACGCATGCGGTAATGGTGTAGGAGCCGTGCTAAGTTAGTTTTAGTGAGTAATTATGATGAAAGTATCCTTGACATAATTTTGAGGTTAACAGTGGTTTATTGCTTGAAACACTTACAAAAGAATGACAAGACACCCAAGGAAAAATGGTGGCTAACGTGAGATTAAAACCGCTGGCAATTAAAACTAGCGCTCGTAAACACATTTTATAATAGCCATTAGTATTATATATATTTTAAATATACTTTTTGCATGTGAAATTCATACTCTTATACGCCATTTAGACGGCACGACGACTGTTGTTTGTCAAGTAATTTTGATGAAGTTAATCATTAATCTCAAGGTGAGCTTCGAGAAGTGTTCGCTGCGCGCGCGCTCGTCGCCCTCGCAGGCGTCCCCGCCCAGCCCGCCCGAGACCAAGGTGTCGGCCGCCTCGCCGCGCCGGATCATCCGGTCAGTCCACACATACGATTATTCATTGACGTGTTTAGTTATGTCCGTTTCTGGCGCCGAATTATCTCTTTCTTATTCTTAAAATACTATGGAAACTTCGATAGCGCGATGATGTACTATGATATTTATATTCTCATCATCTCTAATCAAGTCATAAAAAACCGTCAGTTCGAACTCATTTTGAGACGGAAATATCACTGAAGATTTATTAATGTGGTAGTAGTAGTAACATAAATAATTAAATTCATTTTCTTAAACAGGCTCGGGAATGTATGCGTTAATGTCACGAAATGAAGACATGAAGCTTCTTGTTAGTGGCTCCCTACATTACTTCTTGGCTTAAGAAGTAATGTATGATAACCCTAAGAAAAAACATAATTGGCCGAAGCTCTAACTTTTTAAATTTGCTTACTAACTAAATTGACAACGGAAAAAATACATACTGCCACCCACCACTAGACACCATATTTTGCGACTTTAAAAAAAACATATTCGGTACTACATGTGCAGTGTTGAGATTGCTATCGTAAGATTGCAAAGATTGCCATAGTAAGCTTGCAGTCTTGAGATTGCAATCATAAAATTGCACAGTCTTGAGATTGCCATCGTAATATTGCAGTCTTGTGATTGCCATCGTAAGATTGCAATCTTGAGATGGCCATCGTAAGATTGCAGTAATGTACTTTTAATATGTCCTCACATTGCTTGAGAAAAGCTCTACAATCGACATCACACTACAACTCGGCCGGAACAGTTATTGAAGGACTCGTTCTATCCAAACTCGTCCTTCAATCCCGTACTTCACGGCCTCAGCCAGCAGTAATGAACTATTCTTTTCTATACCTTATTGATAATCGAAAAAAAAATCGCAGCATCACACAATTTGCCAAAGGACATCTGTCACAGCCCCAATAACATATGAAAAGTATTGACGCTGACGCTGACATAGGTATGTTGTAGTAGGTCGGTGGATCGCAGCGCCGCGCTGCGGGCGGAGCTGGAGAAGGGGCGGCGGCCGTCGCTGGACGCGCTGTTCCACGACACCGGCGAGAAGGTCAAGGAGATGTTCCAAGGTCAGCTCTCATGCACTGTCGTCGTTACGGGTTAACGTGACTCTTATTTAACTCATACAAATTCTTGATACAACAGTGATGCTAGCGGAAATTACTTTCAGAGCTGACCAATTTTTAAATTTACTGATTTTCATTTAACCAAGCATAATTATCTGTTTGGGAGCTACGTAAACCTCTTTAAGCATTTTTTTTTCAGAATACGTTTTAAAAAAATACGTAATGTTTTTGCATGTCCCCAGGGTTGTCCCTGTTCGGCGAGCGCGGGCCGGCGTCGGCGCCGCGCACGCCGCGCCGCGCCGCGTCGCCCCGCGCGCGCCGCAGCCCCGCCTCCGACGCCGAGCGGCCCGACGAGCGCTACTCCGACACTGACAGCTTGCACAGGTACGTCACCTTAGCGTGGGTCTGTTTTAAATGAATTAGTATAAAAAAAATAGTAATATAAGCCGCTATTTGAAACCTCCAAAATTATTTTGATAGACTACTAAAACTTACTATTGTTATGTTCTGATTATGATGATGAAGCTTGCCCGTAACTTCGTCCGCGTGGAATTGTAACTCGCTTCACTTCCCATTTCGTTGACCACCCCACGGCAACAGTTATTGTTTCGGAATTAATTACATTTGTGTTAATCTAGGATACCTCCATTCCAAAATGCATCAAAGTCCGTTTAGCCGTTTCAGCGTGAAAGTCACAAACATACAGATTCACACACGCACACAGTCACTAACTTATGCATTTATAATATTACTCGCGGCCCGCCAGCGGCTTTGCCCCGCTGCAAATTTCCGACTTTCCCAGAGGATTATTTATGCGCAATGTAAGAACCTTCTACGAAGTATTAGTAAACGTTAAAAAAAAAGAATGAAATCAGTAAAGCCGTTCTCAAGTTATATCGTGACCAGGAGAAACAGGGGCTCATGTTTATAGATAGTGTGATTCGATAGCGTTGTTTTATATGCAATGATCTTTGAACTATCATTTAATAAGTAGGCAATCATTACTCGTCTATTTAAATAAGTAAATCTAAAATAATAATAAAAATTATACATTTGTAGTCAGGACGAAAGGAAGGAAGAAATTCAATCGTTAAACTTTAGTTACACAAAAGAAACACAGATGGCGTTTGCTGTCCTTATTTTTTTCACAAATGTCCTTGTGTTATAAATAATTTGCAAAGTTTTCTAAAGGACAAATAATATTGAAATATGGACTGTTTCATATACATTGTAGACACCCATTAATTATTACAACTATACATTTAATATGCACATAACACCATATTAGGGTAGAGCCTAGGGTAGGTTATAGGCTGCGGGCTCTTTTCCGCAACTCGACGACTCAAATGTGCACCTATTTTGCCTGAGGGGTTAATGGCATTCCTCCTGTCAACAGTGCCAATCCAGTTCCACCAGGTAACCTAAGAGCCCAGGGTATTAGGGATTTTTTGGATTGAGCTAGAGCCTTGAATTTAGATATATAATCAGGAAATATGATACTTGTAATCAATAAACCTATAAAATATAAATTTTGCCCCGTTAATTTTAAATTAAAGTTTTTCCTTTACACTTTAGTTACACAAAAGTTCATAGATGGCGTTAGCTGTCCTGATGTTTTAACATTTAAATAAACCTATAGGATATCCTATAGAGCCTTGATATTTTGCATCGAGATTTATGTTTTTAAGTGTACTTAAATATATACATTTCCTTAATTTCGGTGCAGTAATAAAATGTATGTTTAATTGAACAAAAGTGTCATAGATGGCGTTAGCTGTCCTGATTTTTTAACATTGAAATAAACTTATGGGATGTCCTATAGAGCCTTGATATTTTGCATCGAGATTTATGTTTTGTAAGTGTACTTAAATATATCATTTCCTTAATTTCGGTGCAGTAAGAAATGTATGTTTAATTGAACAAAAGTGTCATAGATGGCGTTAGCTGTCCTGATTTTTTAACATTGAAATAAACTTATGGGATATCCTATAGAGCCTTGATATTTTGCATCGACATTTATGTTTTGTAAGTGTACTTATATATATCATTTCCTTAATTTCGGTGCAGTAAGAAATGTATGTTTAATTGAACATAAGTGTCATAGATGGCGGTAGCTGTCCTGATGTCTTAACTTTGAACTTGTAGGATATTTCCCGTAGAGCTCTTATAAATCGAGTTTGAACTTTTCCTAGAGTTCATAAATATACATTTTGTTAAATTCGGTGTAGTAAGAAATTAAATCTTTCAATTTTAGTTACACGAAAGAGCAACGCAATTATCGTTATATATAAAACGATAATTGAGTTGCTTGGATGATTAATATGATTCAAAAACTCTGGCGTAGAAGTAGGAACAACGAAACTTGTCATTAATAAACCCGAAAATTTACATCAAGTAGTTTAAAAAAGGATTTTTGGTTTAACCTTAGTTGCATAAAAGTGTCATAGATGGCGTGAGCTGTCCTGACTTTGTTACATTAAAATAAAGTAGATATTTTCCGTAGCGCCAGAATATACTCTATTTTAAATTCGGTGCAGCATTATTTTTTTGTTCAGAATTAATCGATATTTTTATTATGAAGCTTCGCGCTGTTATAATTTGTATGCAACCTATGCTTTAATAAAAGACAAGGATATTAATATCTCAAAACTGGCCATTATTTCCAAAAACACAGGTTAACTTTTTGAAAATTCTTATAGTATGTATTTTCTTTGTGATTCCAGTTGTGAGATGTTGACCGACGACCAGATCGCGTCCCTGATGCTGGACGCGCAGCTGGAGGCGGTGTGCGAGCGGCTGGCCGGCGTGGCCGCGCGATCGCCGCGCTCGCCGCAGTCGCCCGAGGCGCGGTACTGAGCCCTAACAAATACTGAATAAGGTACAAAATCGGGCGGCAACCGCAAGATATTGAGTCATCTGTGGGTGTGAAGTTGGAAACATAGGCTTGCTACAGGTTGAAGCTGAGGTCTTCATCGATGGGTAAACATTACTGACTTTACTCGCGGCCCGAGATTGCTGTTATGTAGAGTGGTATTACCAGCTACCGATTTTAGCGGCGCTTCACAATCCTCTTAAAATCCTAATTATTATTATTATAAATGAAACAACTATGGTCGTGGAGTAAGATAGGAAACATGTGGTACGGACGGTGTCGACTGAAACATAATCAACCGTAATAAACTAGTTAATTCGTGCTAAGATAGGCACCGCAGTGAATGGTTTGCTACTAATGGTGAATAATGTTGGTTAATTGTTTTACGTTTTAGGGTAGGACATAATGTTGCAAACTAGTATGCAACTGTGCTGTTATCTTTAGAATGTTTAATTTAATACAATTTATCGTTTCGCCCGCTCCTTCGTTTTCCATCCAATAAAGGTGCGACCCGGCCACAGCTTAAAATACGATAAAAACGGGCATGCGATAAAAACGGTACGAATACGATGCGTCACTGCGATTCCGTACCGTATCCGTATTTTAAGCAGCGGTGTGGTCGCACCTTTAAGCGACCGCGCTAAGTCAATTTTACTGGCGTGGCGAGCCGGCGTGGATTGAAAATTGTATTTAATTTTCTGTTTCCGAAAATACTCTTGAAACTTATAGATATTTTGTTAATTTTAGTTATTTTAAATTTAAAAAAATATATAAATAATTAGGACAATACGTTATAATGATGAATGCAATCACACATTCATGTTTTAAGTATACTTTTGACTCGCAGTTAAGGATCAGTTCGATAGCTCTCGGCTCATAAAATGTTAAAACAACCCGTCAAACTGAGCCTTTAACTATACTGTGGTAGTCTAGCTTCAAATAATAAAACATATTAATTTAGTTTAAAAATACGGAAGAAACATGATTTGACGTCGACCGTACATGAAAGTACCGTATAATATACAGTAATAAAAAAACCGCTTATTACCAGATATTTCATCACACGATATTGAGAAAACTTGGTATTGTTGCAAGCTCGGAACTTAAAGTCTGTTCCTATTCAGACTGCTAATGACAATAACAATTATACCTGACTGTGATTGTCTTTTGATAGAGGATGAAATAGAGATGAGAAAAATGTAACCTCTAATTAGTTCATATAAAAAGTTCATGTATAGGAATATATTCATCATCATCATTGTATTATTATGGTGGCTGCGACCGAGACGAAAACCTCTCTTATCAATCTAATCTATCAAAACCTCTACATTTTCAATGTCAAAAATAGTTCGAAAAAAAAAATATTGTCAAGAGTATCAGTCAACCATTAGACTTACTTACATCAACTCGGACAGCCTAGCTGCCCTCTTGGCACTAGATCGGAGCCGTTTTGTGGCACCACGAAACAAGAAGCCTATTCCCTGCTAAGCGACCTATATACTAGATCTAGAGCGACCGAGCTAAGTCCACAAAAGAACAAATGACACTCGAAGTCTCAAATTGAAGGGTTCAGAAGCAAGCTCTCCAAAGAGATTCTACAACTCAAAAGAGAAAAGACTTGCGCAGTGACTAGGATCCTAACTGGCCACTGTAAACTGAACAGACATCTGTTTCTAATGGGTATGAAACAAGACGCGACATGAAGGCTCTGTCAGGAAACAGAGGAGTCAGCAATGCACATCCTCTGTTCTTGCGGACTACTAATGCGCAAATGAAGTATCCATCTAGAGCAACATATCGTAAACCCACAAGAGATACAACTCCTCACTGCCCAAAGCATCTGGATATTCCTAGACGCAACGGGCCTTTGCAGTGAGCTCTAACAAAGGGCTGCCACAAAATATGAGTAATGGTCGAAGTGGCACACAAGGCCCATCTCAACCCCCCAATAATAATAAGTGCTTTTCATCATACAATACGATAATAGAGATTACTACCTTAAAATGGACAGTCAAAAGCACGCGAATATAGAGTTATAATAGTAAATCGATTTGTTTATAAGAGTGACGAACTGAATAGGAACAGACTTTAGCTAACTATACGGTACTGTAGTTGACTTCATTTGTTTAGTTTTTACTTCCGTGATATTTGACATTGATATGTTTTTTTTTTTGACTAGTTTTAAATAAAAAAGTGTAACAAAGCAATACACACTGAATCTCATAAATTAGTAGAGACATAATTTAGTATTAAGTCAATAGTACGCTTAGCAGACAGCTACTGAAAACGGTTCTTGCCCTGAATTGTGAGAAATAACTATACTAACGTTTAAGGAATCAATAAAACTAACCTAGTAGTTTTTTTTAGCAATCAAGGGAGTTGTGGTCACTTATAAAGCCCGAAGAGCACAATTTTTGGAGTGTCGGCTCGCGTATAACTTGCCTTATTATTAGTGATCTGAAACAGCAGTTTCGATAAAAAATACGTAAGATTCATTCTGCAACAAATTTCTGAGTTTGGCTCACAGTGAAACTCCGTGGCGAAAAAACCGTGTCTATGTTTAATGATATCGAAATTTTACATATTAAAAACGAACTGAGTTTCTGGCATGTTCATTATTTTGAGTGATAATGTAAAGTCGAATAGTCAACGTCATTTTTACCCGATTGCGGTTAAGCCCAAATGGAGGGTTATGTGTTTGACGATGTCTTTTTTAGGCCTCTTTCAGTCGCTTCACGCATTTTTTATGGTAATTCAAAATTTAATTTAAAGTGATCATGTACAAAAGTGATCAACTGCTTATAATGTTGACCTATGCACGAGATGTTCATAAATTTTCTCCGGCGTTGCTAAAGAAAACATATCAGTATGAATAACGAAATGGTATTTTTGTGAAAAGGTGTATTTTAAAACAACCGAAGTAGAGTACTTTGGCTATAGTTTGCTGCTGCTGCTGTACGTTCTCTGATAGAAGACATAATATGAATAAAGTAGACATAAATAAATATATTCATCATATTACGATGTTTGGCGTCATCGCGTTTTGATTTTATTATCAGAATTGTAGAAGAATTTTAGAATGGTAAAGTATAGATTACTCGTATAATTTTATCATGGTCGTATTATTTTGAACTTTGTTATCATAAGTTTATCTTTTTTGGCAGTGAATCGTTGGACACTCATAAATGTATATTATAATTCGATGTATTTGTCAAACTGTCTACAATAATTGAGTTATGCGACATTTCTTTAAAAACACTGGCAAAATACTTTAAAATATACTTTCTAAAAGTTATCCGAATGACCAATCAACCGAATAGGCAAACCTAAATTCCCTAAGTTTGTTTCAAATGCCTGTGTGATGATGACCGACGGTATATTTGTCCCCGCATCTTGGATGTTTTCTACGTATTGAAGTATGTATTTAACTATAATATAAGTATGTTTATAAACCTAACCTACAAACCTAGATCTTAGCTAGGTCAATATATACGTTAGATATTTCCCTGATGTTTATTTTTTTATAGTATCTATGTTTTACCAACGAAATACTGCGTGGGCCACTTGTAAATATTGTAGCTCTACATATCACCATTTTTTTCCAAATAGCGGTAAATTCAGTGAAATTAGCTTTGCCTATTTCGATCCTTGGTTCTGAAATAAATTGCCACTAATATATCGCATACTCGAGGTCAACCAATATTGGCCCAAATACTCTGCATAATCGTATATTTGAATTATAGTAGCGGTATATTTTCTAAGAAACGTGATATATGACGTTTTCAAGTATTTTGTAAGTCCCCGCTAACGACGATGAGTAAATTGATACAGGGAAGTATACATAGATAGGGAATATGAAACATTTAAATGACTCCTGCCCATTCTCCTTAAGGTGGCGACTGACTTGTAACATTTCACACTGTCACCTATGCATCTACGGTCTTTATCTTATCGCACTCATTATATAAGGGCCGCGAGTGATACATTGCACTGGATGTTACAAGTCAATCGCCACCTTAAACCCATTTACGAGGCTAGGTGGCCTGCGCGTTTGCTTTTCTCCATGCTACAAAGTGACCAGTTTCACAGCTTTCATTTTGTTTTTGTATCATCAATCATCATTTGGGAAGCTAATGATATATTGAAGTTATTTAAAGCCTGACCAAAAAAAAAACAACTGTATTTCGTGAATTACATTAAAAAGGGCAGTTCGTATAATTTCCACAAAATGGCGACATTTTATTCATTTTTACTATAAGTAATAGAAAGACATCACAAACAGCGTTTGTCAGCCAGTAGTATTATGTAAACCAGTGCTGCCATCTATTGTTAGTTTACAAAGTTAATTATTTATTTTGGAGGTCGACCGACGCGTAACTTGTTACAGAATTTCGATTTGATTTTTAATAATTTGTATGTAATGTCTTTCCTGACCGTCTGTTTAATGACATAAACGGGAAATAGTTGCTGTTGTATAATTTTTGGTCAGCATACCCTATCTATTATACCTTCTCTTACCTGTTTAAATAGCTATCGTCGTTTTAGGTTAATAGGAATCAATTCGAATGCAATAATTATTATAGACTAAGAGTTGTAAGTAGGTTATAACAATTAAAAGTTGACGCTTAGAGATCTTGCCTACACTGATATTGGTGTTGGAATTCCAGATAATTATTGAAGCAGGCAAACGGTTTAATCTCTAAAACTGCCTTTGGAAATTACTTCTTGCTAATAATTGAAAGACTAAGTGAACATTTTTTCATTTTGTTAATACCAACTTTATGGCCTTTGTGTGAGATAAAATAATTTGTTTCCGAAAGGTTCTTAATGCTTTTCCATTCAAAAGTTAAGTGATAGTGACAAAATATTAAAGTTAGGTTATAATAAGATGTATAATATTCTATCGTAACGTTATTTATTATTCAAAACTTTTAATTTGAAGCTGATATCATATTTGCTGTCAGTTTCAAGTAACATTTATAGTTCAAAGTTCTTAAATTTTAGTGAGATTTTTATTTTATTAACAGTTTTTTTTAATGTCACAATTTACGCAGTGATATTTCAAAGTACAGTATTTTGATTATTTACTCATTTTCTTAGGTTAGAAATATAAAGATCTCTTATAAAGTATTAAAGAAATTATTTGTGTCACAAATATAATTTTATATATTGCTCTCGATTACGATTAATATATTTGGCTTGTTGTATTAACTAAGGCCGTGCTAAGGCCGTGATGTACAGTCGCAGACGTTTGGTTTTAACAAGAATTGACATGGACGGCTCTGTTGTAATATATTTTGAACGGCATTTTGAAAAAACAACGAATCTCTTTGAGCAAATCTTTTAGATTTTACTGTCGACACTTTGTTCATTCGCGCACAAAACAATTCTGTTAAGGCTGATATGCTCCAGTATATTGGCTAAGTTATTCATGTACTCAAGTCTTTATTGTCATTTTTAGTAAAATTGAAGAAAGCAAAGGGATAATTATTATATAATTATAGTACAATTTGTATACATTCTGTTCTTCCTTATTATATATAATTAAATCCGATTAAATCCTTGCCTGTGAACATGTGAACTTTGGCCAAGATGTACAGTCAAGGACAAAAATATGGTACACCACTTGTGGATGTGGTATATTCGTGAGCCTAAACAACCATCCTCATGTATTTTTTAG
Organism: Acleris sparsana; assembly: GCA_923062465.1. NCBI lineage: Eukaryota > Metazoa > Arthropoda > Insecta > Lepidoptera > Tortricidae > Acleris > Acleris sparsana. The sequence continues at coordinate 6,560,318 of OV281305.1, read as the reverse complement.
GCAATGGCTTTAATATAACAAGTTTAGCTTAAGTAGAAAATTATGGCGGCTTTGTTGCTTTTATAATTTAATTTAAACATAAAATTTTCGATGTATACATAATATTATATACTCGTAAAGTGCTCATTCAGACATGACTAAGTTTTCGTAATGTGTTGACGTTTTTTTGTAAGCCCCATTATTTATTGAAACTGTATTTTAAGTAATAAACCTACGCAATTGCTAGCATAATATTTGAATCAAAAACGACCTGTTTTTGCACGTGTCAATTTACTTTTTTATTGGTTGTAATACATGCACAGGCGGCCTTATAATTGTGTAGCTGCACACTTTTGTACCTTGTCGCTTTAACGCCTTTTTTGACAAATATAGTCGTGATTTCAAACCCTTTTTGATTCAGTATTCACAATAAAAAAATACAAAATTTGTACATTATGATATGTTCACTGTGGTGAACATTGTTTAAAAGGGTTAAGAGATTATTGCAGCAGTTCAAACATGACGTTAGAGACAAAGCACTAAGGGTGCGGCTCCACTGAGGCGGACACGAGCGGAGCTGTGCCAATATTAACCAATAGAAGGCGCGTGCGGTCACATCGAGCGCGCCTTGCGCACGTTAGTTTAGATTCTGTCCGCTTGTCTACGCCTCAGTGGAGCTGCACCCTTAAGGGTGCAGCTACTTATAAGACCTTATTACATTAAGCCGTTGTCACTAGATATATTATTTAGTTGGGCTAAATTATTGTGCGTACACCGCCATCTAACGCTAAGTAGCGGAATAAAATATTTACATACATAAAATCACGTTCGTTCACGTCCTTCGTTCCCAGTGGGGTAGGCAAAGCTACTAAATTACCTACAACTCTAAAATTTGTTTTTTTTACTAATTAATTACACTAAAAGAAATATATTACTATAAAAACTCTGTGAAACGCGTGTTTGGTAGGTCTAGAGTTTTCTATCCTAGAGCGCTGACACAGTACTAAATAGCTTTAAAGATATATTTTGCTGTTGTGATACTACACACACTGTACAAACGTTAGCCATTACTATAGATACGTAAGTATAATGTTATAATTATGTACATGTTGAAATATAACTCGCCTTCAGATGAATACAAGTATGTAGTTAATTCTGTTTTTATTTATTAGTTTAATTACCTTTACATTATTCCTATTCGTCGGACAGCAGTCATGGCCTATCAGACAGAATTGACTCAATTACGAACCGTTTTATAGTTACAGTACACTTAGGGTCACTTGCACGAAAATTATAGATGGATCTAGATTCAAGACGAAAGTTCCCTACCTAGGCCTTCATACAGTTAATCTACTAAAATATAAAATTGTGTCACTAGGTGTCGCTAGTTGATCTTAATTCTTGCGCACACTCCGCCATCTATCGAATAGTAGCGGAACTAAAGTTTAGTATAGAAAACCTTAACGTAGTTTTCTGTCCCCGAGCGTCTAAAGCCATCCCAATACTAAGATATGCGAGCCTAATTTTGCTGCGTTTGAATTTGGAAAATGTAGATAAAACATGCGTCACTTTTTCACACGTATATATATATATATATATATATATATTATATACACGTACGAGTGACGGATGCTTCATCCACATTTTGTCACGCGATAAACGCAACCATAATAGGCCCGCTGATAAAACGACTCGATCAGCTGACTTCACGTTCAGTTTGGCGTGTCTTCAAACACTTCAGACGAATCTCATCAGAAATTAGTTGATAATACGGCCTTAGGTACCTTAACGTTTGAATCCACCAAAGACATTAAATGTACAGTATAGTAATAGACGGGGCATAGCGCCGTAATGTTTGAGCTCTGAGTTGTGTCCTCGAGGTAACAAGTCATTTAAACGTCATTTAGTCTACTTTGACACGCCCTCCTGTAAGGTCGAATCTGTGCCATTGTAGTGTCAACGTCAAAATATTAATTTCAATGGAAATATGCCGAGTTGCGTTGTTCGCGCCTGTAAATCTCGCTACGGAAAAGCCTCTGAACGTGATTTCAGTCTATTTTCGTAAGTATTTTGTGTATTTATTTAATAAATCGACTTTATAAAATATTTTCACAGAGGTTTCTAGAACATTACGATTTTGTTATAAGCGCCCTGACGCCCTCTGTTGTCGAGTAGATGTACTATTTCGTAAATAGGGAGACGACACGTATTGCTGTTATCATTTTTTATCGATACGTCTTGTAAAAGGCCCCATTCACGGTATGATTTGTCTGTAAAATCCGTCGCTTCAGACCGATCGATACGACGAAAAATATGTCAGAAATCGCAACAAAAACCCATTAAATCATGAATGTAAAGATGAATCTGTTGAATGATGTTCTTGAAAGATTCTCTCACTCTAACACAAACATTTAAATAGGTACATCTTTGTTTTACTTACGTTTCAAACAAGTAAATTATCAATCATTACGACCAATCTTTTAGTGTATGAGCGTTATTTTTAAAAGGAGTTTCTTAGTTTGACCTGTATGTCTGTATGTAATTTTGTACTTTTTGAACTTTTTTGTTGCTGGTTAAATTGTCTTGACAATCGATACCTGAGTCCAAGGGGCCCGGAACTACAAAATAAATAATACCGATATAATAATAATAATTTTATTTATAGGCTACAAGGCCCATATTTACAAATACCTTACAGACTAACATACATAACACAATATAACACAAAATTAACAAAACTACACTTTCGGTAACTACACTTTTCGGATTGACCTATACATACCATTTAAAAAAAAGTCATTTTTTGCGTTTTCAAGCCGCTTTGTGTTTTTAAAACATTTATTTTTGATGTAATCAATTTTCACGATTTTCATCAGATGAATCGTACAGACAAATCGTACCATGTGTGTGTATTAAGTAAATAATGCGTTTACAATAATTATTAATGATATAATTCCAATATTACTATAGTATGACTATTTATGTAAACTAAAAATGTCCACTCTTGTAGGTTTCCGCCTCTCAATAACAAAGCGAGGGAAAAATGGATAAAGTTCGTCCAGATAGAACGCCGTGAAGAAACTTGGCTTCCATCTGCTGCGTCTAAATTATGTTCTAAACATTTTAGCAGCAAAGATATATCCCACGGAAAAACTGGTCGATCTATCTTAAAAAAAGGATCTGTACCTTGTACGAAAAATGAAGTAAGTTTATAAGGTTCTGTCTTATTCGTAAATGTCAACCAAAGATATTCAACGTGTACCTACCTTTATGTAAAATCTCTTTTTGGGTCCCGTAGTAAAACTTTTATAGTTTAATTTTGTCCGGCTGTCTGTCTGTACGCTTGTCACACTCACCTTTTCTCAAAAACTGTCAAAGTCACAAAGGTGAAAACTTGTACACAAAGAGACATTTATACCCTACAATTACGGGTTTGATGAAAAAAAAAATTTGGGTTTCAGCTAAGTATGGGGAAACCCTGTTTTTTTTTTAATATTTTTATGTGAAAATCTTAATGCGGTTCACAGAATACAGACTTACCAAGTTTCAACAGTATAGCTCTTATAGTTTCGGAAAAAAGTGGCTGTTACATACGGACGGACAGACAGACGGACAGACATGCATGACGAATCTATAAGGGTTCCGCTTTATCCCATTTGGCTACGAAACCCTAAAAAGGTTTATTAAAGGTTTAGGTTTGGAGGTAAAAAGTTGTTTACTGTATATAAGACAAGTGCCCTCATTACTAAATATTATTGTGTTTTGTTATAAACTAATGTAACTATTGTTTAGAAATCGAAGATGGTTTCTGGGTACAAATGAATACATAATTTATGAGGTAAATGCTATAATTTAATAACATATGAACTATGTAGTACCTTAATAGATAAAAGTAGTCGCCTTTGACATAGATGTACATTATGTATTCATTAGAACAATGAAAAACCAGCCTTCGATATCAATACAATACCTACTTAGATGCATTAGAAAACTGAATAGGCGCTACTGGACGCTCGATGCAGTCTACATAGTCGTTAGATAGCTCATAAAACCATACTGTGTATGTTTTACTTATTCTTTCACACACACTTATATGTCTGTCACTCACGTCACATTTATGATATCATTTAGACTTTTAGAAAGTTACAATATCATATTATTATTTCTTACATTTACAGGGTGATGAAATCAACGTCGAAAGGAACAGAGTTACACCAGTGAATGTTCATGTATCAGACACGGATTCAATCTTTGACAGTCCAAGAAAAATATCATTAAAAGCCCAAATTAAAAAATTAAAGACAACAACTTAAATATCAGGCTAAAATTAAAAAACTAGGGCAACAAAATAGATATTTAAAACATAAAATATCGAACTTATCAGATTTGGTTAAGCATTTGGAAAAGAAGTTTGCTATAAAAAAACACGTTGCAAATTCCCTTAGAGCTACAGCGGAAACCCAAGCTCTTTTTGACAGACTGAATAAGAACTCTAAGAAGGGAGGATTATCCCGTCAGAAATTTAGTCCGACTCTTCGAAAATTTGCACTAACACTGCATTATTATTCTCCTGCTGCGTACAAATATGCTAGAAAATGTTTTAGTAACGTTTTTCCACATGCAAGAACATTACGCCGATGGTATGTCAGGATAGACGCGCAGCCTGGATTTACAAATGAGTCGTTTCGAGCTTTAAAATTAAAAAGGTGTAAAACGGGAAAAGAACTTATTTGTTCTTTAGTTTTTGATGAAATTTCAATAAGACGTCAAAAATTATTACACAAAAAAAAGAATGAAGGTTTTGTCAATTTAGGTTTTGGAGATATAAGGGAGGAAATAGCTTCGCAAGCGCTTGTTTTTATGGTTGTGTCTCTAGATCAAAACTGGAAAATACCAGTAGGCTATTTTTTGATACATGGGATGACAGCGGAGTCGAAGGCTAAATTGATTAAGCAATGTTTAAGTTTGTGCCATGAAGCAGGCGTAAAAATAGTCAGTATGACTTTTGATGGTGCTCCAACAAATTTTAATACTGCAGAAATATTAGGCTGTAAATTGAGTGACCCAAATAACTTAAAAACAGATTTTCCTCACCCTGACAATCAAGAAAGTGTAGTGGTATTTCTAGACCCAAGCCACATGATGAAATTAGTTAGGAACACATTCGAAAGCAAAAAGATATTTTATAATGCAAAAAACGAAAAGATAAAATGGTCTTTATTGGTATCTTTACATAAGTTGCAAGAAAATGAGCAATTAAATTTTGCCAATAAATTGACTAATAAACACATTCATTTCAGACATCAAATTATGAAAGTTCGATTAGCGACAGAATTATTAAGTCGAAGTGTCGCAAAAGCATTGTTACTTTGCAATGACTTAATAAAAGGAAAAACATTCGAGAACGTTTCTGCTACGGTGGAGTTCATTACTATTTTAAACGATTTATTCGACGTAATGAATTCCAATAAATACGGAAAGTATGGATTTAAACAACCACTAAACCTTAAAAACTGTTCCACCTTGTTCACATTTTTGAAACTAGCTAAGGACTATATACTATCCCTGAAACAGTTTATAAAAATAAGAAAGGAAATAAAGCGTCGCAATCAACCAAATAGAATAATTTTAAAGATAATAAAAAAAAGATTTGTAGATACTATCAACAGAACTGGTTTTTTGGGATTTTTAATCAACATTCAAAGTCTGCAAATTTTGTTTGAAAAAATCGTAAAGACAAAAAAAATCCTATACTTGTCACTTTATAGGCTTAGTCAAGACCACCTTGAGTTGTTTTTTGGTTGCATACGGAGACACGGGGGAAATAACAATAATCCAAATGCCATACAATTTAAAGCGGCGTACAAAAAAATTTTAGCTAATTTAGAATTACGGGATTCTTTTTCAGGCAACTGTGCTCCAATGGACAATTTTACTATCCTTACTTGTTCTTCCGTAGAAACAGTAAATAAAACTTGCATTTGGAGTAATAATGAAGATCAGTTAAATGAGGCTCTAGAGAAGGAGTTTGAAACAGATTTCATAGCCAATGAAAATTGTGAGCTTTTAAATGGAATTTTAAACGATAGGTCTGTTTCTGTAGCAGCTTACCAAATTATTGGCTATATTTCTGGTTATGTGGCTCGAGCACTGAGCAGACGAATAAAATGTGAAATTTGTGTATCGAGCTTGCTTTCAAGTAGGAAATTAGATTTTCATAAATTAATTTCTATAAAAGATATGGGTGGATTATGCTTTTCTAGCAAAAGCGTTTTTGACATATGTAAAGCCTCAGAAATCTTCATCAGAAAATTGATTAATGAAAATGACGGTAAAGGTGTATCTGCAAAGCACGATATTGATTTTATTAGAACTAAAGTAATGAAAGTATTTTTGAATTCGAATATTTTTGAAGGTTTAATTGCTCATTCACTTGAAAGCCCTGCGATGCTCAATCACCGTCTCCATTTAATAAGGGCTGTAATAGAAACGTATGCTTATATAAAACTTCGATTCGTTGCGAAGTTCGACCCCTGTCATCAAAAGAAAACGAAAAGGCAAAAATTCACTAAACTAATTCTATTTCAAGGTACTTAAAATTATTCAACAGACTAAAAATAAAGCTCTCAATCGTTTTTTTTTGTAGTATGATTTGGTCTTCGTTACACCGTTCATTATTTTGAGAAAATAAAAAATGCCGATTTAATTTAATTGTATTATTTCTCCCTGTCTGTTAAGCTTTTGTAACAAAACGTTTGAATTCCTATTAAGGCCCAGATAGACGGGTGAGTAAGTACGCCGTAAGGACTGAAATTAATGAACTTTAACTTTGTCAGTATTGGCGGCCGTCGATGTATAGCTCATTTTCGTCACAAAACTGACAAAGTTATTTTTTCTTAATTTCAGTCCTAAATTGGGTAGACTTATTCGTGAAAATGCCCAAGTGCGGCGTACTGACTCGCCCGTCTATTAACCTTTTTATACAGTATACTGCCGCCCTATCAAAGAAGGTGGCTAACTGCATAATAATAGAATAAGCATTTTAAATTGAATACGCTAACCGATAGACTATATAATGTTTCGACTACTGCATTGCAGTTATTAGGTCTACCAGAATCGCAGGCTAAAGGGACATTAAGGCTTGCTGCTCCGTGTAGCGGGATGGAACAAACCAATATTATTTTACAAAAGGGGTGATAGACGGTCGAGTATGAACTTTAACTTTATCTGAAATTTAGGAACTTTAACTTTAACTTTGTAGTTTTGCGGCCGTAAATGTATACACCGTGGGCCCGAATAACCCGACCAATTTTAACAATCGATACTAGAGCCTATTTGTAGAATATAATGGGTATAATATGTAGTTCAATAACGCATAATTTCCGAGATTTTCATTATTTAAAAAACAATTCCATAGTTAATTTAATTTGAACTCTGTCACCTTAACCTAAAGCATTATTTACTAAGAAAGATTCATGTTGTAAGTAGCAATATCATCCACATACAACATAAATTAATTAATCAATTTCTTATTAAATAATGCTTTAGGTTAAGGTGACAGAGTTCAAATTAAATTAACTATGGAATTGTTTTTTAAATAATGAAAATCTCGGAAATTATGCGTTATTGGACTACATATTATACCCATTATATTCTACAAATAGGCTCTAGTATCGATTGTTAAAATTGGTCGGGTTATTCGGGCCCACGGTGTATAGCTATTATTTGTCACAAAACTGACAAAGTTAAAGTTCCTTAATTGAGTACACTTTTTCGTGAAATTGCCCAAGTACAGTGTACCTACTTATTCGCTCGTCTATCACCCCTTTAATATTTAATAAAACCGGATCTTCTTTTTCTCATGAAAACATCATGAAGACCGCGCCACACATACGGTAGCAATAAATATTAATAATCTTTGAATTAAATGGCACCTCTTTAGTAAGGTTTCGATACCGCAATATCGAATCGGTTACATCCCTTCATCCCTTCAACATATTAATTCTGTATATATACTCTATGCCTTTTATTGGCGCCACCTACCGTCCAGTAGCTGAAATAAGTGTTCCTATTATAGTCATGCGTGTTTCGCTACTGAACGCTAGATGGCATGCCTGATGTTTATGATCAAAAAAATTCTATGACAGTGGCTCCAATGCCCACTCTATTACTTATAATATTAAATCTCTTTGGAATCCACATAGCCAACATGCTTGGCGTGTGAGTGACACATTTAAAATAAAGATTAAAACAGCCATCGGGTTCCTTTCCTTGCTTGCACATCGAGAGTTCTGTCATTTCACGACACGTAAGCATAGTTGGTAGTCAACCAACCCTGCCTACGAAGCTCAAGCGATCCTGGTTTCAAATCCCGGTAAGGGCAGATATTTATGTGATGCGCGCGAGTCTTGAATGTTTCCAATTTTTGATGTTGACATGTTAAAAACGGATACACGAAACACTTTCCTACACAGTTCTAACACTTCTAAGTCATGGATGCGGGTGGTAGGACCTTGTGCAGGGTCCGTCCGGATAGCTACCACCATCTTATCCATTAACCTACCGCCAAACAGCAGTGTTCGCATTGTTGTTCCGATTTGGGGATAAGGCAGCCGGTGTAATGACTAGCATAGAGGCATTCCATCTTAGTCCTCAGGGTTGGCAACGCATTTGCAGTCTTGTGAATGTGAATGTCTATGGGTCCCAGTTTCCACTTATCATCAGATGGCCTGTGTACTCGTTTGCCTTCTCTATGGCAAATAAAATAAATAATGAAAAACTTCCTAAATCCGATGGTAGTGGTAATAGCCGCAAACGCAGGCGCGGTGTGGCGCGTGCCCGTACTAAAAAGCGTGCTCAAAGCATAGCGGAGGCATTTCTAGTGCGAGCCTTCGCTCTTAGCGCGAATGCGGCTCAAAACTCGTTGCAAGACATTACTCTTGACTCGAAAATATCTAAGATTTCAAAGAGGCTGTGGACGCTGTCTCTGAGCGAGTACGCTCTGTTGAGACTCGTAAGGATTACATGTTTTGATAGAAAATTATGTGCAAATATAATTTCTTACGTTGGGGGAAAACTGCGTCAAAATCTATCTACAAGAAAACTATTAAAAAAGAATAATAATTTATTTTCACCATTACATACAACAGAAAAAACAATACACAAACGGGGACGGAAAATGCAATTCATAACAAAAGTAATATTACAAATAAAATCAACATCCTTCTCAATACATATATTTATCCACAAAATCATTTATAAAAATACTTTTTTGGTTACAATTTGGCCACTCGAGTTAGAGTCAAAGTACAGTCGACCGCAATAATACCTAATATTTGACCGACTGTACCATATCTCGGTCAAATACTTGAGAATAAATAGTCTTAACGTTAATAATTGTTTTAATTACTTGGTGGTTGACATATCTCTTAAATATTAACTTGCTAGCTTATTTCTATCATAACATAACATTTCAACGAGTTATATATTTTGTCCATTAATTAATTTTGTAAAGTCTAGAGAAAAAAGGTTACATATTTAGCTTATGTGGGTCGGACCTCTTCTATATAATGTGGAGAGAGTTGAGCTGGGTTCAGGTCGTTCCCACACTTGACCTCCACGGATCAATTTGAAAATAATAAATAAACATCCGTGGCCCGCCACAACATAGATGGCCACTCTCGCACTTACATGCTTGTCCGAAAGAGACGCATGTTTTATTCACGTCTATGCACAGCGATAAATTCGACCATAACAGGCCTGCTGGTGGCACTAGAAAAGGACAAGATGGACATTTCCCTGAAAAGTTAAGGATATACACATAGACCCCGACGGTGTCCTCCAAGTCTAACGTGTACACATACAAGAGATTAGTATTGTGTGGCAAGGGGGCATAATAAAGCTCATTTGCAGTAAAAAAACATGTAACCGGAAAGTAGCAGTTTCTTGAATATTGAAATAATAATCAACTTTAATTCTGATTAAATGAACATGATTTTTAACATGACCTTTATCGTGCATATTAGTCAAAAAAACTGCCTTTGTTATCGAATGCGTTATTAAAACAGAAAAGGTTATGGACATTACAAATGATGAAGCTGGAATAAAATCAGGGAAGCAAAATTTCTTCGAAACTGTTAAAAATTCTCAAATTTTAAGAATAGCGCGCGAAATTTTTCAAACAAAAAAAAAAGGTATTTTTAGGTCACTTGATTTTTAGACGACTTTTTTACTGCAAATAAGCTCTACTATGCCCTCGTTAAAGGAATGCATATCTTAACCAATCACCTGTATACTATAGCCGGGAAATATATTGGCATATTTTATTATTTGTTACTACTGAAGGATCAAGGGGGGCCATGAGCAACAATGGAAGAAACTCCAGTGAGTTCTTATTCACAAAACCTCGTCGCTCACTTCGCTGGGTCGCCCGACGAGTATAACCTGACCCGCGACCGCGAAGCGAGGAGTTCGCTCATTAACAAAATACCCGAAATTCAAAATACAAAACTACCCTTTTTACCGGGTACCTACCTATTATTTTATCGAAACACTTAAACGAACGTATCACGCCTTTCTCGCCGCACGAGTATTTTTGCTAGTCACACAATTCTAACAACCTGCGTAATTAATGTTTAAGATATCCTGAAAAGATCATGGTTTCAGCAGAAAATAGCGCTGGAGAAAGCGAGCAAACAACAAAAATTTTTTTTTTAGTAAAAAATAATATACACTACCCTAATTTGAATATTTTGTTTTGGGATTAAGACTCTGTTGTATTTTAATATTCTGGAATTTAGGCAATGAGCCGAGTAGTTACGTACTTTCGTACCTGCGTCGAAATATAACCAGGCAATTACAATTATCAATATTTTATAGAAGGTATTATAAGACCGGTCGTGGTAGATTAGCTCGGATTATGAGCACTCACTCCCAAGTTCCAGTCAAAGAAAGCGACAGATTAATCCTATAGCACTATCCCGATTACCGACAAGAACTTGGGCAGGTTTTAAAAGCTGGTACGACCGTCGTATATCATATTCATGGTTTAATCAATTACAGTAGAAGAGAAGAAAAACACGTCGTGGTTCGAAATGGAACTAATCTTCTATTCAAGTGTGACACTAGCGCAGATGACGCGCTGTCATGCATTGTTTTCTTGTAAATCCTATCGCGTACTGCAATTTGTTTAATATTTAGGTAACATTATTGCCCGAGTTCGCAACGAGTTATTATGCAACAAGTTATTATGGATATACTTACTTTGCTAGAAATATAAAATGTTTCAAATACCTTTTCAAGACACCCTTTCAAAGTAGTGAAAATTGAAATAAAACACAATAACTTAATAACACCTTATTAACATACGTATAACAGGAATGCACCAAAAATCACAAAAATACAAAATGACTACACAACGGTCTATTTGAGCATAAAATTACGTTAGTTGTTGAATACTAAACTAAATACAAATTGCATATTTAACTAGTGTAGGGTGAGCTGGAAAACGATAAATTAATTTACAATGCCATTTAAAATTATTTTACCGAAGTTATATCGAACACGGTACAAAATACACAGATAGTTCTCGATATAAACACGATAGAACAGTTTTAATGTTTTTTCACTCCGCGCTCGCATTACTCCTGGTGGGCCAAAAAAAGGTAAGCGAATGAGGGGGCCACCATCTATGTGAAAATCACTTAAATCAATTTTAGTTTAAATTCTAGACTTTTTTGACCCACAGTAGGCGCGACCGCAGGGCGACATTTGTCGATGCTCCCTGCTTCTCTATAGTTTCAGGCCACACGGACATCGAGCCCGCTGTGTGCCGAAACCTAATATGATAAACTAGATGGCGCTAGTAGTCATGTTCAACGTAGGAAAAAACATGACAACACGTTTTGCATATTATACAGTGTGTCCTAGCACTATAGAGTAATGTATACTATGATTAGTTTTAACACAAAAAAATACAGCGTGCAAAATCCTCTAGGGATGGCGACTAATTCTTTAAAACATAACTATAAAAAGCTGTTCTTCCCAGGACACACTGTATATGTCAACAAATCCGTTGGGACATTTTTCGATTATATCCAATTGCTCCAATCACAGCCCTCCCAAAATAATCATAACGTTAGCTTATTTTTTTTTACCTCATGCCTAAGTGATAGTGGCGCCATCTAGTCGTTATTGAGTAACTAACTACACTAAGGCATAAATATTACATTTATCTTACAAAGAAGCTCATTATATTCTTACTGGCTATAACTCTACAAAAACGCCTTTAAATTTGGAATCGGTAACGTACAATATGTGATATCAAAAAGATCAATGTACATCACAATTAATTAAATTACGAAAAATACATTCAGTGGAACGCGTTAAATATCACTAACTTCATTATATACAATTACAATTATTTACAGAACAAATGACTTACGAAAATAAGTTATAGATAGAACATTCTGGGCTAGTATCATTCAGGAGTTTTTTTTAAATACTAGTGTTTTTGGCATTTAAGTGACGGAAAAGATTGAGAGGGCGTCTGCCATTGGTTGACTTTTTATAGCTTGGCAATGAAAACAAGTTGACGTTGAGCAAAACCTCGAAGACCCACCACTAAAGAGGAGGATAGGATTGTTGCGTTTCCAACAATTGCTGCTACGGGTGCATAGTTTGAAAACTTTAAAATTCAATCCATGAGCCCGCCTCACGTACAGTACATGGATACACATACAAATAACATTTTCATCGCTCCTGTTCGGAAATGAAGTACTTCCCATATCTCATTAGGGGTTGTAAGTGGCATTTCCATATCTATCAAATCAAGCGCTCCTGTTTTACACACCATGGATGAATGTTATACAGCAAATAAATCAATCTTGGCTTTCTTTTATTTCAAAACACACGTTTAACCCCCAATTCATAAACGCACAATAAACCAATTTAGTTTAAATTCTTTGGCTGGCACCTTCTGTCAAATTTAAAGATAAGGGCAAAGCGCTATTATAAGAATATCATTATTTTCGATTATGCGATTATTAATAAGAGGTTAAGTGAACTCAAGTTAAAGTATTAATTGCACCCTCGACTATAACCTTTCGGTACTTGTGTCCTAACTCCTCTGATCTACAATTCCTAAAATTCACACTTACCAAAATACCTATTCATCTCTTACACATTTTCTATAATCACTACTGCCTATAAATGTCATTTCCTAAAATTCCCACTTTTTCAATTCATCTCTTACTCATTTTCTATTAATCACTACTGCCTATAAAATGAGGTAGGTTTAGGTTATGTTAGTTTTGCAGCAGGCCCGGAGGGCCAAACCACCCAGAAATAGGAGCTCCGCGCCAGCGGAGCTCCGTCGACACTCTTATTTCAAATCAATCAGACAGTGTGGACGGAGCTCCGCTGGCGCGGAGCTCCTATTTCTGGGTGGTTTGGCCCTCCGGGCCTGCTGCAAAACTAACATAACCTAAACCTACCTCATTTTATAGGCAGTAGTGATTAATAGAAAATGAGTAAGAGATGAATTGAAAAAGTGGGAATTTTAGGAAGTAGATATTACATGAAAGTGGGAATTTAGGAAGTGTCCAAAGTGATAAGTACGTTAAATAAACCTTATGTGAATTTTAGGAATTGTTGATCAGAGGAGTTAGGACACAGGTACCGAAAGGGACTATAATTTACTAAAGTGAGCACTTAATAAGTTCGACGTGCATTTAGTTATCAATATCCTAATCCATACAGTTTTTATAAGCCCCGCTTGCGCAGAGCATTCAAAAATAGAGTAAGACTCATTTGAGTGTTCCCCTCCACGGAAATCTTTAGTAAAAGGCGAAAGATTTATTCGTTTTGAAGGGAAACCAGAGTAACGTTAACATGTTATGGCGGAGACCATATCAACTTTGGGGAAATCTTAACAGCGCGATCTAACTCAGTGAACAGCGCCATCTAGCGAGCTTTACGGTAAATATTCGTATATACAGAAACGCTAATCAAAGTCCAAATTATAGTCATTCTTAATACTAAATTACATTATTAAACACCTTTTTCATCTAAAATGTCAATTAAAACTAATTTTCACGCGACGCCAGCGCCTTTTTTAGTAATTTTCATCGGTCTATATAACTGGTTGTTTAATTAAAATGTAATACTTATCTGAAATCCCTGGCGCCTGCTTGAGGTGCACTCAATCGAACTAGTTGTGGCATGCTGAAAACAAAACATTATTAAGTTACATGATATGGCAATGGTTGTTTTTTAGGTACCAAATTACTACATGACCTGTTAGTATGGGCGTTAAAAACACAGGGCTCCGCCACAGGCAAGATGCTAACCTAAATCTATATACAGTGGTGGCCACATAATTAGGTTGCCACATTTCAAAAGTCATATTTGTAGGCAATTGTATGGGAAAAACGCAAGCGTTCCTAAGTGGGTGAGTATAGTTTTTTGAAGTGGTGTATTTTATATTTTATTTCGATAGGAATTATTATATCGATCTGAGAATCAAAGTACTTTTATTTTTATCTTCTACAGTTTTCCCGAAATCATTTTCCAATCGAAACAAAAAAGAAATGAGAAAAGTAATCGTTGACAGTTCTCGTTTGTCAAACAATCCGTTACACTTACACCCTGTGTTGATTGTTTTGATTTCGTGTGCAAGTTTGTTTTGACTGTATTTTAACGACGACTATTGCTTACACCTGGAATCTGGCTTTTCTACTTCTCTCGACGACCCTGGCACAGATTTCGGACAACGATTGATTCTTATCCTGACGATTTGCGGAAGTTTAATAACGACTTTCTTTTTGGAGTAAACAAACCTCTTGGACGATATAGCGACTTTGAGAGATGTTTGTGTGGATTGAAGTGTGAAGAATTTGTTACCTATACCTATTCTACAACAGTCGCAGAATCTTCCAAGAGGTTTGAAAAAACCAATTTGTTTGTTTAGTCGAAAAAGAAAATCGTTATCAAAGAGCCGCAAGTCGTCGAGATAAGAATCGATCGGGGTCCGAAATCCGTGCCAGGGTCGTCGGGGTCGATATAATAATTCCTATCGAAATAAAATATAAAATACACCACTTCAAAAAACTATACTCACCCAACTATTCCAATATGATTTGTTACCTAATCTTTTAATCGTTCATTTAAGTTTAGTGTCATGTAAACGTTTTTATCAATAAATAAATAAAGTATGTGGCCAACACTGTATATACAAATAAAACAATAAGGTGCCTTTTGCAAGGTAATCAATTAGTTAGTTTCGCGGTATTGCAGTATACTTAGCCCGCGCAGGCGGGCGCGGCGGAGTACCGCTCCACCTGTAACGTGCGCGCGCGCAGGAGACCTGCCTGGCTAGTGAGTCAGCGTGGAGAGGTGTCAGGGCGCGCGGCCGGGCTGCCGACAGTCCGCGCAGGCGGGCGCGGCGGAGTACCGCTCCACCTGTAACGTGCGCGCGCGCAGGAGACCTGCCTGGCTAGTGAGTCAGCGTGGAGAGGTGTCAGGGCGCGCGGCCGGGCTGCCGACAGTCCGCGCAGGCGGGCGCGGCGGAGTACCGCTCCACCTGTAACGTGCGCGCGCGCAGGAGACCTGCCTGGCTAGTGAGTCAGCGTGGAGAGGTGTCAGGGCGCGCGGCCGGGCTGCCGACAGTCCGCGCAGGCGGGCGCGGCGGAGTACCGCTCCACCTGTAACGTGCGCGCGCGCAGGAGACCTGCCTGGCTAGTGAGTCAGCGTGGAGAGGTGTCAGGGCGCGCGGCCGGGCTGCCGACAGTCCGCGCAGGCGGGCGCGGCGGAGTACCGCTCCACCTGTAACGTGCGCGCGCGCAGGAGACCTGCCTGGCTAGTGAGTCAGCGTGGAGAGGTGTCAGGGCGCGCGGCCGGGCTGCCGACAGTCCGCGCAGGCGGGCGCGGCGGAGTACCGCTCCACCTGTAACGTGCGCGCGCGCAGGAGACCTGCCTGGCTAGTGAGTCAGCGTGGAGAGGTGTCAGGGCGCGCGGCCGGGCTGCCGACAGTCCGCGCAGGCGGGCGCGGCGGAGTACCGCTCCACCTGTAACGTGCGCGCGCGCAGGAGACCTGCCTGGCTAGTGAGTCAGCGTGGAGAGGTGTCAGGGCGCGCGGCCGGGCTGCCGACAGTCCGCGCAGGCGGGCGCGGCGGAGTACCGCTCCACCTGTAACGTGCGCGCGCGCAGGAGACCTGCCTGGCTAGTGAGTCAGCGTGGAGAGGTGTCAGGGCGCGCGGCCGGGCTGCCGACAGTCCGCGCAGGCGGGCGCGGCGGAGTACCGCTCCACCTGTAACGTGCGCGCGCGCAGGAGACCTGCCTGGCTAGTGAGTCAGCGTGGAGAGGTGTCAGGGCGCGCGGCCGGGCTGCCGACAGTCCGCGCAGGCGGGCGCGGCGGAGTACCGCTCCACCTGTAACGTGCGCGCGCGCAGGAGACCTGCCTGGCTAGTGAGTCAGCGTGGAGAGGTGTCAGGGCGCGCGGCCGGGCTGCCGACAGTCCGCGCAGGCGGGCGCGGCGGAGTACCGCTCCACCTGTAACGTGCGCGCGCGCAGGAGACCTGCCTGGCTAGTGAGTCAGCGTGGAGAGGTGTCAGGGCGCGCGGCCGGGCTGCCGACAGTCCGCGCAGGCGGGCGCGGCGGAGTACCGCTCCACCTGTAACGTGCGCGCGCGCAGGAGACCTGCCTGGCTAGTGAGTCAGCGTGGAGAGGTGTCAGGGCGCGCGGCCGGGCTGCCGACAGTCCGCGCAGGCGGGCACAGCGCAGTGCCGCTCCACCTGGAAGGTGCCGGCGCGCGCGCCGAACTGCTGCGCGAGCTGCTGGCAGCCTTGCAGCACCGACTCCGGGTCCGTCAGCTCATCTGCAGCAGTACATTATTCTTAAACAGCCTACAAAGTTAAAAATCGTGGGTAATGTATTTTCCTGTCGCGATATCGTCGCTTGGTCACTTGGTACGGGGTATGTCCGAGTACAGGGTGCCATTGACAACACGCGGTAGATTTAGCGGTGTTTGCATTACATTGAATTTGCGATTAAGTTTGTTAGAAAAAACTGAAAGTTAAGTTTTGATTTTAATTAGGTAAGACGATTATAATGTAATTACCGGTGGTCTATAGAGCCCCTGTTTTTAATATTATCCCCGGTTTTGGGCCACACACTGTACCTATAGGATTGACGTAAGCTGTCAGGTCGGACGGACGCGTTTAACACATATACCAATTCTATACATTGTGACAGTTTTCTTTTAATAAATACTAAAGTAGTGAAATAGATACACAGAAACAAACACTCGCACTCATCACACACATATTTACCTGGAATAGAGTCCGCGACCACAAGCTTAGCTTCGTAGGCAGGGTGGATACATCTAGATAGACCTCCCGATTCTCCCGAAGCCCCATACTACTATGAGCTCAACGTTTATCCCCTGACCGGTACGTACCGATGGCGACGTGCGCGGAGACCACCACGTGGTGCGAAGAGAGCGCCCACGCGTGCACGGAGTGCACGTGCCGCACGCCGCCCAGCGCCGACAGCGAGGACACGAACTCGCGGTACCTGCACGCATAACTTGATTAGGACATGTTCGGATGCAGTCTGATATAGTGCACACGCATAGACGCGAGCGTGACCCACATGGATCGTGTCTCTATACCTCATTTACTACTATTTGACACTATTTGTACTATTTCATACCTTTTTTGTGTTATATGTATTGTGTCAAGTTTTTAGCAATAAATTTAGATTATTTCTGGATACAATAAATAGCTCCGAATTGATCCAAATTTTGATTTTTTATAACTACGAATGCAATGTTATGAGTGATGATTTTATTCTTAGGTGTCGCTAATAAATGAACCCTAATCTAACCTACAAATAGCTATTAAATTATGAAATTTATAATAAATAGTACCAACTACCAACATAATATAGATTTCGAAAAGTGATAATTCGGGCAAATTAATATTTGGAATATAATATTTCGGAATTGTAAGGTGTTTCCCTTATTTCTATGCTATTATTTTGGCGCGGTGCGTGAATTAAAATCTGACTTGACAGAAGCGCGTGGAGCTAGCCCCGTGTGCATGTTCAGTCCCCTAGAATAAATACTCTTTAACCGACAGTTGTCCTCGCGTGTGATATCCTCTAAAGTCCATGGCAATTGTCTAAAGCTAAGCTAAAGGCGAAATACACCTTATTAAAACAAGGAGTGAAAGCCATCAGGTAGCGGTTACCGGAAGTCCTTGGGCACGGCCTGCATGAGCATGGCGAGCGCGTCGCGCACCACGCGCGCCGAGGTGAGCAGCACCAGCACGCTGAACACGAACGTGCAGATCGGGTCCACCACCTTCGCCGACGGCTGCAACCACCACCACACGTACATTACCACCAGTGCCTCGTCTTCGCATATTATTTTTATGTATGGGTTAGAGATGCCACGAATAGTGAATTTGCGATTACCGAGAAGTTAAAGTGTGCAGGTACTTATAACTTTATAATTCCGACTGTTCACGGTGACCGCTGCAAATCAAACTAGATGAACTAAGATTACGCGTCGACACACTAATTGTAAGCCACAGTCGCCTTTAAAGCGATTAAAGTTTCTAGTTAATTGGAATATAATTAAAGCATAGGCGTTCATAAAAAGGCTTAATTTAATAAATAATTTCGTACCGGTCTACGGTAGACTCGAACGAAATGCACATCAAATTGAAGAGCGTAAAAAAATAGTGGATCCGAGTCGACAACTTATAGGCGGAAAATTCGGATTATCGAGTATTTTCAATATAAAAATGAATAAATTGCTACATAATGTCGTTGCCAAGTAAACATCTCAATGTGGCGTTGGTGTCCCGTCATTACGTGTAACAGGTGTCACAGGTTCGTATTCCGTTCTCCATTGTGACCTCTAATGTCTGATTTCTTTGATTGTGAGACATGGTAAATAAGATTTAGGAGAAATATCTTCCTGTGAAATATCGATACATAGGTTAGCTGTGGATTTATTATGAGTCTACATTTTACCCGAGCGAAGCCGGGTTTTCATCTAGTAATTTAATATGATTGTGTGTGTGTGTTCTTGGCTTGAGCGTGTGCGCGTGTGTGTATGTGTGTATAGTTTTCTCAAGAGGACTTACGTATAACTTAATGAGTACGGAAGCGAAGAGTACCCCGCAGCTCTGGATGAGGTCGCCGATCACGTGGATGAGCGCTGCGCGGAGGTTGATGTTCCTGGAACACGACAGGAATAACTGTTAGTACAGCAAGATAATTCATATGGCGCGTAGATTAAGCAATAACAGACTCTTGGTCAACGGCTTAAGAGTTTCGACGCACGCCATATTCATTGTAGCCTGCTATACCTTACATTTATGTCTAGACTAGCTTGTGCCCTGCTTGCGAACTGTAAATGTGGACCAATTTTGATAATTTATACTTCAATCGATTTGTCTTAATCTTGTGAGTGTCACTAAAGTATATCTTTAGTACAGTAATCAAAAAAAGAAAGTCGACGAACTATGACAAATGGGGTGTCATTGGATAGGCATTTAAAAATCATCGTTATATTTATTTTCGTCATTTTTCATTTTGTGTGTTCGTTTAGGATTTTAAACGATTTAAAGTTGGTTAGCAACAGTCGGGTTTTTGAAAGCTCGTTTCAATTGTGAAAATTCCGTACAACCCCCCCCCCCCCCCCCCTTCTCCCCCTCCATACCTGTTGGCGGCCTGCGGCACGTGCGCCTCCTCCTCGGCCATGTCCTTGAGGCTGTAGTCCCCGTTGACGAGCGCGCCGTTCGGCTTGCTCCGGAACATGCCGAAGCGCGAGCGCGGCGGCGCGGGCGAGTGGGCGTGCGCGTGCGCCGAGCACGCGGCGCCGCCGTGCGTGTGATGGTGCGCTGACGGACGGACAAACACGTGTTGCTCAGTTAAGTGATTTCCACCAAACGGCGCGCATCGCATCGGATCGGAAAGGATACGGACGGATGCGGCGACAGCCGATCGCGTCTATTAAAACTATTATTGTTCATTTATGACGGAGCGGATCGCGCGGCGCAGCATACTTTTAGCTACGATCGCGTGTCGCGGAAGAAGCCCGCGGTCAAGTTCCTGTGCGCGGCTTGTTAATATAGACTTTAATTACTGTGAACATATGAATTAATATCGTTTAAAGACCATAAAATTCACTCCGTTCCCATCTGTTGCGGGCCGTTTGGTGGAAATAGTGCTTAAAGAGTCAGGCCGTTTGTTCACCGCACGCCATCAACGACACGGCAACCATAGCGAGTTTTTCCATGCCGAGATCGAGATGTCGTGACGGCGATCGTTTGGCCACCGCGACGATCTCGGTGGTTCAGTCAGTTTGTTGGAGCTGTCATAAACCGGCGCGGTGCGACGTCACGGCGCCGGCGTGGGTGGAAAGTTCAACCGTGTTTTTTATTGACGGTGGCGCTGGACAAACAGCTTTAGGGTGATAGGTGAACAATAGAAATAGGTAAATATATAGCCCGTGTCGTCGAAAGGTCGGTGTACACCGTACACATTATGTCTACCCTGCCTAAAATCTCTGTGCACGCCAATTATGGTAGGCGATAGGTTTGCAACATGTCACTAATACACTGGTAAACATCTTAACCTGATTGAAAAATGTGGTGTGTAACTCATCATCATCATGGCGTAGGGCTCGATTTTGTAGTCTCCAGCGTACAGCCGTAGCGCCATCTGTACACTCACCAACGTCGGAGCAGCCGTGCAGCACGACCGCCAGGATGATGTTGAACGCGACGCCGCAGCCCGACACGATCATCATGGCGTCGGGCTCGATGCTGTAGTCTCCCGTGTGTAGCCGTAGAGCGGCTACGTACACGAATACGCCGGTCAGGATCCAAATGAGAAGGACGGATACCATCGCACCCAGGACCTCTGTAAAACAGGACACTGGTATAAGGTGGAGTTATTAGAAGAAAAATATTCAGTAAAGTCACGAGATAATAAAATCTACATCCACAAAGGCCATCTTTAGATGCAGACTTTGCCACTCTCACAATCTCAACACTGCAAATGTTTTCCCATATCTGAGCCTCTACTTGTCTACACGGACACGGATTGTCTTATTATATGGGTCAATTAATTATTCATGTTCATGTCATGATATAAGAACATATGATAAATTTAATGTTCTAACACGACTGATTTAGTGATATGCTGATATGTTTAGGAAAAAAGTGATAGTCCTATTTCATGACTCACCAGCGCGCTTGTACCCATAAGACATGTTCAGGTCCGGCTGCCGCTTTGCGCAGTGGAACGCCAGTAACGCCAGCGCGAACCCGCCGCAGTCGCTCAGCATGTGCGCCGCGTCGCACATCACCGACAGGCTGCCCGCCAGGAAGCCGCCGATCACCTCCGCTATCTGGAGAGAACAAGCAGACCGTGAGTGATGCTAAACGTTATGAGAGGCTAGTCTGGCACCAGGGCTTGGACAAGACAATTTGTTCAGGACATTGCTACCATTATAGTTGACGAACAAGTCGCACATTACTGACCAGCTGTCCGCGAGGACGCCGCCGTCGATATCTAAAGAAAACAAATAGGCCGTGAGTGTTAGTTATGGGTAGATCTTTGGGAGTCAGGACGGGTGCGGGCCTTTAGACCTAAGCTAACATAACATAGAGGCCGATCCCTTCCGTTATAAGCCACCAACAAGGCGAGTGTTGCTAAACCTCATCAAGAACTAGTCAGAGCTTAAAGAAGAAGAGCTTAAGATTATACAGTATCTGCACCACGTCGCGCATCACCTCTGCTATATGAGAACACAATCACTTACTTGTCACTTTCAACAAGGCTCAGAGGAGGGGAATACAAAAAAGATGTGATGAGGCATACGACGCGGTTACTGCGGTTAGCCTAATAGGTAGTGAGTCTTGTGACTCTGCTTACGATGCTAACGATACGTGTTTTAATCTCGAAGGGCCACTATTTGTGAGATGACTGATGGTAGTGATTAGCTACTTCTTGTTAGCCTCATCTGCGGGCTACACATAGTATAAATAGAAAAGTAGGTATTTCGTCTCCTGCTCTATAGGAGTTGTTACGTATTGCCGTTCGGCCGCCAGCGTATCGTCGATGCGCTTCACACGATACCCACAGAAACAAACGTGGCGACGCGTACCGCCTTGGCCCCTCCTGTTGAGTTAGTTTGTGGTGACTCGCGGCGTGTACGGGCGAGGCACGCAAGCAGCAACTACTGTTTAGTTAGACCAACTTCACTGACCATGAACAGGAAGCACAGCACGAGCGCCATCAGCAGCTGCGGCACGGCGCTGCGCGGCTCGGCCGGCGCACTCCAGTGGCAGTGCGTGGGCGGACTCCGCCCTGTCACCGGGATGTCTGTGTAAGTCTCCTGCAACAAAGAGTCAAGTTAGTTCCCGTTATAGTTGCAGATTGTTCAGATACTGAAATGGTCCAATATGAACGGGACAGCCAAATATGCACAGCCGTGGGAGCGGAACGGTGTGGCAGCTGTATTCCTATAAATTGAATGTAAGGTGACCTACTGGACAACGCGTGGCGGAAACGGTTTTAATACAAAGCCGTGCCTCGTAGTACCGTCTGCGTCACTTTCGCGTTATGTGCGTTTGCATTTCAAGTAACACTCTAGATTCCTCTTCGATTGCGACAGAGGAATCTAAAAATATTCTATTATTTTTAAAAGATCACTTTAAAAACCCGACTTCTTCGTACAAGGTACAATGTAATCTTGCTAATTATCCATGCATCTTAGAAGTAAGTTTCTTAAATCAAATTCAAATTCAAATTCAAATTATTTATTGCATATCACATAAATGCTTCCCTAGTGCACCTAGATTACTACGGGGATAAATATTCCAAAATTCACTAGTCCACGATTAGGAGTTGAGCCTGTGCGGTGTCAGTCAGTTGACGACAGATGATAGGTGACGATAAAACAAGTGAGAATAATAAAAACAAATTCTTGCCATTTTCTTACTACTTACAAATCTACCAATGCTATATTTGCTTGGGCGAAGCGTGGAAAAAAAAGGACCCTAACCTAAAGGGGGTTGCTTTTTGCGAACAGCTTAGTTGCCTCGCAAAGCTCTGGTACAAACACAGGCCACGGCCACAGCAGGAGCAAGAAATCTTTTGTTTACATCATTATCCCCGACATCGCGGGATCGCGGCGGCAGACCCTTCGTTTTTGCACACGCTGGGTGTTTGCGTAGGTCATATTATATTATAATATAATTTACGAGCGACTTTGCTTGTGGTGTTATAACAAAAATTACAAATTTGGTGCCTGACTTATTAGAATCTCCAAATACACCGGCCAAGTGCGGGTCGGACTCGCGCACCGCGGTTTTCGTTATTGTTGATTATGATCGTTGTAATGTAAGTTTGTAAAAGATTACTTAATGTAAACTTATAAAAAGCAGATTACTATTCACTTACCGTTACTTTACGACTTATATTTGTTTATTTTTGATGGTAATAAAACACATTTTTGTTATATTTAACATTTCAGTACCTTGTCGCAGTAACAAATTAAATGAAGAATGGTTTGAATTTAGTAAGTAAGTACCTAATCTCATGATTGCACAAAAATTAAATTGTGTCACAAAAAAGCACAAATAATGTACAAAGGCGAACTTATCCCTTTACAAGGTACCAAAATATGCAGCTAGGTTACTTCCGAATTCAGCCGTAAATACTTGTTATCTATTAACGGCCAAACGCTATATTAAAACCGTTGTATATCTGTAACGAGGTTGTTACAACCACCTTTTAGCGTTCCTGGCCACTTTTACATTTCGTTTAAATTATTTCCAAATTCAAAATTGTCAATGATCTATTGGTATTTGGATATATAATTGAGTCTCGACAAAATTTCGATAAGCGCAGACACGGGTCCCGTGTCTCGCTTTTTCATTATATTTAATTTATTTTTTATTTCAATATAATTGTTGTATCTTTCTATTTCCAAAAATATAATATTTGAAGAAAGCGATTTATTTAAGAGTCTCCGAGATACTTACCATCCTACCGTTAGATATCTATCGGAAAGATTAGTCATATTTATCGACGTTAAAGAAAATTCCGTGAAAAAAATATAAATAATAATTTTACTGAAAAACCCGACTTTTCTAGCTTGTTTTCGCACGCAAATAGCTACTTTGAAACGATATCTACTAATTATTGGCACATATTTAAACACCTCTTTATATTTTGTGTCTATGTGTATAGTTTATAAACAGTGCATAGTTTTAAATATCTTGGTCACATAATCACTGACGACCTGTGTGATGATCAAGATATTGAAAGGGAGCGTAGGGCGTTATCGGTGAGAAGCAATATGCTGGCCCGCAGGTTTGCGAGATGTTCAAAAGAGGTTAAAGTAACACTATTTAAAGCCTATAGTCAATCCTTTTACTCGAGCAGCCTGTGGGTTAAGTATACGAAACGAGCTTATAATGCCCTCCGAGTGCAATACAACAACGCTTTCAGGATACTGCTGGGCCTGCCGAGGTGGTGCAGCGCCTCAGGTATGTTTACGGAGATGCGCACTGACGGTTTCATGGCGATCATGCGTAAGAAAATCGCATCACACATGGATCGCGTCAGGAAAAGCCCCAACAGTATTCTGAAAATGATAGCTGGCAGGTTTGACTGTCCTATTTTGATTAACTGGTTAGGACAAGTCAAGCCAATTTGTACATATAGCAAATAAGTTAAATGTAGTAGGTTGTAGTATTAACGTAGTCTAAGTATTACTAACAAACGTTATGGGTCTGTCGGCCTGAAATAAAGGTTTCTATTCTATTCTATAAATTAAAAAATAATACTTCATTTATAAGTTACTAAGAAAAACGTGGGGTCCCCAACACCTTTGGCCAAGCCTCTAGATCTCTATTCCCGTTTCAAAAAGAGAGACGAACTATATTAATAGTTGATCGCTGACTCTATCGCGCGCCGGTGCCATACAAGATTTATGAAATGGCAACTAGGAATTGACAACATTTCATGTTTACCCGGCTGACCCAGAAGGAGGGTAATGTGCGTATTTATATATGTATCCGGGTATGTCCGTTCCATTGTGACCTCCTGTAGCCTAAACGGCTTGAACGATTTTGAAGAGTGAGGTGTCGTTAGTTCGTATTGGTTGTGGGAGTGACATAGGCTATAATATTTTAATCAAAGTAACCGGGATAAAAAAAACAAGTCAGTTTAAAAAAAAAACAGTATGTTTAGGACAAAATCCAAAAATGCAGTCGGGCTTTCGTAAAGCCTGTTCCACAACATTCCACGGAAATATTGCCAAAGAATTATTAATAATAAAATTTACGGTATTTTATATATTTATCTCCATTTACGGAGTGACTTTTATAGCCACTAACACTCTATGTGTATTTTGTGAGGACTTGGAACATATCTTTTTTTTTTCGGTTGCATAACCTAGACCCTCTGAGTTGAACCATGGAGAGACGGAAATGGCGAAACTATAAGGGTTCCGTGTATGCCACGGAGCTCTAAAGACCCTCGATACAATGGCGACCCTACTTTCATAGCTGATAACTCTTAAACGGCCCCACCGATTTTGATGAAACCTAACTATAAACTACCGCTATTAAACTACCCTTCTGTTTAAAAAATCCGCGTTCGAATCGGTCCATCCATTTCGGAGCTACCATGCCAAAGACAGACTCTTCGATACACACAATAAAATTACAACCCCCGTTTTTGCGCCGGGGGTAGAAAGATAAGATCGCCACCCCTCCTTTGTTAGAAAATACAGTATCAATACGTCAAGTGTTTATCGATAACCTGAGACGACAATAGACTGAAGCCTGGCGCCACCCGCCCGGCCCCAGACGGGACGAGTAAATAAACAACGAAGGATAATCCATAATTCGCTCTCCAGTCTAACTTCTAAGCTATTGCGCAGCGGGAAATATATGTACATAATTCTGAAGACATGGCAAACGGATCGAAATCACAAAATTTGATTATTTCAGATGTTACTTGAGAGTTGAAGACTTTTCTAATTAAATTGTGCATTTAATATAAAACAGCTCCGGCATAACATAGCTTTCAGAAAATACACTCGTGGACAAATAATACGGGTCAGAGCGCGTTTTTCATACAAACGAGGCTATTGCGAAGCCTTGGTTCCTTGCCAGGGGAAGCTTTTAGCGAAATCTGATGATGGATACCCCGAAAATTGATACAGGACTTACCGACGTGTAAAAGAGCCCTCATGTGGCCAATTTTCTGAATAAAGCTTTTGAATTTTGAAAAGAGTGCCTAGGATACCCAACTGATTGAATCTGCGGTTAACACCGGAATAGTGCATGTTCAGAAAAACATCTAAAATAGCAATAAAATGTAAGAAAATACTGAACCAAACTCTCTCGCTGTGGTTTTAACTGATTGTGCGATAAATTAGGTATGTTAAGGACTTTTGACCTCCTTTATTGAACCACCATCAAACCTCACTCACAACAACCTCTGGCGAGGAACCAAGGCTTCGAAATAGCCTCGTATTAATCGTATTATTTGTCCACAAGTGTAAATTGGATAACCGACACCAACCCAACTAAAGATACTTGTGTTCTGGTACATGTTAAGCAAGGGGGTTGAGGTTAAAAAAGTATTTCTCCATTACTCAAACGTCTCAAACACTATGTAAGTAAGTAATTAAGTCTTAACGTATGTGAGAGAAAGATGAATACACACCGACCTCCAACCCGCGTCACCTATACCTACCCTACGGAAAATCTATTAGGACCATTCGATTCTTTGTGTTCCTGTGTATAGAAAGTTATATTATGATTGTACACAAGTCTTTGTCTTCCTTCTATTTTTATTTCTGAATACATTTGAGAAAGGACTTTCTTTGTGTGCTACCACTGACGGTGGCCGGCGACCTCGCTATACAAAGTGAAAAGGTCTTGCTTCCGTGGTTACTTTTATCTTGATTATCCACAATTAAAATAAAGAGAGCATTAGAGTTAAAATCGTATCGGTTTTAACTCGAACGCCTTAACTGTCAAGCAAATAAGAGCCATCAACAAGCTGACAATACCTATGATAACAGGTCGATAATAGTTTTACGTTGTAAAATAGTTTTTGGCCAGACGCATAACAGTAATAGTGGCGGTGGCATCACAACGAGGAAAATCCGTCCTAATATTCGGATAGCGAGATAAAACACCCAAGTTCCGGCCAGATCGTTACGTCAACCTTACATTACATAACTAGATAACTACAAGACAAGACACTCACTGGTATTTGTTTCATTTTGGCGCAGTGTCAACTCCACTTCGTTAGCTCGATGCAATTTGATAGCTAGACTAGAGGCGACTTGCAACAATATTTTGCGCGTGAGGGTACGTTGGTTAACGGAGTTAAGGCTGGCTATAGATTGATTGGCCACATAGCTCGGAGAACTGATAACCGTTCGGGAAGAAAAGTTCTCGAGTGGCGGCCCCGCACCGGTGGACGGAGTGTTGGACGGCCTCCCACCCGGTGGTCTGACGACCTGGTTAGGATCGCGGGGAGCCGCTGGATGCAAGCGGCTCAAGACCGTGACTTGTGGCGCTCTTTGGGGGAGGCCTTTGTCCAGCAGTGGACGCCCCCGGGCTGATGATGATGATGATAGATTGATTAAAAAAATTGGCGTTGTTTATTCTCGTATCGCAATGTAATAATGATTTCAAAACGAGTGGTTTTATAAATGCGATCGGATAAAATATATGCATTTGATATGTTATGCCGGAGAGTGTGGAAAAGACGTTTAATCAAACCAAATTAAGGACTTGACAGAAGCTCGTGAGCTAACCCCGTGTGCATCTGTTTAGTCCACCAGAGAAAATACTCTTTATACCGACCAATTGTCCTCGCGTGTGACATCCATAGACTTTGTCTCTAATAAGTTCAAGGTGATTGTTAAAACAAGGTGTGAAAGACATTAATTAAGAAAAAAACTAAATCCGAAATAATCATTCCAAAAACCAATTCTTGACTGAACAGTGCAAAAATATGTATCGAAAGAATCTTCTAATAAATATGTTACAGGTGTAGTGTATAATTGTTTTCCTTCGTATTTTTACGGAAACGTACGAACGTATCATGCTACTTCAGTCAACCTCAGTACTTTTTGTACTGTGACCGACTGAAATAGCAGGACACGTTCGTACGTTTCCGTGAAAATACGAAGGAAAACTATTATGCACTACATCTGTACGAAGTTTTACAGATGTTGCGAGCTGTCATATATTTACACTTGACTGTATACATGGTGGTGTAGAAAAAATACTAAATGCAGTCTAAAATTTTAACCAACATGTTAAAAGCACTTAGAAAAGGGCTAAAATTGAGTTCCTTGGTTAGTTAACATACTTCAAAGCGTACGTTCTCAATTCGTAGGGTATTTTTTTTCGTAATTTTTTTATGTTTGTTTTCCGATTATTTAGAGACCAATGGTCCGATTTGAAAAAAATAATTGTTTGCATATGTGTCCTTTCTACTTACTCGTACATACAAACATAAACTCACGGATGCGTTACTTTCTAGTTGGTTTCATGAAAATCGGTTGAGCCGATATACCTAGGGTTGCCATCCGTCCGGGTCCCCCCGGATTTGTCCTAGTTTAGAGGGCGTTTCATTTGTAGTACTGGCTTAAAAATTGAAAGACTTGGGCCGCCGCGTCTCACATCGATCGCGCCGCGGTGTGGAACTGTGGACAACCGTCGAACCGTCCGGGTTTCAAGCTCCAAAACCCGGGATTTTCAAGCGTCTTGGCCTGATTGCCAAATTAGCTTAGATATAGCTTTAAAAGAAGCGGTCACCGTTATATCGGGAATTTTCATCTATTTAATAATGGACTTTTATTGAATATTTCTGCTATTTGATGGCAGGATTGTTACTATATTTTACTGGTCTCATTTCTAGTGTACAATGCGATTGTATATAGTACCTAACAAGTTTTAAGACCTTCCGGTACGGGGATATTTGATTATATTCGAATCTAAAGCGCATAATAGTTTCTGTACAAAACGAAAAGAAATCACATTTATTTTGATCTATTCATTTATTTACATATGTAACGTAATGACCGTCCAGGGCCGTCGTTACTGTAATGTTGTTATCTTTTAAACTAGAGACTGATTTGTGAAATAACTAAATAGATACCTACCCGATAACATACAATAGTAAAATATATTTATACACACGCAGCCAAATACAAAACAAGAAAACTAGCAACAAATCACAAAGCTAAAAACAATAACCGTCGAGATTGATAACCGCAATGATAAAGTATTCAATTTGGGGGTTTCCTGATCCCGACCTTTCATCGAGTCAATTCCAAGTTTTTGTTCTCGCATAAAGAGATAACGCTGGCTATTCATTCGCCCATAATAAACCCGAGGGCGTGACCCATTCGCTCGGAAAATTGAATGGCGCTCTTTAGGCGTGAACAATGTGGGTAGACAAAGAAAATAAGCTGCCTGATAATGTTTTAACCTTTGCGTACGAAGGGGTAATACTCGTAGGTACATACTTTCAGTAGGTGGGTAGGTACATTAGTTTATGATTCGTATTATTTTATTTAGTAGCTATTTTGAGACTCATGGTGCTACAAACCTGTAATGTGGCATAGTTATACATTTAAATTATGCCGACAAAGTTGTAAAATAAAATTGTGCTTGAGTCTGACTCGCACTTCACCGGCTTTTATAATGTGCCGATAAAAATGTGCCTTAAAATCCTTCAACATTCCAAATAAGCTATGTAACGTTATCATGCGGGCTTACACGAATACAAAGCAAATAGATAGCAGTGTGTATTTTAATGAACATTCAATTATCCGGTCCACTTCTGTGACTGATAGTAAAAGTCAATGGTTCAAAAGTCGTAACATTAACTTTTAGTCGCTTCACAAAATATGATGTCACTGTAACAATGTTGAGAGTTCTAAAACACTTTTATTTGTTAGAGTATTTTTACACAGCATACCTATTACACATTTTTTATCTAATCTTTGCTAATTTAGTTAGTGTTTTGATGGGATTAACATCAAGTATGAAAAAAATATTTCCTGTAAATGCCTTGAGTGAGGGCCAAGTTAATAACCATAAACAGTGCCGTAGCAAGGTGACGAAGGGCCCTGGAGCAAAAAACAAACTGGGGCCCTTAAACTGTTTAGGTTTTATCAACATTATAAAAATGCAAAGCTAATTATAATTACGTACTTATCATCAACTAGTTAGCTAGCTATATAGTCTACTACACGAATAGTAATATTATAAAGAGGAAAGATACGATCGTTTGTTTGCATTGAATAGGCTCCGAAACTACTGGAAATATTTGAAAATGTCTTTGCTCATTAGTATCTTACATTACCCCTGATGAACATAGGCTATATTTTGGGTGCGCCAAAGTTGAACTAAATTTTTAATGTCGATTATCGGAAATCCGAAAATGTTGTTCCTAATAATTTACATCCTAATAATCACTACTCATAACTACTTTGTTCCTAACGCTCTGAATTCCTAATCATTCAACTTCATAATGTCCGTTGCAATAAACATCGATCATACTACTATTTGTTTTCCTATATTTTCTCAACATAACCATCTTTTACACTATTGTTCATTGTTATATTTGTTTTATGTAGAATGGTTTTTATTCCTAAAATTGCACATTATTATAAGTACATTAAACTTATTTATAATTGTAAAAATGTTATTTTTTCTATTATTTTTATGCTAATACCGTAAAAATAATCTAAAAAATAACAACTTTAACCTTTAACCTTAAAATATGAGTTAATAGTGACTGAGATCCTAAGGGTCCGTCATTACGTAGGCAGTAGGGAATAGGGACTTAGTGGCAAAACCGACTCGGATCGCGGATAGGTTAGAAGACTTAGTTAGGTGAGTTAGTTAGGTCGAGGTTATTTTTTTTTATAAAAGAGCAGAATAGACCCAAAAAAAATATGATTAAGAATGTTATTTAAAAAAAAAATAGGAGTTTACAAAAAGTTACATCAGTGACATTAGCACTTAAAATTTTAAGAGATATGAGTTTTATGAGCTACGTTAATAGTAAAATAAATTGTAGGAACGAAATTTTTAGGAAAACATCTTTTAGGAGCAGTGATCATTAGGAGTACAAATCGTTAGGAAAATCAATTTCGGGTGATAAACTTTAGCGAAGCCAATATGGACCCCTATATTTTATTATTCTGACTGCTGAGTTTCTTGCGGCGTTTCTTCTCAGCAGTGGTCTCCTCTTGGGAAGCGCTGGTGGATTCTTGACGTGTAAAAGTGCCCGCGAGCGGCCTACTTACTGAATAAATTTATTTTATCTTTTTTATCTGCGCGGACGGAGTCGCAGGCAACAGCTAGTTCATCAATAAGAGGTTTGCTAGTCAGGTTTTGGGAGCCCCCCGAGTTTAGGGGCCACGGGGCACCGCCTAGCCCTTTGGTAGATACGCCAGTGTGTAAGGAAGTGAGCGTTATTCGAGAATCGTGTTCGTGCTAAGCGTCACCAGTCGGGTTAGTGGTGTGCGTGTCTATATACCTACGCATTATAACTACAAGTTTGGCTACATCCGTGAGATAAAACAACTGCACTCCTCATGCGATTTACCTAATACTTAACTACACTACCCACTACAATAAAGTGCGAAAATGTAATATGCATGCCTGGTTCTAATCAACTGCCATTCGTTACGTCTGAATATAAATAAATCTTGTAATATTATACATGATTGACAAGCACAACAAATTAACTTTGTAGTGTTCTATATCTTTAAATAGTATAAAACAGTCCCTTCCGTCTGTCCCTCTGTATGTACGCTTAGATCTTCGAAACTACGCAACGGATGCGGAATGCGGTATTCATCAATATATAGAATGATACAAGAGGAAGTATTTATGTGTAATTTTATCATTTTTTTAACATTCTGGGTTATGTACGGGTGTTACAGAAAACCCGCATAAACTAAAGCGAAGCGAGGGCGGGTCGCTAGTATATAAAAATTAAGAAACTATCTAACTGGTCAATCAACGCACCGCCGAAACCGCTGGACTTCCTTGATATTCCTTGGATATCCTAAGCACACTAAGGAGGGATTTTTAGAAATTCATCCCCTAAGGGGTAAAAATGGGGGGAATAGCGGGAAACTCTTATATAACTTACTGATAACTAATAGAATTGAATCATGTATGTATATACACTGTACAGTCAATTAATTTAAATTTTGAGCTACTATGGAACCAAATCTGAGAACACCAAGGATTCATTTTGACGTAATTCCTTTGTTGCTACAATAAAAACTACCATGGAGACATGCACTAGATATTGGATTTTCTTGTGATTTCGACTGATCTCACAAAAGATCATCTCATCCTATAACCCAGTGGTTCTCTTACTTTTTTAACAACAGAAACCTTTGAAACACTGAATATTTAAGACATGGTTTTACTTTGTCAGTAAATTGATACCTACTTCAGATGACTTTGTTTCTTATCAGCCCTTGAATTGCCATGGCAGTTATTGTGTTACGGTTTAATAATTGAATGTGTGTAAAAAAAAAACAATTGAAAACCTTGAACATAAAGTAAACTGTTATTGTAAACATGCATGGAATAACAACATTTATTATAAATTATAGGCATATATCAAAGGGTAAAAACAAGGTCACATGATTAACAGATTTTACTGATAAATATAATAAATATAAAAGTGTATGTATTCTGTTTAATTACCACATTCTACTTATAACATTAATTTATTACCTTTTAGTAAAAAAAAAATACAACATCTCAAAACCCAAAGCCTGTTTCAATTTATTTTTTTACCCAAAGTGTGGTGGATGCTCTAAGAAGGTAGAATTTAAAATATGCAAGAGCAGTAGGGGCTATTTGGACCAAGGGGTAAGGCATGCTAATTTTTAAAATATGTAGAATATGTGCTTAACCCCTCATATGCGGGAGGTGAAAAAAATACCAAGTTCTAGTCTCTTTGGATTACAATATAGTCTGAAAAAATAAGCTTGATTTTTTTACAAAAAGATTTCCAAATTTTCGGAGCAGATCTGCACCTAAGCATATGAGAGGTTAAGCTTATGGATGGAGTCACATCACCACCCTATAGAGACTATGTTTGTAGATTTTTTTCCATTAGGGCCACAGCCAGCATACTAGTACTGGTACACAGCATATCTTTAGCATTATCAACTTCCAAGTGTATTGCCGCTAGCTTGTAGGCTATCAACTTGTGTAAATGATCCCTTAATGATAAAAGAGCAGATAAAAAAGTCTAGTGGCAATGAAAATTAAGTTTAATAAATTACTGATTATAGATATCAATATAATCAGCAATATTAAGTTAAATAAATTACTGATTATAGATATCAAAGTAATCAGTAATCAGCAACATATAACATTTTAATCATAGAAATTGTTGATTATTTCATGATATAATTTTTGTAGTATAGTTAAGATGCAAAAAAAGCAGCTAAAAAAATAATGATATGATATGAGTGATGATGTGTTAGCCTAGTTGGTAGTGACTAGTGAATCTGAATATGAAGCTAGCGGTCCCGCGTTTGATTCCCAGTAGCTAAATGTTTGTGTGATAAGCGCAAGTATTTGATCTGAGTCTTGGGTTCTATGTATTTAAGTTTTTAATTCTTCATATAAGTATGTCTATTATTGTTTAGGACTAGGTCAATTTATGTGAGATTTTACCCCAATATTTATTTATTTTAAGTCATACCTGTATTCTAGTGAAAACAGATATAAGAAGAATTAACTTGTAATAAACCACTCATAATAATCATACACACATCTAAAATGATCGGGGCCAAAAAGTATCCTTAGATTATTTTGATTAACTCATATCATTGCAAAATATCAAAATAATGTGAGTAAAATATGTCTTGCATATGCTTTGATATTTTTTCATATGCAGTATAGATAATTTTACACGTCAAAAATCTTACCAGGGCCTATCAGATAACATATTTATTTAGGTCTAAATCAGAAATGTACAGAACTAATATTGAATATATAATTTTTTGACCATGCATCATGAAATCTATTGAAAATGTTTATAATGATCAAAACATCCCTTCCCATCAGAGGCTCCTACTGTAATTTTCATCACATTTTGTTTAGACTAGACCCCTCCCAATGTCCTTGTAGATGTACTTATAAGTAAGAAGTAATAACACATTTTGCTATAAGCGCCATGGCTTTCTTATAAGTGCCTTGGCTAAGAGCTGTAAGCTTGAAGTATTTTTTATTAAATACAGTGAATTACAAATTCTACCTTATAAAGTTTATTTCATGTGTGCCCTTGTTTTACCTAAAAACAAAGGCACAATGTACATTATTACAAGAAGTGCAATTATGCTCTGTCCTACCAAAGGTGCGATTTGTTTTGTCTGTCCTATTTATGATAAAAACATTTCTATTGTTTTGTTGTATCTTTCCCTTTACATAATACAAAAGCCTTCCACAAGAGACTGCATGCCAATGCTGCCTGAGTACCCTCGCAATGTAGTAAGTAAGTATTTTCCGAAATTCAGCCCCTAACGGGAATATATGGGGGATAACGGGAAATAAGTATAATGCGTACCAAAACTACTCCAATACACTTACCTCTGACAGTAAAGGTGCTCTGTCTAGATGCTCTGATGAAGCGAAAGCCGATTCAAAATAGACCCCATGGTCTCCAGAGTCGTATCTGGAGCTACCTTCGTCCCACATCCTTGCCTCGGGCTCATCAGACATTCTGGCGCCGTCCGATTTACGAATTTACACGAAAAAAATCACTCCATTTCTTCACTACAGCACGGACACTCACTATGAGAATAGGTTTTGAATTGTATTGATCACTGTTCCATTGAGAATTTTAACACTGTATGCGATAAAGTATTGCGATATACTGATAATTTTGCGACGTTTATCCGTATCAAACGAGTGATTCCAGTTGTCAAATTGAAATGTCACTTTTTGCGACAGCGTTCCGTTTTTGCACGAAATTTTTCGGTTGGAATATATATAAACTTATTTTCAATGGTAAATAAAATAAAAACAGATTATAACTTGGAATATATTTTTCACTAGTGCATTTTTTTTAATATACTCACTTTCTACTGGTTCCCAATTATCATGCCACTCGAGATGAATCTATATTTTACAACATCGCGCATTTATTTTCATCTCGAGTGTAACGAATAGTGGATCGCTTGGTTTATTAAGCAATAAAGAGTTTACATACATCGGCACATATACTTTTTCCAAATATAGTACCTATTGTCTGTAACCACGAAGTTTTCGTTGATCCTAGATAACTGGCATACATACGGATTTCTGTACACTTTTATCGTGTTCAAACCCATTTGAACTTCAACTATTTAATTCATGTCATGAGGACGAGCCTCTCCATCACTGTTTCCTGTTTAATCATTGAGCGGGGGTAGAAATTGACATTTATTTCCTCAAATCCAAAAATATAGGTGGTAATAAAACTACAGAGTAAGAATGAAAACAGACAATAAAAGTCAAAGATAATCAGAACTTAATTTTATTTTTTCCTACGCCCCCCGCCCTGTTTCGCTGCCTGTGGCTTTCCGAACGCTTTGCCTTTTTGCGGTTTACCTTTGCCTTTTGGGGGTCCATTGGGCCCTTTAGGTTTACCATGTTTACCCTGTTTCCCTTGGTTTCCAGGTTTACCTATGGGCAAACCCTTTTGGGCCCTATTGGCGTCATAGCGTAGGCGTTTGGTTGCCGCTCTAGAGGTATCTGTGAGGTCATTGGCAAAGTTGCTTTGTTTGCGTTTTGTTTTCTGCTTGGGTTTGTTCGCGTTGCGCGGGCGATCGTCGTCGTCTACGGCACGAATGCGATGCTGTTTCTTGTTTCGCTTCGCCATGCGGGATTGTAGGAGAGCAACCTGGGAAGGATAAAAAATATATGAGTTTGAGTGCAAAGTAGATTAGATTATACCTGCACCTTCGTCCGCTTAGAGCTCGTTCGTATATCTATTGCCAAAGATACACAGAAACCCCTATTTTTGCGTTGGGTATTAAATACCATACCTTCTCCATTTCATGCCGGACGCGTTCCTCCGCGGTGTCCTTCGGCTTATGCTTGTTGTTGGTGGGTTTCTCTTTTCTCCTCTTCTTGCCGGACTCGTAGTCTGACTCGTCGTCGGAGTCACGCTTGCGTTTCTTGCCTTTTTGTTTATTATTTTTATCTGCAAAAAAACATTTAGTTAAAAGATAGAAATTAATATAGTGCGATAACTTAATTGCTTTGTACACTCTCACTCGTTTTCATACGCTCTGGGTGTGTATCCAGCAGAGCTGTGCGAGGTAGCGGAGCGGTGCGCGAGGAAAAAAAACACCAATAGGAAAGCTGCGCTAGGAAAATGAAGTATTCCTATTGGTGGATTTTTTCCTCGCAGTCCGCTCCGCTACCTCATACAGTTATGGTGGGTATTAACCCTTATAGAGCTATCGCATTGAAGTCGCGGAAAGTGAAAATTTGTATTTTTTTAACGTTAACACCATCACATACAGTCGAAAAGTGACAAACATTCAATTTCCGCGATTGTACAAGTGCCGTCAATGATTTAATGAGAGACATTTACGTTTTTAAATCGAAATTATGCCGCGGTGGCGGCAGCGAAGGCGAGTGATGTATGACGCGATAGCGTGAGGTGTTTTATTTTTATTCATTTCTTTGTATTGCCGCGGAGCAGTTATAGCCAGTTTTTTATTGTAACACATTTCATCGATAACAGTCTAGCAGTATTATTACTGCTAGAACAGTATTATTTCAACAAAGAAGCGGATTGGCAAAAAAACTGTGAATTTCATATATAATAGCGGCCTAGTTACAGCTACTCAACTTCTTGCGCCCGTGGTTACGTCACGCCTCCACCACTGGCTTGTGGCGCGTACATACTTGTAACGTATACTAGGCTAAACAGTTCCGCTGCTCCCCTACCTTTCCCCGGATGCGCCGTCAGCGCGAGGCGCTCCTTCTCCTCCCGTTTCTCCTTGTGCGTCTGGAACCAGTCGTGCTGCCGCGGCACCACCACGGGCCCCTCCTCCTTCTTCAAGGAGCCCTCCAGCTTCGCCGTCTGCTTGTCCATCTTGTTCAGCTGCCGCTCGGCGTATTCTTCGTCGAGGATCGCGGCTGTGGGGAAAAGTTGAATGTTTGATTACTGAGAAGACGCTTCACCTGATGTAACCTTTTGAATGGTGACCCCTTGTTTCATCAACATTCATTTCATAGTACGATAGTAGTTCGCAGAATTTTCGTTTCATAGAAAGCTATTTCTCGATAGATTAGTGTTATACCATACCATGTACGTATTTTCGTACCGCCATTCTTCAATTACCAATCTTTGGCTCAAAGTAAGCAACTTGGCCATTATATCGGCTGGCACTTGGCCGGACTTGGCTTGTATGTACCTCAGCGCCACCAGCTCGCGTTACTTACCAATCTCCGGCTCGAGGCGCGCTAACCGCACGCGGTACTTGGCCACGATGTCGGCGGGCACTTGGCGCGACTTGACGGGGCGCTTCGCTCGCTTCACTATCGCCTTCACCAGGTTTCGCTCGCCCTCGCCTGCGAGCGACACGGACACGCCCGCTTTCCCCGCGCGGGCTGTTCTGCCCACCTAGAGCATTTTACAATAAATAAGAACTTTATAAATAATAATAATCGTACAACGCAAGATAACGGTCAGTATAATGTTTGTTCAATTTTCAAGGCTACGGTTTTTATAAAGTATAGGGGTACCTATTATTTAATTAAAACATCTTTCAACAAACATCATCACGCACGAGTTTTTTTAATATTAGTTTGTTTGTCGTATTTTGGAGACCTGTGCCACCTGGATTGAATTCTGGGTCCGCCCTTGCGTGAAGTGTTCTAGTAGTTGGGTACCTGAGCACACTCACCCGGTGGATGTAGTGCTCGAGCGTGGCGGGCAGCGTGAAGTTGAGCACGGTGCGCACGCCGGGGATGTCCAGCCCGCGCGCCGCCACGTCCGTGCACACCAGCACGTCCACCAGCTCCTCCTTGAAGCGCTTCAGCGAGTCCAGCCGCTGCGGCTGGTTCAGGGCGCCGTGCAGCTCGGCTACCTGAACGGTCACCACCATCATGCCAACCGTTTATTTCCGACTCACGTGGTCCAAAGTTAAGCCCATTACAAGACAA
The DNA here is from genome assembly GCA_923062465.1 of Acleris sparsana. Classification (NCBI taxonomy): domain Eukaryota; kingdom Metazoa; phylum Arthropoda; class Insecta; order Lepidoptera; family Tortricidae; genus Acleris; species Acleris sparsana. The sequence goes on along the minus strand of OV281305.1, from coordinate 6,522,063 downwards.
TGATAAAAAACTATACATACTTAAATACATAAAAACATCCAAAACTCTCGAAAAAAAACTCACGCTAATCACACAAATATATGCATTATACACGGTGTTACACGAGGAAACCGAATAATTTTAACAGCGTATTCCAGACATTATTTGGAGTTAAAATTGTCCTATAATGTTTGCTAGATTCAGCTTGGTTTTTGAGATATTTGCGTTTATGTTTAAAAAAGTCGTAATGAAATCTCCAGTACAAAACACCCTTACAATTGCGACGTTGCGAGCCCGCCACGTCTAAGTTGACTGTAAATTGACTTTCATTCAGAACCGTCATTAGTATGTTTACATGTCAACGTCAGCTTAATATTTTTTCTCCAAAAACGTAAAAATATCGATAAATTAATAATAATAATCCAATATTCAATTGAATGTTATGACAAAAAAAAACAAATATGAAGAAACTTTCACAAATCTTGGAACATTGTAATTACTGAAAGCAAGCCGCATCAATTTTGGATTAGATTAGTACAGCATATGATCGGGATTCGGGATGAATGGCGTACTCGAGTGCTCACCAGTGGCGGTAACAGGCTGAAGAAATGGTGATAATGATGAAGCCGACGGATTAAAAGTATTCGTGCTATTACCAGTTCGTTGAAGTATCAAGTAGCAAAGTGTAAGAAAGACACCGACAGCAACGCACTGGGTACATACCAGTGGCGTAACTGCAGGGTGGCAAGTCGGCAAAATGCCACGGGCCCCCAGCCCGAGAGGCCCCTCGGCCCGAGACAGCCTTCCGGCCCGAGAGGCTGCGAGCTCAGGAGTAACATGACGATTTTACTGAGAGGGCCCCATCCAATGAATTTGCCACGGGCCTCAGATGGTAAGTACTTAACGGAATCTTAATGGATGTAATATTTTTATGATATGCAGTTTATTTTTATTTGTTTATGAATGAATACTGTCGACAGGAGTAGACAGTCTTGTTGCGAGTTAATTTTGTAAACATTTCGTTTTATTATTGTAATTACTAATTAATCTTACTTATGCAATTCATGTTATCCACAAATTATACGAAATAATACACAAAATTATTTTATTTTATTTATTAAGTAAAAGCATACCATAGATACTTTTATTTGCATCATTTCAACCCGGGGACGTCCTCTGCTGGACGTAGGTCTCCCCCAAAGACTTCCACCACGAACGGTCACACGCCTTCTGCATCTACCGGTGTCCGGCGACTTTCACCAGGTCGTCGGTCCATCTAGTAGGGGGCCGACCGACACCGCGTCTCCCGGTCCGTGGTCTGCACTCGAGAACCTTAACACCCCACCGGCCATCAGTTCTACGAGCAATGTGTCCAGCCCATTGCCACTTCAGCTTGCAGACTCTGAGAACTATGTCGGTGACTTTGGTTCTTCTACGGATTTCTTCATTTCTGATTCTATCCCGTAGAGAAACTCCGAGCAGCTCTCTCCATAGCACGCTGAGTAACTCTGAGTTTATTTAAAAGGCTCACTGTGAGGGACCACGTCTCCGTTCCATAAGTCAATCCTTCAATTTAACATTCATTATTTCTGAAGACACTTTGTAACGTCTTATGCCTAGTTTAACAACTAGATAAGGCTGACAAGATAATAAATACCAGTACAAGATAATAAAAGTTACGTTGTGAAAATCAAAATGTACGTCGTACAAATCTTATATCAATAACAACAATGTCAATGACGCAATGTAAGTCATTAATGTCATTATGGTTGCGGAATGAAGTAGCCAGTAGTTTTCAGTTTGATGTAAGGAGTACCCATGACAGTTCAAAATAACTGTTTCTGGGCTACTTTTTGTAGAATTTGCTTTAAAAAAATCCATTTAATTTATTTAGTCTCAGTAATATTTTGCTTACTTTTACTGGCTTACTGCTGGTAGGCCATGGCCACTTGTTCATTTCATAATTAATTTTGTAGCCAACGCCTTGTCGCAACCATTGGAGAATCCAAGAGCGAATAGTAAATGAACCCTAGTTCTTGGCCTATTCATAAGGCCCTAGAACTATTTGATTAAATAAACAGTTAGAATTGCCTGGTCCTCGTAGTGTTTGGGGCAAAAATAACCACCAATTTAATCGAATGAGGCTGTTACAATATTTTTAACTTTGCGAAAGTGTAAATCTCTCTGCGATAGTCTGAAGCATGTCTAAATAGGTAAATTATTAGTAAATAGTTCCGATTGCACTTTTACGTAAATCCTGCTTTAAAACAATAATGCCTGACTCCAAGTGTTACTTAACTCTTCTAATGGAAAGAGATAACAATTGCAAACGTAGTAAGAAGTTTCGTTTGCATTTGTACGTAAATCCTGCTTTGAAACGATTTGTTTGACAAGGAAATTGCTCTATGAGTATGTCTGCCTCTTCTAATGAAAAGAGATAACAATTGCAAACGTAGTAAGAAGTTTCGTTTGCATTTGTACGTAAATCCTGCTTTGATACGATTTGTTTGACAAGGAAATTGATCTATGAGTATGTCTGCCTCTTCTAATGAAAAGAGATAACAATAAGAAACGTTGCCAGCTTATCCTAAGGCGTTGATTTACTGGTGTAGGAAAAATAAATAATTTATTATGTATGAAAACATAACAAAAATAAAAATCATATTTCGACCTGGGTTCATATAATCTTTTTTGTTTCTTACGGCCTTAGGAACACACTGTTAAAATTATTCGGTTTTCTCGTGTTACACCGTGTACATGTAGATTCCATCCCGTCAAAGCCAAGGTAGGCTGCTAGTAACACCATTAAAATAAGAAAGAGCACATGATGTAACATGATGGGTCAGTATGAGAATTGAGGACTTAAGATTATTTTTTTTTGTAATTTTCGTCACAAGTTTTAAGAAACCTTTTTAAAAGAGAATTAACCGACTTACCTTGACCCCCAGTAACCCCAAAGCCACATGTAGCCTGTGGGCCTGCTTCTTGGTCTGCACGAACACAACTGCGCGGTCGCGGAACGTGCGGCACACCAGCGCAGCGAGTAGCGCTTCGCGGTCCGACTCGCGATCCTTCCGTATCCTGCCATTCGATCGAAAAGGTATTACACATGAGACTAAAACGTTGACAACCCTGCAGAAACATGCTCACGAAAAGTATCACTGAAATACTACGTAAATCTTAAACTAAAATTGGGAATTATTTATGGTTACAATATCAATGACAATGACATGTTCAATGTTTGACTTTTTGAACGTCACAGTCAGAAAGCAGATGTTCACACACCACAGCTGCCAGACTGTCAGTGGGCTTTTCTATAAGATCTTCTGTGATTGTGGGCATAAGTCATCCTTGCGTATATGGCAAGTGGAGATGCCGTCAGCTGTAGTAAAACTTCCTAATTGTGCGATGTTATTTATGTTTCGTATTGAAACAGAGTCGAAAAGTGTCTAATCTTTTCATTTCGCATCGGTACTTGTCAATTCACCAATTTACATGTATCAATTTGTCACGTATCCTGTCGCTGTCATTCTGGTGAAATACGATCAGATCGCGGGATTTATACCTGTTACCTTAGACCAATAATAGAAGGTCTCACCTGACGAACTCCTGCCTAAGGTTGAAGGCCACATCTTTATTGGAGTCGACAAACAGCTTGACAGGTTTCTGCAGCGAGACGGCGGCGAGGTCCTTGACTTCCTCGCTCATGGTGGCGGAGAACAGCATGGTCTGCCGCTTCGGGGAGCATTGCCGGATGATCTCCTTCATCTGTTCCGCGAAGTACTCGTCCAACATCCTGGAAAGAGAAAGACACTTAAAATACATCCAGAAATTTCCATTTCTTGTATGGCTTGGTAGAAAAGAGTTTGGAATTAAGGTCATCGCACAATACAACGGCTCGGCACCAGGTCAGACCAGATCAGTACCGCTTCAGCTCAAGGTGAAAGATTGAAAATGAGATTTGATCTGTGTTAGTGTGATACATTTTTATAGATAAAGTGAAAACAAGAGCTGGTCACTGAAAAATGTATTATACTAACATAAAGCAAAGCTCACTTTTCAATGTTTCACTTTAAGCTGAGACAATGCTGATTGGGTTATAATGTGCTATTCGGACAAAGTGGTCCAATTTTACTTAAAAACACCTAATCTGGTTGTCACTTGACAATTCAGTAGTTCTTTTCTTCCTATCACCACGTCTGTGGCGTGAAAATGTTAAAAATATGCAATTGGCTCCCCCTAAAATTACCACCCGGAACAGGGTACCCCCCTAGGGCTGGGCTATTATCATATTAACTCACCGATCCGCCTCATCCAACACCAGCACCTCGATGGAGTGGAGTGTGAACGAGGGCGTGTTCCTGATGTGGTCGATGAGCCGGCCCGGGGTGGCGATCACCACGTCAGGGTTCCGCCGGAGCACGCTCTCCTGCGATCAAATACCATTGTGTCACGGAAAGTGCAATACCGCTTACGCGGGTTTGCCATACTTGTAGTTGTAACACGTATAGACACGCACACTACGGCATCGCTTAGCGCCGACAGCTACGCACTCAGAGGCAACCAGCACGTGCATCTACACACACACAAATATGGCCAACTCGCTTTTGTGGGGTAAAACAACTGGAACACATTTACTGTCATCTAACCTATGTAGAAGTGTGTGTAATATTGCCAAACCGTAGATGTAAAGTGCCGAATGTAAAATATTTTTTTTTCTATGGTTTTTTATTACCTGATATTTGACGTCCAGACCACCCACGGATAGACCAACGGTTACAGTGGTAAACTGAGACAATTGCCTGGTCACTGCATGTACCTGTAATTTAATATTGATTGTTTAAATATTGTTTTACAAAATAAGTGTTCAATGTGTTTTTAACCTTTGTCTGTGTCCGTGTGTCCAATAAAGGTGGACAAGAAAGGTTGCAAACCCCTTCCTTATTTGGCACACTTCATAAAGCTTATTCCTCAAGGTTGGTAGTCCTAAGAATGCTATTGTGTCATGGCTCACAGATCTCACTAACCACCACGATGTCTATGGTTGTACACCTTATGCCATTAATTACTAACCTGGGCTCCCAACTCCCTTGTAGGCACCAGAACGAGGACCCTGGTGACCCGGTCCCCCCCCGTGGTCTTGTAGAGGAGGCGCTCCAGTATGGGCAGCATGTAGGCTGCGGTCTTGCCCGTGCCTGTCGCGGCGCACGCGCATATATCCTTGCCTGTTGGGTTAAACATACATACATACATACACTCACGCCTTCAGTCCAGAAAAACAAAGGGCTGATTAAAACATACCATGGAAACTACATGGTTGAGATTTTATGTAATTAATGTCTAGGATTGATTTTTCTTCGGAACAAATGTGAATCATTCATCTTCGGAACAAATGTATTAAAGTGGAAATTTAATTGATTTAAGTGCACTCTGGAGTGGCCGGAATAGTGAAACTAAGTTAACATACCTAGTAAAGCAACAGGTATAGTAGCTGACTGTATGGGTGTGGGGTGCACATAGTTCAGTGCTCCGATGGCTTTCAGCAGCGGACGGGACAGGTTCATCATGTAGAAGGAAGCATTCTCATCGTAGGGCGGCGGCTCCTCAAAGAAGTCTGAGTCGTACTCAATGCGAGTGCCTTGCTCTAGGTCATCTTCTTTTATTTCCTGGTTATAATTTACGACATACTTAATTTATAGTACTTATTAATCATAGTTAGAATCCAGGCAGAATAAAAAGGACCAAAGTAATGGGCAATAAGTTGAGGAGTTGTCAAGTGAATTTGTAAATGTCTGTTAATATCTAACTAGCAAGTCTAGCAACCCACCCTCTACATTTATGAGAGTTTTGTGTAACACAACACTCAAACATATGTAAACCAGAACTTATAGTACACCTTCCATGACAAAATATCTAACTGATGGTTAAAACTGCATCAAAATCTGATATGTGGTTTAGGTGAGTTAATGGATTTACAGACAGACAGGCCACAACATAACCCTTCCAAAAATATCACCATAGTTGAGTTAAAGTACCTAATTATTCATGAAACCCTTTTTTTACCACTTGTAGAATTGCATTAATGATAGGAAAGCATTATTAGTTCAAAGTAATTTTCAAATAACACAAAGTTTACAAAAGAAGACATTATAAACCATAAGTGTTATCATAAACCTAAAAACAAAACTACAAACCTGCTTCTGCTTTTGTTTTTTACTAAGCTTCTTGTCTTTTGTCTTGATTTCATCTTTTATAAGTTCATCATCAGATATTTCCAGTTCATCTACATCACCATCTAAAAGAGATATTTCGATCTTGTTAGTATAACAAACCCATTACTGACACATTTCGAGTTTTTTAATTTGGCATTATTTCCACGCAAGCTTATGACTTTTATTACAATGCATATTGTTGAAAAGAGATATCTGCTTGTAATACAAGTTACAAGCTTTTGATACAAGAGACCTGTTTATCAAACTTAACGTAACTTGTATTACGAGCGGAAATCTCTTTCCATCAATATGTATTAAAAAGAGACTTCCATTTTATAGTTACAAGCTTTTGATAATCAGGCCCAAGGCTGCTGATGTTGGATACCGCAAGATTTTACAAGTTTACAAGTTGGCAAATCCTGCATGGAATATGATACTATTTTGTTCAATTATACTCTTGAAATGTTAAAGGGCTGATGTGGTCAAATCATAAGTCAAGTACAAATCCTGTATTTTTAAATTGTTACAGGGTGATATCCATTTTTGATGACCTTAAATAACAAAAGTGGTGAATTACCTTTGCTGTCGACATCGGAGTCTGTGTCGATGTTTCCGGCTGTACCAGTAACCTTTGCTTTGGCTCGACGTCTTTCTATTTTTTCATCTAAAGTTCGCTTTACATTTCTTCGTACATATTTTTGTAGATCATCCCATGTGTTCTAAAAAATATTTTATCACTTCATCTTATTTCTATTACAAATGTATAATTTGTTATACTAGTTAAACATTCTAACAAATTATTGTACCTTGTTGTACTCTTCAACAGATGAAACAAACTGAAACTTGGGATTAAAATCGGCTTTCTTCTTAACCTTCTGCTTAGACGGTTGGTACTATAAAATAAAATGAAATATGTAACACTGTTTAACATAACTCGCATAACGACGGTCAGAATAAATAAATAACACAGCGTGTTATTAACGTTATTATACCTCGACTTCTACATCTGACTCCTCCGAAAAATCTTCCACTTGTTCACCATCATTGATGGTTTTAATAATACCCGGAAATCCAGCCACCTCCATTGCGAGTAATCGTTTATTAAGCGAACATTAGAGCAATTACGAATTGAATATTGTTTTATTTTCGGATAACATGAACGCGAAACGAAATAACTTACGAGGTTATCTATCAAACTCACATGTTATAACGTTCCTTTACACGATTTATTTTCGAACTGTCATTACTAAATAAACGCAGTTTGCAAATATTTTAGCGTATTTCATTCGTTTAGAAATAAAAATTATTGTGATCGAATTTATTCATAACTACTTTAAAGCTCTAAATTAATCAAAACCTAATAATTAGCCTGAATTAAATGAGGAGTCTAGACAGCAATAAGATCCTGTCGAAATCCATAATTTCATTTCATTATTGACTTTGTATTGCATGGGAAAATATTAACATAATATATTATATTATATTATGATGATATGTTTTCCTACCTCTATGGTATCACCAGTGAAGTAATCATGACTAGAATCTTTACTATTTAGAATAGAGAATTAAAGCCCATTTCCGAACTGATTAGTTCTGTTGGGTGATTGGGTGCTGTCGCTGTCATCGCTTGTGATGTGTGCCGTATTGAGAAATTAAATTGTATCGTTAGAAATCATTAATTATGGCAGATCAGCTACTAATTCACGATGATATTAAGCTGTAAGTAATGGTAATCCCGAACCACTTGAGGAACTTAAGTTCCGTGTAAATTGTGTAATAGCTCTGCACATCTGTCACAAGATCTTGTTTTCAACGAAACGTTACAAATTATATATCTTTATCTTTACGATTACAAATTTCTTAATTAATTGATTAATTACATTATCTTATATGTAAACAGATGTGCATAAGTGTTTTTTGGCTATGCTCCCTCGACGTATTTCCTGCCATGTGCGATATTTACGCTAAATACCATTATTTATCAATAATTAATGCAAATTATGGCGTAAACGCCTGAGTTGCAATCTGTTAGGCAAAATGTTTTCAAGATCCCTGTAACTGAAGTGGTGTGCATTTTTATTAGCAAATATTGTTTGTTTGTTTAATAAAATTATGAGTACATTTAGTGCTAACTACATAATAATTATTTCAAAGGTTAGCTAAAGAATTCCCTGGATTAAGTTCGCTTTTGTGTACAGTTAAAAGTATACATACCAAGCTATTATGTTTAGAGAAACAGCTATAAAGATAATGCACACTCATTTACTTTCTGTGGCCTTGTAAGTTTTTTGTAGGTATATTAGAAAAGGTTCTAGCAAATTCTGTTTTCTCATAAATATTGTTGCCTTTTCTATAATACAGTCATGGATGACTGGTACTTTTATTGTATGATACCAAATAGTCTAGCACTAGTTTGTTTATTTTAGTAAGTTAGAGAAGTTTGGGTAACACAGTTGAATAAAAATATTGTGTCTTAACCTCCCAGTTAGCATGACATCATAGTGGCTAATATATTATAATTTTGGCATGGAAACCTCTTTATGGCAGTAAATATTTAATAACTGAAACCTGAATACTTATTTGAATGCATTGGATGGAACTGTCAGTCAATCTAATAATGATATTGGCTGTTGCAGCAACAAGTAGTGATAAAAAATATTGCTAATAAAATCACTTAATGAGATATTTTACATTTTAATTTACGTTTTTTAGCCTTTATTTGACAAGGTGGTTTCAGAGCATCAAAGTAACACTTATATCATGGCAACAAAGTTCAAAATAATAGTTATGACGCCTGTGAGACGTTAAAGGTTAACTTAATTGGTTCGTAAACATTAAATTAATTTCAGATATATAACATCAGACAAGTTCTTTTTTGAACCCACTATAAATCCCTCGGAGATTCTCGTCATTGACAGAGTAACCGGAGAAGCATCCATCACAGGTGCGTATTGATACAAATTAGGTCTGTCAAAAAAAAACAGTTAAAAGTAGTCTGTGTCTGTCTTCAGGCAATAAACGATCCTCCTAACAAGATTTATTGCTTGAGCTGTTGAACCAAGTGGTTGGAATAAACAAACACGTTTTCTAAATTATGATATTAGTAAGGAAGAATATTTTCGTAATACCTAAGTAAAGCAGCCCTAAGTTATGGGTGTTTTTTTTAAAGTTACTAATCTTACTACCTACATAAATGATTCTTATTCTTTGACATCTAAAAATAAATAAATTGTCAATCATACAGTTGCTGGTAAAACTATGGAACCATTTGTTTTTTCTTTATCTCAACTATTTGGATAGTCTATTGTTTTTTGTAAGCTAGTTGATAATAACTTGATAAGACTGCCATAGTAGTCTCATGCATATCTAAATATTTATGTTGAAACTAAATAGTATGTATTTTTTTCAGAACATGGTAAAGTAAAGATTCCGATCCCAGAAAATGCATACAAGCCTATCTGTGGGTTTCTAGGATCCATAAAACTGATTTCTGGCATGTACTTAGTTGTTGCCAAGTTCAGGATATTGGTAAGATCTTACAACTACTAAATATAAAAAAAAATACATATATTTTCTCTAGTATTCTGCCACATTCTGCTAGGATGACCATTCAAAAATGTATATCTTATTTGCACATATTATCTCTCGCATCCCATACAAACTAATGAAAATTCATAAATCCTAAACATAACCTATTATATGCTAACAGTTTTAATATTTAATAACTCATTGACAGAGTAGACACATAGTTCACACAGCCAAATGTATAATTTATTTTATGTCCCGAGGCAGGTTATTGAATATTTTCAGGCACATGAAATAGGGACTGCGTGATGTTTGTTTTAACTTTGACCAATAACCTTTATCTGCTACTTATTTACATTTTACTTGAAATCAAGTTGTCAAAGTGAAAAATGTTGTTTTAGAAAAATTTACAAAAAACTTTAAAATCTGTAATTAAATTTAGGCTAGTCAGAATGGACCTTATTGCATACAAAATAAAGATCATAGCAAAATTAGTATTTTCTTTTTCGTTTTCCAACCATATTATCTTAAATACGGAACCCTCGGTGCGCGAGTCCGAATCGCACTTGACCGGTTTTTTATTACGAGTTTAGTTGACTTGTACCTGTTTTAGAGTTTCATTTCGGCCTGGGTTAATTAGAATTTAAGGTTCTCCTGTTTGATGTTTGTTGTATTTATTATTTGATTTCAGATAGGTAAATTAAATGGTCACGATGTGTATCAGCTGGCTGGAACTGATATCATTCCATACTCGAGGTCGAACAGGCATCTTACCAACAAACAGGTATGTTTACAAACATAACCAATGGAATGTGTTGTGTCTTGAAATTAAGCAAAATTCATTATCTGCACTTATTATGGAGCCGGTACAGAAACACGAAGGAAAGAGTAAGTGTTGGAAACAACATCATTTACTTAAGCCTGTCACTTGTGTACCAGAGAATGTTTCTTTGCTAATTTGTCACTTGACTGTACAACTGACAGTTCTGTTGTGCTTGTGACGGAGTGTAATTAGGAATTCTTCAACTCTGAACCTTATTGGTATTGTCAATAAAACACTTGTTTTTTACCAACCGCATAACTTTGATGACTCGGATGTCTCTAGACTAGTGGCTAACATATTCCATATTTAACTGTTCTAATTAAGTAATCAATACAATAATCAATTACATAATTATAGTCTTCATTGTAGATCTTTGTCAGTAGGAATGTTGGACTTTAACTATACACATTTGATCTTAACAAAAAACCGGATCGATCGGCATCATAAAATAAATGACATCTAGCGTATTGAACTTGGTTATTGGTTGGTTGGTTGGTTCGGTTGGTAATGTTAATTTGTCCATAGATAGAGGACAACAGCACGTATGAGCGCATGGTGCGGATGGCGCTGGATGAACCCGGGATTTACTTCTCGTATGGACTGGACATCACTCACACGCTGCAGCGTTTGCACTCGGTCGGCGCGGACTTCCACACGGTGACTAAGCTATTAATAAATTGAAGAAACAGAGTTAGGCATTAGCAATATTGATGTGAATTTATGTCAGCTGGAAACAGCTGTTGGTGTTCAGCACTTTGGGCTAAGAGGTTAGGTAGGCTACTGAAAGGTTAAACTTAGTTTGAATTTCCGCGCCACGCTGTATTTAATCGTTTGGTTGAATGCAGTATGAATGGGCTGGCTCGACCGGGGTATTGGGTGGGTTCCCACAGAATACCGACGTGAAGTAGCAGTACCTCTGCTGCGTTTCGTCTGGTCAAGTGAGAGTGCCAGTGCCCCTCTCCCCCTTTCCCCTAACTTTTCTCAAAGGCCGGCAGCGCACCAGCGATTCCTCTGGTCTTGCGGGTGTTCATGGGTCGCGATGATTTGATTACTTACCATCAGGTGACTCGCTTGCTCGCATGCCTCCTTTTTTACATAAAAAGAAACATAATAATCTAAAATAAAACTCATCACTGGACTACTATTCGACCGAATTATACGCGTACAAAATATCAGCCATTGTCTAGCTTTATTTTTATACACATCTATTTCATTCGCCACCCCACTCTGCTCTGCTGCCGGCTGCTGGCGATCCTTTGATCAAATCCCGGTAAGGGCAGATATTTGTGTGATGAGCACGAATATTTGTTCCTGAGTCATGGATGTTTTCTATACATATATTTAAGTATATATTTCTATATATAAAAGAATTTATATCGTTGTCTAGTACCCATAGTACAAGCCTAGAGCTTAGTTTGGGACTAGGTCAATTGGAGTGAGATTGTCTCCTGATATTTATTTACCTATTTACTCTTTAAGTGGTTCTACGGTTCATATTATTTGAGACGGCATTAGGTCTTTTCCGGACTCGTAACACTGCAGTCCTTTTAATTGTTAACTATAATACCAACCAAAACCAAACCTGTTCCTACCAAGACCAAAAGGCATCTTCCTCCAATTTCTGTTCCTTACTGTCCGCGTAAATATAGACGTAACACTTTTCTCAGGCGTGCAAGTATTAATTTAAACAAGTTGTCTAAAAAAATGAATTTAGATATTTTCAATAGCAAAATTCCCCGTGTAAGACGTGACTTAACGTGTGACTATTTTAAATAATGTTAATTGGCGGTAACAATCCATAAAATCTAGTTTGGATTAATTTTGTTACTCTTTTGTCCTTTTTCCTTTTTGCTGCCATTTAGACTTTGTTTTTACTGTGCAGTTTCTGCTTGAGTGATTTCTCGCATGTAATGCTTTCTTTAAGGAAGTGTTTCTCTTTGTTCCTTTCATTATATTCTATTTCTATCTGTGAAAACCTGTAATTGGCTTTATGTGTCTTATGTTATGTTTAAGGTAATTTATCAGCTGTTGGTTTTCCTATAATAAATAAATAAATAAATAATAATATAAAAGAACTGTGACTGGCTGATCGGTCATTCGAAACTGTTGTACATAGGGACAGAATTTGGAGAGAATATTCCTAATGATGTAATATTTGTATGTCAGATGTCGATCGCCAGCCGAGCGGACGACCGGTTCCTGTGGAACGGGCACCTCCTCCGAGACTACAAGCATGAGAAGTTCGCGCGGTTCGCCCTGCCCATCATACAGGGCTGTATCCTTTTACACAAACTGCTTTACAAGTTGAAAATAAAGCAAGCCTATCAAAAAAAATACCCAATGGTTCGCAAGCAGCGGTTTGCTGTGTCGTTTCTTAAAAAAGACCCTAATTAAGATTGACTTTTACAAGTAATGAAATAATCCAATATTAATTACTGTTGACATATCACAATTCATTAGAGCAGCTACTTTAAAATCAAATTGACAAAATAAGTATCCGCAAGACCCGTATGAGAACGAATAACTAATTTAGTCGTAGCAAGTTGTCAAAACAACCACAACGAATCATAAAATCCTTTCTATTTATTATAAAGAATCACACTTACGTAAAACAGCCATTAAAAAAAACGTTTTCGTTACGTAAACAACTTGCTATTTAATTTTATTAGCTAATTGCTTGTTCGAAGTGAAAACAAGTTCCGACACTTATATATAATCTGAATCTCGGAAACGGCTCCAACGATTTACATGAAATTTAGTATGCAGGGGGATTCGGGGACGATAAATCGATCTAGCCAGGTTTCATTTTTAGAAACTTACCAAAAAAAATACGGTCATCCAAGTACTCTTTATTAAAATGACAGTAAACAGACTAAAAAAAAAGTAAAAATTAAAAAAAAAAAAACTAACGGTCATAGCCCATTTTAATAAATTGCCTGTCCATGGCATCGCAATGGCACACAGTGTTGTATGATGATGAATGACCTTAGCGGCACAGTCGTGGCCATCAACAAGGTGGCGGTGAACGCGCAGCAGCTCACGTGGTCGGTGGTGTCGCGGCGCAGCGTGCAGCGCGCCGGCACGCGCCTCTTCATGCGCGGCGTCGACGCTGAGGTCGGTGTAACTGCATCATTCTGCCTTTTTTTCCACTTGTCACGCAGTGTTTCGATTGAATTGTGCAATTGACAACTGTTTTTTTTAAAAGGTGCATTTATTAAAATCATGCTTAGGTATAAGCAAAAAAAATGTTTTAATAACAAAATGTTTTACTACAATAACAAAATGTCGTCGATTTGCGGAAAACTAGCCCGCCCGCTTCATCGACATTTTGTTTGCAACCGCGTTTTGCTAGCACTGCCTGGGATGTAGAAAATACTGAGTTGCGTTTAAGATCTTTAGCCATTAACAGAAATTTGTTTTTAATTTTTCAGTAAATAATGGACAAAAAATAAAGTATGATTTTGAGACAAACCTCTATAAGCATGTTTTTTTTCAGAACACCTTTAAAAAAGTTTCTGTTGCCCATTGACGCCACTTCAATTGTACACTCACCGGCAAAAATACCCACCCACCCGTCTTTTGTTTATGCAATAGTTAAAAACTACTTCTTAAATCAGAGGGTACTTTTAAAAATACTAAATGAATTTCGATGTAGCTGTATTTTGTTGCTAATTAACCTAGGTCCAAAATGGCCAACAGGTTTTTGGCTCTTTCTGAAGTAACCCGAAAGATCCGTAATTTTTTAACAAGTACAACAAGTATTTTACGGAACGTTTGGGGAGTCACAAACTTTAAAAATAATATTTGGTAGCCACTTTAGGCGTAAGTTAATTGGCAACAAAACACAATTTACATCAAATTTGATTTCAGAAATTATATTTGTAAACAGTTTTATGATTTTTATAAACAAAAGACGGGTAAGCTAGTATTTTTGCCGGCGAGTGTATTTTCTAGCCGGTATCTGGAACAAAACCAAATCAATACTTTCGCTTTGCACACCTTGCAAACTTTTTCAGGGTCACGTAGCGAACTACGTGGAAACGGAGCAGATAATCGAACTGGGCGGGCAGAAGTCCTCGTTCGTGCAGACGCGGGGCTCCATCCCGCTGTTCTGGTCGCAGTACCCCAACATCAAGTACAAGCCGTCGTGCACATTAGCTCATGAGGACCATGTAGCCGCCTACACCAGGCACCTGCGTGACCAGCAACAGCTGTACGGAAGCCAAGTTCTCATTAATCTGGTAAGGGGTTGGCTGGTCGACCAGAGACCAGCAGCAACTGCATGGAAGCCCGTAAACCTTATCACCATCACCCTATTCTCATTTATTAGTGGTAGGGCCGTGCTGGGACCGTCCGGATCTCTCCCATCGTCTTATCCTTTAACCTACCCCCATTCCATAGAGCAGTTAGTTGTGTTCCGGAGTTATGATAAGAAAACCGGTGAAATTACTAGCATAGAGGCATTCCATCTTAATCCTCGGCAACGCATTTGCAGTATTTGTACTGCAGTCTAGATACTATGGGTCTGCAAAGGGTGCCGTCTGTTTGGCATAATTTCGACGGCATAATCGGTTATCGACGAATATTGACATTGTAAGCACCGTATGTGTTATAATATAATTGGTAACTATCAGAATACTGGCTTCGTCGAATTTCAAATAGTTTATTATAATTGACAGGGCCGAATATGTTTAGTAATGTTATTTAGCGTCTACTCTGGTAGGTTAGGCGTAGCTGCCGCTTTATAGCTTTCGACGTTAGGTCTTTGAAAGCTGAAAAGTTGCATTACATGCGTGCAAGTCTAGTCGAATAAAGCCATTGTTGCCAGCTACTACAACATATTAAGCTTTTGAATATTATAAGTTTTTCAGTCTAAGATATTATATTCAATGCTTTGATGCTATAATAATATTCTGCTTAATAATCTTATGCAATTTATTTTTATTCCTCTCGAAGATTCCGATCATCTATGTTATGTATAAAGATTTTACGGACAACGCACTTGCTGACTAGAGATTGTATGCGAAATTATACTATGCCATGGGAGTTTATGCCTATAGTCACTTATGCTTAAAGTTATTATGCATCATAGATTCCATTGCAAAACAAATATGCGTTACTAGGGGAACCGTCTCCGTCTCTTAAGATCAGGCAGCTTGTGTGCTCGTTCACCTTCCTTCTCTATGTCATATTAAAATCTGCCCCTAGATCGACCAGAGCGGCAAAGAAGAGCCCTTGGAGCGCGGCTACCGCGCGGCGGTGGCGGCGGCGGCGCTCCCGGGCGTGCGCTACGAGCCCTTCGACTTCCACGCCGAGTGCCGCGGCATGCGCTACGACCGGCTCAACGTGCTCATTGACCGCATCGCGCACGAGCAGGTGAGTGCCCGCGAGACGACTAGTAGGAGGGGATAAACAAACAAATCGATGCAGTTTACGAGTTCGTCAGTGCATATTGTGCGTGCTTAAAACACCGCGCCCTAAATACCTTCCTCCCTTTAACTTTATTTTAGCCTACGAATGATGATGATTTAAAGAGGTGGCCCTCTTATTTAGAAGCAGTACGGTAACATGTCAAAGTATGGTTTTACCTATACCCTGTCCACGATAACGAGCTAATACTAGCAAACTTAGACAGCACGTCATTGGTCAGCGATAAGGGCGATGCACGTGCACCGGGTGAGTTTACATGGCGGTCGAAGTTCAGTCAACATCTGTCTCTTGCACGGTGCGGACGCGTTATAGTGATCTCTTTTCAATTTTTACCAGTTTAATCTGTGACTCGGCTTGTTTACTGGACTATCTTCTGCTTATTGTGTAATAAATAAATGAATACATAAGTAAATGCTTATTGGGTCCTTTATTATTTAACTAAACCAGAAAAATCATAAGGGATATTAAAATAAATATTTCGAGCGACGGAGCATGTAAGCCGAGCATGACAGTGAGGTGCCATCGTTCACGCCCACTCTCCTTTTTTGTCCCTTTCATCTGCATACAAAAGTGCAAAAGAGAGACCGCTATATTAGCTCGTTATCGTGGACAGGGTATAGAATTGAGCCTCTGAATTTATTGTACTTTCATGTGTACTTCAACCATTCAATACATTCGTGGCAGATCATGTTAATCGTCCTATTTCATGTTTACGGGTGGTTGTTCCCACCTGTTACCACCAAGTTGTTACCAGTGGTAACAGCTGGATTTTTTTTCCCATCTGTTGCCACTAAAGTACTCGGTGGTAACAAGTGGGAATATTAAATAATAATGAGTTTAGTGGTAAAGCTGGGAATAAATTTATTCCAATCAATTAAATAAATAAACTTTAGTGGTAACCTCCATAAATATGGAACATAATGGTTTTTTAAAATTATTTTAACATTAAACTGCTCTGTATCTGATCAAAAATATTTTAATATTTTCTAATAAGTAGGTGTAAGTTTGAAATGAAAAACTTTGGGTGAATTAAAATGTTATTAAAAAAAGTAGTTATATTCTATTGCATGTGTATTTTTATAAGACCTGAAAATTAAAATGAATGTGGTGGTAACTACTGGGAATAAAAATTCCCAGCTGTTACCACTAAACTAATTGGTGGTAACAACTGGGTTTTTTTCCCAGTAGTTACCAGTGGTAACAACTTGGTGGTAACAGGTGGGAATAGCCCTTTACGATTACAACCTACCTTATCTTAACTTACCAAAATCTGACACTCTACAGAAAACTTTCCTATAAGTTACAAAAATGACTTGGCATCTCTAATGAGTCCAATGACATTGACGCCTTCAAGCATATTTGTTTTGAAATGGGCTCCCACATCAACGTTCGTGACCGTACTGATCGCTCAAGCACATTCACTTTCACCATAATCCATGTCCTGATTAAAAAACCTTCTGTATCTTAGACAGAGTTCGGGTACTTCCTGTCCCGCGGCGGCAGCACGCTGCTGAAGCAGTCGGGCGTGTTCCGCACCAATTGCGTGGACTGCCTCGACCGCACCAACGTGGTGCAGAGCCTGCTCGCGCGCCGCCAGCTGTCCGCGGCGCTGCGCCTGCTGGCCGTCACGCCGCCCGACGACGTGGGGGGGCTGGAACAGTTGTTCAACAACGTGAGTGCTCAGCTTCCACAGGGTTCCAGCACTAACTTCAGGGCTACCACAACGACGTACAGTCGAGATGGTGCGAGCGTCTTGTGCGTATGAGTAAATCCAGATTACCTAAGTGGTCTTCTATTCACAGCTGAAGGAAAGCGTAAACCTGGAGTACGGTTTGTACGCGACAATTCACAACATGTGACATGCCCCGTGATCGTTGGGAGTATTTTGCGCGACGGTGATATGCCCCTTTGTCCGTTTCGCAAAAGGTCCCTTTCCTAAAAGTTTTGGAAAACGTACCTTCTGCAAGTTGTCCCGTTCTCATAACATCCTTGTCCTATTAGAAAAAAAAACTTTTGCAAAACGTCCCTTTCAGAAATATCTCTTACGTTTAATTTTTAATTTAAGTTAATTCTTGAAAGTAAAAGTTAGTCAATACTTCTGCTAAGGTATTTCGCAGACGACGACGGGACCTTTTACGACTGGGGTCTCGCGAATTGGAAATTTTGCAAAAGAAACGTTTTGCAAAGGGACTTTTATCGATCGGGTCTCGTACGTCCTAAACCTCTCGGGCGTGATACTCATCATATATTTATTTTCACAAGTAATTTCGTGTTATAGGTGTGGGCGGACCACGCGGACATGATCTCGACGCAATACTCGGGCACGGGGGCGCTGAAAACCGACTTCACGCGGTGCGGCAAGCGCACGAAGCTAGGCCTGCTGCGCGACGGGATCAACTCCATCACCAGATACTTCAAGAACAACTTCTCCGACGGGTTCAGACAGGTGATTTATCCATTCACTAAATATATCTCATCATTGACTTGGCTGTGTTCACTGGCATATTCCATAAATTATCATATGAAACAAAAACTTGAATGGTGCCATTGGCCGTGCCTTTGTCTATAGGCGACGGTGACCGCTTTCATGAGCCGTTTACCTTCAATGGCTATTAAAAAAAAAAGATTCAAGAGTTCGCATTTCTCTAGGTTTTTTACATCGCACCCTTTCTAGTTTTTATAGATCTACAATTTGAAGGGTTTTGGAAACATATGTTATGACATAATGTATTGTTTCCTGAGTTTAATCGGTTATAATATTTGTAACAATATATAAAATAAGTAATAAGATCTATGTAAAACATTATATAATATAAATCCTCCAATATGCTCGGAAAGATCCAACTTACTGTTGCAATAGCAGTCCGCTAAGTGATTGGTTGCGTAAAATTAACTAAGTCATTACTGTCATGTAGCAGCACGTAGCGGCTAGGGCCAGGTTATGTAGGAAATTTCATTACATCACAGTATTTTTACTTCTTTTTTTTGCGTCTATAAAACTGTGTCAAATAGATAAAATGTTCTCTCATCGCTGGAGAAAAGCACTATATAAGCCTCGGCTATGAGAAGTGGCAGGACTCGTATATAATAGCGGGCTCATACTCGTCCTGCTACCGCCTTCTTCCCGGTCTCTGCAGTAACGTACTATTGTTGGCAGGACTCGATCGACCTACTGCTTGGCAAGTACGTAGTGGTGGAGGGCGAGGGCAACACGGCGCTCTGCCCGCTGCGCACCGAGCGCGACTGGAAGTACATCACGGTGAGTCCGCCGCCATTATTTAACCTTTCCTGTATCCTTATTTTAATTAACCTTTTGCACGCCACAGTAGGTTCTGGGCGACATCTGTGGCCTGTTACAAATTACAATTTACAGGTTACAAGTTTCATTTCACACAACCTCGACCAATGCCGACCAGCCTTTTGAGCAGAGTTGCCAGGTTAGACCTGTAAAATTGTTACTTGTAGCTTTATAAAATGTGCCACCGACGCCAACATCGGGCACGGCCGATTCAAGTTGAAAATTAAAAGAGACGTTTCGTGTGAACTAAGTTGTAATTTGCATAGCATAGCAAACATGTTTCGCGTGTGAGCATGTATTTCTCTATATAAGTATGTTGGTCGCTGTGTACAGTACAATGCAGATAAGAATTCAATCCTGACACATCTCAACCATGAGTTTGTGAATATTGATAATGTTCACAGCAGTCAAACAATGCGGTTATTATTACTATTTCTTCACACGCAATAAATACATTTAGCATTGTTTTACTGCCGTCAACGTTATCGATATTCAGAAACTACATGGTTGTGCGACGTGATTTACCTCTTATCTGCCCAGTACTCACAGTATTGTGAATACCAAGAGAGTCCTTTACCACTTCTGGACCTTATCGTCATATAAATAGAGTGGTAAAGGAGTTTCTTGGTAGACTATACAAGCCTAGAGCTTAGTTCGGGATTATCCCCTGATCTTTATTATCTTAGTGAATGTTTGTCGGTCAGTTGCCGTCGGTGCTTCTGGTGGCCATGTCGATGTTCTGCGCAAGCGCCGTAATGCCAGCGGAGTACACCAGCGACGTGCTCTTCTACCTCATGTTCTGGGGCGTGTGCGTCGGCTGCACGCTCTCGTACATTGTTAGGTAACATATACACATTCATACACAAAGTCGCCGTAAATAGGAGTTGTGAACGATGTCAACAAATTTGTACAGTTTGACACATAACCTCAAATATTCAACAAGCGTGATTTTATTAAAAATAACGTATAATGAATAGTTATTTCATCTTGAACTTAATATAAAAATAATTAGGGAAGGCATTATGTCCAGCACTGGATGAATATATTGTGATAATGTTGACGATATACGAAGGGTTAAACCCTTCGTATATCGCAAAATGACGTGGAAACGTCGAATTCAAATTTAGATAGCGCCTTTCGGTCAAATTTAAATCGTCTTTGAGCTGTTGTGGTATTGTTTTTGACGCGGCCGCCATTACCGTCAAAACAATAAGAGCTATCAAAACGATGAAAATACGATAACAGATCAAAAACGATTAGGTTTTTACCGTGTCGAATAGATGCCCTGTTTTATACCTTTCATTCAACGAATCATGAATGTCTATGGTTCATTGGGTTAAGAAAAATTAAAACATTTTAGACTCTTGCACTTCTTTTAATTTTCAAAATTGAATTAAATGTTCACCATGTGACTTGCACTGATGAATGGGGTAAAATTGTAATTGTCTCCCAGGAACGGCAAAGACTTCGTGGACTGGCCGCGCCTCGACGCGGGCGGTCTGGCGGCGCAGCGGGCCTCGCCGCAGTTATGATCCTCGACCCGCCGGTCGTAGTCGTCGTCTAGCAACATCGATCACACTAGCGTGTCAAACTGACGTATGGAATATGGTTTTGAACGTTGCAACGTGCAACACGCTCCTTAAGGTCTTCCTTGCACTTCCATGAAAAGCAAGTAATGCTGGCACATAAGAATAATTTTATCATTTGCGTTTAAAGTGTAGTATGGCAAAAAAAGGTTTGACGTGATTAGTGTAACTAGAAGTGTTCTTAATGGCGGCAAGCTCGTTTTTTTTACAATTTGCGTTCGACTCAGGTTCCACAACAAGCATTTCGTCTTCTAGTTTTCGGACCCTCTTTTAACATGTCATTGGCAATAATGGTCGCTTAATCTGTGACCAATTTGCATTAAACACGAAATTGGATTGGATTGGATGTAACAATGATCTATTTTTATACAGAATCTTGTGTAAATCCGCATTTAATAATTATGTCAAACTTGGCAGTATGTGCAATGCTCCCTCACCTTTTCCCTACACGGGAAAAAACAAACAACAGAGCATAACGTGATGACATGCGCGACGGTAATTTTCTCATGTGGCAACCATCACAGCAGCAGCTTTGCCTAAAAATTGAATCTTATTGCCAATGCCACTCCGAACATCGCGTCTTTTATTTCAAACTTTTTTATGCCAATCTATGCTGAACTATTGAGGGTTGCGATTTTAGAGTTTATTGATAAAGCCATCATGAAATTGATTTTAAATTGGTCCTTTATATGAGATAGTCATTTGCGATAGTCTTATATATGTACTTGCGCATTTTAATCCCTTGTTTCAGCTATTGATATACTACGGTCAAACTACTCTCACCTCACTTTAATACTTTACTGCGACAGGGTACTAAAATGTACATCTACTTCTGATTTCGACTGCATTTTATACACACATCCGCTAACGCAAGGCTAGAGTGAATCAGCTTTGTATGAATGAAACAGCAATACGTCGGTTTAATGGGTTTAAAATGAAAACCCTATTTTTGATTAGTCCTATTGCAAAGTCTGTCCGAATTATCGTTTATCCTAAAGGAACAAATAATAGGTCTGAATTATTTAACTTTTCAGTGATATTAAAATAGAACCCTAACCTAACTTTACCGCAGTCAGTGAAAATCTTAAATAGTTGACAGACTTATAAAAACTTTTTTAGAAGAGATGGTAGTTCGGACACATTAGGACACAATTAGAATAAATAATGAGCTTCCTGTTTTTACATTTGAATCCGTTCTACACATATGTATTACCTACATGTCTTTTTCTTTCCATTGATCCATGTGTTTTTGCATTTATTAAACAATTTAGAATGACCGTCCAATGTTATGTAGAGTTCAAAAGAGAGTTGCAAACTGCCAACCTGTTAGACTGCGCCGAGCATACGTCGGATGTATGTACAGATGCGTCCTCGAAGTGTCCTTCCGTTTAGTTACGAACTTTATACATTATTCAGGGTGTAATGGTTAAGTGTGTCCACGCGATTATTACGTAAATATAAAAGATATCAGAAAACTTTAAACTGATTTCGAAAGTATGTTACCCAATGAGTAAAATCACTTTTTTTTTTTACTTAAGTAGTTATATTAAAAATATTCAGTTTAAACGCTCCCATACCTATATAGTGCGACGTTCTTTGAGGCTGTAATTTCCCTACCGTAACAGCTCATGAATCATATGATAATGGTGAAATGACTAGGCCTTTTAAACTAACCCTCTCAGGTCTCTCAACCCACGGCGTACTAAATGTATGGGAAGGTTTGAAGTTAATAAATTGGATATTTCTGGTCTTATTAAAAAAAACTTATTGATGTTATTTTACTCATTGGGTAACGTAGTTTCGATATCAGTTTAAAGTTTTCTGATATCTGTTATATTTACGGAATAATCACCTGGACACACTCAACGATTAGACCTGTATGTATATCACAATAGTAGTTAATAGTATTAATGAACGTAATGTTGTGGCGCCCGCCACTGAACGGTCGACGCTTGCTCGGCGCAGTCGTCAAAGACGTGTATGTAATGTATACTACAAAAAGATATTTAAATCAAGGGGTCCATTAATTTTCGCGTTCATCATATGATCCTTTCAATGTATCGTTTGAAACAATAACAAAAAAGATTTTTTTTTCGTTTCTCTATTTCACTTCTGGAAATACAGTTTTGTCCTTTTATTGTTCAAAGGGATTCTTCTGCCATTCCTTTTTTATTGAAATTGATAATTCTACATTACAAAACCGTCTGTTGAATCGAATAAAGTATTTGATCGAAAAAAAGAGATAAATATTTATGAATTTTAATACCAACATGTGTACAAATTCAGATAATTATATTCCAATATATTGTAATATTTTATTGGTAATTAAATTGAAAATCATTCCATGACACTATAATTATAGTGGCAACGCATTTTCTTAGTCGGACGTGTGATGAAATTAATTTGAAAATAAAATGTATGAACTCTCAGCTTTTACGTAAAACATATTAAATTCATGACGTTCTTCATTTATTATCAGTCATATAACTAAATTCACTTGAGGATTGCAATTTCGTCTAAAAGTAAGACCACAGAACAGAAAATACAGTGGAAATGTTAAGTGGGCGTGTAACGTGTCGCAATAGTTACGTGGAGTATTGGCGACAACAGGTCTGATACTAAGCGAAGCTCATGCCACTTCCGCTGTTTTTTCTATGCCGTGAGTAAGACCAACTATTGTTTGTTCCATCTGTTGTTGATTGTGTAATGTGACATGGAATAAATTTTCAGTATTTGACTTTAAAAAAAAAGAAAAAAAAAGTTGCCATCGTCTTAAATTTCTTCATGGTTACACAAACGAAAGCCTAGTGTACACTTTAAACAGACGAAAAAACGAAATTCATTCCATTTGTCGAGTGAAATAGGTTGGCCTGAAAGGGGTTGGATCTGAAGTCTTGAACTTGGTGGTTTGTGGTAACTATCCTGGAGTGAATTAGGTATATCTACTTTCCATCGGATTCGGCATGTAGATGTGCGATAAAATAAACGCAAGCTATTAAACATTTAGTACCGATTTCACCAAATTGGAAACAATTGGAGCGTTAACAGCTGTCAAAATGAACTAATTGTCGATGAACATCGATTAAATAACATCGTTTGGTGAAATTGGTACTTAATCAGTCATTTCATTTGTCATTTATCGAATTTTCTGTTTATTAAGTTCAGTTAAATACGTCATTGTTATGCCTTTCAATTGTTGGTTGAGGACTTAGGTTTAATCGGTGTACATCATACGAGTGTTTCATATTTATTTATTATTTCCATTTGCTCTTGTCCTATTTATATGAGTTGGTTTAAAATTAAAATGTTTAAATTATTCGAACAAAATGTTAAGGCATAGTTTTTGAATATTTAATTGCTAAAATGGTATTTACTTGTATATTTATTTACCTATAGACTTCTTGGACAGGACGTTGAACCGGGCCATATTACACTGGCGTTATAAATACGTTTGCAGAACGGGAGTGTAAAGGGCCTGACTAAAGATGAGAAGCAACGGGGTACCTGAGTAATTACCCAGTATACAGGAATACATCAGTTAAATTTGGCATAAACAGGATTTGACTAGATTTTCACCTGACTATCGGGTACCTATTTGTTTACTCGGGTACAGTACCTACATAGGTACCTATCTGCCAAGTACCAGGGGTTTTGATATTGGATGAAAGCCAGCCGCCCTTCAATCTATATGCCTGATACTATTACCATGGTCAATATGACATTATTATGAATTATGACACAGAGATCCTAATATCGCCCGTTTTAATTTTAAACGCAAACATATTTTTTACCCGTTCTTTTTTATGAAACACTTGTGTTTAGGTACTTGGTGTGTGGTTGATGCTAGCGAGATACGTCGGCGTTTTGTTATTGGTCTGCTTCGCGAATAACATTGTTATATAAATAGAAATACTGGCTTGGTAATGAGGGCGAGATTGTTAAAAATTAACTACCTTTACTATTCATTGTAATCGAACTTAAATAAGCATTGTTCCGCTCTTATACTACTTTTATGTGTAAATAAAAAAGTAAAATAGTAAAGGGTTATAGGGATTGTAACAAAATTTCAAATTAGTGTCAAATGCATAATTTCATTATGGTTATTAAGGTTTACCATACGGGACTCCATTACTAAGACTCCACTGTCAGTCTGTCTGTCTGTCAGTCACCAGGCTGTATCTCATGAACCGTGATAACTAAAATAAAATAAGTATTTAAGGGGGCTCCCATACAACAAATGTGATTTGCCGTTTTTTTTTTTCTCGATATTAATAACGGTAAAAGGTGGCGCTTGAAATATTTACAGAATATTTAGTTGTATATTTAAAATAAAAATAAAACATTAAAATTATATAAATATTTAAGGGGGCCCATACAACAAACGTGTTTCTTTGCCGTTTTTTGCTAATGTATAGATAATGGCCGATTTATTATATATATATATATATCAGTAAAATTAAACTCAAACTATCGCCTTTTACTTATTTTTCTGAGCAACGTCGACTCTATGTAGCTTTGAATTATATTTTTTATTTCAAGTAAGAGGAAGGGAACAAATTAAAAGTGATGCAATGTCTTATTAACATAACATATATCAACGTTCTTCGCGGGTGGATCTGTATAGTTATATCTATTTTTCACGGTCTTGTGATTATTAACATAATTGTAATTTTAGGATGTGTAATTTTATGAAAAGGATATAAATATTTCATTAAAGCGTTTGAATCGATATTGTGTTGTTATTAATTTGTAACCCCCAAAAAAACAGGGGGTGTTATAAGTATATTTGTATCTGTGTGCGTAACTTAAAACTAATTCCCGATTTTATATAATATGAAAAAGATTCAGATCAAATTCGCAAATGATAGTCATGGCTTAGATCGGAGGATGGCATGGGAACAGTTCTCATTCTTATTGACTTTTCCAATGCATAGTATTTTTTATATACAAGCCTAGAGCTTAGTTTGGGACTAGGTCAATTGTTGTTACATTGTCCCTTGATATTTATTTAATTTAATTTATTTAAATACAGTTGACCACGACATTCTCCCAGAACTTTTTAAGCATTTTAAATGTTTCACCTCTTGCTCTTACCTGGATTTCTTATCTCCGGGGACGTCAGCTAGCAGTTCGAGTCGATCGGTCCTTTTCCGATTGGTGTGACTTAGCCGCTGGCGTGTCACAAGGCGGTAGTCTGTCCCCTTTGCTATTCTCCATCTTCATTAACTTCATTACACCCGGTCTTGGGCTGCTCCCACCATCTGTATGCCGACAACCTTCAACTGTATGACCGTTGTAAAGTGACCGACCTACAATCGACAAGACATAATGACGATCTCCGACATATACTACAGTGGTCCGAAAAGTTTGGCTTGTTCGTTAACCCTACCTATTATCATTTATCATTGATAATTCTGGCCAACTGAATAAAATTAACCTTGATGCCGTTCAGACACTAAATTTTAACGGTATTGATATCCCATTTAGCTCCAGCCTCAAGGATCTCGGTATTTCTATACAGGTGTCCCTGGATAACTTTACAAACGAATAGGGTTGATAGACCAGCTGAAAAGCTATCAATTTAACCCTTATGTTCAGCGATTTTTACTACTTTCGGAGATATTGAAGATTTTAAACCTAAGTATTTGCCCGTTTCTTTAAAGTAATCACTGAGTGGTGGGCACTAGTATGGAGAAACAGACTATGTCATTACTTAAAACAATAAAGAAAATAAACGGGCAAATAGGTTTCAAATCTTTGCTGATTGGTAATGATTCTAATTATGTAAGATTCCCCTGAAAAACGAATGAAAGAAACATGAAATTAATGATTTTTCGTGACATGCACATAAGGGAAATTTACAAAAATGAGATTCAAATGATCAATATCTCCGAAACTAATAAAAATACATTGTTTACTATGGGGAGTGAAGAATTGTTGTAAAAAAAAATTGCTTTAAAAGAACTGATTTTGTTAAAAACAGACTTGATATATCATATCTTATGTCTAAGGCAAGAGTTTGAAATAAGAGGATAATTTACTCAAAGCATTATTTAAATTAAGGTTTACATTATTAGCATTATTACCAGAGTAGTAGAGTACTAGATCACCTGCAAACTGTAGATAAGAAACATAAGGACCTAAAACTGTGTTCATTCTATGGATGTATAGAGTAAATAATAAGGGACTTAAAATACTTCCCTGACACGTACCTTTAAAAGAAAATCTGTGTCCAATGGGTCTCTTTTCTACCATACAAAAAGTAAAAAATCCACTGTACTACTTTGAAAAAACCAACTGCAGTTAACTCTGATGAAAGAACATGATGATTGAGATTATTAAATGCCCCAAGAACATAAAAAAAACCCCTAACAAGAGCATCTTTAGACTGAAAAGCCTTAAAAATATCTAAATGTAAGTGGGCAATGCTCCCCCTTGACGACCTGCCTTTTCTAAACCCAGCTGCTCGAATATTTTACCTATACAAGATGTTAAAACAAAGGGCCTGTAAGGATCAAAATGAGTTTTGTCTTTGTTTGGATTCAGGATAGGTAACCAACAGTGTACTTTCGAGGCATCAGGGATTAAAGATGTCTTCCAGAGAAGAATAAAATTTTCTAATAAAAGTAATTTACATTGATTAGGTAGGTGTTTTAGCATTTTGTATGAATTACCATGAAGGCCTGCTGTAAAATCTCTTCAAGATGAAATAGCTGCGGTTAGTTTGACTAGGTTATATTATTAGAAGTATATTTTTAAGGAAATTTAAAATCCAGGATTTATTGCTATTCCAATTAGATTTAAACTTTAATAAACTTTTATTGAATCTGCGCATATACGTCCAAATTAAAGCCATAGGTGTAGTTATATTAAAAGACTCGCACAAACTCTTCCAACTGGCTTTTCTCTGAAATGTTATTATGTATTTCTTTTTACCTAGTATTTTTTTTAAAGGGTTTAATGCTAATTTCAACAGCTGCTGAGCACTTAGCATTCCACCAGGAGAGAGGAATTCTTTTCTTTTTGCCTGAATTAGAAAACAAGTAAGAAGATGAAATTCCAATTGTCAGTCCATTTAACAAATGTGGAGAAGAGTTTAGAAGAGCTAAGTGTAAGAGATTAATAAAGTTAGAATAATTAAGTAAGGCATCCTGTTTGTCTATAAAAAATATTTTAATGTTCTCAGAATAAATCTTCCAATCAACTTTGTTGTAATTGATAGAATAGGGTAGAGGAATGCTATCAGCAATATGACATTATTAGTTTTAATTATTATTTTTGTAATTACAGGGAGGTGATAACTGCCTAGTCCAGTCACACTCCAAAACCAAAGAAGGAGAAACTATGGTAAAGTCATGAGCATTCTGCCTCCAAATGTGAGATCCAACTGTGGTCATTTGACCATCATTGAGAAAGACAAGATTATTGTTGTTAATGAATTCAATAATGTCTTTGCCTCTACAATTAGAGGTTGAGCACACCCAAGCTGTGTTCAAACCAATGAAGTCGCCAGCAAGAAATATATGTTGCGGTAAATTTTTAATAAGTCTATCTAGCTTTGATTTAGAAAAAGATGGACTGCAATTAGATGGGCTGTAAAACTAACAATAGAAAGATTTTTATTATTACCATATTGAATATGAATAGCTACGTTTTGTTATGAGTCATCATAATATGTATCAAGTACAGTGTAAGAAATTGTGAACTAATATGGCTACACCATTATAGGAGTTACCTGAATCTAAACGAGCAACATCATAATTACTAACTTTACACTTATGTCTAGGCTTGAGCCAGGTTTTGCAGATTATTGCAATATGAAAATTATTGTCCCATAAAAAATAAGAGAAAATATGATGACTGTGCAAGAGACTTTGGATTCCATTGTTCTATATTCAAGGTATCCATAAAGCTAATAAATTAAAATTTATGAGAAACTAATTTATTTAGTCTCTAGAAGATCTTTGATGTTTTTTGAGCAAATAGATTTGTCATTATTTTTGTTTGCAGTAATATGCTGCAGGATAGTTTGTGTTATAACTGATAGTATTTGGTCATTATTTATAAGTGACAGAAATTGGTCAGTTTTATTAAAGAAGGGATATGATTGAGAGAATCAGCATACATTATTTTGGTATTTTTCTTTATTAAGCTGTATGTTCTGCTCCTTAACAGGGCATTTAGAAGAAATTGCAATATGATTTCCTTTACAGTGACAACAGATGGCTTGATCAGTTGAAGTTTGACATGATGTATAGCTGTGACTTTCACCACAGATCGAGCATCTTACTGAGTTTTTGCAGAACTTGGCTATATGACCATACCTCAAACACTGCAGACATTGCTTTACCGGAGGGATGTAAGGTCGCACCTCGAACAGCCAGCTATTCAATTCCACCCTCTCAGGAAGCACTGGACAGGAGAAGGTGATTGAAACCATCTTTGAGGGCTGAAAAGTAGTTACACCACCAGTAGAAATTCTTCTCATTAAGCGACCGACGAATGCATACATGCTTTTGCTGCCAGTACGCGACTTATATATCTGCTTGTTTGACATGTTTGTCGGGACGTGAATGATGACACCAGTGACTTCAGTGGCGGCAGCCGGGATTGAAATTTCATCAAACATTTCTAAGAACGAAGTGTTCTTTAAGGCGGCGTTAGCTAAGGCCGGCCTTTCAAATGTAACACCAATCTTTGATTTATTTATTCGTTTATATTGTTTTACTCCCTTTTTATACCTCTTTATACCATTTGCCATGGGCATCAGGTCACGGTTGCCGATAGGCTTATCAGCATCAGTACTTTCCAGAAAAACGATATATTCAAAGTTACCACCATTTTCAGGATAACACCTGGTATAGTCTGGAATGCGGAAAGGCAGAAATTTGTCTACTTCTTGCGACATTAGAGATTCCCAGTCGGTACCGCCTTGTTTATTCAATAAATAAACTCTGTTTTTTTTTTTGTAAAAGCCGCCCAAACAGTTCGGAAGTTCTCGCGCTTTTCTCCACAGATTATTCTCCGCTTCCCAAGTTCCAACTGACCACAGACTACTAAGGGATACTAAAGTATTAACTGACAGGTAGGTAGGGAGTCATTATTTTCTTTTTCTTTACTATGCTCAAACAGTGTCACCAACTAAAAATTATAAGGAGATATTCACACGAACTAACTATAGGTTCGCGGTGGCCCGCGATCAAATTACTACAAGGGCAATGATGTAGCTTACACTTTTGATGAAATCGAAGTGAAAGATTTGGTTCAGAGTTAAGACAAAATGTGAAAATATTGGCGGCCTTACACATTTACGAAGGGGATCTTGTATAACGCAATGTGTTTTGCCTGCCTTTCTACATTGTGAACCCACCATGAGTTCACAATATAGAAAAAATATTATATGACATTTTCTGCGAATCGAAATTCTATGAAATTTATGTCCGCGAAATAAGGGAACACCCTATTTAATGCTTTTAAAAAAGGGATAAAATGTTCAAGAAAGCAAGAGGTGAAAATGGCGAGTCTGTGGCGTTTTGATGATTAGGGGATTTGGCACACTGGATGCGTTCTAAGGTTTGCAGTGCGATTCAGCATATTTTGCCTCTACCAGTTTACTAAATTAGTTCTATGACAGAGATACAAGATACTTGACCTGAACGCATCCAGTATGCCGAATCCCTAAAGGTCATTCTCATAGGTGAGTTAGCCAACCTGACAAAAATAGCCATAGAGTAAATATTTACCATTCATGATCAGGCAAAAATATACGCTTGGTAGTACATATTTTCGCATAGACGGCGACTATGTTCATATTTCATTTTTATTTACAATTACTAAAAATATGACTAAATATTTCTTTAAAAATACAAACATATTTTAACGTGTTCCTCACATTTTTAGTCTTGTAGAGCTTGCAATAACTGACAGTGCATAATTTCTTTAAAATTACCATAAACAATTCATTGTGGCGTCTTTGTCGAGCGGATGTTGTTTATGACCGTTCGACATTTTCCTTTGGAAAGTGATTTTGTGGTCAAAATTGCATCGAAATACGATGCCTGAGTCTATATTGTGATATAAAACAGTGAAGTAACAATCAATGATGCCTTTGTTTTAGTACAAACTAAATAATAGTGTAACATAAATGTTTTGTGTACAGGACGCTTGGCAATTCTCTCTCGACCAATATAGCGGGAAACCTGTGTCGTGACGCGAACCAACGTTGATGAATCCCTGTGGGGACTCTAAATAGTATTTACATCTTGTTATGTGGTCATCTACTCTTTGACAGTGGTTCCGTGTCACATATAGTTACGATTGACAATGTCCGAGGAAATGGCGGTTAGTGATAACCCAACTGGGGAAGAAAGTGAAGCGAGCGGAGGAGAGGCGTCCGCTGCGAGTGCCGAGGACGCGGTGCCGGAGGCCCCTGAGCTGCCAAGCGAGCCCGCGGCTCCCGAGCCAGAGATTACCAAGCGAATTATAACAGGTAACTTTCACATAACCTAGCAATTATTTTTGATGACGTATTTTTGCTATTTGTTCACCAATATTGTACAATAGTTAAGCGGTTCTTGGGTAACAAACTGTTTTATCGGTTCTGCGGTCAGTAATAACATTGAATGTCGGTCATTTGATTTGTTTAATGGTAAAGTAAGCCGGAGGCAGCTATGACTTTTGCCTAGCATAGCGCTTACTTGTGAAACTTTCACATTGACAAGTTGTCTTGTTGTGATTACTATTTACAGGCATAATTGGTGATTAATTGTAACAAAACTCATTTCGCAGGAATGTTTTGAGGTCATATTAAAAAGAACACAACTTAAAAATTGATTTACTGATAGGATTCCTGAATCATATATAAGCTAATTGCTAGGATATTTAGAATGATCTAAAGTTATATTAGGGTAGGTAGCTGAATTCAATGGTATAAAAATCACGTTTTGAACTACGATCACACTGATCCGTGTATAGATACTAACTACCAAGTTATAGCAAAATAAATCTAAACGGGCTATAACTTGGTATGCATAAAGAGCAGTAGGATTCTTCTAAATGAAATGTAACACTCGTCAAAGGGTTGCGAATGTGTTTTTATTTGTCATGATGCTTATTAATTAGGTATTAAATGTACAATGGTTCCTTTGTTATTCTGGCCACTTTCAGTAGGCTAGTCACACATACCACCACAAGGTGGTATGAGTAAATGAGCGTTACAGCATTAAATAAAACTCCTCTGTCCTTGTTCTTGGGTTTAATACTGGGATATTTTGTCAAAAGAAAGGGATTTTTACTGTAAGCTACCTGTAAAAGAGTTTGGGTATCATCTGTTAGACTTGCATAGAGCATAAAAGAGGAAATGAGCTCTCTCGCTTTTGCGCTGTAGCCTTTTATACAACTTTCCGTTTTGTACTAAGAGTAGTACAAAACGGAAAGTTGTATTAATGGCTACCACACTTATGAACCGTATTGTTTTGTTAAAGCTGAAGACCAGCCTCAAGGTACTTACATTAACCTGAGTTTGTCAGCCTTTTTGGGTTGTTTGTTCATTTCTTTCTGTTATATAGTTCCAATTGTTTTTTTATTTTTTTTATCTTGTTCATAAAATCAGACTAATTACCAACTTTAAATACCTAAGTACATAATTTTTTGTTGTGAAAATGATTTATCAGTGTTAATAGTACTCTCAGTACTCTCTGTCTTTATTGCTGTCACACTCAACAAATATAAGGAGGAAGAGTGCGAGTGACACTGAGCACTATGAATTATGCGGTTTACATATAAGAATTTATAGTGCTCCCACACTGCGATTAAAATGTTTAATAGTATAAGTTATAAAACATTTTAAAACTCATACTAACTATAAGAATGTAACCTACACTATGTAACCTATTATGGTGCGAGCACCAGATTTTAACAGAACTCTGTTAGGACCGCAAAATAAATCAATATTTAGCAATTGTTTTTGCTACCTACTTTGAGGCTTGGCAATTTGCCTAAAATAAATAAATTTGAATAAAAAAAATGGTAACAGCTATGTTCATAACCCATTTATTCTACCTGGTTATAAGGGCCTCCACTAAACGGACGCCTGGATGTCTACAAAGAGGAAGAAAAAGCAATACCTCCTTCTATATTAAGTTGCAGAACTAAACATCATCCGCGGTTGAAGCTCAATCATTACTTTGCACTAATGTCAGTAAATGTAATATAAACTTTGAATTCAGCCCTGTAAATTCAGATTCAATAGTAAAGATATTTAAATCGCTTAGTTTAAAAAAGACTGAAGATTTGTGGGGCACATCAGTTAAAGTGCTCTTTCATATCATAGATGTAATTGCACCCCATCTAGCATTAATTTACAATAATTGCATATCAGAGGGGATCTTTCCAGATCTCATGAAATATAGTAAAGTCATACCTCTTTTTAAATCAGGCGAGATGAGTGATATAACGAACTTCCGTCCCATTTCCATACTACCAGTTTTAAGTAAAGTCTTTGAGAAACTAATGCTGAAGGATATGTTAGGTCACTTTAACAGAAATAAACTACTTAGCAATAACCAGTTTGGCTTTACAAGAGGTCGATCAACAATTGATGCGGCATCGGTACTCATTAAATATATATATAACAGTTGGGAAACATCTTGCGACGCAATAGGAATATTTTGTGATCTTTCTAAAGCTTTTGATTGCGTGGAACATATGACCCTTATTTTAAAATTAGAACATTATGGATTGTCCAATAAAGCTTTAAGCCTTATGTCTTCTTATCTAAGTGATAGAACTCAAACAGTTGTTGTAAACAAAACGCAATCTGTTGGAGCTACAGTGAAAATAGGTGTGCCTCAAGGCTCTATTTTAGGTCCTTTTTTATTTTTGGTTTACATAAATGACTTACCACCAATAGTAGATGAACTTTGCGATATTGTACTTTTTGCTGATGATACTTCACTAATTTTCAAGGTAGATAGAAAAACCGTAGACTACAGTAGGATAAACGCCACTCTAGTTAAAGTACATAATTGGTTTATTAGTAACAACTTGCTACTAAATGCCAAGAAAACTAAATGTGTTAGGTTCGCTTTGCCTAATGTTAAACCGGTAGATTCTAGTATTTTTCTAAATAACGAGTGTTTGCTAATGGTAGATAGGGCGGTTTTCCTAGGCATAACAATAGATAAAAATTTGCAATGGAGTCCCCACATAGCTGCACTGGCAGGTAAACTAAGTTCGGCAGCTTACGCCGTTAGGAAAATTAGACAACTAACTAATGTTGAGACAGCTCGCTTAGTTTATTATAGTTATTTTCATAGTGTTATGTCTTATGGTATTCTGGTTTGGGGTAAGGCAGCTGACATACAAACTATATTTGTGTTACAAAAAAGGGCCATTCGTTCTATTTATAATTTAAATTCCCGTGACTCATTAAGAGAACTTTTTAAAGAAATTAATATCTTAACTGTAGCGTCTCTATTTATTTACGAGAATATTATTTATGTTATTAAGAATTTAGATTCGTTCACCAAAAACTCAGATATACATAATTTAAATACTAGAAATAAAAATAAAATAGCTATTCGAAAATTCCGTGTCCGCAAAGTATATAAATCATTTGTTGGTCAATGCATTCATTTCTATAATAAATTACCTGAAGTAGTTTTAAAGTTACCCTTTCCAGCACTTAAAAAATATTTGAAAAGGTCGTTAATGTCTAAAGCGTATTATAGGGTCGAGGACTATCTAACAGACAAAAATGCATGGCCTACACCCGAAACTTAGTCAATAGTAATTTGTTCAAATGCAAAGGCTTTATCCTGCTTTTTCTTGTCTGGGGGACACCGTTGATGCAGGAAAACATATCGAAACTTTTATGTGGTCATCTTGCACCATCTCATATACACATATATAAGTAGGTAGTTGTAGTTATTTTATTTTATTCTTTTCTATCCTTCTCTCCCGTAAGATTTTTGGCATGTTTTCCTGCTGAACTACTGTTATTTGATATTATATTTAATTTAATACTTGTAGCTTTATATAATGCTAGATTAAGTTGTACATACCATTGTAATATGCAATATGAAATAAGTTTAAAAAATGACTGACTGCTGAGTTTCTTGCGGCGTTTCTTCTCAGCAGTGGTCTCCTCTTGGGAAGCGCTGGTAGTATCTTGACGTGTAAAAGTGCCCGAGCGGCCTACTTACTAAATAAATTTCTTTTATCTTTTTATCTTTTTAATGAGCCTAACTACAGGCTGTCTGCCTGTTTGCTCATTGATGGCAATAATGAAAAAAAAAATTTTCTGCATCTTAATATAGATATGAAGTGTGTTGCTTCTTCTTCCTTGATAAGCAGCTCTAACTGGGGTGCGAAGGACATTCATCCACCAGTGAACAGGGGGACATCCGTGCATGTTTTTAGAGTCTCTAAGATGGTTTAGTATTCTGGTATAAAATAAAATAACAATAATAATAATAATACTTCTTTAGTTTGAACTCAGGGACAATCGCCAGTAGGTGTCCCATAACTTTACTAAATTAAACTTGTCTAAAGGGCCTCTGCACGCCTTCCAAAGGTCTGGGACTCCCATAGTCCTGTGATTGGTAAAGACATACAATAATAATTATATTTCGTCGTTTCATTCTTCAGATATAAGTATATATAACCAGGTAGTCCCTTAAACCTACAGGCAACATCGCACGCTTTTTAAAGAATCGATAATAAAGTCGATAATTTGAATCGATATAACCAATCCCTCATCCCTGTGTAACGCCCTATCCATCGTCATTCCTTTTTCGTGCGAGGCAACGAATACACGCACTCACTATTAATATTAATTCCCGCGATTAATCATGCCGAAGAGAACCGCACAAGAGAAAATCGAGGTTTACAAATCAAAATTAAGGAAATTAGAGGATCGACAACATCGTTTTCGAAGATTAGTAATCTTATCTTCATCCGAAGACGAAGAAAGTTCCGGTAAGTAAAAAGTGAATCTACCCACATTTATATTTTTTTATTGCGAAACCATTAAATGTGTGTCACTTAAAGCCTGGAGTCAATTTTGAACGTGGCTAGCCTGGAGGTTGTCCGCGAGGCAACACGATAGGCAAAATTGTCATAAAACATTCGTTTCAAACTGAACGTATGTAATAAGGCAATAAAACTATTCATCTTGCGCGCAAGGATTCAGTAATGTTTCGCTCAAATACCATAATTTTCCTATCTGTTTTAGGAAATGACACGTCGCATGACCCGACAGCGGCTGCTTGTTCCGCCCCGACACCGGCAATGCCGATATCAGACCCGACCCCTTGCATATTAGACCCGACACCTGAACAAGACACAGCATTGTCAGAGTCGTTGGACCAACCGTTGTTGCTGGAACCGCAAGGGGAACCAGAGCTTGGCCCCGAACTTCTGTTAGCGCTCGGAGACGCAACCGATGACACTCCTAAATTCGGAGACAATATTAATTCTAATTTAGCCCAGCGGTAGCTACCAATACTTAAAAAAGGTTTACCAAAGGAAACCAAAGATAATCTGTTAAAAGATTATCTCATTCCCGAAAATTGTCCACTTCTTCTTGCACCCAAACTCAACGTTGAGATAGCAGCAGCAGTCATGGAAAGTGTACGAATTCGAGACAAAAAGATGGAAACCGCCCAACATCAACTCGGAGTTGGTATCACAGCCGTCAACAGAGCAATGACGTTGTTACTAACGGGTGACGATAAAATTCAACCTATTAAACTGTTGAGTGACGGTTGCAGATTATTGTCCGATCTCCATTTTTTTAAGACCCAGACACGAATAAAATTGGTCACACCCGGGTTAGCCAGGCCGTTCCTTAACGTGTTACAGGAAAGTGACAGGGACGAAACATTATTCGGAAACAAACTTTCGGATAAAATTAAAGCCTCCAAAGTTATAGAAAAGCAAGGGCTGCAGATAAAGAAAGCGGTTATTAATAACATAAAACCTTCCGCAGCCTCATTTCAGCCGTCGACATCACGTGCCCCCTACCAGGGAAACTGGACAGGCCCCTCACGCTACTCGACGAGCAGGGGGGGGCGAGGAGCGTCGAGGAGACCGCCGACGAGCCGCAGGCCGCCACCGCCGGCGCAGGTACCTACGGCGCGAGCAGCGGGCTACGGCAAACCACGTGCCCCAGCGCAGTAGCGGAGGTACACGCCGGTCGTATACACCAGTTTTACGATTGCTGGCTTAGCATAACTTCCAATCCGGTTATACTCGACTGGGTTAAGAACGGTATTACTATACCATTTATAACTCAAGTAGTTCAGACAGATATACCTAAAAATAATTTAACAAATTTAGAAAAAGTTGAAATGCTCGCAGCTATTCGGAACTTATGTGATTTGGGAGCGATTTCATTGGGTCCACCTGTAGAAAATCAATTTGTGTCAAACATATTTTTAGCGCCGAAACCTAATGGTAAAAAACGTTTTATTCTTAACTTAAAACAGCTGAATAAGTTCATAGTGAAATCCCATTTTAAAATGGAAGACTATAGGACAGCTTCTAAAATAATTTCAGAACATAGTTTTATGGCAACTATTGATCTAAAAGAGGCCTATTTACTGGTGCCAGTTGCCCCCAATTATCGTAAATATCTCAGATTCCAGTTTCATTCAGAAACATTGCAAGACCCAAACATATACGAATTTAATTCTATGCCTTATGGGCTTTCCATAGCTCCCAGAGTTTTCACGAAAATCATGAAAGAAGTGGTTACCCATCTTAGATCTCAAGGCCACAAATCTGTAGTATATCTCGATGACATTTTGTGTATTGGGGATACCAGACTAGAATGCGAAAACAATGTAAAAGAAACTTTAAAATTGTTAGAGTGTTTAGGCTTTGTAGTTAATTACGAAAAAAGCTCCCTTTGCCCTCAGCAAAGGTGTAAATTTTTAGGATTCATATTCGACTCTGCTAATATGACTATGTGTCTTCCCACAGAGAAACGCCAAAAAATCCTACAATTAGTTGAAAGATATTCACAGTTACCTACTTGTACTATAAGGGAATACGCACAGTTGATTGGCAATCTTATTGCTGCCTGCCCAGCCGCTAAGTATAGCTGGCTTTATACTAAAACATTAGAACGACAAAAATTCCTAGTTCTACAGAAATATAAGAGTTACGAGGTGAAATTTAATCCGTTAGGAGTAATTTTAAACGATCTTAATTGGTGGAAAGAAAATATAGAACACGCGTCAAATTCATTGTTAACACCCAAATTTGATTTTGAAATTTTTTCGGACGCGTCACTTACAGGCTGGGGGGCATTCAGTAATAACACTCGCGCTCATGGAGCTTGGAAACAAAGTGAGACTTCGTTTCACATAAACCAGTTAGAATTACTTGCGGTGTTTTTAGCTCTTAAATACTTTGCCGCTGACCGGTTGTGTTGTTCCATCTTGCTCCGAATTGATAACACAACAGCAATCAGTTACATAAATAGAATGGGGGGCATTCAATTTCCGCACTTGAATGATTTATCAAGACAAATATGGCAGTGGTGCGAGAAACGAAATATTTGGCTTTTCGCGTCGTACATTAACACAAAAGACAACAAAGAGGCTGACGAGGAGTCAAGAAGAGTAAATCCTGACACAGAATGGGAACTTTCAGATCAGGCATTTCAAAAAGTTACATCAGCCTTAGGCAATCCAGAAATCGACCTATTCGCTTCTCGCGCTAATGCCAAATGCGAGCTATACATATCATGGCGTAAAGATCCTGACGCGATGTGTATTGACGCGTTTACACTAGATTGGAATGATAAATTGTTTTATGCATTTCCCCCTTTCTCTTTAATACTGAAATCAATTCGTAAAATTATTCAAGACAAAGCGGTAGGAATACTTGTTTTTCCAGTGTGGCCTTCACAAGCTTGGTATCCCCTATTACAAAGTCTGATAGTATCTCAAACAGTAATTCTGAGTCCTAAAGAGCATCTTGTACGCTCCCATTTCAGGAGCCGTCACCCACTGCACCGCAAGCTTACCCTGGCTGCCGCAGTGCTCTCCGGCAAGCGTTTTCCCGGCGCGGAGTCCCGCCGGCAGCGTTAGACCTTATGCTAGCGTCTTTAGCTGAAAATACCTTACAGCAATACAACGTTACGTTAAAACGGTGGTGGCAGTTTTGCATAAATAATGATTTACAATTTTACGAGCAATCAATTCCGTGGATTTTGAATTTTCTCACAGAGCTATTTAAAAACGGGGCTTCTTATGGTTCGTTGAACAGCCATCGCTCAGCGCTCTCAATTCTGTTAGGTGACAATATAGGTTCAGACGATTCGATAAAACGCCTTTTCAAAGGAGCGTTTAAATTGAGACCAAGTTTACCTAAATACGCTCAAACTTGGGATCCGCAAAATGTCCTAAATTATATATCTAATTGGTATCCGAATTTAAGTCTAACATTAGAGCAACTTACCAAAAAATTAGTAGTTCTTTTGGCCTTATGTACTGCCCATCGAGTCCAAACTTTTTCGCTTATAAAAACGGAAAATATTGACATTTGTAGTAACGGCTTTAAAATCAAAATTACTAATATAATAAAGACCTCCTCTCCAGGCCGAGACCAACCTTTGTTGTTTCTCCCTTTCTTCAAAGAATGTTCCAACATTTGCCCTGCTACCGTTCTGAGGGACTATCTCTTAATAACGAGAGATAAGCGACCAGAGAACGTTGAAAGCCTCTTAATTACTGTGAAGCGTCCTCACAGGAGCGCTACAGCACAGTCTATAAGCAGGTGGATAAAGCAAGTGCTGGCGGATAGCGGCATCGACGTGAGCACATTCAGCGCGCACAGCACCCGCCACGCGGCCACGTCTGCCGCGGCCGCCGCGGGCGTGAGCGTCGATGCTATCAGGAAAGCGGCGGGCTGGACAAAAAACTCGGAAACTTTCGCGAAGTTCTATAACCGGCCGCTGGTAGAGGAAGGTCTTTTTGCTCGAGCAATCTGCTTACAGTCGAACAATCAGGATTAAGTCCGATTATTTTGTTTAAGTTACGAAGTCTTGTTTTAATTTTGTAAACATTCATTACATTGATTATGATAACGTGCACAAGTAGTAACTATAAGTAATATAAATTACAACACAAATAAATGAATACGCAATCACAATGTGTTTATTTTCGTTGGCATACCTACTCTATCTGACACATTGCTATACGCAAACCTTTGTCTCTAAATATCTACCTGGTTATATATACTTATATCTGAAGAATGAAACGACGAAATATAATATATGATCAAACGAACTTCACAAGCGAAGTTCGATCAATATTATATGAGTCGTTTCATTCGAAGATATAAGAACCCTCCCACCCTGCACACCCAAAATTCCAAAGGTTTGCGACCTCTGAATAAAATGACGATGGATAGGGCGTTACACAGGGATGAGGGATTGGTTATATCGATTCAAATTATCGACTTTATTATCGATTCTTTAAAAAGCGTGCGATGTTGCCTGTAGGTTTAAGGGACTACCTGGTTATATATACTTATATCTTCGAATGAAACGACTCATATAATATTGATCGAACTTCGCTTGTGAAGTTCGTTTGATCATATATAATATTTTCTTGTCTTAGACACATTCAGCAAAAGGTCATTAAGGTGCGCATTGACTTGGAAGGGTGACATTCCAATGACGTGTGCCCTATATGTTATATATTGTAACTAAGATATTAACATATAAATTAAATTCACCACTAAATTTTAAGCCAGCGCCATAAGTGCATGTATACCATACTTATGAGTGAAATGTGTTTTTTAATTTATTTACTACATTTTTTTAGGTGAGCCAGATCTGGAACCGAGTTCAAGTGATGCTCCAGAGCAGAGTTCAGCTGCTCCAGGGCCAAGCGCGGAAGCTCAAGAGGCTACAGAGGAGGTTGACGACAAACGAGGCCTCAAGCGTAGGGCCTCTACTGCCTTCACTGAAGCAGAAGATGAGTTCAAAGGCTTTGCGATGGCGGAAATGAATGACTCAACTCTGGACTACATGCGAGTTTTGGGTAAGTCTTTTTTTAGACTCTTTATTATAAGGAATTTAAATCCTTTATGGATAGCACGAAGAAGAATACTATTCAAATGCATGATTGTTTTCTATGTTTTTTTTGTATTTATTTCTCTCTGTAAGTATTTAAATGGTTGTCTGTTATGCATAGTACAAGCCTTAGTTTGGGACTAGCTCAATTGGTGTCAGATATTTATTATCTATTTTTTATATATGTAGTGAAAGTGTAATTGTTGTGATTAGAAGCAGTATAAATCTCGACTCACTCAAAGCTCAAATTAAACTCGTTCAAATGTACAAGTAATATCGTTTTTTATCAGAAAACCTTGAAGCAGAGGTGTCAGAAGCCAGCAAGACGGCGGTTCCCCTTCGGGTCGTCATGGGCACGCCTCTAGCGCCTGTGAGGGCTAGCAAGAGAGCCAGGCAGGACACAGGTAACATTGATT
Organism: Acleris sparsana; assembly: GCA_923062465.1. NCBI lineage: Eukaryota > Metazoa > Arthropoda > Insecta > Lepidoptera > Tortricidae > Acleris > Acleris sparsana. The sequence goes on along the minus strand of OV281305.1, from coordinate 6,480,702 downwards.
TATTATAATTTAATTCTTAACTGATTTATGGACGTATAAATTATTTGCCAGTATTTACTAATATTGGCAAATAATTTTTACGCTACGTCTTGTTCAAGCAAATGCATCGGGAGCATTCGCTTGGAAAAAACTTGTTAGGGGCTGGTCTATATGGAATGGGAGCGTATTATCAGTGTTTGCTACGGCCTCTTTTTACTAGTGGTCGCAATGACATCATTTTGCATTTCACCGCATTTTGTTTTCTTAAAGTTCATTTATCATCATTAGCAGAAATTTATTTATTTTCTCAGTAAATAACGAACAGAATAAACTATAAGCATAATTGTTTTAGGGTATGTTTAAAAAATGTTTCGGTTGTCATTAGTGTGGGAGTCCAACTCGCACTTGGCCGGCTATGCCAGTCTGACAAGAGGAAAAGACCCTATTTCTTTAGAATGTATGTATACTTGATCTGTTTTTTTTCCAGATGGGTCAAGACCTTCATCAGCTTTGTCTTCCAGATCAGAAGGTGATGGAGCTGTATCCTCTACTGAGGTATGTTGCTGGCGATTCTTATACATTCAATCAGTGTTCTCATTGCTTTTGAATTAAATTTTAACCATTGCATTACTTCTGTTGCTGTATCTATGCTGTTTGCTCTTATTTTTATAACCTAACCTAACGATGTGTTTTTTTATTATACTACGCTGCTCAGTTCAGGAGAGAGGTATCGCGTTTTACTCTTCAGATTATAAAAAGAGGACAACAGGTTGGTTTGAATTCATAATATAACAATCCTAAAAAGTTTAAACTGTTCAGAAAATAAACTTTTATAACTTACTAGTTACTCTTGCTTGCGACTCCTTCCGCGTAGAAGACGTACATCGCTACTCGCGGTAATATGTACCTTACCTTATGTCCTTGGAGTTCAAGATATTTCCATACCGAATTTCATCAAGAATGGTTAACCGGTTTAGCCATGAAAGCGTAACAGACAGACAGACTTACTAGTTACTTTTGCATTTATAGTATTACTCTAAATGAAAATTTGGCTAAGAAACAGTTGAGAAACGCAAATTTGAATTCGACAATTCATTCAATTATTTTATGATTTAAATTACTGCGTTTATGTTGCATCAGGAAGTGGAAAACCCCTTCATTTGATTAACCCTATCAATAGGGTAACCCTATGATTGAGTTACCTAAACGTTAGGGGGAACCCCCTTAGAATTAGTTAACCTCTTCCATAGAGCTTACCAAGTTCTTTAGGGTTTTGGTAGTTTAATATTGAAGCACTTAGCGCTTACTGGATGTTACCCCATTGATCGCCTCTCTTTTTGCGAATTCTGTGAAGGCCGCTCAATTATTAGGTAATGCAATAATAAGTTAAAATACTTGCGCATAGAGATTAAACCAGCTTGAAACCGTTCGATTAAGTTTGAGTAGGGTAACAGACAATGGGATATTGAGATAGGGTTAGCGCTTATTTGAATTAACTGTATCGTTTGGTTGCCCTTTTATTGAACTGACTCACTGTTGCGGTCACTGTGTTGCATGAAGGGTTGACGGTGCTATTTTCTCACCGACCTTATTTTAACTGAATTTATTACTAACATTTTTCTTAACACCTAACCTTGCCTAATCATGTGTTTTTTTATTATACTACGCTGCTCAGTCCAGGAGAGAAATACCGAATTATACTCTTCAGGTTGTAAAGAAAGTACAGGTTGGTTTGATTTTTTTTATTCAGCCATCATTACCGGCTTTAGGTTAAAAGGGCATTTATAACAAGCATTTTTTTTCAAAAGTTAGGATGAATATTGACCTTTGAGGATTTTTTATGTAATTATCATTTAAATACTTAGCTGTCTTAAGCCTCAATCGCGTAGATATAAAAAGACATATAATTATAACTCTGGGCAATAAGTAACCTTTCTAAACCCCTAAATCAAGTCTGATTTCCACGATTTTTAAGTATGTGGTGGTATTATGAAACACTAGGTTAGTTTTAAAATTATTTTACTCTAAGGAATATTTTCTTGGAAAGGAAAACATACAGACATAGTTTTTATGATATGTAACAAACTCAAACGAAGATGGGTTGGGTGGGTTGTCCGGTATCCTGACTATTTACCAAATCATCATTTGACAAACTATATCATTTTACAAACATTCATTTCGCAAAAACGTGTTTGAGCTTAAATCATTGCATATTACATAGGTTACATGGGCTTATTAAATAAGTTACGTTAGGGTACAATCGACCACAAAAAAAAAACGGCGGGAAGTATCTCTTTGTGAAATGAAAGTTTGTAAAATGACATAGATTGTCAAATGATGATTTGGTAAAAGATAAGTGGACCGGGTTATCTATATACGACGTTAACGTGACGATAATTTTACGTCGATGCTTCTTAACAAGGCTAACTACGTTGTCAAATCGCACTAAGTAGCCCAGTCTCACCGATTTCAAAACAACACATCGGGCATTTATTATCGTAAATGACAACCTCGTGGCTTCGGAGCCTATGCGAGACTTGAGACGTCACTGTGACGTCATGGAGGCACTGTAGTCTTGATACCATTGAGTCCAGATTTATTGTCTTAGAGGAAAGCATATGCATATGAAGTCTATAGATTTTGCACATGACTTCGTCCGCGTAGATTTCTATTATCATTATTCCCTCAGTTTTTATTTTTCCGGGATGAAAAGTAGCCTAATATCATCCAACTCCGTCTAGCCGTAGCGTAAGAACGAGTAACTAACAAATCGGATAATCTCACACAAATTGACTTAGTCACAAACTAGTCTTGTACTGTGGGTACTAGACAACGATAAACATATTTTCACGCCTCTGCTCGGACATGTGGCGGGACATGGCCTGTTCTTAATCCCCAAAACAATCAATCAGCCACATTGAATGAGCAGGCCTTAAATGAATTTAAATTGAACTGGATAACAATAACATTGGTGGTCTGTTCCATTGAGCAAGTCGACCAATCAACATCACATTGTTGTAAGCCAATCGCAGCCAGTGACGGTATATGGCCGGCAGGTGGGCTCGTCCCCGGCGGTGCGCGGGCGGCGCGCGACGGTGGAGATGTCGTCCCCGCTGCTGCGCGTGCCGCTGGAGCGCGGCTGGAAGCGCGAGCTGGTGTTCCGCGCCGCGCTCGACCAGCACTCCCGCCGGAACGCCGACATCTACTACTACACGCCCTACGGGAAGAAACTGCGCTCCACTAGGGAGGTCAGCCAACTAACTATATCATCTATAATTATAGTTAATTATGTAACTGGTATATATAACGAAGCTTTTTTTGCAGAATTTGCCTTCTTTTTAAATACTTCGAACCATAAAGTAAGGATTGGATTGACAATTTTATTTACCAAATGCCATTTCTGGTGCCACCATATTGCCATATTGCAAAACAGCCGAATAAATTAATTTTATTGACATTTAAAAATAAATAAATATACAGGGTGTCCAGTAAATAATGGATAACCTTCTACCCATCCATGGGGCACCTCAGGCTGGTCCCTAAAAAGGACTTACAGGTTTGGTAAAAGTTGCATGGTTTTCGAGATAATCGAACTTTTCTATTTTCTTAATAATTAGCACCTTGCTTCACTGTAATGACTGCCAAGGTCACAAATAAAGAGATTTTGTCGTTCTGTTTGCTGTTAAATATTCTTTAATAGTGATGTTTTAATTTTTGGGTATAATTTTTTTTTTTTTTTTAATTTAATTTAGGTAACGTCGTCAATGTAATCGTAAAAACAGATTCGGTTTTTATTTACAAGTATTATTGTTGATGTAGGTTTCAAGTATTCTGTGATTCATTATTTTGCAGTAATTAGACATTGGTTTTCATAAGAGAAGCGTTTTTTATGATATGACTAACCCAATCAAGTAAAGAGTTACTTATCGATAACTTGGTGTTTTGGTAAAATTCGCTCTTAGTGAATACTAACAGCAATAACTTTATCTGTAAAGACGTAAACACCATGTGTTATACCAGTTTAGAATCAGTATTAGATACACTATTTTTCAACATATTGGCCACTCTGGTCTTCATACAATTTTTTTTCACCACAAGCAGTCAAAGTTGTTGCAAACTTTAAAGCAAAATGTGAAGTTATAAATTAAGATATGTTTTACAAGAAATTAGTGTCGCTACCATAATGCTCTAAGACACATCCGTTAGCATCACTATTAAAGAATATTTAACAGCAAACAGAACGACAAAATCTCTTTATTTGTGACCTTGGCAGTCATTACAGTGAAGCAAGGTGCTAATTATTAAGAAAATAGAAAAGTTCGATTATCTCGAAAACCATGCAACTTTTACCAAACCTGTAAGTCCTTTTTAGGGACCAGCCTGAGGTGCCCCATAGATGGGTAGAAGGTTATCCATTATTTACTGGACACCCTGTATATATATATAATACGAAAATCGAGATGTCAGTTTTTCACCAAACACCATCATCCATCACTGTCATTTTTAATGCGCGTTACCATGGTAATGACAATGCTATAATAATTCTAAAAGAACTGTTATTGACATAGCAATGTTCATTATATAACTGTTTTCAGGCTTCGGTTGCGCTATGAATGGTATCCGGAATCGTTAACGATACCAATATTACTATAGTACATGATTAGCAAAACACTATCGGCATCGCCATATTCAGCTTTTATTAGTATCGGCATGAAGCAATGCATCTTTACAGCTCACTCATGCGTAGCACCGCGTGTAAGATTAAAAGTCCAACGGTGCTTGTTTAGAAATCAGTTTACATGCGTTGAATAATCATTGAACAACTTATTTATTTATCTTTGTCGATTATTACTTTCAGTACCTAAAACTAGCAAAAAAATCGAAATAAATGAAACCGTCAACAACAAAAATGTCGCACGTAATGTCTTCCAATTAATAGGCTAATATTTTTTTCCTCACAGGTATCAGAACACCTCTCTGGAACCGGACTTACACTAGAGAACTTTTCATTCTTCAAAGAACCACTGGGCGTAGATGACCCTGAAAAAGAAATTATTCGGTAAGACACGGCTACTCGGTAATCTTTCTTCTTGGCAAACAAATTTTGACGCGCAGAGCAAGATTATGTAGTATCGCTTTAAATTCGATCTAAAGTTTAGTAGCTTGAGGTGTCGACACGCGATATCATCCCTATACTTTCTCAACGTCGTATCTGATCGAATATTAAGATAGGAAAAGCATTCATTTACCCTAAAGAATAAATACTATTTTCCTATCTAACCATCCGATCAGATACGAGGTTGAGAAAGTTAAGGGACGATATGTAATTGCGCAGTCGCGCAATTTGTCGATTTAATCGGTGGCATGAAGGGGGCAGGACGGGGGAACACTGCGGCGGTATGCTTATGCAGCCACGCGTTACGTTATTGGTAGGCGACTGTACCTATGCGCAAACACATCCATCGCCTCGATGGTTGCTCAGCCGCCTTTAACGTGACAGGATTTGTGCAGAGTTCGATCCCTAATAGCCGCTATATACCAAAGTGCAGGGTTCCTCACTAGGGTGGTCCAAAAAGCAAAATAAACATAGCTTATTTTTGGTCACTAAACTTGATTTATTTGTAAAATGAACTTGTTAAGTGGTCATTGACTGGTCGCCCATAACGTTTCGTTTATGCCAAAAGGTTCGCATTCCCATTAAAGACATCTAGTAAACTTACCAAGGATTAAAATCACAAATAGAATAAGATGTGTCAACCTCTATCATTTTTTATATGAAACAATTTTAACGGTATGGGGTATATTTAAAACTCTGTATACATACTTTTTTTTTCATCAGACCCTGTTATCAATGTTGCAAATTCATTGAAATAATCTTATAGGTCTGTCTCACTTGAGACATTTCGTGTATGTGTAACGTTATGATTATGACATATTTTACAAAATAAAAACAATAGACTTGTTACGTGTATTATTTAATTAGTTACTTTTCTGAATGAATTATTAAAAGCTTTTCGACATTACTCGTTTTAAAACTCTGTCATCTCATAGGTACTATAAATCCTACTCTAAAAGAGGTGACAGGTAAGCACAAGATGTCTATAATGTTCCACGTTGCTCTTATTACAATAATTTGTGATTTCAATGAATATTATAAAACCACTTTCACTATGCCATAATTCATGCTTTTTCGGAATAAGAATAAATATTTTACATGACAGTTATTATTATTGACAAACAAACATCAGAAACAGCTTTTCGCGGCCTGCAATTCGTACAAAAACCACATTTTACATTACATCAAACTAGTGTCACAAATATAATGTGTAGTGCCAACCCTAGTATTTTCAATAGATTTCCTCCACTCATAAAGGGGTCTTGTTTTCATGTATTTTGGAACAAAAAGAAACTTGTTGAGGAACAATATTCCTGACTTGGGCCACCAACCCTCAAGTCCCTAAAGTCACGCGGACTCGTGCCAGTCAATAGTCAGATTGATGTGTGAATTAAGAACAAAAGAAGAAATCGATCCACGGGTTCAGTTATCTGAGTTTGAGTGTTCGTCAGTGACGCGAAGCTGATGCGGCGCGCGGAGGAGTCCCCGGTGTCGGCGCCGGCGCCGGCGGAGGGCAAGCGCACGCCCAAGCCCAAGCAGCCCAAGGGCGCCAGCCCCGAGCCGCTGCCCAAGTCGCCGCCCGCCAAGATCAAGGTGCTTATATACTATTAATTACTTCATTCATTACTCTCACAAACACGAAACTAAATCGGCACACTGTATCGGTATTACAGGTGTACAGGACCGCAACATTTTGACTAATACGATAGATTACGTGACAAGAAAAAAAAATCTGCTATTCGATTCAGTATTTTGTAAAGATCAAATCATTTTCAATTCATTCCTACGGAAATTTTGTTAGGGAAAAAAATGGAAGTTAGCAAATACGTTTATAGGCCCCTTTCCACTTTGATTAGTGTGAGTGCAGGTGATTAGTGATTATTGATTATTGATTATTATGAGTAATCACTTCAAAATGCTGACCAACTGCAATCTGAGAATTGCGAATGTCAGAAATGGGAGTCAAAGTCCGACATTGCCCCTAAGCGTTGAAAGCGCAACATACAAATTGATACTGAACTATGACGTCACAAATCGGTAAACAATGTACTAAATGTTTGATTAAAAAAATGTATTTTTTGGCGTGAAAAACTGCGTTTAATTATATAGTTGCTGTACAATTTAATTTAATTGAGAGGCCAATGGTTCTGATAATAATTTTCATAATTTTAAATCCATATTACTAGATTGATAGTAAAGTTCAACATGAGTCAACATCCCTACTATCAATCATGTAACTCGTTCCTTTCTCATTCAAACTTGTGTATAAAAATCGTCTCTATACTCGCGCTGTTTCAAAACCCTACTTAAGACCCAATTTGACAGCTGTCAACGCTGTACAAAATATAACCTCAAACATGCCTCAAACACATTTGTACTGAGTCGATAGCTATCAAAACGAGCGTTTTAGAACGGCGCAAGTATAACAACGAACGATTTAATCGTCATTTGTGCGGTAGATATATTCCCGGCAGCGATACAATTCCGGACGTGTGCCAACTCCAATTCAAAAAAACTAAATGGTGTTTTTCCCCCAGGTGAAGTCAATGGGGTCGCGGCTAAGTAGCAGCAGTAACGCTGCGCCCACGCCGCCGGCCAAAGCGAAGAAACCTCCGCCGGCCACAGATAACAACAACTCCGCCGCCTGGAAGAAAAACAGGTATTTATGCGCGCCAGTAATGCGAGGAAGGCTTGCGGGAGATTGTAAAACATCCCTTGAGTTCGTTATGCCAATAGTTTTCCAAGATCCTATAAATTTAATGGAAAGACAGACCCACAAGTACTTTGGGATTGTTATGTCATGTCATCTTTGTGCGAGGCGTGGCTTCTGTAATTTGAAGGGAAAAAGTGTGCTCAGATATTTGGAAAGCACATTTGTATTCCATGTTTGGTGAGGTAACTGAGCTGTGGCGTTGTGCGAACGCTCTTTAATATTTTGGGGTGGCTCGGTTAATGTACAATTTTTGCTGGTTTCCTCTTGTTTTTCTGTTAGTGCTTCCTGCAAGCGCGCCATGCAAAAAGTTGACGTTATATAATTGTAATTGGTTAAATTCAAATTGGGTAAATGATTAATGCTAAAGCCTTCCTTGTTTATAAGGCAAGATTAGATTAAAAAGACTATTCTTTGGTTTTTATAGTATTTTATTTTTATTTTTCAAGCCATTAATAATATCATGATTATTAATAGTTTGAAATGATATGATGTGTTGCACTGTGTTGAATATCTTGTACTGAATTTAGGTAATAAGATAATCTTATAAGACTTATTTGATACATTTCCTCAACAAGATTTATTTTATTTGAAATACAAACGGATTTCGGTCCTTGCGTGAAAAACAATCTACTTCTATTTATGTACACAAACACAGCTAATAGAGTTGATTGTTTTTGCCGCGCAGGTATTCATTTAAGTTTCGTATTTGTCACGAAACTTACCTTTGTATATGCTGTGTGATCTATTTCGTCTCGCATTTATATTACTTTGATTAATCAATGATACAAGTATTGACAATACCCAGTAAAATAAAGTATTGTAAATGGAGACGCGTGTATGCCACTTGCCACTCCGGAGGGTTGATTGACTAGTGCAATGAGCCCTCCCCGGCGGGTACTGAGTGCGCGCGAGTGTAGTCTCGTCGGGCAGAACGGCGCCGGCGCCCGCGCCCGCGCCCGCGCCCGCACCCGCGCCCGCCCCCGCCCCCGCGCCGGCCGCGCCCCCCGCGCCCGCGCCGCTCCCCCCCGCCCCCGCCGGCGCCCGTGCCCGTGCCCGCGCCGCGCCCGCCCCCGCCCGTCGAGCCTTTGGATGCGAAGGTCGCTCTTCAGGATGAAGTAAGTGCTTGTTGTATATTTCATTTGGCTCCTAGGTAATCATATAATAACGTAATTCAATGGAAAATATTCATGACCTTTTTCACAGCTGCAATAAAAGCTGATTCACCTAACAAACATTTGAGAACAATCCGTTTTTAAATAGCTATAAAATTAACCAAGATTTGACCAATAAAGATTTGTTCCTTTCTCTTTCTAACATAACAAAATTAAACATGGAATTTATATGGCCGACGTGTCACACGGCGAATGGGATCTCCCTCTAATTAGCAGTTTAAAATGCTTGTATCATCCGCATTTCGTGGCCGATTTTAATTTTAATGTCACATTTGGTGATTCAAATCAAATCAAATCAAATATGTTTATTGCGTAAAAAACACACGTCAAAACATACATTAAAAATAAAAGTAAAATCAGTAGGTACAAAAACTAAAATCCTAATCGTAACAAAAAAAAAATGATTATTCAATTTAATAACTTATATCATATTATTACCGATATTTATTATCTATAATTATAGGTAGGCACTAATATTATTATCTATATATCTAATCTGAATCTCGGAAACGGCTCCAACGATTTTCATGAAATTTAGTATGCAGGGGGTTACGGGCGATAAATCAATCTAGCTAGGTTTCATATTTAGATATATATACAAGAATTGCTCGTTTAAAGGTGTCTCCTAGGAATTGTACTTATAAGGTAAAATATCGGGAAGGTTAGGTTAGGTTATTGTATTATATAAAGCTATTCGAACCTCTTTTACGAGTCAACAAAACTTCATTTTTTAAATACAACATTCATTGGACTAATGTAAAAAAATTTTTAAATCTCACTACAGAAATTGATCTGAGAAGCCTATTCCTAGAAATGGTTTTCAAATTTACAAACTCTATTTAAAACAGGTGTAATCGGGTATCGGGGTTGTTTTCCGAAAAAAGACAATATAATAAGTATGATGCTTACCTCGTCGAATTTGATAGTATGTACCATCGCTCACATTGTTAACTGTCCATCGGTAGACCTTATGCCTTTTGCAATAAGGTCTATGAATGTACAGTTAAGAGTGTTGCTGTTTGTATGTAAACTCTTTTTTACACAAAAAACCAATTATAAGAAATAAAGTACACGAACATAAGATTAAAGTGTATATTTTATGATAAATCCTGGGATAGTGATAAATGCGGGGGGAAACGAATTGTTCATAGATACAAATAATGATAAGGATTAGAAATAAAACACCTCTGTGCGTGCCCTAAACGCCGTGTCATGAATGTCTACTTCCCTTCTCAGTCTGCATACCCCCCTGTCGCCTTGCGAATGCCACCAGGGCTGTCACACGCGAACTTTACCTTTAAGAAATTATTTTACTGTCGTCATTGTGTGTTTTATTCGCGTCAAGCGCGCGATTTTTACTTCTATAATTTACCTAAAATTTGCATTTTTTTTATGCCAAGGAGAAGGCAAAAGAGCCCACAGGACCACCGATGGTAAGTGGAATCTAATAACCTTAGACATTAGCATTTTCAAGACTACACATATATTGCCAAACACCTACCTCAGGCCCAACGCTTAACGTCTCTATGGTGGTCATTTTACCGGCTTGTCTCGAGAGAAGTTAAATATACGTGTTTTTTTATTTACGTTAACTTTAAGGAAACGTTCTTTTGGTCAAATAAAGTTAATTTCTCTAAGTCATAAACATGATAACTCGTACTGTTTAAAAAATATTCAATTATTAAATGTAATCAGTTAATCACGATAAACTAGTGTAAAAGTCTCTTATATGATATTATGATATATTAACGACGCCACACGACGGATAACGAGTGCCGACATTTAAATCACGATAAACCACGTACAATCGGCAATTCAAACTAAACAACCGCCACTATTGGTTTAAACTGAACTCAGTCTGTATTGGTCGTTACAAAAGGGGGGTTGCATTGGTCACGTTTAAACAACACCCATTATTGTTTCAAACTGAACTCGATCTTTATTGGTTGTTACAAAAGGGTTGCTATGGTTATGTTTGAATACATATAAGTATGTCACAGAATTTTCGTTGTAATTTTTATGATTAAATGACATATTTGACACTAATTATTAGTTATTTCCTTTTACAATGAACGTAGATATATCATTTAATTACTTTGTTCTAAAACGTTTTTTTTTTTGCTGTTTGTAAAAATCTTGTCTACGCCTTTGTTTCTATGGATGTACTGTAATATGCCGAAGTTAACGTAAATAAAAAAAACTTAAATGATTATCAGGCACGGTTCATTATCATATGCATCTGTTTTGACCAAGTAGGTTTTTAAAAAGTTTATAAATGCAAAAATTGGAATTGCTACCAAGCAATATTTATTAAAACTGAAATAAGCTTTTCATGTGGCTAAAGTATTCTTCGATTTAATAAATCAAAGTCCTACAACACGGAACTTTAGGTAGACAAGCTTCTATTCATCTGATCTCTCCTAATGTATGGTTTTATTTATTCAATATTTGATAATGTGCGTGTGTCCAGACGTCCCCGCGGCAGCTGGTCCAGCCGTGCTCGATGACGTGCGGCCGCGGCGTGCCGAGCCTGGCGTGCGCGGCCTGCCTGTGCCTCTACCACCCCGCCTGCGTAGGGCACCTGCACCCGCCACAGACGTTTTTCTGCAAGGTGACGCACATACACACACACATACACACACAGTTATATACATACGTCGATATGCTCAAGCACGCATGCATTTGTGTGCGTGGTCCCAATCCCAACCTCTCTGCAGGAACTAGTCTATTCTCGAAAATCTAATTAAAGACCAAAATCTGGCAGTTACCATCTTGATTATTTAGTTATTTTAACATTATTTCATAAAAACATGAATGGGAACTCGTGTTACCAGTAATATTAGGGTAATGGGATAAAAAATATTGATTAAAATACCTTCACTTAAAGCTAAATGCAGTAATCGCAGCGAATGTGCGCCGGTTGAGGGTAGGATTCTGGTCTTGAATTAGATTTTCGAGTATAGTATTCTAACACTCATACTGACACATAAACAAAATGACTTACTAATGCTTTGTTGTCCAAAATAAAATTGGTAGTATAAGGCACGTTAATGTTAACGCTACGTTAACCCCAGGTTAACAGGTTAACTTGTTCTTACAGTTCTTACATAAATCTTCTTTAATAATTTAACCTGGCGTTAAATTTACATGCAAGCGGGCCTTAGATAATGAAATCTGTATGTTCATATTGTTTTCATGCTTGTGTCAGCAGTGCTCTTTCTCAATCAATATTTAGAATGCGAAAGTTTGTTCATTCAGGTTTAAAATAAATGAGCACAAGTAAATGACACAATGATGATTGTCATATGCAGAGCTCGGATTAGTTAGTGCCTATTTACCTAAACTTCGCGGGAGGACGTAACTAAGAGTGGTTACAACCACCAAAATAATTATTTATTTTTATTGAATGCGGGATTCCCCGGGATTTACTGTATTACTCTTAAGGCTTAGTACATTTAACTTTGCTTATGAAACTTGTTATATTGCATATTATTGAATTATTTATCTTGAAATAGTATCATAAAACCATACAATATATACTGGAACGCAAGACTAAGTTTCACACTTTATATGACATGTTATTTACTTAGTTTTGCGGTCCAGTGTAGATCAAATTGAATCGAAGGGAGCCTGAAATTTGATATTTTTTAGTTGATTTCGGACTCCCTTTGATTCAATTTGATTCATATTATATTTTTTATGACTAACTGTTATTTCAAGATAAATAAATATATAATATGCAATATAACAAGATGTATAAGTTAAGTTAAATGTATTAAGCCTTTAGAGTAATACAGTAAATTTCGGAAATCCTCCATTTAAATTTAAAAAAAATATATGGTTGTACCACTCTTAGTTACGTCCTTCCGCGAAGTTTAGGTAAATAGGCGCTACCTATTCCGAGCTCTGGTCATATGTGATTTCTTGTCAATGAAAAACATTTTAGCTACTTCTAGAGTTTTAATTGCGATCGGCGATCTTTATTTTCCTACAGAACACTAGTGTCACTATATACTAGTCTAGTGACCAATATACTGTCAGTTGCAAGCGCAAGTGTGATAGCGCTAAACCAGCTGAACGCTATTTTAAGAACTTGGTAGCTGTATTTGCCTATTCCAAAGTCTCGAACACTCCAAAGCCCTCTACTGCGTTGCTAAAATGAATGGCAATATCTCAGATCAAATTTGCGAAAAAAATGCGACCTTGATTGAATTTGCTTTAGCTATTGATTTTGAGATACCGCTTATTGGTTTATGGGGGCAGCGTGTGAACCCTTGTAACATTCCAGAACTGCCGCAAGTCCGACTCGCCGCCGCCGGAGCCGGCGCCGCACAAGGCGGGCCGCCGCGTGCCGCCCCTGCCCGCGCCGCGCCGCAGCGACCAGCGCGTCATGCTGAGGATGAAGGTGCCCAGCATTGTTGTACACGCCGGGAAACGAGTGTTTGCTGGATAACTCACTTACCGCGCCCGAACAGCTGATCTCAGATTCGAGTTTAGCAAACGTTTCTTCCTATTCAAAAACTTAAACGTGAACATGGCCGGCTTTTTTTTTAAACCGAAACGTTACCGTTTACTGCACGCGGGGCGCGTAGGTCTGTCTCCTCTCCACTTCTTATTTAGACAGTATCGAGAAGGTACAGATCTGAAGGTAAGTGACCTCAGACGTCCAGTTTCTCAGTTTTGGCAACTCTAAAATGGAATGCCCTTATCTTTGCCACCAGTACGTCAAAATTAATCAATGCACATTTAACCTTATTATAATTACCATACAATTTGTATGTAGTTGGCTCCGAAAAATCAGCAATCCGAAGCCCAGGAAAAGCTTAAACTAAGTTAGTAATTGTTGTTGTTAGGTAGCGGGCGGTGCGCCTGATGGCTCGCGGGTTTGGGCGGTAGCGGGAGCGGGGGCGGGAGCGGGAGCGGGCGCGGCAGCGGGCGCGAGCGCTGCCGTCCCCCCGGGTGCGGGCGCGGGGGCGGCGCGTGCGCCGGCCGCACCGCCGCAGTCCATCGCCGTGCTTAACGGTCGACGGTTCATCGTAGTTCCGCGTGCGCTCGTCACCAAGCCGTGAGTTACACACACACACACACACACTTTGTTTGAATTCATCAGACACTTAGCTATATTAGAAAAAATACATATTGATGCAACTGTCACATTATAAAATCCGACTGATACGAGTCAACACACGAAACGTAGCCGAATGATCTACCTAGTTAGTTATGTGTACCATCGCATACATCGATGTTAAAGAAAAAATCAAGAATATTTTTTCTTGTATACTTTCTTACACTTTCTGAATATGTTCTTGTCACATCCTATTGCCTGCGCGTGAGAGTAAGATATGGAATATTCAATGCAATACTTGACGATAGTTGTCAATCATTTATGATATTTATTGAAAATTAAATGATTTCCTTTTGTATAGAAGGTCATTGGTCTAATCATATGGTTACAACTTCTCCATTTAAACTTTACATATATCACTTGGGTATACTTAAAAACCATAGATAAATATTAACCCTTGTTACAGATAACATCAGCTCCTCCAAGGCGCAAGAAGTGTTCGCCCCGACGCCCCGTATAATCACAATTATCATTTATCGATATGTTACTTACAATTAGTTATTTATAATTATAATAAAAACAAATTACAAATCATGACCGACGGGGCTACGAATCCCTCGCACCTTTATCACTCAATTTGTCCTTTTATAATTAATACATGAAAGAGACACAAAGACAATTCAATTGCCAGAGCATGCATGTGCTTACAATTTTAGACATCCATATAATGCTATAAAGCGCTTTACTAACTTGAATATAGATTATAGGTATCACAAATACCAGAAATCCAAATTATAAATTTAATTAAAGTGTCAAGTAGAGGTTAAAAATAGGGTGCTGTTTGGACTATCCAATTTTATCCAATCACTGCTGCTTAAAGTACGTAACTCTTATTTGCCATAGTGTCCTACCGTTTGTTAGAAATGAATGCTTAGCCTTAACTGTGCCTTGAGTCGGCCCTGGGTCCAACAGTGACGTACAGTCACATCATCCATAATAAGATTAAGAAATCAATATAGAGCACCTAGCATGTAACCGGAACGCATCCTTGCTATATATAATGACGTTTGAAGACGTCAAAGTAGAAAATTTCAGCGGCGGTGTCGTCAAATAGAAGTGAAGCAGGGTGTTTCTCTAACCGAATCGCAATACTGGGGCGCCATTCTACTCTGTAAAACAATATCACTATTGACAGGACCTAAACTCCAAAAAAAATTAAGTTCTATACCATTGA
The DNA here is from genome assembly GCA_923062465.1 of Acleris sparsana. Classification (NCBI taxonomy): domain Eukaryota; kingdom Metazoa; phylum Arthropoda; class Insecta; order Lepidoptera; family Tortricidae; genus Acleris; species Acleris sparsana. The sequence continues at coordinate 6,465,423 of OV281305.1, read as the reverse complement.
AAAGGACAGAGTCGCATTTGTTATGATATTTTTAATATTTTATGCAAGTGAAGGAAAATTAGATTCTTTACAAGTGGTGAAATATATTTTATTTATTTAGATAAATACAAGACAGTTTCTCAAGTTATGAAGTTTTAAGAAAACTTCCTTTTATTAGTACGAGCACATAGATTTTGTTTTATTTAATCAAGACACATTTGACATCACTGCCATATCGTAAGATCTTGTAAGAATTCGCTGTAAGGTTTTAAGATAATTTTAACCACTTCTTATTCAAAGGGTGTTATTAATTAACTTATTATTGGTTGCGCAAGTCGAGGCGTGAGCGCAGACATATTATTAGGGTCTCGTGGGGCTCCCTTCAGATACGGAACCTTTATTACAGTTTTCTATGATTTTGTTTACTTTGACATAATGATCCTTGAGCTTAAGTGCGGAAATACAATAGTACAAACCGAATGTTGATTTTAAAAATCTCACGACTGATTTCTAATGTTGTCAACGAGTTGGTTTGATAGCTTTGTCGATGTTGTCAGAAGGGATTTCTTTATTTGGGATCTAGAGCCCCTACAACATAACTGTAAGCTGTATATAAAGTAGAAATAAGTACTTGTAAGTAGTGCTGTAACCCTGTGGCATCAAGAATATTGTATTTGTTTTCATATTTGCAGAATTACTATGTTTAAACTTTTTCTTTTACAGCGTTCTCCCTATTTATTTTGTATATATTCTCACTATATTTAATCTAGAGGAAATGTATCAAATTAATAAAATGTCTAGCCCGGTTGTTATTGTTTACTATCCGACAAGAAAATAATTCTACAAAGGTAAGGTATATTTAACGCGTTTAGTGTGAAGAATTAAATTCATGTCATTGAACACAGTGCACCATGGAAATTTGACGGATAAAAAAGTTATTACAATGCATTTCTATCGATAGTATATATTTGTTACGGCAATTGTATTGTATGTTTTTTGTAATTTTTGTGTTATTGTTGGAGAAGTCATTTTTTTATAAATTAGATGGTGGTTTAAGTCCGATTTTATCATAAACGCCATACATTGTACTTAAATCGATGTGCATTATAATAATACTTTATCTACTAGTAAATTTTAGTTCTCTTCATAAACGCACAATATATGTGATCATATCTTTCAGTTTGAAATTTTATTTTCATTAAATTCTAGCAACCTGCCCACGCTTCGCTTTATGTGAGTTGTCTGTAACCCCGTGCATAACCCAGATTTTTATACACAAACCCGTCCCCTTCAATCACTATTTATTGATGAAAAATAAAATCCGTTGTGTAGTTGGAAAATTTAACCGTACATACAGAGCGACAGACGGCGGGCGGCGACTTTATTTTATACTACGTAAAGACGACACAGCTGAACTATGACATGTTTATTGTGCGTGAATGAATATTAGGATTCTGGATTATATGATTGTTACCAAGTGCGTGTAGTGAGTGGTGGTTGTTTGCAGCGAGTTGAAGCCCGGGCTGCGCGGGCGCGTGGCCAACGGCGCCGCGTCGCCGCCCGCCGCGCCCGCCGCCTCGCCGCGCCGCCGCGCCGGCCGCAAGCCCGAGGAGGCCGACCACTTCACCGCCTTCTACAACAAGGCGCAGGCCGCCAACTACAATGTCGTGGTGCAGGTCAGTAAACGGCTACAGTTCGAACAAGGTTGTTACAACCTCTTTAGATTACGATACTGGCCACGCTTTCATTTTTGATTGATCTATTCTGATGTTTATTGAAACGTGACTATGCTATATGCCCTTTTGGTAAAGACCAATAAAGACATTGTTCAGTATGAATCAATAGTGGCGGTTGTTTAAACGTGACCATAGCAATCCTTTTGTAACGACCAATGAAGACAGGGTTCAGTGTGAACCAATAGTGGCTATTGTCTAAACGTGACCATAGCAACTCTTTTGTAACGACCAATGAAGACAGGGTTCAGTGTGAACCAATAGTGGCTATTGTCTAAACGTGACCATAGCAACTCTTTTGTAACGACCAATGAAGACATGGTTCAGTGTGAACCAATAGTGGCTATTGTCTAAACGTGACCATAGCAATCCTTTTGTAACGACCAATGAAGACAGGGTTCAGTGTGAACCAATAGTGGCTATTGTCTAAACGTGACCATAGCAACCCTTTTGTAACGACCAATGAAGACAGGGTTCAGTGTGAACCAATAGTGGCTATTGTCTAAACGTGGCCATAGCAACTCTTTTGTAACGACCAATGAAGACATGGTTCAGTGTGAACCAATAGTGGCTTTTGTCTAAACGTGACCATAGCAACCCTTTTCTAACGACCAATGAAGACAGGGTTCAGTGTGAACCAATAGATGTTATTGTTTAAATGGTCAATGAAGACTGAATTCAGTTTGAACCAATAGTGGCTTTTGTTTAAACGTGACCATAGCAATACTTTTGTAACGACCAATAAAGACAGTTCAGTTTAAATCAATAGTGACTGTTGTTTAAACGTGTATGAACAAACCCAAAACTATCATGACCAGTTTGAATTGCTGATTGCACATGGTTTTTCGTGATTTAAATGGCATTGGTTATCAGTCGTGTGGCGTCTGGAATATATCATATAAAAGAGCCTTTTAAACTAGTTTAACGTGATTAAGTGATTAAATTTAATAATTGAATATCTTTAAAACGTTAACGGAAATAAAAAAACAAGGTGTATATCTCAGTACACGATATTATGAATTTGCGTTTAACGTTTGGTACTGAAGTACTGATCGGTGCTTAAATTTCATACTTATCTTTGTACTTATCTTTCTTTAGTTTCTATTTACATTTTTTCTTATCGATTTTTAATTGAAACTATTTTTTCACGCTCCAGCACACCGAAGGTAAAATAATGAGTGATTGTTGTTTTGCAGATCTTCCAGTACCTGGGCATGCGCGACCTGGCGCACTGCGCGCGCGTGTGCCGCCTGTGGCGCGAGCTGGCCGCCGCGCCGGCGCTCTGGCGACACGTCCGGATGAAGAATTCACACGTAACCATTACATCTGAAACTACTGCGCCGGTACTGGCGGTCGACCACCACCTCACTCCTCAGGGTTGCCACCGCATTTGCAGGTTTAGGGATGTGTTCTTACTGGTAACACTTGTTGTTGGCATACCTATCTAAATGACAGGTGCATGTGAGATGGTGTGAATTTTGCCCGCTATCTTGTCTTAACTTCAAGATCACGACGAAGAACATGTCTCTCATAAAATGTAAAATGCTTACGTAATATTAAACCTCTGAAGTTAAATGTATGTCAAGTTCGGTATAATTTGCAAAACTTCATCTATGCTCTCCTGTTGATTATAAAGTAATCTTGGCCGAGATGCACCTCTAAAGACACGTCAAAAATGTCAGTTTCTAATATAGTTATTAATATTCATAATATTCAGTAATTAATACAGCCCTTAGGATTGCAGTCTTGAGAATTTAAATGTCCCTGGGTCTCTGATCCCACATATCATCAGGTATTCCTGAGTATTCCTGTGCCTTTACCTAGTCATCAAAAGAATATGGATTTTTCGTAATAATCATGGTACATGCATGAAAGAGCATAATGGTTTTCCATCGTATTTTCGCGGAACGTACGATCGTGTCTTGCCATTTCAGTCGGGTACAGTACAAAAAGTACAGAGGTTGACTGAATTAGCATGACAAATACGAACATTTTCGAGAAAATACGATGGAAAACAATATACATTACATCTGTAACAAAAGTTTATGAATAATTCGTGCAAAAAGTAAGTAAGTAATACTTGACCAAGTACACGCAAGCAGAAGTAACAGTTGTAATAATAGTTATGTATATGTAGGTGTCGGACTGGGGCGGGCTGGCGGCGGCGCTGCGGCGGCACGGCACGCGGCGGCTGGACCTGCGCAAGATGCTGCTGCCGCAGGTCGACGTCGCCTTCTGGGAGTCCTTCGGGCAGCACGTGGCGCAGCTGCCGGACCTCGAGCGGTCAGACATTCATTATCTCTACCATTTATACATTTTTATGATTCCAAATAAGACCATATTATTCAACCTTCGTTTTCCCTCCGTTTGTTCTTACTCTGAAGAGCTGTAGTTTTGAAGCGTAATAGATAGACGGTTGAATTTTTATACAGAATATGTGTCATAATCTCCTACGGCCCACCATACAACGACATTTGTCAACATTGACATTACACTTTACTTTCTTTGTAATAGATCTTTGTTTTAATGGCCTTATTTTGGTCTATTATTAGTACAAGGAACCTCAGGAGAATAAAGATACATGTCTTAACAATAAAATATTTGTAAAAAGTTAACCCCGCCCCCTCTCTCATTGCTTTGATTATAATATTATAGCCACTCGCACAAACGAGATAAGATGAATATTACTTCATACGTTAATATCCATCAAGTCGTTTAGGCTGCAGAGCGTGCCAAGGTAATAGACATGCATACATACATACAGTTTAAAAACCTAACCTTCTGTAGCAGTCACAAGCAACACTTGTCAACGAACAGCAGTGTTCTATGCGATAAGAGAGGGCCTAATGAGGTTCGCAATGCAGGATAGAGATGTGCCGGTGCCCCGCGAGCGCCGTGGAGGCGGTGTGCCGCGGCGTGCGCGGGCTGCGCTCGCTGTCCGCGCTCGCCATCCGCTCGGCGCTGCTCGACCCGGCGCCGCTCGGCGCGCTGCCGCTGCTGCACGAGCTGCGGCTCAAGAGCATGGCCGGCCTGTCGCTCACACGGGACCTGCAGCCGCTCGCCGCGCTCACCAGCCTCACGCATCTGTCGCTCACCTCCATCAAGGTACACCGACATATGTGACGCTTGCATCTTGGCGTACGTGCAATACGTTTTTACGCAATGTTAACAGTTTTCCAAAATTATACTATACTCATTTATATTGGTGTAGCAAAGCATTAATCTTGCGTAAAATGTAAAATGTAACAGTTATTTGCACAAACATGCGGAATGACTATCAGATGTCGGCCAGAGCTATGACTATGGCGTTCTAAAAGTTAAAGTACACTCAAGGTCAACATTTTGAGTTGGTAACTTTTATCTGTTTTTTTCGTGATGGTTTTATGTCACTAATTAAATTAGTATCCATTTGTTTTATACATATCGCTTCACACTGAGCTAATATCTGAACATGAATATTATTTTCATCTCTCCTGTTCGGAAAGTTTAATTTGAATGGGTGGATAGCCGGGTGGAAAATTGCGTTTTCATCTCTAGGGTGGAAAGTAATTTTTTTTTAATAGTTACGATTGGCCACGGAGTTTAAGATAATTGAGCTACGTCATATTATTAAAATAAAAGATTTTCATATATCTAAACTCGGCTATACGTTAAACGATGTATTTATTACGACCTATAGGTTCATATGAAAATCATTTTAAGACTGGTCTATTTTTTTCGCAATTACAGAAAATCAACATTTAAAATTATTCCTCTATTCTGCTGCCCGCCATAATGCCGTGATAGCATAGCATGACCCTTTTTCTTTCACGTTTCGGCATGGCCATCTAGAAAATACACTACTGCCAACATTAGAAAAGTTTAATCGAGTTGGTAACGACCAAGGAGCTTATTATACAACAAGGAGGTTGAACACCGAACATCCGTTCGAAACAAGAAATTTGACCCTTATTACGTCACGAATATATTCCATTTCTTTCTTTAGTTAGGGTAAGAATGAGATGGAAGTCATGCTCCTTGGCCGTGACCAACTCGATTTAACTTTTCTAATGTTGGCTTGGCAGCATGTGTATTTTAACTTTTTTATGAATCTAGAAAAAAAAGTTTTCAATAGATAAAGCGGGAAACGAGATTAAATATATTTAGGTATACCGTGTCTTTTTTCCTCACAGTCGAAATGAAAAGTAGAGTGTCTAACTCGGGTGAAATTACACATTTCCCCTCGAACTATTGGCGCTCTCACTTCGTTCGAGCGCCAGAAATATCTCGGGTGAAATGGGTCACTTTCAACCCCTGGTTATCAATCTACTATTAAATTCTTCTCGGAGTCTCGGTATATTTATTTAAGCACAGAAAAAGTTCTTTGCTTTAATTAAAGCTATACACCTTTATACTATTTGAAATCGAATCGCTGAACCGAATTATAACTCTTTGGATTTACACAATAAACCAACCCTCAGGCGAACTAAGCGATAATTTTACTGCGAAATATGAACATAAATAAATCCTCTCCATGTGTAGGAACTGGGTTGGTGCGCGTGCGACGTGGTCGGGCAGCTTCCGCAACTGGAATCACTCGAGCTGGGAGAGTGCTCGTTCCGCGCGGAGTTCGCGCTGGTGCTGCGCAAGCTGTCGCGGCTGCGGCGCCTGCGCCTCGAGCGCGGCACGGCGCAGTGCGCGGCGCCCGCCCTGCTGCGCGCGCTGGCGCAGCTGCCGCTGCTCACCAGCCTCGAGCTCGTCAACTTCGACGTCAAGGTCACAACACTTCACCATCATCGCCACGCGTTTACCCTCGGAATACCTAATGACATTTGTCCAAATTATTGATTTTCCTGAATTGGTTACCAGTTGAATTCAGACAAATTATTAAACAAAAAAAAATAGGCGAAAATGCTTTAAGATAAACGAAAATTCGGACAAACGATACTAAATGTTGTTGTTCGACAGGTGGGCTTTGACGACGCTCTGGCTGAATGCAAAAACATCCAGAGGCTGCTTATCATACCGACATATGTGTCGCAATCTGCTACTACCAACAAACAGGTAAGAGCCGTGCTTATTTGTTAAACAAATAATATTCCACACTACGTAACTGAGAGGGTGTTAAAAGCTATTAATTTATTATTTAGATAAGTTATAATTTTTTGGGTAAACTTTGGATCATGTTGCCCATTTTACTTTAAACAGCGCTCACATTTTTACCAGAGCATCAATATACAAGAGGTGTAATAAAGACGACGTAGCCAGCACAGCTTTTTAAAAAAAAAAACAATTTTAACCGAGACCATGTAATCGGTAGAGCGTTGTTCAAGGGTCGTTACTGTTAGTGATCGTGATTATGCGTGTGTGTAGGTGCTGAGCGGCGTGCTCCGGTTGAAGGACACGCTGACGCACCTGATGTGGGGCGTGACCATCGAGCTGCTGCGCGTGACCGAGCTGTTCATCGACCAGTGCGAGCAGGGCGCCGAGCGCCGCCGCGACGTCGGCGAGTGCATCCCCGTCCTCAAGCCGGTGCCGGGCTGCCGCCTGCCCGCCGTGCCCGCGCACCACACGCCGCCGCAGGTACTCACGCACACGCTTGCACGCACGCACGGCACATACGCACGCACGCACACACACACACGGCGCGCACACACACACGGCGCACACACACACACACACACACACGGCGCGCACACACACACACACACACACACACACACACACACACACACACACACACAGAGAGAGAGACACACACACCCACACAGACACACACACACACACACACACCCACACAGACACACACACACACCCACACAGACACACACACACACCCACACAGACACACACACGCACACACACACACACACACACACACACACACACACACACACACACACACACACACACACACGCACACGCACACACCGGCACGCAAACTCATACACGCGCAAGCATTGATATCACTGTATATTATAACACAAAGTCCCCCGCCGCGTTTGTGTGTCTATATGTTAGCGATGATTTCAAAAAGTACTTCTTCTTGCGTTTTTTACACAACTGCCCAAAAAAAGGAGTGTAATGTTTTAGGGTTCACGTATGTATGTAACGATTCTTACCTGCTAAGCCGATTAAAATGTGTGTCGTTAGAATCCTTTCACCATCCCAGGTTTAGGATACCTAAACTGTTAAAATTGAAATAACAATGGCAAAATGTACATTATTTATGTCAACAAAAAAAGTCTTAATTATTACAATATGGGTATCATTTGAAAGGTCGTAATCTGGCCATCTCAAATATATACGAATATAGTAGCAATGTATTACATTATATTACAGTTAGATCATTTTTCACTGATAATGTATTTTTTCTCCCACATGCTCGGAAATGTTATGTTATTGTAAAATCAGCCCGCGAAGTTCCGAGTTCCAGGCCCAGGCAAAATTTAAAAAAAAGAAGTTTTTATTTACCATCGGCAGCGGCCGCGAAAATGTATACAAATTTCATAACGTACCCGGTTTTTTACTTTTTAAAACCATATTTGGACTATGATAACTAACTCCAAACAGCCAAACACTCGCACAATTCAAAATTCTTCCATGTTTATTTACTTTTTAAATGTCATAGACTAAAAAGGTAAACGCCGTTTATCGCGTTTACAGCGTATTTACCAAAGTGTCAAAAAGTTTTACTTTTTTTAAATCATTCTGCATTTAGAATTAAAAAAATTAAGGCGGGAATCGGGAATACTTTTTTCTTAGGGAAGTTTAAGTAGAGTACGTATTATTTTTGTTTCTCGAAAATACAAAAGTAAAATGAGTTCCAGTGAAGAAGATGTTTCCTCGCATTGTTAGAGAAAAGCACTATACAAGCCTCGACCAGGAAGGGCGGTTGCTGGACTCGTATATAGCGTGGTGGCCTCGACTGCGTCTCGGCCACGCTAACTCTACTCGTCCCGCAACGGCCTACTTCCTGGTCTGTGCAGTAATGTACTATATTTTTATGTATATGATATTTCTGGTTTATGTACTGGTATTACAGAAAACTCGCATAAACCGCGAGGGCGGGCCGCTAGTGTATTATATCATAAATTCGAATGTACAATCTCTAAGAATTACATACCGTAGTTGTACCTCTGATAAATAACTCAACATTTTAGTTCCTAATAGCAGCTATTGATATACTAAGTTCAAGACACTCAGTTTAATAGATTGTCGCGAATAAGTACTAACATGTACAGCTGCTTATTAGTTTGACTGTGACCTCTGTTTGTAATACTTTCACAGCTAAATCGCTGAATCGAATTTAATAAATAATTGTATGGAGTAGCATGCAGTCGGGGAATGGAGTAGCTTAAACCTCCATAAAAGACATGAAATGACATAAGGGAATAAATGACTACTACTTGAATAAGAGTGACAAAGACTGATACTGAGGTCAAACGCAAAGCCACTATTGACTAAACAAAAAGTGAAGCAACTAGTACAACATATTATAATTCACTAGATGCAATCTGTTACACTAGCAATGGCCATTTTGATACAATGTAATACGTTCATGTTGATTTTGACCCTTGGTATGTCTAAGGACGTAAGCACTGATCTGTGCTCCCCCGTTGTCTGCGCATGGACCAGTGCAAGGTCACAATATTATATTTGATGTTTTCGATTTTGAACTTAAAAAAAGTCTAATATAGTTTTAGTTTCTCCAATGTTAATGAGTCAATAACTCATAGACATCCATCAATCGTTGAATGAAACATAGAATTCTAAATCTGAATTTGAATTTTGACGCCCTATTATGCGACAGACGACGGGTGCAGGTGTGCGACCCCGTCCAACATACCAAGGGTTAATCTACTCAAGGATCTTCTGCATTGTTTAGTCACCTACTAAAATAAGGTCTTTTTTTATGGCTTGACGAAGGCAAACGAGCCCACAGGCCGCCTAATGGTAAGTGGACTCTGAACCTAATAGACTTTTGCAACGGCAATCTCGACAATAATGGCTGATTTATATTGATCTAGCAAAATCATCCTAGTAGAAGTACATTGCGTCGTTACTATAACGTGAAAATCAATTCGTCAATGTATAGTCACGCTAGGAATGGTTCGTCACTTTCGGACCTTAAGAACGTTGAAATAGAGTCGAAAAGTGACGAACCTTTTTATACCGTGACTATACTTCTAATGACATGTTTTTGCTGGATCAATGTAAATGGGTAAGGTCCAAAAAGTTGGGCGTGCTAACTTACGTACTTAAATTTTCTATGAAACTTTTCCGTTGTGACAAAAAATAGCCTATGCCTTCATTGTTTGTATGGCTAGCTACGCTTAACTATGCCCCAACTTTTTGATCTTCACCCAAATCGGCCATAAATGGGTTGCCAATCCTAGGGACTAAAGCTGCGTTCACATTATGCACGGCAAACGAACATTGGCTCGTGTAATATGGACGCAGCTTTATATGGAATGCCGCTATGTCTAGTTATTTCACCAGTTGTTCACCAGTCACCCCGCACCGGAGAGCAACAATGCGAACACTGTTGTTTGACGTCTGATTAAAGGGATGGATTGTTGGGTGGAGGTCTGTCACACATGTATTGCAAGTAAGGTATTTGTAAATATAGATTTCAACGCTTGAAACAAAAGTTTATAATTTATTCCCTTCTTTGAAACACAGATATGATAAGGTGTGACAGACACAACAAGCCATACAAATTTGAAAAAAAAAACTCATGTCCAAAGGTCATCCAACCCATATTCTTTATTCATCGATAACTAGCTCGACTGGGTGTTTTATTTATACAAACCTTGTCCTGACCAAACCAAACTGTCCAAACACAACATTCTTCTAATTTAAAGTGGTCGAGTATTTGCAAGACTAACGAGCGGAAATTTATTTTTATATTAAGTACTTTTTAAGCATTGCATTACTGATAAATGAATGGACACTGTTTTTATCTTTTAAGATGCCAGCTCACGACAATTCCCCGTCGCAGGTGGAGATCCTCCCGCTGCCTACCCTGCAGCGGCTGCTAGCGGCGCAGCTGCCCAACACCAAGCTCAAGCTGCTCCGCATTCCCTTCCACGCGACCTGGCGCCAGTCCCTCGCAGACTTCCAGTAGCAGGAGCGCCGGCCGGCCGGCGCATTGACCCTCGAGCCTCCGCCGGCACCCATTATTACAGCGTCAGACCCTAGTACATTTATATTATAAGAGATAAGAGGCATGCGAGACGCTCTATACCACATGTCTACTTAAGTAGCGACGGCAACGTCTTGTATGCGATGTTCATGGGACACTACGAACGGCGTAGCAGAAGTTCCTGCAGTTATTTCGGCTAACTGAGCAGAAAGGTATGAGTCGCAGAAAAAGGACCGCGCTACATTAAATAAATGAAGTGAATTAATAAAGGGAAAGATAATAAACTGGATTCTGCAGAAAGATCTGTTTGATTCAGTGTGTGTGACAAACGAACGTCGTCCATGAGGGCACAATTGTTGGAATTATCGCGACGAATGTTGAAAAACTGCTTCCGTATCTCTTCAAAGTGTGCGTTTATGGCTAAGAATATTATAATTGCATTTTCACGAGTTAATGACGTTGGCCATACGGTCGGGTATGATAGTTGGGAATTAACTCCTATGTGGTCCTTAACAAAACTATATTTTGTCTCGTGTGTAGTAAGTTTGGGTGAAACTAGCTGTTGCTATTCCTTATACATATTATTGGATGACTTTGATGGTTTATTATTTACTCCGTAGATTATCTCAACCTTAGCTTAACAGTTATCTCTTGTAACTTAACGTATTGTGTATATCCATATGGGTTTAAGTTGGAGTTTAATTCATTTTGCATTGGATCCAAAGAATATGAATGTTTTGAAACATGAATGTGACAATTCAGAAGACAGCATTATCGAGCCAGCGAGGCAAATAAAATCCACGTGTTTTACTATTGACCTTATAAAAAATTAAGTAAATAAAATGTACAGAGAGAGTAAATATTTGTAGAGTAAAATACTCGTCAACGAATTACGCCCAGTTTTCATATTTTTTTATCAGAGAACTGGTCCGTATTCTTCGTCTGTGGGTATAAAAATAACATTATGAATAAGAATGCATATTTGACGTATAATTTCTCTCCCAGATCATTTCTCGCGACATAAATGGTTTTTAGAGTAGTTGTAGTTGTAATATTATTATAATTATTGTAACACCAAAACTGTACAATTCGTTACTGCTATAGGCATCTACATATTCTACATATAGCAATAATTAATGCATGTTGTGCATAGTTCTAATGTCACAATCTTCCAGAAGTTTTATACTATATCACAGTGACTTTATATTTGGATATTGTGGGAAACAAAGAAAAACTAGCTATATTTTTGGTTGAAATTTTTAAACCCTATTTGGACAGTATTTGTTGTAATTGTATGCCATGAATGCCATGATACGCGACTTGACCCGAGTTATTCTCATTCGCGTTTGACGCTTAGTGACCGGAATTCAGGGAGTATATTGCCCTAAAGCTTCGCCAAGGAAGTAACGGAGTTGTAAATATCCTACTAATATTATAATGTAAACGTTTTAATGATGTATAGAGGTGTGTTCCTCAATCATGCACGGCGGATTTAGATGAAATTTGGCACACAGCTAGTTCATCTCCAATATTAACAATGAATATAAGGGATTTTTTCGTTTCCTAGGGATTATGAGAAACGAGTTCTACGCGGATAAAGTCACTGGTGGGTTGCTTGTTTTTATATATATATCATGTGATGTCGGATTCAAACTATTATTACATCTAAGATTAACGGTACAATGAAATATAGTAATATGGGTGGTTTGTACAACTCCTATGTTAAATGACATGTCGAAGCTTTTGGTAAATAAACTACATGTTATAAGACACCGTGACAAGTAAGAAAAAGCTCAAAATATATTGATATAAAATTTATCCATGTGGACGAGGTTTCACTTTCTTCGGAGGTGGGTACAACTTGCCAGTAGTTACAAGTGAATAAAAGCACAGACGTGTGTGTCGAAACTAAATGAGAATAGCCCTTCTATGTGAACGCTTTCTGCACCGGCCGCCAAGTACGTTCGAAAAGAACTGCAGAATTGCAGCCGGTGTTTAAAGTGTTATTTTTTCCAGAAATAACGAAAACTTAAGGTTTTCATGAACATTTTAATGAAATAATTTGTTTCTTTAGTGTTATAATGGTTTGTTTTAGAGTAAGGTTTGTAAATATATAAGTAGGTTTAGATAATTATCGAGCAGTGCCTACACTTTTAGTTCTTGGCCAATCAGAGGACGGATATCTGTATGAATATTTTGTGTGTAATAATTTCAGACATATACATTAAAATATACGCCTTGATGATATATAGATAGTTGATAGTAATAATGTGGAAAGATTATGTTATAACATATTTTATTATATTATTAGAACGTCGTGTACGGAAGTACGGGGCCCGCGCCTATGCCTGTAGCAGTGATGTCTTAGATGAGCGCATATCTTTTCACCCGGCACATGCTCCAAAAATGTTATTTTTGGCAAGTATTTGCGATCTCAGTTACTGAAGAAATGTGTAGTAACAGCCAATTGAAAATTGTCTAGAAAATCAATGCAGAGGTGTGTTTTAACCAGAATGTGGACAAGTGTGGAATGTGGACAGCTGTGATTGCGTAACTGTATCAAAAATAAAATAAACACTTGAAAAATGGATTTATTTAATCTTCCATGACCCAAAAGCAAAGCTTTTCTACGTAAGGCGATCGGTTCTCTAAGTTTAAAGTAGTATGACTTGCGAGGAGTTGTTTAGGATGTTTATTAATAAATATTAATCCCCTAAGTCAATTAATAAAAACTACAGCGAAAAGAAATCATAAAAAGCTGAACATTTCTTTTGTAGCGGTGATCTTAGTGAAATGCATTCACAGATTAACTGCCGCCAACCGACTAGGCGAGTCCATTTTTAAAGTCATATAAAAGGGAACAGTAACATGTGTCCGGTGAGATCGTTTCGAGCGATGCCAATATTGCTGTTTCACCTTCATATCATTAATTTGTTATTTTATGCAAATAAGGTAGTTTGACCAGATAAAGCAACGTTGTAAATTATATTAGGTAACATTATTTTTTTACATGGAAAACAGATCGCCTTAGTAAATTAGGGTGTAAAGTCTATTTGGTTTTATAATATCTAGATGATTTGTATTTATTAGTTTGCGGCCCCCGGAGCGTGTAAATATGTGGATAAATTGTGCCTCGCACAACGCCCGGGCCTGGGTCACGTTAGGTTACGATAGAATAAAGACAACTTTGCTAGTAAGCATAGGCGACTGATAATAAATGGTTGCCGTGACATTATGCTTTTTATTTTTTCTGTAGTAGGTCTCCCTAAACCTATGTGTTAGGTACGTAAAGTAAAAATGGGAGCATAGACGTGTTAGGCTTAATTTAATCTTTCGTTTTTTCAGCTCAAAACCTGCCTTGAATCGCCGAATGGATCGAATAGATAAATGAAACGCATACTGTACTACCACATTTTAGATACCAATTGAGTTTTCGTTTTCTTATGAAGAGACAATAGTGGCAAAATATACTGTGTAAGTGTCATAGCGACACAGCCAGAACACTAGAAGCTGGGAGTACTGGGCTTCTCCACTACTGTGTAAAACCATTTATTGCCTTTGACATGTTAGCGTCTTGCCAACGTTTTGATAGCTCTTATTTACTTTACAGTAATGGCGGCCGAGTTAAAAACAATACCATAACATGTCCAAAGCAATATGGTTTTATCCAGTAGAATCGGGGCTCTGTATTATACCTACGCCACGAAACACTAAAATTCGAAAATTCTAGAGACTAAGACTAAACCGAGAGAAAGGGATGGAGTTAACGGATCGAATGGTCTCCTCTGCGTTATAATGGGAGTAAAAAAAATACCGGTGAACCGTGATTCGGCAGGTATTTTTTTAATCTGAAAGCGTTTTTTCTAATTTCAGCAAAAGCATTGTTTTGTATAGAAGTAGCACTGATGGTCGACCTTAGATGGACTCCATACATTTGCAACCGACATTGACCCGAACATCCTACTAAACTATACTTGAAATAGGGTCGGACCATTTTGAAATAAAACAAGACATATACTAACATTCTTTAATAAAATAATCGATTACATACATTAATCCCTTATTGACTAATTGACATGCTTATAGGACACAACACCATGTCATCGTCGAAATAATGCTTATCCTCCTTGCAATAAATAGGTAATATATGAGATATTTGATTGTTAAGAGAGTTCCGTCTATGAAATAAAGATCGGTACGCCAATATCGCTTCAACTAAGTAAATGGAATTTCAAATTAATCATTGCTCGTTATCAATGTTTACAAAGCGGGTATATTTGGTTACTATTATTACAACCAAATCTATCCGCGTTTTGAATCAAGAACGAGTATAGAAGCCACAGATTCTTTTAGATACTTTACCAGGCTTTGAGGCTGCATGATAAAGTGAATTATAACTTATATGACATGGCATATTTCAGTGAAGAAACGCCATTTGACACCACGTTTCTGATTTTTTGATGAGTGTCACACAGCGGCTTAAAGCTGCGACGTTTGTAAGAAGTTGTGGAGACTGGTGCGGTGTGTCTGGGCCCCGGGCCCTAGTCGGCGGTGGCGTCGGGGTGCCTCTCCAGGATCATGGCCACGCCCTGCCCGCCGGCGGCGCACGCGCTTATGACGCCGATCTGACCGTCCTCGCGCACGAGACGGTTCGCAGTGTGCATCGCTAGGCGGACCTGAGGAGATTAAATAAGTAAATAAATATAACACAATCCCATAAAAATTGACCTAGTCCTAGACTAAGCTCTATGTTTGTACCATGGGTTCTAGACAACGATATAAATACATATATTATAGAGAAATAAACACTCGTATACATAGAAAGCATCCAAAACTCTGAAACAAATACAATATTGTAAAGTACGAAACAGTTCTATTGAGGTTATTTAACATAATCTTTATCTATTTTTGTTGCAGAACAACACTAAAAATAACTTTATAAATCTTGTCAGCCGAAAGACGTCCACTGCTGGAAGAATATTGTTGGAATGTATTTCCTGTTAATACGAATTTCAGGGTGCAGTCAAAAGCTAAACCTGTCAATGGTACTGAACTGAACTGAACTGAACTGAACTGAACTGAACTGAACAGAACTGAACTTACGCCAGTGGCCGCGAACGGATGTCCAATGGATAGAGAACCGCCCCAGTTGTTCCATTTGGACATGTCCGGCGACCCGACCTGAGAATAGATAGAAATTGTACATACAATTAGTTTACAATTTTTGACATAAGGCCACTTGGCTTACGTAGACGTTCGAGAACTAACCTTGCCTTGCCTTCCGAGATAGGTCTTTCCGAACCAGTCAGAATCCATAGCCTTCAAGTTGGATAAAATTTGGCCCTGTAAGAGACAATAACATTGATTAGAAATAAAGCCGTTTAAGACGAACATAACCTGCTGCGTAAAATCGTAAGAATATAATTAAAGTAATATAAAATAAAACAGCGCCGGATGTGAACTAACCAAAAACTCTCAGGACAAACAAGTACTCATATTTTAGAAAAATCCTAGCAACCAATGGCAACGCAGCATATTACATACTATCATAAATCTTTATTATTGTGAATTCAAAGTATTCTTATTTATCCAGAATATATAAGGTTAATTAATGTATCGCGGAAATCCAGGTTACAGAGGGACTATTGTAAAAGTTTTCATACAAAACTTGGACTATGAGCACCAGTAGCGCCATCTAGAGTTGAATAGTAAAACGCATATTAAAAACTCATTTCAGCTACTGGACGGTAGGTGGCGCTAGTTGTTCTATATTTCGTACTTTTTTTTTTGTCAGCGTATGTTGACGTGGCGTCTAAGGCACGTAAAATTTCAGTCAATCATGGCGATTAAATCACCATTATGAACTGATAAATGATGCGTAAATATTAAACAGGTGAGAGCCTTTTTGGCACCCTTACGGCGACAGTGTTCAGAGTGAGCGCGCGGAAGTATGTATTCATAACGCAGCGACAAAGGAATGTCACATCTTCATAGGTGGTCTCACAATTATAAACTTTTGTGATTTTCCCATACAAATACGAGTTTTCAATTTCAAACTTATTAACTAAGTCGCGGACGTCCTCAATGTTCTAGACTAGAGCATGGTAATATGAGCACCAGTAGTGCCATCTAGAGTTAAATAGCAAACCGCAAATTAAAGGAATTATTTCAGCTATTGGACGGTAGGTGGCGCTAGTTGTACTACATTTAGTTTCTTTTTGTTAGCGTATTACGTGGCGTCCAGGTCACGTACAATTTCAGTCGACCACGGCGTTATCGTGAAATTATCATTACGACCCGATAAATGGCGCGTAAATATTAAACGGGTGTCAGCCTTATTGGCACCCACAGGCCGACGGCGTGCGTACTGAGGGCCCGGAAACAGGTATTCATAACGCAACGACAAAGGAGCGTCAGCTCTAGATAGGTGGTAACTAGAATCAAAAGCGATTTTCCCATACAAATACGACTTTTCAATATAGACAACTAATAAAAAAAAAAACGCGTTCATGCAAGATTGTAAAATGTTTTCCCTATAAAACATAAGGTTCGCTTCGTCGGACATTTCGTCGGGCACGAGACCAGCACGGGTAGCACAAGTCGTAGTCAGTGCGTCTCTTTACTGACTAGATAGAAAGGGAGATCCGAGCGACAGCCAAGTCGCGGGTAACTTGTGCTAGCCGCGCAAGCAAAGTAGCGCGAAAATGAAGCGGCCTTTATTCTTCAGTGGTTGGATGTGGGCTGAAATGATTATGTATATCTTCTATCGTAAAAGTTGGGATACTTACAGCGAATGCCTCGTGGATCTCCCAGGAGTCGATGTCCTTCATCGTGAGGCCGGCTTTCTCGAGGACCTTGGGGATGCCGTACGCCGGGCCCAGCAGCAGCTGGTCCACGGGGTCCTGCAACAGTACCGAACTGCAGCCTGACGTGATACAAATACCTGGCAAGTTACAGGCAGTGTCGGAGATGGGAATCAGAGGCAGAGTTATATAATTTTAATACATACACTCTTGACTGATAGTAAGAGGATACACTTGAAACAACTAAAAAATTGTTCCTTGGATTTCTGTGACTGTGTATGACCCAGAAATGTAACTGCTATCCTGGATGGGTGGGTACGAGTTTAAAGGCTTGGGAAGACAACAATTGAAATGACATAGCGGCATTCCATCTAAGTCGGTTGGGAACGCATTGGCATTCTTATTTGGAAATTTCCATAGGCCTCAGATCGAACTTGCCATCAGTTGCTTAATATCATTTAAAAAAACCGGGCAAGTGCGAGACGCACTCGCGCACAGAGGGTTCCGCACATAACACTGTTAACTAAATTCAAGATCTGGACCACCGTTCCTTGCATAAAGACCTGTTTTTTTGTGATTTAATTTAAAATGTAAAATGTGACTCATTTCAGATTTTTCCGTGTAATTGTAGTATAAGAAACGGTTCTAGGTTAACGGGAAATACACTACACATTTTTCACAGCTTCGAGGCACTGTAGACCGGAGTTTATGGTTGTAATTTCAACTCGATATCTCCACGCGTTCCCGAGATAAAGGGTCTTGACAGACAGACAGACAGACGGACAACAAAGTGATAAGGGTTCCGTTTTTTCCTTTTGAGGTACAACCCTAAGAAACGTGCGAGTGATTTTCTCAGAAATGCATACTATACTCTTAAATAATCGGATGACAAAGTTGACAAGAATGGTTTTAAGGGTGCGAGGTTTTCAAGAGTTGGCTAGAAATAAAAAAAAGTTTTTTTCGTACATTGTGCGACGTAGATGGAACGATGGAAGCTTACCATTGCGACGTAAGTGAAGTCCCGTAGGTACGCCTTGGGCTTGAAGCCGAGTTGCTTAGCCCTTTCTTCCGGCATCACCAGGCACGCCGAAGCACCGTCCGTCTGTCACACACAACGACATTTGAAAATTATCCACTAGATGGCGCCACTGCAAGCAGTATACTGCAAGTTCAGACTTGTTTGTTAACGACAATAATGACGAAGTCGGTCCTTATTGACGATTTTTATACACAAGTGTGATAAAGGAACCAGTTAATTGTCTCTCAAATGTCTCGCAGATCGATGGTAAGTCTGCGTCTACCGTTTTTGTAGAAATAGGGCCAGCTGCGAGTTGTTCCTGGATATATATTTAACTTCCTCAGTTCCTGCGCCTTATACGTTTATAAAGGAGAGCAATTGAAATTATCTTGTTAACTTTACTACTAGGGACTGATTTTACAATCTCCATAAAACAGACGGATGCAATATTACCTCAACCCTTTTCATTCAAATGATACGGAAAAGGAGAGTGATAACTTTCACTGACATATATGTTTATCTACTGAGTTTGATAAATCGGACCTAATAGTTCAAAAACATTGGTTAAGATTTTAAGATTTTAACCATTTTTTCACTACCGGAGGAGTACGACAGTTATATTAAAATTAGTTCCACAATCCTACTCAGTAAACTGGGATGTATGGGATGTATGTGATCTAGGTCTCTCTCTCTCTCTCTCTCTCTCATTTCATATCTATTATTTTATTACGCGTACCCATAACATAAGATAAAGATTCGATTTCTTAATAATTATATCAATTATATGAAGATTAACTGATAATTAGCTAGAAGATTTTCAAGTATAATAAGCCCCGCTTGCGCAGAGCATCAAAAAATAGAGTAAGACTCATTTGAGTGTTCCCCTCCACGGAAATCTTTAGTAAAAGGCGAAAGATTTATTCGTTTTGAAGGGAAACCAGAGTAACGAACTTACAGTATGGCGTCGACCATATCAACTGTGGGGAAATCTTAACAGCGCGATATAACTCGGGGAACAGCGCCATCTAGCGAGCTGTACAGTAAACATCAGTGTGTACTGAATGTATTTTCAAAACGTTATACACACTTAAATATTAGACCGAGTAGGATGTACTTCCTTAACAGTATTTAATTGTTTCTATATTTAATAGTTAGCTAGTGTGGCACAATAATCGTCTTACGGCGGGCTGCATTGTTTTATCAGTCGATTACAGTTAAAATATATCCACATCTTTAATTAGGTCTAAACAAAATATAGATTTTAATAGACACGTATTTATGACCTATAACATAACGTACATACTACTTTCCATCAAAATAGACAGCTGCCACTGTATTACACCAGTGATAATGATGATAATGACAAGTGACAGGTGTACATTGCGTTGCTTATATGAAGTCTAGTGTCGTAGGAACTCGTCGAGTTTGCCATGTATGCTTATTCTTATCTTATTTGTTGCTGTAAGCTAGGGGGCCGATGGAAAGTATGTTTTGCATTGCCAGCCTCAAAGTTATGTCAAAAAAAACTTTAGTATAAAATCTATGTTTTGTTTAAACCTAACTAAAGATAAAAATAGATTTATAGTGAGACCTGTTGTAGTGTGAGTTTATCCATACACTCAAGCCTTGTAATTTTACGTAGGCACCAACAATATAGCGGGATATGCGCTGCGAAACTAGTTAAAAACTATGCATTTTCCCCTCTCTAAATTCACTCTCGTCAAATGATCCATTTTTGAAATTCTATGAGTTATTTTTCATAAAATTAGGAAATTCATCAATTTATTATTCTGTAATGAGTTTGAAAAGCATTTTTAAGTCAATTTCGTCAACTTTCAAAAAAATTGGTTCCAACAAAGCGGACATGGAAAACTATTCAGCCATGTTTAAATTAGTAGATAGGTGGTTTAAATAGTAGATTGTGTCCCAAGGGAACAAAATTACATATTTACGGCAAGGGCGTATATTGAATCCTGAGCGTAGTGAGGGATTCAAGTATTAACGCCGAAGGTGGAAATAATTTTGCTACCGTGTGATACTGCTTTTCACATCATCTGTGAGGAAAATAAAAGATCTTAGCGATGAAACAAATTTAATTATTTACACTCTCTAAAAGTGCTCAAGTTATCAAATTTAAAAACAGGAAATTATTAAATTTCACAACAATTATCAAATTTGGCAAGAAAATGTCCTAGAACAGAAAAGTGCCACCTAGCAGGGAAGAAAAGTCCCCTTTCCGAATAGGTGATGTGAAAAATAAATTATCAGTAGAATCGAATAGCGACAAACTAATTTAACTTCAGAACTTACAGATGTGAATTTACGCGCGTTAATTTTACAAGTCAGGTAGATTTTATTTTTTTACAAGAGTGGGTAAAAGTTTGAGCGTATAGACTAATGTTAATAAACAGGCCACAGTTGTAAGACGAGATCCTGTCAGGTACACTTGAGAGTGGAGTTCTTCGTGTCCTAACTATTCAGTTAAAATAAACAATTTAATACACCATTTGTCCATTACAAGGTGCGTCCAGCATGAGTAGCAAAGTTGTATTTTCTCGCTTGTCGCTAAGTGCGTCTCTATCGTTAGTCGTACACAGGGTGTGCCGACTAAGTTCCAATATTGTATGCGAAATCGTTACAGTATCTAAATGTAATGTAATGAGTTCTAAAGTTGCACTCCGCTCGCTAGATGGCGCTGTTCCCTGGGTTATATCGTGCTGTTAAGATTTCCCCACAGTTGATATGGTCGACGCCATACTGTAGGTTCGTTACTCTGGTTTCCCTTCAAAACGAATAAATCTTTCGCCTTTTACTAAAGATTTCCGTGGAGGGGAACACTCAAATGAGTCTTACTCTATTTTTTGATGCTCTGCGCAAGCGGGGCTTATTATACTTGAAAATCTTACAGCATGCGTTGCAACGGTTATGAATAATAGATTCATTGAAGAATCTTAATCTGTTGGGGTTTGGTCCTGAATAGCGTTGAAAATTACTTGTAAAATACAAGTATCTTTCAAACGCCCCTGTATTTTTCAATAAAATACAGTATCTTTCCTTGCGGATCCTCGGTTGAATCTTTCGCAAGTTTAAGTTTTTTACATGTATTTTACGATGTAATTTTCGCATTTTTAGATTATAATAAGAGCGTATTTTGAGGGTAAATTTATAATGATTGATTATAGTCGCTACATCATAAAACTTGTATCTTTTAATCATTCATATTACGGGTACCTACGGTATTGGTTGGATTGTATATTTAGGTTTTAATTACGGAATTAAATATTCGGCGTGGCTTTGATATACAAAATATTAATCTTATAAGGGCGATTTGTGTCATTTGTGTCATTTGTGCCAACCTGGGTTAGACAGACACCCAGCCAGGGTGGTCGGTTGGGGGAAGATTCTTTTATTTCCCTTTGATTGTCCATAATGAAAAATACACAGTAAAAAACAAGTATTATACGTGTATGAATGTATTTTTCAAACGCACCTCTAATGTGTTTTTTTCGAAACTTACATGTATTTTATAGGAAAAATACAAAGTTTCGAAAAAAACAAAATGTATCTTTCGCCATTTTCATCCCTAGTCCTGAAGGCCGGACTTGCATTTAGCCTTGGCACTTAAAACGTCTCGTAGTACACTGACCAAGTACGTAAAATGACTTATCTAATGCCATGATTGGCATGATTACAAAATTGTCTTAGTTCCATTAAGACTTACTTAGCAAAACGTCTAGGTCGTGAAATAAATGCAAAAGTAGGCGGAATTACTCAATTGTGCAAGGTTTTGATTGTATTATCTTGATATGTGAAGATTATCTCGACCATTTACCTATTAAAACATTATGAAATTAAGTCGTTTTACAGACCGAGAAATTTTGCTACCTGGACAAATATACAACTAAGGTTCTTTGCTCGCCGAGGCTAAATGCAAGTAAGGCCTTCAGGACCGAACCCATCCGTTGGATTTGGGTAATTGATCTCGTAAAGCTTAACACGTTCACGGACCCGGATGCTACCCTACCGGTACCAGCTATGCGGTAACTGCCGGGCTAGGTACTTAGGTACTGACCAGGAAAGACGCGTTGGCGGCGGTGACGGTGCCGTGCGGCTTGACGAAGGCCGGCTTGAGCTTGGCGAGCTGCTCCGGTGTCGAGACACGGATGCCGTTGTCCTTGTCGACCAGGCCGTCCTTGCCGTCCACTGCACAAACAGTCTGTTAGCCTAGTAACTATAGGCGGCGTCAATTGAAATAGGAGATGACAAAGCTTCAGGCTTGCATTTGGCTCTCACTCGCTCTTATATTCTGTTATTAAGAGTGAGTAAGAGAGAAGTACCAACCCGAAGCACCACAGAAACAGCTTCAAATTTTCATCGAGTGTGATTTTATTTATGAAAACGTAGATTTAATAAATTATTTAAAAAAAAACTTAACTTAACAGTAATGGTCAAGTGTATAAGTAATTAAAAACACCTTACTTCGTCTTTAAAAGTACGTGATTACGTGTGATTACTCATATCAAAATCCTGAAGGTCCGAAGGGAGTTTGTTGGAATTCTAAAAGATGGCGCTACTTGTCAGAAATCTTAGAAGAGGTACTTTGATAGAGTTGAACTGGGTGGAAAATTCGGTTAGCGGATTGGTAATAGAGAGTAATAGAGGCGACAACCGGGACCTCCTCTATGTGACATTTTAAACCCCCAACGCAAAGAGAGGGTTTTTATATTAGAAAGAAAGAAAAAACGTTTATTTGCTTACATCAACCTACTCGTAAGTATAAGTATAGGAAGTCCAATTAATGCTCCTCTATTCTAGGCAGTCAATTCAATATAGTATTTGACTTGTTACGGAATCGATTATCACTCGGCCGCCATTACTGTCGAGTAAATAAGAATTACCAAAACGTTAACAACACGATAACAGATCAAACACGGTTTGTAATCAGGTATTCAAGCAAGTAATTATTGTAAAGTTAAATTCCATTCTATTCTAGGTGAATTTGTGAGATCGTCCCGTTTTATGTTTGTATTGTATGTTGTGTGACTCACCCTTGACGGGGATGAGGTCGGTGAAGTACCCCTTGGCCTGCGCGTCGTGCGCGCACTTGTGCGAGCGCAGCGCGTACTGGTCCTGCTCCTGGCGCGAGGCGCCGAAGGCCGCGGCCAGCCGGTCGGCGCTGTGCCCCATCGTCTCGCCCGACGAGAACTCCGCCACGGCCGGCAGCTGCCCGACACACACATCAAACAACTTATTCAACTTACTCATTCACTTATTTATATACCTACATGGGTAATTACATAATTAATGGAAGGTTTTTTTTTATGGCATGGAGAAGGCAATCGAGCACACAGGCCACCTGATGGTAAGTGGAAACTGTGACCCATAGACATTCGCATTTACAAGGCTGCAAGCCTAAGACTGCAAATGCGTTGCCAACCCTGAGGACTAAGATGGAATGCCTCTATGCTAGCCATTACACCGGCTGTCTTATCCCTAAACCGGAATACAACAATGCGAATACTGCTGTTTGGCGGTAGGTTAATGGATGAGATGGTGGTAGCGATCCGGACGGACCCTGCCCAAGGTCCTACCACCACTTTCTGTTTCTGCTTTATATATGGATGTAACCGATAACAGAAACCGAAGCGTAGTGAGGGCGAACCACTAGTAATCAAAATATACAGTGGTAGCCACATAATTAGAGACGCTTGCGTTTTTCCCATATGATTGCTTACAAACATGACTTTTCAATTTTGATGACCTATCAAAAACTTCATAAGCAATTTTATTTTTAGTTACACTTATCGTTTATAAATAGATTGAAACAATAACCACTTTCTTTTTTTAGATCAATTATTTGTTGGTTTGTGTGTTATTTGGTATTTTTTTTGTATATTGCCAAAATCATTAAAAAAATTAAATTCTTATCTCTTCGGAAAGTTATTCTAAAATCGATTGTTAATGGATTTATACAAAAAAAAACAGAAAAATAAGATAAACTAAATGGGCCAATATGACGACGTTATTGTTTGTATGTCTGGCAAACCATGTCTCCAGAACGACTAGACTAGATCTGTGACTGCCTTTGCAATCATATCTTATCTTACAGATGGGTGCTCTCGGATACACTTTGACCCCTTTAGGATGTGCAATTAACCTCATACACACTGAGCTGCTCGAATGTGCAGGTTTCCTTCACATCGTCACATTTGGTACATCGTGACTGCGGGGGTTCGCACTCGGCGCCTTACGATTTTGAGTCGACCCCTCAACTCACTAGGCCGACTCTCGATCTGGCCCGAGATTCTAGGCGGTGAAAACCATATCGTATTCGACCTGTTAACTGTATCGTATTGTCAACGTTTTGATAGCTCTTATTTACGTGGCAGTAACGGCAGGCGAGTCAAAAACAATACCACAACAGGTCAAAGCCGATATCGTTTTTATTCAGTGCCAAGCGCTTTGATTTCCATACAATATGGACCTAGCGGGTAGGCGGCGGCGAGTGCTCGACAGAGTTGGTTGGGCTGACCTCGGGCGCGAAGTAGTCCGGCCGGAGCGTGGCGAGCAGCGAGAGCCGCTGCGCCGGCGTCTTGGCGCGGTTGAGCCGCAGCAGCAGCGAGCGCATCTTGCGCGAGTGCCGGATGGGCACGTCCGACATGAACTCCACGCCGCCCGCGACTATGATGTCGTAGGCGCCGGCTGCGATCATGCCGATACCTAAAAAGTGTAACACTGTCTTGTAGATTGCGATAAGGGCAGAAAGTGTGACGAGCACGAGTATTTGTTCCTACTAGTATTTGTATTTGTTCCTGACTTGGGCGTTTTATGTGTTAAGTCGGTTTTTGAGGTGTGAGTTTGTCCCCTGATATGTATTTAGTATCAAATGTAACAAATTAATTAATTTAGTATTTTATTTACCGACCCTAGATTTCCCCTGACTGAAATATCTATGTATTATGGTTTCATTAAAATATAGTACTAAACTTTTGTCACAAAATCAAAATGACGGTAAATGCCCCATCAAAATTGTTCGAGTACTTTCTGAGAATAGCAGTATTGTAAAAAGACATGTTCTTTCCATTTATACTTCAAATTAATATTCTAGTTAAGACCATGAAATTGTACCTAATACTCAGATTGGTAACTTTTAACATTGATGTACCAGTACTAACAAAGCATGCCCTTGATTAAAACATAGCAACATTAATTGGCTTACATTCAAAATTTGAGTACTGTAGGTCAGAGCCAAATGCTACACAGGAAACAATTCTTGGCTGAAGCTACCTTACATTCTGAGGCAACCGAAGGCAAAGTACACTTAAATTATAAAAATATGTTTTTGGGAACTGCCTCATTTTTCAAAGAGATAAATTTCAAATGTTTGATGAGATAGAGAAACAAATAATAATGATTGTATTTTTCCAGCATGATAAAAGCAAAAAATGGCTGTAAAATTTGTTTCTTCTAATCCTCTTCCATAATAATATTCAAAAAAGTCAGTTTAGTTCTGAATAATAGAGAAGAAGATCCTGTCATGTAATGTCTATCCCGTAGCAATTAAGATGTTATTCTATAATGAATAATGACTAATTACATATGCAGTTGTTTTTTATGTCATGAAGAAGGCCAACAAGCACTCAGGGCACCTGATGGTAACTGGGATCTGTGACCCACAGACATTTGCATTCTCAAGACTGCATTCTCAAGACTACTATCTCAAGACCCAAAATACTTTGCGAACCTAAGGATTAACATGGAATGCTAGTACCATTCACGCAAAATAGGCGCAGTTTTAAGTCGTCGAGTTGCGGAAAAGAGCCCGCCATAACCTATAACCTAACCTATGCTAGTACCATCTACCACTTTAAAGACTGCCTACCGGTAGTAATAGCCTGGTTCGAGGATATGCAGGCCATAGTGACAGTGTGCGAGGGAGTCTTGTCACTGAAGCCAGCAGCGAGCGCCGCCTCACGGCCAATGTTGGACGTCTTGACTTCTTGGATGACTGTACCGTAGATAATGTAATCGATCAGCTCCTTGTCAATACCCGTTTTTTGCAGGAGACCCCTGAAACATGTTAAAACAACATTCATGAAAACGGCTCTTAACAATTTTAATGAAATTTGCAGTATAGGAAAATTGATCTGTCAAGTTGTCTCCTTCCAGAAAAATATTTTTAACCCTAGCCGGTAAGGTACTGTATTTTAAATGTAGAAATTAGTGACATAATCACATGGAAGTTTTTTCAATTTCATTTGAATCAGGAGACCCTAAAAAAACAATTTTATTACTATTTTACTAATATCAAATAAATTGTAGTTTAAAATATACTGGCAATTACAGGGTTAATAAACACCAACAAACAATCAAACAAACATTAAAACATTTTATAATTTTGCCTTAACTTGAAGTGTCAAAATTACTTACAGCAATGCGTGTCTCGCCAGCTCGTGGGGCATCATCCTGGAGTAGTCGGTGAAGGAGACGAGGAAGGGGGTGCGCACGCCATCCACAAGCACAATATTCTTGCCAGTGCGGTCAGTGAGGGTTTTCTTCTGCTGCAGCGCTGCCCCAACACTTAGGGCACGCCTAGCAGTATCTATTAATAAATAATGAAATATTAAAACGAATATTATTTTGATAAATTAGAGTAAAAATGAGGGCAATAATAATTATGTTCATAAATATATATATTTTTTCTTTGCCCTGCGGCGACTTCAACAGCTACTACCACGGAGATATGGCTAACCCCGCAGCAGTAGCATATCACGGTACAATGTTGCCCCCAATCTTCTCTACGAAGATTGGGGGCAACATTGTACCGTGATATGTAGGACCGAGGTCAAGATAGTTTTAACCTCTGTATCACTGGGTGTCCACTTGAAACGAGAAGTAAGATGCCAGATACACGAAATAATTTCAATTCTTCTATCACTGTGCAACACAAAGGCATAAAAAAGACAAATCACTATCAGAAAAGAACTTTGAACACCTAAATACACAAAAATACAAAACTAAAACAAATTACTCATCAGCCATCTTTTACCGTTGCAAATGGCCCCATCACAAAATATATTAATTTGGGTAGGGATACAAAATAAACAACATAATGACATGTGTTAGAGGCATTAGAAATAGATGATGTGACATGACATAAACAATCTGTGTAGTCGAATAAATAAATAAATAAAGTACGCGATGTACATAATCCAGAACTACAAATTGGTTACATGTATCTATTGAACTCGAGTTAACCTTTAGATTGTCATAGAAAAGGTTAAATGAAATGACCTATTACAGCACAAAATGCATATATACTATGCCGGCTGAATGCTACTTATGAGTTATTCCATGAACAGAATAATTGTGTGAGTGCCAACCTAGAAAAGGTTCAAAGTTTACAACAATTTCAAAATATTCAATGCAGAATACATAACCACAGTGTATTCCAAATATTAGTAAAGGTCAACACTAAACGGTTAAAAACTATATTATTAAGGTTTCTTATAAAAAAAAACAAGTTTCCAATCAAGAATAAATGTATTACCAAACTTAATCGTCGAGCTGGCATGAGGAACTTTTAACAAGGTTTTCGCTACGTGGGATGCCATGGCTGGTCGGACACTCCTACAGGATATCGCTGCTAACTTGGTGTGGCTCTTCAGCTACACAAATGTACTAAAAATACTGTAATAATGTCCTAAAAGTAGCTGTAAACTTCAGGAAAGTTGGACTCTGACCTGTCAAGTCTACGAAACGAAAAATGTACCACAGACTCGATAGTTCTCAATGATCTGCACCAGCTTTTGACAATAAGCAGTATCAAAACGCAACCAAGATTCCTTTTTCTCGTCTCGTGCGTTTTGGTACGGTTTTCATGTAGTAGAATCTCATGGCAAAAAGGGAAATTCAAATTATATAATTATGTAGCTTGCAACTTCGGGATTTTAAAGGTTTTGATATTTTGATTATTACATTTACCAGAATGAAATTTAAATATCATGGTTGTGCAATTAACGATCTACGTATGCCTAGAAAAGAGAAAAAATATTTATAATATTAGTAACGAATTACCTACGTAATCCGCATAAATAACTTTGGAATTGGAAGTCGTATTATTTGCAAGTACATATTTAAGTAAAATTAAATCATGTGTTGTATGTATATTAGGTTAATTTAAAATGAATTTTAAAACTCTATGACCTTCGTCGCTTAGCTAACAATACCGCAAAGTTCCAAATTGGTTGTAAGTAAGTATATAATTTTAAACTTTAAGAAGCTAAATGCTTTTGTTAGGCGCGCTGCCGGCGCTACATACGCTTTGGAAATCGAAGCCACGTTGACGTCACGTAGCTCTGAGCTCCTCAATGTCTTTCACTCAATTTGATCTTGGACAGTAAATAGGCATCCGGTAATCAAATTATTAATGTCCTATTGCTTTCGCTCAACAATTACTTTGCCTCTGAAAAACGAAATATTCTCATTTAAATAGTTTTTCTTCTCATTATTTGAGAGGAAAATAGAAGTCAAAGAATAAAAATGTTTACAAAAAATGATTTATAAACAAAAAAACCGCCTTAAAAGACGCATTTTTTATTAATGCTAGGTATTAGGAGTCAGGTTTGGTCAGCACCGCTGCGGGCTGCGGGAAAACCATTTCATACCATATACAATATACATATATAAATAAATAAATAAATAAATAAAACATATTTACATTTTTCAACAAATTAAATGTGTTATATATAGTCGCTCAACGAGTATCTTAATCGGGATATCTTACCAGCACAGCACCCTTGAATTGTACCTACCGTACCATTGAAAAGTTCCGGTGGCCTTTTGTAGTCTTCATCATCAGTTCCATTTTACCAATTTATTATATACTTTATGAATGTAAATACTGAACTTGTTACAAAAGATACTAAAATCGCTATAAGTAGTCCTATAAAAATTGAAGAGTTCCCTCAATACCTTACAGATTCCCTCATCAAAAACCGATTTGGTGACAATCGCACCACCTCCCCTCTCTTCCCCTATCAAATAAGAAATATTTTTTACAATTGGTCCACAATTGACAGAGAAATCGTATAATATTAAAAAAACATACAGTCGAACATAAAACCTTCGACTTATTGTAAGTCGTTTAAATATAACAGTTGCATTCAAATTGCATTGGGTTGTAAAACGAGCCATACACTGTCGATACATCGTTACGATATTCATAATTGTATGGGTTCTTGTTGCGATATCCGACATCGTCTTCGATGAAGAAAATCGTTAACGATCTTGACATACACTATCGATTCGTCGTTTCGATCGGTATAGCGACGGATTGTACAGACAAATTGTACCGTGTATGGGGCCTTTTAAGGGCAATAAGGAAACAACGTTCGAGAGAACTCTGAAGGTAGCTTGAGACAATTTTGAAAAATTTAAATTTTTACCAGTGGTTTATGTAAAAAAATAATTTCCGCAATGTCTGTCCTTCCTCTTTAAACGCAGCCGCGTGAAGCCGCACGTTGCTCCAATTAATTATTCTATTATTAGTTACGTTATGTATAATTGTTGTTCAACAAATCACACGTAAGTAAAATTAAACTGTTTGGATATTATACCTATTAGCCTACCGTTACATATTACTTTAGATTGAAATCGAAATTCTATGGTTTATGCGAATAAATGATGGAATAGAAGGGAATGAATCTATTTCATAGTTTGGATTTTTCGTGTTGGGGGTAGGCAGGCAGTCGGCTGTAGTTAGTTTATATTGTACAGTTTTTTTAGATTATTTACACGTAAAAGTAATAAGTATTAGGTATGGTATTTAGGTAATCAATCAGTTATATTTTTCATGTAAGTAAGTTCACTGAAGTAAGTTTTGATACTTATTTAAAACAGGCTTAGTTATTCTTACCCACTTTTTGGACGTTTATTATTACAGCTTAAAATAAATCTAAATTGGTTAGACGGGACCTAATAGCGTGTGACCAATATTTTACAGCTATCTAAGCTACTACCGTCTAACAATACCTGTCCTGTATCTATAGGTAACAGAATAATTTTGTTAGGTTAATTTCTAACTAGCTTACCCGGTTTACATTATTCGGTTTGGCCGTATTCAACCACCGACTAAACTTCGTTTTTTAGGGTTCTGAAGTCAAACAAGGAACCCTTTTAGTTTCGCCGTGTCCGTCGGTCCGTCTGTCCGCGGTTTACTTAGGGACCCTGAGCACCACAAAACTGTAATTTGGCATAGTTATACATTTTAATTAGGCCGGCAAAATTGTAAAAAAAAAATTGAAAAAAAAATATATTTTTGGTAACCTCCAATGCATTAAAGCAAAGGTGTTTTTTGTTTTACATTATAACAACGAGGAGACATCATTGGATAGCTCTTAAAATCATTATATACCTAGGTACATGTACGTCATCTTCCATTTTAAGATTTGGGGGACTGTTTAGGAAATATTGAACTCGATAAGTATGTTTTTCGTTGAAGTGTCCCCCGCCGAAGTAATAGAAATCTGAAAAATATAGTAAACGAAAACCTATAACGAACCTGAAAGGAAAACTATCACCACTAAGTAGACATGCTCTTGTCTGGTTTTGTTAGTAAGATCATCATTTAATTTTGCGTCCCTAGTAATGTTCTGGTTCAAACTGGTTTCTAGAATGATCCGTGTCCTGCTCCTCTCCCTGCTGGCGGCGGGCGGCGCGGAGCTGGCGGACGACCCGCAGGCCTACGAGCGGGAGTGCCTCGGGGAGGACTCGTTCGCGTGCATGGACGGCGGCTGCGTGCCGCGCGAGCAGTACTGCGACGGACACGCCGACTGCGCTGATGGCAGCGACGAGAACTTCTGCCGTGAGTACATTCATTCATGTTTCTTACAGATGTGGATCTGGGTGGTCTCCCCACACATATGGCCTTCTCATGCTTACCTCTTAGCATTTTAAGAGGCTCTCAAGGTCTGGTACAGATAGTTCCAAATTAAAATAATTTGGTATGTTATGGAATCTGAATACAGTAAGTATTCAGATTCCGGAGGGTTATTGATACCAAATTCAAAATCAATCAATTTTACTGGACACGTAGTTGTTCACGAACTTCAACCAACTGGCTCCTATTTACTCAATATTTAGTGGTGTTTTGGCAAGGTTACATAACTGTTTATAACTTGTTTCTCCTGGCAGCGGACCACCCGCCCGACGCGCACCTCTGCAACGTGACCCACCAGTTCCTGTGCCGCGACCAGAGCGCCTGCGTGCCGGCCACTTGGGTCTGCAACGGAGCGCCTGACTGCACCGACGCCAGCGACGAGGCCAACTGCACTTCGCTTCCTACCAACGTGAGTATTTACAGAGCAAACTGTTGAATGGAACTTCTTAGGCCCCAACTACACGGGCGGTTCTTCCGCCGCTGGAATCCACTCGACAATACGTAAACAAAACCGCGCAGTGTAGTATGCAGCATACAACCAACTTCCACTTTTTAATTGTGTCTAGTGCGGTTCAGAAGCGGATTCCCGCGGCGGGAGAACCGCCCGTGTAGTTGGGGCCATAACATTTGACGACACGTTAGCCCAGTATGTATTGGACGCTGGTGAGGTTCGTAGTTGGATGGTGAGTCCTACCTACATAACCACGGGTCCCCCGGACGGTGGTATATGCGAATCCATTTCCCCAGACTGAAAAAAAAAGTTGGTACTGGACGCTGACTGCGAAGCATCTGTGTGATTAGCGCGAGTATTTGTTCCTGAGTCTTGGGGTTTTCTATGTATTTTAGTAATAGTTTCTCTATACAAGTATCTAGTTTTATCGTTGCATAACAAGCCTAGAGCTTAATTTGGGACTAGGTCATTTGCCTTAAATGGTCCTCTGATATTATAATTACATTATAACCATAAAGGAAAATCCTGGAATGTCATCACATTAAAATGCCGGAGAGACTGATTCTTTGCTATTGACATGGAAATGCTTTTTGACATTCATATGTGCATTATATTATGCCTAAATTGAAGAATAAATAACTTTGACTTTGACTTTGACTTTGAATGAAAGTCTGCGGGCCTAATATGGTCGTGTTTATCGATGTGGATAAACTTAGATAAAATATCTGCCACTCCAAGTCCACTCTAGTCCAATACAAGCTTTCCGCGGGATTACATACATTGGCGGGGTGGGGGACGTAACGTTAATAACAAGGGCAGGCTGCTTGTTTGTTAGTGACACATAAAATGTATTAAAAGCATGAATTAATGAATACCGTTGCGTATTTTAAAGGTTTGTAGCGTCATCTAGTGGTAAGTAGTAACAACAGCTGACGTCGTTGCCGTTGATGGTTGTCTTCTACTTGGCACTAGATGTCGCTACAAAGCTATAAAATACGCATTAAGCACTTGCAACTCTCTTTATTCTTCAACTTTTAAAATCGATTTCCATGCAGTAGGGTGGTCCAAAAAAGTGTTTATTATTATAAGCGTAAGCGTAACCGATCTCGAGCGCGTTTCATAAATGCGTAGCAACATGGATCGCGAGTGATAAGATATGGAGCGTAGCATGATCGCGATATTTTTGCGTCACATACACACTAACGATCACGATACGCATCGGTCCTACGTGACGGAGATACGATACGGCAAAATGATACAAATGTGTACCCAGCTATACGGGCCCTATTGTGATTTGATAGTAAACACAAGGAAAAATGTATCTATAAGCGGGAGTTTTCCAACTTTTCCGCAATTGCACACAAGTTATGGCGTAATTCCGGGTAGCTTGAAAAACTCCTACGTACCTGGCAGCACCGATTCGAATGAACCCTGTACAAGAATTCAATCCAGGGGTGGCAAAAATAACGAACTGAATCAAGATTTCAAGCTATAGACGAAAGATCAACGAAAGGTGGGCATTCCACCTTATAAACTTAGCCCTTAAATTATGACCCAAAGTTTGGCACCAACGGGATCGAATGGAGCCCTCGACTATTCACTGAACCGACTCAATAGCCAGCACCTTTGTTCCAGACGACCGGCGCGTGCAAGGGCTTCACTTGCGGCGACGGCGCCTGTATCTCCAGCTACTGGGCCTGCGACGGCCGCTACGATTGCGAGGATCGCAGCGATGAGGATATAGAGGCCTCTTGCAGTAAGTTAACATAAAAAAAAATGTAGTGTTATCAAGTGTGTGTTTGATTTGATTTCATTTCAATACGACCTTTCCGCGGGATGACAGACATTACCGGGGTAGGGCATTTAACGTTGGCGGAGGCAGGCTGTTTCTTTGTTTATCAGTCACCAGGAAAGTGTTTTATAAACGAAAAAATTAATTAATTAATTTTATACATTAAGTATTTTATAGCTTAGTAGCGACATCTAGCGACTTGTAGTAACAAAAGGTGGCGGCGTTGTAGATGGTTGTCTTCTATTTAACACTAGATGTCGCTATAAAGCTATAAAATACGCAAATTAATTAATTAATACATACGTAAACACTTATTGTACCTTCAACTTTTAACTTTATTCTAACTGAATTCGATCCCAAGGGTGGTACAAAAAAGTAAAACGACTGCGAGGATCGCAGCGATAAGGATAATTATACATACCAAATTGCAGTAAGTTCACCTTAAAGATTCAACATTTCTAGCAATACAACCTTTCCGCGGGATGACATATATTGGCAGGGTGGGGGAAGCGATATTACCGTTTGCAAAGGCGTATTAAATAGCTTTATAGCGACATCTAGTGACAAGTAGTAACAACCGCTAGAGGCGATGTTATAGGCGGTTGTCTTCTACTTGACACTAGATGTCGCTCCAAAGCTATAAAATACACGGAATTCATTCATTAATTAATACATTGAACACTTATACCTACAGCTTTTAACTTTATTCCAACTGACTTCGATCCCGAGGTTGGTCCAAAAGAGTAAGGCGTATTAAATAGCTTTATAGCGACATCTAGTGACAAGTAGTAACAACCGCTAGAGGCGATGTTATAGGTGGTTGTCTTCTACTTGACACTAGATGTCGCTCCAAAGCTATAAAATACACGGAATTCATTCATTCATGAATACATTGAACACTTATACCTACAGCTTTTAACTTTATTCCAACTGACTTCGATCCCGAGGTTGGTCCAAAAGAGTAAGGCGTATTAAATAGCTTTATAGCGACATCTAGTGACAAGTAGTAACAACCGCTAGAGGCGATGTTATAGGTGGTTGTCTTCTACTTGACACTAGATGTCGCTCCAAAGCTATAAAATACACGGAATTCATTCATTCATGAATACATTGAACACTTATACCTACAGCTTTTAACTTTATTCCAACTGACTTCGATCCCGAGGTTGGTCCAAAAGAGTAAACTGTTTGATACTGCTTGACCATGAGGTAATTTTTATTCTTAACAAAATACATGAAAATAGGGTATATACTGAGTAGATACTGAGAGACATACATTAACTTCACAGGTTGCCCATGGTGTTTGATATAAAAATGTATTGAGCTTCACACTTCTTCGAGAAAGGCTTTGGACAGATAATGACAATGTATTCTTTGTTGCAGTAGGCAAAGAATATTGTAGGTACTTCTGTTTTGAATCCTTGGCAAGTTTACTAAAATTGGTGTCTTTTAATATCAAATGTTGAGTTAGAATGATTTTTCTTCTTACTATTTTAGCTAACCTGATCCCCAGGTCTGTCACACCACCCGCTTGGAGGGAGCTCTGTTTTCCTACAGCTTTATCCTGTTCCAGGGCATTCCTTGCAGCCCCACACGATCAGCGACGGGGTGTCCTGCGAGGAGCTCCTCGGCCCGATTCCGCGCAAGTACAAGTGCCTGGACAGTTCGTTCTGCCTGGAGAAGCATCAGATGTGCGACGGGCTCGCGGACTGCCGGGATCGCAGCGACGAGGGACCGTTCTGTGAAAAATGTGACTCAATTACTTTTATATGACACAACGTCACAATCCAATTCCATTCAATAGAACCGAAATAAATAAGGATTTAAAAAATAATTCGTTTGAGCTATTTTCAGGCAAAGACAAATTACAACTACCACGTATTTATTTATAATACGAATACCTTATAATATAACTAACATAAATAATTATAATTTAATATATCTTTCATTCGATTTTAGGATTATTAGGAGGAATTGCTTCTTGGCAAATGAGAGTAAAAAGTGCTGAAAAGTTACTACTATTTACCTACAGCATTTATATTTAGGTAAAATTTACCTTGTTCCCAATTTCACTCCCGAACAGCGTCCTATTTTTTCCAAACTCTTTTTTACTAAACTTTAAATACTTGTGTTTGCCCGAAGGGCCCACGATGTGCGTGAACACGAGCTGCCCCGCGAACATCACTGAGTGCCACCCTGAGCGCACCGGGCCGCGCTGCATCTGCACCGTGGGCGAAGTGATGCGCCAGTACGACCACTCGCTCGGCCAGTGCGTGGACGTCGACGACTGCCTCGCCGAGGCGCCCGTCTGCAGCCATAGGTGCCAGAACAAAAACGGACACTTTCTATGCCATTGCGATGAGGGATACAGCTCTGATATGTTTCGTTATCTCTGCTTTGCTCAGGGTAAGTCAAGCTAAAGATATTTTACAATAAATAGGTACTTACTACAGTTCTCTTGGCCATTGTGTCGACGTCAACAACTATCTGGTCAAGCCGCCCGTCTGCAGTCATAGGTGCCAGAACAAAAACTGACCCTTTCTGAGCCACTGCGATGAAAGATACGAATCTGAAATGTTTCGGTAGGTACATCTGCTTAACACAAGGTAAGCCTAGCATAAATGTTTTTTAAGAAGTACGACTGTTCTTGTGTGGATATGCTCGTCCTGGCGGACCGAAACGGGTATTTTCTGTGACTATAACTTTGCTCAGGGCAAGTGAATTGCAAACAAGTTATTTATATATTTGTAACAAGTTTTTAGAGTTGTTGGTAATTCTGTAGCTCTGCCTACCGCACTCTGGGAATGAAAGCGTGAGTGTATGTAACAACCGGTTCTTGTAGCCTTAGATGGCTCTCTATTAAGAAGAGAAACAGGCAAGTTTTGTGTCATTACGTTAAAGGATGCAACACCGATATGTTTGCCACAGCTAATAGCAATAAAGACATCGGCTCAGACGGAGTCACAGACAAAAAGCGAATAAGTAAATTAAGGGTACTCGGAAAATAAAGAGTTCGCGATTAACTATTACCTACAACTGTACAAATTTAATATAAATAAATCTTAAGTTATTGCTGTAAGTCTCGGAAAAACAAAGCTATATTGCAATATGCAAGACAGAGATGCTGATATTTGCCACGCACTCTTAAAGGGGTAATAGACGCTCGATTAAGTCACCAGTGGTCAGCCAGAGACCTGTAGTCGGCCTCTGCCTATACTTTGTATGAGTGGGGAGAGTACGAAAGATATATATTTCCCACTCTTCGCACTCATATAAGGTCGACTACTGGTATCTGGCTGACCACTGGTGACTTTACCCTACGTACTTACTCGCACGTCTATCTGGGCCTTTATCCATAGTTGGGTCTCATACTTACAGGAACAACTTGCAAGTGTATTTTTTTTTTTCACTTACCCAATACCTCACCAAAATTACCTACGAAATCTCGTGGTTCCTTTTTTTATGGCATTGAGAAGGCAAATGAGCACATTCTTCTTCTTCTTCTGCAGTATTTTATTTACATGCCCACTGTTGAGTAT
Organism: Acleris sparsana; assembly: GCA_923062465.1. Taxonomy (NCBI): domain Eukaryota; kingdom Metazoa; phylum Arthropoda; class Insecta; order Lepidoptera; family Tortricidae; genus Acleris; species Acleris sparsana. The sequence goes on along the minus strand of OV281305.1, from coordinate 6,428,041 downwards.
TTGCCTCTCCAATCCTTTTCCATGAATTCTCGAAACTTAAATCAGACTGCCATCTTAACACTGCAAATTGATAACTAAGATAAAATGCATCTTGCTAACCATTTCCAAGTTAAATAGTGTTTGTAAGGGTGTTTTCACTCTGCGTCCGATTAGGCCTTTACGTATATATTTCATCTATTACAGGTCCAGAAGCCTTGCTGTTTTTTACAACACAAAGTGATATTAGATATATTAAAGTACAATCAAAGCAAGAGGTGCTGGTCGCCACTGGGATCAAGCAGGTACATATTTTTTTATGGCAATGAGAAATCATGCGAGCACTCAGGCCACCTGATGGTAGGTGGGATCTGAGACCCAGAGACATTTGAAATCGCAAGACTACAATCTCAAAACTGCAATCCTAAGACCTCAAATGTGCTGCCAACCCTGAGGACTGAGATGGAATGCCTCTATGCTAGTAATTTTACCGGTTGTCTTATCCCCACACCTGAACACAGCAATGTGAACACGAGTTGCTTGGCGGTGGTTTAATGGATAGGTTCTACCACCATTAACATACTCGTGTCGGTACAGCGAAGATTTAATCACTTTAATCCTTGACTGTACTTATAGAGCGAAGTGACGTTCATTCGCTACACCGACGCTATACCTACCACCCGCCCCCGCTATCGCCTATTTGCCCCGTACCCCCCAAGGTCTGTCACCCCGAGGGACGGTCGCGCAGGAACTTTTCGGTGTCTCGTTAAAAGGCCAATCAGGGGGGCTTGCAGCACGGCATTCTCGTATATTCTTACCCATCCCCTGTTCCGAAGAATAAACGAAATTTGGGAGTCTTATTATCATCTAGTATAAATCGGAGTTACAACAACAAAAAAAACCTAACTAGGGTTTTTGAATTGCAGCATCACCATTTCGTATTCCTCCATTAATGACGAGACTAAATATTGTATATATATATATTTATTTATTTTCCGGTAGTCTTTACAACAGGAACTGGTTCAAAATTAACTTCCAATATTCGATGCCCCAACATACTCGTACTAAAATCACGTCCATTGTTGGACATACTCGTATTATCAACGTGAACAAAATATTCACATCAATTTCCCGCCTTTGCCAGTGACCAGCTGACAAGATAGTGATTAATGGGATAATGATACTACAAAAAAACCGGTCAAGTGCGAATCGGACTCGCACACGAAGGGTTCCGTACCATTCTTGTACGAACCCAGTTTAATTTTTAATTTGAGTAGCTTGGTTTTATTTTACCTTAAATAAGTTTAGTTTTAACTTTTAATTGCATACCTATATTATTCTATATTTAGTAATTTATGAAATAAATATTGACAAATAAATTAAAATTAAAATTTAGTTATAGCGGCAATACTCGCTTTTTGAATGATCGTGTCTACCTATTACAGTTCATGAGATACAGCTCGCTGACAGACAGACATACAGACAGACGTACTGTGGAGGCTTAGTAATAGCTTAGTAACAGCTTAGTAACTGGCTGGTGGTGTTTTCAGGGCCATGGGGTGTCCTACGACGGGAAGTATCTCTACTGGGTGGAGACGGCGGAAGGGCACCAAGCTATAGCCAGGGCGCAACTGGACAACGTGGCCGAGACCAAGGAGGTAAGAGTACTGAATCTCAAATAATACATGAACAGACAACGATTAGACAGTCAGAGGTATAAGACATGAAGATTTTGTGCTTATTTTGAAAGATCTTTTCAACAATGTTTGACGTGATGATGATATGGCCGAAAATAAATTCCATTCTCAAGTTTTAAGCGTTCATTGTCACGTCAGATTTTTGGAAAATCGTTTTCTAAAGCCCATCTTTAGATACAGCTATTTAGTCAGAATTTTAATAATTATGTACAATTATTCAATTTTAGTATACGATATCAGTAGTATCATGTTTCTGGGCCCATTACCGACCCGCTATAGGCCTCCAGCGCCCGCAAAGGAGCGTTATTGCCCACTTTGAGATAGACTATATCTATATAGTGCGAGGGGGGGGGGGGTTAGTTATAACTACTTAAACGGTTTAAACAGACAAATATTGACATGATGTCTATCGCTCACAATGAGTTTAAAAGATTATTGTATAACTAGAGGACGCCCGCGACTTCGTACGCGTAGAATTAGTTTCCCGCTACTCCCCCACCCCTACTATTTTAACCCCTATTTCATTTTCGGGGGTGAATTTTGATGACAGCAACCCCTGTAGACTGACATGCATGACATGATCCCGAATGATTAGCATTTAAGCCGTGACATCTTTCGTGAATAGTTTCTGACTAATATTGTTTCCCTCCCCTATCAGACACTAGTGAGCCTTGGCCTGGAGGACCCTGGTGACATCGCCGTGGACTGGCTCGGAGGCAACATCTACTTCGGCGACTCGGAGCGAGGCGTCATATTCGTCTGCAAGACGGACGGCTCCCACTGTACCACTCTGAAGACGCTTACCAGGAGACCAAAATTCGTGACGTTGGATGTTAGAAATGCGTAAGTTCATATTTTAATTGAATCCTAGAAGTTTGTCAACAAATTGATCTCTTAACTGACTTTTTCTACAGAAAGATTCCAAATTGATAAAGATTAAACAAGGGTTACTTACTTACTCGTACGAGAAAGAATATGAATGAGTAATTTCCCTAATTGCACTCAGACAATAACAAATACGGGTAAAGTGCGATAAATGTACATAAAATAAAACAACCTTCGAGTTTATACTGCTCTCTCACTCGCTTTTATATACACGTTTATATGCTAGTGTAATCGATTTTCGAATCCGAAAGGCTTTTTAAGATCTCTGACACTGTGTACTGTATATTCCTGTTTGTTTTTCTTTAGATTATTTGTGTATTTAACATAAACGTAACATCTTTGATAAATACTTCCGACCCGGGCTCAAAAAAACCTCTCTCCATTTCGTGCAAATTCGTGAAATTGACGATTCACTTAGGAAAAAACATACCATTATGCTGGAATTAAGTATATGCAGCACTGGTCTTCGGTTAAGACTATGAGAAGAAGAAGCTGGTAGTCAGGCAGAATACCATTTCAACCAACACCGTTTCATTTCTTCCTCCATTTCTCCTCCCAAGTGACCTTCTCTGTTGAATGCTTCCAGTGTAATGTACTGGGCGGACTACCACGGCAAGTTTGTGATCATGCGAGCACGCATGGACGGCTCCAACGCCGAGGTGCTGCTGGACAGCCTGCAGAGCTTCGCCACGGGACTGGCCATAGATATCCCCAACGACAGGTTATACTTCGTCGATATGACCATTAGAGTCATCAAGGTGGACACAAAGCAGGTTTATGTGAGTATCTTATAGCAGGTATTATATTTTACTTCGGTTCTTCTTGCTAGATGAGAACCCCACTTTTGTTAGCATTGTGATTGTGAGTAAATTATCGCACAACCTATCCTAAACATCCAAATTTTGAATTGCAATTTTAAATCACTAGTTTGAATTTGGTAGTTCTTTTTGATTTATGAAAAACATGGTTTGGCTATGAAAGGAAAACGCATAAATAAACGTGAACAAATGTACATCACAAAATTACCTTCCAGTCTGTATTCGAGGACCGCTTCCACCATCCCTACGCTTTAACGGTCTTTGAGAACACTATATTCTGGAGTGACTGGACGTCCAAGACCATTCAGACCACGGATAAGATCCATGCCGTCTCGCAGAAGAGGCACATACTGGCTACGCTGCATGAGCCCGTGTTTGGTGAGTGGGGAGCGGGGTGTTAGGGAGATAGTGATATCGGTATATATCGGTATTTCACCAACTCTCACCAGAGTCTAACGTTTCTATTCGTTTTGTTTTTAAACCAATCGCGTCGCTCTCAGATGACGTGATACGAAAAGTCACGTGATCTACTAGTGACGCGATTGGTTAATAAGAAAACGAATAGAAACGCTAGTTAGTATCTTGGCAGGGCCTTCAAGCTGTGTTTGGCAATCCTATTACAGTATTTTGCTTACTCCTACACCGCTGGTCCTTTCTTTGTTCCTCAACAAACACCACATATTAGCTAAAAGCCACTGGTATAATGACCAGACAGACTGTCGCTTGGGTTGCCTTCATTCACTTTGAATTTATAATTCTTATTATTTAGTAGGTTTCGTTAAATCGTTTTCTATTATATCATCGGCAACAAGATTAATCCAATTTACTTAAATCTAACAAAATAAAGTCTTAAACATGTACTTACTTATCCTAATTAACTCCAAGCCTGCATTGTGAGTGACTCAAATGTATTGCCCTGCTGGATTTCAACGGAAATCCTACTCAACCAGCCGCCCAATCCAAAACGAAGGTCACCTTCTCTGTCTCATAGCATCTGCCTTATTGTTAAAAAGTCGATTGTCTTCTGAGCTCTTTCTTATCGTATATGTATTTCCAGACATGCACATCTACCACCCGGTGCTGATGAGGCAACAGTCGAACCCGTGTGCCTCTCACAACTGCTCCCACCTCTGCCTCCTCGCCTCCAACACCACATTCTCCTGCGCCTGTCCAGATGGGATGGTCCTCAACGGCGTCACTTGTTACCGTAAGAACTTTCTAGAACCTTCTGTTGGCTTAGAAGTTTACTACATGTTGATTATTAATGTGTTGTCTCAGATGACAAAAGATATCTTATTTACATCCCCCTATGTAGGTCAAGCGAAGAGGACACAAGCCGGATATAAATATACACGGAAAAGTAGGAATCACATTCCCGCGTAACAAGATTGTTACAGCCTCTTTAGGTTACGATGCTGGCCCCTCTTTCATTTTTCATTGATCTAAATGGTTTTCCAAATTCAAAACTATATCGATTCATTTCAATATCAATCGATATTGGGGATTCTCACAGCATCTTCAGATAAAAAACGTAAATTGCTGTTCTTCAACAGCATGCTTAGTTAAATAGCTGCAAACGGATAATTTATTATGTACATTACATTGTACATTAACAGCTTTATATCACATGTGTAATTATTAAAACTCCAGTACAATTGCCGAGCGATTTTATTATCTACAACTCCTGCATATCAACCCGTCTCCAACATCACCGTGGTCTCCGTGATACTTACCATGTACTGTCAGTCCCGTGATTCTTTTCCGAAAACCAGATCGATTATATTCTAAATTTAAATACTATTTATATAAGAAATACACTACGTAAAATGTATCTTTTGTCTTCAAATAGCTCAATTGACTCGATACCTTTTATTCTAGATATCCAGGACTACCATCCCCAGTACCTCATAGTGGGCGGCGGCGCCTCTTTCACCCGGATACAGTATGATGCTCTAGGCAACCCTGAGACACATGCGACCAACTTCGACATTGGCAGAGTCCAGGCCATGGCATATGACAACAGGAGAGGTAGGTATATAGAGACGGTGCCTTAACCAGGATAAACCTTGGGAATAAAGAATATTGATTCCAGAAATAAATGCAATGCATAACAAATGAAGAATATTGCCACCCTGACTATTATTGGAATATTTAGTGTTAATATTTTTATCTTACCTGTGGCCCGTTTCACGAAGCTACTAGTTACAAATTACAAGCGGAAGTCTCTTTCTAGCAAAAGAAGTTAGAAAGAGACTTCCGCTTGTAATTTGTAACTGGTAGCTTCATGAAACGGGCCTCCAGTTTAGTAATTGCGGGGACAATATTTGGGCGGTTTATGGATAAAAATAATAGTTATGGACTAAAATTATGAAACTGTTACTTTACCTGGTCTCCTTTACGGTGGAATCTCAGACAAATATTCATGTAGGAAGTGCAACCATATTACTAACGGATGATGATTGAACTTGCTTAGTTTATCGAATTTGAGATAGACATATTTGACGTATGAGGGTAGTATGAAGATTTTTCGTGGCGCAATGATAAATTAAGAAATCTAATTTTCAAATATTTACCATTATGACATGTGGGACCAGTGTGGTGCCATGACCAGGATGTGGTGCCGTAACCAGGATCGTCTGGTACAGTCAAGTTCATAAATATATGTACACTTTAGTACCTTGTCTATTTAATTCCATGTTTAAACTGCCATAAATGGGGCATAGCGATTAAAGTGACAAAGTTCAAAAGTGTACACATATGTATCAACTCGACAATAATGAGATCACCAACAATCCCTTAAATGAATTTTATTTTTGCAGATGTTTTGTACGTTTACGACGCTACTCGATCCTCCATTAACTCGATCAATATGACTGAGTTTTCCCTCGGCGTTACCCACCTGCTCACCTACAAATCGCTGCAGAACGTCGTTGATATGGACTATGGTTTGTTAACTCCTAATATCCACATAACCTCTTTTATATTTATATTATTTTTTGTTAAGTATTTCGAAATTTAAATTAGGCCTTGTGATTAACCGTTAAAGAAAGTTCAATGCGTTAATCCACTACTTGCACTTCGTTCATACATTGTGTTATAAATTCTACTCTAATGAAATACTCGTAATGTGTTAATAGATTACGTAACGGACTCGCTATACATTCTGGATGCTGATCGGCGCATGCTGGAGGTGATCTCCTTGAAGAACGAAAAGCGGGCGATGGTCTACCGCTTCACTGCTCAAGAGAAACCAATCAGTTTTTGCATTTTGCCTGACTATGGGTAAACTTACAAAAAAATATTATAGGCAAACTTAAAACCTGTACCTAGGTGTTCAGGTGCTTTTATTGTTATTTTTCTGTATTTTTTTAGCACTTTTAAGGTTTTTACACATAATAGTGTGATCAGAAAAGACTGAAAATGCACATTAGTGTTCCTCAGGGTTCCACTTTGGACCCTCTTTGATACCTCGTTAGTAAGAAATCCCAGAGAATGTTATTAATAGCAGCATGTCCTTTTTACAGGAGACTCTTGGTGGCCGTGGTTGAAAGCGAGCAAAACAACGAGATCCATATAGACAGTATGGGCTTGGATGGGGAGGACCGGCAGCATCTAATATTGAACAATCTTAAGGGTAATTCAACTGGATGCTTTTCCATCAATTATCTATTTACAGGTGGGAAAGGCATGTAGGTTTAATCGCTGTGACAGTTCGTATATGGCAGTTTAAAAAACATGACATTTATGAACTCGACTGACTGTACAGAAGACAACACAATACAATAAGTACAATAAGTATTATATTTCAGGCCCTCACGTCACCTTGCGTTACTCGATCAACATGGACAACGTATATGTCTCCGATGAGAGCAGTGGCATCATTGACTACATTCACCCAAAAGGTATTCTTAAAAATCGTAGTATTCTTATTCTTTTCACATGAAGGTAAACTGGAATAATATCTCCTGACCTGTCTTTCTGTCTGCAATGGGTTTATTTAATTCTCAAAACTGTTCTATGCTTACAACAGCTTTCTCTTCTTTAAACGAAACCTTGTTCTATATTCCAAAACCTTTTATAAATCTCCATTTACCATTTGTCCATTTCATGTAATATTTTTGTGTTTTACCAAAAATAGGCATTATGTATATGTGGAATGATTATTGCATTATCTTTGTTTCTCTTAATCAGATTGAATAGTATTATAACCGTTTACTAGGAACTGGCAGAGAGACATACCGAGAATTATCTACGACTGTGACGAGCCTGGTAGTGACGGATACTTTGGTATTCTGGACTGACCAACGCACGCCAACGATCTTCTGGGCCGAAATACATGAGACCTCTCCAAGAGTTCGCCGCATGGGACTTTGTAAGTACCTGCTGATTTCAAGATATTGGTAATGGTTGGTTGGTTGGTTGGTTGATAATGGTAACAGTGGAGAAAATTATTTACTGGGCCAATGAGGGAGATCGTCCTCTCATATAAAAAGAAAAAAAAGATAGGATATTGGTTAGTATTCGTAAGTTCAAAACTTGATAAGGGCAAAATATGTTTTGAGCTCTGAGGGTACAGAAGTATGCCTAAACAAAACTCATGCAGCAATATTTATACCTAGTTGACCTAAACTTTGTAAAATTAAACTTTTCGTCTTTCGTCAAAACAGTCAACAAAAGTAGCTAAAACACCCACAAAAAGTATTCAAAATTGGTATTTATATCGTCTTAATGTACTAAATTTAGCGTAAGATAACGTACTTGTTAATGTAACGAATTTTTTAAACAATTTAAAACTCGACATATTTTTATTCCAGCCATATTCCCCAACGACACTCACTTATACCTTCAAGCAACCAAGCCACCCCCGGATATAACTAGTCCTCTAGCTGCCCACCCCTGCGTCCAAAACCCTTGCTCAGACATCTGCGTCCAGACATCCCACCCAACCCCATACCAAAACCCATCCTACAAATACACCTACAGATGCTTATGCCCCGCCGGGTTATTGCTTGAAGGGAACCATTGTTCGAAGATGGCGATTTGCAAGTGGGAGGATTTGTATTGCCATAACAGTAACGAGTGCGTCGAATGGGCAAGGAAGTGTGATGGTAAAAAGGATTGTACTAATGGAGAAGATGAAGAGTTTTGCCCTGGTAAGTTTGGCTTGGCAAACGATATCTTTAATGTGATAGGAAGCGCTCCGTATGCAATGGAAGAAGTATCTATAAAGTGGTAGTCTCGGAACTTCCCTCACACACAAAACCTAAAATACAACTAGTGATGAAGACACTCTGTGATCTGCACACACTGATAATGTATGTATAAATTATTTTTATTCTAAGTTCCCATTGTTTTTTTAGTTATAACACCTGATTCTTCGAAATGCAAGCCACATCAAGTGGAATGCAACGATGCATGTGTAAATGCTGATGAAATTTGCCCGAAGAAAAGTAACGGAACTGATATAGGTAAGTCTCGTTTTGCGCACAATAATAAAGTCATGTACACAGGTAGACCGTAGTTCGAGTCCTACTTATGTCATAAAAAAAGTAATTATATATATGTGCTACAATACTCTCTGAATTTCCCAAAATAAATAAATAAGAGTGAACATTGAAAGAATTGTAACAGTCTTACAGCTCCATATATTACTTAGATATTTAACATTTTGACATGCTCCCTGGTGTCCATGAGCAGTCTGCTCCCCGGGGCAGTTCCAGTGTCCGGACAGCAGCCTCTGCCTGGAGCACGCGCAGGTCTGTGACAAGCAGCCCGACTGCCCTGACGGGGCCGACGAGCTCCCGCGCGCCTGCGACACGCTCGCCTGCTTCCCGACCGAGTTCATGTGAGCCATACTCTTAATCTGTAGCATGGTCTTACACCGAACTAATGCGTAAAATCCAAACAGCATCCCAAATACTTAATCATCATCATCATCTCAGCCGAAAGACGTCCACTGCTCTGCTGCAATAGTCCGAATATATTATTATTGATCGGTAGAGTATTTTACCAATCATGTATCGCCTAGTTTCACAAAATGATCAATACATTGTATGTGAGTCGTGTCGTGCTTTTGGTTTTCTTCCGGGAAGAGTTAGAAAGTGAGATACGGGGTCCACATTAGTGCTGATGAACGACTGTGCTACTGCCCTTTGATGTAGGAAAACATATCGAAACTTTTATTTGGTCGTCTTGCACCGTCTTAGTCTTATATACACAAGTAGGTGTTTTTTTTTCCTTTTCTCCCTTTATCTCTCTCCCAAGATTTTGGGCATTTTTTCCTGCTGAACTACGCATTTTATTTGATATTATATTTAATTTCATATTCATAGCTTTATATAATGCTTAGACTAAGTACTTAGTACCATTGTAATATGAAATATGTTTAAAAAATGACTGGCTGCTGAGTTTCTTGAGGCGTTCCCTCTAAGCAGGAAGCTTCTCTTGGGAAGCGCTGGCAAATTCTTGACGTGTAAAAGTGCCCGTGCGGCCTACTTACTGAATAAATGACTTTTATCTTTTATCTTTATCAAGTTAAGAGAATGCCCTAATCTAGAAGTGGATTGTACGGTGTTAATAAAGATAGAGATGATGATGAATATAGTGTCTGATATTATTAATTTAACGAATGATTTACTTTTGTATTTGTTCCTTTAGGCTAGGCATTGGAAACAGACAATATTTTACTGGGGGACAACCATTTTTTAATGACAGTTTATGTGTATAAGTATCTGCCTAATAATAAACCCTAAGCAACTCTCCAAAAAAAACTTATGTGCAGGTGTGCGTCAGGCTCCTGTATCTTAAGCAACTGGAGATGTGATGGGGATTCCGATTGCAATGACGGCTCTGACGAAGCAGACTGCGGTAAGCATCGTTCACAATTCCAGCAGAGACAGCCGATAGGGATTGAGATTTCAAAGATAGGTATTTTTGCTGTACAACAAGCGAATCGTGTTTAATTAGTTTGAAGAAGCAAAAGATACCAAATTTTGAATTTTACAAATATAATCTGTTTTTGCATCAAAGTGTCTTCTCACACAGAGAATCGAACGTGCAGCCCTGGCTACTACCAGTGCCGCAGCGGGCAGTGCGTGGACATGCACCGGCGCTGCGACAACGAGCCCGACTGCACCGACGGCTCCGACGAGGAGCGTTGCCAGGAGGTGCCTGCGGACCCAGCGGTGAGTCTCTTCAGTGACCATGATGCCCTTTTAACTGATCATAATTGAGCTAAGCTAAGGATCAGTGACAAATTTGTGAGCAGCTTCCTGCCTTAGTTCCCTATAACTGGAGGCAACGGCACTAACGACTGGACTACAAGTTGTTCCGGACGGACGGACGGACAGCGGAGGCGGAGGATTTGATAGGGTCCCGTTCGGGTAAATGGAAAAGGAACCCTATAAAAATACAGCGGCAGGACTCAGGGCACGGGGACCAGGCGCGATGTGTCTGCGCAGTGCAGACTTGTTTGGTGGCGGAAGTTTTAATATTGTTACTCGAATTAATAAATAGGGCTTTTTCATATTGAAAGCATTCTATTTGCGTTTCATGGGTGGTTACAAACATCGCTATGCAAACAAGATTTTCGGAAAATAAGGACGTTGTTTAGTTACAAGTGAAACGGTTTGATGTACCAAATTTTATTCAAAAACTGCTGATTTTGGTAATCGAATAGCAGTAGCATTTATAGCTCCACCCACCATCACATCGAACATGTTTTTGCCAAGCTATTTGTGTCACTCAGTAGTGAAATTATTTAGCTTTGGGCTTTGTCGCTACGCTGATACATTCGCTCAAAACTATATATTATAATACTTGTAAAACGTATATAAGTACATAGATAGAACTTTTCGTTCTATTATGAACCGCCCTCGCGGTAATAAAGAAAAGGTTTGTAATTCATTCATTCTCTTTCTGACGCATCTTTTAAATGTTGTTCTACTTTAGGAGGTACCAGGTTGCGGCCCAGGAGAAATCAGCTGCGAATTGGATACGAGCATTTGCTTGCCGGTCACGGCTTGGTTTGATCATATTCCAGGGTCGCTGGTTGTTGTGCTGTCTTTTTGCTGTTCACATCCTCCTCATTTGGGCTTCCGATTTTCGTGCCAATTGAGCTAAAGTTTCATGCAAGATGGTTGAAAAATATTATGGAATTGACATTCCGGCTCAAATGAAACCAGAACAGAACATAAAGCACGAGAATTGGGGTTCCTATTTGGGGACATGTCGTAGATTTTGAGGGTTATGGTGACTACTTATTTAGTTTATAATCCGTGAACTCTTAGCTATGTAATTTTGTACTTAAGAGTGATATAATTTTTCTGAAATGAAGTAAATAAATATTAACCTACTAATCCAGTAGAGAGACATTCAGACAGGCTGAAACTCAGCAGACAGTTAGTCAATATCTTGGATAGAACATGGGTCACTTTTTGTCCCGCAATACTTTATAGTTCCTGGGGACGAAAAGGCGGGTATAGGCTCGGATGTTCATAGAAAGTGTCTGTCTAGGTGTAACGCAGTGGTGGACTGCCCGGGCGGTACCGACGAGAATGGCTGCGAGTTCCGCTGCGCAGCGCGCGGCCTGTTCGAGTGCAAGCAGGAGGCCTTGTGCGTGTCCCTGCGCCGCCTCTGCAACGGGAACAAAGACTGCGTTGACGGCTCCGATGAAACGCCCGAAGCTTGCGAGAAAGGTACTGCATCACAATCGGGTGATTCTACCAAAGTTAAGTGAAAGCTTAGGAAACAGATATTTTTTAACGTCGGATAGTTGTTCCAAAAAAACGGTTATGTTTGCCAAGCTTAGAGAGGTAGGTCATCTCAAGTATTTACAAGATAACTATACTATACTTTTATTTAATTTAACACAAATATGAATGCATCTAATTAATACGAATGGAACAGAACTACAATATAATTATAAGGCAATATTTAACCATTTTGACGACGCAGTTATCCTTAGTTCTAAAGACGAGCATTGAACTTGTTTTTTCTGGAAGGTTTTCAGATATGATGATGTGAATGTGTATGTGTGTTTCCCAGTGAACAAGACGTCGCAGCTCTTCCCCCCGGTCTACCCGCCGGCGGAGTGCCGCCACGGGTACCTGTGCCGCACCGGCCAGTGCGTGGAGTGGCAAGATGTCTGCGACCAGACGCCACACTGCTTCGACGGCTCGGACGAGGACGGGAAGTGCTGTGAGTTACTGTTGGAATACCTATTGCATGTTTAGAGTAAAGCCAAAGCAGCGTATTTTTGCTGTGAGTTGCGTATTGTTCGTCGCGTAATTTTCGCTACATAGGATTTCAAAAGGCCTGTTTGGTTCACACGGCGACGCGAAATGAGCTGGACTATTGTAAGGTCCAAAACTGGCACGCGAACGAAGTCAAGGAATTACACTCGTATGTATAGCTTGTCAAAATATAGTTTTAATAGAATAACAATATTTCCAAGTGGCAACTACCAAATAAGCATATGTTATCTAAAACTTTGATCATGTTGCCGCACCAATTTATTCTGGACAACACCTTTTCAACCTTTATTTTTAAAGTTCACTTCGTAAAACATTATTGCTTTTATCGTATTGTTTTAACTCGACCGTCATTACTGTTAAGTATTTAATAATTATGATAACATTAACAATAAGATAACATGTCAAAAGCAATATGGATTAGACGGACTAGTATAGAGCTCCAGTTTATTTGATTATCTATTGTCTGTAGTCACAGCATGCGAGAACACCACGTGCACGCACTCGTGCCAGCCGACGCCGCGCGGGGCGCACTGCGCGTGCCCGGACGGCTTCGAGCTCGCGGCCGACCAGCGCTCGTGCGTGGACACAGACGAGTGCAGCGGCGACGTGTGCGCACAGAGCTGCCACAACACGCCCGGCTCGTTCCTGTGCTCGTGCCGCCACGGCTATGCGCTCAGGTATATTCTCTTTCCATGAAGAAACTAACTAAACCATAGGTTCCCAAAGTGGTTCAAAGGCTGTAGCAAAGCAATCAAGGGGGGCGTCCCCCGTATTGATAAAATATAATTAAAATAAAAAAAACGTAAAGTAGAGTTCGAACAGCAAGCTCTTATTTTTAACCGAAATTCCATAGATATAAAATTGATTTTGCAATCAATGTATTTATTGCTTTTGCAGCAGTATATGGTATTATTTAAATACTACAACTATCACCCCGTAGGATTTGTGGGACTTACAGTTAGTTTGTATTTCAGGTCTGACCGCCGTTCGTGCAAAGCAACGAATGGGGGTATGGCCGTAGTATACGTGTCGGGGTACTCGGTGAGGTCGATCTCTTCCGAGGGGTATGGGAGGGTGGAATACGAAAACTCTGAGCTTAAGAGCATCGCGGATATTGACGTCAATGTCGGGTAAGTACGCGACTTTATTGTATTAATTATTATATTATAACCATAGGACCCTGTCCTATTTAAAACGGGGCTCGGAACCGGTTTCAAGATAGCGGTTCTTAAAACCGGTATAATTTCGTTCATCCCTTAGTCGGTTAATGAAGTGCCTAAAGCTATAATCACCGGTTATACTCAGACTCACACGGTAAATTTATTTATTTATTGATCATAAATGTTCCACCCAGCCAGCTACTGCTCTGGTTTATGGGTCCGTAGAAACTTTTGAGGCATTTCTGCGAAGGGGTCTCAAATCTCAATATATACCTGGTCTGGTTCATGGGTCATCGCGGAAACCTGACGCATTTCCGTGGTTCGTTGATTTATTTCGTGTTGAGTATTTCAGGTCCGTAGCCGGTATTCCTTGGGAGCCACTGTCGCTTTTGGGCGCTACGGTTTACGCCCGTTAGAGCTCGTTTCCACTATGTCGTAGGTCGGATTCCGATTTTTATCGGGTGTCAGCGCCTCTGTTCCCAATGTTCCGACACGATTTTTTCCCAAACGGGAGGGCCGACAAAACAAACGATATTTTTTGTCGGATCCGACACAAAATCGTTGTCGGACTAGTGTGAATAGCTTCATATAAAACGTTCTGACATTGGAAAGACCGATTAAAATCCGGACCAACACACGACATAGTGGGAACGAGCTATGCCATGGGGTGATTGACTGGTGGTTATATGACGCTACAAAATCAGCAACGTTCTTGTTGGTCGTCTCATTTGCCACCGGACGGAACGTACTTCCCCATGTACTTTTGGCACACGAAGCCGCACTTTCGTGATTCGTTTATCGCGATTGTTATTTTTCTTTTAAACCGCCGACAATTTCCGTCGGTAGTTATCTCCAATTTAACTGTTTTTCCTCGACGCTCAAAACATTTTCTACAAGCAGTACCTTATGATCGATCCTTCGTAATGTCATAATAATATCACCTTATCATCATTAGTCATCGTAATGTCACCTTATATAATTTAAAAGGTAAACTTTGTTATTGTTTACATACTTTCACTTTGATAATGCTAGGCATTTGTTTGGGATCACGTACACTCGCGGCGTAGTTCGTCTATTATAGTGAGTTGGACAGGTCTTGATACTTTTTACTAAACTCTGTTGAACTTTTCAGGTCGGTATATGTTGTGGTCGGGTTATGTTACGGAATCAACGGTTAGGTAGATTCCGGAAACTGCTTTTGGTATTGGTATTGTAGCGGGTGGTTGGTCTGTAAACTTGGTGCTCATGGTGTGGCTTAGTTTAAGTGTTTGTTGCCTGAAAAATTAGATCATTCATGATTTTGTGCCCTCGGTGTGCGTAGTTTCTATTTTTTTTTGCTCCTTCGGTTTGTTATTTGGATTTCACTTAATTTACTTTTCTGTGCGCACTGTTCTTTCGTAAATCATGAAATTCTTAGATTTTAATGCTAGATTAATTAATTCCAACTTCCGCCGTAAATACTGTTTATGGTTTTTGTTGATAGCCGGTGACGGTTACTTACATGTTGATCGGTTAGGTTAGGTTACTTCGTCTAGTCAGTTATGAACGTAGGCTAAGGTAGCTGTATTCTCTTAACATTTGGGTCGTTGTGCTATTATTGCTTCTAGTTTCAAGATGTTTAGGATCAACTATACCTTGTGAACTACAATAGGTGTACAGGATGTTTTTTCTTGTCTCTAGTGTTAATATAATTAAGTTAGCCTTTAATTAAAGTATTTAATAATTGATCTTCTTGTTACAGGGTGTTATTTTTTGGTGTTACATGTTCGATGTCTTTGATGCTAATGTTAATTGTTGTCTTAGTTTAAGGTGATTTTTAAGACTAATTCTAGGGTTGTCACTTACGGTGCGATTTTCATTTTTTTCTACTAGTGGGAGGATAATTGTAGCATTATCGCTACGAATCGAGTCTTTTCGCGTCTAATATCGCTCGTCTATTTCGCCTCTTTACCTGGTCTCTAACCTCTTTTAGATCGGTCTGACTCATTAACCGGATGGTGTCAGCTAGTTGTCATGTCGTGTTTTTTTTTTACATTGTTTTGACAATTGGTGGTTTGTTTTTCATTATTTTTTCAATGGTCTCTTGAACTGTTACATTAAAATACCATACCTTTTCCTCAGTTTCGATTTTAATTATTGTTATCGTGCTTGATAAATTAAGCTATACAGTTTTATCGGTCAAAAATAATTCGTAATAAAATCTTTGACCGGAGATTTTTAACTCGTCTTTTTCGGCGATTGGTACGAGTATTATAGTCACCAACTGGTCACCGCGGCATTGCCGGAACTCTCCGGGTAAGCTGCTACTGAATGTAGCAGCTTATCGATTTAGCGTTTCCCGTTTTTTAATTTTCCACGTGTCCTGCGAATATCAGTTATCTATAGACAACTGAGTTACGCCCTACATATGTCAAATAGCTTATATATTCCATTGTACTACATTATGCCCCTACCTAAAAAACTTTTTTTTAATATGAGAATTTACCGAGTTAGCATAGACCCCAACTCAAGTATCTTGAAAAACACAACTCTGTCACGCACTCTCCTGCAAGTTGAGATGCAGTAGATACACACCGGTTATATTCTGAACAATGTAACATGTATAAATTTATTATTTTTTGTAGTGTTCAATCCCACCCGGGACGGTTTTAATATTTACATAGGTTAATGTTTGTGTTGAAGCTCGAAATTTAGACCGTATCTTATTTTTCCCCTTTTGTCTCGGGTTTAATTTCAAATTATCTGTTTTTCACTCCATATTGTATTGTTAAGATAATTTAAAATATTTAGTGACAACCTGTTTATAAACTTTTTCAACTACGTAAAAACGTATTCCGTTTTTTTACCGTTTTGTATCTTTCATTTACGTGTGTATGTTCGTCACCTTGATTTAGAATTTTCTTCTGTTCAATACTTTAATGGTCTTTACGCATTTCGGTTATTTCATAGTGTCTAAATTATTACGTTTGTCCCATGCACACCCGTGGGACCAATGTGGTGCTTCGAAGTGTTTTTATTTCAGCGAGGCGCAGCAAAATGGCGCCCAAACCTTGGCTTAAAACACATTTCAAAAAAAGCCGAAGGAGAAATACGAAGGATGTTGATATAACCTGTTTTAAATGGGATATAAATTCAGTATTTTATTACTTACCCATTTAGGAAAGTTATACGAAAAATAGAGCCATTTATTAAGATACTTTGTAAATAAGTCATCTTGCGAGTGCTGACGAATATTTCTAAATATTTTTTATAGACATGTTCTTCAGAAAAACTAACAACACATAAAGCCACATATTGTTATAAATATTTTTTACATCAAAAAAACCTAATTCTATAATTATCCCTCACAATTTTTTCTCAGGCCAAAGATTCTGTGGTGACCTGGCAAACATTGTCCATTGGAGCTAGTGTGTAAAAGAGATAGCACGGTTTACTAATGTTTTACCAAATCATCATTTGATAAACTATATCCTTTTACAAACTTACATTTCGCAAAGAGGAGCTCCTGCCGCATAATTTTATATTTTATTGTGGTCCAACGTCTAACCTAACCTAACTATTTTAATAAGCCCATGTAACCTATGTAATACGAGTATAATATGGTTTAAGCACCAATATTTTTTTGCGAAATGAAAGTTTGTTAAAGGATACGTCTGTCAAAAGTACTTTGGGTCATATGCACGGACCCCAGATAGCTCACTATGTATATGTTGCAGAGTCAAGTTCAAATTAACCGGTTAGTTGTGGTCAACAGGACGAAATTTGTGTTAAAACTAGTTATTAAACCGGTAACCTCAACACGAACCATAATCGATTCAGGTTTGGAAATATTAACCGGGTTCTGAGCCTTATGAAAAATAAGAAAACATTTGGCTTTTTGCGACAGTGCTGAGCCTGCCAGAAGCTGGACTGACGATCTGGTGAATTTATTTGTATAATATTTGTAATTTCAGGCGTAATAGATTTTACGTAACGGCTCCGGAAGTTGGCCAGCTAATAGAAGTCACCGGCTCTGACACAGTTGTGGCTATCACGAATATTGGGACACCAACTAAGGTATGCTCTGCCAATTTATCTCTTATCCTACCTTATTCATGAGAGCAGAGAGATCACAATGCCACCTAAGTGAAAGATCGAGAGCGGTTTTAGCGGCATTAAGACCTTGCGCAGGTCCGTCCGGGGTGGTATCACTAACTTACTCTTTAATGAGGACTCTTCAATGAAGGTGTATGACCTATGATGTGGAGCGAACTAGATATTGACCACTTGACCAGGCCATTTTATCACGTTTTCCTGGTCTTGGGCTTTCTTGGTCTTTACTACCAGGCTTAACGTAAGAAGGTTTCCATGATGTGTTTAACCCCCAGGTGGCGGTGGAATGGGTGACAGGGAACGTATACTTCGTAGACAGCTCGCCCGGCGCTGGCAGCATTAGGGTCTGCAACTTCCAGAGCAAGCGGTGTGCCAAGCTGCACAAGTTACCGAGTGACGCCGTGGTGAGACTATGTTATTGCTTATTAGAATATTGGTTTTGTATCTACTAATGGTCCCTGTCTAGTTCTGGCTGGAGCCCGGGAGTTAGAATACTACGGTAAAGCCTTGCACGATGAAAAAACACAAGTGAGTTTAATTTTTGCCCGTTTATCTGTCTGTATTTGCCATTGTAGACTTTAAGAGGGATAGTTGCCGCTGCGTTGTTCTTCATAAAAATAAGAACGACATGCCATACTTACGATGCGTTGAAACACTCGCGTCGCTTTATGTTGAAATCACATCACGACGCACGCACCGGCAACGCTCGAGTGCCATCGCTTTAAGGATACTCGTACTGGCCAGCATTTAATTCTGTTTCTGATAAGTTGATAGAAACGAGAAACGTTACAGATGCGTTGGCATCTTGGCTATTCGCACATAGGCTAGGCCTAAATTTTAACCAATTCAAATACGTTATTTTGAGGTAGTACTTAAATTGGAACTGACTCGCGTAGAAACCATCAGTCGAATCTAGATCTCGTCCGAGGGTCTTCCTGCAGCCACCACAAAATTGGCTCATCTATGCTCGTATGACCTTAGGTTACAGCCTTAATAGTGTCTCCCGAGACCCGTCGCCTGTACTTCTGCATGGAGCGCGAGTCCACCGTGGTGTGGGGCGGCGACCTGAGCGGGCTGAAGGCGGCGGCGCTGGCGCTGGGGCGCTGCGCCGGGCTGGCGGCGGACGGCGCGGCCGTCTACGTCGCCGGGGACCACGAGCTCTGGCGACTGGACGCAGCTCTCTCCGGGAGGTAAGAGCCAGGTTCGGGATCATGTATGTTGGTCCCCTGAGACCTGTCACCTTACTTCTCCATTGAGCATGAGTCGGCCGTGGGTCCAGAGCAATCTGGTGGCCTACCAGGGGATCAGAGATCTATGATGCACTAATTAAATTAGGAGTCTCTTTTCACTTGTCGTCAGTTACTGAAAATAGAAAATCGACAGGAAAAGATAAAGATAACGTAACCGCAAGCGTAATTTGTGGAGTAGGTACGTACAGGCACGAATAGTACTTATACTCGATTTGAGACCTTCTTCTTACTTTAATTAACAATAGAATCAGTCTTCATGTATTTTTTGGTGATCGTATTATTATAACTTTTGGAGTAATTATTAATTGTAAAAAAGGAATCCAATTTAACTTGCTAACATTATAAAAAAAACATAATTAAACCTTATAAATAGATGAAAACAATAGTTTATGCTGTCTGTGTGGATTTGCGTGTGTTTTTGGGCAAATACCTAACCTTGAGTTTACTCCAAATTCCAGAAAAAAAATCGTAACCAGCGACAAACACCTACAATCTCCGCACAGCCCAGCCGTCTTCGAGGACCACGTGTACGTGCTAAGCGACAATTATAAAATGAACCGCTGTCTCACCTACGGCCAGAAGACTTGCAAGCCCTACATATACCGGTTGTACGAAGCCCAAACGTTTGTCATACGCCACCCGTCCGTCCAACGCGATGATCTGAAGAACGATTGTGAGGGGTTCGTTTGTTCCAACGTTTGCGTGTTGGGCGAGGGTGGGCCAAAGTGCGTATGCGATGATGGCGCCATTTCTAAGGACGGGAGCTGTCCCCTTTTGGACAAGACCACGGTGAGTTGATTCTGTTTAACCTTGTAAACGGTGGCGTATTTTTGAGTCCCCAAACGCCGACACGTCATAATGTCGACGCAAATGTAAACGCGAACCCACTTCCAAAATCCGGAAACGTGTCTGACTGGTGCGTACGTCATAATAATAACGTTTTTTTGACTAATTTAAATGATGTATGGACTTAGAATGGATTCGACTCCAGTCATTTTAAACATCTAACCCTTTACTAATAAACGTTGAGTAACGGTGGTATAGCTATACAATGTTTTGTCCTTATCTCTCAAATTCAAATGTCATAATGACAGATAAGAACAAAACATTGTATAGCTATACCACCGTCACTCAACGTTTATTAGTAAGGGTTAATGGTCAGGATGGTTTAATTCATTAAGTATATCACTTGTAAATCATCAGCCATTGAGCAGCGATCGGTGGAGATGTGTTCATTGAGTCTTGCTAACAGGGCGTTTAAAAGGTTTAACTACTCCCCTTCCAGCTGCCGCTGTTCAACGGCTGGCCGTCCCAGGAGTTCGTGAAGGACCACCAAGTGTCCATCACCCTGATCGCCGTGACGGCGCTGCTGTTCGCGCTGTACCTCGCCGTGTTCGTTTATTACCACTGCGTGTACCGGCCGAGGAAGGACTCTCTAACGCTGCCGTGAGTGTAACATACTCCTTCCAGTGATAGTGTGTTCACACTTAACGCGTACGATCGACGGGACGGCTGGCCACAATGGGGAAAACCGTACAGTGCGATTGCGGCTTAATAGACTAACGGACACACAGAGTCAGTAAGTGAACGATTAGTCGTTCCTTAATAGCGATTTTAATTACACCAAGTTTGAAAAACAAAAGAAGTTAAGTAACTGTTTCTAAAATGTATCTGAGTACGGCGGTAAATTAGCACCTTTTAAAATGGCTCTTATATAACGTTTCAGGGTTCGGTTCCAGAACCAGACGTCGCCTGGTGGATCGGCCATGTCCACCCCCACTGTAGAAATGCCTACTGCCAGGTAAAGTTTCTAAATCTTCATAGGCTTACAGGTCTACTATCAGCCCAATGGAAGCCTGACCAACTGCCTGCCTGATACAACTGTGACGTTATGATTCAAATTGTAAGAAGTGTCAAGCAGATGTTTCATAATGTCACTGTGACACCGTTCTGTGGTGGGTCAGGGTTCCAATGGGCTGATGGAACATACTATAGAAAATGCATATTTGTAGATTTGCATATTTTTATGGAAAGGAAAAAATAAACGGGCATCTCAGTCAAGATGAGTTATTTTAATACACACGATCCTTAGACATTTGATCCAAATTACGTCCGCGCAGAAGTTGAATATCACCATTAGAAAAACGGGTCAAGTGAGAGTCGATCTTGCGCACCGAGGGTTCCGTATTTAATGTAATGTTATTTAATACAAGGTCATACAAGGTACGCATCAGAACTACTTGCCAGTTATTAGTGTGTCTTTAATTCTATATCGAACATGAGTACAGCTTGCGCCATCTGTCGTCAAATAGCTAAAGCTAGCTAATATTATCATGTTTAGTTTATTTTGCTTTTCCCATAAAATTTAGATAAATGTCTATAAATCAGGAGCCTCTATTCTAGACGGTAAAAACCATATCGTCTTTGACTAATTATATAATTATTTTTAACCCTTTCGACATTACTGTCAAGTAAATAAGATCTTTTAAACCGTTGACAATACGATAACAGTTCAAAGACAATATGGTTTTTACCGCGTAGAATATCGGCCCTGTATGTATGTATGGCTCGTTGTTCCCCTGTAAAGGCTGAACGGATGGCCCCATTTCGAAAATCGAGGTGTCGTTGGATTCGTCTTAGTGTCGCGGGTGTTACTGGTTTTTTTTTTCGAAATGTGAATTTAGCGAGATAATAAATAAATACATGATAACACCTAAACTTATATTATAGGGTACCTAGGTAATAACGTATTCGTTTGTTTCAGTGGAGTTGGGCATGAGTTCGTGAATCCACTGCAGTTCATGAGAAATATGTGGCAAAGGTCGTTCAGGAGTCATCGGCCTATTGTAAGCAAAACAACTGTACCTTACTGTATAGAATGATAGATATACACCAAATTTCTAGTACACTGGTTTATAAGTAGGTGCACACTTTAGTACCTTGTCACTTTTAACGCCATTGACCTAATGCAGCAGTTCAAACATGACGTGACGTAAGCTTATGCTCGACCGTACCATTTGATGATACATGTACCTGTCTGAGAGGGTACTAGTGCTGGAAAAACGCCTCCACTCGTTTTCCTCTCTAAGTTTAGGCATAACTATAACAAAAAAACGGAGGTTACGTGGCGTGGCGTCCTTAAAAGGTTATTCATTTTAAGTTACCTGAAGCTTGCATCGATCTTGCAAACATAGTGTGAACGGCATAAAAAAATGCCTCCCTTTTTTTATAAATTGGATTAAGTTTCGAAATGTGTGGCCAGAGCATGCACTTAACCAGATATTATAATGGACAAGTGTATTTTATCTTTGTCTTTTGTTTAATTTACAGGGTACAGCAGGGTTAACAATCGAAGTTCCAAAGCCTAAAGAAGACGTGTCGGATACAGAGTCCGATATGGACTTCAAGGATGAGCAAAAGCTCATTCATTAAATGAAGATTAATTTTAATGAATTAAAATTTATTACAATTTTATAAGATTATTTATTAAGTGGTTTATTAATTTTATTATGAATGTATATAATATAATGTTAATCAATGTAAGCAAAGTTTATAGTAAAGATGTGTTTTATTGGGCTTCTCGTCTGAAGCGCTAGTAGATTAATTTAATTTGTTATTATATTAAAAGCCCTGGTGTGGCCAATTTACTGAATAAATAATTGGAATTTTGATTGATTTTATTAATAACACCAATGATTACAGTAAAAGTTTATTAATTTCTAGACAAGATGGTAATAATGAAAATCTTGAATTTACTTCCATAATTTCTTAATAGACATATTCTTCTCAGAGTCCTTCTGCATGACTTTGGCAACCGCCATTTCAAAGTCCTCTTGAGTGACATGGACTCTGCGTTCTCGCAGGGCATACATGCCAGCCTCTGTACACACACCTTTAACCTCTGCGCCAGATGCACCTGGCATCAACTCTGCAATCTTGCGGAGATTTATTCCTCTTGTCAAATTCATCTTCCGGGAGTGGATTTTCAGAATATCTAAACGAGCCTCTTCATTTGGTGGAGGGAACTCAATCTTCCTATCAATACGCCCAGGTCGCAGCAGAGCGGGATCAAGGATGTCAATCCTATTAGTCGCCATGATGACTTTAATATTCTTTGTAGCCTCAAATCCATCTAGCTGATTGAGCAGCTCCAACATGGTTCTTTGAACCTCAGAATCACCACCACTACCAGATTCAATACGAGATGAACCAATTGAGTCTATTTCATCCATGAAAATTATAGAAGGAGCATGTTCTCTAGCCATAACAAAGAGCTCTCGCACCATACGGCTTCCTTCACCAATGAATTTCTGCACCAGCTCAGATCCAGAAACACGGATGAATGTGCATTCAGTATGATGGGCAACAGCACGTGCCAATAAAGTCTTACCAGTTCCTGGTGGACCATACAGGAGCACACCTTTAGGCTGAGCAATACCCAGAGCATCAAACAGTTCAGGATGCTTTACGGGCAGCTCAATAACTTCCTTTATCTCCTTGATTTGTTTATCCAAGCCACCAACCATCTCGTAAGTCGAATCGGGAACTTTCTCGACCATCATAAGGGACACCAATGGGTCCACTTTGTTAGGCAGGATCTTGTGCAGGGTGTAGCTCTCATTACGCAAAGCGACGCGGCAATTGGCTGTAACATCATTGATGTCCACATTTTTATCTAAATCGACCACAAATTTACCTTCGGGATGGACTTTTACGAGAACCTTCTTTTTGTCCATGGGCTTCACTACTTCACCGACGTACGATCCCTGCTCCTGCAACAGCTGTAGCTCCTCCCTCAACATACGTACTTTGGCGTTGAGTTCGTTTCTTTGAGCCTGGAGACGACGAAGGTTTTGCGATTTCTCGGCTACAATCAACTGCAATTCTTCAATCTTGGTAATATAGTACGGGCGGAATCCCTCGCCCTTCGCGGGGTCCACCTCCATATAAGTAAGCGTCATTTTGAGCAATGTTTACCCTCTCATTCACCGGAATACTTTGAATACAATAATAAAATAATAGATAGAAGTTATACACGACAAAGCCAACCTCTACAATTTTCGTTCCTTCAAGTCATTGCCATAGACTAACAGACAACGATGGACTTTTTTTTGTGGTCTCGTACGAATTCTTATTCATTAGTCAGTTTTGTTTTACATATTTCTTGGGAAATAAAATAGTAATACTGAAATTAATAAATGATATTTTATGTGCCGGCAAAGATATTAGGTAAATACATATAGAGTCCTTGGTCCTGAATGACTGACCGACGGATCAACGCACAGCCTAAACCACTGTTTCCCAATGTATATAGTAGTCTTTGATCGTAGAGACCTGAAACTTGGGGGATGTGTTCTTTGTATGACGTAGGCATCCGATAAGAAAGGATTTTCCGAAATTCTACTCCTAAAGGGGTGGAAAAGGGGGGCAAAGTTTGTTTGGGACCACGTGATTCCTTGGTCCAATCTACTTCAAATTTTGCATAAACCTTCTTTAACAGAATTGACTGAAGACATGTTTGGTATTTTAATGAATTTCATGCCCTAAGGGAGTGAAAAAGGGGTAAAAGGTAATGTTGGGGGTGATTTGCTTCGAAGTTGATATCAATACTCCTTAGTGCTTTTGATTTACATTACATTTTATTTTGGCACATGTTTAAAAACTCAATCAGATTTTATTTAAAAAAAATTGAACTTACATAAAATCTTGATGCAATGCCCAAAGCGCTGAGTGTACAGATTCCAAATTTGGTACATAAGTTCCCTATGAGGTCTAGGGGTGCAGTAAGAAAGGATTACCCGAAAATCGACCCCTAACGGGAAGAAGTAGGAGGAGTAGGGGGAAGCAAATTCTACGCGTACGAAGTCGCGGGCGTCCTCTAGTATATAATAAAAAGCACCCTAGTCGCCTACAGATTGTAAGGACGTCTAAAGAAGTAGCCTAACCATCTAACTAATATTCATTCAGTTAAAGGGACGAACTTCTGTTAGTTACGCCATCTATTAAATATAACTCTTAACAATTCTGAATCTTACCACAATACTAGTGTCGCAGAATTTCTCATTATCGTTATCAATATATATATTTGCATAAATGTTATTTTTAATAATCCAATGTAGGTAATGCTGCGATGATCAGATGACCTCCGTATCTTTTATCACATGGTAGACCAAATGTTAATGCTAGGCTGTGACTCCCTTACATCAAGCGAGGCGCTGAGATTATATCTTAATCTAAAAGTGAGAGCCATATCCATCTCATTGGATATTGAATATTTCGCTTCTGTATCTGTGTTACTATCTGTGGCATCGTAGCTCCCAAACCGATGAACCGATTTTGATTATTTTGTTTAATAGAAAGTTAGTTTAAATAGGGTGGTCCGTAGCCAGAATTATTAAATTCAGTTGGGCTGTTTAGGAGATATCAGCTTTTAAGGGAGGGGTCGTAATTATATGTCGGGGGTCTTTCTATTTATTGTATTCATAACATACAAAGGATGTCTGAGAGAGATCGCTATTTTGCGATAAGACCGCCGTTTTACTCACTATGTAATCATTATTAATTTGTATATCCGTTTCTTGGTGTTCGAGGTGTTCTATAAAGTGTTTTGTGATGTAACTATTGTATTATGCAAGATTTCCAAGTCTTGATTACTTACCTGCGCCAAATTTTGAAATAACATGGTCAACTGGTCTAGTCTACACTGACTTTTTTTTCAGTACGATGAGTCAAAGTTGTGAAATGATAAACGAAACGAGAACTACTTTAGTGGCCTACAAAGTATGGATTTATTTTGAATGCGATAATATTTTGGAATTATTCAATACATTGCTTCATTATTAAGAATTGACAATCAAGTCTAAAATTACAAATTATAGCTATTTTTAGGCAACGGAGGCAAAGGTGTGCCTCAACCCCAAGGTAGCGTTATTTACCAGCATAATTAAAATATTAATAACCCCTAAACTAATTAACACATTGAAAAGTCAAAATTATATATTATGGATCTTTTTTAAGGGCTTTCTTATCTCTTATTATTTACTTACGCCGAGGTCTGTGAGAGCCTGTAGATGCAGAAAAAAGTAGCGGTTACACACAAAAGATGGCACTACTACCTATCCTGAAGAAGAGTGTTAGATATGTGCGAATCGACTTCACTTTTTCCTAGAGGTAGGTAATGGAGATATTTATATCTCTGACCAATTTCTGACAGGTACCGTCACAATGGCAAAGTGAGCAAAGAAACCAAGTAAATCCACAGTAATGTGGCCCCCATTTAAAGATAAAGAAGAAGAACACAAAAAAGATGTTCCATAATCAAAGAAAGCGTTTATTTTGAAATTGCAAGACAAAAGTCCTTATCCCAGAAGTCTACTAGAATAATTATGAGAATGTTCTCCAAGTAGTCCCGAGGCTTCATTTAAGAGAAACTGAATGTCGTGCAATGCTAATAGTCCTACTTTGCGCACTACTTTTAAATGTATTACTGTTTGTTCGGATGGGATGCTTGGCGCACTGGAGCTACCTCGTAGCAAATACGGTGTACCCTGCTGACTTATATCACAGACTTTGCTTAACCGCATTCGTATTTTGCCTCATATTAATAGGTGGCTTGATACCAGGCTCTGTATTTCCAAGAATCAAGATGTTTTTAACCGCTTTGAGCGTTGCACCTCAGCTGCATTTGCTTTCACTGCTGTACAGAAGTATGCGAGTAGCTAAAATCGAGAATAAAACACTTGTAAAAGCTTTTCGGGGCTATTCAGCAATCACCATCATATCTATTTCATGGACTTTATTCTCCTTGGTCCGTTAAATATATTTAATTGAAATTGATGTTGACGAGTCGAAACACGGAACATTCAAAAAGGTCGTAACGGAAAAGCAGAAAGCATGTAAATGTAAAAATGTGATGGCTACGTTACGCCTATTATAGCAGCGTCCATATGAAACTATTGAGAGTAGAACAGAAGTGTAGTGAGTAAAATAAATTACTTAATGAACTAAGTACCAAAGTGGATGTCTTGCAGTAAAAGAAACTACTCAATATGCTTTGGATTCTAAGCGTTCTTTGGTTCTTGAGAATGGCCTGCTTAGTCCACTGGTGCTATCGTGTTTCAAGATACTTTTTCCCCGACAGTACAGCAAAAACATCACAATTAAGTATAGTGTTGCTAATCATTGTTTCTTTGGCTGAGCTAATTCCTTCAGTTCCTACTCCTTATCCAAAGTGTGCGGCGTTAGGCTTGAGTATTTTTCCGCAGATTCACTTGATTTATTTGGTGAACCAACGCGTCGCGGCTCAAACTGAAAACACTTATGTTAAAAAAGGAGTAGCATTTTACACATTCATGACTCTGGGGTCCATTGGATTTACCGCTTGGTCTATTATAGGTTTGTTACTATAATAAAAGGCTTTTGCTTTGATTTTCAGAAAAATAAGGTTCCAAATGATTGCAAAAGAATCTTAATTTTCTCTTCCTTTCTCACTTTATATTATTATTTCAGTTCTTTCAAGGATATTATTTAAGATACAATTATAATTTTAAATAAATTATAACAATGTTGTGTTAGCTTGCAATTTCTTTATACAATTATAATTTACCTACATATACTTATATATAAGTCCTCGCTCATCGATCGTCGAGGAAAAATACAAAGAGAAGATTTTCTGTGAAGTTTTTGTGACCCTTTCTTTATATTGGCCCATATATCCTTCATACTTGGTCGGTTAAGATACAAATTACGTAGCCTAAACAACCGTACTACCTAATTGGTTCCTTATATCTGATGACAAGTATTATTTGATACCTATTTTATTTCGTGAATGGAAGAAACCAATACAGATATTGCATTGCTATAAATCCACATTAATATTATAAACGCGGAAGTTTGTATGTATGGATGTTTGTTACTCTTTCACGATGCAACGCATGCAATTTAGATGAAATCTGAAATGAAGATTGAAGATAGCTTAAAATCTGGTTAAACACATAGCCTACATTTTATACCGGAAAAATTAAAAAATCCCCATGGAATATGGATATTTGAAAACTACGCGGATGAAGTCGCGGGCAGAAGCTAGTTAACTATACTTAAGTGCTAGTGCTAGATAATGATTTATTATTCACACTACAGTTTGTTTAAATGGTTGGAATGAAAAAAAGCCTCTACTTATAAACGATCGACAAATATTTACATTGTATAGCATGCATAGTGGTTTATTTCCAGACCAAAAACTTATCGCGATAAGAAGGCGGTATACGGCAGATGCTGTGACGCGACGCCTGACGCAAGTACAAATTTTTGTACTCGCTCCGTGGCTCTCTCTCTCTCCATAGAAAGAATAAAAACATTTTAAAAAGTTATCACTGTGACAGCTTGACAGGTAGGTAACCTAAGATATATATACAACCATTATAATCTGTGATTCTGTGACCAGACTTCCACTGCAAAATATTTTTTAGTTTAGTATCAATGGTGAAAATATATTGATTTTCGTTAATTTAAGGAGTTTTATCATAAAATTACGTATTTAAATGTAATATATAATGTAGTTCAGATATTGTTCAGTGTAATAAAAACAGTATTCTTATTGAGTAATATTGTTTGTTTTTAACCAGTGATCAATGTTTTTGTAACATTTCGCGTATTTCTGCTTGTGTGATAAGGTAATATTATATTTTTTTATTGATTTAATTCAAGTATATCGAATTATTTATAACTTAGTTCGTTTTTGCCTTAACGTAGGCTAAGGTCCGATTTTATTTGGCATTACGAGTCATGTGTGGCTCTGGATGTTTTGAATATTTATTTGTCTCGTGACTGAGCACTTAGCATATTATTACTATTAATCCTTCCGATGATCGAATCCGTTATTTTTTTCAGGGTAAAACTATTTTAAATTATTATGTTATAAGGTAGTTCAACATCAAATTATAGGAAAGTACATTAAATATTGTAGATTCCACATTTTATAGTTTTCCAGTAGTTTCTTAACTTTTGTAGTTTATTTAAAAACTTTAGTTTATGAAGGTTGTATTTTTAAACATTATGTTAAAGTAGGTAATTTAAAGGTATTTAAAAGGAGTGTGGCCTTGACAGACGTGTGTCTAGCTAATTCTTGTGTGTGATATTTATGGACTTATTTCTCCAGTAAGTCCAAAAAAAATTTATTCTAGATATGTTTTCTCTCTGCTTGAATCTAGTCTGATCTTCACATTTTTTTAATATGTTGTAGGTATTATGAAAAAAATACATTTTCCTTACCGAGAAAATAAAAATAAAACGAAAGAGGAAACATACCAGTAAAATTTGTTTGGAAGAAAATATTTAGCTATGCAATTTAAGCTATTGCTTTTTGATAAGTTATGTATGGTTATGTTCATAAAAGATGTGTCTTGCAGCAGTTGACAAGGGACTAAAGCTCCATTCCTAATATTTTAGCATTAAGGTTTTACGTCCTGTGTCTCTCTCTCAATTGCAAAATATCTGTAGTGTGACTGAAAGTGTTCTGAAGTTGTTTGTGCTACGGAGTACCTAATTAAGTAAACAAAACTGTGTATTGAGTCCTTTAACCTGTGATACTTGCTACTTTACCCTTACATCAACAAACATTAGTGATTATCCAAAAAAATAATGTATGTAGCAGTATGGGAAGCCCCTGAAATAGTCAAAAACAAATGAACACTAGTAGTTTCTAAAATCGCCTCAATACAAATCCAAACAAACCAACTCACCGTGATTAGATTACTTAAAAGTATGTGATTATCGAATCACATACTTTTAAAGATCAAGTGAGATCTTTGCAATGATTTCTACACTAGATCATTACTTTCATATTAAGTTTAAGATGAAATAATTAATTATACATTATTTTTAATATAAACACGCTTGGTGAATATTTGAGGTTATGTGTCAGACAGTACTAATATGTTTACATCGTTTACAAGTTCAATTAACGGCGACTTTAATAGTTTCACTGCTTGTGATATTGTGTGACGGTGACAGTCCATGTCTGTCTTGGAGTTTAGCGCCATCATCCTACTTAGTTTTATAATATTGTCTCTGGCTTCACTGAAAACCAGTGTGACAAAGTGTTTTCCAACCTTTTAGCACATTAGCTGAGTGAACATCATTTTGGTAGGCTTTTGTTATCTTAGTTTTTAGTTTTATATTTACTTATATTACCTTAGTCTTATGAATCTGTATACTAGTGTGAAATGCCTGCCAAATAAAATTATTTTCTTTCTTTCTAGTTTACTCCAAACAGAGACTTTCACCACGAAATTTCATAAAAATTGAATAAACAATACTCAAGTAATTTTTGAACACACAAATTTCCACCATTTTGACAACAGCTTTGTACGGTTGATTAATAGTATGTCTTCTTTCAGAATGGGCAACGCAAGCAAAAAACTAGCAGCAAATTGTCCAATACTCAGTAAACAAGAGCAGAAGTATGTTGCTACCACATTCAAGAATGCGAGTAGAAACTCAGAGAAGATACGGGAGGAGGATCTCATCGTGAGTGGCAAAGTAGATGCAGACCTGTTGGATGTGTGTTCAGTTTTTTTAATACATTTTAGTTATAATTGGTTAGTGGCGAGACAAAGGTTATGTTGCTATCGAGTATATGTACAAGTTACAATACTGAAACAATTATATTATCAAGAAATTTAGCGACTGTACACTTGAATATAAATATTTAACAAAACAAAGTAACTTTATATAAGAGAAAAAAATGCTTTGTATTAAATGTTTCAGAGGTTTTCTGCCGTTTCGCATTCGCCAAACCACGTTTCCCAAACTGATTCATTTCCCAATTGTTTCATTCGGGCAAATGCTTTTTTTTCTTAACCTGTAAATATTTCAGGATTTTTTCTAAACTAACCGAACCTAACATATAGGGTTCTACACGAAAGTTCTTTAATAAATCCTGAAATATTTACAATTTTGGAAAAAAGAAGCATTTGCCCAAATGAAACAGTTGGGAAATGAATCAGTTTGGGAAACGTGGTTTGGCGAAATGAAAGGACACCGTTTCAGAACAGCTTTGTTTATTTAAATAAATAAATATCGGTGGACAATGTGTGTGACATTGATCTAGTCCCAAACTAAGCTCTAGGCTTGTACTACGGGTACTAGACAACGATATAAATACTTATATAGAGAAATATGTTAAATACATAGGAAACATTCATGACTCAGGAACAAATATTTGCGCTCATCACACAAATATCTGCCTTTATCGGGAACCCAGGACCGCTAGCTTCGTAGGCAGGGTTACTGCCAACTAGACCAGCGCGTCGTCAAAATCGAACAAAAATACATCATGTTTTTGAAAATGCGCAATACATGGTAGAAAAAGACCCCTTCATAATAAAAAAAAGCCTTTATCTTGTCACTTAACCATTAATCCATACAAGTTCATTTGTTTTAATTTCGTTTTACATTTCATCATTATTCATTTACAGATCAGTTTTGTTCATATATTTCAGTAACTTGTATGTTTTATGTTTTACTTTCAATTGTTTTCTCGTGTTATTTATGTTGGTGTTGGTTCATAATTATGTTGCACTCACAAATACTTCATTTGTGCACTGATAAGAGCATATGGGACATTAGAATCATAATTGACGAAGTTCAACTTACTTATATATGGTGCGTTCCTATATTCAAAACCGTACATAGAGTTGTGATGTCTCAGTAAAATTTGACACATTTTGTACGTAGCCACTGTTTTGAATAAAGGAACGCACTGATAAGCGTACAACAGAATTGAGAGCCGCGGTATGCACGAGTTGCAGGGAGAGGGCAATGGTGACTAGTCAAGCTTTATCGTACCTCACCTCCGCACCTCATGTTTACTCCAGCTCTCAATAAAGTTGTACTCCTATAGTGAAATTGTTGGTTCTATCCTCCTAGCCACAATACAACGAAATTTTTCAATGTAATACGAATCTATTGTAAATGAAATGAAGTCAATTTTATCAGTTTATCATTAGACGAGAATCGGGTTAGCAAATGGGTACAGTCAAACTGAAGTAGCTGTCCATTTAAGTTCCTTGTCGCAGTAACTTATTAAGGGGAGAGACAGGGTCATAAAAACAACATGGCGCCGTTTTTGACGCACCGTTACAATTAGCTTTGTGGTAATCCAAAAAACTATCTTTTACAGTTTCATGACAAGAAACAAAAAATATTTTGATTTAAAACCAAATTATCGAAAATCGGCCTCCGAGGACCTTTATTCTACTTGGATTTAGCCTATCTTGCTTTGATATCATAGTCATATTGTTGAAATTAGGACAGCTCTTACACACTTGATAGTAATTCTATCTTATCTAAGTATAATTATAAAATAAAATGACATTCTGATCATCGTAGCGTTTGCTACGGCGTAGGACACGTAGCGCATCTACGAATAAATCGCGTAGTTTTTTTTTAGCTTTAGAATATTTTCTAATGAGAGTACGCCGAGCCTCCAGTGGCGTATTGTCTTACTTGCCGTATTGTCTTGACATCGAAGGATGGGTTTTTTTGTACAAATTAATACACAATGTAGGTACTTATTTCAAGGGTGGTGATAAGATATCTCGATTAAAATAGTTGAACGACTATGACGAAGCACTTTTAAATGGTTTAATATATGACTATGACGTTTCCGCGGCGTTGCTTGCGGCGAGCTTGAAATTTCCTACAGTTTCTTATTTAGATGGGGCTACAACAGCATATTATGATCACTAAAAAGTATGAAATTTCTTCAAAGACGTATGATATGTGGTGTTTATTATAAAAATAAGAAATAAAAAAATCAGGGGACAATGCCACAACAATTGACCTAGTCCCAAACTAAGTTCTGTACAATGGGTGATAGACAACGATATACATACTGATATAGAGAAATATATACTTAAATACATAGAAAACATCCATGACCCAGGAACAAATATTCGTGCTCATCACACAAATATCGGCCCCTACCGGGAGTTGAACCCAGGACCGCTAGTTTCGTAGGCTGGGTCACTAGTTCACTACCAACTAGGCCTGCGCATCGCGAATCTCAGTTTTTAACAATCCTCAGCGTTAATTTCCAACTGGATCCTTGAGGGTCGCGCGGCAATAGATCGGCATTTGTGTACGCCGTCCAGTCGCGGTACATTCGCGCCCGCGCCTGTTTAGAAACGGTTAATGTGTTCCACTAAACGTACCCGAGTTGGCTCGTTGTCAAATGGCCGATTAGTTTCGAATAAACGCGATAGTGGTACAAGTTAGCAGCGTTGTCGAGTTCGTTTAGCAAACTTCAATTATAGCTTATAATCCCCGAAATAATTGCGACCCCAGTTTTAATGCTGATGATTATTGAATGGCTTAATCGATTTTCATTAAACGGAAGTTTTATCTAA
Source organism: Acleris sparsana (assembly GCA_923062465.1). Taxonomy (NCBI): domain Eukaryota; kingdom Metazoa; phylum Arthropoda; class Insecta; order Lepidoptera; family Tortricidae; genus Acleris; species Acleris sparsana. The sequence continues at coordinate 6,394,501 of OV281305.1, read as the reverse complement.
GACTATCGGTATAGTTAAATTAGCTCTCTGCACGATCGCGTTCAGGGCTCTGGTTGAACTGTCTGAAGTTGGCTTATATGGTAAACAACTTTCTAACCTAAACATGAAGCTTTTTGGCTGAAACAGCTCTTTTATCGTAAATAAAGTAAACCGAGAAAACATTTTGGCCATCACTTGGCCAATGTATTGTCCGTGATTGCTTTATTTTATTTAAAATAGCAGTTTCATACAAAAAGTACCATTTTGAGGTTACAGTTGTTTACTACTTAAGACAAATAAGTCTGAACAGGGGTTTTATGGGTTGCTGGCAGGCATTGATGTCTTGTTTCGTATGCAGTTCCGCTACCTTGCTCAGCTCTGGTGGATACTCATCCTTACTGTAATTTATATTTAAATGATAAAATGCACCCGAATGGTTGCCGGGTTACAATAGTGCCACTCCATGTCTTCCTGTGGACGTCGTAAGAGGCGACTAAGAGAATGAAGGGTTGTAGTGCTGTCAGGCGATGCGCTTGCAACCTGTCACTAATACGCTGGTACATCTTAGCCGATTGTGCGAAATGTGGTTGCGGAATTGACAACGAGTTTTTACAGTTGTTGGTAATTCTGTAGCTCTACCTACCCCACTGTGGGAACAAAGACGTGAGTTTTTGTATGTATGTATGATTAAATATTTATCATAATCTTTATATAAGTATAAAACAAAGTCGCTTTCCGCCGTCAATCCATCAGTTTTTTTTATGGCTTATATAACGCAAACGAGCACACAGGCCACCTGATGGTAAGTGGAAACTGTGACCCATAGACATTCGCATTCACAAGACTGCAAGCCTAAAACTGCAAATGCGTTGCCAACCCTGAGGACTAAGATGGAATGCCTCTATACTAGTCATTACACCGGCTAGCTGTCTTATCCCCAAACCGGAACACAAGCGAACACTGCTGTTTGGCGGTAGGTTAATGGATAAGATGGTGGTAGCGATCCGGACGGACCCTGCACAAGGTCCTACCACCCGCCTCTATATGAATGCTTAGATCTTTCAAAATACGCAACGGACTTTAATGGGGTTTTCATTGATAGATAGAGTGATTCAGAAGGAAGGTTTTAATGTGTAATAAAATATGGTTTATGTACGGGTGACCCACATAAACCGAGGCGGAGAAAGGCGGTCGCTAGTTTTATATAATCTGTTTTTTTTAATGGCCTAACCTACACCTATAACTACGACTTACCGAGCATGTCGGTTGGTACAGTCAACGTCATATAGTTGGTAGCATCCAAAGTAGCCAAATAGTACGTTACACGTCATTATTACCGTAGTAACAAGGGCGTGTAACGAACTATTTGGCTACTTTGGATGCTACAAACTATATGACGCTGACTGTACCATACTAAAACGTTGACATTTCCTCGTCAATGCTTAAAAATTCAGTCATGTATGATGCTTCCTTTGACCTGTAACAGTCGTATTCCGTAATTTCAAACACTCACTATTCCTACTCGCAAGCAAGGCATATAATAATATTCTGATAAATAAATCATTTTAAGGACCTTCTTTTGCTGCCGACTGTACGATTTATTTGCAAAGTCATTATCTGCTAGATCTAGACCAGAGTAATGAGTCCCCCCCTAGTATTATATTATCATCGGGTTTACAATAGTGGTACAAATTTCAGCCCATTCCATTAACAGGATGTTCGAAATTTACTTGCGTATTTTGAATCGGACAACTTACTTGCTTACATACGGACAGTGCAAGTTAAATACAAGTTTGTAAATGAGTTGATTTATTATTTGATTTACTGAAAATTGACGCCGATGCTAGGTTTGTATCCATGCAGTATTCATTTATTATAAGATAAAGAAATGAGTGTAAACCAGTGCTGCCATTTTCCTAATAGCGATCGGAAATCTTCGCTTTTCTATAACACACGAGTGCCAAATATACTATCAGTTATGTAGCGAGTGCAAGCGTGATAGCGATAGCTGGACTCTTACGTCTCAGGGATCATCCTCGATTGACCAATAATTCCTACATATCTGGCAACATTCTGTAAAACTAAATGTAAATTCTCCCTTAGCTGTTCACCGCACAGGCGCGCACCTCATGCTCGGTTCTGAGCAGCCATTAACAGGCGTGTTAATGTTCCAGGTTAAAATAGAACTAATATCCCGTCACTGTTTACTTTGATGGCTTGAATGGCTTCAGCGTTCAAAAGTAGATTCGTTATGAAGTATTCGACCCTCGAATGTACTGGGACGCTAGAGCAGTGAAATCGGATCATTGCCTCGTTATTTTTTTACGTGCTGTGACCCGTTTAAGTGTTCCAAACTCCAAATATCAGGGTTCAATCTCACACAAGTTGACTTAGTCCCAAACTAAGCTCAAGACCAGAAGGTCAACAACAACAACTCAAACAGCTTAACAGCTCTTAGACTAGAAAGTCCAAGAGCTGTTAAGCATTTTTGAGTTGTTGTTTGAGGCACCGTGGAAAGTTGTACAGTATTTCTTTGAAGCTATTTGAATGCAAAGAGGCAGACCTGGCTTAGGGGAATTGGGGCAAAAATTAGGTTTTTTTTTTTCGGTTTGATGAAGGGACCAACCTTGCTGCCTTCACCTTATGTTACACTACAGTGCATCTTGTTTCTTCTTTTTTTAACATGTCTGTTGCGTTGTAGGTACAATACAACAATACAATACAAAACACTTTATTGTACACCAAACAAAAACATGACAGAGAAACAGTATAATTAAAAAGAACACAGGTAAACAACAGGCGTTGTATTCTGTTTTGAGTTTGAATTTGATTTGAATTTGCATGAAGTCTGGGCCCAGAACCAACAGAGCTGAGTCATGAGCCATAAAATTGGTTTGTGTAGTTCATTTTTTACTAAGGACACCAAATTGAATTCCATGGCACATTTTTTGTTGTATCGGAAAATATAATTAAACTTGGTAATAATGTGCATCTATTTTGCTTTTGCCGGGTTCAATACTCGGTTCTTGATTTTTTTAATATTTATTAATGGCATTTTTTCCTTTTCAAAAATCCCCTGTAATAATAGCTCCCCTGTGTATAGTTATGTGCATATTATTAATTTTTCAATAGCTCAAGACCTGGAAGGTATCTCTTAAAATGACAAGGTCACATTTGTACATTCAATGTTTTTTTTTTACCATAACATAGTTCGTTACTACACATTTTAATCATAACGTACATGCAACCAATTATTACGGGCCTACGTAGTGCACATTTACTTTTTTTAAATAATTGGGCCTCCTATAAAGTAAGGAGGCCTGTCAAAAATTGCGCTCGGACTCCCTTGCGGCAGCCGGGCGCGGGTAACAAGTAAACTTGTGGGTGTCAGCATAAGTGCTCTCACTTTACGATCACTGCGCACTATGCTCCCCAAGACAAGGAAGTTGCGGTGGTAGCGCAGCGTTCTATACGTAAAATTGAGGCGACACAACGATTGCGCGAGTTAATGTACAGTTAGCGCCATCTATCGGCGTGTTTTTCAACTTTTAACATATACTGCGCCCAACTTTTTTCCATAAAAAACGGACCCAGCCCGGTCCGTTATTGCCGGGTCATTAGTGTTGAATAAATCGCTAAACCATTTCGAGATTTGTCTCCAATTCTATTTCCGATATTTATTTAATTATTTACTAATTAAATTCAATTTTATACCGTATTGTACATAAAAAAGGCATATTGTGGTTATTCAAACCATTAACTTACTGTTAATGTGATCAAACCTCTTGGTTTATTGGGATTAAGCACAAAACGGACTGCGACAATATGTCTGTCCGTTTATGTGTCTATTACTCCGGAAACCTAAATAGGAAGCTTTGCCAGTTATATGTATACCTTTCACTTTACAGATATTACGCAATTGAAAGAAAATGCCACAACTAATGATACATCGTACTTGTATTTTTTTTAATCGCCAGTACAATACGTAGGCAAAGGTTAAGGCTCGATTTGGGCATATCATGTTTCATACACTCTTTTAGAATATTGATGACAGCTATTTATTTTGTAAGAAACGAATTCTATAACTTTTACACATACATACTTTTTGATGCTTTTTCTCATGACTCTCATAGTGGGTCCATGATTCTTAAACCTGGTTTGTACGGTTCTGCTATTCTTTATTTTATTTCTTTGTTTCCTCGAAATATTTTCTTCGAACGTACAGACCTACAGACCTACTTTTTCATAATCATCATCATAATTCCAGCTTGTAGTCGTGTACTGCTGAACGTACGCCTTTCCCTTTGATCCTATTGATCCTTTCTTTTTCATATTACCTACAGCATATTTTAAATCATAAAAATAGAACTAAGTTTAAGGGGAGAGAAACGTTATCGCATATCGCTTGGAAATTTTCAGCCTCACAATCCTCCTAAACTCGCCGGTTTATAGAAAATAGAGTTAACATGGCCGGCCATACAGGACGCGGCCGCGGGTCGAAAACGCCCGTCTAACTATAAGTATAGTACGTACAAGATCGCCCACTTGCGAACGCTAAAACTGTTTAGACGAACACGCGCTCGTTTTTCATAATTAATCATCGATTTAGAACCGGACGGACGCAAGTGAGTGGGCTACCGTAACGATAGAGGAAAACAATAGCTCGGCATAAGGCACTTGTCCCACCGCCGACGATGAGCGAGAAGCGAGTAGAGAGGTCAACTATTAATATGTCTTTTTATTGACACGGCATCTATATTTTTCGTTTCAACAAACTAGTGGAAAGAGTTCTCGCCGCCAGTGTGAACAGCTGTTAATATACAGTGCGACACAAAAGAGTAGGAATTAAATGATGGTGCCACTTTTTACGTAACTGTCACATTATTGACGTAAAATGTTTAAACATGGCAACAATTTAGTATGGACTTTTTAGTTCCATTTGATTTTATTACTACTCTTTCGTCGATACAAGAAAAGGGTTTATTCGGTCGGTGTTAATAGATGAAAAAAATAAATGATAATATATAATAAGATAAGATAAGATTCATTTATTTATTTGTAATAGCCTGTTTGCGAAATGTGGTTATAGAATTAACAACAAGTTGTTAGAGTTGTTGGTAATTCTGTAGCTCTGCCTACCCCACTGGGATGATGGCGTGACGGTATGTATGTGGATGTATGTATTATAATATTGATAATAGATGTATGTGCCATAATGTGACAACAATAAATAAATGAATGAATGAATGAATGGAAAATGAAAATGACAACACAATAGAAAATATCAAAATCATTTCGTTAAAGTTTTAAATTGCAAAATAAAAGTAATTTCAGTACTTAACGTAGCTAATCCCTTTCTCGCCAGCAGTGGGATGGACAAGTGCCTGGAGCGCTCGGTGGTTTTATGCGATAAATGCTACGTTAAACGCAATGCTTTGACGCACATCATTTAACATCAGATAATCTAATTACCACACAATGTTTCACACGGTGAACGCAGTTATATCTGATAAAAATGACGTCCGTCAAAAGCATCGACTTTAACACAGCGTTTATCTATCGCATAAAACAACCAGCGCTTTAAACGTGCCAGATTCACGTTTGTGTGCGTATTTTTGTATACTTATTATAATTGTATACAGCGACTAGCGGTCCGCCCTCGCTTCGTTTCGGTTTATGTGAGATTTTGTAACACCCATGAGAACCCTCCGTGAGAACTTATCTAACTGTGATGGTGAAAACCGCAAAATGTTGCGTGGTTTAGGAGGAGTTAGCTGATAGTTTAATACTATGTAATTGTATACATAAAGAAGATAAAGTGGGTTTATTAATAAATAACTCTGGCTTTTTGTCAAGTCAAATGGTGTCATGAATTAAATATGACTATTATGGTATGATAAAATATATTCATGACAATAAAATAAGATTTTTGTTCGACCCCCGCCTTCAGAGCGGATCACAGTGTTCCCTTGGACCTCATTTTGAGACAGGGTTATATTATTAGATGATTGAATAGAGGAATATGTCAGAAATGCAACAGTGAAACTTTCGCGTGGCTCACTATCATAGTTTTGGAGAAATTGCAATTTAAAGAAAAAGTCCCGGAATTTTAAGAAAATCTATATATATATATTTTACGGAAAGTACGCATTTAAATATTAATTTTGCACTGTGATATAAGAGGTCTAGTATACGGCTAAATAATACACTTATCGCGACTTAGCTAGGGCTTGTCATTTTCAAGATAATCGCGGAAATAGTAAAATCTTCTTTATGTTTTAAAAAAGAATATCTTTAGTAGTCTACATTTTTTTTGGTTTTGTAACATCGCCACTGTTATGGACTACTTACACACAAAAAACAGAATTCAAAACTCGCGGACTTTCGGAGATATCATTTGTTTAAGACTTCCCGGTTTCCGGGATTTTGGTAAAAATTTACTACTATTTTTAATTTTAATTTTCTATTGTAAATGTATCATTTTCATTTGTCAGAATAGATGCAAATTCACTTTCATCGGTTTCTGTACACCTTGCGCTCCCGTTGTCATTTTCGTCGTCATCATCGTAATTATTTTCATATGGTTTCAACATTTCAATGACAGGAGGGGGTAGAGGTATGCGTTTTATGTTTTTTTGTCGTCTATTCAGCCTTGTATATGATACGACCGGATCCGATGATTCTAACGCTCTATGGAATAAGTCTTGTATAGTATGTTTTCGACTATCTTTCCGGCTGTGGTGTTCGCGGTCATATCGCCAAAACTTATTACGGGACTCTCCAGCTTGTTCCGAAAGAGCTCCTATGGGCAACGCGGCACTTTCTATAATTTTTTGCCCATGCACGAGAATTTTGTGCAAAGTTGTGGTCATCGGATGCCAGCTATAAGCGGCTACATATTTTTTGGCCACATTTTTGCAAAAATCACCGAATTTTTTGGAATCGAGCGGCAGCCCACAGTTTATAGCAACAAGAATGATGTGCATGTCGTCGACAAGCCATTTACTAACTCCTAGTATTTCAGAAAATATTCTGCGACTTTCGTCAGTAGCGAAGACCCTCCGGGCGGTATTTCCGTCATTAGTCGTTCCCGAATTGGGTCGCACGACATCAACAAGTAAACCCAAGCCATCTTTTATTTCTGTCTGTATTCTTCTTTTCCGGCCTTCTACTATCTTTCCAGCAACAGACGATTTGAACACTCGCCACTGTCTTACGTGGGGATCATTTTTATACCCCAAATGGAGTAAAAATTCTAAAAACCTTATATAGGCATGAAGAGGACTCATACCATTTTTTATTGTTTCTTCGTCTCCTATTGGTATAGAAAACGCCAAATCTAAATTATTATAGTTAGTTGCAGTTAACTTACAAATAGGACATCTTAGTTGCGAAAATGTGTTGTGAATAATATTGTACACCTTGCCATCAATGATGCTTAAGGTAAGGTTACATATAGATTTCACTATAAAACCTTTCGATGTAACTGCCGCGACTGGTGTTAAATGTAGCATTTGTTGCTCTACGTATTCTTTTTCCGCGAGAATGAGGTCTTTCGATTCTTTTCGATATTGGATATGTAGAGGCCTGCAGGACCGAAATGATTGGGGCGCTTGGTTTACCCATATAATTTTTTTGCTACATATTTCCATGATTTGTAAGGGCACAAAGGTTGTGGCAAATATTGAATTTTCGTCAAACAAAAGATCTTGGGGAGATGTTTGTTTATAAAGAGATTGGCCTGTACTGCCATCAAATCCCCAAGACCCTTCGAATGTGCATGAAAGTTCATCTAAATGCTCTTGTTCGCAATGTGTTAATTACATCATCACAGTTGTGAATAATTCTTTTGAAAGTATGTGCGAGAAGTCCCTGTAAGGAAACAGAAGCCTCCACTTCGCTTGATTCCACTCCATCCTCTGGATAACAGTCCTGTTTTGCTTTTGCTACTTGTTTGTAAGGTGGGAAAGCACAAAAGCCCCTGTTAGCTAGATCTTGTTGTAAACATTTATATGTCGCGACACTGTATTTTCGGTCAATTATTATTCCAAGGGCTTCTTCTGCAGTATACGGGTTGGTTTGATGATTTATTTTTGCCAACACCTCAGTCGAACTAGTTGGAGCCTCCAAACATTTATTTATAACAACCTCTAAGTCACGGGCACTTTTATTACTTAATTTTTCATTGTCTCGGGAACTCACAACTTTAGTAAAGGTCTTAATTAATTTTGCTGGTGGTTCATCTTGTAATAAAGTTTCTAGCTTTTTGCGTTCTCTAACTTGCGTTCGTCTACTAAGCTTTGATAATTCCGTATCTCTACTCGTACTTGCAAGAGGTAGCACGTCCACAATTTCAGGTGGTATGTCTATAACTTCAGGTGCCACATCCACAGGGGTAGGCTCCATGTTCACAACTTGAGCAGGCATGTCAGGATTGAAAATTAAATCACAAGGAATGTCATTAATAAGCTGTTTACTTAGCCAGTCTTTATTCTTTTTAAGAAAATAATTCATGTTCTTTTTACAATCATTGCGTTTTTTCTCAACTTTGGTAATAAAAAGGCCTATAGCAGTCGCCAGGTTTTTTTCTTGGACTGGAGAAAGTGGAGAGTGTAAAATACCTGCAAGACTTGATTTTATTACGCAGCTTCTTTCGGATTTGCTTAGGTCAAACGGTTTTCCTAAGCGGCCTTTTATTTTTTTACTTTCCTTCAACAAAAGCGTATAAGCATCTAACCGCGTTAATGTATAAGGCTTTTCCATTATCGCGGTATCGATAATACTTCTTTATTCAATATTATTTTCCATACGAGACGTATAACAAACTTAGCTGTCATGCCTTTTTCTAAATAATATCACTGAAACTCATTAAACGAAAGGAGGTTTACCTACAACATAATGTCTAGTTCACGAAACGGTCGTGTGGCACCGCTAGTGTCGCAACGCTAGTTTAGCCCAACGCGCAACATTCCTTATTATTGGAAGAACCAGTAGATCATGTTGTCTACATTACAAGGGTATCGTGTGATAATGAACGAATTTTAGAGTCAATTGTCTTGGAATTAGGGTATTATTGAGGATCACATGCATTCTAGGATGCAACTAGCGCTAGGAGGACCACAAGTGAAAAATACTTTGATCAAAGAAAATGAAGTTAGAAATACATAATATGACATGACATAAAAAATACGTAACTACTTCATAATTTCTAAATGTATACAAAATAATAACACATGCCAGCTGTTTATGCGGTACTTTTGAATGTCGCCAAAAAATATTGAAAATCCCGGAAATCGGGAAGACTTAAAGAAATTATATCTCCGAAAGTCCGCGATTTTTGAATTCCGTTTTTTGTGTGTAAGTAGTCCATAACTGTGGCTATGTTACAAAAAAAAAAAAATTTAGACTACTAGAGATATTCTTTTTTAAAACATAAAGAAGATTTTACTATTTCCGCGATTATCTTGAAACTGACAAGCCCTAGCTAAGTCGCGATAAGTGTATTATTTAGCCGTATACTAGACCTCTTATATCACAGTGCAAAATTAATATTTAAATGCGTACTTTCCGTAAAATATATATATATATAGATTTTCTTAAAATTCCGGGACTTTTTCTTTAAATTGCAATTTCTCCAAAACTATGATAGTGAGCCACGCGAAAGTTTCACTGTTGCATTTCTGACATATTCCTCTATTCAATCATCTAATAATATAACCCTGTCTCAAAATGAGGTCCAAGGGAACACTGTGCGGATATCTCTGAAACGGCCGAACAGATTTTCATGAAACCGAGCTAAAAACCTATTAAACTACTTTAAAAGCCCGAATCTGTCCATGCGTCCTAGTACGATGCCACAGATAGACAGAAATACAAACGTTATAGTTAATAAATAATAAACATCAGGAGCCAATGTCACACCACTTGACCTAGTCCCAAACTAGGCTCTAGGCTGGTTACATGTATAGAGAAATATATACTTAAATAAATAGAAAACATCCATGACTAATATCTGCCCTTACCGGAATTTGAACCCAGGACCGCTAGCTTCGTAGGCAAGGTCACTACCAACGTCGTCAAACAAAACTTACAACACCCGTTGGTTTGCTTAAAAACAAAAGAACTAAGTCGCGGCAAGTTCATGATAAAAAGGGCTATAACGTGCCTGACATGAATCTGTTGTAAGGCAGATGTTTCATACAATTTGGTGGATCACCCGTCACGTACGGCGGCCATAAACAACCCGGCGAGTCTAAACAGAGCGCTTTTATGAACTCTGTTTATTGTTTGTGCGATGAGGGAGTGATCTTGCTGGCCAGGCGGAATGAGCGGAAGCGGCGAAGTCAAAAACAAAACCGCGAATTCCTTTGCCTTCATCTTAATTTTCCGAATGCGTTTTCTTGTGTGTATTGTTTTGAGCTTATCTTAGTGTATATAAATATCAGACAACAGTCACACACAAATTGATAGTCATAGTTTGTTTCTCCATACTAAGTGTGACAGTGTTTGTCTTTCACTTAGTATCAAAAAAACAACTTAAATTGGGTACTTAAAAAAAACTGGAAAAAAACGGGCAAATAGGTTTAAAAACTTCGCTGATTCGTAATGATTCTAATTATGTAAGAAACCATGAAAAACTTATGAAATTAATCATGTAATTAATTATTTTTCATGACATGGACTCGAGGGAAAATTACAAAAATTCAGATTAAAATGATCAATATCTCCGAAACTAGTAAAAATCGCTGAATCGGGGTTTAATCGATTGCTTTTTAGCTGCTCTATAAGCCCTAGGTGGGACACCACCGTACTTATGCGAGATTCGCCTCTGTACTTTAATTTGCTGGTGATGTGCTTATGAGGCCCAAAGACATTTACATGCTCAGGATTACTGATTCGATGGTGATCCTAAGGGAATATCTATACTCTGTGTGTATTATTGTTCTTTAATTGAATTACGTGTAAATTTGGCTTGTTAAAATGAAACCTGAAGTTCGCTTTTTTCGTGGCCCTATGCAGACAATGCCGCGCGGTATATTGGCGGCGTGAAGGAAACCATGCTCGTCGTAAAGAAGGGCTGCTGGACCTCGGTGTACTGCCGCCGTCAATAATATATAATCCTACATTTGTAAAGATTTTTGTTGCCTTCATGAGAGCGATTGTTTTTTTTTTTAAATTTAATTTTTATAATATAAATAAATAAATATCTCGGGACAGCGTCACACCAATTGCCGTAGTCCCAAACTAAGCTCTAGGCTTAGACAACGATATAAACACTTACATAGAGAAATATATACATAAATACATAGAAAACATCCATGACGCAGGAACAGATATTCGCGCTCATCACACAAATATCTGCCCTTACCTGGATTTGGACCCAGGACCGCTAGCTTCGTAGGCAGGGTCACTACCAACTAGGCCAGCGCATCGTCAAGCTAAGAGATTTTATTGCGGTGCCACCGCGAGCAGATACTTGAGCAGATCATGCACGCATCTGAAAAACAATACCGTCTTTTTTGCTTTGGCTCTTTCTTTCAATTCAATAAATGAAAAGATTGAAGCTTTTAACCACGTCAATGTCACAGTAACAATGTCTTATGTACTACATACGCCTTAAAGTTTATCATCGAGTAATAAAATGTATTTACAGTGCAGTAAATCGAGACGCATGTATTTGTGCAACAATGTATGTTAATAGTATGTGCCAGTGTTTGTATAAACGGTTGCATTATAGTAATAGTAAATTATAACTAAGTATTGAGTGAACCTAGGTACCTTAATGCGTGATTGAAAGAGGAACGTGTATCCTTACAAACTATCACATCTATACATTTACCTAACCCTGTTCAGATTCTTGTCTTATATGGTAAACAATTTTCTAACCTCAAATAATTTTTTTTTGGCTAAAACAGCTCTTTTATCGTTAATAAAGTGAACTGAGAAAACGTGATTGCTTTATTTTATTTATAATAGCGGTTTCATACCAAAAAAGTTGGATTTTGAGGTTAGGAAGTTGTTTAACACTTAAGACAAGTAAGTCTGAACAGGGTTTACTTATAAAACTGTTCCGAGATTGATAGCGCCAGCCTCAACCGCTGGACCTACGGTCTTGAGCTTTAGAGAGAATATTCCTTGAGTATCCTAGGGGTCCTTAGGGGTGCAATAAGAAAAGATTTTTCGAAAATATACCCCCAACGGGAAATAGGGGGAGTAACTAATTCGGCTCAGTACCGAATAGTCTATGTACCAAAATGTCCAGCTACGCAAATTGACCAAGAAGCGAAATGTCATTCGTCCTTTTAGCATTTTGCCCCATTACCATAATATTAATTACGCAGAATATCAAAATAGCAATTATAGTCCGTGTAATATTGTCAAAAATGCTATCACCCAAAAAAGCCCTTATTAAAAGCAGTTAGCCGCAGTAGCAGAATGACCAAAAAGCACAGTCCAATAATCAGAGAGTAAAACATCTTGTAATTTTATTTCATTATTGAAAGATAAGCAGTATTGAGTATTTTACGGTTGATACATCTTCACACAATGGACAATTTACATAATGGGACTTTTTCTATTTAGACCATCTTAAATCGCGGTCATTTTGATTAATAGACAATACAATCAGGATCGCGGGACCTCGGTGGATGCCACAAGCACAAGACCGGTCTGAGTGGAAAGCCTTGGGGGAGGCCTATGTCCAGCAGTGGACGTTTTTCGGCTGACATGATGATGATGATGACAGAGGAACGGGACGGAGGGATGAGGGAGGGAGGGAGGGTAGTTCATGATTAAAAGAGACTTTGTTTCGTATCAATTAAGTTGTAAATTACAACTTGTAATTTGCATAGCGTAGCAAACATGTTTGGCGTGTGACAAACACATTTCGTCCCTCTACTTTCTGAACGTATCTGATCGAATAGTTAGATAGGAAAGTAGTCTTTATTCTTTAAGGAACATGAGTGCTTTTCCTATCTAAGTATTCGATCAGATACGAGGTTGAGAAAGTAAAGGGACGATTTCGTATTCAATCACACTTTCAAACTACCAGTCCTGCGTCGGAACGGTAACGCTTCTTTTAGTGCTGCGATGTTCGCGAAAAAGTGACCGATTACTTACTTATGTTATAAGTAAAATAAGACTGTAGCTAGGATAATTATATAACCGCAAATACATAAACAATTTCTTTTCACTTTTTTTTTTAGAAATACTGGGGTCCCCTGATAGATCCTCGGTTGGCGATGTACCTCAGTAACTTCCTGTTCGAATTCGGCCCAGACAGGACCAGCACGGCCACATTTAACCGGTTCGCTGAACTCTACGTCTTTAATGTGAGAGGTGAGAATCGATTGGCATTTTTAAACTTAATATTTTACAAATGTATGACATTTGAAAGATTATCAGTATCTGTGTGTCTGTGTGTGTCTTTAAGAGATATCAGCTCTGAAAGAAGGGGTCGCCAATAAAAGGGGGTTTTTATTTAACCGTACCGCGTAACCATGATAACCAAATAACAGATTTCGTGATTTTATTAATATTTAATTTCAAACACATAATTTTTATAATCTACGTCATTTTTATTATTATTAAAGCATTTTTAACGATTTAATATATAAATTAGGATGTCAAGTGTTCTCTAAACGGTAAGTCTGATATGCGAAAAGACCGTAACCATGGTAATAACAATGGTTATAATAAAAGAACAATGATTACCATGGCAACACTCATTTTAGAACCTTTTTCAGGCTTCGGATACGCTATAGGTGGTATTCTGATACCGGTAACGATATTAGCGGTTTATATGACTAGAAAAACGTTAGCAATCACCCGACTTAACACATTATTACATGCCAGTATGTTTGGCTCAAGGAAAACTATGATCCCTAGCCTTAAAATGATATGACATTGAAAGCTGTATTTAAAAAAATGGTTTCCTTATTGATTTCCTCGTCAATAATTCGAACCTAGGCATGTGCATCACATTGTTTTATTTACACTTAACGGCAATGAAACCGTGACACTGTGCCTACAAAATATGCACAGCGGACCCGTTATTACTGTCCTTTAGTGTAGTTGCCTAATGCAATGTCTTAGGGTCGGCGCACATACAGCGCAGGTACTTTTTCACTGCCAAACCATCAACGAATCTGCTATGTAGCTAGCGGTCTTGGGTTCAAATCCCGGTAAGGGCAGATATTTGTGTGGTGAGCACGAATATTTGTTCCTGAGTCATGGATGTTTTCTATGTGTTTTAGTATATATTTATCTATATAAGTATTTGAATCGTCTAGTACCCATAGTACAGTCAGCGTCAGATATAAGGTAACATTAAAAATGCGCAAATAGTTCGGTGTACCATATTAATTGTACGGTGTACCTACGGAACTATTTGAGCCGTTTGAATGTTACCTTATACTATATGACATTGACTGTATAATCCTAGAGCTTAGTTTGGGACTAGGCCTATTGGTGTGACATTGTCCCCTGATATTTATTTACACTCGGGAGCAAAAATACCGGGTCAGAGTGCGTTTTTCATACTAAAGACGCTATTTCGAAGCCTTGGTTCCTCGCCAGGGAATGCTTTTTTAGTGAAATCTGATGATGAATACCCCGAGCATCGATATAGGACTTCCAGAGTGCCTAGGATACCCAACTGAATGAAGCTGCGGTTAACGCCGGAATAGTGCCTGATCAGAAAAACATCTAAAATGGCAATAAAATGTAAGGAAATCCAAATGTTGACCCAAACTCTCCCGCTGTGGTGTAAACTGATTGTGCAATCAGTTAGGTATCTTAAGAACTTTTGACCTCCTCTATTGAACCTTGGACTATCTACCATTAAACCTCACTCAAAACAACGCCTGGCGAGGAACCAATGCTTCGAATTAGTCTCGTTTGTATGAAAAACGCACTCTAACCCGGTATTTTTGCTCCTGAGTGTATTTATTATCTTATCATCTTTAGACGTTTTGAAATAAGATCGAAATTTATGTACACTTAATTTTCGTACACTGAATTTGCTCTGCCCCGTAAAAGCATGGATCTTAAAACCTCAAGTTCAAGGGACATTTGGTTGTATTTCTAGGCACCGAGGAGGAAAAACTGAAGCTGACATATAACTGCCTGGAAATGAAATATCCCGGCAATGGGGAACAACCAGCGCCTATATCATATCAATTACTTAGAGAGGTGAGTCTAATTACTAAAAGTCATGGTGAGTTTCTGCCGCGGACTCGAGGGAGCTGACCGTTAAGAGGATTGTCAAGCTATAATTTTCAATACGAAATCGAAAGAGAAACGTTATTGTTTTTCTTTTCTTAAACGTAGTCCGATTTTTACGATTTTTGTATATGTTGTAGATATTATCAAACTAGGTCTGTATCATGTCAGCCGAAAGACGTCCACTGCTGGACATAGGCCTCCCCCAAGGCTTTCCACTCAGACCGGTCTTGTGCTTTTCGCATCTGAGGTCTGTATCACGTTTCCAAAAATGAAATATATGAAAAAAAAAATGAAACGTAACAAACCTAATTTTTCATAATAAGAACTAATTACAACATATTCAAAGATTGTGTAAATCGGACTTGATTTAGGGGATAAGAAACGTTGTCACCCGGGGCAAAATTTATATGGATTGAGGCTGGTCGCTAGCTCTTATCTTAATATAATAAATGTTAATTTCCACAGTACTGCGAGGCCCTAGTATCGACGTACATTAAGATCACCAAGATGTCCCACTCGCGGCGGGTCGCGCCGTGGATCGAGAAGGGGTTCAAGGCGAAGGCCAACCACGTGCAGGCGCTCGGCGAGGCCGTGGCGTACGAGGCCACCGCCGAGCAGGAGCCCGCGCCGCAGTGGTGCGAGACCAAGGAGGTGGTCCGGTGGTGAGTCAGACTGTACTCTAAGAGGGGTTACACGCTCAGTATTTCATCAGTTCAGTCTATCCGCTTGGTCAAAATGACCGGAGAATGATCGTCTAACCCACGGACTGACGGAGATGAAATAAGCATAAGAGTTTTGTCTCGATAAGCAGGTAACGATGCTCCTAGTAGATATTAAAAAATGGTAATAGATTCATCTGAAACCATGATGCTTGCTGGATATCTGAAACATTAATTAAGTAGGTTAAGTTAAACTTGATATCAAAAAAAATATGTTGCGATAAGAACATTTTCTTATCGCATTTATTCGATGAAATGAAAATGTAACGATACGTTCGTTGAAAGGTGTATCGATAAAATAATAGGTATGTACAGTTATAACCGGGAATGTTAAGCCACTTGGTAGTCTTCATAATTTAGCCGATTTATACATACTGGATATTAGAGTATAGCCGACTGTACCCAATTTGCATTACACGGCCAAAATACGAACGGTGGCAAGTGGCTCAAACATCCCTGTTGTAACTGTACCCAAAAAAGTAAAAAATATTGAAGTGAATTCCAATTTGTTACGCTGCAGGTTGACGCAAGAGTTGCTGCTGACACATATGACCGAGTTGATCTTCACGACTCTGTTCGGGGTCGTCCGCGAGCACCCGGGGGCCTCGGGCGAGATCTCCGTCGTATCGCCCATCTACCCCAGCGTGGAGGGTAAGTCGCCACCAGGACTTAGTTATTTTTTTAACCGGCTCGTCAGAAATGCCGTACGTACGTAAAAAGAGCATTTACTTTTCGATTCCGCTCCAACATATTATTTCGGTTTTGATCATAGAGCAAAATAAAACAGTTCCTGTCGAAATAACACCACCACCCTATTCTAGTGTTTTCTACCCTAAAAGCGAGCTCTTTACGTGCATTTTTACTTGCTCAGCTTGAAGTCAAGCAGGCCTTATAATTTTAAAACACCGCGTCCTGCAGTGTTTGCAAACATCAAGAATGTGGACCCGGCCTAATATTATGTTTGGTCGTCAGAGCTGGCGTCCATGCCGGACTACCCCGCGTTCATCGACCTGTCGCACATCGTGTGGCTCAACAGCCGGCTGCCCGGCGCGCTGCAGCACAAGTGGCGCTTCCTCTTCTCCACGCACATCCACGGGCAGTCCTTCGCCACCATGACCGGTGCGTGCTGGTTCTTGCAGCTTTAAGCCGGGTACTCGCTAGCGAGCCGTAACTGTTACTGTTGCGAGCCAGTTCTCCACTAGAAGCTTGTTGCTGTAACTGTTACGGGTACGGTTACAGCTCTATAGTGCGTACCCGGCTTTAAAAAAGGCACAGTTTAAAAAATCTATATATAATTCTAGCTTCTGCCCGCGACTCCGTCTGCGTAGATTTGGATTATCGTTATATCGGAATTGGAATTCGATTTCTGGGATGAAAAGTAGCCTATAAGTCTTTCCAGTTGCAGCGTAAAGGAGTAACAAACTAATACAATCTTTCGCATTCATAATAGCCAGATATATATGTATGTGTATATTCAGTGAATTGGGCACATGAGGACTCATAAACGTCGGTAATATGGATTGAAACTATTAGCGCTTCGGACGAGATCATTGCGGAGGAGAAGCACAGCAAGAAACTGCAGCAGAAGGTATTTTTTCAATGATAATAATACAATAATTCTTCAAAGATACGTAACAGACTGCTGACAGTGATAGCTAGCAGGCGATTCAGTGATGTGTGTCGTCCAAATACTACCACCATACCAAAATGTCACCTGCCCTTATTACTGCAGCTTTAATTTCGTGTAACCCGGTTCATCATGATCAGAGCTCTGAATAGGTAAGGCCTATTTACCTAAACTTCGCGGGAGGACGTAACTAAGAGTAGTTACAACCACCAAAAATAATTATTATATTTTATTGAATGTAGGATTTACCGCGATTTACTGTATTACTCTAAAGGACTTATAAATCTTGTTATATTACATTTTATTTATTTATCTTAAAATAACAATCAATCATAAAAAAATGTAATATAGATCTAATTGAATCTAAGGAAGCCTGAAATTTGATTATTTTTAGTTGATTTCGGACTCCCTATGATTCAATTTGATCCCTATTATATTTTTCTCCCGCGAATGATGCTTAAAACCATGGAGTCGCTAATTCATATATTCATACCAACTTGATTTTGACTTACTAGTCTCTAGTGCACAATAAACCTCGTGCATCACAGTAAGCGCCGGCCGCCCGCTCCTGCCTCGGTCCCCTCTGCCCTCGCACCCCGCGCTCTTGTACCGCGCGGGCGAGGCTCATGTCTACCTATAGTCGAGTGGCCAATAAAATGCAATATCACCAGGTCGCATCCAGAACCAGGGCCCTTCCATCATCATCATCGAGGACGACAACGGGTACATCTTCGGCGGCTACGCGACGCACGCGTGGGAGGTGAGCCCGCAGTTCTACGGCAGCTCCGACTCCTTCCTGTTTACGCTGGCGCCCAAGATCAGGCAGTACCCGAGCAGGGGCCTCAACAACCACTACCAGTACTTCAACCATCATACGAAGACGATGGCTAATGGATTGGTAAGTTGAAGACTATCGAGTCCGAAATATGTCGGACTGTTTCGGCTTTTTACTTTTTCCATGGATATATCCGCACCAATTCAACATACAACATATCTGTCGCGGGTGACCGCTCAAATAACCTACCGCCAAACAACAGTGTTCGCATTGTTGTGTTCCGGTTTGGGGATAAGACAGCCTGTGTAATGACTAGCCTATGCTATGCCAACCCTGAGGACTAAGCATTTGCAGTCTTAGGAATCTTACGATTGCATTCTTGTGAATGCGAATATCTATGGGTCACAGTTTCCACTTACCATCAGGTGACCTGTGTGCTCGAAGCCATCTCTATGCCATAAAAAAAAGTCGATGACGTAAGGTTGAAATTAGCTCATAATTTCATCTGCCCATGGTGAGTGAGCGACAACTTTTGTATTTCTTATGGCGTAGGAAAGGTTAACCTTTTTAACGCCACAGTCGGCTATGGCCGTCAACTGAAAGTCGTGCCATGGACGCCACCGTTGGCTGTAGCCGACACAAGTTCAAGTTTAAAAGGAGTTTCGTACCCATAATAAGACAATTTATAAAACAAGACGAAAACAAACTGCTCTGACCAAAAACGATGTATGTTTTTGCACTACATAATAATATGTTAAATTTTGTGGAACCGGGGGTGTATAAAGGGGAGTGTTCCGAAGAACTGTTTGGACTGGTGCCATCGGCTTTCTTCTACCATTGCACTTCTCATCAGCAGAATATTACTTCCCATTTTCTTCAGTCACTGCCCTCAACTACACGCCGTTTCCCTTAATTCCCGAACATTTCTGGCGCGTACTATAGGAATTTGGAATGAGATTCCTGCTGAGACCAATGCACTTATAATATAGGGCTTAAAAAAAGGGTATTAAAAAATATTCGAGACCGGCAACGCATTGCTGACGCCTCCGGCGTTGCAAATGTCCATAGGCGACGGTAACCACTTCCCATCAGGTGGGCCGTTTCCCTGATCGAGTTGATAGCATTAAAAAAATAGACGTAACATTTTCATAATAATCCCCCACACCCTTTTCATTGTAATGTAAAAACACGCGTCGTCCCGCCCACAGCAAATGGGAGGGCAGTTCGGCTTCGGCGCGATCTGGCTCGACGCGGACCCGTTCGGCTCGGGCAGCTCGGCCGAGTCCTGCAGCACGTACCGAAACTACAAGCGGCTAAGCAAGGAGGCCAATTTCACCATCCGCAGCCTTGAAGTGTGGGGCGTGGGGGACAAGCCGGTCCCGGAGGGAGAGGAGGTGAGTAATTACATCGTACACTGCCCTACTTACCCACTTTACTTTAATCCACCTAGTTACTCTACCCTACCTGGCCTTACCTACTGATCCTGATCCGACCGGGCGTCCCCACTCATCATTACACATCGGTAACTCGTGGCATTTAAGTAGCACTTGACAGTTTCTAACAGACTAGTGATGTCACAATTCTTCCTGTACGACTCGAGAAAAGGAAACCAATTAGGAAAAAAGTTTTTCTATCATTTAATATATAACATCCGTGATAAACAATTAATATAAGTTCTAAATTTTTACTAGTCAGCCTGTCTTCTACTTATAAAATCCACTTTGTGTAAGAAAATCCCGACTACACTGACATAATTGGTAAAAAAAGCATTCTGTTGTAAACTTGCAGCGTATTTTTATTGATGTTTTCTTTGATTTCCTCCATTATTTCCAAAAAACATATGTTTCGCAACACGTCTCGTAATAATTATTACGAGTAAATAATTGACAATATCATTGACATTGACATTGATGTTTTTAAACAAGTGATCAAACCTACTTAGTCATGTGTTAAGATGATGAAGGGTTTTTTTTTTCTGTAAGCGGCACTTATAAAACTTGTCTCATCACTAATCTGTCAAGTGCTACCTAAATGCTACGAGTTACCGATGTGTACTCATCATCCTCTTTAGCCTTCTATACTTACTACACTAGAACATTGTCTGAAATTGAACGGTAGACTGTAGAAATGATTTGTAGTAATGTACAATATAGATCTGTACAATATATGTACAACATGTAATAAACATAAAATCATCTACTACTACTAATTGTACCAAAAACTTATAACAGAAGTAATAGCCTTAAGAATTTCGAGAGCACCTATAAAGTAAACATACACAAGTCGGAATTAGGAAGAAAAAAGGCGTAAATCTCTCAGTTCGTAATTTCGTATCTATCTCGGGCCCGTATATATCAAATATGTCATAGATTGATCAGATTTGCTAAAAGCTTAAGATTTTATGGACTTAAACCTTCAAATCTTAGGAGGCTTTAAAATTTGAGGCCTAAACACTAGGTTTCTGTGCTCGTAGGCAGCAACAAGAACTTTTTAATTTGAGGCTTATACGGTCGAGGCTTCTAGACTCAGCGGTCGCACGTCGAGTCTTGTAGGTTACGCCTCGAAGCCTTATTTAAAAGCAAAGTTAATAATAACAATAAAAAACATACTAACCTACCTCCTCCTCTACTTTGTCCCCTATCCCCTTACCCTCCCTTAATCCGTGCTATCCGTAAACATAACTCTGCCTTATATACCCCCCATACCCTACCCTATCTTACCTATCCTACCTTACTTACCCGCCATACCCTACCCTACCTACCCCTACTCTACTCTACTCATCCTAGCTATCAGTCTTCCCTACCCTGCCTTACCTACCCCCCATACCCTACCCTATCTTACCTATCCTACCTTACTTACCCGCCATACCCTACCCTACCTACCTCTACTCTACTCTATTCATCCTAGCTATCAGTCTTCCCTACCCTGCCTTACCTACCCGCCATATCCTACCTTATCTATCTCCCTTCTCACCCTACTACGTATTAATTACGCATTTTTATTGGGTTACTGCGCGCCTATAATATTTTTAATTTATTAATGTGCCTGTGAAGGATGTCATTTGACAAATTTAGTGATGTTGCTATTGAAAATCGCATACATTTCTTTCGATTATCGACTCGGTTTATAAAGGAAATGTAATCGATCCAGTTTTCGGTTATTGTTTTGTTAACTTAATTTAATTAACTATGAAATAAGGTATCATAAATCGTCTAACATCACGCTATAACTATAACCATAAGTGTAGATAGGTGTTTTTAGGTTATTTTTAGGTTTTAATCATTTTCATATTTAGACAGCCTTGAGAGAAAAAAAAATCGTACGCGTAGGTGATTCGAGTGAAAGACATGTACCGCGGAATAAGACCAAGTTCGGAAAGAAAGAATTGTGGACTTAGAGGAAGCACATGGAGGTAGCTCCACGCGCTTCTGCCGATTCCGATCCGATCTTACAAAAATGGAATCGATTCGGTCGAAGAACGAGGTTATTGTCAAACTGTTTTAACGGTCCGTTTCGCATATAGGATGTAGAAGTAGTTTAATTATTTTGTTTTTAAATCCATCATAATTTTTCAGAATTCGTTTATAGAAATGCGTTAAACAATAAATATTGTTTTTTGAAACTAATTTACTATAGATACCTATTTTTTAAAGTTAGTTGACCGCTCAATCTGTTGAAACAACTTTTTCGTGAAATGTAGATCTCGATCTGTCACAGGCACAATAATAAATGAAAAATATTATAATAGAGAATATTTAATTTACAAAAACACTCCTCACTTTTTTTTCTTTACCTTACCTACCCACCATACCCTACCCTACCCTACCTACCCCCTTACCCACTGTACCTCCCCTTCTCACCCTACAACGTATTAAATGTATTATTTAAAATTAAATTGAAATGTGTACAGGACGAGCGCGACGTGAGTATTCTGGACACCAACCCTGAAGCCAAAGCCATCCTGGATTTGGCGGGGCGCACCCGGCACAGCGAGGGCTTGCGCGAGCAGCCGCCATTATAATACTTACCGCCCATAAAATAAGGTACACGTTAGCTTGACCCGTTTAGAGGCGGTTACGTCAGCTGCGGTTCAGTTTATGATAACATAGAAAGGATAGACTTGCGACTGTTCGAGCGATATATTCTTTATTGTTGGTGATAGTAAAAAACAGCGTAATTGAGAGGACGAAAAAGGTCAAAATCGCACAACTTTCGAGAAAGTTTATATTTTTAGTACCTTATTGAATTTGTGACTTACGCAGAAAACTTTGTAAACCTCTTTGTCACCTTTAGTAATCATCTAGCAACAAGTGACATACCTACTATTTTTACCAAGAAGTCATATAATGGTGCCACACCCGCGACCCACAAATCAAAACGGATGAACTCGAGAAGCAATACGACCTACGAGTATGTGCTCTGCCAAGTTAATCTACTTAATACTCTTACGTTTAGTCATAAAAATCAATGGGCGGTTCCCAAAAAAACTGTACCTATACATACTTAAGGACTAAAATTAAAAAACTAATTTTAGTCAGGTGAGTCACGAGAATTAATCATTAATTTATATGCTGCCCTTATAAGCCAATAGGCGGTATCTCAAATTCAATTAACGAAACAGATACAATCCTCAACCGATAATAATATGGTCGCATTTGCTACAGGAGTTTTGTCTGAGATACCAAAATTTGTTTTATAACGGTATAGTTAATTTTCGTGACTGAACTGACTAAAGTTACCATTTCTTAATTTTAGTCTTTAATTATTTAAACTTTTTTTGAAAGTCGCCCCTATAGCAAAAGTAGCCTGCCTTTTAGCCGTGTGACAAAGCATACTTTAACTAAAATAGGTTTATTTTACGTTTATGAAATGTTATATTATACAAGCTTCTGCCCGCGATTTCGTCCGCGTAGATTTCGATTATCGTTATTCCATCGAGAACTTTTAAGATTTCTGGGATTAAACGTAGCCTATATGTTAATCCAGGTTATAAGCTATCTCCATTCCAATTTTCATCCAAATTCGTCAGCCGTTGCAGCTTGAAGGAGTAACAAACTAACACACACTCAAAATTTCGCATTTATAATATTACTGGGATACAGTTATGATGTCACCCGTTGCCGAGTGGTTGCCACAGCTGACAAAAACATAATGCCGAACAGAGATTACTGAGATCTTATTATTTAAGAATATTATCATCTAGTGTTTCGTTGAATTCTAGCACAATATTTTTCTAAGTTGAATCGGTTTTATATAACCTAAAGTATTTTCTTTTCGGCATTTAAAAACGAGTACCGCAAGCGATAACTGTTTTTGCAACAGTTTTCCACGTTAGTGTTCAGAAAACTTTCCGGCCGGCACCCGCGCAAAACACGCCAAAAATATCTACACGCCCCTATGCCATTAACAATAAGGTCTAGTCTAGGACAAATATTTCACGGGCATCAAGCCACGGGCACAATTGGCCGTGTTATACATTACCCGACGTGACACGACTAATGACTCGTGAAAAATGTATAACCCGGCAAATTTACGTATTATATCATACTGCTGAACATTAATATTCCTCGATAGTAGGCCCGCCGGTGTTACAATGTTTTTGTCTTGAAGTTACCGAAAATCACATGTAACCTCTGTGAATAGTTTTATTTATTATTTAGATGAAGAGGATATATTTATATTTAGTGGCTTTTTGTTTTTATTCTTGATCTGTATAAAAAGAGTTCTAGATGATTACTGATTTATTTATTTTAAAAAAGTTAGATTAATTGTATTAAAAACGATATTAATGTTTTAAAGCGCTTATTTATTATTATTTATTCAATAATTAACGTATTTTTATGTAAGAAAATTGTACCAAAATTAAAGTATTTATTCGGATGAATCTCCAAAATTACTTAATAATTCGCACGTGTTTAACCAAAGACGTTTTGAACGTGTTAAACCAAATATGTATTTATTCATTGAAATTTCGCGTTTAACTATCCTGATTTTGTATAGTTGTTAATTTAGGGGTTCTCTGCCGTTTCGCCAAACAACGTTTCCTAAACTGATTCATTTCCCAACTGTTTCATTTCGGCAAATACTTTTTTTTTCTAAAACTTTAAATATTTCAGGATTTTTTAAAAACTAACCTAACCTTACCAGGTTTACGATGGTCCTGGAATACATCCTGAAATATTTATATATTCGGAAAAAAAAACATTTTCTCAAATAAAACAGTTGGGAATTGAATCAGTTTGGGAAACGTTGTTTGACGAAATGAAAGGACACCCAATTTAGGATACGTGTTGAAAAAGTGCTTTTGCTTTTAATGGTGCCTTGGGATTGTGAATAATATCCCGTTAAAGTTGTAAGAGGACGCCAAGGACGCACATGGGCGTTCAGTTGGACTTGGTCAAAGTACCATGTCTAAAAAGCGTCGCTACGCATCTGTAAACGTGTTCGAAGCACAAAATTGAGTAATTATTCTATGTTTCGGCTATGTCACACTGGCAATTTGAACGCGTCGTCGTGACCGCGGCGTAACCGTGTGTCGCCCGTGTGAGATCGCTCTTAGATATATTTATTATAAAATTGCCATGTTCTTAATGTTAAGTAAAATGCTTACGTCTATTAAATCATGTGAAATGAGGAGACGTTTATTTATATTTTGTATGTATAAATAGTCGAGTCAGTTTGTCAACTTACATAGATAGTGACGTTCAAAGTACATAAGTGTCATTGTGATGTTTTTATATCATAGACATAAAGAAGAGAAACTCTTCTGACAGTTTAAAACTATAAAATTAATAGTTTAGAAAACTTGTAAAGTATTTTTTTAACACGTTCACTGTCCCCATACAAAACCATTGGGCTATGTCACAAGTCTAACTGTGCGTTCGGTATGGGGATGTGACCCCATAGTGGACGCGCGGACTCCTGACTCCACATTGGATGCACCCGGACAGGGACCGTGTTAATGGCTTTCATTTCGATGTCTAGCTGACTATGTTACGTGTAATAAAACTAATAAATAACTAATAACTGGAACTGGTGTCAAATTAGAACTTGGAAGTCTGAATAGTATTTCCGCTATAGCATGGTGCGGGTGACGTATGAAAGATGCCGCGATTTAAAAAGACAAGATCGTATCGTTTCATTTCGTGTGTGGAGTGTCCTTATACATGACTACATAATGTTTGACTCTTCAGCGGGTCGCGTGATAAGCCCTGAGATTACTGTCATCTTTAACATAGTATAAAACAATCTTCGCCCCCGTCTGTCCTGCTGTATGTACGTTTAGATGTTTAAACTACTCAAAGAATTTTAATGCGTTATCTCTAAGTATATTAAATTCTGCTTGATACAGAACGGGTGATACAGAAAACACATAAAACGAAGCGAAGCGAGGGCGGGTCTTAGTGTAGAATAAAATTTACCAATGTGAGATTTTTTGAGAACAATTAATCTCGTTATCACTCTATACCAGAAAGGATTAGGTACTTAACTAAATGTAAACAAAAAAAACACGTTATTTAGTTTGTCAGCCAATAGCAGCAGAGCACTGGCACGTTGTAGGTCGCCAAAATAGTTTTGATTGGCTGTTTAACAGAGTCACGTGGTTTGGTTTGTTTACATTTAGTTAAGTACCTAAACCTGTCTGGTGTAGTCCGCGGTGCTTCCCGCACCACTCGCACCATGCTAACTAAAGTATTTTATTAGTTTAGCGAAATTCCTGCCAATGCTAGTCATAAATCTCCTAGAATGTTGACTTTTACAAAGAAAATATATTGTATTTGGCTCTTTATTTATTTATTTATTTATTTATTTATTTATTAAGGACATCAACAGCACAATACAGAAAATATAAAACCGATAACACCAAATAGCAAACAAAGCCAATTATAGATATCCACAGATTAACCAGGTAACATATTTAACAACACTGAAGCGATTAAAAACTAAAAAGAGCTGCCTGTGCTCATGCAAACCACAAGTCAAGTAATAGAACAAACTTAAGTTAACTAACAACGAAGAATATTTCAAAAGAAAAGGTAAAAAAGCCACGCTTGTAAGTACATGTGCGTGTGTGCGTGTTTGAAAAAGTATGTATGAGTGTATGTGTTGTGTGCGCGTTTGTGAGTATGTGTTTGTGTGTGTGTGCGTAGTACCCGAAAATAATTTATGAAGTGCAACATTTTATTACTGCTGTTTTAAAGGCAGATTTTGTTAAAGAAAATGGGTCCAAATGACTAAATATTTTATTATATGTGTTAGCCACGCGTAGCAATGGTGAGTTCAGGGCATATTTAGTGTGAGCAAAGGGAACGTGAAACAGTACTCGTTTAGCGTGACGCGAGCGGAATGTTGGCGTGCTATAAGACAGCTCCGCAGTGAGCTCAGGGCTGTCCAGTCGGCCGTTGACGATATCATGCAGCAGGCACATGTCCATTAATTGACGGCGCTTTTGCAAGCAGAGGAAACCATGCCGCTTGCAAGCAGATTCATATGCTAGATTTAAATGTCCTATTCCAAGCCTAAAATTTAGATGGCGGATAAAAATACGTTGAATACGTTCAATTCGTTCAATGTGAACAATATATTGAGGAGACCAGACGGTGCTCGCATATTCCAAGATGCTACGGACATAAGCAGCATAAACGGCCTTTAGGCAACCTAGGTCTTTAAAAGGCGAGCAAATACGCATAACAAATCCCAAATTCTTATATGCCCGATCAGCCACAGTGTCAACGTGTTTTTCGAATGTCAATTTAGAATCTAGGGTTAGACCTAGGTCACATATTGAATCAACTCGTGACAAAGGATGTCCGTCAATATTATAAACAAAACTTATTGGACGAGGACTACGTGTAAAAGATATCTGGACGCATTTTGCAAGATTAACGGCAATTCTGTTTAGTTTATAATATTGCGCAAGTCTATCAAGATCGTATTGAATTGCTAAGCAATCCTCTGTAGTGGATATATGTGAATATATTTTTTTATCGTCAGCGTATAAGAGGAACCTGCTACTAAGAAAGACCGTATATATATCATAAAGGTAAACTCCATACAAAAGAGGTCCCAGAATTGACCCCTGGGGGACACCTGAAGGGATGGATGTAAAGTTCGATCTATGACCTCCGACGACAACAGCTTGTTGTCTCCTGGAGATGTAAGAGGTTATCCATCTGTACAAGTTCCCTCTTAGACCCAGTCTGTACAACTTTCGGAGAAGGATGACGTGATCGACCCTGTCAAAAGCTTTTTCAAAATCGGTGTAGATCACGTCAACCTGCTTTCGCTTGTCCATCCGACGTAGAACATAATTTAAAAATTCAACTAGGTTCGTCGAGGTAGAACGACCCTTATAAAAGCCATGTTGTTGAGGAGGAATTCCTCGAGATAAAACAGGATAAATCACCTCATTAACTGATCTTTCGAATACTTTTGCAAACACATTCAAAATGGAAATTGGACGGTAGTTCTGGATCTTAACTTTGCTACCCTTCTTATGGATTGGCAAAATGTGTGCCTCTTTCCACTTCGAAGGAAAAATACCCTCAGAAACAGATTTGCTAAATAGTATACTCAGTGGAAAACAGAGGTGCTTAGCGCAATTTACGACAAAATACGAAGAGATACCGTCACTGCCAGCACCACCGTTTACATTTACGCACTTAAGGTGCTTCAAAACAGTGTCCGGACTAATCACAGCACAACTAATTATGCTACCATCGTCGCAAAATGGAGGTGCCAGCGAGTGCACCGGATATGAGGAGGCAGGGGACTGAAAAACGGAGTTGAAATAGTTATTGAAGCCATCACAAATGTCAGGCCCATCGGCATAACTGTTACCGTCAAGCTCTAAAGACCGGGGGTACGAGGAGCCCTTGCGTCTAGCTTTTACAAAAGCCCAGAAGCGTTTTGGATCTGTTTTTATGCCAGACTGTACCTTATCCACATAATGAAGGTAACAATCGTTTTCAATTTGTTTATGTCTTTTGCGTAATAAGGAGAACTCTTCGTAATCACGTGGATTTCCATAGCGTTTCCACCTAGAATGTGCTTTGGCCTTCTCTTTGATTATGTTAATTAGCGCCCTACTAAACCATGCAGGAAATGATTGGTTTTTTGTGTGTCGCTGAGGAACAAATTTTATTATGGCTTCATTAATTATTTTATAAAAAAGTTCAACATCTAAATCAATTGTTTGACTAGTTAGAAGCTCCGACCAGTTAGTTTGATCTAATAAGGCGCAAATCGAAGCATAATCTCCTTTACGGAAGCAGAACTTCAGTACTTCCGCTTCTTTAAGGGGCCCCGAGAAAATGTCCGTAACAACCAATTCAAGTGAGGGGTGATACAAATCTTCTTTTAGTATTGGTGAAACTGATCTTTGTATTTCCAGAGAGAAGTTACTGAAAATAAGGTCTAAAGTGTTGCCACTGGCATTAATGTTTTTATTAAGTTGATTAAGTTCTAAATAATTAAACTCGTTAGTCAGTTTGTAAGCCGCGTCCTGCACCTCAATGGAGCCGCGCCGTAAATGCAGCGGTCCGTCGGGCATCCATTTAATGCAAGGCAAATTAAAATCACCTGCTATTAAAAAATGAGCATCGCAGTCCGCTTCTCTGGCTGTAGATACACAGGAAATAATATTAGCTATATGAAGTGGTATGTTTTTGTCAGGAGGAGCATAAGCAGCCGCAATGTGTAGGTTTTGGGCAGAACCCAGTAAAGAACGAGATGGAACAGTTACAAAGAGACATTCAGTGCCCGGGAGGCACCATTCGGAGCGCAAGAAGGCGCCAAGAGAGCGCCGGGCCAGTATCATCACACCGCCTCCGTCCGCCTTCCCAGAAAGTAGTCTATCGCGATCGAGTCGAAAAACGTCATATTTATCGTTGCATAATTCCGAGTCTAAAACGCCATCGCATAGCCAACTTTCGGTTATTATAAGTATGTCGTAAGTACAACTTAGGACGCTATTATAGAAATTATGAGTTTTTGATCTTAAACCACGAGTGTTTTGATAGTAAACATATAAAGATTTATTTATGTTGATTGTGGGTAGCATTGATCCGAGAATTAATTATTATGTCATCATGTATAGGTAATACCTCTCCGAGACGCGAGTAAATCATAATAATAACAGCAAGGGGCGTAAGGTTACAGTGGTGTACATACAGACAATAAGTGTATAAGTTTGTGTATAGTGAGTGTGTAGTGTAATGAGTGAGTACAAGCGATGGTGCGGGCCAGTTATCAACGGTAATCATGCAAACAATATTTTTATAATCTTTACTAAACTGTAATCTAAGCTGTTTAATTAACTTTAATACTTTAAACAAATAATATAATCCGTTACTCGATAAAGTGACTAAGTGGCTAAGATGACTAATTAGACTATTTTTATTAAATCTGAGTGAGTTTTTATATGAATGTAAGGACTTGTGTCGTTTTTTCGCACGTAAATGTTGCAGTTTTTTACCCAAAAGTATTTAAAACTCTTTATTTTACACAAGTCCTTACACGCTTTTAAAAGTTTCTTGTTTTTTGGGGTCAAATGATCATTTACATAAATTCTCCGCGAGTCGCCCACTATGTTTATCAGTCGCGAGGCGTTCGTACAAGCCGATTATTTACGGCTTTACCAAAAATTCCTATGCATAGAGTAGGTATACAAACAAAACGTAAAACCGAAAATAACCCGGTATACTATAGCTTTACCTTGCATTACCATCTTCATAATACGATGCATAACCAAAACGCAATTTATTTACTAAGCCGAAATCTATCGCAGTACTCGCTCGCACATATTCACTTACCTACAAGAAAGAAACAATAACAATATATTCGTACACACGCGCAGTTACATTTCACTGCGCGCGAACTTACACCCACAAAATTATTACAAGTCCGGCCGGTCCGGCGGTCCCTCTCCCCTGTACTTGAATTCAAACATTCAAACATTTTTCTAGCGCTTCGAACTCACACAACAGACACGGCAGCATGTGAAAACAATAAAAATCAGAGTGAGAGAACGCTCTGGTCCGCGGTAGGACGACGGCTTATTTCAAACAATTTTCAACTTTAAGTGTATAGCACGCGTCACTTTCTTTTCTCGAGGACGCCGTCGCCGCCACCTACGACCTTCAAACTTTAATAATATTTTGCATCCTTTTTTCATTACGCAATATTACGCGACGGACGCCATTACTTTAGTTCGCGTCGTCGCGCAAAGATAGTGTAATTCTTGTGAAAGTTTTTTTGAATTACCTATTTATTTAGTGTTTTATGATTCAAGTAACTAGTGAAATTTAGCTCGCTAAGTGTTCGTTCTGTGTTCATGTGCTGTGTTTGTAGTTACCTACTGTTTGGATTATTTGTTTTTGTTCACGACGACGGAGGTTGGTGTTTCTATTCTATTTTTAATACGTTAGGTACCTATAGGTTTTACCCAAATCTAATTTAGGTTATATTCGTGGTTTTTCAATATTTTTGTCTGTCTGTAGGTACTCAAAATATGGCCGCATTGGTTCAAATTGAGTGTTGTCTTGTCTTACAGATTACCTACTTAATGAGCTAACAAGTTTTTCAAGGTTATCCTTTGAAAATAAAAAACATGTCATTAAGTTAGGACGCGCTCTCCCAGACCTAAAAATTGATTATAAGCGTAGAGAAGGATTCTTCAAACACTTCCATAGTGAATTATATGATAAATACAATTGGCTGACTGGCAGCTGCAAATTAAACAAATTGTTTTGCTATTCGTGTTTGCTGTTTTCTCTAGCAGTGTTTGGAATCGAACCGGTTTTGCAGATATCAACAATATATATAATTCAGCTAAGAAACATGTTCAAAGCGAGAAACATATACGGAGTTGTATATTATTACATAGTTTAGGTTTACTTGGATTGTTTGGCGCTTTAAGGCTTGGTCAAACACACGGCGCGACGCAGCGCCGCGGCCGCGCCGCGTGATGCTGACGCGATGCCTGTTCAAACAGGGCGCGCGCGGATCGCGCCGGCCTCGCGCTCTCCACACGCCCGCATCGCGCGCGCGGACGCGGCGCGGACGCGGCGCGGACGCAGCGCGATGCGGGCGTGACTCGCGCGCGGGCCGTCGCTCGCTCATTCCTGACTGATGTTAAGGCTTGGTCAAACACACGGCGCGACGCAGCGCCGCGGCCGCGCCGCGCGACCGCGGCGGCTTTAAATACATGCTAACAGGTTAGCGACGTCAAACATGGGCGCGATGCCGGCGGGACGCAGTCTGTTTGACGTCGCTAACCTGTTAGCATGTATTTAAAGCCGCCGCGGTCGCGCGGCGCGGCCGCGGCGCTGCGTCGCGCCGTGTGTTTGACCAAGCCTTTACCCAGCGCGGCGCAGCGTGCCGCCGCGTCCGCGCCGCGCTGCGCTGCGCTCGCGCCGCGTGGACGCAAGAGGCCGCGCGGCGCGGAGCGCGACAGAAGCGAGGCGCGATGCCGGCGGGACGCAGTCTGTTTGACGTCGCTAACCTGTTAGCATGTATTTAAAGCCGCCGCGGTCGCGCGGCGCGGCCGCGGCGCTGCGTCGCGCCGTGTGTT
The DNA here is from genome assembly GCA_923062465.1 of Acleris sparsana. NCBI lineage: Eukaryota > Metazoa > Arthropoda > Insecta > Lepidoptera > Tortricidae > Acleris > Acleris sparsana. The sequence goes on along the minus strand of OV281305.1, from coordinate 6,362,603 downwards.
TGACCAAGCCTTTATTCGTGTCATCATGGTTTTCTTAATAGGTACAGTAAGGCGGGTACGGACGGCGCATGCCGCGGGCTGTGGGTTTTCTTTATTCGGTTGATTTTGTTGCACGAATTTGTAAATATATGTTTAATTAAGTCTTTTTTTTGGTTTCTGTGTGCAGACCTGCAGTGCATGTATTTAATTTGGTTTATTTTTGTTTTGTTTTTAACAAAGGACAACTTTTTATTTTGCATGATAGGTATTAGCAAGCTAATTTTTACTGTGTTTTGATTTCTAACGTAAATTAACTATATTGTCTGTGTGTTTAATGTGTGCGTACGCAACTAACGGCTTTTTTCAAAGCCACTTTTGTCATACTTGACATACACTGTTCATGTAATACCAGTGATGTCATGTATGGCGAAGGTGGTGAACACTAACTGCAAGGATCGCACGTAGAAACAGTTACCGCACTTACTTCAGCACTGCTTTTTGGGAACTAAAAGATGACATCTATTTTATTAAGGTAGGTAGGTATGGTTTTTTTAATAATGGAAGGGGCAAACACGTACACACGCCATACACCTTTTTTTGCTCCGGCTTGTCTATTTATTTACGTGACGCTTCGCCACTGATGTTTATGTCACTGGATGAAATTCCTCTGCGCCTGCGGATGCCAGCGATGATGCTATCCTTGAGAGTCCGCTGTTTCAGCTTAACAATTACGTTCTTGGGGAGGCCGCTGGTAGACTGTGCTGGTTTTACGCGGTTGACGAATTCAATGTCCACTTCACGTAAACCCACCCCGGCCTCCGCCGCAACCCGGATCGCCAAGTCAGTGAGGGACTCATTTTTTAATTCGGGGATCCCAGAAATCTCCAGGTTATTCATTCGGAGCCACTGCTGATGAGCATCAAAATGAGATTCCAGCTCCATTATGCGCTGTTTGGATTCTGAGAGCTCACTCTCCAATTGGTTTATTTTCTCGACTTTACTCTCCAATAATGCAATTTTTTCAGCTATTTGTCCCTGAAATGAAGAAATCGCTGTTCCGATCTCCGATCTTATCAGCTGGGTGATTTCTTTTTTCAAGGATTCGTTGCATTGGATGATAAGGGAGTGGAACTTAGCCTCAATGTCAGGAGAAGGTGTCGAGGATGCCTCAAGGCGCTTAGGAGATACAGCCGAATGTGTTGATGAGTTCGAGCTAGTTGGCTTAGCAGGCAGAGCTTTTTTTAAAATGATGTGTGTATTATCGTCAGTGACTTTGACCGGCGTATCATTATTATTACCTCTAGGTAGCTTAGACGTGCAGTTTGGGCACTTCCAGCTGTCGGGTTTAGCACAATCAGCGCCCAGATTAACGCATAGGGGATGAAATGCGGCTTGACAAGACGGTTCAGAGCAGACAATGCTTTTACAAGCCATCAAGCTTTCATTACAGGCATTACAATAATCTGTAATGCAGCTCGGACATCTCCACTGAGTTGGTTTCTTGCTAGTGGGAACACCCGCACATTTGTAGTGAAAGCGATTTGAGCAATTTTTGCGAGAACAAATTAAAGCACTAGTGTCAGACACCGTGCGATTGCATTTTTTACAAGTGCTCATTTCGTACGGGCAAAAATGTAGATACCCACGGTAGTGCTCCAAGCAGTGCACAAACAGGCAGAGTATATTAGGACGCACGCACGAGTAAGCGGGACGGGGCAACTGATAAGCCGCACGGATTTACGCGGAAGCCTGCGGTAGGTGACGCGAAGTGTAGTCTTAATTGCAGATGTTTATGCTTATAACTCACGGGCAGGCAGACGTTCCACAATCCCAAAATATTAGACACAGAGCACAGGAACTAAGCTTCACAACGGTATAACTTTAAGTGTAAATAATACAGTTAAACTCAAAAAAATTAATATAAAACGCGGAGTGTAGTTAAAGCGAGTCGTCGACGATGACGTGACGTGACGTATGAACGTTATGAAGATAATAATTATTATATAGAAGATAAAACAAGCACTTTGGGTATTTAAATTTTGTTTTAAATTACGGTTGTGTAATCTGTTCTTATTTCGAGACATATAGTTTTAACATTCTACTTTTTAAAGGTTTGTGATAAAACCGAGCAAGTGCATTTGCAAAGCAATTCAGAGCTAATAAATAAGTCGTAGATATATTAAGTTTTTTTTTGCTCCACCCAGTTGCACAAACAACACTAATATCCCATTAGCACATTTTTATTTACCATGAATTGATCCTCACGAGTTACTTAAATATAAAACTAGAACAGAGTCCAAATTATTTGGGGAGTTAAGTTCGCTCATTCCCAAAACACCAACTCCGAAATATTAGGTAAGGAATTCAAATGTCACAATGACAGACAAAGCATGGCTAATGCCCGGTTCCCATATTCATCCAGAAACGAATCGTTTTCTTTAGGCATCTTTAAACTTTGACACATTTTGTGCGTAGCAAATATCATAACCAGTGATCGGGGAAAACGGTGCAAAACTTTAACAAAACTTGTAAAGCTGACATAAAGGAGAGAGTCTCGGATTTGGTATAAGGATTATTAATAGTTTCATGGCTGTAATGTAAGTTTTGTTAAAGTTAAAGACCGATCGCTGGTCATAACGCTACGGCGCGTAAGGAAAACGATTCGTATCTTGAATATAGGAACCGGGCATTAGTCACACCACGGTTACGCCACGTTAATTTATAAGGCTGTAGGCGTCGATGGTGTTGAAAAGTTTAAAGGCAACATTTAATCTAATGGCCGTTGGTGCGACGGGGCATTAGTGTTGTAAATAATATTTGTTATTACAAAATTGGTAAAAAAAATGCTTATCACAATCTCAACTCACTAGTCATAGTCACTGCTGTGAGATTCAAATAATATATTTTGTAAATTAAATTAAACTTTATTGAAGTATTTAGACCCAATTGACTTCGGCTCATGCTGGGCATTATCCAGCGCCCAGAAATACTATTTAGTAGTTATATTGTTAATTTATTTTTATTTATTGATAATGTAGACATGACTCGCCGTTGATAACTTTCATAGCTTCCTATTTCGCGACTGAAAAAAAAATGTTGACTATGTGATAGTTTTTTTTTCTAACAATGAAAGGTACCCTACTGTCCGGCTCCGATTTTGCTAATTTTGATATATGTTAGAGAGTAGTTAAAAATAACAGACACGATTTTTTTTTAGCGGCCCGAACTCAACCTGTTGGGAGAAATTGCCCTCCAAAGTACTGAAAAGTGACTAAACCCTCTAACTTATATAGAGTTTTTTTTTTATTGCAAGTTTCGTAGTGGTTTGATTATACATTTTTAAGAAGATGAAAAAATAATGAGAACGTGTTTTGTTGTATCGGCTAAAACTCTACCTTTACAACACCTTTCAAAGATCATTGAAGATACACTTTCTTAGGTATTTTTAAACTACTCTCTAACATATATCAAAATCAACAAAATCGGAGCCACACACAACACACACGGAACAGTTGGGTACCTTTCCTTGTAAGTAAAGGTGTAACCTCACCGCTGCTTAAAATACATCATCGGTCATAGTAATAACATGGCGCCGTTAATGACGCACCGTAATATGCGCACCGTTAAGCAGCGGTGTGGAGGCCATGCGATAAAAACGGTACAGATACGATGCGTCACTGCGATTCCTTACCGTCGCCGTTTTTTAAGCTGCGGTCGGGTCGCACCGTTATTAGTATGAAATATAGACATTAAGATGTACGATTTGATTTTATTTATTGTGAGATAACTGCAAAACCGTTTTACTCATATCATTATAAAAATGCAGTGTAAATAAAAATGATTTAGCTTTAATTAATGATACTTTTTAACTTTTCTCCGCTTAATACTTTTATCTGCACGAAGGACTCGCAGCGAAAAATGTATATTTTATTGACCTTGCAAGGTTGAAATTCGCTCAGCTTTTCAACAGTCTTTGTTGTGAGTGTCGCCAAAGAGGTTGATAGTTCTACCGCCTGTTTCACAATCGACAATAAAGCATATATGACAGATAAATTTAGCCCTTTCTCTTTCATACATATGAAAATAGACAAGGAGAGAGCCAACTTTAAATGGCAGATAAAACACGTCGATTGTGAAACAGGCCCTTATAGCATTGAATTCCTGAGTATTACATCAACTCTCATTTTTTGTATGATACGGTAGAGATTTTGTACGGTCCCACTCTTTGTATGAATAAATAGAATTAAAACCTATCGATTGTTTTACTTCTGTACTTCTATAAATATATGTTCCCAAGATGTGAAAAATATCTACACGCCTCTATAGATATATCACTGACAATAAGGTACATGTACACACTTATTTGAACCGATAGCTGTACAGATATTTATGATTTTGACTGTACAAGTATATTTTTTTCAATCCAGGACGTCCAGTCCTACTTGAAATATTTGAATTTGAATACATACACTATGGTTACCAACGACAAGGTCGAATTTCAGTTACCAACTGCTTCGTTTGTCCGAATTTACATACATATACACTCAGGAGCAAAAAAACCGGGTCAGAGTGCGTTTTTCATACAAACGAGGCTATTTCGAAGCCTTCGTTCCTCGCCTGGTGTTGTTTTGAGTGAGGTTTAATGGTGGATACTGTGAGGTTCAATAGAGGAGGTCAAAAGTTCTTAAGATACGTAACTGATCGCACAATCAGTTAACACCACAGCGGGAGAGTTTGCGTCAGCATTTGGATTTCCTTACATTTTATTGCCATTTTAGATGTTTTTCTGCATATGCACAATTTCGGCGTTAGCCGCAGATTCATTCAGTTGGGTATCCTAGGCACTCTGGAAGTCCTGTATCAATGCTCGAGGTATTCATCATCAGATATCACTAAAAGCATTCCCTGGCGAGGAACCAAGGCTTCGAAATAGCCTCGTTTGTATGAAAAACGCACTCTGACCCGGTTTTTTTGCTCCTGAGTGTAGTTCGTTCGTTCAAATAGTTTGCATGCTACAATGTGTCGGCGACTTCAAAGGGTTGCCATGCACACTATTTGATCGAACGAACTATATGTTAGAACATTTTTATTTGTTCCATGATTTATATGTAGAAAATATTTATTTTTTGAACCTGGTTACTTTTCAAAAATGTTAGAGAATATACCTACAGACCCTTGTGGTTAGGTTTGTTTAATAACAATACAAGAAAGTTAAAACGTTCGAAAAAAAACAACCTTGTGATACGTAATTAAAATTGTATATGAATCATTTTTAGTTGACAGTTTAGATTGCAATAAACAAAACAAACTATATACAGAGACTAACCTAAATAATTACACGACACTAATCTGCAGAATCTTTCCGCTTCCCAATAGACAAGTCGATGGGTTCGTCGAGGGTCTGCTCGCTCGGCTCCAGCACCAGCAGGGGCTTGGGCTCGAAGGTGCCGCGGGGGAACACGCTGCCGTAGAGGGGCGCGGGGGGGTCCGTGGACTTGAACTCTTCGGAGTTCTTGTTGGAGTTCTTTTGGTGCATCCTGGAAGTTTGTACAGTGTTACAACGGTATGGTTTCGTGGTAGCTTACCTGTGTGCAAGGATCGTATACAGGTATTATTTCCATACAACAATACCGGTATTCAATTGTGGTATCTCGCTTATTACTGATTTTTTTTGAACTTCAGTGAATTTATTTATAATAGTATAGTGTTATTGTATTACCTAAATGCCAATCGAAAGTATCAAGGAAATGTTGCAAGGTAAGGAAGATATTTCAATTTTATTTAATACCTGTATTGATCCGTGCCTGTGTGCCTGCGGCGTTCACATTGTTATGTTCCGGTGTGTATGTATGTTTGTACAATACACAAATATTTAAATTGTTACAAAAATGAAACCAGTACAAAGGTGAACTTATCCCCTTTAGGGGGTGGTGTGGGTGGCAAATGGTATGCTATCTATGGCTAGATTTATCTTTGGACTAGAAGATAGTTTATGGTCCGCAAAGGTGATGAAAGGTGATGGCGGAACAGCTGCGCGACGGTGTGTTAGGACAGCTGTAGGAGATGCTTGGTTGCACCGAGTTATAGTCAAATACAAGTATATTATTTATATGGTGTTCGTATTTATCTTATAATTATGTTTTTGCTCTACACCATCACAACGTCCATCATTTTCAAAAATAAATTAATTTATTCTATTGTCATCCTTATTCGTCGTATAAATTGAATGTCTTTATATGCTATCTGGACGGACCTTACGCAATTACGCAGCCGACTAAACCTAGTGCGATAAGACTACCGGATAGATATATAAAGGGGCATCTAAACGAGCAACATTTTCACGGCAATGTGTGGCCGGCAACTATACGCATCTTGTTCTAACATACGATGTACGAGTAAGATAGCACTAGTTGTCGGCCACACATTGCCGTGAAAATGTTGCTCGTTTAGAAGCCCCTTTATATATATTATGTGTATTTATTCTCGTCATTAATGGTGGAACACGAAATGGTGATGCTGCAATTCAAAATACCTGGCTAGACATCATAGTTACAGCTCTTAGTCCGATGTCTAGTATGATAAGACTCCCAAGTTTTGTTTTTTCTTCGGAACACGGGAGGGGTAAGAATATACGACATTGGAGTGCTGCAAGCCTCCCTTATTGGCCTAATCAGTGGTCAGCATGATAAGCGACGCCTCCAACTTAAATATATTTTATGATCGATCTCCTCAAAAAACCAAAGCTCATCTGAAAGGTCATCAATTTCTGAGTAAGAAAAACCACTGCTTCATTTAGACATCGAACTTAAACCAAAAACAAAAATGTTGTGCCAGGTTTATCGCATTGCAGCATTGCCATTTCGTGTTCCCCAATTAATGAGTAGACTAAATAAGATTGACGTAAGCTATATAGGGTTGACGTAAGCTGCCGTAGGGTCAGAAATTGGCAGCGTTTTCAACTGGCTAGGCGTACATATGACAAGCCAGTAAGTCCGCAGCGACGGCTACCTGTACTTGCGGCAGGCGGCGGCGTGATGCCGCTCCAGGTAGCGCGCCTGGCTGAAGGCCTTGCCGCACTCCGCGCAGCGCCACTGCCACGAGTGGTGCCCGCGCGTGCGCTGGTGCGCGCGCAGGTTCGAGCTGCAACCGAACACACATTACCGGCTGCCGAGGGAGGGCAGTTGCGTGTTTATCAGCCTAGATATGATCAGGAACAAATATGTTCCTTTGTGGCGCTCTAGAAACAAAAGGCATGGATCGGTTTTGATGATTCTTAAGTCAATCGATTTGTCTTAATCTTGTGAGTGTCACTAAATATAATAATTATGATAGTAATCAAAATTGGCGGCAACCAGAAGTTAAACTTATTGTGAAAAAACGTCTACAAACTATGACAAGTGGAGTGTCATTGAACAGTTATTTAAAATATATCTTTACGTTTCTTTCATCATGTTTAATTTTGAACGATCATTTAGGATTTATGACGTACAGTTGGTTAGAAACAGTTGGATCTTTAAAGCTAGCATTTTGTTAAACTTTTTTACTCGGAAATCTACATCTATTCGGAAGAGATGATTATAATCAATAGATAAAACTGCCGTTACAATGGCTACTGTCGGCTCTGGAGCTCTAGTTAAAATGCAAACGCACTAACGTTTTTCTTTTCTGTCGTTAAAAATGTATGGTATGACAGTTGTCCACGTAGTTTGTCACAACACACGAGAATGTCATCCCATACATTTTGAGCGATAGAAAAGAAAGACTACTTTAGTACTATTGCATCTTTGCTAGGCGCCCTAGCCAACCGATGAAAATCGCCCTACTTACGCCACCAGAGATTTTATTTCGCATGAATTAAGTTTTTATTGGTATAGCATAGCAAGCATGTTTGGCGTGACGCGTGCGTTTATTACACTAACCGGTAAAGATAGTTGGAATCCGAAGTGTGTGTAGTACAAAACCGAGCGTCGTACAGATTCATGCAATAAGCCTATATCTAGCAGACGTATCATAATGGCACTGACCGGTCGGCGAAGGTCCTGGGACAGTGCGCGTGGGGGCAGAGAAAGGGCCGCTCGCCGGTGTGCAGGCGCAGGTGCCCCTTGAGGACCCAGGGTCGGTCGAAGCGCTTGCCGCAGTAGCCGCAGGCGTGGCCTCCGCGCGCGCGCCGTACGCTCTCCGGCGCTGGAGGGGCTGACGAAAATATACAGCTATTAAGTTATTTTTTCGACGTTCATTTATATTAAACTTACGGGTTCAGCCGCTTGCTAGGTAGGCTGAGTTTCTATCAGAGCTGTACGAGCAGGCAGTAAGAAAAAAAACCCTTTTTTTGGCAAGATTTATAAGAAGTATAAGGAAGGAACCGAATTTCAGATATGTTATGTAGCCTCACGTCTAAATACAATCTAATGTTAAAACGCAAGCGAACTAACTATTACAGCGCGTTAATTAAGAGCGCCCCTAATAAGTGCAAGCGTATGTGGGAAGTTATTAACAAAGAATTAGGACGTAAAAGACGCGAGAACGCGGACTATACAGATATCATTAAGGATGGTGATGGGTCAACATTCATCTCTAAAAAACACGCAGTTGACTACCTTAACGCCGAATTTATAACTGCCGCTGCAAGGTGCGGGGCGCCGACGCCGGACGCCCAGCGCTCGATGTCCGCTATAGCAACGAATATTCCTGAGTGTAATTGCTCTTTAAGACTTAAAGCATTTTCATCTCACGAAGTGGAATCAATACTGCGTACCTACATTGCCCCAAAAAACAGTACTGATATCTACGACATATCAGCCAGCCTCCTCCGATACGTAGGTCCAGCACTGTCTTTCGTATTGTCAGAGTTGTATAACGACTGCATACAACAAGGAGTGGTTCCAGATTGTCTCAAAAAAGTAAAAGTCACCCCTTTATATAAAGGTAAAGGTCCTAGGGCAGCCTTGAAGTCTTATCGCCCGATATCGTTAGTACCGGCGGTGAGTAAAGTCCTAGAGGTTGGGCTAAACATTAGACTGCTATCCTTCTGGTCCCCTCATCAAACCATTTCCGACAGACAGTACGCATACCGCCAGAGCCGTTCAACAACAGACCTAGTGCGCGAAGTGGTATGGGACGTCCTGAATGCGCGAGAGGCCAAACTGCAGGTAGCTGTCGTGTGCTGCGACCTCTCGCGCGCTTTTGACACCGCCAACCATCGACTCATCGCGCAAAAACTGAGTCACTACGGTGTCCGAGGCCCGGCACTGGCACTGCTGATGTCTTTTATGTCAGATCGATGTCAAGTTGTTGTAGGTGATGGTGGTCGAATCAGGTCTGACGAAATGAAGAACCTATTAGGAGTACCGCAAGGCTCTTGCCTTTCAAACACTCTCTTTAGTATACTCCTAAATGACCTCCCACAAGTCGTAAAAGGTTGCAATATTTTTATGTATGCCGATGACGTGACGGCCGTTGTGACCGGGTCATCTTCGCATCAGTTGGAAATCAACATCAACAATACACTTCAACAGCTCTGCCATTGGTTCCAAACAAATGGCCTAGCCCTCAATAAAGATAAAACCTTTGTAATGACGTTTAACCTAAATGGTCACGCATCCAAACCCATGAGCGTGTATGCCGGTAACGACACAGTCGATCAGGTGAGGGAATTAAAACTACTGGGCTTCTCCATCGATAGTTGTCCGAGTTGGGACGTGCACATTGACCAGCTGTGCGCGAGGATGGGCAGCGCTTGCTACGCGTTAAGGCGCCTCGCCAGTACCTCGACCAGAGACGTCGTCAGGAATTGCTATTTCGCGACTGTACACGCGCTCATCTCATATGGCACCGAGCTATGGGCAGGAGCCGCGGAGTGGCATCGAGTGTTCGTGCTACAAAAACGAGCGGTGAGAGCAATAGCGTGCGTCCCGGACGACGTCTCTGCCCGTGAGTACTTCACACAGTTCAATATACTCACTCTGCCATGTGTACTTATTCAACAAGTGGCTATTTTCACTCATTTAAATATTGAGAAGTTTGCTGTCAAACAGGCAAATATAAAACACAATCTGCGCAGCAACAACGACGCGGGCTGCCTCGCGGCCGTGCCCCGCAGGTTGGCGAAGAGTGGACGATCGGTCTATGTGCTCGGCCCACGAATATACAACCACCTACCTGACAGTATCAGGGATGCACCTTCCTCTCATAATTTTAAAATAAGGCTGAAGAAATGGTTATTAAAATTGCAATTTTATGACTTGAACGAATTTTATTGTTTTAAACATAAATAAAATAAATATATTAAAAATTTATATACCTGAATTATTATACAATGTTATTTATAATATTATTTAGGACCTTCAATATTGTCTACCCTTCAAATGAACCTATTGTGTCTTATACAATAAGTACGTGTTTTTGACTTGTAACAAATGCTATCAATAAAATTTTAATTTTCATTTTTTTCTTGAAATTAGTTGTAAAAATTATACTTTTGAGATAGGGACCCAGCTTTTCAAGATCAAGTAAATATCTGAGAACGATTTTACACGACCTAGTCTCAATCTTCGTTATAGAAATTGTACGTCACCGTCAAATATATGGGAGCAGCCTGGACATGGTGAGTCTTAGTGACTCCATGCCTTACATAAATAATAGGATCAAAAAGTAGCATATTTTTGTTCTGCCTGATCCATTAAAGGTGGTATCAATGTGTAGTACAGATTCTGTACATGCCATGCCATGCTGTCATGCGTATGGTATGTACCATTGCGGACGTAGAGCTCGTCATCATTGTCACCAGCTTCGTCGGCGCGGAAGGTCTCACTGTAGGAGGCTCTTCAGAGTCCTCAGCGTCTCCGAAATCTCATTAATGTACAATTAAAAGAACTGGCCCAAGTGCACTGCATTGTGGTACTCCTTGTAAATGTAAGTTCCAAGGCACCTTTGGAACTTATATTTACAAGGCTTTGTAAAACGAAGTAAATATCAGAGAACAACCTTACACAAGACCTAGTCCCAACTAAGCCCTATACTTGTTCAGTGACCTTAAAATATATCTAAGTAGAGAAAGTGAGTGAGAACATGGTAAGACTCGGTCTAATGCTTTACCTGAACAATAGAGTTGAAGTCGGATAGTTTTGAACTGTCTAGTTCAATATAGATTCAATCGTACCTTTTTCGGCGTAGAGCTCGTTCTCCTTTTCACCAGCTGTGTCGGCGCGGAAGGCCTCGCTGCAGGACAGTAGTTCGCGCTCCAGCCGCCGGTCGGCGCTGCTCCGCATCAGGCTCTTCAGCTTCTCCGCGATGGCGTCGATCTCCGTGCCTCGGTGCACGCTCCGGGACGACATGAACAGTTGTTGCCTGAAAACATTTTGTAAATATCGGGGGACAATTTCGGACAATATTCAGAAAGACAACGAAGTGTCAAAACTATAGCTAAACATTATGGAGTTGTATAAATTACTTAACCGTGACGTGGGTACGTACACCTTGGTACTGTTAACGGCCGAACCCTATATTCAAACCGCGGATAGATAGGCTAACTTCTGGTTATTTCATGTCTTACTGATGTTTTGCTAATGTGATGTTTTACTACTGTGATGATTTGCGAATGTTATGTTTAGCGAATATGATGTTTTGCGAAAATGATATCCAACGACGGAGGGATGGTATCGAAAAAAAAGTTTCTAATTATGTCACCACCTAGTATATCACTTTTTAACGCGCACTAAGCGCTTTACTAATTTACGCGCATTAAGTGCATGAGTACAATACCAAGATAAACCTAACTGACATACGGTAATCACAATTACTGCAAAATGAAACCTAAGTTAATAACGTACAGTCTAATTGCATGACTTTAAAAATAAAGCGTATAGAAACTGAAAACCTCATCATTACAATGTCCCGTGAGCTACCTTAGTTTTGTTGGTGTGAAGTATCTGACTGCATACAATGAATAGGTTGATACACAAATCTACTATTGAAAATAGCTAGGGACGACATACTGAGGACAAAGTGAAAGTTTTACCTCAACGGCTCTCGGTTTTTGATCTCTTCTAAAATTGGCGCCAAAGGCATTTTGAACTTCGTCCTGGCTGATACTTTCGGTTCGGAAACGTTCTGCGTTTCGTTATCAGTCACTTTCTTTCTCGTACGAGTTTTCTCCACGAACACTTTGCGCTCAGTCCGCGCTTCGCTTGAACGCAAATTGTAAGTTGTACGTTCAACATCTTTTTTAACTATGTTTTTTTTAGTAATCTCTGTCGTGTATGTGGTTTTCTCGCTCTCCGATGCGTATTCGTAAGTTTCTGTATCAATGAAATTCGGAAGAAACTGACTTTTCTTTAATAGTTGAAGATAGAATCGGGTGCATATAGGCACTTTGTCGTGGTACAGTGTTTCGTTAGTCTTCAAAAGAGTTTTATTCCTTTTCGTCAACATTTTTGGTAGGCGCGATGGTTTCACTTCACCTGAAAATGATTTTTAATGTTCAAAATGTGATATGGTGCACTAGGTATATCGATTTAGATGTAATAATAAGTAATTACAGTGTTAAAAGCACGGTGTCTAGTAGTTTTTGTGTGACATAATGAGTAACAAGTAGATCTAGTTGTGAAATGATAAATTGAATAAAACAATGATAAAGGATATGCCACAAAAGGTTTTTCTTTTATTTAACTACGCTATAACTGCTTTTTCTTTATTTATTCATAAATTATTCCTCATTCTTTCATATGACAGAATAATTTCAATTATACTAAAACACAAATATCAACTTACTTTCTACTGTAAAACTACCCGTTTCGTGTATGAAACTATCGTTCAGATACCGCACTGAATGCAAGTAACACCTAGGCATTATATCAAGCACTATATTATAACTAAACTACCTAAATATGACTTGGAAATCCCTTTTAAAGTGGTTAAACAACAATAATACTTGTAGGGCACTTGCTGAATCGGACATGCGACGTAAAACAAATGCATTTATATTTAAAGAATTCCAAATTTGAATCGTCGCGGCCAGTGCGAGGTAGACAGCCTGTTTCCTTTCATGTTTACGGGGAGCGCTGTAAACCGTGACATATTGGACTCCTTCGTTCGGAAAAGCTTTCAGAAAAGCGTGGATAATGAGTTGGCGCGCGCGCGTAGCGCGGGGAGCGGGGCGGGCGCGAGGGAACATCGATTATTCGGTGCCGAGAGCTCGCGCCGTCCGTACACGCCGCGTTTAAATTTAGATTTGCCGCCCGAAACGATCGCGACGCCGGGAAATGTAAAGTGCTAGTATTTGACGCTGCAGCCCGAGTGTAGTTTGTGTTGAGTGCGTGCGTGGTGCTCGCATGAGGTGACTGCCAGGAATGCGATAAGGCGGAATGGGCAACTCCTGCAGCTCGGGACAGGGCCACAAAGACAAGGACAGTCAATCCCAGCATTCGGAAGAGTGAGTACCGAGCGAAGGTCGCTCCACAATGCTGCGATTAGCTGAATGAGGAACGACGTCAGACGCGCGTTATTTGTGTATAGAAATACTATATTGTTGTAGATCGCTCCGAGACGGTTGTCACATCGTAAATAAATCAATACGCTGACAGCGCCGCTTCCCTAACAGGTTATCTGGAAGAGAAGTTTCTGCTTTGGTAGGCAATTCGGAAAGTTTTCGGGCCTGTCAGGAATATTGACGTAAATTGATTACTAGGAGGGAAAGTATTTCGATGTTCAACGTCCGTTACGTATTCCCGCTGAACCGACCTTTTCGCGATTATTATTTGTTTTCATGACATTTAAAGTCATGACCCCAAATCTCTACTGGGAGGTGTACTATTAATTCGTTCAAAATTGTTTTTCCAATCTTCGAAATAACAAGTAGCTATAATTATTAAACTCTAATGTTTTAAAAAGATACTGATACGCCACTGTGAGTTGTGACGCGACTGATGTGAAAACAAAAATACTTAAAATTACATTGCTTATTTGATATCTGCTTAAGTACGTCCGTTGAATATGTTTTGACTATGAAATTGGCACCTAGTCTGATTTTGATAAAAGTTGTTGTATTACAATACAATCGAAAAAATTATAATAAAATGCCTAGTTTTCGTAGAAATAGTGATAAATAATAACTTTACCTACATTATACTATAAGTGACTCTACCGCACACGTTAAACCAACCGATCAATAACCAACTGGTTTAACAACAAATTCTGCTACCTACCAGCAGTGTTCTCACTTTTGTGATTAAATGTGGATGTTCATAACAGCCGGTGAAATGGTATACTAACTTAATTCCCAGGATGACAACTCATTTGTAATTTTACCACTCGGCTTTCTACGAAATGTTAAAATACCTGTCCAGCTTTGATGATTACTTAGTTAATTATGCAAGGATCGGAAAAATGCCCGTCATTTTGAAAACATAACCCTGTTCCGTGCAGCAGAGACTTCCTTATGATGTTAATTAAAAATATTATTAGGTATTTTACATTTATTATACCATAATTTGTATGTATTCAGCGACAATATTATTAATGAATAACACTGGAATGGTTTTTGGACAAAAACACTTTTGCCACGCAAAAATAAAGTTTTTTTTTTACTAGTTTGTCCGTAACGACGTCAATTTAGGACCTATTAATGAGTCGAAAAACAGTATAATCATTGACATTGGGTTACTGATTGTGTGTGTGTGCTTGTGTTTTCTCTTAACCATTCCGGTGTCATTCATTAATAAAATTGTCACTGAATACATAATACATTATTGTATAATAAATCTATAAAATGCCTAATAATATTTTTATTTAACATCAAGGAAGTCTCTGCTGTACAGAACAGGGGTATATTTTCAAAATGACGGGCGTTCCCGATGCTTGGTTATATATAACTATTATTAGATAGATTAAAACCCCCGGTACTAGGTGAACCTTTGTTTCAGAGCTAAAATCTCATAAACGGCCCAGCCCATTTATATGACACCTAGCTAAGAAATCCTGCTTTCAAATAAAAGTTTCTGTCAAAAATTCCATTTTTGACACACGCTTTTGTTGCCGATTGTACTTTTGTTTTGCATCTGCTTATCAAGACCAAACAAATAAGCCCCAACACGGTGGGTCTACGTCATGTATAGCGGGGATTCTGTCGCCACCTTCTGACTCCATCATCAGCTCAGTCATCCAACTTACACATGTATGCAAATTTTCAGCTTCATCGGTAACTGGGAAGTGAGTCAAATTTAACTTGCAAGATTTTCCCCGTACATATTTTTCAAATTAAATAAAAGCTTGTAAAAAAACCGCATCAATCTCGGTTCACCCGTTTAATAGCTACGGTGCCACAGACAGACACCAACACTGCGGCCAAACTTGAGACACCCCTCTTTTTGCGTGGGGGGTTGAAAAGAAATCTGAGGGATCCTTAATTATCAAATTAATGGCTTAAATAATTGTTCAAAGGCAAGTGTTTGACACGGGCCTAAAGAAAGAAAGAGATATCTGTACTGTAGTCCAAACGGTCATTTTTGTAAATGTTATTTTTAAAGCTAAATATATCAAAATCCCAAAATTTCCTTTTCTACCTAAGCGTAGCGTTTCATATCTACAAAATATGTATACATAGGTTCATGTAAAAACCTACGGAGAATGTCATTACTTACATACAGAAAATAAAACAGCGCCGTCATCATACACTCAGGAACAAAAATAACGGGTCAGAGTGCGTTTTTCATACTAAAGAGGCTATTTCGAAGCCTTGGTTCCTCGCCAGGGAATGGTTTTAGTGAATTCCTATGATGAATACCGCGAGCTATACAGGACTTCCAGAGTGCCTATGATACCCAACTGAATGAATCTGCGGTTAACGCCGGAATTGTGCATGTTCAGAAAAACATCTAAAATGGCAATAAAATGTAAGGAAATCCAAATGCTGACCCAAACTGTCCGGCTGTGGTGTTAACTGATTGTGCGATCAGTTAGGTATCTTAAGAACTTTTGATCTCCTCTATTGAACCTTGGAGTATCCACCATTAAACCTCACTCGAAACAACCCTTGGCAAGGAACCAAGGCTTCGAAATAGTCTCGTTTGTATGTAAAGTGTAGAATAGAGCCTCAGATTCGAACGTAAACTGGATAAAAACACAAAAAAAAAAAACTCATCAAACATCGTGTCTGACACGTATTAGCCGAAACACTTCCACTGCTAAACAGGCCTTTCCCAAAGATCTTGAAAATAAAATAAATCTCCAGGTCTTCACCAATATTGGTCCTTTCAATTCAAAATCACTTATTTCAAATGAGTTGACGACTCGCTGGCCTAGTTGGTAGTGCTAACGAAGCTAGCGGTTCTGGGTTCAAATCCCGGTAAGGGCAGATATTTTTGTGATGAGCGCAATTAATTTTGTTCCTTTGTCGTGGATTTTTCTATGGGAGCCTTTTGTTTCCCATAATTTTATTGGTCATAATGTTATGTTATGTTATAACATAATGTTATTGTTGACATATTTTTTTATATAGCTGAAATTATAAACTTTTCAGAATTTCTGAAATATCTAACGTGTAGACAAGGCTAGGTTAGGTTCGGTTAGATTTATAAAAATCCTGAAAAAGTAAATAATGGTAAACGAAATTTACGCGGACAAAGTCGCGGATAAAACCTAGTATGGAATAAATGCATACCTACCTACCTAGCCAGACAGTGACGCAGCGGCTTAGACGCTGCGGCCGTTGCGATAGAGCCGCGCTGGTCGGAAGTCCACCTTAACAGCGCAGCGATCCTAACGCACCGCACCTTAGGCGTAGGCGGACCAATATGTTCAGAAATGATAAAGCAAATTAAGAAACCTGTATCTGTGGTTGTATTTTAATACCAACATGAAAGTTTGCATGTCATTAAAGTGTCCATGTGGTTGCATAATACTTTAATGTAAACATTAAGATACTGGTATATTAAGATACTGGGCAACCACAGATATAGGTTTCTGCAAGGCATTAAACACTTGTGTGATCTTATTATGAATCTCTTCTTTCGGCTTAAATCCACACTAGTGTATTAATGCCTCTCATTATGCACCAGTCACATTAACTACTAATAAGTATACTTTTGGTATAACAATTATGTACCTATATTGATCAATAAAAATATATTGAAGTTGGAAGGCGCCACGACGCGACAGATCATAAAATGTCTGGGCAAACAGCGCAGGCGGGGTTTCACAGATACGATATTTTCTGTAAATAAGAAACAGTCTGGCTGATTGGTTCATGTAGTTTATTGTTAGGAATCGTGAATTTCTTTTAAAATAGTTTCCCGTAATATTTTTGGTACTACTACTCTGTATCCCCATACTAAACACAAAAAAAAAAAAAAAAAAAAAAAAAAAAAAAAAAAAAAAAAAAAAAACGACCCCCCGTGAGATGGACGGACGATTTGGTCAAGTCCGCGGGGACCCGCTGGATGCAGGCCGCTTCCAACCGGGTGAGGTGGAAATCTTTGGGAGAGGCCTATGTTCAGCAGTGGACGACCTATGGCTGAAATGATGATGATGATGATGATTGTTAGGAATGGTCTTTTTTAATTAATACAGACAATTAGAAGCGATGCCGTAGAGCTAGAGAAAAGGGTTGATTAGAAAAGACTACAGTGCGATAGCTCTTGGAAGGTGCTTCGGGTTTGTACTTCGCTCTCACTCGCTCTCATACGATCTTATTAAGAGCGAGAGAGCGAGAAGTACAAACCCGAAGGACCTTCTAAGAGTTATAAGTTCTCACAGACTACATTTTGTTTTTATTTAATGAACAAGGCAATCACAATCGGATTCAAAGTATAACAATTGTTTTCATTTTGTAAGCAGGCAAGACTTCGATTTTCAAAATTTTGCGGTTGCGAGTGCTTTAGGCAACAGCCCCTCTGGTGGCAAAGAAGCAATAATTTTAACGCCCATAGACAATGGACATGGAACTTTTACTAACATGAGCCGGAGTCTGAAGTGACTTTTTTTTATACATATAAGTAACATCCTTTTTACACAACAAAGTAGAATTTTACACAACAAAACTTATTTCTCTACATTTGTAACGTATTATATGTGAACGATGATATGATAATATACACTTCTTGTCTTAGTACAGGGGCTCTATTTTATTCCGTAAAACAATATTACTGATATCGTAAAAAAAAACTCAATCGCTATTACTGGCGAGTATATAAGAGTTATCATAACGTTGACAATACGAGAACATAACAAATCAAAATGTTTTAACACAGAAGAACCCCTGATCCAGGGCTAGGGCCGGCCCTGTACAAGGTTTCACCTAAGCCTGCCCCTTCAGGTAACTCTCGAAGAGTTTCTAGGCCATCGCGATCGCTATACGAGCCCTAGAAAGTGTACACCTTGTTAGCTGGAATCAGGTCGCCCCTGAGTATTGCTCCAACATAATTTCCGGTTGCTCTATTTTATTCTTGATTATCTATGACAAGGCAAAGAAAGATAAACGACGATAAATAAAAAGGAAATTACTCAAAATAATATTTATACGCACAGCTGTCATTACAACCCTCGTAGATGCTTTACCAGATGCTTGAGCAAATGGTTTAGGTACGATAGTACAAATGTATCTTCTAGTGAATCATCAAACGACATCGTGTTTAGCAGGATATGTTCCAAACTATCTTGCCTTCTTAGTTATCTAGCTTCGATAAGCTAACGAGCATGTAACGAGACAGCAAAATAAGTACAAGCTTACCCGACTAAATTCACTAGGTACATCTTTTCAAGGGTTCTCTATTGGATGGCATAAAATTATTTGTAATAATAGTGTTACGCATAATTACTTTTAGCCGAAATAATGATGTGCATAATCATCTTTACGCATATATTATTACGCATAACATTAAAAAGCATAAATACAGTAAGCATAATTGTCATCAAGACTAACGTCAAATAGCATAATTGCAAAAAGTCATAATAATGAATTGGCATTATTACAAAATGCATAAAAGTATTGTCCTAAAAAAATATGTAGGAACTAAAACGAGGTCGACGGACGTCCGCTTCGCGGACCTCCTATTCTGCGTTGCTTGAGCGCTTCGCGCCTGGATATCATACTAACATAACCTAACCTAATGTACCTAACGTGACCTAATTTATAAAATCATTTCAAATGAAATCCAAATGCATGGTAACAAAAATACTATGTTTTATTCATTTAGAAAACTAATATTATGGTTAAAGATATGACAAATAATTATTAGCCCAAACAATAATATGCATAATGTGTATTAGTCAAATACAAATTAGTCCAACTAAAATTATTCTAATAGCGTAATATGCTAAAAAAGGAGTATGCTAAAGTATTTTTATGCGTCAGTACTATTATGCCAATACAAATTATGCGACAACAATTATGCGAAACAATATTAGTCTAAAACATATTATGCGATCCAAGGGGATCCCCTTTTCAAGTACTGTAATGTAAACTTAAGTTTATATAGTTATATTTACAGCGTTGCACTTGCCTGCGTAGTATGCACAAATAAATCACAATCGCTATTAACATTTAATGTTTGTGTGACACCGTTACATATGTGCGTAGGTTTTGTTTCGGATCATTGTTGTGTTTTAATACTATAATACTACACTCAATAAGTCTAAAAAAAATATGGTTAAAAAACGCGACTATATCACATCACATACATTGCAAACCCATCGCCTAACATTAATAAAAGCCTATATTCCCTTAGTCGCCTCTTACGACAATAAATCAATCAATCTGCTGATATTCTCAATATATCATGTTAAAATAAATTAACTCTCCCTATCATTACTTTGATTAAAATATAAAAGCCTAGATCTCACAACCAAGACGATTCTAACGACACCTCAAATGTAGTAATATACATCAAGTCGTTTAGGCTGTAGAGCGTGAAGAAATAGACATACATACATAACCTCCCTTCTGACGCAGTGGGCTTAAAACCGCGTCCAATAAGAGTTTTACTAAAAGATTTAATTCCATATCTTTATTACACAAAGAAAACAACACAATACAATAATATTTTTTGTGCAATATAGAGTTTCCTTACTTACAAATGCGTTATTAAATAAAACCAACGTATTTAAAAGCGCCATTTATTCTGATATAATAAAAAGGTTGGTTTAATTATCCAAGAAACAAACAAAGTTCACGAGTCAACAATGGTCCTTTCATTTGACAATGGCTGACAAGAAAATAAAGCCTTAAAATCTGGATAAAATTTCCTGGGACTGTATTCAAGTCGTTTAGCAACTCCCTATGTTTCCTCCTTATATTACATTGCTAAGGAATAAAAGGGAAGAAAGCATTATGAATAGCCATCGACTAATTACAATGCGCTGACTTTGAATATTTGATTTCCGGAACACAGAACACAGCTGAGATTTTAAAAGAGTTCGTGAAGCAGAGGAAGGCCAAATAATTTGTTGAAAATATTTAACAAATCCGCTCTTCGTTATGCTTTAAAGAATTTGAAATGCGTACTAACTGGACAGCTCAGCCAAAGAAAATTGCTTCAAGGTAAATTGGTGCGTAAAGAGACTATCGGCTAGCAATGCATCTCAATAGTGATGTGGCGGGCGTTGCCTTCTAGTGACTTGAAGAATATCATTGATTTTCGAAATGCAACTGTTCATCTTTTTGCGATAAAACGTGGTTGGTCTAAGTAGACGAGCTATTCTAGACAAAATAATCTTATTGTTAGTTCTGGCCCAGATGCAAATGCTACTAACGTTTTTGTTTTCTATCGACGCGAAATGTATGGAGTTGATTACTTATAAGCGGTCGACGGGATTTATCATCAGCTTACGTTAGACCCATACATTTTGTCGATTTTCAAAAACGCTAACTTATCGTCATGTTTGTATATCTTAACTAGGCCCTTCGATCATTGTTCTACAGACAATGTAGCTGGATTCAAATCCTTGTATGATAGCGTTTCGAAAAATCATGTACAGTCAACCGTCCGTCAAATTGGCATAAGGGCGTAAAAGAGCTACAGGAAAACTACAAATCTTATCTTTTTCCTTAATGTAGGGGTAGCCTTGGTCCATAAACAGAATCTAACAATGATTCACGAACTTCACGGTCTATGTTTGACATCGAAACAATATTGTTTTAGCTTGTTTTGTGTATCACAATGTGTACTCTTGTTCATTTTCAAAATGAAGATTCAAAGCAGTAATACAGCGGGCTCTGTTCCACTGTCAAGTAAAAAAGAGCTCTCGTAACGTTTACAATACGTTAACATTTCTTAAGCAATACGGTTTTACCGAGTAAAAAACAGCTCCAGTAGACACAATATTATAGCTATCCCTTCTGCCTAAGGTCCTTAGGGTAAATCATTCAAGTAATATTTTATCTCATGTACCAGGGCCCCAGGAACAAGAGGCGGCCTCCATTACAGCCAAGTCTCGGGAGAGTTCCTTCCGTAATTAAATCACGGGAAAATTCGCTCTATCGACTCGGAAAATAGCTAGCCTGTAAACCTGATAGGCGTAGAATTGTCAGCTGATGCGGATGCCGATGTACGGTTGCGGTAGCGATGGGCGTATGAACTAGCCATTCCACTTAATAAATGGATTCAGAGTCCAACTTATTTTGCATATGTGTTACCAAACCTGAGAACTAAGTTACGGAACGAAACCTTTAAGCAGTTAACTGGGGCTCTATCCTAATTGCTTTTGACATGCATGTATTGTTAACATTATGGTAGCTCTCACTCACTCGACTCACTCTCGAGATTTTCTTCATTTGTGTTTACTACAGTCAAGTCAGTCAAACAAATCACGAGAAACATATTACGTCTCAGACTTTCTCCTTACAATCAATAGATACTTTTAATACTGTCTCAGAAATTTTCCGTGACTATACAAAGGAGTTTATCAAAACAAAACTTTTAACATGAATGAGCTCATTAAGTTACGCTATGTTTGAGTGTGAATGAGAACAGAAGGGTTCGAAAAGTAGCACCTACCTCCTAGCGCAAAATGTTCAAGACGGCGAGCAGCTTTAACAATGTTCTTAGACTTATATACTGACGTAAACATAAAACGTTATATGTATGTACAAGTAATATTATTTAATTGAAACACTTTTCAAAGAGCGCCTCATTACGCAGTATTTTTATTTCATCGAAAAGCATTTTCCGCCGCATGAGTTTTTTTTGATAGTCACAAGTCTGAACTAACCTAACCTACTTGATTCATGTTCTAGATATTCTGAAAACATCATGGTTTCAGCAAGAAATAGCTTGAAATGAATTTTAACGAAATACAATATGCAATACGAGTACAATCGATGTAGTGAAATTCGACAAAATTACGGGTTAAGCCGGCCATACACTTTACGGTTACCAGGAAGGTCTAACCTGTGCAGGTGACCGGAGCAAAAGCAAAAACCAATTCTTTCGAGTGACACCGTACGGTGAACCTGTGCGTGTGTGCCGTGTCCTCCGGTCGCCTGCGCAGGTAACCTCTCCGGTGGACCGTAACGTGGATGGCCGGCTTTACGGGTTTAAGCCTACCGGTACCTATACCGGGTGTCTTAAAAGTTGATATTAAATCGAGACACCCTATGTCGCCAATAACTAAAGGATGTTCAAGATTTTTACCAATGAAAAATACATCAGACATTATATATGTCGTAGTCCGTTCTAATATAATTGTCGTCGTTGTGGCTTAATTGGATCCAGAGCAGTAATAAGGATAGGTTGTGTAAATAGTGACGGCCCGGATAAGGCGACGGACGTGGCGGCCGCTAACGGACTGGCACGAGGCTTAAATAACAATCGCCAGACGAATTTGGAGACAGTTTACGTGTTGAATAACTTGAATTCAATTGGACAAAAAGTAATCCAGGGGTTCCGTTTTGTACATTTGCCTTTTCAACGCTTTAGACGTTTTCGCTTTTCTTCTCACATTATTTTAATATTGTCATGGCGTATGAGGTGATCTCTTATTATCTATGTCAATAAAAAATACCTAAATATCAGGGCAATCTCATAGACATTGGCCTAGTCCCAAACTGTACTAGGCAATGGTAAACATACTTTAAATCTAAGACACAGCAACAAATACTTGCGCTCATCCACAGACCACCAGAGAGAGAGAGAGAGAGAGAGAGAGAGAGTAAGCGAGTGTGTGTGAGAGAGAAAACTATCTCTCTCTCTCTCTCTCTCTCTCTCTCTCTTTCTCCCTCTCCCTCTCTCAGTTTTAAAGCCTTGCTCTTGTCGGTGGAGGAATTTCCTATCATATCTTCTCTTTGACAGCTCCTTCATCTCTATACGACACGACATGCACCTTCTCTATAATTTGGTCCATGTCGCTTCTCTTGCTATCTAAGCTCTACTATTTATGTACTTGGTCAGAACGGTCATCAGTCATCACATCACACAAATATTTGCTCATACTGCGAATCGAACCCGGCACCGCTAGCTTCGTAAGCAGGGTCACTACGAACTGGGAACGCGACCTTGTTCAATATTAGTCCCTTCCACTATATTTATTCCCACGCTACATTCTATATTAATAAAGAAATAATCACGTTCCAGTCCACTGGGTCTAAGAAGCAGAAACGAGGCAAAATAAGACAAATGATAATTAATTATTCAGTGACCGACCGCGCGCGCATGTGACAGGTTGTGACTATAGCGACCCGCACATCGCGAACGCAAATTAATTATACAAGATGGTGAAATGCGCTAAGTGTAATAAAGTTGTCAACAAAAATACTCCCGGAGTGCAGTGCAATAAATGCAGCAAGTGGTATCACGCCTCCTGTGCGTCATTGTCTACGGAACAACTCTGTGCCTTGTCGGCAACGGACTCGGTCGATTGGAAATGTCACAGCTGTGCGCCAGTACATGGTGGTAAAAAGAAACGTATATCGGTAATCCTGCCAAACCCCGAAGACGAAGATTCCGAGACCGAAGCATCAACCCAAAACAAAGCCGACAAAGTGTTGTTAGAAATGCGCCAAGAAATTCGACAGTTACGACAAACCGTTAAGGAAATAATTCGAGATGAACTACAAACTACCCTCAGTTTTTATTCCGACAAAATTGACGAGTACGAAAACAAATTAAAAGACCACGAAATGAGATTCAAAATAATGGAAAATCAATACAAGGACATAACAAATACGTGCAAAAACTTATTTCTTAAAAACGAAGTGTTGGAACAAAAATTAAACAAAAGTGAACAGACGCAGGCAAGTAACGACCTCGAAATATGTGGGGTAAGCGATCAAAATAACGAGAATGTGAAGGAAGTTGCAACAAAGGTCTGCCAGCTCCTGAACCAAGACCCTAGTGACATTACCAGAGTGGTTAGGAAAAAAAAACCCGCCCGCGCCATTGGCTCCGCGCAAGCTGAGCGCGCCAGAATGGACTCCCCCATAACAGTCACCCTTCGAGAGGGCAAGCGCGACCAGTGGTGCCATGCAGCAAGGGTAACAGAGATAACTGCCCAGGACATCGGCGGCGAAGGTACCAAGAAAATATACTTACGTGAGTCGCTCACGCCTTCAACGTCATACCTGCTCTGGAAGACGAAAGCAAACCTTAGGGATAAATCGCTGTGCAAGTATGTATGGTGCAGAAACGGGAAGATTATGGTGCGAAAAGAAGACGGTGATAAAAAGATCTACTACGTCAGGGCTGAAAAAGACATCGAGCGAATTGGTAAAGAACTGCAAACCTAGGTATGTACAAACAGCCTTTTTTCATAAAATAAAATACCTACTTAAGCGGAAGTCAAAATGTTGACAAAGTATACTATTTACGATGGCTCCACACGACCCAAACACAACAGAAAGTACTCACGATTCATGGAACGACTTCATGACTCATATACCAAATGTACAAAATAAATTAATTTTACTACAGGTCAACATCCGCTCAATGAAAAAAAACCACTCGCATTTAGAATACATCGTCGATAATAGCCCGCAAATAATTCATCTAATAATAATCACAGAAGCCAACATCACAGACACAACGTCGAGATTGTTTAACATAAAGGATTATACTATGTACACAGAGCTACGACAGCAAAGAAAAGGAGGTGGTATTGTTATCTACGCGCACAAAAGTATTTCATTCATAAAATCGGACGTGAAAACAACATATTTTGAGTGTTTGTTTGGTGAAGTGGCCACATTAAA
This sequence comes from Acleris sparsana, assembly GCA_923062465.1. Taxonomy (NCBI): domain Eukaryota; kingdom Metazoa; phylum Arthropoda; class Insecta; order Lepidoptera; family Tortricidae; genus Acleris; species Acleris sparsana. The sequence goes on along the minus strand of OV281305.1, from coordinate 6,337,450 downwards.
TGGCAGTAAAATAACCATATGTTCAGTGTACAGACCGCCTAGTTTAGATAAGTTGCAATTCATCAAGGAACTATCTCAGTTGTTATCAAAACTATCCACAAAAAGAAACTGTATATTAGCAGGTGATATTAACTTAGACATTTCATGTATAAATAACAATGTAAGATCATATCTGAATAGCCTAAACGAATTGGGATTTGTTTGTTGTATTTCACAGTTTACAAGAGTAGAATCAAACGTAAATCGTGTATCCAAATCCTGTATTGATCATTTATTCATCCGTGACGTTTGCAAGCGAGATGCGCCCGGGCACCGAGCGCACTGTGCCGTTGTGCGCGACGCGCCAGCTGACCATTACATAATAGGGCTGGCTCTTATCAATGCGGATTGCGCATCAACCTATAAAGTAGTAAACAAGTTGGATAATGAAAAAGTTAAACAGGAATTAAGTCAAATTGACTGGAGCCCGGCATTTCTTTGCAACGACCCGAATGAACTAATTGACATAATTATAAATAAATACCAATTTATATATAATAAATATACTTATAAAGCCAAAATATTTGTAAACAAAAAACAGGAAAGTAATTGGATAAATGAGAATTTAATAAACATGTGTAATAAAAAGAAAGAACTCTTAGCTATATATCTAAAAGATACAAGTAACAAACAGAACGAGTTAATATACAAAAAATATAGAAATAGGACTAATAAGAAAATCGACATTGCTAGAAATAAGTTCACGAAAAAAGAAATATGTAACAATTTTAAAAACCCAAAAAAAATGTGGGAAATAATAAATAGACTTAGTGGCAGAATCATAAAAGCGGTAGATGATGTACTTTTAAAGGCATTTAGACTGCGGGCAAAAGAATTATGCAACAAATTTGGCACTGACTTCGATAATAACGTCAAAAAAGTTAAGAGCAGTTGTAATCAGCCATTGCTTGATGAGAAATGTTATATAAATACGCCTAATTTGTCATTGCGACTTAAAAATATTAATGAACAAATTCTACATAAAATAATTTTACAAATAGATGACAAAAAGAGCCCAGGTTATGACGGTGTAAGGGCAAAAGACATAAAATACATTGCCGATCAAATGACACCTGTCTTAGCTCACCTCATTAATACATGTATCTCGAGACGTATATATCCAGATAAACTTAAAATAGGGCTTGTGAGACCCATACATAAAAAAGGTAGCTATGTAGATACAAATAACTATAGACCGATAACAATACTCTCGTGCATAGATAAGATTATAGAAAAATATCTCGGCAACTTAATAAATACTTTCTTATCAAGTAATGGAATTATACATAATAAGCAATTTGGGTTCCAAAGAAATAAAAGTACGTCGCAACTTTTATCTTTATTTACCGACGAAATAAATAGTCACCTTGATAAGAAACATCATGTACTCGCCGTAATGATAGATTTCAGCAAAGCTTTTGATACACTAGATTATCATACGCTATATGAAAAACTAAAACAAAATGGTATACAAGGACCTATGCTGGAACTCATAAAAAATTATCATTTGAATAGATATAACGCGGTCAGCATAGCAGGCGAACAATCCGATTTAATTCCAACCTTATACGGTACGGCCCAAGGTTCTATTTTGGCACCGACGGAATATTTGTTATACGTCAATGATATGTGTAATATATTCCAGCATGGTTCCGCATACCAGTTTGCAGATGATACATGTATAATTACAGCCCACCGGGATCTAGGGACTGCCCAGGACATGATGCAGAAAGAATTCGATCTACTGTGTAAATGGGCACACGATTTAGGCTTATCTATAAATTATTCTAAAACTAAGTTAATGCACATACATTCACCCTATAAAAAAACAAACTTCACACCAAAGATCGTAGCCCACGAACACAAATGTTTGCACATGCCCAGCGTGTCTTGTGAATGTACTTACCTCGAAATTGTAAGGGAACATACCTACCTTGGACTAAAAATAGACCACAAGCTCAATTGGAGGCCCCATATTGACCATGTATGTGGCAAACTTAGATCCATCTTGGCAAAATTATGTGTACTTAAACATAAAGTCCCGTACAATACATTAAGACTTCTGTACATGTCATTAGCAGATTCCGTTATAAATTATGGTCTAGAAAGCTATGGACGAACATATAAAACATATCTTAAAAATATATATAACCTTCAAATACGGCTTTTAAAAACCATTGTACCTTTAAAAATTAAATATATGCACAGAAACAAATATGAAAACTTATTTAACTATTGTAAAGTGCTAACAGTATACGACAAAATAGATTTATTAATTGTAACACAGTACAGCAACAACATTAAAGACCTAAAGAAAAAAGCAAGGCCCAAACAATTACGTAGCTTACAAAATATTCCAAAATTTGAAGTTGCAAAAAGTAATAATGAATATGGACAGAGAGTGTGGAAGTGTCTTCTCCCAAGTACCTTAAATCGATTTCCGAATGATTTATCATGCTCAATAGAAGGTAAAGCCGCAGGCCAAGTCAAAAACATAGTTAAGCGATACATATTAAATAAGTACAATTGTAAAAAAAGTGGTAACCATAAATTATAAAAATAAGCATGTATATTTTACATTTTAACCTAGGTATGTGAAATTAATATTATAAGTGTTTAAGAATAAATTATAAGTGTTTTTAGTTTAGACTCCTTAACTCATAAAATCTTTAATATTTAAGATTAGTAGTTAAGTTTCAATAATGCAATGTACCTAATCAAATGAAATAAACAGTTTAAATTTTTAAATTTTTTTTTTTTTTTTTTTATCCGCAACCCCGCATCCGTCGGGCACTCACATTAGGTATGTTAGACCTTATCTAATGAACTTTCAACCCACGTTTTCCTTATTAAAACGTTCAAGGTCACCCAAAGGGCAATAAAGCCCAAGTAAAGATATAGCCTAATAGAGAGTTTCCTTACGAGATTGTAATAGAAAGGGATTTACTTATTGACCATCGAACACCTTCACGACTTCTTAAAATGTAGTTTTTAAAACCACGTGGTGCTTAAGAGGATTGTAAAGCTAAATAAATCGATACAAAATGCGACAGCGATTCTCTACCCTTAACTCTAGTACGTGTCTGTACGTTTCTCCTTTCACGTACAGATCTAGTTCTTAATAATAACTACAACATATTCAAAAATCGTGGAAATCGGACTTGATTTAGGGGGTCAGAAACGTTTTCGCCCGGAGCTTAATTTGTATGGTTTTTTTTGACAGCTACGCTATAGCGGCGCTTCACAATCCTCTACGAGTAAGGACTAATATCGTTAGGAGAATTCGTTTAGATTGATTGAGCACCTTTTATAAGTATTTCCTGTCTTTACCAAGGCAGGGGCTTAATCTATATACCTAGCTCTTAAACGTGACAATGATGGCGGCCGGATAATCACAGTACGTAGTAAGGAATCTACTAAGACTGGTTTAATGTAGAAAAAGGGCTTAGGACATCCTCCAATCGGTCAGCCCAAGTATGCTCTTCTGTGAGGCGAGACAAGATGCTTAACGTTAACGTGAACGATTTTCGAAAACTGTCAGAATGTCTGGAATTGACGTAGGCGCTCGACGCGACGTTCTGACAGCTTACGTCAATCATATACATTTTGGATAACGATAACGAACGCCGAATGCATCTTGTCTACGGTCTATTTGATATCCTCTTCCATTAGAGAGATAAGTATCGTATCGAATATAACTTTATTCTTGATAATTATTGTAAGTATGTTCTACCTATTCAAGTGTGCGATCGCTACTTACTTTATTCTTTATTGACTTTTTCCGTTAATAAGAGCTATCTAATGTTGACAAGACGATAACAATAGGTAAAGTAAGTAAGTAAGTAAGTATTTGTTTATTGTAAACTGTGTACAAAAGATGGAAAATAAAATGACAATAGCATCAACAGTTGCCCATTGCGAGCATACAATTATTGTAACTTATATCTAAAAACACATGAATTTAATAATTTATACATGAATTAGATTATAAAATACATTAAGGATAAGCCATTTTAATTTAAGACAATGAAGGTAATGGGACTCATGGGCCCTGTCGACCGGCGCGCTGGAAGGATGCTGTTGTAGCGAACTTGCACCAACGTTGATACAGTCACAGCTGCGAAGTAGCGCAGGAAAGAGTGAAGACTGGTTTTAAGTCAGTGAAGTCAGCACAGACGTGACATTGTCTTAAAAACGGCCGAGCGAGCGAGCGAAGTCGTACGAGCGGGCTCATTCGCCGTATAAAGCTACCTAATTAAGAACACGTCGGGACTCAAATGCGTCAGTTAATAATACACCCATCGAGTTTAAGAGCTAATTGCATAAGAGAATCACCTACCATTTAGTTTAGTTGGGTTTCTAATTTCATCTAAACCAATGTTGATTACTTAAATTAATAATTTACAACAGCGGACAGTTCAAACTCTACAATGATCACTAGTCTTCGCCTGCACAAGAGTTTATTATGAATATTTATGACCCAAATATACGTATTGCTCTAAAAATAACCTCGCTCAGGAAAACAAAAGCACACGTGCCGGTCAACAATAACTGAGTTATCTGAGGCAGCTACGAGGTAACTATCTGGTATACATGCATAGTTACTACATAGTAGTACAAGTCTGGGACTTACTTTAGGACTTACTAACTTACATATTGTCGGGAGCCTGCCGTTTGGAAAAAATATGTTTGCCAAATGTATCATTTCCCAACCCAATGTTTTTTTTTTCAGTGTTTATTCCAGTACCATCGTATAGGTTAAGTTAGGTTGGGTTTTCTTGAAATATTTACGTTTACAGAAAACAAAGCGGGCTGGCAAATGAAAAGGTTGGGAAACGATACATTAGGCAAACATATTTCGCCGAAACAAGGCCGAAACAAAGGAAACCCCATATTGTCGTCTAATATTAATATCTATTTAATTTAATACTAAATATTAATTAAGTAATAATAAATGATTAATAACAAACACCTCGAAATAATATCAATACAATAGATTTTAAAAAAAACCATCGGGGTTTTACTTCTCACTCACTCCCTCTCATACGCTCTACTGTCTATCTGACTTTATCCGAACCAGGAATACTTTTTTATAGCATTGAGAAGGAAAACGAGCACTCAAGCTCCCCTGATGGTCAAGACTACAATTTGAAGGCTATTATCTCCAAATGTGTTGCCAACCCTGAGGACTAAGATGGAATTCCTTTATGCTAGTAATTTCACCGGTTGTCTTATCCCGGCATCTAAACATAACAATGCGAACACTGCTGCTTGGCGGTAGGTGAAAGCATAAGATGGTGGTAGCGATCCAGACAGACCTTGCACCAGGCCCTACCACCCCTAAACCTCTTTTTAAAACCTTTTTGTACTGTACAGTCCGCCAAAAATGTGGTCTACCATCCTACGGTTGAAGTTCATTTGCTCGTCATGACTCACGATACAAGAAGGTCGAATTTCCCTTGCAATTATATTATGACATTGACAATAGTGTCAACCTTTTTTCAAAACTGGTAGAGCACTTTCTTGGCCGACCGTACTTTAATTTATTGTCGCAAAGTAATTTGCAATATCATTTACTCAATGTCGGATAGTTAGTAGTTAATCCTTAAGTGTCAGCTCATGTGTAGTTCAGGCGCGTGCGCAATTCCGCGACAAAGTAGCACGCTCAATAGCCAAAAGATACAACTCCGATTACAAATATATTTAACTTTGAACTTTGCTCACACGCGTCAGTCTTCAAATTGAAACGGTTGTGTTTGAGTTGGTACGTTTTAAACGTTGTATAATGCGTCGTCGACGTGCGGTAACTGGCGAGTGGGTCTAATGGTTCGGAGGTTGTTGCCCGATCTACCATAAGTACCTAGTTAATGCTACAGTAGAGCAGCTATTCTTCAAGTGTGCTCCGCGGGCTCCAGAACACGTTAGCCTATTTGATAGTGCCTTCGAAGCTAGCGATCCCGGGTTAAAATCCCGCTAAGGGATATGTATGATGAGATGTATTTACCTAATTATGTATTTCTCTATATAAGTAAATTGAACGTCGTTTAGTACCCATAGTCAAGGATAGGAAAAACGCCCGTCATTTTGAAAACATAACCCTGTTCCGTACAGCAGAGACTTCCTTGATGTAAAATAAAAATATTTCTAGGTATTTTATTTATTTATTATACAATAATGTATATGTATTCAGGGATAATGTAATGGGAAAACGCAAACAAACAGACAAACAGTAACCCAATTTCAACGATTAAATATGCCCCAATGACGTCCGTAGATTGTGAAAAACTTTTTTGACTCATAAATAGGTCCTGAATTCACGGCGTTATGGACAAACAAGTAAAAACTTTTTTTTAAATGAAGTTATTTTTGATTGGCGAGAGTTTTTTTCCCCGAAACCATTCCAGTGTTATTAATTAATAATATTGTCGCTGAACACATATGAATTATGGAGTAATAAATGTAAAATACCTCCAAATATTTTTAATTAACATCATAAGGAAGTCTCTCCTGTACGGACAGGGGTTATGTTTTCAAAATGACGGGCTTTTTCCCGATCCTTGCCCATAGTACAAGCCTAGAGTTTAGTTTGGGAATAGGTAAATTTGTGTAACAATGTACCCTGATATTTTATATCTAACGTGACATATTCAATCAAATCCTAAGATGTTTTTAATATTAGACTCGCTGTGCCTCTTTGACATGGTTTTATAGTGGCCTAGAAATCAATTGTTTCACTACAAATCTACCCATTATATCGTTGCGTTTAAGACGTGTCTAGCCCGGCCGTCAACAATGCGCAGGTCACAGTGCGATAAACACCAGCCTTATGCTTATTACACACTGTATAAAAAGTTACAAAGAGTTACCTTTCAACGAACATCTCATTACGCAGAATTTTTATTTCATCGGAAGGAATTTGCAATAATAATCTGCAATCACAGAAAAAAAAAAGTTTACGTAAAATCATAAAGGAAGAGGTTCTATGTTCCAATGTCTTTTTTTAAGTCTGTTTATGTATATTACTTCGTCAATTATTGACCGATTTCAAAAATACTTGTTTGTTTTGGTAGAATATACTTCCGAGGTGGTCCCATTGTCACCAAATCTGAATCTAATGAGGGTTTCATCCAACAAGTCCAGCAATTGCATTCAAAAAGTGTTATTTGTTGAAGTACCTAGGATTGATTATGATGATGACCACAGATGGCCAACAGAACTCCTCAGCGGTACCTATTTCAAGTTTAGTGTAGCGATAACATATCTCGATTAAGATAGTTGAGCGACTTTCGAAAGTCCGCACGAGTTTTTTTTTGGTAGTCACCGCCCTAACCTAACCTAATTACGTGATTAATGTTTAAGATTCAGACAACATGGATTCAGCAGAGAATAGCGTTGGATGATATTATACCATCGGTGAAGGGAAGTTTGATAGAATTATGGGTTAACAAATAGTATTAGAGATGAAGAAGGGAAACAAACACACTGCACCCGACGATACGTCAGCTGTAAGACCTGTCGCCGGTGATACTGCAATACCCAAATTCAATAAGTTGCAAAATGTACCTTACTGACTTGATCTTATTTGATTTTTAACCGACTTCAAAAAAAGGAGGAGGTTATACGTTCCACTGTATGTATTTTTTTTTTTTTTTTTGTGTATTTTAGTTATAGTTGCCGGCAAACTTCTTGAACACGTAACCTTGCTTGCGCAGAAGCGATTTTTAGGTTTCGTTGGGAGGGGGGCCGCGGGCGGCGGGAGGTGGCGGCGGGGGAGCACGCACCATTGGTCAATCAGTTGACGTTTGCGTCCCGCGTCCACGTCCACGTCCCTCTGCCTCCCGAGTACACTTGCGTGCACTGATAAAGCCGATTGTTATCATTAATTTTCTTGTTATACTTTGATATTGATTTTTGGATCAATTTGAGAATGATATTCATGATATTGATGATAGTCAAGAAACAATGACTACCTCCAGCTCCCATAGAACCAAGGCCTAGTACCAGCGCTGGTATTGACTTAATGGAAGGAATATCCTTTTTAGTTCTAGACTAATCTATTTTAAATAGTTTCCTGTATTTTTTAGTGTTCTTCTAATAATAATATAAACAATTTTTTTTCACTTGTGTATCATTTATTCTAAGATTTGAAAATATTCTGTAACATAAATTAGGTACTTTTTTTTGCACGTATGTGTACGATGCGCGAACTTTCCCCCACTACCTCGCCTAATGTTCAAGAAGTTTGACGGCAATTATACGTGGTATTGCATTATCACAGAGGTCGGACCATTTGGCGTCATTACTAGCAATAATGTGGACATGACTTCAAAGATTTCAATTGAACAAATTTAACCACATTAAGTGATTACGTACCCGAAAAAATTTGAACCTTCTCATGACAGTAATAAATAAATAATACAAAGAATTGTTGTTGTGTAGATTTATAAAAGCAAATAAACAGTGTTTTTTATAATTTTTCCTTGGTTGGTTTATTTTTTCACGACTATAATAAACTAATTCGGAGAAAAGCTCCTTTCGTAATACACGGATGTTGATGAAGCCAACTAAAGTATAGTTGCCGGCAAACTTCTTGAACACGTAACCTTGCTTGCGCAGAAGCGATTTTTAGGTTTCGTTGGGAGGGGAGCCGCGGGCGGCGGGAGGTGGCGGCGGGGAGCACGCACCATTGGTCAATCAGTTGACGTTTGCGTCCCGCACCGCGTCCACGTCCCTCTGCCTCCCGAGTACACTAGCGTGCACTGATAAAGCCGATTGTTATCATTAATTTTCTTGTTATAATTTGATATTTATTTTTGAATCAATTTGAGAATGATATTCATGATATTGATGATAGTGAAGAAACATTGACTACCCCCAGCTCCCCTGAACCAAGACCTAGTACCAGCGCTGGTATTGACTTAATGGAAGGAATATCCTTTTTAGTTCAAGACTAATCTATTTTAAATAGTTTCCTGTATTTTTAGTGTTAATTTAATAATAATGTAAACATTTTTTTTCACTTGTGTATCATTTATCCTAAGATTTGAAAATATTCTGTAACAAAAATTAGGTACTTTTTTTTGCACGTTTGTGTACGATGCGCGAACTTTCCCCCACTACCTCGCCTAATGTTCAAGAAGTTTGACGGCAATTATAAAGTAATATTAATGGCCACTCCTCACGTCTTTGTGCTATTTATTTATTACTGTCCTGCAAGGATCTAAATTAAAGTTCAGGTAAGAAATCAATTAATTTAATTTCATTATTATAGTTAAACTCTTTGGAGTCATGTCCACATTATTGCTAGTAATGATGCCAAATTGTCCGATCTCTGAATCACCGACGTTATGGACATTTGACATTGTGATTTTGTTGCCAACCCAAAGGGCCACATAATAAACTAAAGAGGTTATCATGACATGGCTAAGCAATTCAGTTTACGGTGAGAGAATGAGACAACCGTGTAACTGCTATAGCTCTGTCCCTTACACTCATCCTAAACTGAATTATTTAGCCTTGTCACGATTACAGTTTTACAGTACACGTCAAAAATTAGTTTTCTATGACGATGTATAATACCTATCTTGAGGTTGGCATCTCATTCCAGTGCAAGATGGAATGTATCTGAACTAGTATACAGGTTAGGTTTGATCAGATCGGGTGAATTCTTGGCCTAAAATAAAGAGGTGGGGAGTTTGGGCTTCGGCCAAGCCATTTTCCACTTTGATTAATATTGGTATAATTCCGAAGAAAGCCAAAAAGACAGAGTCAACATTACCAGTATATTTGCGTTACACAAATTAGTTTAACCGATAACTGGTTAGATAACTCTTTCTTTCTGCAAAAGCAGCGTCAAACTTTAACGCTCCCGTTTGTTTGTAGTAATTTAAATTTTTAGATTGTTACTATAAAAGTTGCATAAACGTTCTTTAACACTAAAGTCCCAACTATTTCGTAAAGATACAAAGTACGATGGACATACTTGGAGAAGGCATAAGTCCAGCAGTAGACGTGTTTCCGAGCACAAATGATAATGAAATTACTCTCTCTGTCACTTTCTAATTCAAGTGACAGTACGGCATTAAAGGCAGTTTTTAGTGAACGTTTGTCCAAGGGGCCATAAATTGTAAACCTAAAAGTTATCAAGTTGTGACCATGTGCCAGAGTAGGTACGCAGCATAGGACCAACGACACAACTCTCTGTTGACTGGTCACGGACATCAGCTAAATGCAGGCAGCGCAGTGGTGTTTCTGGCTCCTCTTAAATCCAGCAGTCTTAGCCCTCCCACAGACCTACAAAATGTTTTTTTGTGAAATCAGATTGAAACAGGTTCTGCCCCTACACGTGTCAATTGATTGAGTCAATCATCAATCATTATGATCTATTGTCTATTATCTATGGCTATGGCTATGGTAAAAATCTCAAATGTCAAAATGAAACTAGAGTTATCAGGCTAAACATCACGTGAAAAACAATTCCCACCGCAATTGTCCGCCATTATTTATTTTGAATAGAAGCGTACAAGTTTGACAGGATAATTGAACCACAGATTAAAAAACATTGAGCAATCACTACTACAGACAACACACACAATCACACGCGATGGCACAAACTAAATTCAACTCTGTCAAACTTTTCTATAATGATTGCGCAAACTTCAATCATAGCCATAGACGATCAAAAAGTTTGGGCAATAAGTGTGATGGCACAAATAAATTGATCATCGGTGGGGTGCCTTACAGCTGACAGGATGATGACAGGTGTCACAGCTGACCTAAAACGCTTCAGCAAAGTGATTGGCCGGTGAGCACTAAGCGCTAGTCGGTGACGCGTCTCGTCGCGCTCGGCGCGTAATTGTACCCATTATGATGTCAAGTGCCCAATAAAACACTGGCAGGCCGAGAGACCAGTCGGGGCTGAAATATACAATCGCGATGAGTGAACATTATCGAAACGCAAATGATAATTGTAGCTAGCTCAGTTTAAATCAAGTTTTTTTTTAAATGTCGTGAGGTTAATGAACACACAGGGCCTCTATTCTACACGGTTACAACCATATGGTTAGCAAAATTATCGTCTTTGACCTGTTATAGTATTGTTTGTAACTGGGCCGCCATTACTGTCACGTCAAGTAAGAGCTATCGAAACGTTGACAATATATACGATAACACGTCAAATACTAAATGGCCTTTGTTCTCTTTTATGCTATAAAATAGGAATTATTCCTGAACCCGTACTGAAAAAATACTTAGTTGCTTCTAAATAAAGTCTTGATTCCATACGAGTCTACATACCTTAGCTACATCAACTAAGTAGCATTGGCAAAGTCTCCAGATTATACCAACGAGACGAAGATCTGGTGACTGGTCACGGCTATCAGCTAGATGCTGGGAGCGCAGAGGTGTTTCTGGCTCCCCTTAAATCCAGCAGTCTCACAGCTGGGATGATGACAGGTGTCACAGCTGACCTAAAACGCGTCCAAAGTGATTGGTCGAGAGACCAGTCGGGACAGAAATATACGATTGCCATGTGTAAACGAAAACGCAGATGATAATTGTAGGTAATTAATCAACGTAAATCAAGTTTTTTCTTTATGTCATTGTGAGGTAAACGAACACATAGGGCCTCTATTCTAGACGGTAAAAACCATAATTGTCGTTGACCAGTTATCGCGGTTGTCAAGTTGTTGTGTTGTTTATTAGCTCTTATTTGGGAACACCCTATAATTTCGAATTATTTAATTCCGAATTTGAAATGACCGAATTTCATAATTCCGTATTTTTATAAAACCGAAAAAATTAAGGTTAAAGACGAAAACGTTTTTCCGAATATTATAATTACGTATGTTGACAATTCCGAATTTTCCTTTTTACGAAAATTCACAAACCAGAGGTAACGTAAAAAGTGGAATAATGAGTCTAACCACTTGATTTGATTTAAAGTATTCTACTTGAAACAAAAGTTAGGTGAGATGACGAGCACATTACTAAATTACGTCAATCTCATCTTGATAGGTTAGGTTAGGTTAGAGTTGCATCAAGGCGCGAAGCACCTTAGCTACGCGGAACAGGGGCTCCGCACGGCGGAGCTCCGTCGACTTTGTCGGACATTTCTTATAGTCTTTAAGCATTAAGCATGTCAAACATTATACACCATATTATAGAATATTTTATCAGGCGCTTATTTGAAATAAAACATCTAAGAGAATTCGGGCTGCTAAAATTTCAAAATAATGAATATTCGGGATTCGGAATAGGAATATTCGGGATTCGGAATAGGAATATTTGGAATTGTGATATTCGGAAAAATATTTTTCGGCATTTTATAATTCGGAAATGTGAACATTCGGGATTTAAAAAAATCGTGATTGTGATGATTCGTGAAATAGAAAGAGATTCTATTTGGATCAACTGGCAAGGCTTACTTGCTACTATCCGACCGGTTTAAACTACTGTACTGTCCACTGTCCACTGTTCTCGACCAATGTAAATCGGGCCATAGACATGAGCATTCTCAAGATCGGACACACCGACGCAAATCCACTACCACCTTATCCTTAAGTAATAATTAATCAATGCATTGTTGTTTACCGGTGTGGACATAGGTATGACAACCGGTAAAATGACTACCTCAGACCCCTTTTCCTATCACGTGGCATCGTTTGCTTCCTCCATGCTATATAAAAAGGAATTATTCCTGTACGCGCACTGAAAAAAAAAAGATTGTTATTACATTATTACAATAGTAAATAAGCGTCTTCATTCCATTCGGGCCTACATACCTTAGGTACATCAACTGAGATTTAAGTTGTATCACTAAAGAACTTACTGTTGTTACAGTGGCTTTATCTGACGAAAGCTGGTTTGCCATACTTGTAGATGTAACACGTATAGACACGCACACTACGGCGTCGCTTAGCGCCGACAGCTACGCACTCAGAGACAACTAGCACGTGCATCTACACACACACACAAGTATGGCAGACCCGCTCTCGTGAGTTAAAACAAGCTTTGGTTGACATAATTATAATTTTATTTGAACTAAGAGAAAATTACTCTTGCTTGTGTCTTTTTTTAAGTGCGATATTACAGCTATAGCATCGCAATGGCAATGCGCTTGCGCTGGAGTAACACGATCACTCACATGTCATGCGCGCGAGTCGACGCGGCTGTCATCTCAACAACACACTCGTTTGGACTATTTGCTAGCGAAATCGGCCAAGCAAGCGGACAGACAAAACAGCTTGTTGATCGAGCTTACTCGGTTAACCTAGTATGAAAAACATTCCGCGTCCGTAAAGTATATAAATCATTTGTTGGTCAATGCATTCATTTCTATAATAAACTATCTGACGTAGTTTTAAAGTTACCCTTTCCAGCACTTAAAAAATAATTGAAAAAATCCTTGATGTCAAAAGCGTATTATCAGTCGATGGTTATCTAGCATGCATGGCGTAATCCCGAAACTCTGTCAATAATCATTTATTCAAGTGCAAAAGCTTTATCTTGTCTAGGGGACACCGTCGATGTAGGAAAACATATCAAAACTTTTAATCTGGACGTGTTGCACCGTGTTATATACACATAAGTAGGTAGGTATATATTTTTTTCCTTATCTCCCTCTATCTCTCTCGTAAGATTTTTCGCATATTTTCCTGCTGAACTACGCATGTTATTTGATATTATATTTAATTTAAAATTTATAGTTTTATATAGGTAATACTAGACTAAGTAACCATTATAATATGTTTAAAAAATTACTGACTGCTGAGTTTCTTGCGGCGTTTCTTCTCAGCAGTGGTCTCCTTTTGGGAAGCGCTGGTAGATTCTTGACGTGTAAAAGTGCACTTGCGGCCTACTTATTGAATAAATGACTTTTTCATCTCTCCTGTTCGGAAAGTTTAATTTGAATGGGTGGATAGCCGGGTGGAAAATTGCGTTTTCATCTCTAGGGTGGAAAGTAATTTTTTTTTAATAGTTACGATTGGCCACGGAGTCTAAGATAATTGAGCTACGTCATAAATATTATAAACATAAAAGATTTTCATATATCTAAACTCGGCTATACGTTAAACGATGTATTTATTACGGCCTATAGGTTCATATGAAAATCATTTTAAGACTGGTCTATTTTTTTCGCAATTACAGAAAATCAACATTTAAAATTATTCCTCTATTCTGCTGCCCGCCATAATGCCGTGATAGCATAGCATGACACTTTTTCTTTCACGTTTCGGCATGGCCATCTAGAAAATACACTACTGCCAACATTAGAAAAGTTTAATCGAGTTGGTCACGACCAAGGAGCTTATTATACAACAAGGAGGTTGAACACCGAACATCCGTTCGAAACAAGAAATTTGACCTTTATTACGTCACGAATATATTCCATCTCTTTCTTTAGTTAGGGTAAGAATGAGATGGAATATGCCGTGACCAACTCGATTTAACTTTTCTAATGTTGGCAGCATGTGTATTTTAACTTTTTTATTAATGTAGAAAAAAAAAGTTTTCAATAGATAAAGCGGGAAACGAGATTAAATATGTTTAGGTATACCGTGTCTTTTTTCCTCACAGTCGAAATGAAAAGTAGAGTGTCTAACTCGGGTGAAATTACCCATTTCCCCTCGAACTATTGGCGCTCTTACTTCGTTCGAGCGCCAGAAATATCTCGGGTGAAATGGGTCACTTTCAACCCTTGGTTATCAATCTACTATTATCTTTTTTTTATCGTTAAAAATATTTATTATTAAGGGACTTCGGAGTCGATTTTGGCGGCATTGTCAGCAACATCGTTGCTTTATCGAATAACACTTGCATCGAATTAGACTAACATAACTATTTAATAATTATAAGCCCTATTTAATCTAACTACTTTAATAGAATTCTGTATGAATAGCTTATCTACCGCGTTTGGAATAGCTAATATACTTACTTTGAAATACAACAAGATCGGATATATTCGCCTTAAATGTAGTTAATAATGACTTTATTTCTGCGTCATTCTCATTTATTGATGTGGATCATCTCAGACGCTCTATTCTACTTGGTAAAACGATATTGCTTTTTGACGGTTTACCCTTAAAATATCAAAACTCAACGACATTCATTTCAACGACATGCATTTGCATGAATTGTAAAGTTTTGGTGGTCACAGGTTTAGACCTAACCTTAACCTAACCTACGTAACCCATGCTTAAGATAACCTAAAAACAATGTTTGTGCAGAAATCAGGTTTCGGTGAAATGACACATTCCATCAAATGTGTGTCGATCATGTGTCGATATTTCAAGGGGATCCCGCTTTGACATGTTATCGTATTGTTTATAACTCGGTCGCCATTGCTGTCAAGTAAATAAGCGCCATTGTAACATGTCAAAAGTGGTTTTAAGGACTAATAGGAATTTTACAAAATTCGCAGTTTGAAGTGGGAAAGAAAAGCTTGTTCTGTCTTAAATAAACAAAACATGGAGGCGAAACCCTATCTAGGCCCAAAATAAGCTGTCAAGTATAGCTAAAAGCTAAAGTACTTTTAATTTAGTTAGTAAAACAGGACACTAACTTAGGTTAAATTCGCAAATTTAAATTAAATTCAACAAAGATCCTTTTCAATCCGGATTAAAAATTAATCAGTCGGCCGGATGTCCCGCAGTAACCGGCCTACCCAAGGCAATTACCGGAATTCGATAACCGGTGCTCGCAAATTTTACCAATATTGGATTATTTAATGATAAAACCCTGAAGCGAACTTCTTTACTGCTTAGTCGACGGGGCCGGCGTTATGTGAACTTTGATACGTATAAAGATCGTCGGGCCCTGAGGGCCCAGCCAAAATGCACTACGCTAACTAGCGTTTCTCGTTTCATTTTTAACCAATCGCGTCACTGTTAGATCACGTGACTTTTCTTGTTAGCGTAGTGCAACTTGGCTGGGCCCTCAGCTTCGCCTAGTTAGCGATTTTCGAAGTCGGTAAAATCAGATTGCTATTGATTTTGATACGTTAGGTATAAATGTAATTTTTATACGAGTATATATGTATTTTTTCAATTCTTTAGTGTACAAACGGGAAAATAACAAACAACAAAATAGAAACATAAAAGGAATGAACAAAGGCAAACTTATCCCTTTAAGGGATCTCTTCCGGTTAACCTTATTGGGAAATCTTTGAAAGCAACAAATAGCCAAACGTACAACAGTGGGAGGTGTGGTGAGTTACCGTGTGGTCAACGTTACGATAGCTCTTAGTTCATCTTATGTAAAGTTCCTACTTTTACACCTATTGAAATTATTAAGCCGTATAATTTGGCCGTGTAGTTGCCGGGTTAGAATAGTGCCACTCCATTTCATCCCGTGGAAATCGGTAAAAAGCAACTAAGGGAATAAACGCTTGTAGTATTGTTAGGTGATGGGCTTGCAACCTGTCACTAATATAGGTAAGGTACTACATATGGTAAACTTCTTTGCCTGGGCAATATGTGGTTACAAAATGAACAACATGTTGTTAGAGTTGTTGGCTATTCTGTATCTCTGCCTACCCCACTCTGGGAAAGAAGGCGTGGGTATGTAAGTTGTGGTTACCTATAAGTAGATAAGCATCAACCTGGGATCTATATCATATAGAATTAAGAATTTGTACGATGTATTATCTGTTGGTAATCCTTAATAAATAAATAAATAAATAAATAAAATGAGTACATATTCAATTATGAATTCGCTCCCAAATATCGTGTATCGTGCCGAATTCGAAGCATTACCGGCAAATGTCAGAGTTCAGTAGCCACGGGGTACCTAATATCAAATTTCTCCGTGGAGGATACACCTCGGCCTCGGATCGGATATACAGAATATTAGGCAGGCTGGAAACTAGAAATACACATGCTAGTTGTTGCCCGCGGTACGGTCCGCGTAGAGCGCGCTTATAGCTATTCCCTGGGGAACTGTCCAATTTTCCGGGATAAAAGTACTTCTGGCAATAAGGATCTTGTATACATATATTTGGTAACATGGCTGTATAGATAATAATGCCCTCGACTGTATAGATATTTTCGGCTTGGGTTTTGTTCTCATGTATGTGATAGTTGCGTGTATAGATATTTATGGCCTCTTATTTGCCTATATGGCCATGTAAATGTCTAGATCTACTTGACTCTCTAAATGCTCGCATATTTCTGACCAAATTATCGTACAGATATTTCTGGTTCCTCAACTGTACAGATATTTTTGACATCTTGGGAACGTATATGTATACATTTATGCCCTTGACTGTGCGCGGCTCGCGAGCCTGTTCTCTACTAGAAACTTTGTTACTGTAACTGTTACAGGTACAGTTACAGCTCGCTGGTACCCGACTTAAGACGTTAGACCGTGATCGTCGAGAGAAACAAACAAAATCACTTTTGGATTTGTAATATTAAATTAACTACTAATCTTATATTTTTAAACGTTATACTTTATTCAATCCCCTGGAATTTAATTCTAATATCTTGATAAGCAACGATAAATAAAGTGTATTGGGCACGCGACGACCACTTTACGAGCACGGAGGCGGCCATACCGACATAAAGATTATAATGGCGAGTACTGACAACGTCGAGTGCGTGCGCGCCGCTCCACGCAGAATCAGGCCCACCAATTGAATACACGGTTAAATACAAATAACTATTAGATAGACAAATATTCTCTATATAATAGTGACCGCCGTTTGCTAACTAACTTAACTGCCATAACTTTCAATTTTAAACCTTGTTTTTTAGACTTCATGTCCAATCCAAAGGGTAAGATAAACAAACATTTATACACAATCGAATTTATAAATAAATAATAAATTAATATCAGGAGACAATGTCACACAAATTCACCTCCTCCCAAACTAAGCTCTAGGCTTGTACTATGGGTACTAGACCACGATATAAATACTTATCTAGGTAAATATATAATTAAATACACAGAAAACGTCCAAGACGCAGGAACAAATATTCGCGCTCATCACACAAATATCTGCCTTTAGGACCGCTAGTTTCGTAGGCCAATTTACAATATCATAGTTATGTTTTAGTTAACATATAATTAAAAAAATAAACAAGATGGAACTTTACTTTATTCCAACCTGTACACATTATGAAACTTTCGAGTATTGAGTTTTATAAGTAACTAGTGACCCACCAGCGGCTTCGCCCGCTGCAAATTTCCGACATTCCCGGTAGTTTTTTTTCTTTCATACAAACCTTGCCCTGACAATAACGAATACAACCGAAAAGGAATCAGCCAAATCGGTGCAGCCGTTCTCGAGTTATAGTGAGACTAACGAACAGCAATTCATTTTTATATATATAGAAGATTTAAACAAAATATCTGGTCTTCAAAATCGTAATACTGTTTCAAATCGAAGATCAAATTAGTGTATCCCAAATTGTTAGGATATTTTGATTTCTGGTGCCAAATTTGCTTATAGAAATCCTAGGGCCGAAATACTATGAAGTATACAATGTAACTTATTTAATCTGTGCTATAACAAAAGATTTCGTCGAGATAAACGTAGAATAACTGATACAACTAAAACAGTATGAAAAATATTTGCTGCGGGCGCGCTGGCTCTCGGCCAAGAGTACGATACTACAATATATACGGTTGTTTGTTTGTCTTACAATTAAACCGCGATAGCCGTTAATAGCTGTATTTACGAGGTGTTGATTACGATAAATATTGCAAATGTGAATGTTTTTTCGGGTGTTATAATTTATAATTTTGTAAATTGTTAAATAGTATACATTTGGACGGAGTCAAGGCGGAGTATTATAGCTAACGCATTCGCTAAACAGTTTTCTTCAGTTTTCACAACATGCGAAAGTCGCACTTTGTAATTACCCTACGAACTATTATAGAAAAAGTTTTCTTTGATTTGTGGGTGTTCTAGTGCTCTAACCTTAGTTGGTCTTAAAGAGTATTTTAATCCTTGATAGAAATGGGACCGTTTGTCAATAAAACATTTTTACTCAAATCTGTCGATTTTCCCGCTGACTGTACATTTTATCAAAAATCTGTGAATCTCGATTGACATCACTGAAAAAGTTGGTAAAAGTCGCCTAAGAGTATTTTCGCGTAGCAGCAAGGGATCTAGTAGCTGCCCTTTCTGCCCTATCTTAACTTTCCACCTGTATACTGATTTGAGCTATGCATTCGACAAAGTTAACCATAAATTCATCATCATCATGTCAGCCGAAACACGTCCACTGCTGGACATAGGCCTCCCCCAAGGCTTTCCACTCAGACCGGTCTTGTGCTTTTCGCATCTACCGCGGTCCCGCGATCCTGACGAGGTCGTCGCTCCATCTTGTTGGAGGCCTACCTACAACTCGTCTTCCGGTCCGCGGACGCCACTCCAGAACCTTCTGACCCCATCAACCATCAGTCCTGCGAGCAATGTGCCCCACCCACTGCCACTTCAGTTTAGCTATTCTTCGGGCTATGTCGGTAACCTTAGTTCTACTGCGGATATCATCATTTCTGATTCTATCACGCAGAGAAACCCCGAACATAGCCCACTCCATAGCCCTCTGAGTGACTTTGAGCTTCCTTATGAGGCCCATTGTTAGCGCCCACGTCTCAGATCCGTAAGTCAACACTGGCAACACACACTGGTCAAAGACTTTTGACTTCAAACACTGCGGTAATTTGGACGATTTCGTCAATCTTCAATCACGCTGTTGATCTGGCTCCTTGCTGAGTTGGTTTAACTCTTACTTAACAAAAAGACTTCAAGTAGTGGCAATAGATGGTCACACTTGGCAGGGATATGAAGCGGAGTCTCGAGTTCCTCAAGGATCATCTTAGCCCTATGCTTTTTTCACTTTTCAAAAACGATATTACGTATGCGGACGACCTTCAGAACAATTACATGTACAGATGATACTAGCCTATTACATTTTTTTTTTAAATAAGATTGAACAGTGGTGTTCGGACAATGCCATGTCTCTTAACATTATGAAATGCATCCGATCCTAAAGCCCACGGTACAATGAATATTTTTCAATGGATCATGAATCTTATGTGAATGGAATGAGGTAAATTTTCTAATTTGATCATTAGTCATTAAAAAAAAGTAATTCCACTTTACTTCCTTTGCCTTCCTTTTTCATCTTTATTTCAATGGTCTTATTATGTACATACTATTTTTAGTGCAAGGGGCCTCAGGAGGTTAAACCAAAACTTTGCTGATATGTTAGGTACTCCTTACGATTCCCAATATATCCTAACAATTGGACAAAACTTTCTGAAGAGTTGATAAATTCTACCAATATATTTTTATATTTATATAGAAAGAGAACAATATCAATGCTCTGAAATAGTTTGGAAATGTTTTTTCTTACTTTCCTGAGAAGATTTCCAAACTTTTGGGAATGTTCTGCAACATTGCTACTAAATACGGTCACTTACTATAAAGTAAAGAAAGAGCTACCATATCGTTACCAATGTGATATTGGTAAGGTTGAAAATCTAAATTAAACATTTTGCGTTACGTTCTCATATTTAACCCTTTCCGCAGCATAATTTACAATTTGTATGGTCCCTCCCTAGCACAATTAATTATAACACCCGCACTATCTCTAAAAGCACAGAACGGTTCCGCGGCGGACTATTATTCCACCCTCCTTAATTAAATTATTTATCTACAATTTAATAGCTAAAGCAAACACGAACAAACTTTGTTAGTAATAGGGTTGAAATTGTTTTGAGAAAATTAGAGTTATGCGCCCTTTCAACTCAACTGCTAGTATTCGACAAAGTTTAGGAACACGATAACAATTTATAAACTAAATCATATTCGACCTATTGTAGAGATTATAAGGTTGAAGTTTATAGTTTCACGAAAGTTACGTCATTCTGTTGTAGGATTCGAAAATATTATTTGAGTTGCGGACAGGTTTCACTAATGAAAATTAAACGTTTCATTGTTTTGTTGTTCAGAGAAAACGTTTTGTTTTAAGTTCAGTAATGTTCGTACAATTTTAATGTTTTGACGACGCCTAGTTGGTAATCACCCTGCCTTCGAAGCTAGCGGTCCTGGGTTCAAATCCAAGTTAAAGGCAGATATTTGTGTGTTGAGAACTAATATTTATTTCTTAGTCATGGATAGTGTCTATGTTCCTATTTCTCTATATTATTATTTATAATTTATAATCGTTGTCTAGTACCCACCTACAAGCCTAGAGATTACTTTGGGACCAGGTTAATTGGTGTGACATTGTCCATCTGATATGTTATTATTAAGATATTAGATTTAGTATGCAGCTGTGCGAATCTGAACTAGAACTAGGGTCATAAACCAGAAAGTCAGAAATATTTTCTGTTCAATCGCCATACGGATACTCAGAAAGTAAACAAAGCGTGAGCGTTAGAGAGAAACGGTTACCTCATTACCTCTTAACAAAATTAATAGCAATGGCGTCGACATCCTCCGCTCATCGTCTACAGGCTGATTATATTTAAGTACGTATACTTCTTACCACAATAGTACTCTTCGCTGTCGATTAGACACGACTAGCGTGGCAACAGCGCTGCACGCGTGTTAGCCGTGACGCGGCCGTGCGTCACGCCGCAAGTAGGTCACCGGGGGCGTGACGCGCTTGTGTTGCGGCTGCTCTTTGTAGGGATAAAGGAGTACATTCCAACAATAAGATACTATGCTCGGAAATGCCTCTTTTTATTGATACGTTCGTAAAAGGAGGAGGTAATCAATTCATCTGCATTTATTTTGTGTTACTTGATTTTTACGCAAATTGTCAACAGATTTCTTTTTTATTTGCTTCTATCCAAGAAATATTTTCTTGGAAAGGAAAAAGGATAAAGATTTTTTTATGATATCTACGACATACCCGTATTCAAATATCATTCAAAAACGTTGTACCATTTTGTATTTTTTTTTCCTCTTAAGATACCTAGCACCTGGCGTTTGAAATACCTTACGTGGTGGAGGAATAATTTAAAGTAGGTAAGTTTTTGCATCACTAAGCATGTTTAAATATTATTTAGTCCTTGAACTATATTATGTATTAGTATTGTTATTCAATAAAATAGCAAGTAACTAATTCTACGCGTACAAAGTCGCGGGCATCCTCTTGTATTGGATAAACTTCTCACCTTAAAGTCCGTATCCAACTTTCCTTTGTATTTAAAATACTACGTCATAGGCAATCAAAACTAAACGCATTCCCTGTAACATTTATATCATAATTAAATTTAATGCCCTAAAAAATTGTCCAACAACACATGACGTTAACAGAAATTCGTAATAATAATTTACTAATGACATCGCCTATTTATACTACCCGTGAAAGCATTTACAGGTTGGTGTTATTGATCGACTGGATTCTATACTTAGGTATTAAAGCCTGTTAGTTGTTACAAACTTTTTGATTAAGTTATTCTTTGATCACAAATCAGCCCTTTGATGAATACTTTGGGAACTTTCTGCGATCGAAGCGGCTTAGGAAAACTTTCCACTGTTTTAATACTTATGAAATTAAACGTGGGCATTGGATAAAGAAAAAGAGACCTACGGGGAAAGAAAATAACGATGTTTGTAAATGATTCTAAGATATGTTGCGACGTTAGCATTTCTATTTTAAATTAACTATTTTACCAAAGTAGTTGCTCGAAATGAAGAGCAAGTTAAAACGTGTTCGTTCACATTTGAAAAATAAAAGAAATAAAAATCACGACAAAGAAAAAATATCCGGGAGAAAGCTAACAAGCTATTTTTTCCACTCCCAAATTTTCCAATTTATGATAGATTAGGATGAGTAGGTATGATGTCAGTTTCGTAGCAGGTTTGAAAGGCCAAAGCAGGGCCGTCGGCACTGGCAAATAGAAAAAACGCAAAAACACGACTGTAACAACTTCATTTGGGAAGTTGAAAAAGGTCAAACAATCAATAATTAATGTATCCAAATCCAATAAAAAACTGCAACCAATAAATATAGAAACATTAGTTCATAAGAGGAATAGAAATCTGAACGTCGTAACGTTCTCGATAACATCGTGAAGGAGTCGATAACGATTCTTGCAATCAATCGACACAGTGCATCGGCCCTTGGCTCGGCATCAAAGTGCATTCCAAACATCAGGTGTGACCGCCATCTTTGTTTTTATTTTTAATTTAACATTCATTCACGCGGAATCTCGGCTATTTTTGCCGCGATAAAAATGTGACAATGTTTTGGACTCTTGCCTATCTGCCATATTTTTTATAACGTATCAACCGCTGATTTGTCGAAATGTTACGTTAGCGGGTATTTGCGTAGGATTTTTCTGCTGTATTTTATGTTTTTTTTCATGGCACCTGCTCGTAAACATTGTGTCAACATGCAGGCAAAGCCGGCAATAGGTAACTTCCTAATTATACCCAACGGATTTTCGTTCGTAATAAACCTGCTCACGCTCAAATTCCTATATTTATATTTACTTAAGTATGTATTTCTGTATATAAATATGTTGTAGTTGTCTAGTACAAGCCTAGAGCTCAGTTTAACTGAGATTGTTAGAATCTGTCCCCTGATATTTACTCGTATTTCTTCTGCTATTCGCATTGTTCGCGGTGTGTGAGTTTATTACGACTCATATTATCCTTCTGCTTTCCTTGTACTATTAATATTAAGTGTTTTAACAATTATATTTTGTGCAGGTACATCTTCATTCCAACGGAAAATGAAAGGTTTCTTATTTTATACTTTTGCTTGCTAGTTTCATATGTAATCCTACTAACGCTTGCTTTTTTTTAGTGTGATAACGATATTTATTTCTTATTTATAGTCCTGATATTCAGATGTCTATGGACAGGTCCCGATTTACTCTTTATAGGGACACCAATTGTCCCGATTTTCAGCACATAACTAGAACGATTATTTCTTTACATACGTGGTATAAAAACCGGCCAAGCGCGCACCAAGGGATCCTTACCATTATCTATACAACATTAGCAAGAAAACGGCAAAAGAATCACGTTTGTTGTATGGGAACCCGCCTTAAATACTTATTTAATTTTAAGAAAATTATAAATTTAAAGTGAATATACGACTAAATATTATGTGAATATTTCAAGTCTACCTATTGCCGTTATTAATATCGAGCAAAAACCGGAAAAATAAACACGTTTGTTCTGACGGAGTCCCCCTCGAATTTTTAATTTATTCTGTTTTTAGTATTTGTTGTTATGGCGGCAACTGAAATACATCTTCTGTGAAAATTTCAACTGCCTAGCTATCAGGGTTCATGAGATACAGCCTGGTGAGCGACAGACGGACAGACGGACAGACAGGCGGACTCTTAGTAATAGGGTCCCGTTTTTACCCTTTGGTACGGAAGCTTAAAAAAAACTCGCTTCCCGCCGTCTGTCCCTCTGTGTGTACGCTTAGATCTCTTAAACTAGGCTAGGAATTTGAATGCGGTTTTCATCAATAGATAATGTGATTCAAGATGAAGATTGTTATGTACAAAACAATCTGAGTTCTATACGGGTGTTACAAAAAACAGAATTTCAAATTCAGACTTTTCAAATGTATATGGATTTTCGTACCCGGGGGCACGTTTTATAAAGCTACAAGTAACAATTTTGCAGTCTAAACTGGCAACACTGCTCAAATAACTGGTCGTCGTTGGTCGAGCTTGTGTCAAATGGAAACTTGTTACCTGTAAATTGAAATTTGTAGCTTTATAAAGCCCCTGGTCCTGATTTCTTTATTAGCACAGTCCCGATTTTTGTAGGACTAGACCTGGGGAATCTACTTACTAAGTAGTTTTGGCCTCTGTGCTTTTGCATATTTTGCGTAGTTGCGCTTGGTAACTGTTCTTATGGGTACTGTCCTACTTTCCAGGATAAAAGGTACCCAAGAGTACAATTTCACACAAAT
This sequence comes from Acleris sparsana, assembly GCA_923062465.1. Taxonomy (NCBI): domain Eukaryota; kingdom Metazoa; phylum Arthropoda; class Insecta; order Lepidoptera; family Tortricidae; genus Acleris; species Acleris sparsana. The sequence continues at coordinate 6,312,506 of OV281305.1, read as the reverse complement.
TAGGCCAGACCAAAACCTTTCACCTGTATTGTCAACATTTTGATAGCTCTTACTTACTTGACAGTAATGGCGGACGAGTTATAAACAATACAACAGGTAAAAGACATGGTTGTTACTGCCTAGACTGCCTAGTTACACAGAAACTAAAAACCCGCCCTCGTTATTTATCCTTACCGGAAATCGAACCCGGGGTCACTTCAAACAGTTCCAACTAGGCGAACTGTGTCGTCTATAATAGATCGGCATTTTGTAATGTTCAATAAAGATCGATAGCACGGCAGCGCCCTCCACGCTTTATTACTAAAGTGCTCTTTGCTTACAAAACAAACATGGCGCCGTAAGTGCATTGAAAAGTTCTACCCTTTGTGGCTGTTTTATAATTTTCTAGCGGCCCGCCTACGGCTTCGCCCCGCTGCAAATTCCGACATTCTCCGTGTTTTTTTTTTCATACGTACTTAACTCTTGTCCTATACAATAACGAAAAGGTACAACAAAAAGAAATTAGCCAAATCGGTCCGGTAGCTGTCCTCAAAGTATAGCGTGACCAAGAGAAATAGGGGTTCGTTTTTAGGTGTATATATATAGATGTGGGCGGGGCACATTGCTCGCAGGACCGATGGCCGATGGGGTCAGAAGGTTCTGGAGTGGCGTCCGCAGACCGGAAGACGAGCTGTAGGTAGGCCTCCAACAAGATGGAGTGACGACCTCGTCAGGATTGCGGGACCGCGGTGGATGCGAAAAGCACAAGACCGGTCTGAGTGGAAAGCCTTGGGGGAGGCCTATGTCCAGCAGTGGACGTCTTTCGCCTGACATGATGATATAAATAATTCAATCATCGGATCGAAATAGGGCACTCCAAGAAGGATTCACGGAACAAGTACCCTTACACGCTATATATCCTAAATTCGGCACATGAATCACAAGGCTTAATCATGTGATAGTTGCATATATTACGATGTCAGAATAAAAAAAAGTCTGTCCCTCTGTATGTACGCCTACATCGTTCAAATTACGCAACGGATTTTAATGCGGTTTTTATCAAGAAGAATTTTATATATAAATATTTAATATATTTTGGATTATAAAACGCGTGCTAAAGAAAAATTTACAGAACTTAGGGGATATTATCTTATAGAAATACATGTTATTAATTTTATAATTAATATAACAGGCTTATATTAATGAAAAAAATGTGATGTGATGAACAGAAATGACATTATTAATTCATGTTCGGGTTTAAAATGAATTTTCCCGAACTGTAACGTTCTCAATTACATACTAATAATAAATGACCTATGATAAGAAATTTAGTAATCAAGACGGCTGGTCCGGTTTTAGTTTTGGAATAGACTCCTACTTACAAAAAACACTCCAAATTAAAAGAAATGAAATTGGTATCAGTTATTATTTTTATCTTTCAATTTGACGCTATTTATTATTAGCAAGAAAGAGTTAAAATAAATCTAATCACATAAATGCTAAACATAGAATAATAATAATAATAACTAAACATACGGTGCCTACTGGTAGCGGTTTGTTAGATTAGTGTAGTTTAAGTAAGTTTGTAAGTTCTTTCGTTTGTTTTTGTAAAATGTTAATAAATTATTAAAAATGAATAATATAGGTATTACAATAAAAAGTTAAAACTAAACTTATTTAAATTAAAATAAGACTAAGCGACTCAAATATTAAACATGTAAATAATAATCACCACTATAAAAGAACACCCCCTCCAGCAGGTCCGCTCGCGGCATGGTCCATATTGGTTCGTCACAGTTCATGTTTAAATGAACATTAGATCGAGACAATCGGAGCCTTTTCTGAGAAATTATAAGTTACCTACACGTATTACACATTGCCGTTAACATGATTTCCTAATTGGATCCAACGAAACTGTACAAAAACTGCCGACTGTGAACAGACAAACCTTTTTATATAAATAAACGGAGGGTCGGAAGTGGGGCGCGCGTCACAGTGACGTCACCGCGCGTCAGACCGCGCCTTCGTTCGATCGCGCGGCGTGGCGCGGCGCGGCACGGCGTGGTGTGGCGTGGCGTGGCGTGATTGATTAGGCACGGTTCAACGTACGTGTCAAGTTAAAATGTTTTTAAAATTGGTTACATTTTTGAACCAGTAGTAGTGGAATGTTATTGTTATTTGTTAAGTGAGTTCAATTAATTACTTAATTATATTTTAACTAATTAATACAATAAATTTTATGGAGATAAAAAATAGTCCAGTTTTGATAACTTCGCTATTTGAGAAGGTTCCATTTCGTCAGTGTAAAATTAATTCGTCTGCACTGCACACATGTAACTAATAGCCCACATCCTGTAGGTCCCGAAGTTGATAGACGCTTTATTCCATATAACAAATAAATATCGGGGGACAATGTCTCACAAAATGAACTAGTCACAAACTAAGTTCTAGGCTTTTACTATGCGTACTAGATAACGATATAAATACTTATACATATAGTGAAATAAATACTTAAATACTCACTTACTCAGAAATAAATACCTATTCGCGCTCATCCCACAAATCGTTGCTTTAATACAAAAGCGACGCAAAACAAAATGTGTCTGTGTTGCATTTGAAATCGGAATGCTATATACTTTCAGTTTTAAATCAAACTATATTTGTTTTTGATTTGTGGCTTTTGTATTTAAGCAGCGAAATGTTGGAACGGACCAGGAATCGAACTCGGCCGCCATTACTGTCCAGTAATTTACTTGAGCTATACGATAACATGTCAAAAGCAATATGATTACGTCGAGTAAAGAACCAGGGCCTTTATTCTAGGCGGTAAAAACCGTATCGTCTTTGACCTGTTACCATATTGTCACCGTTTTGATAGCTCTTATTCACTTGACAGTAATGGCAGCCGTGTTGAAAACAATACCATAACAGGTCGAATACGACGGTGTTTTTACCGTGTTGAATAGAGGCCATATTCTATTTATACTATGTTATAACTGAGTGTAACTGGTGCCGACTAACAGTGTTTACTGAGCAAAGTTTAATCATAGGCGAGTCAATGTTGGGGCCCAAGATGGAGCCCAGCAGAACTAATGGATGTTTGGGCTCGCTTGAATTATCACTATTTAGAGAGCAATTAATTTGAATCGACTTGTAGTTAAGGGAGGTTCTGCGTTTAAACCGACTTATGATTGCACCGAAAATTAGTAGTAAAGAAAAAAAAAATTACTTTACTTTCTAGTGACGTCACAAACAGGCAACCACAGTCAAACTGTGCAAACGGTTTTGTGGGACATATGTTCCTATTTATGATGTTATTTCATATTTTTAATAAATAAATAAATAATAAAATAAAAAAATAAGGGTATGATATTTCTTCAAGTAATTGCTTATTGTTTAGTTGAGTGTGACGTCACACTTGTCATATAATTTAACCTTTGACATGGCTTTTTATTGATAATACTGTAGAATCTCAAGGTCATATCAGTGTAGTGTGCTTGTTTTCTAATAAATAATCATTTAAAAATGCCTGCTTTATTAAATACATACATACATTAAATCACGCCTTTATCCTTACCCAGAGGGGTAGGCAGAGACCACTTCTTTCCACCTGCTACGATCCTGACAAATCTCTTTCGCTTCTTCCACATTCACACATCGAATCATGCACGCACGTCGGTTTCGGGTACTTAAGATTCGGCCCTTTTCCAGTATTTCTCCGATTTGATTCGAAAAAGTACGACGGCTCCTTCCGGCCCTTCCACTCACTTTCGCTGTATATCTCTTTCGTCAATCTTCTTTCACCCATCCTTTCCAAGTGACCGAACCATCGAAGCATGCCCGTTTCAATCTTATTGTTAGTCACCTTATCTTCTTTTAGTCCACATTTCTCTCTGACCTTTTGTTTCCTTATTCTATCAATGAGTTTGACTCTAGCACCACACATACTACGTAAACAGCGCATTTCAACTGCATTTATACGACTTTCATGCTTGTCTTTTAATACAAACCCCTTACTAATAAACGTTGAGGAACGTTGTGTAGCTAAACTGCTTTGTCCTTATCCGTCAAATTCAAATGTCACAATGACAAATAAGGACAAAGCATGGTTTAACTGTACCACGGTTACTCAACGTTTATTAGTAAGGGGGTAAGATAAAAACCCCCGATATAAGGTGACATCGTCTTTCAGAGCGGATATCTCCTAAATGGAACAACTGATTATCGTGATACTTGGCTGAGAACTATTCTGGTTAAACCAGCTGTTGACACTAAAACAATTTTTGAGGACCAAATTCAGAAAATAACTAAACTATAAAATTAAATTGCCTCAGCAGACCTATGAACTGACTAGACAATCTTTGGGAGGCAATTACGAGCAATGACTGTTGTAATGGTGATACATTGTAATAGTTGTAGCTCTTTTGGTGATGTCTGTACTTAAGATTATATTAGCTGACTAATTTTAGTTAAATGACCTTTAAAACCAGATAATTTTCATTATTTTTTACTATCGCGTACATAAATGTAGGTTGTATTAATGGGGAATATATTTATATATATGAACATGTCAACATGCTCATCTAATTTTAATAATAATAAAAATACTGACTTAGATATTATATATTTCGTATTATACGAAGCCATTTAATAACAAATAGTGTAAACTCCATTTTTTTAAACCCATGACTTTGCTAAAGGAAAAAATAATTAAAAAACCCGCGTCTTGAAGAATTTATGTAACTAGAGATAACGTTCATAAACAATAGAGTAACAATTTTCATAGCAAATCGCTTTTTTTAAGTTGTAATTATAAAAATTGAAGTGGCATTGGGCGGGGCAGATTGCTCGCAGGACTGATGACCGATGGGGTCAGAAGGTTCTGGAGTGGCGTCCGCGGACCGGAAGACGAGCTGTAGGTAGGCCTCCAACAAGATGGAGTGACGACCTCGTAAGGATCGCGGGAGCGCGGTGGATGCGAAAAGCACAAGACCGGTCTGAGTGACCTTGGGGAGGCCTATGTCCTGCAGTGGTCTTTCGGCTGACATGACGATGATGATGATGGTTATTATAAATAGGTAGATAGATACATATTTTCGTGTCTCCATAGAAAGAAATCGTAAATTTTTATTAATGATATGATTAATTTTAATTATGTTTTCATACGTCCAAAGAAGAATTCTTTGGCTGTGAAAAATTATCTGCGCTGCGCTTCGCTGTAGCTGTTACCAAGTGGCATTTTGACCTTTAAAACCTTCGCAGGCCGGAAATAACCACGGCCAATGTAATGTATATCTCCTTGACCCCTTCTCTGCTCGCGGTCCCCTAATAGGCGACAGCTTTTTTGTGAAGCTCTTCTGATGAAAATCATGCTGATAGAGGTTTGCCCCAACATTTTGTTTTGCTTCATCATTTAGAAATATATAGCGATAGGATACCCTGGATTAATATGTACATAGGCTACTTTTCATCCCAAAAAATAATATAGTTCGTAAAGGAATAACGATAACCTATATCTACGCGGACGAAGTCGCGGGCTATTTAATTATTTCGGGAAAATATTGAATCCTTCCAAAGAGACGGCGTTGTCAATTTTCCCTCTCTTTTCCTTATTAAAGTTACATAAATAAACCTTATATTATCGTTTGTATAAAGTTAGACTGTCGGTTTGGAACATTTCTTTTTTTATATTGCGGTATACTGAATATGATAACGATAATAATGATATAAGTAGAAGTGGAATAAAACCAGGCTATTCAAAATTTAATAATGTATGTCAAAAAAGCGTTAAAATTGCATTTTCCCCGACTGCGGAGTGAGGAGGGTAATGATTTTACTTCTACTGAATAAAACAATAGGTATTGCTTATGACCTATATTCAACACGGTAAAACGATTGTTATTGTTATTCACTCGGCGCCAATGCTGTCAAAAAAAAAATAGCTATCGCTTCACATTACGATAACATGTCAAAAGCAAAAAAATATGGTTTATCGAGTAGAAAAGAGCCCCAGTTTACGTAAAAATAACTACGTTAAAATTGCTATTCTAATCTAATAGTGTAGTATAATATTGCTTTTAACATGTTACCTATCGTATTTTTTTAACTCCGCCGCCGTTACAGTCAAGTATTTAAGAGCTATCAAAACGTTAACAATGCGATAACAGGGCAAAGGCGATATGGTTTTTACAGCCTAGAATAGAGGCCTTGTAATAGGAAAGGTCACACATTCTATTACATAAATTAATTGCACATCCAAATGTCAAGGTCTACGGCTACTACGACGTAGCGCTACGCGGCTACAACGCTACGATTGTCCGTAGGCATCTATACATTACATTGCCTTTGTTTCAAAGGGTTTTATTTTTATAGAGACAGTAAGTCTTTGAAATTGAAAGCAACCAGTGTTGAATACAACACGGTAAAAATCATATCGTGTTTGATCTTCTATCGTATTGTCAACGTTTTGATGGCTCTTACTTACTCGACAGTGCCTCTATTCCCGACGGTAAAAAACATATTATCTTTGACCTGTTATGGTATTGTTTTGATGTCATCCGACATTAGTCAATCCTGTGAAGAAAATAAAAGCTATCAAATCGTTGACAATACGATAACAGATCAAGAACGATATTGTTTTCACCGTGATCAATAGTGGCGCAGGTATTTTGTTTCTGTTTAATTTTGACAAGTGCTATCTCGAATGTGTTGCCATTACAATTTGAACCTTCTTCTCTAGGTGGTAAAGTTGTTATCCATATAAAATCTTTTGTTATTTATGCGTTTTATATTGCACTGCTAATTTGCTTGACAAATAGACAACAATGCCATTCATTTGAAGATAAGCTCTCAAGTGGATTCCGACATTTCGAAAAACACCTACTACGCCCAGTAGAATAATGGCGTCTCGGTCATTGTTTGTTTGGCATCGAATGTCAGGTTTATTTACTTATCGCATGTCTCTGGCTTCGGTCTCGCACGCGATTGTGCACGATTCGGCAACTTAAGAAGATTGGTAAACAAAGTAAAAGTATTTTTAGAGTGTATGGGCCTCTATCATATACAATAAAAACCATATTATTGACCTTGACGTATTAAATGATGGTGTTGTGTTTAACTAGGCCGCCATTACCACAGATTATTAAGGTATGTCTAACTGACATGTAAATAAGAGCTACCAAAACGTTGACAATACAATAACAAGCCAGCGAGCCTAATATGGTAGCGTTTATTGTGTAACTAAATGCGGATAAAGCATCCGTCACTCGTATTTATGTACTTACGTATCAGAAAGTGACAGAGGTTTCATCCACATTTTGTCACGTGATAAACACAGCCATATTAGGGCCACAGGACAAGTTGTCTGCGGTTTGGTTGTCACTCGGATCTCCCTTTCTATCTAGTCTGTAAAGATAGAGACGCACTGAGCGACAAGCGAGAAAATACAACTTGTGCAAGCAGAACACGTTAAAGATGTAGTTTCTACCGCCTAGAATTTCGGCTCTTGTAAAAAACACCCATAAAGAACCTTGCGGTACAACTTCGCTGAGTAATCGGTGCAAAGTTCTGGGACATCCTGTGTTATGTTACCTATACATAGATATATATGAACACGCCCTTTTGCTTATACTTACTATGTACTTATTTCTATTTAGTTTATGGAGTTCCATCTGCTTTTTGTGTATCTGTCTGTCTGCACCGTAGCTCTCAACCGGATGAGCCGACTTGGATGCAGTTTTTTTATTTGATAGCAGGTTATTTACTTAGCGGTGGTTCTTATCTAGGTTTCATTCAAATAGCAGCTCTGAAAGAAGGGGGCACCATTATATAGGGTTTCCCTTATCTATCATATTTATATCTTTGTTAATAGCTATGGCAACCTTCAATAACTTTATTTTGTTTTTGTTCCAGGGCATCGTACCGGGTGGCGCGCGGCGCTCGGCCCGAGCGCGCCGAGCCGGCGGCGCCGGCGTTGCTCGACCCCGCCGCGGCCAAGAAGCCGGCGCTCAAGGGTCCGCGCCCCGTCCCCAGCGTCTCTGGTAGGCCTCCTTCATCATCATCATTATCAAAACTAAATCATTATCACAGAATCATCATCAAAACTAAACGATCTAAATCATTATCAGAACTAAATCATTATCACAGTGTCATTATCAAAACTAAATTATTATCACAGTGTCATTATCAAAACTAAATTATTATGATAGCATCATTATCAAAATAGAATATAATAGAATAGAAAAACGTTTATTCGACAAACACATCAACACAGGGGTACATAATAGAATAAATAATAAATAAATAAATATCAGGGGACAATGTCACACCAATTGACCTAGTCCCAAACTAAGCTCTAGGCTTGTACTATGGGTACTAGACAACGATATAAGTACTTATATAGAGAAATATATACTTAAATACATAGAAAACATCCATGACTCAGGAACAAATATTCGCGCTCATCACACAAACATCTGCACTTACCGGGATTTGAACCCAGGACCGCTAGCTTCGTAGGCAGGGTCACTACCAACTAGGCCCGCGCGTCGTCGTCAGAAGAGATACAACTAATAAAACTAGGTACTTCTTTTCTCCTAACAATAGACACTATTAAATTAAAAAATGACAGTGAGGATGATGTTTGCTGAAATGTTCTCCACTCAGCAAAATATGTAGTTGGCATGGGAATGTCAACCGGGCTGGTTTTCAGGAGAGCCAGGCGGTTTGTTTGGGACAGCGTCCTGTAACTTACGAAGGATAACTCCATACATTACATTATGACAAGGTATTTACATACATACATAATAATAAAACTATTATCCTGAAACACCAGCAATTATAGAAAGTAAATAATTTAAAAATAAAATAAGATAAAGAGTTATGGTCAAATACAGACTGTGATAACTGAAATGAAATAAAACTAAATCATTATCACAGCATCATTATTAAAACTCAATCATTATCAGAATGAAATTATTATCACAGCATCATTATCAGAACTAAATCAATACCCAAACTAAAATAGGTTCATAGTGCCTTTATCAATAAAGGGGTAAAGGTTGATTTAAGAGTTTATGTAAGAGACTAACGAGCACTCGGGCCAAACAACCAACCAATCAACTAACTCCCCTCTGCGGCATTCTCGAACAGTTATGACTTATGACAAGGGAGTCATCAAGAAAATATCTCTTATTTCACTAAATGGCCGACAACGGCAGAACAACTCATCATGAGTTGTGTACATCATGTAGGTACAGTCGAGTTCATAAATATGTGTACACTTTAGCACCTTGATACTTTAATCGCTATGACAATTCATATATGGCAGTTTAAACATGACATTAAATAGACAAGGTTATAAAGTGTACCTACACATATTTATGAACTCGACTGTACTAATTTTATGTTGTTTGTCAACCTCAGAAACATCGAATGTAGGTATTAATTCGTCCCCAGACTCGATCTCGCTATCGTCGCCGGTAGCGGCGGCGTCCCCGCGCGCCGATGGCCCCCCCGTGCCGGCGGGCGTGGCCGCCCTGCCCGAGGAGCTGCGCGCACAGCTGCTGGGCCGCCCGGCGCTGCGCGCGCGCCGTCGACGCGCCATGCTCATTTACGTCTGCGCTGCTGACTCGCAAGGTACGCCAGGGCCGATTTTTATTCTTATTAAAGGCCGTTTCTGGCCACCCTTTATCAGACATAACAAATCATGATATCATACTCTTCGCTGAAAAAACAAAGATTATATTTAGTGATAGTGTTCTACATATTTAGTAGTTCAACAATTAACCACTGAGAAAATAATGCAATTCTCGTTTATTTGTATAAGTGACAGATATTTTCTGCAAGCGATAGATGTAACGAGATTTTTTGACCCTCTTATTATTTCTCTCTTTATCTTATTACTTACTAGAGACCCGCCCTCGTTTCGCTTAGGTTTATATGAGTTTTCTCTAATAATAACTCAGGACAGATAAAAACCTTCCTCTTGAAACATTCTATAATTGAACTGCATTAAAAGCCGTTGCGTAGTTCGAAAAATCTACGCTTACAGACAGACGGCGGGGAGAGACTTTGTTCAATGGGATTTATTGGGATTTATAAAGATGACCTAAAGCATTATTTTTATCAAATTCCATCAGTTTTTGTCTTCCCATGGACGAAGTGACTTTTAACGATGAAATTTAATTGCCACAATGTTTCCAACAGACTGCTGCGCAGAGAAAGGCGCACTCCAGTGCGGCGCAGCGGCACGTCTCCGCGTGCGCGCGCGGCGGCGCGGCTGGCGCATCCACGTGGCCGACCTCCACTGGCGGTCGCCCCTCGAGCAACAGAGGGACCACCGCTTCCCTGTGCTATGCTTAGCTGAACTAGCTCGTGAGTACTCTGGCATAATTCTCTTTTTTTTTTTTTATGACCTAGAGAAGGCAAACGAGCACACAGACCACCTGATGGTAAGCGGAAACTGTGACCCATAGACATTCGCATTCACAAGAGTACTAGACTTAGACTGCAAATGCGCTGCCAACCCTGAGGACTAAGATGGAATGCCTCTATGCTAGTCATTACACCGGCTGTATTATCCCCAAACCGGAACACAACAGTGCGAACACTGCTGTTTGGCGGTAGGTTAATGGATAAGATGGTGGTAGCGATCCGGACGGACTCTGCACAGAGTCCTACCACCCGCAAATCTTTATCTTGTCTCAGCGCTTATGTGCCCACCGTTGGGCATACGCCTCTCCAATTTTCCTCCACTGGGCCCGATTTGCGGTGGATCTCCACCAGATTGGGCCTGTGGTCGAGCTGATGTCTTCCAACCACCTTGCTGGGGGCCTGCCGACTCCTCTCTTTCCCTGTAATTTCATGCTATGAAATGAAAGGGACAATACAGATTACAGGTACAGATCTCCGTCCCGTGCACTACCTGGATAGGGCAGGTAAGGATCAGGGCTGGGAACAATCCGAAAAATACCGGTTACTTATGTTTCTTAACCGGGTTCTTCGTAAAAGCTCGGGTGGAGCGGAAAAGATTTGCGAGCGTTTATCATCACTGGGATTAACCTGCTTTTGGTTGGTTTTCGTTTTTGTTTCTTCTTTATTATATGTATTTGTGATGTATGGCATATCTGACGAGCTGGATAAAAAAAATAACCAGGTTTCCCAGCCACCTCATAAAAGGCCTGTCTCATACTATACTCGAAAACAAAAGCAAAACCTTCATTTAGAATAACCAAGTGACCAAGATTTCCTGCTTTCTTCGTAGGTAAGTGTGCATTGGCTTTTAAAAGTTATATGAGCACGTGAGCAACTTATTCTTACTGGGTCTATCTTAAAAGGGTAGCCAAGTTGCATACCACGGAAACTCTCCCTCTCACTTTCATACACCTGGAATTCTCCCACCTGTTCCAGGCCAGTCGGAGCTGGGCGCGGTGGTACCGGTGCTGTTCCTCAACTCCGGCCTGGGCACCCCGTTGCTGCCCCACACCCTCGAGTGCGCGGACTTCAAGGCCGCGCTCGAGGCTGCACAGGACGACGATGACAAGACGCTGCTTAACAAATGGTTCGTTCATTCTGTTTAGAGGTCCGTACCCATAAGCCACCAAAGGAACCCTATTACTAAGGCTTGATTTCCTCCTACGCTGACATCGGACGCTGACGTCGGTCGAGAGCGAATGTTGGTACACCATGTTCTATGGGCCACCGCACAGCGACGCTGACGTCCGCGGCAGATTTACAATATATTCGTACGCTCGACCGACGTCAGCGACCGAAGCCAGCGTAGGAGGTAATCAAGCCTAAGCCTACGCTATCTGTCCATCTGTCTGTAAATCTGTGCTAACTTTAAAGAAGATCTTCTTCATGAAGGTCAAGTGTTTCGTGATCCAGTTGAAAAAGAAATTGAATGTGTAGACGTCAGGAAAACATCCACTAGAATTAATTATTGTTGGGAATACTCGTACAACTTAACCTTGATTGAGTTTTGTGGTTGTAACCGTGTAGAAATTGGTTTCATCTGGTGACCATTCCAAAACGAAATAGCGGGAACGTTGTTCTTGGTGGCAGGTTAATAGCTCAATCATGGTAGCAATCTGGACCCTACACGATTAGGAATCTTTAAGCCTAAGGTCACGTCACAACAGATTTTTTTTAACCGACCATAACAATCTTGAGATTGCGAAAGTCCACAGGTCGTTATGACATTGTTGACATCGTCGTTATTGGTAATTATGACATTGTTGACATACTTGTACCTAATTATTGATACTCATAATTTTTATATCGCAGAAATCCTTAACGTTTTAGAATTTCTTGAATATTATATGATAATTTGCGACAACTATGAATTCATACATGACAAAAAAATATTATGTCAGACAATATAGAGCGGTCGCGGAGTCTATTTACCACCGGTGGTCTGTCGGCTTGTTTGAGTTCTTCATACCATGAAATAAAATGTTATTGAAATGCCCGACAGGTACAGCCTGGACGAGAGCGCGACGCCGCCGTGCTACCGGCTGGCGCGCGGCGCCCCGGCGCGCTGGCGCCGCGAGATGGCGCGCGCGCTTTGCGTGCTCGTGCGCACGCTGCCGCAGGAGGCCTGTGACGCCTACCTCACCACCGTCGTCGAACAGGTACGCCTGCAACCGTACATTTGGTTAAAGTAGAAAAGATTCGTTTATCGATTACCTAAGCACAAGAGCATAAAAGGAAAAAAAATCCACGGACCACAAACTAACCGGCTAAGTCTGTATCTTGGTTGCTCTGTATCTTATCTTATCTTACAGATGGGCCCTTTCGGCTACACTTCGGCCTTTCGGATTTTTTGTGCAATTACCCTCTTACACACACACACACAGCTATTCAAATGTGCAGGTTTCCTCACTATGTGTTTTTTTCACCGTAAGAGCATTGGGTAATGTACTTAAAGAAAAACTCATTGGTACATGGTGCCCGTGACGCGTCGTCCCCCTAAGCCACTATGCCACCGACGCTCTTTGGCTGCTCTGTAACTCGAGCACCATCACACCATTTAGAAAATTACTATGGCGATATATAATACAAGGGCATATTTAGGAGGCTAGTTTCCTCAACTCAGCATCTGGGTGGATCCAGAACTCGATTTAGAGCAGAGAATTTAGATCCAATTATAATTTACTTGTTTGCAAGTCCTGTTTTGTTAACGTTGCTATAATAACCAGTGCACCCCCGCAGGAGGTGCAGCACACGGTGCTGCTGAGCGTGGAGGCGGCGCGGCGCTGCGTGTGGGTGTGCCGCGCCGGCGCCGCGCCGCCCGACACCGACGCGGCCGACGCCGCGCATCACCTCGAGCTGGCGCGCCGCCTGCAGAACCTGCAGAAGGACCTGAAGGTATGGAGAGAGACCTGACAGTTCACTGGCTGGACATGTGAGCCGCCAGAACCCGTAGAAGGGTCTGATATCAGTTTTCTAGCTGCCCTGACGCGTGCAGAACCTGCAGAATAATCTGAAGGTACGAGTAGAGAGCTCACAGTTCTCTGGCTAGTTACGTGTGGGCGTCACAGGTGGCACACCGTCACTGGACTAGCACTAACAGAAGTTGCAGGAGTTGCAGAACTTGCACTGCAGTGACGTCATAGTAAGATCACAGCTTTCTGGTTAGTCGGGTGTGGCTCGATCACCCTGATGCCGTATGCCGTCTGCCAGCTAATCCCGCTTCCACTGAACTTACAGTAGCACCTCGAGAGACTGTACGGAGAGAGAGCTTATGTCTCGGTGATGATAGCGATCTTAAAGTTGAAGCTCTTTGCAGCGTTGACGTCTTCCGGGATACCCTTGAATCACCGACACTCATTTGAACGAATGTATTATTTCATCGAATTTAATTTCATGGTAAGCTAATTTCTGGTGCACCTATTGTTTTTAGGTTATCTTAAGCATGCGTTAAATAGGTTAAGTTAGGGTAGACCTGTGACCACCAAAATATTATAACTCCTGCATGCGTAAAAGCCTGTCCATGAAATAAAAATGCGACGCAAATTCTATGAAATTAGTGTCGGAGATTCAAGAGTTCATCTTCAGAACATTTTTGTTTATTTAGTTGGTAATAAATAATTAAATGCATTTTCCAGTCGCACCTAAGCGAGCGCAACATAATCCGCGCCTCGATCCGCGGGCGGGCGGCGCCGGGCGGCGAGGACGAGTACACGCAGGGCGTGCGCACCGCGCTCGGCGAGCGGCTGGAGGCCCTGCTGGACGCACTCGTGAGTGAGTCGGACGCACCGGCCGGCACTAACGGGATCCCCACTAGGTGAGTCTTATGCGGTGACCACGAGTAAACGCGGGGCGTGCTCATCGCGCTTAGCGAGCGGCTGGAGGCGTTGCTGGACGCGCTGGTGAGCGCTCGGCAAGCTTCTCGACGCATTTCTCGACAGGCTTTATTTGTAAACTGAGTGTGAGTACAGTCGAAAGTATTAATATATGTATATACAACTACCGCATCAAATATATGTGTACACAAACCTTATTGTCAGAGGCATTGAGGCATAGAGGAATATTTTTGACGTCTTCCGCACGTAACGTATATGCATGACCTTGACTGTACCTAGGTACGCGTCCATTAATAATTTAAAATAATCTACGAATTTATTGCAGTTTGTTCGACGAGTTGAACGAGCACCTCACGTTCTGCCAGAAGTCGTCCCAGAGCACCTCCAACCGGGAGATCACGCTCAACGAACTCAAATCGTACGTATTGCCGCCTCGCTCAGTCACCTCACAATTGTCAACGTATTCTTTTTATGACCGCCAATAACTTCATATTTAATAAAAAATAATTTACATGTTAAACTCCCCTTTTTTGCGTCGGCGTGTTAAAAAAGCCCACTTGCTTCGAGGATCTTCAAAACACGACGGGACCGATCATTGTGGCGCCTCGAAGCATCAAGCCATGTTTACGTTTGTGCTAAAGAAGATTATGCTGGATGTTCTTTGTGATTGTTCTAGATACGTGACGGGAGACAGCCAGGTGCCTTTGGCGCTGATCGGTGGCGCGGGATGCGGCAAGGCCACCCTGGTGGCGCGCGCAGCCACGCTGGCGCCCACCTGGCAGCAGGACCTCGCCGTCATCATCAGGTTAGCTGACCGACACTAATCGTAGGCAAGAGACAGCCTGGACCACTGGTGCCGAGTCTAGCAGCAGGACCTTGCTGAGACAGGCACGTGCCTCTAGTGCTGGTGGCCGCAAGTTAACGCGTGCAGAGACGCGTGTGAATAAACTCTTCATTCATTTATTTATTCATTCATTCATATTGAAAGAGACATTGATGAGAGCCTTCAAAGTTTCATATTTAGTGTGCAACCTAGTGAAATTTAGCATGGCATGGGGCCATTTCGTCTTAGCCCTTAGGCCCGCTTCTCACCTGGACACTCTGGAAGGGCAACTGGTATCTCCGCGATCAACTAAATGTATACAGCTCTATGGGGGGTATCTCACCTGGTGTCCAATTGGCGACAGGTTGCGCCGCCATAGTGTCCCGGTGAGAGGTGGGCTTTAGGATTGGCCACGTATTGTCTTGAGATTGCAAATGTATATTAAGAGTAATTACCTACTACACTATATCGTGTGCTGAAACAGCCTATAAGCAACAGTACCTTACCTACCCATATTGCAGATTCGTGGGGCTGACGCCGCAGTCCAGCAGTTCGCACCAGCTCCTCAAGTCCATCGTGGACCAGTGCCACGTGCTGCACTGCGGCACGCCTTACAGGGGGAGGAATGTAAGTCTTCACACATCTTCAATTTATTAAAAGGCCATAAGTATACTATAATGAAATGATAAATCGATAGTGTTCCGTGATATGGGTCTTAATAACCATAACATACCGCCTATGTATCTGTTCTTTGGGTATATTAAAGTTAATCATATTTTCTTGGGACTGTTAACGCGAAAACACGATTAGAAATAAAATCCTCGATAGTTTTATTGTTCAGACCTGACACCTTTAACGATTATTTTCGATTATATAGTTGAGTATTTATAACTTTTTAATCCTCATAAGCCGTTTTAACAACTGTTGTGATTTCAAAGTAAAATCCAATTAATTGAAATTGACGCTCCCATCACGGCGCGTGCGAACTATGTCTGCTTCACGTTCTTTGCCGAAGTATCAAGTAAACCAGTAAAATTACAAGTGTACCAAAAGTTTCTAGACGGACAGACAGACATAGCGAAACTGTAGGGGTTCCTTGTTTAATTTCGTAAACCCTAAAAAGGAACGATGTAAATGTAAGGTATCTGAGTGCGGCGATAAGGCCCGTAGGTGTTTGTGACGTAATGGTGGCCGGTGGGCTGGAGCGTCAGAGTGCACGGCTGTGTGCAGGACGCGGCGGCGCTGGCGGCGGCGCTGGCGCGGCTGCTGGTGGCGCTGGGGCGCGCGCGGCCCACGCTGCTGGCCGTCGTGGGCGCCGACGCGCTGCGCGGCGCGCGCTGGCTGCCCTCGCGCCTGCCCGGGAACGTCAAGATGATCGTCACCGTCACCGAAGGTAACCGCCAAAACGATCACCGTTGTGACTCAATATCCAAAACCAAATGGAATTGTCTAAAGGTGGATCTTCGATATCTTTATCAACGTAAATTCTTGGTAGTTTTTTTTTAATCTGAAATGATTTTCCGTTTTACCTCCGTTGAACCTGATGTTAAGTGACGACGAGCTCGAGTCTGATACATGCTTACCCAGAAAAAACCAAAATTCAAATCGAATCTAATTTACAAAAATGTTCTCGAATATGAACGTAATACGTGCTCGGTCTTTGTAGCATCCACGGATATATTAATTTTCTAGAAGTATCTCTTTTGTTTTCCCTTTTTTCCCTTACCTCCCGTTTTTGGGATGTAAACACAACATACCAACTTGATTACCTATGCTAAATGATGCCAAGATTGCGCAAACTTACTTAAAATGTATAATTCGTTGGGCATTGTAGTAGTACAGGGTCTCTTACAATGTGTAGAGACCGACGAGCCGTCGAGCTCGGCGATAATGGCGGTGCTGTCGTCGGAGGACGGGCCGCGCGTGCTGCGCGCGCCGCCGGTGGGCGCGGAGGAGGCGCGCGCCGTGCTGGCCGCGTGCGCCGCCGCCTACGGCCAGACCGGCGCCGGCGCGCCGCCCGACGCCGCCGTCAAGGCTGTGCAGAAGTGCACCATACCGCTTTATGCTAAGGTATTCTTTCATTTACCTTCTATTGCCGCTTCTTCTCAATAGTGGTCTTCCACTGGGTACACTGATGACAGACAGACAGGTGCAGACAGGGCCTGGTTACAAAATAAATGTTTTCTTTATTTTTTTCATTTATACCATTCCCTACTGAGGCTGTGCGCTTACTTTGTATCAAGCCACCAAGCAGCAGTATTCACATTAATTATGTCCCGGTGTGAGGTAGTCGGTCTTTATTTTGCCTTAACTGACAAGACGTCTTTTATGTGAACAAAACGGGAGCTCATTCTTCTCTTCACGTTTGGTGCGTATGCAGCTTAAAACAGCAATAGGTACCGCCTGTTGTTAATTTAATTTAATATAGTAATAAGTAATTTGTTATATCCACTGCAGATATAACAAATTACTCTTTGCATCGAATGGAAAGCCAACATAAACTGTAATACGTTGTATGGTTTTAGCTAAGTTGTTTAAATGATTAGTGGTGAAAAATTCTCGAAAGAAATGCGTTATGATCTTCTCTACCTTTATTAAAATTTGGCAAAGGATCCCTTCTAAGGAACTCTTCTTTCCCTTCTCACTCATCATTCTTCCCATACTTTTGTATTTTACAGATCCTCGCGTGGCAAATCTCTCTATCCGCGGAAACCTTTACCGAACAATCGGAACCCGAAACAGCCCCCGAGCTGGTCATCTGCGAGGACTTGGAAGGGCAGCTGGCGCAGATTCTGGTGACGACGGAGGCTGCGTTGGGCGCCGAGAAGGTCAAGGCGTGTCTCGCACTGTTGACGGCGGCGCGTCGGGGGCTCGACGACACGGAGATACTGGATATGCTGGCGCACGATGAGCTGTTCCGCAGCGAGGAGACGTACTGTGAGTTTCAGCTTCTACTTTGTGTATAGGTTTTCTCAAATTCTTTTGAAAATATAAGCCTCTTCGTGAGAAAAGATACCCCAAGATTTGCAGCTGTAATGTAGTAATTTCCACTTGACGTTATTGTGGTTATTGTAGTCACCTATAGTATTTAAAAACGGATGATCGGCCTCTATCTGGACAGACCCGTATTCAATATAAAAAATATCGAAATCATTATTAATCAGTATTAATAATGACACGATTACGGCTGTTCAGCTGAGGCTTTTGTGTAGATACTCCGCTTACTTTACTTTGTTGGTTGACATCTCCAGTGCCGTGGGCACCGGCGTCGCTGTTCTGGCCGCAGCTGGCCGCGCTGCTGTCCCCGTGGCTGCGCTGGGACGCGCGCGGCGCGGCGCGGTGGCGGGACGCGGCGCTGGCGGGCGCGGCGCGGGACCGGTACCTCGCCGACTGCGAGGACACTG
Organism: Acleris sparsana; assembly: GCA_923062465.1. Taxonomy (NCBI): domain Eukaryota; kingdom Metazoa; phylum Arthropoda; class Insecta; order Lepidoptera; family Tortricidae; genus Acleris; species Acleris sparsana. The sequence goes on along the minus strand of OV281305.1, from coordinate 6,293,994 downwards.
TCAGGAAGACGCTGGTCGACTACTACGAGGTTAGTTCCTGGGTCCGGTGCTCTCGTCGCAGCTGGCCGCGTATGGACGCATATGTGTGCGTTGGTAATTGAAAGTAAGAGTGGTAATTCCAAAAGTAGGTCGAGTACTTTTGGAATTACCACTCTTACTGTGTTGCGTTATATACACTTTAAGTTACTCGTGAGCATATAAATGTACGAACTTTGGTTTTAAAACCACTTTTCGCAAAATTCATCTAATCATCTATGGTTTTACAAATCGGACTGTTACTTTGCTTCAGGGAGTCTGGTTCACGGAAAACGACAAAAAGATGGCGGGCCGTCTGATATCGCAAGAAAACAAGTTTTCAGAAGAATGGTAAGTTGCAGTAAAAATAACATCATCTTACCCACTATCGTTTTATGGTATGCAAGGCAACATGTCTTGGATTGACGTAAACTTATGTATGACAGATCGCGTCAACTGCTTATTATTATTATGTATTATAATACACTAGTAGCGTATGTTGATGGTGTAAGAAACAAACGTTAGCAATCTGCATTTGGGCTAGGCCTGAATTTGGTAGTCCTATGCAACTTGAATGCGGCTTGTGTGACTATACCGGACCTACAAGAGAATAAAAATAACCTTCAAATTCCAGTTACAACACGCGCAAGCTGGACGAGCTCCCGTTCCAGCACTACCACCTGTCGCGCCAAGACCCGGCTTCCTTCTCACGCCGGCCCTACTTCTCGGAGCTGAGCTGGGTGCTGGACAAGCTGGCCGCGACCGACTGCGGGCACTTCCTCGAGGACATCGCGCTGGTGCACCTAGACCCGCTGCCAGAGCACCTCGAGATCCTGAAAGAGGTACAGTTTTAACAAGGTGTTGTAGGATGACGATCACGTCGGGGTCACCAATGTAGAAATAGAGGACAATAGAGAGATCGTCCAGGGGGGTGTTATGCCTGGCGAGCAAAGACCATTGGGATGAAGTTGGAAGTGGTACATACATATGTCAACTAACTGTAGAAACTTCGTTAGTGCGACGTACAACACTTTAGTCCCGCTGTCTGACGCTGGTGGCGCTGGCAAGGTGGCCGTGTTTATAGGTCTGGCAAGTCAATTTTGAACCAGTTCTCGTCATTGTAATGAACTGAAATTGATGATTTGGAATATAGAAATTTGGAATATTCAGCAAATTAGCCACATTACTAATTGATGACATTTGATCTGATGATGGAGTCGGAAGGTGGCAACAGGATCTCCACTGCTCTTAATGTGAAACTTATTTTAATTATCAGCGATTTTTAAGAATATCTTCATCTTATCTGACGGTTTTTGACGATGAAGCTAACGGTGGACTTATCTGGAGTTTAGTCTTTTTGAAGATCATTTTCATGGTCCACTATACATTGCATAAAATCGATTGTAATAATTACGTTTTGCATACTAACTTAGTAACCCTTGGCAGAATCATTATTTCGCATAAATTTCTAAGCATACCTACTGTCATTTCTCATTTCGCTCAATTTTACAGATTAGTACATTGGCATAACGTTGATTAGAATAATAGTTTGTTTGGAACACTCTATCTTCCAGGTCTTCGAGAACCATTCCTATGCCCTCGACTACGACCACAGACAATTCTACGGGCTACTAAGATCGACAATAGAAAAACGGCAAAGAGAAGGAATGGAAATACAGTCCAAAATAGTCCACTCGTGGGTTGAAGAGATCTGGGAGCCACCGATTCCAACGTTCTACCCCACCAACGTAGACTTCTGGAAGGTCGTGGAAAGTAAAGAGAAGAAAGATGTGACTATGGTGGACGGCTTTGACAGCAAGACGTACGATCTGGTGGTGAGGTTCGACACGAGAGGGAAGTTTGTGGCTACCGTGTCTACGGAAAGAGAAGAGATTTGCGTGTGGGATGTCGCAGAGTGAGTATACATTTTATTATTACAAATACAACTAAGAGTAAAGAAACAGGGCCACGTACGGTCACGAACATTAATTTTGAACCCATTTCAAATAAAACTTGCTTGAAGTCGCCATTGTCATTAGAGATGACAAGTGATTTGTAACTTATAGAAAAGTGAAACTTATTTTTGTAGAATGACGGATTGACTTTGGACTTAATGTGGGTCATAAATTTAAGTCTCTGACTGTACCTGCGGGCCTATTATGGTTGTGTTTATCGAAGTAGTGTAACTAAACGCGGATAAAACAACTGTCACTTTCTGACCACTATGTAAGTGCGAGACGGATGCTTAATCCGCCGCGATAAAGTCGACTATAATGCAGACCCTGATATAGTTCATCTGCCAATGGAATCATAACATTGGTACACCAAAGCTTGAAAACAATTTGTGAGCTCGAGTCGAGTTTAACAGGGACTTATTTTTGTGAAATTGTGTTCCCAGGTGCAAGATGGTGCGCAAGATCACCGGCGTGACGCACCCCATCAACCTGGCGCCCATCGACGAGGGCCGCTGCGTCGTGCTGTGCCGGCGCGAGCTGCGCGTGCTCGACCTCCACCAGGTCAGCTTGCTACATCGGTGCCCTAGGACTTGGTTTCTCTCGAGTGTCGCTCAATGCATCTAAATCGTTATACACTAGATAGAAAAGGAGATCCGAGCAACCGACATGTGCTCGACCTTTGGTTTACTCGTGTTCATGAGACAGTACTCTGAAGTGAAACCGACTCATTCCACGAGCGCGTTCGCCTCCCGCTTACTCTAAACCACAAAGGAGCTCTCCTTATGGTGGTCGAGAGTCAAATAGTACATTATGATGATACAAGTGCGGTAAGTTGGTCATTACAGGCGAGGTGGGGTTGTAACCCGAGTGGTAGGTGAGGGCTTAATGTAACCAAAGAGTGTAATAAGTTACTAACATGCTCTCGCGTTAAATACGACGTTATTCACACACACTTGCGATGTGAAACGAATTTTATCTTATGTTATTGTTGTTTTGTTTTAAAGTTTCCTATTATAATTAAATGATTATTTATTATATTTTAATAAAGACAGTTTATTCATTCGCAATATTTTTAAGACATGAAAAATATCGTACCTATTGTAAAAAAAACAATGCGGTAATGTAAAGTAAAAACCTCTAAAAGTGTTAACCAATTCAAAAATAGCTTGGCGAACATTCCAAATAAGTGTGTTATTCTATTTGGTGAACAATGCATGTCAACAGCCTGTCTAAAATAAAATAACAATAGTGCTGGGAGTCTTCTATAGTGTGAACTCAGGGACATTCGCCGGGTTGGTGTCCCGTCACTTTACTAAATTAAACTTTTCCAAAGGGTCCCATTCATGTTGACTGCGGCTCCATGTACACCTTCCAAAGGTACGAGACTCATACCCCGTGATTGGCAAAGACATACAAATAATAATAACAACGCATTATAACCCTAAAAACGATGCAAAATCAATCAATTAGACATTCAATTCACAGGGTAAATTCGTGGTGTCCCTGAAAGGCGTGATGAACCAGAAGATGCCGTTCTACGGCCTCCACGACTCCAAGCACCTGGTGGCGCTCGCCCGGAACCGGATGTACGTCAACCTGATGAACATCGAGACCGGAGACTGCGTCACCACCTTCAAGGCGGGGGAGGACCGGTTCTTGAACTCGCTGCTGGTATCCGGTGACGGGAGGTAATGATAATCATGTCGACAGGGCTTATGTGAGACAGTATTTAAGTGATGCAAATGGGTCATGGTCGATTGTACCATTTCAACAAACGCTATAACTCAAGCGGCGAAAAATGCAAATGAAAATTCTGTGTTAATTGAAAGACGTTTCGATAAAATATTAGGTACCCATGCAAATGCCTTGTTTTTATAATCGCTAAGTATTATCATTATCTTCTTTTTTGTTCGTCCAACTCCAACACCTAACGCCACGGCAACGGCGATCATACAGTAAAAGTTCAGATAATTTAAGCTAAGCACAATGATGGAAAATATTAATACTTATTTACAAAATCTGAGATGCTTGTTATTTTATATAATTGCTCTCTTTCAATGTCTCCTTTTGTCTACAAGACTCTCGAGATCAACTAAATCTTCCAAACGCGTGAAAGTGCTAACACAAGCGAAGCGAGGGCGTGTTGCTAGGATACTACTAAATCAAATCTATTTTAAAGCGCTTCTAATTGTTCTGTCAATAATCTAGATTAATTAACTTACCCCCTAACTCGTTACTGACCCGGTAATTTACCACATTTCTACCCATATTTGTATCCCCAGGGTGTTGGTGTGCGGCGACGAGACGCAGAAGCCATTCCCGCTGTTGGTGTGGTCGCTCACGTCGCGAAAGCTGCTCTACGACTTGCGTATCCCGCACCATGACTTCCTCACTAGCCGCGCCGCCATCACATACGAAGGTAGCTTTTTATAACAGCGCCATCTGTAATCTGGATCTGTACAACTTTAGCTACGGAGGTAACTGGCAGTTATAGCAGCGCCATCTGTAACTGGCAACCATTCGAATTCGATTGCCTTCTTTCAATCTATTCCGTGTTCAAAACGATAAGAACACATTTTTTAAACAGTCTATACTTTATTTTCACACATCAAAAATGGGCAGGAATAAAAAATATCTTAACATTATTTTGACATTTTGCAATGTAAGGGAAACTGAAAGACGTAACTTTTTCGCCCTTATCACAATATGAATTAGACATAAAAAGCTACCGTCTTTCAGATTCCCTTTCTGTACCTACCTACTTCCAATGTTGCGGTTGCGATACATTGTAATAATGCTATATATCTAAAGGATCAACAAATACAACCATAATCGGCCAGCAGATGTGTATAATTTTGTAATTTATCCAGGGTCGTACGTGTGCGTGGTGTCCCGCGAGCTGGACGAGCCGAGCCCGAACTTCATCGTAGTGTACGACCTGCAGTCAGGCACCTTGTTTAAGAAGTGGAAGCCAGGCTGCGACACCGTAGCGCTGGCCATCAGCTCGGCCGACGGCTGCGTGGTGTCGGGGCTAGCTGACACCAGGATACTGGTCTGGGACCTGGTTACAGGTGAGCGAGGGTAGCTTAGCTGAGCATTAGCGTTCGCCATTAACTTGACCAATCACTGTGTAGTTAATCGGCACTAATACGTCAAATTTTGACGAAACTGTACAATGTACATGTTCAAAAAAAACCTAATCAATAAATTCAGTTATTTATCAAATTCGGAGATGATTTTGGAAGACGCGAGGAAGTAAAGTGCGGTAGACGATAACGAAGAATTTCGTAGGTACATAGGCATCGTAGGGACTTTTAGGGCGCCGTATTACTATAGGGAAAAGGTTTACAATCCATGATACCGGCGGTCAATGTCGCTGTTCAAGCGCGGCAATATCATTGTGTGCAGTAACGTCTATCATAATGATGATGATTCTGTAATAGAATAGTCGTAAATGAAACGTGTGGTAGTGATTCCCCGTGTGCGTGCGGCAGGCAACTGCCGGCTGACGCTGCGCGGGCACGCGGCGGCGCCGGCGCGGCTGCGGCTGGCGCGCGCGGGCGCCGTGCTGCTGTCGGCCGACGACGCCGCGCGCGACCTGTCCGTGCGGCTCTGGGACCTGCACACTGGTAACACCATAGTCACTTGATTACCCACATACCTCTAAGGTACAAGCCTATATAGTGTTCACTTAAAGGCCAGCATTTTAGAACTTTGTCAAATGTAATGTAATGTTTTTATGTTTGTAATTCTCTACATACGTGAGTTTATCGCCGTCTATCAATAGGTAGGTAGGTAGGTAATGAAAAACCACCCTCGGCGCACAAGTCCACCTAGTAAATTCATTGCATTTATTATATGATTGTAGTAATTTTATCTGTCCACAGGGAAACTAATAGCCGTATACACCCCACCAGAGCGAATAACCTCCTGCGAGGTCCTCCTGGGAGGTTCCATCCTGGCGCTCGCTCTAGAGAACTACAAAGAAATCCTCTGCGTCAAACTCACCGGCCCTCTCGTGGAGTCCGTTATTCAGGGCAAAGAAGCAGAGTACGACACCAAGCCGTACGGAGACCCCGCCCTTGAAGGCAAGACCTTTGACGCGAGAGGGGCTGAGAGTTGCTGATGCTAATCCTCAGATTCAACTTAAAGCTGAGCCACACCCTCTGCGTGCGCGTTTCACTGCCTTGTATAGTATGAATCGTCATAAAATATGTCAAACCGCTGGCGTGATACGAGCACGCGTACGTCACGCAAGCGGTGTGACATATCGTATGAGGATTCATACTATGCACATCTACTCGCACGCATCCGGTGTGGCTTTTGCCTTTAATCTGCAGCCACTACTTTTGGACGTGATATTACTGATATTGCGCGGTTTTAAACTCCAAGACCACTGGCCGTGTCTTTTAGGCAAAAGTGTTTATCATAGTTACACTATAAATATAAATCAATCGCAATCAAACGTTAAAAAATATGTGTTCAGCATATCAGGTACTCAGGAACGTATTTATATAATTATGATTTGTCAAAAAGTTGGCGTCGATCGGATTCTGTACTTTTAGATAATCCCTGACAAGGACCTTTTACTAAAGCAGGACTGAGTACTGTTAACCAAAATTCGGTCCGAGTAGGATGTCAAGCACAGAGGCTGTTTATCTCTTTCTAATGTGGTGACCATGATATTGTAGTAACGTGGAACAAAAAACTATATTTATTTGTATGAAGCAATTTTCACACCATGTAATGAATGCTCGATTATTTAGCTGTACTAGTAGGGTAATAAAATTGTTGAAAACAAAACAAGCCTTTGCCTGCGATTTCGTTCGCGTACATTCTACATAATTCTATAGTAATATTTGTTTTGAAAGGAGGAAATATTTGTTTTGTCTTGGATAACCTGTCAAACTACTAGTGTAATCATTTTAAAATTTGCTTTACCATTACAAAGCTATATTTAAAGGGGTCTGTACCTACCTACATACTACACAGACGAAGCCGCCGGATATAGTTTGGTTTATGTCTTTGTAATCCGGTTCAAGCCGTTTTTATGGAATCTAATATACATAATCCTAAAAATCTGAAATTTATACATTTTTAAAAACTTAGTCGTATTTTCCGTGGGAACAGGAAAAGGAAATTTATTTACCAACATAACCAAGAAAAAATATTACGTAATAAAAAAACACCATTTGACATGGATTGGTGATTTGGCATGGTAATTGTCAAATTTACCGGTATAACAATATACTTAGGCCGGGATAGACAGACAGACTCACAGACAGAGTTACTTTCGCAATTATAATATTATTAGGGATTATAATAAAGTTTCAATAAAAGAAGATATGTAGCTTAGATACATTTATTCTTAAAAAATTAAACATGGCTAAATAAAATCGTTTTCTGTCATTTCTGCCGCAGACCAATCTTACTGCCTAAATTTTTTAATGAGTTTGATTTTGTATGATGAAATATTCTTAAATTTAAATATGAATTGGCTAATGTCTTTATCAGCTGTAACTCATGTGGTTCTTCGTTACATTCATCTGGGTGAGGCGAGTCAAACAAATTATGAAGTTTTGTAAGAAATAATTGGTTTTAAATACAGCAAAACATTCAACCACATTTGATTAACTTTTTCATCCTTCGGAAAATGCCAATGAAATGAAATCACATCATTAATTTTTTTCTTGCTTATGACAATGACCGATCAGAAACCCTACCCACAAGCAAGGTCACCCTACTTGTAAAAATCCAAAATCTCTTTTTATCGGCTTACCTGTGAAACGATATCCCACAGCCAACATAGGATTCACTTTTACAAAATTGTATGCAACATGTTTTCACCATTTTGTACTCTTTTAAAACTGAGATTCGTTAAATGAAATTTCAATATGAAAACCGAGCCGCCATGATATGATTGATCATGATTGATACACTCAATGGGTTGACAGCCTAATCAAAAGCAATACTTCCAAGTAGGTTTAAATCGTCACATTTTTAAGTTTATGGGGTAAAAAACCCATTACTATAAGAATTTAATTTATACAAATAACATAAGCTTTAAGTTACGATTCACATTTAATAAATTGTCTAAAACAGTAATTTTAATTTTCTACTAAATGCCGAAATTTTATCGCATGGCAAGTGTTAGAAAGGGACAAACTCCTCCGTTGTATCTATGCCGCTCGTACCGGTTTTTGCTCCTGTAAAGCTAGCAGCCCAAATTATGTCTTAAACCTATAATATAAGGTTTGTTTTAGCAAATTAGTTTTTGGTTAGTCCTCAGTCCTGCTTTAGTAAAAGGTCCTTGATCCCTGATTACTTTATCTATGATTACGACGCCACTGCCATCTGTAATTATATTTGGTAACCAATATTAGATGTTACTACACTATTCGCCAATGAATTTAAGCGAAAGATGACATTACCGTCACGTTGAATACAACCGTCACGATGTAACTTACTTGCACGTTAAATTAAAATCGGATTACTTTTAAACCGTTATATCAAACTTTTCGTTGACAAATTATTAAAAACCATTAAGAAGAGGAATATATATATAGTGCGAAAAAAAGAGTAGAAATAAAATAAGGGCGCAACTTTCTACGTAACTGTCACATTTTTGACGTAAAATACTTAAATATGGCAACAATTTAGTATGGATTTTTTTAGTTCCATTTTATTTAATTTCTGCTCGTTTTGGTCGCATTGTAAGTAAATACTTTAAGTGAACTTGCTGGATTGATAGCGCAAAATAAACCGAACTGAATTGTTTAGTAACAATAAACAAAGTACATATAACTCAAAATTCCAAGTAACACATCCTCCGCTTTACCTACAACTCTGAATCTTTTTTAATTCACAAGGCAAAGGTTCAACTAGCGTCTATCATTCTATTATAGAATAAGAAGTGTGTATAATATACGCCAGTATCAGAACATTTAGTGCAAGACTCGCATTTCAATACAAAGTAAGACACTAAATAGGTGAATAACGACCCTGCATTTTCATACGTGGGTGTGCAAGATGACGATCGTAACTGACAAACGTAGTGATTATATTCTCTTTGGCTGACGTTTAATCTCACAAACGCACTGTGCGTGTGTGCACCATTCTCCTTCTAAGACTAACACAGTGGGTCACATCTCACCACTCAATCCAAAGACCGCGTCCCTTACAGACCACAGATAAAATAAGATCACAGAGGGCGTTCTTCCAAACAAAACTCTATGTGCCTACTCAGTGCTTCCCTCTTTATATCATAATTCAACCAAGGCCGCATAAAAGACACGCCTAGTGGTGTCCGCCGATGTACTATTGTAACTTCGCGTCTAGAGTGCGGAGTGCTTCGGCCTGCACTTAAGCTATGGCAACAGTCAACACGACGATATAAGGAAAAAATAAATAAAATAAAAACTTAAATGTTTTGATCTATTACGCTTATTAATTACATAAAAATAATTGTATTTTAGTGAATTCTCTATCTGTAATGTTGATGTTTAGACGTAATTTTTGTGAACTTAGACTAAGTGGTGTAAGTCAATTTGAAAACTTGTTGTTTTTCGCTTTTTCTAGTCCAAGTTTAAAGCATAAAATATAACCATATGACCACACATTTTGTATTGTTATCATTACATCATTAGCTTTTCAGTATTATAGCGGTCTGGGTTGTTATATTAAACTATGTCAAGTTTGTAAGGGTGGTTTATATTCAAAGGAACGCAGGACTATTTTTATACACATATTTTACCAGTAACGGTACCTAAAAAAAGATATTGTTCAACAATTCGATTATAATTACCTGAGATACATTTTAGGATTGAATTGATTAAACAATATTCATCATTTTAGAAACTTATCAGTAAGTAATACACTTCTGCGGTACAATAGTCTAATTAGCTTTGTCGCAGTCATGAAATTTTAAGAAACTTGACATATTTTAATAAAGTTTTAATGAATCAATGTCCTCAACAACATTAAACTTATGTATGTATATATAAATTAATGTTATTGGGTATTATGTTTTCTTCGAAATGCCTAATTTAACAGGTTTCGCTCAAATTCTACAATCCAGAGGCTTTACATTTTTATTGTTGTGTACTTATAGTTTGTTTTTGTACAAAAACAGTAAACGATTCCTTTTATATGAACTGTATCAAAGTTTTACTAGAACATTCTCAGCTCTTTATGCCTCTAGATTCTTTCATCTTCGCAATACTTTTTTTACCACCTCGTGAAAAATTGACCTAGCTAGGTATTGATAAAATATGAAATTAGTTGAATTTCCACATATACAAGGTAATCAAGTTTGACTGTTCCTCAATGGATATGTGTAAATTAACGATCATGTTTGTAAAATTAAGGTAAACAAAGAACATTGACTAATAGATAGGGCCCACGAGTACGGCCGACTATTTACATAGAAACTTGAACAAGCACAGACGTCTTTTACCTAATAAGTGATTAACGCTAATGCTTCTGGTCCAATGGTTTTATAACAAATTAGTATCTACTATTTCAGTTATAAACTATGTACTTACCAACTTAGTATTATTTAGAGTCACGTTTCACGAGCTATCCAACCGCTGCGTGGAACGCGTATGTGTAAGCTCCCTAATCATTAATCTTAGTGCTAACTGATGCTGGTTCATCGTTTTTATAATAAATTATATGTTAAGGTTACCATTTTCTTTTTACATTTTGGGGGTCGGATGTGGCTGTCATTTTATTCTAATTTTAACATGTATACTATAAAGGCAGTTTCACAAACACGGCCCCTCGGCGTTGCATATTCTAAATAACAAATATAGAACAGATATATTATAAAAAAAACTGCATATTTAGAGGACACAATAGTTGTAATATAAATTATTTACGCACTCCCGGGCAACTCGGGTTTTACGCCAATATTTCGTCTCCACCTAAATCTGTAACTGCCATTTTATATTTTTATTTAGAACTCATCTTAGAATAAGTCTAGTATAATGTAAGGTTACGTGCACAATAGAAACCTAATGCACAAACTAACTCATTGTTTTGTTGTCATCGTAGAAACAAATTATCACCGGTGCGGCTCTAGAATGAACTTATGTTGAGTCATTCAACGGCAGAGATGACAGGAGCATTATTCTCTATTCGTACAACATGTGCCCTGCGAATAAAATAAGCATACATACTTATTTAGAAGGACTCGTCGGAAACAAGAATAAGTCTCACTTTTAGACAGTTTCCTATTGCACAAGTCTTCGCACAAAACAGTATAATTTGTTTCTACTCGTATATTCGTGTGTCACCGCGCATCGCTTACTCTAAAGCCTAGAGCTTTATTCGACCAAAGCAATCTACTCTAATCTAGTTTATAAATATTCTTACTAACCAAAGTAACATCTCGAGTTAACTGTCTTGATGTTTAATGTGATTTATTGGATGTAACTTTTGCTGCCATATTAAATGTATTCTATTCTAATGACTATGTACCTAATTCTTCTATTTTTATATTGTGTTATTTAAGGAAGTTTTCTTTATGGCATGCCATCTGCCATTTTATTGCTTGCTAAAAGGACTTGTAACAACTCTACTAAATAACTAATTTCTTAACTAATGTATTTAATGGTCCTTTTAAAGCGTGTTTACTAATGTACCTTGAAGGAAATTAGAACAAAAATGCGATTCCGCAACGATATGCGCAACCTACTAAATTGTACAGGAAAGCACTATATTTTAAATTTACATACTTATATCGAATAACGACGAGAAAGGCAAGACATTGTTGGGTTTGTGTATGTTGTGGCAGACACAACCGAACCTGACCAAACAAGAAATCTTGATACACGTGTATATATAATAATATGAAGCCGTGAAGCTAGCATGTAAAATGGTGGCGCTCTGCTTCTAATACGGTCTTCTCTTTATTTCATAACTGATTATATTTGTAATTAAACAAGAAAGAAAGTTTGCGATTTAAATTTATTAGCTAATAATAGCTATATCGGTGTTTTAACAGATTGTTCCAAAAGAAAATATATTAAAATAAAGAAAAACGCTTCCTGTATTGTATTTGTACAGTTGCGTCGCATTTTTATAATAGTAGTTACCTCGTAGTTAACGTGAGGCGCGGTTGGTTCGCACTTCGGCCCCTAACGGCTAAGTTTGAAGCTAACACGTAAAAATCTAAAATAAAACGTTATACTTTTCTGGCACTTACGTAAAATTACCAAGTTTTCCATTTTTGAATCAGAGTTCGATATGCAAGCACTTAGCTATATCACAGTTTAGCCGGTAGGGGGCGCTTTTGTAAATCTGAACCAACGCCCTCTATATGTTGTATCTGAAACCACAGGCTGGTCCCTGACTATCTCCTGATATTCTCTAGTGTTAAGTATGTATGGTCATTTCGTAGCGATCTATTTGAAACTTAATTAAGTGATGAAAAAAAAACATTAAGACGATGGTGTAATCAATTGACTTGTTACAATTATTTATGTATTATGGAAAGTTACGTATTACTTGTCCTGATTAAAATATTGCAAAAAAATATGAGTGTTATTTAACGTGTGTGGGTAGATATTATTACAGTAACGTTGTAGATATAATTAACTATAGGTAATACACTAAGTCTAACAAAAACCAAGCACTAAAAATACGGCTGCATAAAAAAAAATACCTCTGGGGGCCCATTTCACAAACGCTTCTTACTTGTATTGCAAGAGGAAGTCTCTTTTTAATGCATATTGTTGAAAGGAGAGGTCAGCTTGTACACTCGAGTTCATAAAATGTGTGTAAACTTTAGTACCTTGTCTATTTAAAGTCTCTAATTAACCTAGTGTTTTTTTTAAATCACTCACTAATCCTAAAGTGAGTTGTGACTCACCCACCATATGTATGCGAGCGAGCGGAGTGGTGAGTCAGGAAGAAATCCACCAATAACAAATTTAATTTGGAAATCCCTAAACAGCCAATCAGAGTGTTTTGGGAATGGAGGATTATCGCCAGGTAACTGATAGAAATGCACAAATACACCCATAATCAAAAGTAGACTTTAATAATGCACTCATTGAAACCATTACAAATCAGTTATCGCACAATAAACTTCGAAGATCGCTCGGGTCCCTCTTATTCACACTGTTCGCTTTCCAATTAAAGACTCAAATACCCACAATCGCGATCCGCTTGTTATAGTTCCCATCTCCGACTATTCTAGAACGCCTTCCGGAGTGTACGACGTCCTTCGCCCCGCCGAGGCCGATCGAGACTATTCGTTGCTAGTTCTAAGCCTTGCTACCTTGTCTTATTTTTACAATCGCAACGTCCTTGGCTCATTTCCAATCGTGTTATCTCTTTCACACGCTTCGCGAAGATTCTCAGTATCGCTCTCTTTCTAATCATGCATGCATCTTTCACTCTTAGTGGAAAATTGCCATATACTGAAATGTACTTCAAAGGCCCAATAAGGGGTCCCGAAAACGCCTTGAAATAAGATTTCAGGTTATGGCGTAATCTGATAGAAGGTGGCCTGAAACGGACTGAAAACATGTTTCAGGCGCCTGAAAACAACGGCAAGTTGGTCGAAATTTTGATAATCCGCTATGTGATAGAGCTACTTCTGAAACGGCCTGAAACGATATTTCAGCCTGCTGAAAACGATTCTAAAGCACCAAAATCCACGATTAAAAATGAGACGCCTTATCCCATCGGCGTAAGATTATTTAATTTATGCATACATTGTTGTCGGTGTGAGCACGCATCCCATACTTTTTGCCCATCCTCCTTAACTATATGCTAGCCAAACCTTTTTAATAAAAATCTCCTTGCTATGCTATAAGGAAAATATTAGGAAATTATTAGGAACAACGGGTCGTAGTTTTACTTATAATTTTATCGTTTTAAAGCGTCAATTTGACAGACAACAAAAAAAAGTAAAAAAATAAACAGGTATACAACTTTATTACATTAATGTTTTAAGCCCCAATTCATCTAAAAGTTTATTTAAAATTAAAACAAAAAAGAAAACATGAGTTTAGCCCTAAGACAAGTCCTCAAAGGACATTATTTCAGGATGCGAGACAGAATCAGCTACAAAACACTTCCCGTGACCACAAAGTCTTCGAGCTGTTCTGTTGTGCAGCAGAAAAACTTTAGCGATAACGTGGACACCAAGAAATTTCCCCAGCTGATGGAGTTTCCTCCAATCGTCCTGCCAAACTTTGCCAAATTCATTAAGAACTGGATGTGCGTGAATTTTATCATAAGGCCGTTATTTGAGCCAGAATTTAGTCTTCCGGACTTCATTGAGGCTTCTAAACACGCGGTTCAAGTAATTTCAGAAGCTCTTCAGAGGAGCGACATCGGAGCTCTGGAAGGCCTGGTTGTGAACAAGGCCATATCCAATCTCGGGAATGCAGTAGCTCTGCTCTCAGAGGCCCAGAGGCAGCTGCTTGCTGTCGATAAGGAAGATATATTATTTGCCTTTGCGTACCAACTGGATGTGATATACGGCAAGTCAGATCAACGTTGGGTGGAGATCACGATGTGCTACTATGTGCTCCGAGGCATGAAGCATATGCTGGAGGCAGGGGAGCCGCCTCCGTTCACGCTGCAATTTCAGCCGGAGTACCAGGAGAAAATATATATTCTCAACTACAAATTCATCAGGGAGTTCACGAAAGGAGTTGAAGACAGCTGGTGGGTCAAAGAAGTCAACCATTTCCAACCGCACTCGTTTATGAAAAAAAGGTTTCGTACCTTGTAATAACCAGCAATTGGTTGCTTGGTTCATCATGACTGTTCTATCAGCCCTTTGGATAGATATTTGTAAATTGGTTTGGCAGACTTTGTAAAGTAAGTAGGAAATGTAAATTTTGATTACAAATATGAAAAATGTGATTGTTTGTTTTACATTTCATAGCGCAAATGAATTGAGATAAATGGGATTGAGGGTTCACTAATGTTTTACCAAATCATCATTTGGCAAACAATGTCATTTTACGAACTTTCATTTGGCAAAGTTGTATTTCCCACCACATTTTTTTTGTTTTGGTGTTTAAAAGTTGACCCTAACCTTAAGCCCATGTAGCCTATGTATGTAATGGTTTAGGCATAATTACATTTTTGCAAAATGAAAGTTTGTAAAATAATCATGTCGTAAAAAGTCAGGATACCGGGATTGAGCCACATAGGAATAGACTAGTGAGAGAGAGATGTTGGCAGAGTTTAAACAAAAGAAATCGATCGAAGGGTTCCGAAACCGTTACTACAAACTCAAAAAAAGCGGTCAAATACGAGTCTCACTGAGGTTCCGGAACGCCGCACTGTAGGTTTTATTTTCTGATTTGAATTCATTTTTGAATCGAATCAGCGCCAGCGCGAGCCCAACTCAAACTTGACCATTTTATAGTATTTGTTGTTTTTCTTCAGGGTTTGACTATAATCATACCAAATTTGACACTTGTAGCTGCATTTATACGATACGACAAAAATAAAATATGTTGTAAAACTTTAATATTTTATCGTTTAAAAATATATTTCGCCTGGAAGAAGAGCGAGAGGTCCAAGACATAAACCATGATGTTAATAACGCGAATTTAGTAGTAGTAAATAGTATGATTTTTATTTCTAACGCTAAACAGCTGCACCATTTTTAGGGTTCCGTAGTCAAACTAAAAACCCGTACTATTACTTATTCTGTGCTCTTAGTACTAGAAAGCTGGAAAGGTCCCCTACACGTAACGTTGGTGGGGATGTATTTTTTGTGGGGTGTCGTTGAATAATCTTTCAAAAATATATCGCGTTTATAAAAACAGTTTTGGGATCAGTTTATGAAATATTAAGCTTTAAAGCGCTACTTTTTGTAAGAGTCAAGTGTGTGTCCCGAAACAGCCAAATACAAATACTAAAACTGAAAAATAACTTCAATAAAAGCGCATATAACGAATTTAATAGAAAAACTATCACAACTAAGTAGACCTACATCATTGGTTTTTGAGATACAGGCGATGTGCTCGTACCTACCTACATACATTTTATAACTGAGGAAAATGACCTCCAAGGCTCCGACCCATTTAACCATTCAATCTCATTGTTGGAATATAAAGCAGGTAGCTATTTCTTATTTATAGAAATAGTATTTTTCCGCAAAAAGTCTGGCTATTAAAGTCCCCAGTTTCAATTAACCTTACAGCGCCATACATACATAAACTGTAATTCTATGGAACTTGCTAACGATGTAAACAAGCCGCCATACTAAAATTGACATTAGATGTCAATTTCAATATATTGTTTGTTTACATAGTTAGCAAGTTCCATAGAATTACAGTTTACGTCACGTCTTCATCTCAGAGTGGGGTAGGCCTACAGAATTACCCCTCCGGGGTATGTTGGGCCAAGTGTCAGAATGTCCAGTGTGTCAAAATGTCCAGATGATATAAAGACCATTAGTCAATATGTACAAGTTGTAACGTTAATGTTACATAATTAACATTTAACTTATATAACTTAATACTAAATATAAATCTAAATCAAATAATAACTAATAAATTTTACAATATAATAATAATTAATAATTAATAAATAATAATAACGAATGATCTAATGAAATATAAAATAATAGTTCAACGCCGTAATATTAAATCCGGTACAACAATAAATTAAATATATTTTATTATAATGTACCAAAAAATACGTCGCAGTGCTCCGCACATCGACCTGCACAAAAGATCACGCCGGCTGCGCGTGATCGCTGCGCCGGCGCGTCACCATTCCTCTGCCAGGAGCTATCGGTGTCGGGCGAGTGTCTGCGCGTTCGCGGCTACCCAGTTCGCGTCTTCTTACGAGCTAGCCACAGTGCCCGTGTGAGTGTGTGACATTAAAGTGTTACTCACACATTCATTAAGTACCTATTTAAAACTCGCTTCCTTCGCGGCAGAGTGGAACCTTTATATTTCAATAAAATTGTTATAAACTACGTACTTTCGTGCCCCGATTAATGGGTGAGTGTTGAACAATATAATTATTTCATTCTAGTGTAGTTTTAAGCAAATCATTGTGTTATCATGTAAGTCATTCTCATCTATACCGATCACTGTTTTATTAAGCTTTCTACGCCCAGTTAAACGTACCCACGCTTACAGCTGTTTGTAGTAAATCTTAGTTCACCTTATTTTTCTCATTTTTCTTCAAGTTTGCTAATAAGAATTGTAACTCTGTTCTGATCGTGAGCACCTTCACTAACTACTATTAGCCGATCTCCCTATGCTTCCGCTTAATCATGGTGCTCATCATTATCAGCAATACGGAGCATATTGTAATGCGAGTCGTCCATTCGCAGGGTATTACGTTTACGCTAAGAAGCGCCACGCACCTCGCAAGTACCTTCCCGCTGGTGAACGTTGTTCCGGAGTAGTTCCGGCCGGCCTGTTCCGCTTTCTCCGCCCAGCATCAGCGCAGCCCATCAGCGCCAGGGGAGTAACGGACTGCGAGAGTGAAACTTAGACGGGCTTGTGTACCACGACCAATAAATTATTTGTGTTGACTATAAATTGGTGTTCTTCTTATTTTACCAAGCATACCAACTTAGCTTACGTCACAAAGTGTCAGAATGTCCAGTGTGTCATAATGGCCAAATGATATAAAGACCATTAGTCAATATGTACAAGTGTCAGTATGCCCAAGGAGTCATAATGTCCAGGTGATATGAAGACTATTAGTCAATATGTACAAGTGTCAGAATGCCCAAGGAGTCATAATGTCCAGATGATATAAAGACCATTAGTCAATATGTACAAGTCTCTGAGAGTCACAATGTCCAGACCGGGTAGCACGATTACGTTTATCGCCGACATAAAGCATTCGTTGCTCTAATACTCGTACTCATAATATTTTCCAGTACGGGACGAAAGCTTTATATCGGTGAATAAATGTGAATTTCGCAATGGTGACGGGTACATCCGTAATCAGCAGGGTCAAAACCCCCTAAAAACGTTGTCCCCCCAAACTCACATGTCTGTCACACATGATTATTTTCTTCTTGCATTCTACCTCTTCAAAAATGGTCCTAGTCTAAGACCGAGAATACACAGAGAGTTAATCTTACATGCTGTTAGCATAGCATAAATAAATCCCTACGAATATTATTATAAATTATATAAAAGCGAAAGTAACTCTGTCTGTCTGTCTTCTACTTCTTCACGCTTATACCGCTAAATGAAATTTGGTATGGAAATAATTGTAGGTATCTCGGGAAAGGACATAATGCTACCTTTTATAGTAGGTAATTCTACACAGACGGAGTTGTGGACACAAGCTAGCAAATTATATTTTTCAAATTTCGTTTACCTGAATGACACCTCATCAAGTTTACCTCACAAGATTTACCCCAAAATGGCCGCGATATTAGCCTACGATTGGTGAGCGGAAACCATTTGTATTACTGATCTTTGTTGTGGTTGTCTGTGTCATTCCGGGACTATTAAACAATTAGACTTAATAACAATTAATTTGTGGTTTCAGTAACTAGACATTAATGACAATTTGACTTTTTAACAATTTGCTGTTTTGACACCTGGATGTTATGACAACTGGGCATTTTAACAATTGGGTATTTTGATAACTGGACATAATGACAATTTGACTTTTTAACAATTTGATCTTTTGACACCTGGATGTTATGACAACTGGGCATTTTAACAGTTGGGCATTATTTCCTTGTCATTTTGACACACTGGACATTCTGACACTTGGCCCAACATACCCCGGAGGGAGAATTACTAACAACTCTTAACAACCCATCAGCGCCATCTGTTATGTTAATGAATATATTTGTTGGTGTTTATTGTATTGTATGATACCTATTGGATTGTCATTAGCTGGGAAAGTATACAGGGTTATTGGTAAGTCGACCTATTCCCGTTAGGAGGTGATAGGGGTGACTATTTGCGATAATTTTGACCCCCATATGCATTATGCAAAAGTGAACCATTTTTGAGTTATCGCGATTATTCGTTTTTTTTTAAATTAGTCGGATATTCAACTTGAAAAATTTATTACAAAAAAAGTATCAATTTAAATCTTTTTTTTTCTTCTGATTTACAAATCCGATTAAACACTGGTTATTTCTCAATATTAAAACAATAATTATCGGTCCAAATTTGAAAAAGCGAGACAGAAAACGAATTTTTTTCAATTTTTTTTGCGATCGCTTTCCACTAAAATGCCTTAAAAACAAAAAAAAACGTTATGAAACTTGGCTTGCAGATTATTTTAAAAACTTAACTGTTTTCTTAGCTCTCCAAAAACGCATAACAAGTAGAAAATTATTTTAAACAAACCTGAAAAAATAATCATCACAAAGGAAGCGGGCGGAAACAAAAGTCACAAATGCAACTTCAAAAATTAAAATTAAAAAACATACCAAATTTAAATCATACATTTTTTATTTGCTTTTGTACAAGATGAATTTGTTGTTCCAATGCAAAATTAAAAAAAATATATCTGTACACGTTTGAGAATGCGAGGCCGAAAACTAAAAAATACATGTTTTTTTATCAAACTCCAACATAAATTACACGAAAACAGAAAAATTTACCAATACATTTGGCGTGCAGATTACACATAAAACATTGACGTTTTTCCATCTTTCTAACGAGCTATTAAAACTAAAATGAGTTTTGTTAAAGATTGCTGGAAAAATTGATCACAAAGGAAGCAACAAGGAAGTCACGTCCGAACAAAACTTAAAATTAACTAACTTAATCTATCAAAACTAACTGTTATACTCGTAAACACAAATAACAACATTAACTTATGTAAAAAGTTACAAAATTAAAACTAATAAACAATAAAATTAAAATAATCAGGATTTTTATAGTTCTTTTTCAAAATGGCTACCTCCATTTCTTATTCTCACATAAGTTAATGTTGTTATTTGTGTTTACGAGTATAACAGTTAGTTTTCATTGATTTAGTTAGTTAATTTTAAGTTATGTTCAGACGTGACTTCCTTGTTGCTTCCTTTGTGATCAACTTTTTCCAGCAATCTTTAACAAAACTCATTTTAGTTATAATAGCTCGTTAGAAATCTGGAAAAACGTCAATGTTTTATGTGTAATCTGCACGCCAAATGTATTGGTAATTTTTTCTGTTTTCGTGTAATTTATGTTGGAGTTTGATAAAAAAACATGTATTTTTTAGTTTTCGGCCTCGCATTCTCAAACGTGTACAGATAATTTTTTTTTAATTTTGCATAGGATCAACAAATTCATCTTGTGCAAAAGCAAATAAAAAATGTATGATTTAAATTTGGTATGTTTTTTAATTTTAATTTTTGAAGTTGCATTTGTGACTTTTGTTTCCGCCCGCTTCCTTTGTGATGATTATTTTTTCAGGTTTTTTTAAGATAATTTTCTACTTGTTATGCGTTTTTGGAGAGCTAAGAAAACAGTTAAGTTTTTAAAATAATCTGCAAGCCAAGTTTCATAACGTTTTTTTTGTTTTTAAGGCATTTTAGTGGAAAGCGATCGCAAAAAATATTGAAAAAAATTCATTTTCCGTCTCGCTTTTTTAAATTTGGACCGATAATTATTGTTTTAATATTGAGAAATAACCAGTGTTTAATCGGTTTTGTAAATCAGAAGAAAAAAAAAGATTAAAATTGATACTTTTTTTGTAATAAAATTTTCAAGTTGAATTTCCGACTTATTTAAAAAAAAACGAATAATCGCGATAACTCAAAAATGGTTCACTTTTGCATAATGCATATGGGGGTCAAAATTATCGCAAATAGTCACCCCTATCACCTCCTAACGGGAATAGGTCGACTTACCAATAACCCTGTATATTAGTACTATACTATACTTTACAACCTTTGGCAGTAGGTAGAGTAGATAGTATTGAAGTAAGTAAATGCGTAATAAATCCGAAAACATACATTTATGCTACAGTCGAACTCTAAAGTAACAGTAGGCACATTTTAGTACCTTGTCGAAATAACGTATTAATGTGACAGTGGTGTGACTTTAGTACATCGATAGCTGAGACAAGGTGCTAAAATATACAGCTACTTTTGAATTCGACTGTACCTACGCAATACAGAATGGTTGGAATAAAAATTAAAACTTAAAACTTTGGTTGCGCGAAAGTTTTGTAGGTGGCATAAGTTTTCCTCATTTCTTCACAACAAGTTTAGGTAATTAAAATAATAATTTAACATTTCTGGACTGTTTTACATAGTACCTAATCTAAGTTATGTAAGATATTATAGCTTGACTGATAAGGGGATTTTAGTGTGGCGCGACTTTATAGATTTTTTACATTAGGTATCAAATTCATATTCAAATTTAAACACACACACGCACACGCGCATGGTAGACACACGCACGTTCCTGACGATTCATAAGATTATTGGCCTAGTTGGTAGTGACCCTTCCTACGAAGCTAGTGGTCCTGTGTTCAAATCCCGGTAACAGATATTTGTGTGATGAGCGCGAATATTTGTTTCTGAGTCCTGGTTGTTTTCTATGTATTTAAGTTTATATATTTGTATATAGGTATTTATATCGTTGTCTATACTCGAAAATCTAATTAGAGACCAAAATATGACAGTTCCCATTTTGATTATCTCGTTGTTTTTACATTATTTCTTAAAAATATGAATGAGAACTAATAATATTAGGGTTTTAAGTTTTATAGATAAATATACCTACCCTTAAACCAAAATGCAGTAATCACAGCGAATGCGCGCCCGCTGAGGTTGGGATGTTGGGCTTTAATTAGATTTTCGAGTATAGTACCCATAGTACAAGCCAAGAGCCTGGTTTGGAACTAGGTCATAGGCGTGCGTGATATTTGTTTATTTTATTATTTATTAAAATCGTTTTTTGATCACATACAAACTTGCATACCTACTTACATATATTCTTATTCTTATTTTTGGTTTGAGGAGCTTGGTAAAAAAAACAAATTTAACGAAACTTATGAATTAAAACAAATAATAAGAACATTACAATAAAGTTATGATTTATTTAAATGATAACATTCACAGCTGTAATTAAACACTACACTAATATATGGGCGCTCAGCAAGACTGGAACAGGCCCTTCTTCTTCATCACCTCAAATTCCTTCTCAGCGTCATAGTTCCTGAAGAAAGAAACAAAATAAGTCAATAACCACATTATCATTACTTTATTTTTTTAATGGGATACCAAGTTAATATCTAACTTCTGTTTATAAAAATGTTATTATATTCTCAAGTGGTCGTCATCTACCGTTAGCCTAGGAAGCAAACTAGCTATTTACAAAGCCATACTGAAACCGGTCTACACATATGGTATTCAACTTTGGGGCACCACTGCTAATTTCAATATAGAAACTATACAAATACAAAGAGTTTTACGACAGACAGCTAATGCTCTATCGTATATTACCAATGCCACCCTAAATCGAGGCTTGGGGATTCCATTGGTCAAGGAAGAAATCAAACGCCATAGCATAAAATATAAAGCCTGCCGCCTCAACATCCACGCAATTGTAGCATAGTGCTATACCTTATTCCTAACCAACCATCACTTAGAAGGCTAAAAGGCAAAACCCCAGCTGACCTAACAGTTTAGGACTTTAACAAAAAGTGATGCGATGGAAGTATACTCCGCTGATGGATCAAGACAAATAAAATAGAGCTCATTGTCCCATAAAAAAGGACAGATCACACTAAAAACAAGGAGAAAAAAATAATGCGGTTGTAATGATTGTTTACCAATGTGCAAATCAACCCATTTGCATTAGTTTCAATTTTGCATAATAAAATAATAATAAACCAGGCTCAACTAACTTTAAGTATTTTTATTATATTTTGCTTTTTATCATTTATCACAATCTTATGCATTTATCTAGGATGGTATGTATATCCATAAAATATTACTTTCAGATGCATACCCGCACACTACTTAGATTATAATTAGTGTCAATAGGAGATAGTTTAAAGGTTTGTAACTAAAATTACAAATTAAAAGAATATGTTTCAAAAGTCAATTAGGATGGAATACATCAAAATTTTTACAACTGTCATTTAACCTTAGACAATACTTAAAACAAATCAAATTAATCATATTTTGATGTCATCAAATGAACATCCAAATTGTATTAAAATATTATAAAAAATTGTTTCCAGAGCAGATAACTTAATTTACTTTATACCTGTAGAACTCTGCATAATGCTTCTTGCGCGCGGTGCCAACCAGTTCCTTGAATGCAATCCCAGTGATTCCAGCCATGGTGAGGGCAACTATCAAGTTGCGTTTGATGGAGGAGTTAAGGAGTCCCCTCATCACGGGCTTGGACACCGTGGATACTGCCTTGTCTCCAGCCATCTGAGAGTAGAAGAAGTATAATATAAAAATATGCTATGGTATGCAAATAAAAAAAACTTTTGATACATGTGGTATCATAGATAGGCATAAATAAATGCTTATTGTTATTTTACCAATTACATAACACTCTCATATCTAAAGATTATTTGACCAATTGGTGTATTGATACAATCAGCTAAAATTCTACACTAGCACAGAATTGTTTAATTCTGGTAAACAATACATGTAGCTGTGTATTTCAAAAAATTGATAATAGAAATAAGTAATTTACTGTTAAAGTATGGGAACAATACAAATAAGTAATCACAGTAAGTGGAAAAAAGTAGAGAGCATCCTGCATACAAGAGCCCGATCTAGCTGGTAAATGAGACTATAAAAAGACAAATTAAATACAATTTATCTATGTAAAAGGACCACTTGACTCACTCACTTATATTTCAACGCACAGCCGTACGCACGTACCTAGAAACTTGAAATTTGGTACAGGGGGTCCTTTCATAATGTAAGTGAGCAGTAAGAAAGGATTTTCGAAAATTCCCCCCTAAAGGGATTAAAATAGGGGGAGTAGTGGGAAAATAATTCTACGCGCACGAAGTCGCGGGCGTCCTCTAGTAAATAATAAAACAATATTTACAGTCAGTTTATTGTAAATCAAATCACATTTTTAATACTGACTAAAAATATCTAGCAAGGTTGATCTCGAGTGGGCAAAAAGTTAATTAAAACAATTGAATAAAATTGGTATTAATCTGACACTGGCCCATAAGGAAAATAGTGACCAGTGACACGCCATACCATATTTATTAATAAGTTAAAAGAAATCAAGTAGATACTTACCTTTAGTTACCATATATTAATTAAACTTTATGGAAGAAATACTTATAACAAGAACTAAATAACCTGTAAATCTCCTTATCTTTTCAGTGCACCGTGATTATTGACAACCTTCTTACATAACATTGAGCGCATTCCTTAAAAGGTTTAAAAGCTTTGAAAATGGTTTTTTTTTTTAGAAAATGCATAAAACTTCAAATGTCATCGAAAATATTATGAAATTACTTACATTTTTAGATTCTTTTTCACAAAATTTTACTAGGGCCTCGAGTTTAGCAAGTGATCAAAAGGTTGGTTCTATCTATTCACATTTTGTGCGATAGCTTAATGTCTTCTCTGATTGGTTTAAATATAATTTAAAGTCTAATAACAGCCAACCACGCGCGAGATAGCAATGACGCAACATGGGGTTGTTTTCAATTGTAAGAAGTATTGACGTTTGGGTTGCGTTTCGTTTCATGTTAATTCCAAAGGTTATTTAAATACAAATTAATCTCAGTGCATTGTTGTTTTATATTTTTTGTTGTTGTTAAGTATGTTTACCTTCTGTGTTTATAATTAGCTGGTGCACAAACATTTTAAATGAAAACATTTTGAATGATGAATGTTACTTGTTTTTATTTCAGCAGCCTTTCCGCCATTATTCTGTTAAAGAGCTGACTTTCCAACTCGACGGACGAATTATTAAATGGTGAGTTTCAGTAGTCTCAGGCAAAAGCCATACTTCCATATCCATATTCCATACTAATATTATAAATGCGACAGTAGCTACACTTAATTTAGGAAAAATTGTAAATTCTCAAGAGAATGGCAATAAACCACTTAGGTATACACAGAGTAGCGTGCAAAATCTAAATAAAGTATCTGTAACCTATCCTTAAAGCGTGCCAAGATGCATTACGCTAACTATAGCGTTTCTATTCGTTTCGTTTTTAACCAATCGAGTCCCTGGTAGAGCACGTGACTTTTCGTGTCACATCATCTACCAGCGACGCGATTGGTTTTTAAAAACGAAACAAATAGAAACGCTAATTAACGTAATGCATCTTGGCAGGGTCCTGGAACCCTCTGAATAGAAGTTTCATTGCAACACAATCCAACGCCGTTTTTACTTTTCATCTGTCATACCTAGTTTAAAAAATGCAGCTTTCTTGATTCTAAAAATCCACATCCTACATTACATTCTGATTGTTTCTGTTCTGATTTCCGTCCGGCTCACTACCATCATCTCACCCTTAAACCTGCCATCCAACAGCAGTGTCCGCGTTCGGCGTTGTGGTTCCGGTGCGGAGTGAAGATATCCGGTGAAACGAATAGAAACGCTTTCGCCATCTTGAGATTGTCATGGTAAGATTGCACGTGTCCTTTGGTTTCACAGTCCATTTCCCATCAAGTGGCCCGTGAGCTTGCCTGCCATCTACATGCCATATAAAACTTTTCAATTACGAATTTTGTCTTTTGTTGGCACCCTACCAAGTACCGGCACCATGCACTTTATTTCAAGGTAATAGAAGCAACAATTCTACAAGCAATCTGCCAAGAACTGGTATTTGGAGTGGCAAAAAAAGGACGTATAATACGTAAAAATGGGCAAAATTAGGCCCTAAAATTTCGATACTATCATAGTATAAAATTTTGACCTTTGAGATACATGTAGGGTGAACCACCCAACGATTGTCATCCTAAGTTATTGGCACCTAGTGATGGTAGAAATATCGCCTCTATTACCTTGAGATAGGAATTATGGCGCCAATAATCGGTAGTGCCAACAATGAGGTAGTTCCACCTACTGTAATCGATGTTATGACAATTTTGACCTGAACAGATCCTTTTCCCGTAACTGTGTTCAGTTAACAATTAAAACAACAAAATATTTTTACTCATTTATTAATAAACTAACTTTACAAATTTAATAATAGCAGAACAATAATATTCCTTATTTCTTTTCATTCATAATAATATGATAATAATTCACCGTGACTCATCGTACTTTATGAAATATAATTATATGATTTAAAAATAATGTAGAACGACAGTGAAAGCAACTTACAGAGAAATAATGCACAATAAAAAAGGACGAGTTCATTAAACACCGGCACGGAGCGCGGCCCGTCCAACAACACGTACTAGAAAAAATATTACAATAACATAAAGTTAAATTTTATTGTATCAATTCTTTTATTTACTATTTCTGCAATCTATTTACAAGTTATATAATGTTTACATACCAAAACTATACGCTATATCAAGACGGTGTAACCCCTATCCTATATTTATAGTGTTAAAACTATTTGTATTTCTCTTTTATTCATACTATATATAAATGTATAATATAGATATTTTTATCGGCATAAATTACTATCATTAGTCGAAAAACAAAACAAAACGAAAAAGGATAACTATACACCCAATATACATAGCTAGTTTTGAGAGTTCATTCACTAAAATTATATGGTACACACTTGCAATTAATGCTTATATATTACAGTATAAGGCTTTGCATTCCTACAGGAGTCGGCCCGCGGCCGCGGCCGGCTCCCCGAGCCGCTCGCTACTTCCCAAACGAGTACTTAACACGTAACATATATTAATTTCCCCATCTATACATAAAAATTTACAAGAGATTGTA
Organism: Acleris sparsana; assembly: GCA_923062465.1. Taxonomy (NCBI): domain Eukaryota; kingdom Metazoa; phylum Arthropoda; class Insecta; order Lepidoptera; family Tortricidae; genus Acleris; species Acleris sparsana. Next base: position 6,267,200 of record OV281305.1, on the reverse strand, counting down.
CACCGGCTGTACCGATTTTAACTATAATAAAAAAACGATGAAAACAAACGACAGTTAGTTAACGCGGGGCCGCGCGCTCCCACCGCGGCCTCGGCGCGCGGCTCGGGGCGCTCGCCAGGCAACGTATGTCATTACTCTAACTATAAATACTCTCATTACTCTACACATACTTGCTACGCACTAGACGTTTGTATTGAAGCGCAACGCCGGGCGGCGAAACAATGTACTGTGGGAGGTACTGCAGCTAATGCCGGTTACATACTAAAGTCGTGTAAAGCGGTCAAAAACCTTTTCTAACAAAATTAATGTCACATCCTCGTATTATTGCTTTGAATTGTGTCCCCTAAGACATAGGAACCGAAAACTAGACGCGAAGGCGATATAACCTCTATATCATGTTCATCACGCCCGTTGCTAAAGCTTCCTTCGGGAAAATATAATTTTATAAGCTAAAGGTGTATTGCAAGGTTAAATTTTGAGTACCAATTCATATTCCACATTGCACATGTGACGCACGCAATGATGAACATGATACTACCGTGCAGTTCAATATTATACCGAATATTTTAATCTATTCTATACTACTAAGTGACTGTTCCATGAAACTGTGATAATAAATAACTCTAGCATCTAATTACGAAACTTATTCTTAAAAAAATTCAACCTATTATTTACAGTGCAAAATGAAATCGAAAATATCTCTAAAGGAGTCACTGGTTTAAAACCTTTTTTTGGTTCAAATCATATTAAAACAACATGTACCGCAGTCAAATATGTATTGGGGATATAATTTGTAAATGATATGGGGCGTCAAAATAAAACACGTTTAGTATACTGGAAGCCCGAACAGACAAACTGTTGAAACACTCAGTCGCGATTATTATCATTTCACTAAGAAATATCCATCGTTTCACATTTAAATTACAATTATTGGTCGTGAATTCTCTTAAACATTACGCTAACGTTACATCGTATCGTAATAGCGGCCTGTGTTTTGCGCGGGAAAACGCCATATTTATTATACGAATAGTGATCTCTTGGACGACAGCGCCGCCTGGCGGGGCCGCAGTGCCGCGCACCGGCCCAACTGTCAAGTCGAACAAAATGACAGCACAGCGAAAATTATCAAACGTTCCAATTTTAAATTCATTTATCAGTGTAAAATAATTCATTACCGGAGTACTAAATTGTTCTAATAATGTACATAAGATGAGAGTATTTAAATGACGCATGGTATGACGCTTTACCGCCAAAACGACAATTATAACTACGGCGCGGGCGACGTCGCGACGACGCCACATCACAAGTTACGTGCAAAAACGTATGAAAATATGTTTTAAAACTTTATGCATTTATTTCATTTTATATCTCTCGGTTATTAATCCTATTATACTCAGAGACACGAAAGCCCCCGTACGCATGTCTTACTGAACCTGTAAGAGGGTTTTGTCCATGTCTTTGGGTTTATAACAATGCGCCTATCGAGTGATCTTTGTACAATAACGATACATCCCTATCCACTAAACTAAGGCTCCAGCGATTGGCTACTCTCGACCCCGCCTGACGCCTCCCGGCCTAGGCTCCCGTGGCGTCAGACGTAAGCTTCAAGACAGACACTTAAAATTACTTCAAAAAATAAGTTACACTTAAAAACGTGAGTGCATTATAGTGAATGGTAACATGATTTGTTCACTAAATAAAAAAAACGCATGTAAATAATATACCGGTCGTCCACGATTTAACTGATTTAAAAATTACACGACATCTAAAATTCACGCGCTACGGGCGGCAAGACTCGTCTAGTAATAAAAACGCCTCCGAAAACTACATGGTTCTCGCGTCCGCACCGCTGGCCATTATTGCACGACTTCCATCAACAATATAAATCTCAGCAACTACACTCGCGCGCCGCGCGCCCCGCGCCTCCGCCGAGTGTAATCAACTCAAATTTGAGATTCGTAAAATCGAAACGCGACCGCAATCTCGCTCAGAAGGACAGATTACGAGATTTTTTTGTAAAATATTAAACAGCAAACGGTGTAATTTAACGTCTAACCTAAAGCATCTACAGTTTATCACTCGTCTCGAGTTCCTCTCGAAAGGCACGCTGGGTGACGAAACGCAGGTAGGACTAATGTCTCGATATTTGTTTGTGGTTTGAACGGTGAGTGAAGCGGGGCTCGCAGAAGGGCCCCCGTTCACTCGGGGCTGGATTCACAACACTCCGACGAAGGCAAACGGTGACATTCGACAAGACTGAGCAGTGCCAGTGTCAGTCGAGCGGGCACAGCAGGCGCGGCGGCGCGGGCCGGGGCTCCGCGCGGCGCCGGCGTCACTTGCCGTCGCGCGACCCGCGCCGTCGCCGCGCGCCCGCGCCCGCTCCTGCTCCCGCTCCCGCGCCCGCGCCCGCGCCCGCCCCCGCGGCCGCGCCCGCGCCTGCGCCTGGCGCGCCCTCGCCTACTGCAACAACCAACTACATTTACACCACTAACACACAAAACTACTCCGACCTCACGGTCCCGGGATCACCGCACAATCAACACTATATATTTATAGATTCTACGTATAATTATCTTTATAAGTATGTGTAGCAGCCATACTCAAAAAATCATAATAGTACATAGGTACTAACGTTGCAAACAAGTTTTATATGATTATCAATATATTTTGAAAATTTCTTTTGGCATTTCTAAGTGGACTGAAAAAAAGAAACGCACACCTCTTGAAAAAAAGATTACTTCATGTAGCTGTAAGAGTAGTCCTTAATCTGCTGAACATAAGGACTAATTAATTACTCGTCGTCTAGATAGCAGCTAAGTGAACTAGTAAGCGCTACCTTACGTTCAGTAACTGAACTACGATGGAAAAAAACCTTTCATCTTTTTTCAACTTTAAAAATTTAACATAAAGCTTAATTTTGTGATACTATCAAAACTATGTTACGACGTTTTTAGTTAGTAAACTGTAACCAATTATAAGGACGTTGTTTTTGTAGTACATAGTCAATAGAGCGTAAGCGTGAGAAGCACACATGTTTATGGCGACACCGGGGCTTGTACAAATTAGCGCTCCTGACATATCTCCCTGGTTCTGTGATCTGTGATTTTTACCAATAATATAGGCTCGTACGGTCACGAACGTTAAATCTGCTTGAAGATGTCATTCGTCATTAGAGATGCCAGGTCATTTGTAATTAACAGGAAATTCAACATTGTATAACGACTTTGGAGCCAAGGTGGGTCTCAAATTTAATTCTTTGACTATACTTAATTATGCATATCGACGGTTCTGTGACTCAACCTTAAAATACTTAGTGCGTGTCCGTTTATACTGGACAATATTTCATATACGACGTTGAATCACAGAACCGTCGATATGTTATCATAAAAAATCGAATTAATAACGAAATTAATGGTAACAAGCTGTGAATTTTTATTCCCAGTATTTACTGGAAATAATGAGTTACCAATGGTAACAGGTGGGAATATCCCCAGTATATTCGTTATAATTAACCAAGTCAACAAAACTGTTAATTTAACTAAACTAAACTAGCAGTTCGACATAATACTTAAATTTGCCGTGATCTACATTTTCCGACGTGCCACGACAAATCTGCCGTGCAGACCCTAAAACGCAGTAGGTAACAATGATGAATGAATTTTAATGGGCACGCTATAAGGAACACGATAAAAAGACCAATTTGTAAAAGTAGTAAACTCGACATAGCGTGTCTAAATATATTGCAATACTAACCAGAATACACTCATAGCATTTACTTCTACAACGACTTATCTTATCTTTATAACCACAAAAAATCTGTAATTTTCAGATTAAAAAATATTTAAACACGTAAACTAAAGCGCAATAGGTAATTTTTGTATCAAAAATGTTATACGGCATAATTCATCACTAATTTGTGTCCTATGAACTACAGATTAAAATGCAGCAAAGTGCTGAATGAAATGATGAAAATTGAATTGAAAGTAGTATTTCATTTAGTTTTAGTCAAGTAGGTTCATATAGTGAAAACCAACTTAGGTTCATATAGTGAAAACCAACTTACGTGCAACCAAGTCAAGACATATTTCTTTTACTTTAATCACAATATAACTTTCGAACAGGAGTGTTACTGTTCAAACTGCATAATACTCAATATTGTTTTCCGGAATTCAAGTTAAAATGCAGTAAAGAAAGTCTAATGCCGCAAATTAGTCTGCGAAGCAGAGAATAAATCAGAAGTTTTTGTACTATCAAGTATTTTTACCGCATTTTAATCTGCTATAACCCAATATTATTATTTTTCTTTATAAAATCAATCTTTGTTGTCACTCGGTCCCTGTGGCAATCAAAACCTCCGCCGTACGAACTGAGTATTAAAGACTACCAGCGCCAAAAAGTCCTTCTCGTTATTCTCGAAAGCGCTTTTTTTTCTCATACCGCGTTTTACAAGTGGAAAATGTTTTATACATGGAAAATTTAAGTATGGTATCAACCCGCTAAATATCTACTTGTGAACAGTACATTGGTGCAAAGGTTGGACAGTAGTAACAGAAGGACAAGTTTTGTATAAAGTAATACGTCCATCTATTGCCTAAAAACGAATCATGTAAAGAGATAAATTAGTTGAAATATTCAGCTTTGTTTGTTTTCTCAACCTAAGAATTGATTCATCTCGAGTGTCACGAGAATGGGGGTCTTGTGACACTCGAGATTAATCGGTTTAGAATCGACTAAGCAGGGCGGAAAATGATATTTTTGGCCTGTTGCGTATATTACCGACCGCGGTACAAACCATCTCTGGGTATATTTCCTAGTAGTATTTACAAAAGAAGTTTTAATCATCATACTCAAAAAATACCTTCCGATAAAAATAAGAATACATTAACATAATGTCGAGCCGCAGCGTACACACGACAGACGTCATAGAGTAGAGACGTTACGATGGCAAACCAGCTTTAACCCGGAACACCGTTCATTTAGAATTCGTTTGTGATACTGGCAATAAAATAGAAGGAACCTATCATTCAGGGTCGGAACTCGGTTTTTTTTTTCCAGGTAACATTTCATAAAGAGTTTTTTCATGTCAAAAGATTCGAGACTATTTCGGTTTTGATCAAAGAGTATAAAACTAGATTAGCTATTCTGCAAATAATACATTTTGATTTGATTATTGGTTCGCGCCATAATATCAACCATCGGTAGTGGGAGCTACTGATGGTTAACTATTTAGTTGCCTTTTTACTCGTTCAGCGTGAAGTCAAGCAGGTCTTTTCATTTTAAAACACCGTAGTCGCCACACTATCCAAGTGCAAGAATCAAAATCCAAAAAAACAGGTTAATCTCAGCGATCATAACGCTTTCGAATAGATTCCGAAGAAGTCGGTTAAGAAGTAAGAACCATAGGTGTTAGTGAGTCTGGTGTGGGGAGCAAGCGGTGGTGGACTCACCGGCACTCCTGGTTTTCCGCCTTGCGGGCCCGTGGCTGGGCGGCGCGGGCGGCGCGGGCCCGTGGCGCACGGAGCGGCGCGTGTTGACGCCCTCCGCCGCGCCCTTGGCCGCCTTCACGCCCGCTTTCACCACCTTCGAGGGGGTCTTGCCCCGCACTTTACAAATGAGCGGCTCGTCGCTGTCGCTGTCCGAGTCCTTCTTCTTCCCGTCCGCCGTGGTCCCCTTGACGCCGTCGACCCGCCGCGGCTTCTTCTTCGGCCGGCCGGCGGGCGAGAGCCCCTCCTCGCAGCTGATCGTGGACGCGCAGGAGCTCTCGGACTCCCTCCGCTTCCGTTTCGCGGCCGGCGCGGGCTTCGCCGGGGCCGCGACCGCGTTCGCGGTCTTGGGGCTGATCTTGTCGACGGACCCGCTCCGGAGACAGTTCCTCGGCTGGAGCGCGGGGGAGTCGGCGCGGCCGTCCTGCTTGGCCAGGCCGGGGCTGAGCCGCGGGGTCTTGGGCCCGTCCGCGGGGCTGTTCATCTTGCTGCTGGACCGCGTGCGGACGCTGCTCCGCGCGACCCGCTCCAGCGCCGACGGCGACGGCGACTCGGGCCCTTTGGGCGCGTAGTCCGGCGTCGGGATCTCTATTAACAATTGTTCGAGTAAACTTTTATCCGGGAAGTCCGCCTTCATCGGTAGCCTTTCTAGTTTGGGATCCTGTTTGTCTTTCACATCGTGCGCGTCCGACGCCTCGCCGTTCTCCGCCGTCGGTTTCTCCTCTTTCACTTCCGCCGCGTCGATCGTTTTCTCCTGGTTCGAGTAAGTGTACAGAGGTGGTGAAACTCTGCTCGGAAGGGGATCAAAGTCTCCCACTTTTTCCTTCTTGGGTCCTTCGTCTTTGCTGGTGAGTTCGTCCTTCTGGGCGTCGGGGTCGAAGAGTCCTTGGGCGGGCCTGGGTTGCGGGTGCGGGTCGGGCGGGCGGTCGGAGCCCTGGTCGCGCAGGATGGGCGTGGGCACGCGCGCCAGCTTCTGCAGCGCGTCGAGCGGGGGCCGTCGCGGCGCGTCGTCGCCGTTGAGGCGGTCGCGCGGCCCGGGCGGCTCCAGGTCGTGGTCGGCGTGCATCTTGGCCAGCTCGGCCTCGATGTCGCCCAGGTCGTCCAGGTCGGGCGGGCCGGGCTCATAGCGCGGCTGCGCGGTCCCCAGCGAGAGCCTCTCGAGCAGCTCGTCGGACGCGGGCGGCGGGACGCCTATTATCCTGTGCACGGAGGTGGGGCTGGTGGACCGCGGCATGTCGAGCCGCTCCTTCCGCTGCGGCCCGGGCGGGCTCTGGCTGGCCTGGTTGGGCGACTTCTCGGACAACGCGTCCATGGACTCTATCCCGGAGTCCTCGCCCTGCGCCTGCGACGCGGGCGACCGGTTGCCGAACTTGTCGTCGGGCCGCGTGGCGGCGCGTTCCGCGACTAGTTTACAGTAGGACTTGTCTTTGGGCCTCTCTTTCCGTCTCGGAGAAGTGGTGCCGGCGCGAGGCGGGGACTCCCGACTGGGGCCGATCGTGCCGACGTTTGTTGATCCTGGAGGATCTGGAATTTATATAAATATTTGAGAATGTTGTATTGTATTCTATTGCTTGGCAGAATTACAAAAACAAGGATGAAATGAGACAAGATTGATATGTGATAAATGTTAAAATGAACTCAATAACACAGAATAAAATTGTTATTTGAATGTTTCAGACAGAAAGATAGGCCCTTTTTGGTGGTTGCTAGATTTGATCGCCACGGAGGAATATAGGTGTTTTAGAATAGTCAGATGACTGTTATTCTAATTTTAATGAAACTCTGAAGTACTGGTTTTTTTATTTAATTTTTTTCCTTATAATTAGGCAACCAAAATTTTGTCTATTGGTTTAAAAATTAGAATTGTATTTTTAAATACCTTAAGGGTAAATAAATATCTGTTAAAACAATACTTAAATCTAAATTAAATTAATATAACTATGTTGATTTCCAAACAAGTATCAAATATGTTTGTCTGTAAAATTATTTGTGATTCACAATAATTGATCCATGATAAATTTTCCTACAGGATGTTATTCTAGCAGTTACACAGCGAAATACACACCTGGACAGGAACTATGGCTGGTCTTCCTCTTCTTCTCCGTCAAGAGACCGTTCGGAGAGGTGACGGCACTATCGATTGTCCGTTTCAACTTGTTGTCCTCACTCAACTTGGCCTCGGAACCGTCATCCGCACTGAGCGTCCGTTCCTTATGACACTTGAGCAACCTACTCTCCAACTCACTAGCACCAATTTTAACACTTTCACTACTGTCCGTGCAGATTTCCACGGGCTTGCTGTCAATAGACTTCAAATTATCACATTTAGCATCCTTCTCTGTCTTCAGAGTGGGTAACTTCTTTTTAACCTCATGGTTGTTTGCCATCTCTCTATAACCCTCGTTTTGGGCGTACTTTCCTTCTTTGTCTAGCATGTCGTTCCTCCACTCTTTGTCTCTGTCCTTCTCCATCGACTTGCCACTGTCAGTGAGCTTCGACTTCTTCTTCTTCAAGCTGTCTAAACTTTGGACTTTGTTGTTTAAATGCTTGTAGTCTTTTGTGACGATATGCGCGTTTTTCGATATAGTTTTCATTCTGTAGACGACATTGTTGTCTCCAGAGATTTCCGTCTTTATCGAATCGCCTTCCATGTAGTGATTATTTAATTTTATACTCTTGACATGCAGATACTCATCACCTTTGGAGTTTTCCGTCGGCTCTGACTTGGTCGAGAGAGGTTCTTCCGGGTCCCTCCGATGCTTGTCGTCCGATTCCGAGTTTTTTCTGATCTTTAGTTTTTTCGAATGAAGGTCCCCCGGGGCGAATTTCTTCTTTTCCTTTTTGGAGTTTTTAATGACAGCAGAGTTGCGGCCTCGGAGGCTGATGTGTAGCGGGGGGACGCGCAGCTCGGGCTCCCCGGGCGCGCGCGGCGTGTTGGCGAAGCTCACGTCGGCCTTGTACACGGGCTGCGCGACGGGCTCGTTCTTGTCGAGCTTGAGCCGCAGCTTGAGCGACTCCTTCTCCCCGGGCGGCGAGCGCGGCGCGTCGGGCGCGGCGGGCTTGGCGGCGGGCGGCCGCGCCGGTGTATTCGTCACCGCTTTAGTCGCTTTCGCATCGCGAATCATCTTATCTTTGAGCGTCGCCGGCTTCTCCTTCGCGCCCGTCGTCCGCGGCTTGCCACCTTTCTGCGCTAGCAGCTTTTCATTCTTCCGAAACTTCAAATCGTCTCTTCGGGAGTCGTCTTCGGTGGTTTTAGCGATGCCGAACATCTCGGGCTCGTTGCCTTCCCGCTTGCACTGCGCGACAGTGACCTCCTCGGGTTTCTTATCGAGTTCTTTCGGAGGCGGGATGTCGTCGTCCCGCATGAGAGTTTTGATCAGGTACTGTTTGCTCTGCTCCTCGATTTCTTGAGCGGTGGCTTGGGAGCCGACGGTCGCCGTGGCGACGGACGTGGCCGCGCGGAAGGGAAGTCTCATGGGCGGCGGCATGGAGCTGGGCGGGCCCGGGGACATGGAGTACCCGGAAGGGGGCGACTTGAAGGGCGCGTGGTGGGGCGAGCCGGCCGGGTGCGCGGGCGAGCCCGGCGGGTGCGCGGGCGAGCCGGCGGGCTTGGCGAGCGGCGCGGGCGGCGGCGGCATGCTGGCGGGCTCGTCGGGCTTGGAAGGCACTGCGGTGTGTGTAGCAGGGGGCGGGTCGTAGGGCCCGTTGGTGTGGCTGAAGGGCCCGGTGATCTCCTGCAGCATCGCGTCGGGCGTGGGCGCGTGTTCGGGCGGCTGCGAGTACAGCAGGTCTAGCTTGGCGTGGTCCAGGTCGGAGATGGCGGAGAGCGCCGAGTCGTCCAGCACGTCCAGCGTGGGCTGCAGCTGGTCGAGGTCTATGTCCGGCAGGTCGGGGAGCGCGGCCGCCAGCGAGTCCCGGTAGGGTTCGTTCCACTCTTGGGTTGCGGCGCGCGACGCCGCGCGTTGCCGCGCGTTGTATTGCTGCTGGTAACGCTGGAATTCCTGTAATATTAAATGTGATATGTTCATGATTGGATTTTTTTTTAAATTAGACTTAATAAAATCGCGCTGAAATGGTGCCCGGCAATAGACTTAAAATTTAATCTTTCAAACTTTAATTTCTGTAAAGCACATTCCAATTACGCTCCTCAGCTTCAAACTACAAGATGCTAACCTGAAAACTGGACTGCGTTTTCTGGTCCATCGAGGTGGTGGGCG